>RCWM02000023.1:1358750-2717500 GCA_003667255.2 Euschistus heros
TTTACTCTTATCTCCCATCTTATATAGTATTTGGTAAACTATATAATTAGAGGACCTAAATGACCTAGAATTAAATTATTTAATTTTCAGTTCATCTTCTTACTGTGTAGAAGTAGAAGTAGCAAAATTTTCTTTCAAGAACTCATACTGAATTTGTTATGTTTACTTTATTTATTTACGATAGGCATATATAGAGCATCTTGAGCAGGAAAGGACGGCTTATAATTCTAGTGAGAGGGAAAAAGTCCAGATTCATTCAGTGAATCAAGCAGGTTTTAAAATTAAACCCATAAATTCAGAAACCCAAGTTCGTTCAGCTATTATTAAATTAAAGGATGTTAAGGCTTCTCGACTACTCCAACAATAGGATGACAATAGCGCCAGGCAATGGAGGGTAAAAATAATTGAACCCAAGATCTATACGTCACATTTACTCTGGAGAATTACTCTTGTTCCCAGGGTATTTCGATCCGCAGTATCCGATTAGAAGGGCAGATTATTAGATTGTAAGGTATACTAGGTATTAGTGTATATTATAGACTATTACTATCTTTACTAGGACAGAATTAGTAAGGATTAGGTAAATATAACAGTAAATAAAATAGCTTATTCATCGAAACATCCTAAATGATCACTTTATAATTAACTGTTTATTGGGAATCCTCATGTACTCCAACTAGGGCAGGAAGGACGGGTCACCCTACTGGTTACCAACCTATTCTAGCTGAGGTGTAAAGTTCAAGATTCCTTTCGTGGTTTTTTAAAGAAACTTATAATATGCTTATTATGTCTCTCTGGTCCAATGGAAAAAAGGTGAGCAATAATTAGACAAATGTACTAAGAAAAATAGAGATGCATTTCTGTATTTCCCATTATACTTTACTCAATGACTTTAGACATTTCTTATTTCGCAATGCAGCATTAGAGATTTTCAAAAATAACTACAGCAGGTTAATTTGAATTCGAGCCTACCAACTTGAGCTCTCTCACCTTCCCCTAACTCTTATCTCCAGACGACTTATACCCAAAGGTGTTAGCAAAAATCCTAATTTAATGAGAATATTTTATTTATTTAAAAATGTGAGCGTATATATATTGTGGGTTCGTGCCAAAGTAACGAAGAAACAAAAATAGAGATTCTATTTATTAAAGATTGCATTGGCATGCTCAACCATTTGTAAAAATTTCATTTAACATTCTTTATTCCTTCGCACGTTATTGACACTTTGGAGGATGGGTGATTAGGTGACCTTGAAGAGACTGAAAAAGTTTTGGTTTCTACAAATTCACAAATAGCGTATACATACATTACTGTAATCTTTTCTAAAGGTATTGTCATGACACTCAATTCATTATTCTTCTGATTTAATTGAAATTATTTTAAAATATTCATATTATCTATAGTTTCAAAGAATTAAAAAAATGTTTATAGAATAGTTTTAGTGATAAGTTAATACGAATTTTTCATCATTTATCACCTTTAAAATCTACTCGAAGACAGATCGATATTGTAACGGTCCCTATTAAAGCACTGCTATTGTGCTATTAAGATATTTATAACGATATTTAAATGTGGTTGAAAATCTGAACCCAATGAACCATATCAGTTGAAAGATAATCGATGAGGATCTAGGAGCCTAGAGAATGACACAGGCCATTGCACAGGATCCTAGAAAGGACAGGACGGAGAACTTTCTCAGCAGATCGTGAAGGCGTTGAAGTGTGACTTCGGCGATCAGATCATCTGATGAAGTCTATGCGATCACTACCAACGGCGACTTTTCCTCAAGCGGTCAGACTGTCACGAGAGCGTGAGAGGTCCATTCTTCACTCTTGTATCATTTCTTTCAGTATTCGTTGCGAAATAGCCGATTGTTTCAATCTGTACTAGGAAACAGCTATAGCGGGATTTTGAAACGTAACGGGAATAAACTAAACATCCTTCAATTAAGAAATATACACGTTAATTATATCTCACAGACCGAGAAATATATGAATGGATAGATACCTAAAAAGAGTTTTTAAGAAATGACAGCTGAGATTTTTTTATATATACAAACTAAATAACACTCTCAAACCTCTGAATATCAAACGAAATGATGTTGAATGTAAATAAAAACCTTTGCATTACCTTTTTCAACTGTCGAAAATCTCTGATTCATTACATATCTCTATAATCCCTCTCGAAGGTAAAAATAAGTGTTTTTAGAATGCTCATTAGATCAGTCTAGATCCTCTGCTTCCACTGCTGTTAATATTGCGACAGTTGTCAAAAAGACAAAATTTTAACTTTTAGGGATGTACTTTAATTAACTTTAATTTTGACACACAATTTAATTAACTTTAATTTTGTATCTAATACATTTTTCGATTAGAAGCAATTTGGTTTTTCCTCTAAAGAATTATTCCCCTATTAAACTTAATTACATTTTTGATATTTTTTTCTCAGGACCCATTTGGACAATACTGAAAAGAAACTGGATGAAAGACCTACTAACTTAAAAATAAACCAAAGGACAAGGAAGGGGTGGCACTATCTCTTCTCATCCCTCATTTGCCGTTATTTGTTTAAATTCTAATTTCAGCACATCCGCTGATTGTCAATTATGATTTTGACAGATGTGGATTTAAAAATAAAAGAGGAAAAAAAAAAAGAAAAAAAAAAGGATCATAAACTCCTATCATTTTGTTCAAATGTTTTATTAGAATCTTTGTAGTCGTTCTCTTTTGGTATTTGAAAATACCTGCATGTTATTTATATTTGGATTATCTGAATTAATCTTAACACATGTCACAATCGACATTTTTAAATGTCCGGTGTTGGAAGTGTTGGAATCAGACACTTAACTTAGTCATGATTAAATTTTCCAGTTGATTTTTCAATAAACTAAATCATTAATTGACTAAAAAACGAACTGAAAGTTTTAACCATAATTAATTTAGATGATTGATTCCAAGAAATTAGTAATCAAATGATTAATCATACTTAAATTTTGGCCAACTCCGGTCCGAGATAACTTCTCAAATTGCGAGAGACGTCGGCTGTGGAATTCTTATAAATTTTCAAAACTTCTGCTTCTCCTGCATTCAAATCCTGTCCCTAAACCCTCTCATCCTAGACTGATTACGGGACGAGTAGACTGGGACAAGTTTCATTACGATCTAGAAAACAAATTAAACTTGAAAATTTCACTCAAAACAAAACATGATATCAACACCGCCATAGATAAACTTACCACATCAATATACAACAGCATTAATGATAACATGTCACTCAGAACAAATTTTAATTCTCTTCAGACTAACCTGCCACACCATATTCGCGACTTACTAAGAGAAAAACGTAGTGCGCGAGCAAAGTGGTATAGGACCAGATATCCTTCAGATAAAAATAATTACTGTAAACTAACAAATAAACTTAAGACAGAAATTAAAAAATACAAAATTCAAAAATTACAAGACTATACAGTAAACCCTAATACCACCGACAAATCCTTATGGAATACCACAAAAAAACTCCTGAACTTCAAAAATCACAATCATCCTCTGCTAACCGAATCCCAAACCTGGTCAAAATCTGACGAAGAAAAATCACTCATTTTTGGCCAGCACCTTTTCCAAACTTTTAACCCACATCCTGATATCGTTAATCCTACTCACTTAAACAAAGCCTTAAACACACCTTCAAACAAAGCCTCTGGAGATGACCTATTTACATTCCATATCCTAAAACTCCTTCCTCGGAAAGCCATCCTATTCCTACCATACATGCTGTGCTCTGTACCACACATTTTTATGACTCCTGGAAATTATCCATAGTTAAAATGATTCCAAAACCCAAAAAGCTACCTGAGCTCCCATCCTCATACCGTCCTATTTCCCTTTTGCCAATCATGGGCAAAATCCTTGAAAAACTAATTTTAAAACGCATGTATCCTATCCTAGATTTCCATCATGTAATCCCAGATCACCAGTTTGGATTTCGAACATCACACTCCACCATCCAGCAATGTCATCGTGTGGTGGATTTGTCTCCTCCGCATTGGAGCGCGGAATGTACTGCACGGGAGCTTTTGCGACGTGGAACAGGCCTTTGACCGAGTCTGGCACCCAGGACTGCTTTACAAGCTCCGCAAATTCCTTCCTTCAACGTGCTTCCTAATTATCCGTTTCTATCTGAGTGATAGAGCTTTCAGAGTAAACCATAAAAATTCCTATTCTTCCCTCTTTACCCAATCTGCCGGTGTTCCTCAAGGTAGTATCCTAGGCCCCATCCTCTACACGGTGTATACAGCTGACATTCCAACTCATCCTACCATTGTCCTCACCACTTACGCTGATGACACGTGTGTTATGATCCCTTCATGGCCTCCCAAACACTCAAATCCCATATCCTAACCCTTCAAGAATGGTGTCAAAAATGGAGAATCAAAATAAATCCAAAAAACACCAAATAACCTCTACCCTTCGTCGTAAACTCACGACTTCCTGTCCTACAGTATCCTTTAATGATATTCCACTAATCCCTGTTGAACAGATCCGCTACCTAGGACTCCACTTGGACAAACGTCCAACTTGGAATCCACATACAAGACTTAAACGACAAGAAGCTGCCCGTCGTTACAGACTACTTCAACATTTACTAGACAAACGTTTTCAAACCTCCCAATTAATTACAAAAGAGTAATATACATGACTGTGATTAGACCTATCTGGACGTACGGAGTTGAGCTTTGGGGCTCCACTAAATCATCCAATTCATCTCGTATCCAATCCTTACAATCCAAAATCCTTCGAAAAATCCTCAATGCACCTTACTTTGTCACCAATAAACTTATCCATAAAGATCTTAATGTTCCATATGTTGCAGATTTAGCCTAAACCAGATATCAACCCTTTCATAGTAAGCTCCATAACCTTCCCACACCATTCCTGATAATCCTCCGAGGCGTCTGAAAAGAAGATGGCCCAGAAACCTTCTAGTGTAGAATTTTTATCAAAGTGCTACTGATGAGTAGTTTTGTAGTAGTTGTAGTTGAGTAGTTTCAAGTTTTGTCGCGTTATTGTAATAGTTAACAGCAGATTTACTTGATGTATAAATATTGTACAGTTGTAAATTTCAATAAATTGTTGTATTTTCAATGTTTTGTTTAATTACATCTAGCAATTATCTGGTAGAAGACTAGTTTTATTAGTATTGACTGGGTGTGATTCAGCGGGAACCCCGAAATATTTTAGAATGATGTTTAAAACTATCAAACTTCGAGTTATAATTTAATTAACAAATAAGTATTGTTTTATTCAATAACAACCGATTAAATTGCATTATTTAAAATTATTGTTAATTTTTCCCCGAAGGACACTAAAGACGCAGGATTAATTTTGGGCTGGCTCATAGACACTAGACCGGTTATAGCCAGCTGGGGGTTGACCATAGGCGGATAAGCAGAGGGAGATAAGAGGGCTATTGACTGTTTGGCGAAAAGAGACAAACGGGCCAAAGAAGCGGTAATAAATAGCCGATAGAGGGAAGAGGCAAGACGACGGGTATTCAAATATAGGGCGGGTGGCGGGGCGATAAGGTGGCCTGGAGGAGCGAGATAGGGGCTGCCGGCTGGGCACCCCCTGATAGCCCACCCACCAAACACCTCAAATTAAATCAAGATCCTGCGATCCCACGATAACGCGTCTCAGCCCTCCTCCTTACAGATATTCCTCATCTTAGCATTTATCTACAATTTATTCACCCTCTCTCTCCCTTTAATAGAGTTAATAATCCCTAGATTAATTGAAAATATAACTCTACCACTGAGATCTTTATTTATATTATATACCCACCAAGGTGGGGGGGGGATGAAATTTTTAAATTAAAACCTTCTTTTATATTACTCTGGTCGTATTGCTCCAATCTTAACTTTATTATATCCCTTATTCGAATAACCAAATCAGAAGTGTGCCTCATTCACACTTTGCAAACAGAGGCTTACCATCCCCTTCTTAAACTTCTTAAGAGATTGGTCGATTTTATTTACTTTTGAGATATTACTTCATTTACCCACTTATCCATTTGTTACAAAAAGTTATTAAAAACAACATTTTCATAATTTATTACAAAACCTTAAGATCTACGGGTACACAATTTAAAGTTAATTTAACTCCAATAATATTTGGTTAGTATAGCCCAAATAATGCTAAGATATGTATATTTTAAATAATAATAAATATAAACGAACTAATATAAAAAAAAGAACCTATCCCTGGCTGGCTTTTGTGTAGAAGTCGATAAATTGTGCACTTTTATGATTGATTTTTGATCCTGTAATTATTCTAAAAAGACCTAGTACACCAAAATAGATACTTTAAGGCCTTATTAAAAAGCACAGCTTAACCAATTTTTCACAACGCACATATTAAAAATACTGTTTTGAAGGTTATAAGATGTCTTGTCTCCAAGATAATTTGACTTGTTTATGCACATTTATAGGACAATACACTAGAAAATGTGTATGCCTTGTATGAATTTTCCAGTCCACAAGTTTATATGAGATAATGAAACTGATGTACGAAGCGTGTAAATAAGTTCTAGTTTGTACAAAATGTGTATGATAGTATTGCATTGTCCCTCATGTAATGTCCGTTTTATGAAACAAAAATAATTTTCTTCTTATTTATTTATTGATATTTAGAACTGTATACAATTTATGCATCAAGTAAATCAGAGATAATACGATTACAATAACTTGCGAAAAAAAATAACCATCAGTAACACTTCAATGAAATCCACATTAGAGGTTCCTAGGTGATCTTCATTTCAGACGCCTCAGATGAATATGGGAAATAGAGGGGGAAGCAAGTTGATACGAACGGGTATAATAAGTATTTTGTGACATAATAAGGAAACTTCACATCTTTAAGTCCATATACCTACCAATAGTCCTATACGGTCCTGAAAGTTGGATAGTAACCGACAAACAAGAGAGTAAAATCAAAGCTGCAGAAATGAAATTCCTCCGAAGAATTGCTGGGAAAACAAGAAGGGTCTGTATCATCAATGAAGCAATTAGAAATGAACTAGGGGTCTCCCCAATGAAGGATCTTCTCGAAGCTCGCCAACTGAATTGGTTTGGGCATGTCAGGATGGAGGAGCATCGAGATCCATTGAAGACCGTGGGCTATGTCCCAGATGGTTGAAGACCCGTCCAAGGATGTCGTACCTGGAATATATCGACCGTATATGCAGAAAGAAGGGAAGAAATTTTCCCCAAGCTAGAAACCTGGCATGTGATAGAGATCAATTGCACTTACAGCTGGACGCTCCCCTACGCTAAAAGGCACTACAGGTTGATGCATAAGTAGAATAAGATATTATAAGGAGCAATGAAGATTTTACTAAGGATTTTGGATTGCAAGATTAGATACGAGTAGAAATAGGGGAATAAATTGAAAAGTGACGAAAAAAAACAAAACATTTATGCTAATCTTTTTTAATTCAACTCTTTCAACGACCAAACAATATTTCAAGGCAAGACCTGAAACATTTTGAGGCATGTGGTGAAAAAAGTCAGAACAGAAATTTTTAGTGTTTGAATCTTTTGAAAACAATATCTCACGCACAATTTACCCTTGTAGAGTGGTGGTCTGTAAAGTATAGATCAGGGGTAAATGAGGGTGAGGTTTGGTTTCAAAATCCAACTCTCTTAATTTATGTATTGCCTGTTTCGAAATTGGAGGCCGGATGTATCATCCAAACAGGACATGTCCTTTTCAGTTCACGAGTTCTGTTGCTTGCTCAAAGGGTTTACGTAGTTAAGCATATGAAAGCTGTACCAGCGTTTGATGAAGGATTTTAGCCTCGTTCTTGTTGTTCTTTCTCTAAAATAGTCACACACTTAATCTCAAATCCCTAAACCCTGTAGTAAAGGAATAATGGGGGTGATAATCCTTAACATAAAACTTTTTTTTGCAATACCTATTGAAGATATCTTAGGGGGACTCGAGGGGATTGGGGTGAGGGTCTCAGCGCGCTCGTAACCAGAAGGTGGTGGGTTCGAATCCCACCTGGGCGGGCCAAAATGAATCTTGACCTTCCCGCCCAGGCCAATATAGGACTTCAATGGAAGTCTTGGGCAAAATATATATATATATATATATATATATATATATATATATATATATATATATATATATATATATATATATATATCTTAATTGGAAACTGTAAAGTTTTATTCTCTGCACAAAACACATCTGTGAGCTAAGCTATCAATATTTATTTATTAGTAACTTATTCTGGAGCACTATCTGGGAATGGACGAAGCGAGAGTAGCAAGAAGAATTTAACATGGGAAGCCGGAACGAGTAAGGTTTAGACAATCGTTCAGAGCTCCCAATAAATTAAAGAAGATTTATTTACATGGCAGTAATTAGATCTATTTGGATATATGGAGTGAGCTTTGGGGTTCCACTAAACCTTCCAATTCTGCTCGTATCCAATCCTTACAATCCAAAGTTCTTCGTAAAATCCTCAATGCTCTTTATTATGTCACAAAAAAATTTATACATGCACTTGAATATTTTGTAGACATAATATGTACTGTACTTTTCAGAAAATAAGAAGTAGGACTTGGTTAAATTTTTGTATCGATGTGATTGTTCAAGAGAAGCATAAAGCATATTTAATTGACACTATACTTGAAATCTGCAAGCTGACTACTCCTCAGCTTTGTAGAACGAGCTGTAATTAGCAGAGAGTTAATCTAGCCTTTTTATTTTTATTTTTTGCAGTTTGCCGTGAGGCCAATACGGCCATGAGGGGACCGGAGAGATAATAGAGATGACGCTCGGATCATTATTGAGGAGATAAGGACGAGAATGCATACCAGTCACTGCGATGAAGGTTATAGATAACGCGCCAACGGACTTATTTCACTAGACTCTGTCATATTGTATGGGGGCCCCCGTGCGCCGCCAGGGTACAGTTGGTAACACTGATATTACCGGGATCTCTGCCTGCGTGGCGGTTTGTTCTGTGATAGCATCGTTAAGGAATCAGATGATTCATCTCCTCTGTAGATAAGGTCTAGTCAGTTTATTGTGGCTCTGTGAAGGTAATGATTCATATCTGGCTAGATAAAAAAAAAAAAAAAAAAAAAATTTATGTTTTCCTTTGTCGACTTTTGTTTATTTCGTTATTGCATTATATAAAACTCAAGAGCAGATTTAAAACGTATATAAGCAATAATATATCAGACCAGTTAAATTATAATTACACGAGTATATACATTTATGTATATGCAAATGCAAAAAGAGTTTTTACAATAATTTATAAGCTCAATTATTTTCTCAACTCAAGACAATTATTTATCACTGACTAAGTGATATGTAACACGATATCCGTCATAAATCAGTAAAAGAATATTGGACGCGGTCTTCCATGCGTATGATTACATTAAAATAATATCAATAATATTTCAGAAGCCAAACGACCAGCCAAGAATACTTTTACAAAACAGTGTATGAGTGACGAATATTTAATTTTATAAATTTCATTAGGGCACACTCAAATTTTTTTTTCAAATTTTGGTTGAAGGCAATATCCCTCCTCACAGGATAAAAAACTACAGAAAAATAATTTTTGCTATGTAACACTTTGTCATCTAAGATTAACACGAAAATACAATAAAAATGTATTATCCCCTGCTAGGGTACAATCCGACAGTTACTTCCCTAGAGTATAAATTAGATACTTATAAATGTAGAAAGAGATACAAATTAAAAACTGATTATTATTAAATGAATAAATGCTGCTTAAAGAAATCAATTGAGGAAGCATTGCTTATTGAAATGGGTAATGAATTCCAAAATAAAGCAATACAAATAATAAAGTATTTTTCATAGGAATACATCGAACTTCCTGGTCAAAGAAGAGATATGCAATTCAAAAGTTGAATGGAGGAACGCAGAGCAAGTATGTCTTTTATATACAAAGGTTTTTTGATTTTAAAAATTGATATAGGAAGGTGTCAAGAAAGTATTGTCGTTGAAAACTTGAACAAAGCCACCTTAACTAAGTGATTTGAAAGCGCCGGTGATCTCAAAAATCAATTTTATAAAGAAATTCATTAATCTCTTCAGCCTCATTTCAAGCTCACCAGACGGGCCTCCATATACTAAGCATAAATATTCGAGGTGGGGAAGAATGAGAGAGGTCTTTAAAAGTTGAAGGGTATTGCGTACCCCAATTGCATTGCTTAAATAAAATAGCATTCTAATAAAACACATTATTAAAATAAAAACTTATAAAAATCGGCCTAACATGTTTCCGTTCTTATTGAAGCAGCACAATCAACGTTTTGCCTGTATAACCTAGATTCCTGCCCATCTGTAACCGTATTATTTCAATAAAATAAAGTATTTTCATTTTTTTCATTTTTTTTAATTTTTTTAATTTGGAATACCTTACACCTATAGACAATAATTAAAAAAAAAAAAAAATAGTTGGTGGCTATCTGTGCCTTATAAAAATAAAAATGTATTTTACAGAATAGATAAGCCTATCTGGTTTTCTATCATCTCATTGAACAAAAAAAACGACATTTTTTTTTTTTTTTTAAAAAAAGTAATACACATTTTAATTTCTCTTTAAAGAAGTTTACGGCTTATTTACTTCAACTTTTTCACCATCTGCAGAATTTTATTTTTTTCCTTTTTATCATAAAATATCATTTAAGAAAACCATTATATTATTGTAGGTTTATGTTATGTTTGGTATGACACACACAAAAAAAAAGTATAAATAAGATTAACGTTAGTTCCCAAGGTCTCAGGGCCAAATATGTTTAAATCAACTTCTAGAATTAAAATGTTAAAAATGAGGAAGAAACAATCTGAAAAAGTGGATTGGAATAATTTATCATAATTCAGATTAGAAAAATGAAAATTGTAATATTCACGAATGGCATGTGTGAAACATATTATTGCATAATGTAATATGATGGTGCATACTACATGTTGCTTTTAGTTCTGAGTATTTTTGAATGTGATAGCTAGTTGTTAATTGATAGGTCTGACAATTGCCGAACCTTAAAGTTTTGTTATGTAACTTAGGATTGATTCTATTAAAGTATGTGTGGCAATAATCTGCATTGTTGTTTATGTAACTTTTGTTTAAGTCTAGCATTTATGTTATAGTCTAGAAACCGAAGTAGAATACTTAAATGTTTGTTGAAGGCAGTAATAGAGGACTTTAAAGTTTTTAATTTTGGGCTGATTGGATGTTGTATCTAGTTATATTTAATTGATTTTTTTTTTGGGGGTGGGGGTTGTATGGTTTCCACCTAATAATCGATTTCTTCTTTGAATATAAAGGTTTCTTGGAATTTTCGGGAATGTCTGCTTTGTACACACACTAGAGAAAATGCAGTGTTCTCTGATTGAAATCATAACAAGGCATTGCATCATAAGAAACGATTTGAGGGATGAGGGAAGTAAAAACATCATATATTTTTATTTTCTATAGAAGACCTTGACATCAAACCGCCGAATACTTGTTTCA
The DNA here is from genome assembly GCA_003667255.2 of Euschistus heros. Taxonomy (NCBI): domain Eukaryota; kingdom Metazoa; phylum Arthropoda; class Insecta; order Hemiptera; family Pentatomidae; genus Euschistus; species Euschistus heros. The sequence goes on from RCWM02000023.1 coordinate 1,370,305, forward strand.
GTATCAATGAAAGTTACCAATGAATGTAACCAACAATGATCTGTTTTTCAAATATCTTGATTTGATGTCGCTGTTTTATAAATGCGCAGATATCAACTAAAAGGTGTATAGTGAGTCTAGGAGAGGGATAATAAAATAAGACATTAAAGGCTAATTTCCATTTAAGATCCTGATTGACAGCCCCTGTTATTTCTGCAAGGCGGTCAGTGATTGGTGGAAATTAAGATTTCCTCCAGAGCATTTCCCAGTAATAACTTAATAACACAATGAAGTATCTCTACGATCCCTAACAAGCTTTTATTGTTTTTCTAATAGTAATTGTAAATCGGAAAAAGACATATAAAGAAAAAAGTTATATTTGTTAAAAAGAAAGCAGATATTAAGTAAGATATTAACTGCTAATAGTATTTCTCATGCAACATCAAAGTCCATTGCACATAGAGACATCAGTTTTTCTTGTTTTTCATTATTTTCCTCATCGCGGCAGTCCTACAGTCAGCAATGGTGCGATTAAAACCATTTTCAACATATACGATAGGTTATATTATTGCAAATGAAGGTTAAAGGTGAGTTAGGAGTCAACATTATCAGTACCGCGGGATTTGTTAAATCTCAATTAAACCATTGTAAACAACCAGGTTTGTGCTCATTCAAACTAATAACAAGAGAACATATTGCAAATTATAGCAAATAAGAGAGTCCTGTCTTCACATTATAAATCTTTGACGAGCGAAATAAATTATATTATTAAGTGGACCTAAAAACATTGATTGTTTCCAATTAATGGATTATTTTTCAAGGGAATAAAATTCGAATAATCAAGCGTAAACTTATACCAGAGATATAAAATTTTCTTAAATTTTTTTTTTTTGTATGCCTAATTCGTGGACAAGGAGTAATGTAGATGAGAATGAATCCTTTCATACAATAAGTACAAGGAAATTAATACAAAATAAAATGGTGATATAAAGTAAAAACTAAATAAATAAATAAACAGCCTCTAAACACGAAATAAAATTAAAAATTATAAGTAATAATATAAAATAAATTAGGAAAATAATTGAACACATTGGTGGAATAAGGTGTTAGCTCAGTATTTTTCAAAAATACTTTCTTTTAAAGATAATCGAAAAAATCAAAATAGGAACACAAAAATGCTTTTCCTGTACATTTTCATAAAAGTGAGTTAATAGCTACTTCCTCTTATGGCATCAATTGTTGAAAATAATAAACCAAAATATTAAAAAAAAAAAATAAAAACGTAAATACAGCCATCCTATATATTTGAATAGGGGATATATATATATATTCACAAGCAACCCGAGGAAACCTCGAGCCAAGCTTGACTTTCCACTATGGGAGGGCAAGCTAAGCTCAAAGAGATCCCTGCGCTGCGTCATTGGTGCCCAAGCACAGTGGAGGCTGAGTGATAACGATATAGTAAAGCTGATATTTTGGGGCCATAGCTGTTTTAAAGAAATATAGGTTCTAATGACAGCTTATCCACTCAATGCTGAGGATCTATTTCTAGCACTCCATCTTCTCCACAAATAGAATCAATTACTAGAACTTGAATTAAAATATGATATTTGCCATACCATTTATAAAATCAAACAATTTTAACTATTGTTTAGCTCTTGAGAAGTTGTTTTATTTTTTTCTAGTGAACACTTAAAAATAATGTTTAATTAAACTTTATGTAGTCTTATGATTGTAATGTCAATTTAAAAGGTACGAAATCGACTAATCATAAAATATGGAGTAACATCAGACTGGTTGGGTATAGCCTGGAAATTAAACATCATCTGTTTAGAACCATCACTGTACTTTTAAGGCGGACTATATCAGTAATGTAGACAATGAGAATTAAACCTAAAGAGTCAATAAAGGATCCCGTGACTCGCCTCGTAAACTGGCTCCTGCTGGGGGATTGCCTTCGGATAATGGAAATCTGTCGGGAATAGCGGCCAGCCTGCACCTTCTAACCCAGTTCCACTTTACTAACCTTTTTATATATTTTTTTTTTTCAAAAGAAGAAACCGGTTGTGAGAGCTGCTTGACACCAAACTTAGCATTTGTCGCTACAGATTAAAGATAATGCGAATTATAATTAACATACCATGGTCATTAGGCCTCCATTCTTTAAATGATATCAGCGTCGATAACAAGATTGCCAAGCCTTACTCGACCGATTTCTCGAAAACACTTCTCGGGTTTCTAAATATGGAGCAAAAACATGATACAGAAGACAGGTATACAATTTTTACATCTCTATGTTACCTATAATGTACTGCCTCTAGTCTTAAAAAAAAATCGCTTGGTCCAACAATTATTTACTGCTTCAACACTCAATCTTAATGGATGTTTTTGCTAATAATGTGTTTTCGCCAAAGTGATTTCTTCTCACTTGCTATTATAATTATAATTTTTTCCGAAATTGGAACAATAACTTGTGTTGTAAGACTCTGATTGGAAATATTCCAACCACATATACACTTTTCATGAAATTATCCTGGTATAATTTCTTTAATAAAAATAGAGTTATAGAATATATATTTACTTTACGATTGTATCATTGACTTTGTCATGAACGGAAGATGATTTTGTATTCTGCGTTATCGTGATTTTTATTCAAATAATATTGTTTCAAATAAGGATTGAATTGCGCAAACTAGAAAAACGACTTATTTAATCAACAAACCTACTTAAATTATTCATTAAAGACATCGGTAGTGATGTGGCATCAGTTTTGTGATGCAAGTGACATCTGTTATCTCCCTGCTATCTGAGATTATGTCATAGCGAAAGCCAGATACCAGGAATTCCGTCAACAAGAATATGAAGATAGGTTGTTCTGCGTAAGAACTTATTCACTATGACTAGATAAATGTGTATGCAAGTATATATATTTATTAAATTCATGTTTCAATGTTTTTAGGCCTGATAAATGAGCATTTCGTGGCAAATTATAAATTTAAATGTTTTATCTATTTAGAGTTGTAGGTTGGGAATAATGAGCAGTATCCTGTTATTGGATATTAAATAACGATTACAGGTGACATTTTTCGGAATCGTAATTCCTTTATTGATTTACTTAAATGAAAAAGATTCCGGAAAACGACACCTGTAATTTGCAATTACGTATGAGGGTGGTCTGAAAAGTTTCCGACCTCAACGTGAAGATGGCAGCACTCGTAATACAAAAGGCTAGTGAATTAGTTGTCCATCTGTTGACAGTTACTCACCAAAGTTTCAGCCATTTTGGGCACGTAGTTTTTATGTAACAGTAATAAAAAAAAAAAAAAAAATTTGAAAAACTGTCTTGTATCATTGTTAGGTCGGAAACTTTTCTACCCTCGTATATACACAGTTCAGACTCAAAGAAAAAAAAATCTATAGCTGGAAAATGGCTTTCAGTTAGAGTTAATAAATGCTTTCATTTGTTTTTAAATTATTAAAGTTTATTATATATATTTAAATTATTAAAGCAGAAATATTTATTTCGAGGAGACAAAGGATAAAAATAGAATGTACTGTTTGAAAATGAATATTTCAGTTTTGCCGAATCGGGTGAGTTTGAATTTAGAAGGGCTAGATGGGATTAATAGGTTAAAGAAGGGAGACACTTAATGTGTAAGGGCTGGTTAGGACACAAATCCAGGCAGGGTCTGAGGGAAGGCACACAGATGACTATCTGCCAGTAGCGGTGGTAATTTAAATTCGAGCTGCGTGCTAATCTGTGCCAGGTACGGAAATGGGGGGGGTGGGAAGAAGAACTGAATTGGGGGGTATCTACCAGCTTATCGGCTCCCTGGACGTGATTTGAATGTGCCAAAACTAAACAGCCCTTAACAGTCCGTGAGCCTGATAAGAGATGAAGCTGCCCTTCTTCACTACTATCTCAAATACTGCCCTACGCCTCGAGATAAACAGCTGGATAAAATCCCACCAGCCCCTTCCTCCCTTCCACTATTCCACACTAAACTACCGGCATCTATTTCGATAGTTCGACAGTTGTTAGAATGATAATCAGAAATAGTGATTTGAAACTAGAGAGCTTTGTATGGAAAGTTACAAACTTCACAGCTATGTACATAAAAATAATGAATTTACTTGGCGGATACAAAGAGCTACATTTTTTAGCAACAATCACAAATAATTTATTTTATATTGGTTATAACTACATTGCTTAGTATTTATTTGTTGTGTTTAATCTCAATGAGAGTGCATACTATTTCTACTGTTTGTGAACAATCCCCTCTCTTTGTTTTTGACCTGAAAATCATTTAAAGTAATTTTAAAACAATCATGAAAAAGTTAAAATAAATTGGAAGGTTGATTTTTATAATTAATTCAAAATTATCCGCTCTTATCTCAGTGATAGAACCTTCAAAGTTAACCTTGACTTTTCCTATTCTTCCCTCTTTACGTAATCTGCCGATATGCCTCAAGGAAGTATTCTAGGTGCGATTCACTACATGATGCATACAGCTGACATCCCAACTCATCCTAGCACTGTCCTCACCACGGATGCTGACAACATTTGTGTTATTAATAAACACTGATCCCTTCATTGCCTCCCAGAAACTCCGATCCTATTTCACAAACCTTCAAGAATGAAAGGTTGATGAATTCATAAAACGCCAGAAAATAAATCCTTTACCTTTCGTCGTAAACTTACGACTTCCTATCTTATAGTATCCTTTAATGACACTATCAGTTCTTCAAACCAACAACTTATGTCCGTACCTGGCAAAGATTAGCACGCAGTTAATTCCACCAATCCCCGTTGAACAGATCCGCTACCTAGAGCAAAATATAAGAAACTTATTCAATGTACGGCGACTTATCTATCTCCCTGTTTGCTCAAGTCCAACGTATGAAATAGTTGGGGAGAATGGATGATGCGAGAACAGCAAGAAGAATTTATCGTGGGTAGCCGGAATGAGTAAGGTCTAGAGGAAGACCAAAATCTAGGTGGATAGATAACGTAAAACAAGATGTAAGGAAGGGCGGAATATTCATCAGGGACGAATGGGCAAAGTCAATTTAGCATGACAAGGCCCACTACATGCGCCAATAATGAATGAATTAGACCTATTAGGATACATGAAGTTGAACTTTGGAGATCCACTAAACTATCCAATTCATGTCGTCTCCATTCCTTACAATCCAAAATCCTTAGAAAAATCCTCAATGCTCCTAACTTTGTCCCAAACAAACTTATTCATTAAGATCTTAATGTATATTACATTTCTGACAAACATATCTAACAACATATCTATGGTTTCATTGTAAACTCCATAACCATTCAAATCCTCTAGTATCTCAACTAGTTTCCCTCTGAAACGTCTAAAAGAAGATTGCTTACATTGATTGTGAGGAGAATTTTTCTATGTTGTTTTAGTAAAGTGGGGGACCTCTTCCTTGGGCAAGAGTGGGACATTTTAGTGCGCGACAGACAGACTATGAAATTTTGAGATGTCCCACTACTGCACTGGAGGTGCGCTTTAGAACTTTAAAAAGTGCTACCAATGGGTAATTGCTTTACATGAAATTAAAAAGCTGTTACGAGCATTATCATGCCATTCACTATAAAAAAAATTTTTTTCCAAAATCCAAATGAATTTTAGGCAATAAAAAAATGAAAATATTTTTAAATTAATCTACCGATAGCTTAAGAAAAAAAAAAAAGTGCAACATCTGAATACATTGCAAGATAAAGATTCAGAAAAGTAAAAAAAAAAAAAAAAAAATGTGTACCATAAACACTTTGGCACATACAATGCGGTCCTCGAATACGTTGGATGAACTCAGACATCAGTGCTCTCATGTACTCGTATTTCTTTATCCTTTTGAAAGGCACACTGGTCTACTGTAACTACCTCAACCAGGACGTTACGGACTGAGATCGGTTGTGATTTGAGACATTTTTCCGCATATTGTATAGGTGGCCTTTGTTAAAATGTACATTGAAAAACTTATTTAACAGGTTAAGAGTAATCTATTTTCGTTTACTTAAACATTGATAAATAGGCCTTCAAACATTAACTTTTAAATGTTTTTAAATTATAATGTTTTAAATATTCGTAAGCAGTTATTTTAATTATTGTACTCTATATTTTACTGTCTAAAGTAACAGGATCCACAACAACCCTACGAACGAATTGGATACCTAACTATCTAATAATGAGTGTGACAGGCATCTCAAGTTTGCAGCAAGCCAAGCGTTCCGTTGGGCTACGGAGATAGATACTTGAACATAAATTATTATTACGATTTTATAGAATATTATGTCCTTTCAATATAACAATTTTAACATATTATGTAAAGCCATATCAAACTAATCTTTCGATATTTTATAACAACCTTGACCTGCCTATCATTGTATTCATTTTCTTATTGACTAATTAATAATAAATGACTTGCTCGTACTGCATTAATTATATTGCAAATTTATCATTCGTTTCACACCCTTGCATGTTACGATGTACATAAAATAAAACATTCGGTAAAAGATAATAGTGTAAAAATCGTTGTTATTTGTTATAATTTTTTATCTTTTATCTTTTATTATTTGAAATTTACAACTGTATTACAAAATACATCTAGTAAATATGCGGTGTATATAAGATATAATGACATGAATAAAACTTGAAGAGGAACTACCCATTGGTAGTACTCTAATTGTTATAATTTTAAATGTATTATATAATACTGGTGAGGAAGATTGTAGTAAGCAGGTCGGATCCTAGCGTTAACATTTCTTTAGATCTGAAACGAAATCAGGCGCTAAAAGATGTAAGTGATTTGTACATGATTTGTGTCGGAAAATAAAAGTAAGCGAGGGAGGAATTGCCGATAGAGTCTCATTCGTGGCTCACGACCCCGATAAAGGATAACACCCTGGCCTGTAAACACTTTCCAACCGGCCGGCCAATTTCGATACAGCATTTTGTTGTTACACTACCTCCTCTACAACATCAACAATATGAATCCAATACATTTAGCAAGCATATATTAATTATATATAAATTTGAAAATTTGGGTGATAGTGTAAAGCTTATTAACTCTGGAAGTAGGAGGATCAACATTTGTGTTCTTTTGCATTTTCAAAGATTTGTACTATTGACCCAACCGTTTTTTCGAAAAATGTACATCTCTCAGTCCAAAATGAAGTTTTGTTTGAGAATGTGTTTAATGTATTAAATTATTTATTATCCGCTTCATAATTTAAATTTCGGTAGAGGTTTTTGTAAATTAAATAATAAAATAAAAAGAGGCCTTAAAGGCATGATATTTTATTTCAATTTAAAGTGTGAAATCGGATATCGAGTCTGCAATAGTATGATTTTTAGTTTCGGTCCAGATGATGGGTTTAATTAGAAGAATTGAAGACTCGACAAGTTCGTTATTTGTTCGGATTAGAAACATTTTTATTCTCGATAATCATTTAAAAAAGTGTAAACTATGGCCCATTTCCTATTAAAAGTTAAAAGTTAAAAGTTATAAGTTAATATAAAGAAGCCTAGGAGGATTATTGGGAATTGAATGCCAATTGAGGTACAATTGAATTTGAGTGGGTACGTTGTGTGTTTTGAAAGGTTAGGTATCTATTTTCAGCCTAAACCTCATAAATGTTGATGCTATATGGTTTCGTATTTAATTTAATGTACATCGCTTTCTTTATGTTTTAGTCCATATTTTCTTCTTTAAAGGTTAACTTAAAATTCAATATTATTATCAATATGAATTAACAGGACGCTCTAAGAACCCTCCCATGGAGTAATTCATTATTTACTTGGATCAGAAGATCTCAAAACGTAGCGATAGTGATCTAACATGGAATGAGAGGTTGGAAATAAGGCACAGATTCTGCTCAGTTCTCGTTAAGATAGAAACTTGCTGTTGAGATAGGAGTCGAGCGATCATTATAGCCCACTGAGGGCCAGCCCAGATTACATAGCTGTGTATTTATCGCCGGGCATCCCTTCCTATAAGTAGGTGCTATTAATGAAGGAGGAGAAAGTCTGCAGGTGGCATCCCACTTCAATACTTGTTTTCTCTTCTCCACCTTAAAGGGAAATATCGAATTTAGATTACAACTTGTGATAAGGACACATCCTTACGTTTCTATATCCTACTGCGCCCATCTCTTGGTGGTAGTCAAGTTGGTTATACAAATTAAAAAAAATTTTACGAATGTCATGTCTTCGATTTCCTGTACACATCGATCAAATAGGTTATCAACATGTTGTTATAACTTCCTAGCCAGAATCTAATGTATGCTTTTTCAAAAGAGATTTAAACTCAAAAATAAGTAATGAGCTCATACAACACACATATATTCTTTTACTTTTTTTCGCTTAGTAGATCTTTTGTTGTTTTAATCTTGCTTTATCGTGGGCTATTGTTTCCATAGCTATATGTAGCTGTGTGGTATCTTTGTTCAAATTATCTATCAATCTGATTTTAGATTTCCCACGTGGTCTGTTGCCAACTACTTTGGCATTCATGATTGTTGAGGCGCTCAGGTAGACAGACGGCTTGAAGCTAAAGACTCGTTACCTCCTTATCGTAAAATAATATATTTTTTTTCTTCTAGTATTTTTAAAAGTTCATCTCTAATATATATTAAACAAGGCGGTGTTATTTATGGATATATGGAGACAATGAGTCAATATCCTATCTATAACACTTTCTTATGAGGTTGATACAATATTCCGATAGAACAATGAGTTCGAAGTGAACTTAGATTTATGTATGAAACATATTAGCTGAAACATGTCTAAGACTATACATTCGTCAATAAATCGTCGGTGAGATTGCTTTCAGCTTCAGCAACTTTAATGACATTAAATTCGAAATGTGTTTTCATGCACACGTGTTTTTGGGCTGAAATCACAAAAGTGTTTTGTCAAAATCTGATCCAAGCTGAATTTGCTTATTCGGGTTTTTACTTAGAAGCGGGATTTAATTTTAAAACGTAACCTGCAAAAATCCTAAATCGAAAAAATACAGATAAAAGAATTGGGTGAGATTGCCCATATACCACGATATGATATTTGAAGCAATGTTATGTTAAAAATGATAATAACATTCGTTAGAAGAATTCTTTGTTTTCAATGGTTAGAAATTTTATCATCGTTATCTCACTAGCTAGAAGTTATTTGTTTTCAAAAGCTTACCTTTATTGAAATTGTGTTGAAGCTAAACGATGGCTAAAAATATAATAAAAAGAAAAAAAATTATTTGAGGTATAGAAAAGGTAATTAAGTAATAATCTCTGTTTTATGTCTGTCATAGATAATTGCTATCAAGTCAGATCGTCTAGTAGTGCAAAGCGGGAGAATGTATTTTGTGGGTCAACAAAGCTTGAACAGTCTAGGCATTTTGCAGCTAGCAATATTTTTCCACTCTTCCTTAGTACTGGTTGGGGCTGCAACCACACCGTATTAAAAAATAAGGATCTTTCCATTATTGTATACTCCTTCTTCCTATCCTTCTGTCACATGAATCCTTTAATTATTAAGACCTTAAGAGATATTTGATATGCCATTCTAACAGTAAGGACTAGCAACTTCAGTTATTGTAATCATATCAGTTATGGTTATCACTTTACAAATACTTTCTCAAGATCCTTCTTTCAAATAGGGGTGCTCTCATCAACATATATTAGTAAAGTATTCACATACTGAGTTTTAAGGTACTAGACAAATCTGATTTTTGGAGCACCAATGGAAGGATTTGAATCCCTGCCATCAATCCGTACACTAAACAAGAAGTTTAATGGAGAAAAACAAACTTGTACCTGACTTTGCTCATTGAACAATTCACAGTTGTAGGTACGATCTGATATCTCATGGGAAGAGATAAAATCTCACCTTTGATTGTAATTGAGCCAAAAACTATAAAAACAATAGAGATCAAGGACAAAGTAAAACCTTACAATAAAAAGCTGTTTCAATATTCATCAGGGCATCGAGGCTAAACGTATGCAGCTGTCAGTGGAACAGTCTAATCCGGAAACTCATCCGCACCATTAGCTAGGGGAGCATGTAAAAGTTTGTGAAGCAGCATAGAAATAAAACAATAACAGTAAATTCATTTAACAATGCAATAAATATTTAAAGAAAGTTGTTTGACTGTTTCAAAGATGATTACTGTGATATGTTAATTTTTTATTTTTATGCATTACATAGTTATTTTAATCAGTACTTTAATCAGTACAGTAAAGCAAAGATCAAATAAAGACAAAAGTGTTTAAGAGACTGGCTGTGCATGTAATTGTATTATTTTTTCCGAATTCATAGCTTCCAAAAAAATATGTTTAACATAACAATAACTCATTTTTAAAAAGAATTATAGGTTCTTTACTATTTTCCTGTCCTTTACTGATGAGTAAATAACTAATCAAGAAATATCACCCTGAACATCACTGTATCAAATACGTATAAGAAAGAGTATTATTAAAATTAACTTAGTGATTACATAGAAAAATTAACATTTGTCAAAGATAGTAAATAATCACGAGATACTAAAGAATAGAAATGTAAAAAAAAAATTTATTCAGAAATGAACATACTTCATACCAAGAAAATATTTAATTTTTATCTGAGCATTATAATTAAAGTTATTTTATGACATGTCAATACATTTATTTCTCAATTATCTACGATTCAAAGATGTGCGTGATGTTACCCACCATTTTTCATTCAATTATTTTGTTTCTATGAGAATGTAGGGAGACCCTGTTAATGTTGTATACATCAATAATAACAGATTTACCTATGTATAGCAGTCTATTGTATTGTAATAGTAATGTGAGTTCAATAACTGTGTATTAAGGTGTACAAAAATAAAAGATACAGATTATAACTTTAGATTAAAATTTTAATGTCTGAAAGTAAAATAATAATACACAGTAAATAGACATTGGTGTACCATTGACGAGGATAACATCATCTTTTCATTTATTGTCACAGCCTTTTTGTGTGCGACCCTAGTCACAGAAAATCTGCCAAAGAATTCAGTACTAATAAAAGGTATTTTAAATAATAGTATAAAGAAGGTTGATAATTTCTGGGTTCATTAAAATCATACATATTTGGACAGTTGAGGCTATATACTACCCTTCAAACTTATCCCCTATCTAATACTTACAAGTATTTATAAAACATTGATAATTTTGTTCAAGCTGTCTTTTTCATAATTATTAATATTGTATTATACTGAATTTTAAAAATATTGGATTTTATAGTGTACCTTACTTTTTTATTAATTTTAAAGTGATAGATGTTTCTATTTAATTGTGCTAAGTTTTTGATTTTTATTTATTTTTAAAAGCTATTATATGTTATAATGAAGTCGAGAAAATACATTTTACTTGGAAGGTCATTCAATCAAAAACGATGAGAAAATGGTCTTTGTTTTTGGTTGCGTTAATATTTATCATACAAACGATCTAAGCTTTGAATTATTCCCTAAAGTTACAATATATAAATAATGTGTAAAGGTAACTTGATATAGATTATTATAGATAGTCTGTTATTAGTACTATGTAGGAATATGGAATTGGTATTTGAGGCTCCATTGAACTTGAAAATTTCCCTCGGATACAGTCTGTGTCTTGATTTTTTCATTTAATATTCCGAGTTGCCTCCCTTAATAAAGTGAAAGTTGCTTCTCACCTCTATTTCGATTACCCTTACAAATGCATGACAAAAAAATAGCAATGGACTCTTGGGATTAAAAATGCTAAAAATAGATAGTTTTTTTATTATAATAATTATTTCTCTTCTTATGTAGAAGTATTTGAAAATATAGATGTGAATAACAATAACTAATTATTTATAAAAATATTAGTTTAATTTATTATAGTATATTCAGAAATATGGACTAGCAACATAATAAAACTGTACCTCTTCGCAATATGACAAAAAAAAAAATTGAGATTTCATGAACACTGTATCTGCGTAACAGGTTTCACTAAACCATACTTTCTTAGAAATTTATGAAGACGACGGAAAAAATATTACTTTGGGTTGTGGAAAAAATAGTTTGAAATCCCGATATTGTAATATGGGAGAGAGGTTGGGTAGGAGTGAAGACGTATTGTATAGTTGTGGTGCACGCCCTGCATGAGGCATCCTTCCAGATAGAGGCTGATATATACCGCTCCCCCGGGTCAGTAATTAATATCCGATAGTAAAATACTTACTTGAAATTAAAGATTTTATCTATCCTAGAGCCGAGACGTGAGTTATAGTTCACAAATCGGTAGTACTTCAAGAAGCGAGGCCCTTATCCTTCTCTAGTTATAAATATACGCTATCCACCCAACTTTCTATATGCTGAATAGTTCTTATTTGCTTACTGATACTTATCGCTCTGTTAATTTCATTTATAAGAATCGTAGTCAGTATGCTAATTCCTCTCCCTCTATGTGATTTATTTCCTGTTTCATCACCCGCGGATCTACGCTGGATTCAAAAGACCACCCTAGGCAATAATGGTTATCTACAATGGATAAAAAAAAACCTGGTGAATGAGCATACCCATGCTCAAATGTGGCCCACATACCCTTGTAATCATACACAACACATAGCCATACACTAAACACATTTTACACTACAGTACACTATACTATACTACACTACACCATATAAACATTTATAGATCAATATGTGTGCACAGATATGTATGATTATTATATTAGCATGTAAATCTTGTATTAGCATATTGTGATTGTTATTATTCCTTTTTTTCCTTCTTTTTCAAAGAAGTTCTATGTACCAAAAGTTCTATTTTCAATTGTACTTACATATCTCACCTTTTAAACATATTATTTTATTTGTTGGAAATTAATAGATAGCCAGACTATTGTAGCATCTTACAGGACTTAGGTTTTATTCTTAGGGAACAGATATCCCATTTTTTTTTTTTTTTTTTACATTTAAACATTTGCTTACGTTAAAAGGTTTATAACATTATAACAGTGAAACTACCTAAAGAATGATTTAAGAAAATTATAATTATTATATTCAACAATCTTTTTGTAAAATTCCATTTTACTATATTTCTGTAAGTGTAGATTTTAGAGGGTTGAATCAATCAGTAAAACAAAAGAAAAAAAATAAATAAAAGAAATAATCTGGACCTCTATAACCATGGTCTTGGGTTCAGTACTTTGTAAGGAAGTATTGTTTCGAGACCAACGGTGGCAGCGATCAGGTTCAACCATAAGATCCCCTCCGAATTTAAGGGTTTAAATGGATATATACACATTATAGTGGAATGGGTGAACCTCTAGCAGGGTCTCCAGATCCCAAAGTCGATCCACTGTTTAATTAAGACAAATTCAATTTTCAACCTTCAGCCTGATTCGAACTCTGTCCAAGGAGATATGGTTTAAAGCCTCCCGCTCTGAGCTACCCTGTTCTCATAATGAAGAAAATGATTGCTCATATACAAATATAAAAATATAATGCCGCAGTTTCAGCTATAACAATGATGTCCATCAACGAGATAGTAACCGATCATTAAGGGGAGGGGGATAGTTTATCCGAGGAGGAATAGGATCAACTAGTTTCCTTTTTACATCTTTTCGGCCGAGATGATCGTCATATTATTGCTAAAAGATTGGCATCATAATAAAAACTTGTTTTATTTACGATCATTTTATTAAGATTGCTTCATTACTCTAAAATTCACATATCCATCATTTTTAACTACTGTCAAATATTCACCTCGCCTAATTTTTTATTGGTTATGTTACATTTTTACAAAATACAAATTAGTTCTTTGGATGTAGAATTTATGTGCAGAAGTATTAGGTAGCAAAATCTGAATATTTCAAAACAACTAGAAAAAGAGTTATGAAGAACATGTTGGGGCTATGTAAAAAAGGAACTTTATACATCAATTATTCAAAATTGTGTTTTGTTACATAACCCCTTCATCCATCACACCTTTCAATTATCACTAAGTTGTCAGGATATTAATAGGAAATCCTAATGACTCAGATGCTCTGATTTGAAGTGTTAAGGTGCTTAAAATGTAGATTAAAAGAATATGCAGTGATATAAAAAAATAATACGCGGAATTCCAACTTCGCACTTACTTACACTTAAGGAAAAATAACCATAAATTCAACAAAACCTTGCGCTAATACATCACGTCGAAAACAGTCAAAAATTGAACATTCACGAGTTATTAGAACAATCGAAATCGTTTATAACAATTCCAAAGTTATGTTTAAATTACCAGAAAAATACTTCCAATAGTCCTATTTTTAAATTTGTATCTAGTAGAAACAGAAAAAACGACTAGCCATAAAGAAAACTTAAGGGTTACCCATTTACCTGGTTATTTATCTGACTACCTCATCCATTTTCTTTCTATTACTCCACCGTTCACTCTATGAGTAGTAGCATCAAGAAGCTTTTCTTATGTGATTTCTTAAGTATCAGACACGGTTTATTGTCTTAATTTTGTTTTTTAAAACTTTTTTTTGATATTACAGTTTTTTAAAATATACATCAAGTAAATTTGAGGAAAATTATTATAATGGCATGTAAATTACTTGCGAAGAACTACTCACTGGTAGCACTTCAATAACAGTTCTAGACTAGAAGGTCTCTTGGCCATCTTTTTTTCAGATGAATCGGTGGGTTATCAGGAATCGGGTGTGAAGCAAGTTAGGAGCCTAATGTTTTCGAGATGGTATAAAAGGACAAAGATCTGGTTTGGGCTAAATCAGCAACATATGGAACACTAAGGTCTTTATGGATAAGTTTATTTGTAACAAAGTAGGGAGCATTAAGGTTTTTTCGAAGGATGTTGGATTGTAAGGTTTAGTGGAGCCCCAAAGCTCATCTCCATATGTCCAAATAGGTTTAATAACAGTCATGTAAATTAGTCTTATGTAATTTATTGGAAGCTTTGAAGGTTTGTCTAGTAAATGTCGTTTTAGTATATTATATATGTCTTAAATTTTTAAAGTAACGTATATAATCTGCTTACCAAAGTATTGATGGTTTGAATTTTTGTATTTTGTAAAGAACTAATGAAGAATCTAAAATAAGTCTTAAAATAAAAATCTTCAATTCTAATTTTAATGAGAATTTAACCAACAATATAGGGAAGGTTTACAATATAGGGGACCCACAAGGGCAGGGTTATGAGATTAAAATTTGGATAGATTTTGGTGGATGAAGTGGTATCAAAAGATAAAATATCAATCATTATAATTTCCAATAGTCCAGTATAACAAAGATGAAGTATAATCTATAAAAATATCTATATTATTACAGAGTGGTTGAAATACTTTCTGTGGTGTTTATATAAATGCCGAGAACCGATATAGAAGGAGCCTTTTAAAGGCTGGCATGGCTGGAAGGTTCAAAGCCCAGATAAGATAGAACGACTGATAAGAGAGTGAGTTCTATTCCCCTAAATCAAGGTTGTTCTGAATCGAATCTTAGTCCCTCTCTGATGATTTTAGACTCCTCCGAAGGAGGACATCGATTGTTCGAACCGTTCTCGATAGCAGTCGGCTACTACAAGCCAGCAGTTATTAATGAAATTTAAAAAAAAAACCGTTTAAAGATAACTACGAAAAGTGTACTTGTGTAAAGCTGTAGGATAGTAGTTGAGGTAAATCAGTAAATCAGTGGCCCCTTGCCATCTGATATAAGGACTCTAACACGAATCTCTAAGTAGACCTTTGTGTTTTATCACACGGGATCACTAGCAACAATTGCTATAAACCACTCACCTCCTCCTTCAATTTAATCTATTTCAATGTCTCTTCTGTTTGGTTTGTAAAAAGTCGACATCGCTGTTTCCTTCACTACCTTTTCACCATGTTAGTTATAAGTAACTGCTTTGCAAATTTATCATACTGCATTTTATCTTGGAATTATTTTTGGCCTTATAGCTTATGTTTATCATAAACCAAATGAGCGTTGGTCCAATTGATGTTATTGAATATTTAATCTAATTAATTAAACAAAATACAATAAACATTTAAACAAATGTTTCTTAATAGCGGGATTTATGAAAGAATAGTTTATAAAAATAATTTTATAAAAATGTAGATCAGTTTTACGTCCACGAATTATCAGCGATTTTTAATAATGATTATTGATTTTAAGTTAAATCTGATTTAAAACTAATGCATGAAGAATATGATGAAGTATGCAACTGAAGGGAAAGCATAAGTCGATTTTGGTGGTCTTGTTTAGAGGTTCCATTAGTAGTTTATTATATGAGTAATTATATACCCCGAATGTCCGAGAGAATGGCTGACTGATGTTAAGAAATTAAATTTTTCCTAAATCTATATTGCCTGAAGAAATGATAAAATTACGGTATCGTCAGTAGTATTCCAAAGATGTTTATGGATATCCTAAGTAATAGTTTTTTTTTCTGTCAATAATTTGAGGAGTGATAACTGTTGTATTGATTTGCAAATAATACGGTCAGACAATTAAATGTGCAGTATTTTTATTATTGGGGACAGCATATCCTAGAAGTTTATATTTCATTTCATTACTGTCGTTATTATGGGGTGTCGGTTTTTATGCAGGCCCAAAGTCACTCAAGGATACTGTCTTCAGATCTGCCAGGGTCTGACAATTTTTGACGGCCGAAGGACACCCTTGGTCACTTTTCTTCCCTACAGATTAGTTTTAGTCGTTTTAAAAATTTATTAAATATTTTCGTTTTTTAAAAGGACACTATTACCATTAAATTCCTTTGGCAGGACACATAAGATTACTACTTTGAGACTTGTTAGGATCTAACGATTTTTACTGGTATATTATACGATTATTAATCGTCCGCAATTAATGTTCTTTTGACAGCCATTGTTGTTCTTTTGAAAACTGATTTAATATTTTCGTTTTTAAAAAAGGACAATGCCTTTTCCCATTTAACCATTTGGATTTTCTTCCTTTTGGTCCGCATTGAATACATTCGTTGGGAAGTCAGAGATAGTTTATCGACCCTAACTATTCCTTCTCATCGAAAGTTAATTAAATTAGTGTAATGTAGAACCGTGATTCGACAATTTCCTCTCAATTAATTGAATTTAAATATCACAGATAATACAATACAGGGAGAATAGTTGATACTAGATGAATAACTATAAAGTATGTATACTACGTATTTATATTATTTACAGCCTTTAGGAAACGCGAACGGTCAAATGGCGCGATAAATGCTGGATATATGCCGGACAAGCGAAATCTTATGGCACCGTAAGGCAATCTAAAACTATCCCCAGACGTGAATTATGGAAGGAGGGGGCGGTGTGAGTTGTTTAGTAGGGGGTGGCGGAAGTATAAATAGAGGAGGCTGGGGGTGGCGCAAGGTGACGGCTGTTCGCCTAATTTCCTGCCTCCAGGTGGGGCCAGATAAGGCGCAAGATATATGGAGCAAAGGCGGCTTCTTTAATAGGAGTCGTCTATCAATGATTTATTAGATATTTTTATCTGTCAAAGGAGGTGGGGAGGGAGGGAGGGAGGGAGGAGATTAGGGCCGCTGGCTCTCGGTAATGGGCTGTCATTAGGAAACCGGCGAGCCCTTTCTTTCTAACTACTAACATAGGCACCACCACCCTCACCAACACCACCACCACCACCTCCTCCTCAATACCTTGTCCTCTCCTCCTTATCTCTTTATGTACTTCCTTCATTCAACACTCTTCTCCTATATGTTAGACCTGTCTTCTCTTACCTGCAACAGAAAAGACACATCTCTTTAATCTGTACATCATCGCTATAATATAGCTATAATTTACAGATAACTGAATGAATGTATTTCGTAAAACAAGGATTACACAGAAGGTTTGACTTAGAAACAATGCAAAGTATAATTAATAAAAAACTACCTTAAATATTTTAAAAAATATATTAAGCACTAAAATTATAATTTAATAATTAAGCAGTATCTTTTTTCCATTTTTTAATTGAGTACATCAAGTAAATGCGTGGGATAATGAAAACAGCAACATGACAATAACTTGTACCATAAAGCACCCACCCATTACTGGCATTTCAATAAAAGTTGTTTATCAGAAGGTCTCGATGCCACTTTCTTTTCAGACACCTCAAAGGGTTATCAGGAATGGAATGGGAAGCAAGTTGAGAACTGGTGGATTTGATTGGTCATGGCGTTTACTTAGAAAGGATAGGTACAGTCAATTGGGGTGAATATGACATAGCGCGGTGAGCAAATCGACTTTTCAAATGATAGTTTTTACCATTTACAAACAAATGGTTTACCATTTCAAACACATTTGAAAAGTGGGAAAAGTCAACCGCTTGACGGTATTTGGTTTGGGATAAATCAGCAACATATGGAATACTTTATGGAATACTTTATGAAAAATTTTGATTGTGACAAAGTAAGGAGCATTGAGAATTTTTTGAATGATTTTAGATACGACAAGAATTTGAAGGTTTAGTTGGCAAACTAGCCAAAGCTCTAATCCGTATTTCCAGAAAGGTCAAATAACTGCCATTTAAATGAGTCTTTTATAAATAATTTGGAGCTTTGAATGTTTGTCAAGTAAATGTGGAGTAGTCTATAACAGCAAACAGTTTCTTGTCGTTTTTGTCTCGTATGTGGATCCCACGTAAGGGGTTTGCCCAGAGGGAGTCTTAGGATGCGGATAGAGAGATTGCTGGAATATTATTAAAGGTTATTATAGAACAAGAAGTTGTAGGTTTATGACGAAGAGTAAAAGTTATTTGATGCTATTTGTTTGGGTTTATTTCAATCCTCTAATTTCGACACCATTCTTGAAGGTTTGTCATATGAGCTTGGAGTGTTTGGGGTGCAATGAAGTGATTATTGTTTGATGATGACCCATGTCTGTATGTGAATTAAAAAAAGTTCAAAACATCTGCACTTTGCCACATTTTACATACAGATTTTTGTTTAGGTTACCACTAATAAATCTACAATAGTCCAACTGTTTTTTTCCAGCAGGGATCAGAAATACCAACTAGTCATAAGGAAAACTTAAAGGACTATTTACCTAATTAATACATTTTGAGATCAAAATGTATTTACCTCACTCCTCCTTTTGTCTCTTTACACTCAGTCTGCTCTGAGTCCTGCAACAAAGTTTGCTCTTTTGTTGGTATTAATTATTATAACTTTTAAAAATGATCTTCTGTTTGTATTTATTGTTTATTATTAATATGTATTTATTTAATAGTTTTTTTTTTGTTATTTATTGAAATTTACAACTGTATATACAATATAAAAATATACTACATCAAGTAAATATGATGGTAATGATAAAAATGACACGTCACTTGTTTTTAAAGCAACTACCCATTGGTAGCACTTATAAAGGTTCTATATAATGAAGTACTATATTTTTTTTAATAGTAAAATGCAAATACTATTGGCTAACTCAATCATAAAGTCTGTTCTGTAAAGCAATTGATAAATAAATTTTTAAAAAGTCCTGAAATCTTTTAGAGGTCTTAATATTTTGCATCTTTGGGTATAAATCAATATATTTGATCTCTTGTGTTAAATTAAAAAAAATAAAGATAAAAATAAAATAAAATAAAAAAATAAATAATATATATATATATATATATATATATATATATATATATATATATATATATATATTTATATGATCTATGTAGCAAAGTGCTTTGAATTTTATTAGAACTGTTGATGAATTTTAAGATTCAGAATTAGTCTTCAAATAAAAAAAATCCAATGGAAGTGGCCATTAATTCACCAATCCTAATTGTATTGATCCTTCTATACCATCGTGCGTAGCTCAAGTGATCCGCTTTCTTGCTAATATTTACACGACTAGTTCTTGTGTTTACTATTACGCGATAATCGAGTGCTCTTTTGGCCAACCATATTCTGTTCATTTATGTGAGTGTTAAATTGAATGAACACTTGGGGTGCTCTTAAGGTTGTCATACATTTATAATACAGATTTAATCGGAGTTCTATTAAGTCTATCAAATTCCACATTGACAAATATTAATTTTAAGTACTTGTCAGTAGTTTAAAATAATTATTAATGTTAAAGTATATTAGTAAACTACAAATAGTAGTTTAGTTATATAGTAGATACGAGAAAGGTATATATATATTTGACGATTTGAGACTATATTGTTCTCATAATCATGCCCTGCATCTTAGTAGGAATGTCTTAGTATTCTTCACACCTACTAATTTTCTGTTGGATTTCTGAAGTTCCTTCATCACTGAGATTGCTGCATGACCGTGGGTCGTCTTGGTTTCCTCCGAGAATAGTTGTTTTTATTTATTGACTGAACCTCAAGAACCTTACTAAACATTTAATAGTAACAGTTAAGAAATTTATCCATATTAACATATCGAGTCAATACTGGAAAATATCTATAGTGGAAGAATGGGATTTTATGAAGGAATTAAGACAACCCACGGTCCTGAAGCAATCTCAGTGATGAAGGAACATCAGAAATCCAACAGAAAACTAGCAAGTGTGATGAATACTAGAACATTCCTACTAAGATGCAGAGCATGATTATGAGAACAATATAGTCTTGAAACGTCGCCAAAATAGTTGTTTTTATTTATTGACTGAACCTCCAGAACATTTAAAACATTTAACAGTAACAGTCAAGAAATTGTTATATATATATATATATATGTATATATATATATATATATATATATATATATATATATATATATATATATATATATATATATATATATATATATATATATACACATTATATATCTTTTATACATACATTATATAATATCTTTTATACATAAATTATATATATTTTATATAACAGTGATATTTTGATGAAGAAATAGATATTTTCAGTACTATAATTCCAAAAATGTATTATTATAAGTTTATTTACACAAGGATCATACATAAATAATTATGTGCTTTTTTTCCTTCTTCGTATTTGTCGCTTATCAATTGAGCCGGAATTTAGTGAGCCTGCTGTAGTAAAAAGGACATCCAAGGGAACCTTTACCTAAATGAACGGTTTATGACTTGCCGTTGTGCGTATGATAAGCTTTATTGCAGTGGGCTACGCATGTCGTCGGTACCAGGGTGATGAAATCTATGCAAACGTCCAGCGAAAATGGACTTCTGGAATGAGAAGAGTAGGTCAACCAAGATATCGTTCTTAGAAATGCAAAGTTTCTAATCGATTCCAACATCTGCTAGGAATATTGAAATACTATCTGGTAATACTATTGATTATTGAATTACATCTTCAACAGTAATTATCTAACATAGACATTGTTTAACATAATGGAATTAGGACAGTTGATATGAAAGTCTAATTACATCCAACTTCTGATGAATAGAGATAAAGCTTGCAGAAACAGTGACACCAGAGGCTGCTTTTATGGGAATCGTGGAGTAATGCATCACTAGAGCAGGATGCGTGATAAATATTAGATCATCTACTGGTATGGTACATGGATTCACTTCGCAGAATCTCTTTCTAATCTTGGAAGCTGCAATCTGAGAGATATATTTCGGTCTGAGGATCCCCGCCATCATCGCAAATAATAGAATATTAAATGACGAATATGTTACACGAAGCCAGATTTCGCTCATTGCTATTCTTGTAAAGTAGTTACACCACAAGGACATCTATTCTTGTCAACATCTTACATTGAACTAAATATTTTTTTTGTTTAAAATATAAATATTTCTTCAAGAAGATGAAAAAATAATGTTATTAGGATTGATGGATTATTTGCCACTCCTACACGTAGCAACTAATTTTAAAAAACAAATACTACAGTACCCAATTTTTTAGATTGATTATTAGCACTAACCGAAGGATTTAGAATACCGAAGGATTAGAATACAAAGATTGGAAATTACTTCATGATTATGCGATAAAAAAACCTAATAACTCGTTCAGATCGGATTGGAAATATCTTGACAGTTTAACACAGAACCGATAGTTGTATTTTATTTATTTATTAACAAAATTGTTTTCTAAAACAGCGTTCAAAATGATAAAAATTAAATAAATGAACCTAAAACTAATGATAAAAATAATAATAAATAAATAAAATTTAAATTAAAATGCACACATTAGACAATATTTATACTTTTCTGAGGAAAGAACCATTTTATTGATGCACGCACTTCGTAATTAGAGTACGGCCATTAGACAACGTATTTCAATGAAAATTATAAAACTAAATTATATAAAGATAAAATTTTATAGTTAAAAAAGCATATCAGTAATAAAGGCTGCTAAAATATTGGAAATGGGCGTCCGAGAGAATAGGGAAATAACATTTGCCAAGAAAAAAAAAATAAATAAAAAAGGTGTGTCCTGTTCAAAAAGTGATTTCTTGTCACCTTATTCATAGTCCGTCATCAACCCTTCATTGGGTCGAAAGAAAAATCTGGTAGCTGGCGTAGATGTTGACAAAACCATTTCCATATGATAATACCAGGTATGCAAGTTTAAAATGTCGTTTATTTCTTAAAATATATACACAGTAATTTAAAAAAAAGTATAATATATTTTATTCAAAGTACTGACCCTCGCTTTCTACACATTTTGCCCATCTCTCGGGCAATATATGGATACCATTCCAAAAGAATGCTTCATCTTTATTTGAAATCCATTCATCGAGCCATTTTCGTACGTTTTCGAAATTGTTAAAGTGTTGCTCCGCCAATGAGTGTCCCATCGATGAGAAGAGGTGATAATCAGAAGGCGCCAGGTCAGGTGAATACGGCGGGTGGGATAGGAGTTCCCAACCAAGCGAAGAAATCGTTTCCTTAGTCAATCTGGCTGAATGTGCAGGAGCGTTATCATGCTGAAGAATGACTTTGGCGTGCCTGTGAGCCCATTCTGGGCGTTTTCGATCAATGCGTGACTCAAATTGATCATTTGTTGTCGGTAGCGCTCGGTATTGACTGTTTCGCCGGGTTTGAGAAGCTCGTAGTAGACTACTCCCTTCTGATCCCACCACACACACAGCATTGTCTTCTTCCCAAAACGATCCGGTCTTGCACTCGATGTGGATGGTTGTCCTGGCGTTACCCATGATTTTTTTCGTTTGGGATTCTGAAAATAAATCCATTTTTATCGCCAGTTACAACTCGATGCAAAAAAACCCTTTCTTTCGTGGCGTAAAAGCAGCATTTCGCACACAGTTTTTCGTTTTTCCATCTGTCGTTCGTCAAATTCATGTGGAACCCATTTTCCAACCTTTTGAATCTTTCCCATAGCTCTCAGGCGATCGGAAATGGCTTGCCTAGTGACATTCAACTGTTCTGCCATCATTTGTTGGGTTTGGGTATTGTCTTCGTCTAATAAAGATTGCAATTCGAAGTCCTCAAACTTTTTTGGTCGATTTTCTCGTTTTTGATCAGTAACATCAAAATCACCACGTTTGAAACTTTGAAACCAACGTTCACATGTCCTGACGGTTGGAGCAACATCGCCATAAGTCTCAACAAGAATTCGATGACATTCAGATGCCTTTTTCTTTTGATTAAATAAGAAAATCATGACATGCCGCAAATGCTCTTTATTTGGCTTAAAATTAGACATTTTTAACACCAAAGAAAGGTATGATACGTCCACGTAAACGACTTAAAAACAACTGACTTTTGTAAACAAATGACTAACAAACAAAATAGCGTTTAGAGATAAGCAAATCCTTCAATAGGCTAAGAGCGCATTCTATTGGAATTAAAACGACATTTTAAACTTGCATACCTGGTATGATTGGAAATATCTTGACAGTTTAACACAGAACCGATAGTTGTATTTTATTTATTTATTAACAAAATTGTTCTCTAAAACAGCGTTCAAAATGATAAAAATTAAATAAATGAACCTAAAACTAATGATAAAAATAAAATAAATAAATAAAATTAAAATTAAAATGCACACATTAGACAATATTTATACTTTGGTCAACAGATAATACTAAGCCAGTACTTCCATCTGTTCATAGATTGCAGTTGTGCATTTTTATGCAGATAATTGATATGGATTAATGAAAAAATTATCAAACCAGTAAATTAAGTACAAAATGAATTAGGTAGATGTACATAACATTTTTCAAGATTCAACATTCCTAATAAATATTATGTTCATTCATAACCAGTATAACTTTTCTTAGGCAAGAAACGCAGTTCAACTCACCGTATTATCTGTGGCCCGTATATTTATTAAGTGAGGTGATACATGTAAAACAAAAAATATAAAATGCATCAACCTTCATAAAGATCAACTCACGGAAAGAATCTTAATGTTTATGTTTTTAAGTAATGTTGCTTTGATCATAAGGTGTGCTGAGAACCCTTGTCAGCTGATGCAGCTTTTTTTTTATCCACTAACGGTTCGCTTTGCGGATCAGCGGGAATTTTTTTTTTAGCTCAGATCTAGCTTCGTCATATCCTGCTTAGCTCTATAGTTCTCGAGAACATATCAGTGTACCCACATGGACCGTATACAGATAGCTAATTTTTTAAATCGATAGTGAAACAAACCAAATCTTCAAACTAAGCAACATTTTCTCTGTATTGAATATAAAACTTTTTTTATGGTCGACTACAATTTTTTTTTTTGACCCAAACAAATTCAACATTCAATCGCCAAATCGAATGGCTAATATTTCAGATAATCATCCAAGCTACTATAAATAGCTTGTAATTACCACTCAAATAGCCAACAGCACAGACTATCAATTCGAGTGCTACCTATGAGCAGGTTTTTTCACAAGTCATTGTTTATGACTTTATAAAGACAAGCAGTATTTTCGTTTTGAACGGTTCTAAATTTCAATATCTACATTTAGAAATATATTCTAAATCAGAACGGCATTAATAAACAAAAAAAACCCACTATAGACGAACAGTAATAAAGAAAAATTATAAAAATAATTCCAGGTGAATAATATTACCGTTGCCCTAACAGATGCTCCGCTGGATGATACCCATCGGGTGAAGTTAGCCGAGATATTTTTTTACGATGATGAAACCCGAGAGTTCCTCAGGCATAAAAGGCTTGATCCACCAGCTGCGTGGCATTAGCCCACAGTAACGTTCGTAAGGTTTACCTGAAGAAATTATAATGCATTACAAAAAATTAAGAAAATAATATATTCAAGTGTTTGTTAGAATGCGCATTGATTTGGATATTTTTAAAAATGCCAGAAGCGTTTAATTAAACCCAAAATGATTCGCTAGACACTTGATGAATTCATTAACAGAATCGGATGTTATAATCACACTAAATTATATAGATTTAAAACATTATAAAGATAAGCATAATGAATGTTGGGAGAGTTAAATTCCAAAGAGTAGAGAAGTAGATTATTAAGGTTCTATGTATGATGCATTTTTTTGAGGGGGATTTAGATTGAACGAGTTCTGATTAGTCTGGAGTGTATAGATGATTTAAATTTTAGAAAATCAATAATATAAAGATGAGAACGTGATGAAATAGTTTGGTAAAGGAAGCATTCTCCACTGAGAAAAGGATAGTGTCACTTTAATACGGTATACAAATTGATTAATTGGGAGTCCTGTGGATATGGTACTAAGAAATAAAAAACAATTCCTATAAAATTCAACTTTGATAACACTTACGATCATTTATGTATGTATAATACCTCTATTTGAATTATCTCCCAGTTTACCAAAATTTGCAAAGTTATAAATATGACTCCAATCAAGTACTGTTTGTTAATTTGTAATACTGAGGTTCATTAATAGTAAAACATGAAATTTATTTTTTTTTTTACTCAGAACGAAATTTTTCTCACTTGAATATCCAATTTGTTCTAGTAATAACATAGGAAAAAAATTGGTGTAGGAGTTACGGTAAAGGTTTCAATCCAAATGTTCAACGAGTGCTAATAAAGTTATTATTTTCATATCTCACTATGCATCTTGTTAAAATTTTATAATATTCTTATTTCCTCTATGTTCTTTAACCTGGTTACTATGTAAAGAATCTCTCTTTAAAGGCCTGTTTTGCATTTGAAATTCGACTATTAACTTACATGAAGGTTGGGTCTATCGCCTATTATAGTAAGTCTTATGAAAAGAAAAATCGTGAGCTTTGAGCCAAAAGGAAGGCCCAAGCTCAGACATGTCGTATTATTTATCCCATTAAGCAGATCTTACATCAAAAACAAAAATTCTAAAATTATTTATGGCAGAATATGAATAATAAAATAATAAAAAACACATGGACTTAGGTTTGTCAAAATTTGTCTACAAAATAATTTAATTCAAGTAAACCATGATATATAGTGCTGTCTAGATTCAAGTGCTGTGAATATCTAAATCATAGCTTAATTATATTTTAGTTAGCTTCAAACCTTGCCAATAAAAATTATTATTCAAATATTATTTTTATTTCTCTAATGAAATCAATTAATTTAAATGCGATTTATGTGGAAAACTTAATCGCACCTCAATTAATAAATCAATCGATTCCTATTCAGATTAAAATGTGTTGAAATATGTTTATTTGATCATGAATTTTAATTCTTAATTATTGTATATTAATGACACACTTTCTAGCTTTCCTGTTAAAAAGGACACCCACGCAGCAGTGAATCGAACCCGCTGCTCTGAGGAGAAAAGAAACAAAAATTATTTCGGGAGTGGGCGAAGGAAGGTTGGACAAAGAGCCGCTGCTATCTCTGAGATAGAGCCGAGATCTAGCGGAGGAT
The DNA here is from genome assembly GCA_003667255.2 of Euschistus heros. NCBI lineage: Eukaryota > Metazoa > Arthropoda > Insecta > Hemiptera > Pentatomidae > Euschistus > Euschistus heros. The sequence goes on from RCWM02000023.1 coordinate 1,397,044, forward strand.
AGGACCTCCCAGATCCTATCCGCCACCTGGATTAAGTTCCAAACTGTCTTCCCTCATCTCAGCTCCACTTTCAGTTTGGACCCTTTTTATACCCGCCTTTAATCCAGATTAGCTAACCCTAGATAATTGATACGTATCATTAGCTCCGACCAAACATCGCTATTTTGCGTCTTTGGAATTCTTTTATTTGTTTGCCGCGGAAGGTCTACAGGTTGGGATTCCTAACGAGATAACTATCTTATTCCTTATTACATAAGCCATTACTGGCTTTATCTAAATCATAAATAATTACTATCCTTGAATTTCGAAATCCATTCGAAGGAATGTCGCTTTTTATGTTGTATCAAACTTGTTATCAAGATCTGTAAGAAAACCATTTACGTAATAAAATATTGAGGATGAAGCATAGCAATGTTAAAACATATTACGTTCTTGTTATAATTCTGTGACTCATTATTATTAGTATGGAACTGTAATGTAATCGGAATTTATCAATACTAACACTATCCTAGTTAGGTGGCAAAGACTGCCTAGCGGTAGTGCTGTCTGATTTGTCGATTATTTCTTTATTTCATTCCTCTCAAATCGGTCTCAAAAATATATTAGGAGTTCCTACCTTATAGCCCGGCAGTCCTGATTTCTCAGCGATTCAGTGAAAAAAAAGGAATTTCTTTGAACGAAAAGAATTTTCGCTTAAGTTATATTTTATATAAGTAATATTTTCGGGCTTATTCTTGATAATGCATTTCACAAATTCGGCATCTTTCCGGTCCACATTACACCGCTTTTGTAAACTGTAGTGCTGTAGTGCAATTTAACTTAAAATTGTTAGCGAGTTAGCTCGGATGTTTCCGAACCGAAATTTTGCTGAAAACGTTGCACATGGCATTAATTAATGATAATGAAAGATGTTCTATGACTGTTGAGATATTTTCATAGTGTGAGAATAAGGTTTTTTTTTTTTTCAAAGTTTGTGATTTGGTTTGGGGGTGTTTTTTGAACAAAAGAATGTGTGAGTAGGGTGTTCAAACCTACGCCACACCCTCCAGTAAGCCTGGAGGGCCGCCCTTATTTGTTGGTCAGTGAGTCCATCGGACTTAGCCGGGAGGAACTTAAAAATACGTTTAACCGACCACCCCCTAATCCGCCACCCGTGGGACGCTCCCCTACGCGGTAATGAGATCCGCGCGAGGATTTTTGAATTTGTTTTTTGAAACATGACCGCTGACGTTAAGGGAGGAACAACGCCTTAAAGTTTTTCAAAATAAAGTACTGCGTAGAATATTTGGCCCAAAAAAGGATGAAGAAACAGGAGAATTTAGAAGGCTTGACAATGCGGAACTGCGCGAATTATATCCGGTAAATATAGCTCAAGTAATAGCAGCGCGACGCTTAAAATGGGCATGTAAAGTCGTTGGGTTTAATAATGACCGAATTCCGAAAAAAGTAATCAGTTATGAGCCGTCGGGTAAACGACCGAGGGGTAGACTGAGACGAAGATGGGGGAGTATTGTGTCAGGGACGACCTGGGGGATTTAGGTTTTGGAGGAGTGGATTGGAGGGAAGTGTGTGGTCGACGGTTGGTGGTGTCGGCATCGAACCTTCGGGTTCGCTAAGCCTTAATGTATTTATTTATTTTGTGATTTGGTTTGGATATACTCTTTCGTTTTATTCTATAAAGTAATGTATTTAACTATTATATCCTAGGAGAGACGAGAGACGATAGGCTATCAGAAACAGACAAGGACGTAGGAGGAGGCGGATATCGAAGAGACAAAGCAATCTCCTGGAGCCCGGGGAGGTGGCCGGGGAGGTCTGACAATTAGAGCCGCGACCTCTTGAAGAGCCGTGATAGATTAGCCTCCTCCAGGAGATTGAGGAAATTACCTACAGCCCCTCGTCCACTCTTCAACTTCCTCCTCTGTCAAAACTTAATAAAGACATTTGTCAAATTTGGAACCTCTCCTTCGGGAAAGAATAATCCAAGTCCTCAGTTAAGTCATTTCCCTCGATGTTTCATCAAACTTTTCATATTAGCACGAATCTCCGGGGCATAAATCTCCTTTGTCAGGGACCAATCTCTCCTCCTCTTTTTTTTTTCTTCTTTCATTTAGTTAAGGAATGAATTTATTCAATATCGAAGAAAATTGGACATCAAGTAAGAGGTCACGTCTGAAGATTGGCGATATAAAAAGGATGGATTCATTTATCTTTCGTAGTGAAATCCTTGAAAAAAAAAAGTATTCAATAAGGGTTCAGGAGGAATTCTCGAGAAGAAAACATCTTCAAACATTATTATTCATCTTACTAAATTCAGAAAAAGAGAAGATTCTACTAAATAAAATCGGGCAGATACAAAAGTATACCATTTCGGATAAATTATAAATAAATAGATATACTGCTGTGAAAATCACATTCGAGACAGAAATTTTGATACTCTATTCTATAGAAAACTAGAAGGGTCATTGTAGGGTCATACTCCTACATATGGTACAAATAATTGTAACTGGGGAGCATTATTGAAAGAAAAAAAATAAAACAAATTAATAATAGAAATAACCGAACATAAAACAAAAAAATAAACTTTAAACACAAAAGAAGGACTGCGTAGGTTAAACACAAGTATAATTCACCTTGTTCCAACATGGTGTTTGTCATTGATCAGAATCTTAATTAGGGGTGGTTTTCTAGCAGTAGTGTTTACATATTTATTGTCCAATTTATGTTACAAAGATCAATATTTTTTTTTAATTTTTGAGAAGTATTGAAAATGATAAGAAATAAAAATTAAACTTTATTTAGGAGCCATTAGGCCTTAAGAATAATTATAATGTACAATATAATGGTGAACTAGCTGGTGTATTTATAATTCGAAAATAATAATAGTGAAAGATAAATATAATCAGAGCCAATGACAGGGGGGGGGGAGACAAATCCCCGGGATCCGGGTTAATGTGGCCAGTGTAGGGAGGGGAGGGGTTACGGTACCTGGGCAATGCATTTGCCCCGGGGCCCGGTTTAGCTCTCGGCGGCCCTAATTATAATAGAAATTAAATAATGATAACCTTGATTAATATTAATTAAGTATTATCAACAAGGAAAAAAAAGTAAAACCTATAATATAAAAATAAGGTAAGATACAAAATAAAGAATAAAAAATACAGTAGAAAAGAAGAAAATGAAAGAAACAATTCATAATGAATAAGGCAGAAGACAATTGATAATTGTCAAAATTAGGTATAAATGATAAAAACGAAAAGAATAACAATAATATAACATCATTATATGAATATTCATATTTCTTTATAAATATTTTCTTTTTCTATAATATCATTAGATTGGATGCTTGGAAGGTAAAGGAATAATCTAGATTTAAAAGTGTTGAGAGTAGAGGAATGGCGTATCTTGGATGGGAGAGATTTTCAGAAATTAGTTGCTCTTGCATTAATTTTGAGTGGAAGGGAGTTGGAAAGGACAGGAGGATGGGAGCTGATTTTACCGGAACTCACTGATATATTTAATCTTAATGCCTTGATAAAGTATGAAGGTGGTTGTAATTTGTAAAGGTACGAACGAAGGAAATATTGTCTCAGGAAGAAAGGGAATAACCTTTTTAAGTTGGTGTAGTGGTGAGAATGCTTATGACGGTCGACCTTTAGAACGAATCTCAAATAACTGTTAATAATCTTGAATCTTGCATTACGTGATTCTGAGTGAGCTCCGTAAACTACACTACGATAGTCAAAATGGAGGAATGTGATGGAAGAAAATAGTAGTTGGTGAATTGATTGCGGAACATACGAGATCGGTTTAAGAATCGAAGGGAGGAGATTGTTCACCTGATAAACATAATCTTTCCAGGAGATGGTTTGGTCTAAGATAATTGTCTCGCTTAGACTGAATTTTTCGTGTTCTCCACAACCAAAAAGTGTTGACATAATTGTGGAATTTGTTTGTCACAGACGTATGTATTTTTATTTCCCAAGCTAAAAAAATTCAGGTTGATGATTGGTCTACCCATAATCCATCAGCAGCTTTGTTTGTGATATCCACTTTTCTGTATAACGTGACTTCTTAGTGTGATATTTGTGAAACTAAACATTGTTATTCATGACTTTTTTTTCATTTCAGAATGGTAGAGGAAGGGAAAAGTAGCGGGTTACAATAATGCCAATTATGTTTAAATAAATATATATATATATATATATATATATATATATATATATATATATATATATATATATATATATATATATATATACACAGGGTGAGTATCTCTTAGTGTAAAAAAAAAAAATTGGAGCAAAATGCCGCAGACCTTACCTTTCTATTCCAATCCGTTGCAGATGTACGATAAATCAAAGACTTTTTTGAGGAAACCACGTTTTTTTTTCATAAAAGCTGCAATATCTCCACTTTGTTTAAATATTTTTCCAATTTTGACAACATTTTCGAATTTAGCATTAAATTTTCTATAATAGCTGAGTGTCTGTAACCTTGAATTTTACAAACCTAGTATCTAAAGAACAGCTTGATCTTCACCTTATTTGGGGAAGTCACAATGTCGTATTTACTTCAACGCTCACCGTTTTTCGAAAAACCTATTCACAAAACGTCAAATTTCACAAAAACTTGCAAATTTAATTAGCTTTCGAATGGTATGTTAAACGTATTGATTTTGTTTCAATTTCATTGAGAAATTTACTTTTGAAACCGAAAAAAGATGGTGTTCTCATTTGGCATACAAATCAGCTACTTATGTAAATTATGTATTGGCTTCTGAATGCTGATGATATTAAAGAATACCACTTTTTGCAGTGAATTTATGGCTAGATGTGTCTGCTTTTACAGGGGAAGGCATTTCTACCGTTACATGTGGAGTATGGTTGGTTTATTTATATTTGTATTGCTGTCGAATAGTGTAGAAAATAGTTTGCCCAACAGATTGAATGATGAAATTACTAAGATTTGTTACAAAACATCCTAGCACAACTTCATCACGATATTCCAACTGTTGTTCGGCAAAATATGATTTTCCAACACCATGGTGCTCCTCCACATTATTCGAAAGCAATACAAATATAAACCAATGATATACATGGATAGGTAGAAATGCCTTCCCCTGTAAAAACAGACCCATCTAGCCATAAATTCACTGCAAAAAGTGGTATTCTTTAATATCATCAGCATTCAGAAGCCAATACCAAACTGAGGTTTATGTTCATTATCATTGAGTTTTAAACCTTACCTCGAAAATCTAATAAAATAAATCCTAAATTATAGTAATAAATAAATAAGCTTAGGTAGGCCATAATAATAAAGCACACTACCTTAGATTGGGGAAGTTACGTATTGTGAGGATTAACATCTCAACTCTATGATTTTTAAGGTTTTCGAAGAATCTTTTTTATAATATTTTAGGGTTATAATATCATATTAAATACGAAATTCGCTTTTAAAAAGTTACTGGAGCACAGTAGAAAGGAAGAACAACGGAAGGATGTAACACTGATGTCTGATAAGAAGCGTCTTAAAGCTGTCAAATGGTTAAGTTGAGGACCACGTGGCCTCGAGTGCTGTCTTCTTGTGTGGCATAAATCCTCAACACCCCTTTAGTTATAAGAGCCACCCACCATCAGCTGGGTAACACGGCTACTTGATATTAAAAAAGAATAATGTTAATTTAAGGCTCGTAACTAATCACAGCAAATGGATCCATTATACCAATAAGTAGTACATGAAAATAATTGCTTCTAGACATTAAATTAGGCCGTAGGAGTTGAAAACATAAAGTCTTAAAATATTTGAAAAATTATGGTGTTTCTGATGTTTTTAACTATAATTTTACAACGTGAATCATGTTTTTTTTTAATTTTATGTTATGGTTTGCCACTTTTAATTATTACTATAATCATTTTAGAATATCTATTTTGGTACTTGTTTATATCTATTTGCCGTTTTTTTAAATACCTATCAGCATGTAATTAGTTTTTTTAGCATTTCGAAATAGGTTTTTTAAATTTTAGAGTGAAACAGGTTTTGTCTTTTTTTCTGCGTTTTAATAAATACAAAATAAGCTTAACTTATTAGAGATAAATTATAAAAGAGAAAATTATTTAAAAAAATACCTCTTGTTAGTACTGTATGTCCAACTAGGATGTCGTGTAACATGTAGTAACACTTTCGAAATAGATAACATCACTCAATAAAGCCATTCTCTAACTAAAGTCACTGACTAAGGCTCCATTTTTTTTTTTTTTTTTTTTTTTTTTTTTTTTGCAGAAAAATAAGTAGTCAGCAGGCACAAAAAAAAAAGTTTATTTAAAATGATTTAGCAATATAGGTGATAAGAGTAAGGCCTACAAGCAAAAGTTTGTGAAATGATGTTCTGCCTTGTCAAAATCATTACACATGACACTTTTATATGAAGCGTAGAGTTACAAAACCGACCTAGTAATTTTTTTTTTTACTGCGAGTGGATAAAGGTAAACGTCTGGCTGGATTAGGGCCTTGTTTTGTGTATGGCTGTTTTCAATGTGGTTTAAAAACTTTTGAGAGGGAGCCTTTCACCTACAGAAAACCTAGTAGAAAAAATATTTAAAAAGAAAAATTGGAAATAAGGGTTTTGGGGTTCTAAAACATGGAAAGAATAAACATCTGTCCATTATGAAATATTGTATACAGTACCAATAATAAATACAGAGTAAGGCTCTCTAAATGCAGGTTTTGCAATTTGAGTTTTGAATCTCTCACTCAATACTATTGTACACGCCAATTAGCAAGAAGTTTCTTCGATTTTGAGAAAGGGATGAGACTACAGCTGCAAAGGAGTGAATTTGTGGATGGAGGATATCAAATTCGAATGTTAACATTTATTAAATTATCGTTTCCTTACAATAAAATAAATATGTGCAATTTAATTATTTTGAGTATACAATTAATTAATTAAAAAAAAAGATTATTTATTCATAATGTATACAGTAATTGTAGAGTGAATTACGGAAAAAGTAATGCGGTATGTATCTTGTTCCTTTAAGTCTGAAAAACAAAGTATCATGATTTCTATAATCACAGTAATAAATTATTTGGAAGCGAATCAATTGAAAAAGAATATTATTTTTCTGTCGATTAACGAATACTATACTAAAATAAAATTCTATGACCAATCAGACTCTTACACTGCTTTCATTCCTAATGCTTCGATAATGGGATTCTTCTGGAAAAGCTAATGCTTGCGTTATCAGAACGTGAAGCAATCACGGATGTTGACATGGAACCCCATCTCAATGACTGTAAATATTTGCTGTTATATGAGGCCTAGGGCGGAGAGTTAAGATTTCCCTCCCGATTCTTTGCACAAACAGTCCCTGCCAGGAAAAGATAACATTTGACGAGGTCTTAAAGAAGCAATAGGTTTTAGAAAATTGACCATCATTTCACCAATATATAAATTTATCTTTTATAAAAGTTATTTGTTCCCCTTGGATGAATAACTTTATCAGTGGCTTAGAGATATCTCTCTGCTCCATTCAAACGGCTATTTTCCTTTAAATGGCTGAAGAATAATTTTATATCAAAAGCGATGAATATTTTACGTACATTTATTAAAGTATGACTTGATCGGGCGTTCACTATTAACAGTCAAATAAAGGGGGGGGTCACTGTTAATTGGTCGTACCTTTACGTCAAACAATTTTTGTTCGAAACTTCGAACAAAAATGTTATACACATGTGGTGATGCGTATCGAAAATCTAAATTAAATAAACTAAATATAGGTACATATAATATTTTTAAAGTAATATATGCCAGCCCTTTACTGAACAGAATCTACTCACTGGGGTAACTTGTTCCATAAGGAGAAAATAAGTAGTATTATATAAACGAAAACATGAGTTTTTATTTAAACAAAAAAGTGCCATTTTTTGGAAAGGATTAAAATGAACAATAAAGGTTCTACATTACAAATTATACTGGTACGAATTATTTGTACTTCGGTTGGGCATAAAAAACTGCATTCTAAATTTTAAATGGTCTAATTCATTTATATATTTTTGCTGATTATTTCTTTATTTTCGGATTTTATTGTATTTATAGTTAAGTTTTTTTCTGAGAATCGTATAACTTAAAGAAAAACTATCAATTACCGCAGGAACAAATATAAGGGGAGTTGGGGCACTTAGATAGGGCATTGATACATTGCACATTATTGCAATTCGAATATAAGTACTTGAGTCGTAGCATCAGTGAAACGGGTCCTGGCCTGCCTTCGTATGAGTTGTGGCCGATCTCACATTCATGCAGCCGATGTTAATTGGCGAAAACATTTAAGTTTCTAGTGTCATACAATTAAATGTAAACATGTTTTAGCGAGTTTCTTTGTCATCTTACAATTAGTAAGATTTTCACATACCAAAGTTGGTTTAGCGCATCCAGTAATATGGTAGTCATATATTTTAAAAATATATTGTGTGGTGGAAACTAGGAACTAGGAACTAGAAACTATTACAATTCTGCGAATAAATAAACCAAAGACTTACAGACACAATATTAAAAAAGATTTTTTAAAAAGATTTAAAGAGATTTTTTTTTTTTGCGGGGTTGAGTGTATGGTGTGGAGTTCGTAGGAGGATCCTCACCCCAGGAACAGAACTAAATGAAATGGTATTAATAAAAGGCAATGAGGAGTGGATCGGGCAGACAGTGCTCAGTCAGCTGGCGGTCGAGTGGCGAGAACAATGTCGAGCCTGCCACTCCACTTCGGAGGGCATTAGTAAGCACGACCGCTGGCAGATAAGTCAGTCAACTGTAACCCGATACTTTCCCTTGCCCTCTTAACCTCCGCTTCCCTACGCTTTGCAAAAGAAAAAAAAATACGTCAAATATCTTCAAGCTGTATTAATAATTATAAGCTAACATACGGAAGTAAATCGTCTTGGAGGACTTACTTGTTTGTTGAGCTAAACCAACTAGAAATATTTTGTTTCTTTAAATCATTATATCTCTAATTAGTTTTTATTTGTTGAACACATAAAAGTCAAACAGTATGTTGTAATGCGAACCTAATTTTAACTTATTTTTAATACTTAGGGATCCCTTTTCCTAATTGATTTTTCGACTTAAGTATGTGTTGTAAGAAATATCTATTATGGTTTTGGTTTATACGAATCTGCAAGGATAGTCATTAAGACTGTTGTTCTAGTTCCACACATCCCTTTAATGCTCCTCTTAAATTAAAAAAAAGTAGTGGTTTCATAGTCTACGACAAAATCAGACAATAGTCTCCTGGTAATGACTAACTTCTCTCATGCTAGACATATTTGCGGCTTAAGTGTTCATTGCCTCCATTGGCTCACACACCAGCGACGTGGCGGGAGAGAAGCGCTAGTATCTCCTGGATTATAACCTCCTAGTATAACCTCTCATGTTGGGGGAGAAAGATGTTTAGGGGGGGGGGGGGGGGGGGGTAAGCTTTCACTATCTTGAGGACTGCAATTTGATAACCGTAGTATAATCATAAAGAAATGTACTCAGCAATTGATTTTTAAACAACTACAGCTGTTCGTTTAAATTTTAATAACTATAACTTATATAAAATAAATAAATAATAAATCTACTATATATTTGTCAAATACCACTCACTCATTTAACACGAAATCTCACAAACCACCGAACGGATTGGAATAAAATTTGATATGTAGCTTCCTCTGGGGTCATAGGTGCTCGCTAAGAAAGGAATTTGAAAAAAATCGGCCTGGATCGCGGCTAATTCGCGAAAAATGCGATTACAATTTTTATTGGGTGAATAATAATAGATTAATTGTCATATGGTATTTGGAGATAAGCTAAGTTAAAAAATAGGTTAGATGTTTAAGCCGCACACTTTGACCACAAATTAAGTTCCTTATAGTTGTAAACAAACAGAAAGATCTACAATATTTCCAGGTGGTTATCAGTGCTGACAAGAAGCCTTCGAATGTTCACTGAGGACGTTACGATACTCCTACCGCTTACGAAGTTGCTGTCTTGATTGTTGGCCAGGCGTTCGAAAAGCGAGACATTGTTCTCCACAGCCGGGACAAAAAACTGATAAGAATCAGTGAGTTCTATCAAGTGTATGATTCTTTTCAGTATGGTCTCATGTTCTACCATGTAGAAGATGGGTACAGAATTAACATCCCTCAGCGTGACCCAAACACCAATACACTATTCAAGAAAACTGTGTCTGCAGCTGATTTTTACGCCTAAATGTTGATGGAACGAGGAGGTGAAGAAGCTTATTTACTTTATTTTTGTTATCTCCTCAACCAATTTATGCTTGATATGTACGCAAAAATAGAAACAGAAAGACTAAACTTTCTTTAAAAAAGTTGAGACTATATGCACTTAAAGTATTCCATAAGAAAAGCTGATGGTCTGGTATCAGAGCTGGGTAAGATGGTAGTACTACCTCGAAGCTTCACTGGAGGACTATTAAAATAATATAAAATTACCTTTTGCAAATTGTCAAATTTACTTATTGAAATTATTCTAAGAATGGAATTTTTTAGGTTTATCTAAGTACTAATAATTATCAACGCTTAGCTTAACTTTTACATATTTAAGTTGTCCTTAATTCTAATGATATTAAACCGTAGCGGAGCAGGATACTTTCAGCTAGTTAATTTATAAATGAATAAATGTTTACACAATATAAATATATCAGTAAATTAAATTATATCTGAATGAACCCAAATGAATAAAAAAAAAATGTAATCAAACAGAATATATTATACCTCATTTTATTTTTGAAAATTGTATACCTACATGGTTTAATTATCTGTTTAAATGAATCAATACAAAATTATTATTAATTAGGCAATTTAACAAATAATTGAAGTTTCATATGTATATCGATAAAAATCATGTATTAAGTATGCGATTGGGCATTAGTTCTTCGGTGATATTTCCACATAGCATTAACTTTTAACTTGATAACATTGCACAGATTAGGAGGTTGAATTTCACGTAAAAACAGGATTGGACATCCAATTTTTAATTATAACGTATGATATGGTAATCTAGATGGACAGAGACTATTAAGAATCTCTTGCGGCAATGGACTGCATATCAATCCTTACTACTAAAGGCCCATGAATCACATTTTTACAAACAATATGAAAAAGCAAATGTCTGACATTTTGATTTGGTGTAACAATTTTGATTTTATCGTGTTAAATTTTTATTTCTAACAATAAAAATATGTGAAAGTTTGGCACAACATTTTACAATTATATTTTTACTATTCTTAATTTATTATTGCTAAACCTTCCTAGAACTATGAAAATGAGGTAGTTAAAATTTGATACAGGTGGGTTCAGTAGTTTTGCGGAATGTTGCTAGCCACGTGTAATATTAGTTAATTCGTAAACTTCGGTGGTATCCACATGTCGCACGACATATTTGTACCTTCTTTAATAACAATTTAGTTTAAAAAAATTCAATTTTTTCAAATATTTTAGCTCTATATAACACCGTACCTTTGTAAACTCTCTCGAATAGTGCTCGCCACATATCGCTCGATTATCAAACTTCACTGCGCACTAAATATTTATCGTTTTTTTATGACAATTTAATTGAAGATGTGTTAATTTTATTATTGCTTAACCTTCCTTGAGCTATGAAGATGATGTGGTTAAAATTTGGTACAGATTTCACGGTTAGATCACAAACGAAAAATGGCTTGTCCTTCTATATAATTGTGTAGATAAATTACATAAGTTGGATGAAACATTTAAAATTTTATAAACCATAATATTGTTGTAACTTTAATTATTTCAACGATTGTTAAACTACGACTCATAATGTTTAAACTATATTGACTTAGAGCGCAAGTGTTTGAGCATACGGTAAAAAAAAAATTATAAATTTTTATATTGATAAAAAGGAATTATAAGAATATATTGATTTAATATGGTAGATATCAATATTTTTAAAATAGGAATATGTCAAAGAATCTATCGAAAACATACGTAAAAATATACAAAGTTTATGTAAAAATTAAGTTCCTCGGAAGGCATAGCAAGAAAATGAAAATTGCTTTTCAGTACATTAAATTAAGTAAATAAACTCATTTTATAATATGTACATATATAAAATAAATATTTGAAAAAAAATGTTAACATTAATACTAGTAGTATATATTTGTCAAATATACATCATATTTTAATGAATTAATTGATTATGTATCATAAAATTGCAAGACATGATTCATTAGGTTCACCTTGTAACATAAGACTGAAAATGAGTAACATATAATTTTTAAAAAAATGACTTTTTATATAGTACTATGTTTTTTGCTTCTATTTAATCTAAATACCTGATCGGCTATCTGATAGAACGAAGCTGAAACTGAGACGTCGATTGAACGGTCAAAGAAAAAAAAGGGAAAGGAAAAAAAAAAAAAAAAAATAAAGCTATCGAGGGAATTGTACGGGATCAGTCTTTCCACGAGGTAATTCTAGAAGCTACCTTTTGTCAAATCCTGTGGGACTTATTTAGGCTTCCCGAGATAGGAATCGATGGATTAATCCCTTAAAAAATGTCTTTTTTTTTAAACCCTCTATCCGCTCATTTTTTTTCAGGAGCAAGCGGTAGAATATTAGAGCGGAGGTAAAATAAAAAAAAATAAAAACGCATAGGTACTTGTTTTAGCCGTTTTTTGCCTCTGACCGTGACAAAAAGTTGCGGGCGGCTATCTGGTTGAGTAATAACAACATTTTTAGACAGAGTGGAAGGACTGTCACTTATTAATGGGAGAGGAGGGTGCGCTAACTGGAGGAAGGAGTTGAGGGATCAGATAGGAACTGTGTACCCGAGGCGGAGAGCAAACAGAGCTCCATCTCTTGAGCAGGCTATGTTCACACCGCTCCTACAGTCCGGGGTGTCCTTAATTCTTTACTCTCCCCATCGGTCCTTTGTCTTCACCTCCTATCAGGGCTCTCCTCATTGTCCACCCTGCCTCGGCTAGGCAACATCTTTTAGCACCCTTCGCTCTATCTACTCACTTCATCATGGTAAACACCACTTTTAATATAACACGTATGGCGTTGTTGGATGACGGGGCACAAGGGCACAATCTGATGGGAGAGTGGATCGTATAAAAGTCAGAAAACACGTTTTTACATTTTTATATATAAATAGCACCAACTATTATATATTCAGATACATTTAGATTTCAGCAAGCTGACAAACATTTTTTTTCAATATTCTCATGTCCGGTTTTGATTGTTTTGCTGTTGAGCTATTAGTAACAATAATAATCTTGTTTTTAATATGATGCAGGAATATAGACAGAAAAAAATTAATTTTAACTTCACGCCACTCACATAAATGTATGAATTTAAACAGTTGTTTTGTTACCTGAATGGATATATACCAAATTGAAAGATACTCCGACTAGTAGAGTAAAATTTATAATTTGTTGCAGTGATACTTTGTTTAAAGAACTAGTTTATCAGATTCAGAAAGACTTTTAAAAACTTTGATTTAATAAATACTAAACAATACTATACCAACAAGACATAGAAACCATGACAGCGAAGTTTTCAAGAATATTATTATCGATATTTATCGATATTATCGATTAGGAGCCAGATACTCAATGCACAATGAAGAATATAACCATTCGAACAGCCAAAACAAAAATAATAATAATAATAATTTATATCCTTATCCTAAAGTAACTACCCATTGGTAGAACTTCAATATAATATCTATATTAAAAGGTTCCGAAGCCATTTAATTTTCAGACACAGAGTTATCAAGAAAAGAATAATAATCAAGTTGAGACCCAATGGTTGTGAGTGGTTATGGAGTTAACTGAAAAAGGATAGTCAACATTTATTAGCAACATATAGGAAATCAATATGTTGAGGAATTTTCCGAAGGATTTTGTATTATAAGGATTGGATATACGATGAATCGGATTGTTTAAAAGAACCCCAAAATTCAACTTCTTATGCCCAAATAGTTCTAATTACGGTCATGCAAATGAGTCTTTTGTAATTAATCGGAACTTTGAAGTCCGTTAAATAAATGCTGAAAAGTCACAGGATTACGATAAAGAGTAAAGATTATTTGATGAGATTTATATTATTACTCTTATTTTGACACCATTCTTTGTGAAATAAGATCGGAGGGTTTGGGATGCGAAAAATGGATCATTTTTTACTGTAATCACACATGTATCATCAGCGTGCGTGGTGAGGAAGTTGATAGGATGAGCTGGAATGTCAGGTGTATACACCGAGTAGAGGATGGGATTTGAAATACTATCTTGACGAACACCGGCAGATTAGGTAAAGACAGAAGATAAGGAATAATTATATGTAACTTTGAAGGTTCTGTCACTGAGGTGGGTACGAAAGAACGGTAATAATGAAGTATGTAGAAGGTAGTATAATTCACGGAGTTTGTAAAGCAGGTCCAGTTTCCAGTCGCGGTAAAATGCCTTCTCTAAGTCGAGAAAGGCTACCGAGCAGGTTGGAAACGCGTGCAACATACATTGTGGATAGTGGAGTGTGATGTTCTTAATCCAAACTACTGATCTGGGATTATGTGGTTGTGGTTCTAGGATAGAGTACGTTTTAAAATGAGAATTCCCGGAATTTCGCTCATTATGGGCAAGAGAAAAATTGGATGATATGAGGAAGGGAGTTTCGATAGCTTTTTGTATTTGATTATCATCATGGTTATGGATGTTTTCCAATATATTATTTGTAAAATCGTGTCTCGGATCAAGACAGTTTCAATTTTTTTAAAATTTATAAATAAGCCGTATCGATTGCGATTTTATTTTATAATTAGCAACACTTTTGACATAAGATAGAAAACTATGCAGTTTCACCATAAAGAATGCAGATAATGAGTTAAGCCACTTTAGAAATACTTGTGCTATATACTGGATACATTAAAACAAAGTTCTTTGGCAAATACCGAACAGGTGCTTCAACATATAACTTCTATAAAAGAGGAATTATGAGGAGGTAATATCAGGAGAGGGTGAAGAGACAGTCGTGAAGGGATTTATTATAATAGCTGGGGAGGTGTCCGATAAGGAAGGGGTTGAAATGACCTAATCCTGGATTTTTGAGAGGCCGAAGGGGAGGGGGGGTATTTGTCAGGGACTATCTTCAGGAGTCAGATGACGGGAGTGTATTGTGTCATTAGGCGTGATTAATTCCTGCCACCTCCTTGGACTGGCCGGTAGAGATAGCGGCCAAATATTTAGCCACCCCGCCGCTCCTTGACAGATTAAACCCTCGGATGAATAATTCAATTGTCCCTGCCAAGGTCCAAGGGGATTAGGGCCCCCCTGAGCAGCCCAGATAGTAACTCAGCAATATATTCACTCTACATGTCTCAGTCCTCCGCATTCTCAATTCCGTCTCTTCCCTCAGCCACATCCCTTGGCTAAGGTAGACCATTGTATGATCCCCATCTATCAATTTCAGGGGATAGAATGTGATTTCAAAGTCTTTAAGTTTATATGTGCCGGTAAGTGGTATTCGCTAATCTAGTCCGGCTGCCATTTAGCTAGGAAGTTGTGATTAAAAAAAAAAAAAAATGTTTAGCTAGAAAAAATAATGAATATTACACATTTTCAAATTTCTGAATCAATGAGCTACTTCATCAACTACGTAAGTACTGTAATCACTACAAAGTACCTTTCGAATTGTCATTAAAAGGATACGGATACGGCCAATTTAAAACAGAAAGTATAATTTTCTAATACACATTTACATACTTGTAAACATTGAAATAAATCACCAGAGAGGATTATTTTTATTTTTAGATTTCATAAATGTTTTGGAAAATGCTGCATATTTATTTCATTTTCGTATTTGTTTTTTTAAATTACTTTTTTTATTTATCGAATAAATGGTTGATAGTAAAACAAAATATAAAAATACGGACAGTAGAAGTAAGACGATTTTTTGTTTTCGTAACAAACTGTTGGGGAACTATGCAATAATAATTTTTAGTTAAGGTGATTATTCATGGACACTCCACATGTAAGGTCTTCAGTGTTTTATTTCCTCTATGCGTTTACGTTATAGATTTTTATGCTAATATAGTTTCTCGAAGGGATAGTTTTTTTTTTAGAAATTAATTAATTTTATCGGAATTGGTTTTACTATCATCTAAGCTTTGATGAGAGTTTTCCATCAATCCGTGCCTGCTAAAAATGGTATACTGTATCGAAACGCTACTGTTTAATCGATGTTTTTGATATTTTGACGTCACTTTTTATGCTTTTTACTAGTAAACTTTAATTTTGTCACCTTATTTAATGTTTATTAAAAAAAAAAAAAAAAAAAAAAAAAAAGCAATAGATCATGTCCATCTATAATCTACTACTTTCCCAATTTATATTTTAGAATTTAAATAAACATATTACTTAAATTAATAATTAGATAAAATTAGCAATCAATGATTATTCGAAATATAAAAGGTTTCTTTTTCATTCAAACAAGGCTCATAAACAGTAAGTCTTAGCTCTTAGTAAGTCTTTATATAAGAAAATACATTCTCCATCAAACTTTTCAGGGAACTGTTGTCGAATCTTCGCTTCAAGCAACGCCAAAAGAACTACAACGCATAAAATGTTGCATTTTTAAGGGTGAAAAAATGTCAAAAGGTGGCTTTCATCATCCGAACCAACATAGCTCCTAAACAATTGGCCCTAGCAACAAATGTCAAAATATTTTTTACTAAATTTCTGAGCAGAGAATTGTCGTCCGAGTTTTCGATCCGAGCAACACTAACGCAGTTAGAGGGAGTCAAAAAAACTCCAACACTTAAAAAAATTAGGCAACGTGAGTTTTATCATACAAAGCAATATATATCTTAAAAAATAGGTCCTAGAAACAAATTTTATACACACGTATTTTTTATTAAATTTCTGACACGGAAACTATCCAAAAGAGCTAGAGTGCATCAAAATGTTAATTTTTTTACGGTGAAACGTTACACCAAAAAAATATAGACCCGCGCCAAAAGACCTGTCTACGTCAAAATCAAAGCTTTATAGAGAAAATTTTATGGAAAATTTAATAAAAAACCATTAGTTAAATTTTCGGCATAGTTAATAGAATATAGGAGTCTACCTAACATAAGTTAGAAAAAATAATAACAAAACAGCTTTTCATGATTTCACCAGAACTTGCTATAACCTAATCTACATTTTTTGGGGGGCGTCATAGGTGTTTCCTTATTATGGCGGTCAGGCGAGTTGGCCACGAACAAAAATGCTAGAAATATCTACGAATAGAGAATTTTAGTTGTTTTCTCATGATTAGAAACAGACTTGTCAGTAATTGATAGAAAGTCTCACTTCGAATGAGACTAACAGAAGATAGTAAAAAAAAAGCCAAAACTAATTCCATGCAAGATTTTTTCTTTATACTGAATAACAGAAGTAACGCTGAAAAAGTATGTCACTTGTTGCGTTTTTGCATCACATCACCGTTTTCGTCGAAGTTGTAAGTTTACTGGTTCAGCCACTTTAACCAGTTTCCGTAAATAACTCTTTAAATCATACAGGAATAATCATGTTTTTATAACAATCAAATGCCTGTATAATAAGAAACTTAAGAAACGATGGAATGGAATAAAGAAATAATTTCCAAAAAGGTTTCTATTTATTTAAATTAATAAAAAATAAAACAGAAAGATCGACTAAGAATAATGAAATCTTCAAATTTGAGGATTAAGATCATGAATTATTGCTGTAGCCAAGGCCTGCTAATGACCATTAAATATCATCTATCCAGAGAAACAAGAGTCAAAAGTAAAGATAACGAATATCACAGGAGTAGGGAATGACTCCTAGAGTTTCAAGACTTATTTACTTATCTTTCTCAGTCTCTCGGCCAATGTCTCTTTTGAAAAGAAAGAAAGAAACTCTCAACCACTGATAAAGAAATGGAAAGGAATGAGAAAAGAGGCCATAAAAATGATAAAAGGGGGGATAGAAGTGGATGGGGAGGGTTTGGGAGGCCCGCTTCGGGGTGGAGGGGGTAAGAGTTTAAAGAAAAAAAAAGCAGAAAAGTTTGTTAGACAAATGGCGCGGAATGTGGTAGATCCGAGCTGAATGTAGATAGGGATTCTTTAAAACAATGGTCTCAGGCACGAGGATAACAAATTAAAAATACATTTTATTCCCATTATACCTAACTGTGGATGGCTAAGATAGCTGATGTCCCTATGTCTGTCTCCTGTATCCAATGTTTTCAACAGATATGGAAGAAAATTGAAAATATTTACAGTTTAAAACAAACAAATTTGAGAAATGAAATATCAAACAATAATATTTGTCATTTAAGGTAAGGAGGATAAAATTGAATGATCAATACAATAAGAGATACATAAAAAAGTTCAAAACTAAGACAAAATAGACGCTTTTCAAAAATGTCAGTGTAACAGAAAAGATCTTGAAGATACATACAATAAATAATTATTTATACACGGATCAGTAAGAACAATAAAATTCTTTAAAACATAACCAATATTGCTATTTTAAATTAGTTTAAATAGTCAACCCTTAGGGAATCCTCTATAACTAATCGGATTCGATGTTTCTACTGAAAACTATTATTTTTTTTTCTTTCAATTTTTTTTATTCAGCCTTGTTATTAAGTGACAATAAATGAATTTGCTAAAAGTGTAATAATACAGGCCTGATAGACGTGAGGAATAGTAGCACTCAACAGTACCTCCTGGCATGAATAAAAAAAAAAAAAAAAAAAAAAAAAAAAAAAAAAGAAAAGTTTTTTGACATTAAGAGAAACTTAAAGGTAGTTAGTTGGTTATTTACCCAATTACTTTGCTGACTACTCCTACTTTTCTATCTATCGGCCCAATGATTACTCTTTGAACCATTATCCTCATGAAGTTCTTCCGCCCAAGAGGCTTTAACCCAACTCCTCAAATTTATTTGCTGTCTGTATCGAAATATGAGATTCGTACAATAATTATAATACAAAATCGGTTATTTCCTGTTCACGAGTGAAAGTTGTTGTTTGACCAAATTTTTATGCATTCGGTCAATTTCTTGGCAGTACTATGTTGAATTGATAATTTATCGCTCCAGTAAAAAAAAAAAAAAATGTATGACCACCACCATATACCACCAGGCAGTAACCATTCCTTTTTTTGAATGTAGCTTTTTTTTTTGACATGTGACCTGGTCGTTTAAACTCATAAAATAAAATCACTTGAAAATCATGAGTTTCCATTTTCACTTTTTAATTTTCCATTAAACATTAACGTTTAAAAAATCAAATATTTTATGTTGGAAAACCTTTTATCAATAGGCAATAATTATCTTATAACCAATCTTACATATTGTATTTTCGTTCTTTAGATATTCTCATACCACTCTTCCGTCTATAGTTCTTGTTATCCACAAGCTCCCTTAGTCACCATACACAGTACATTGGGTGGCGCGCAAGTAGTAATTAATTATAAATAAGAGTGAATAACAATAATAACAGTTATTTTATTTTTTATACACACCGTATAATTTTAGTGTAATTTAAACTTGAATTTAAATAGGACGGTTATAGTATGCGATTTTGTTTTTTTTAGGACATAACAAAATTGCGCAATATTTAATATTAATAACTCAGGTTCTTGCCTAAGCCCTATATTATTCTATTTATACCTTAATTAAAAATAAAAAAGATGGATCTGATATAACCAATAAAGTATGTAACTACTGCACTCTTTGCTGACAATACTGCGACATTAGCATCCTCTTATTCGATATATATGATCATTAATCAGTCACAAGGAGCTTTTAAATATCACTTTTTTTGATCCTTATGTGTGATTTTTTGATAGAAGAAGTTATATTTTGCTTTAATGTTACCTCTTACTTCAAAATGTTACAAAAAACTAAACAAATTTGTCGAAGACCAGTTCTCAATATAATTACACACATTTCAATTGAAATAATCAGATCTAGATAATCATTAGGGAGGGATAACCTGACTAAGCTGGAGGATAGAGGTTTCTGCTCTAAAATGCTCCCAGCGAAAGGTTTTGAGAATCTTCTGATAGTTTAGTTCAGACCCTTAAAGGAAGTCTTGGTAGAAAATCTATCAATTTATATTGATATTTTCAAAAATATTTCAAATAGCGTATTTGAGTTTAGTTCACAATGGAGAAACAGTAAGAGGTACTCTTTTCTGCTTCCTGTCCAGCATAATGGAAAATTTTGTATTTTCTTCTGAAAAGAATTGAGCATAATAAAAATCTATCAATCATTGCTACCAGCAGGTGGCTATGAAATATTCTTACCTTATGTGAATGTCAAGTCAGTTGTCAAGAGACTTATCAGAGAGCTTGCGTCTTTTATACAATTGGGTTCCCAGGTTTTGCTTACAATATCAGTGATTCTTAGTATAAGGGTCCGTTTATATTGGAGCTGCGATAAGAGAGGAGAGCGGCGGTACTAGCGGAGCTGAGAAACCTTTCCTATGTTTGTAACTGTGTGTTTATATTGGAGCAGCGAGTAGAGCGGCGACTAACTAGGATCGTCAATAATCACCTCTCCCGTTTTCTCAGCTCTTATCGAGTATAATGTTGATTTATTAATAAGTGAAATTTTTGTTAGGGCACCGTTGTGGGACTTTTATTCTCTAATCATTCCATTAAATTTGTAAAACTATTACATTAATATTTTGTAAAAAATATTGTAATAGATAAAGAAACTTAAAAAAAAAAAAAGTTCTTACTTACCTGATTGTTATCATTAAGCGTTCCTCTTCAAAAATAGGTCTACTGTGGCGATTATACCATTTTTCTGCATTTTATCCGAAATTTTTGGTAATATGTAGTCAAAAGCTTCGATTTTCATTCGTATATACTCACTAAATTTTCTGGGATGTTGCCTTAAATCTTTATGAAGATGGTGGAACGTAAACCTTGCCTTAATAATAGGGTGAGCAGCAAATTCGCGCTCTTTCCGCATGACAGCAGCAACATGATATTTTACAGTACTTGACGACAAAAGCATTTCTTTCTTTTCGGAATCACTCATTATATACTCACTCGGTATAAACTATATTTACTATTTAATTTCTTAATGCCACTGTAGTATATAGGTGGTTTAAGCTCCGCTAGTATCACCGCTCTCCTTCCTTATCGCAGCTCCAACATTAACGGACCCTAATGAAAGGGTTTGGTGAATGAGGGGGTTATGCAACAATACAAAATTTTGAGTAATTATGATTGTTTGAAAATGTTAGCCCCTCCATCTTTTTCATATCTCTTTTCCTAATATTTTGCTACCTAACATTTCTGCCCATAAATTCTTTACCCAATGAACTAGATTGTACTAAAAAAAAAAGAAAAGATGTGACATAACCCCTTCATCCACCGAACCCATCAATGAAGATGGGTAAATCAATGAAAATGTAAAAACACTTATGTTAGGTAGCATAGACATTGGTCCATGCATAAATAAAAAGAAGAGCTTTACATAAACTTATTTGGCAATGACTGAACCAGGTTGCACTAAAAGCTCCCAATTTTGGTCAGAAAGTTCATAGTTGATATCGAAACCGATCACATTTTTTTTTTTTAATATGTCTTCATTTGACATAACTTCTGGCATTTACTTGATCTATACGATGTCTATACCTCTTAAGGGGCCTAATACTGTTATTTCAGATTTCACAACACTATTAAGTATTAATAAATTCATTTTTACTTCTTTATTTATCAGATATACCAAACAAACCTTCAACTAAGACAGTAAACAAGCCTACAGCCTACTGCTATCACAACTATAAAGGCATTAAGTGACTATAGAGCAACTCAAGGGCACCAATCATATTAACGGTAGCTTTTTAGTTGGACAAGACACGTTTAACCACGCAAGGGAGAACAGAAGAATTCATTAACAACATACTATATAAAATAAGAGTATTGTGGCAATTATAACCTACCATGTGATATTATAACCTACACGATTCAAATAATCTACAGATATTTACTTACTACACTATTATATGCTTATTACTGAATAAATAACATTGCGAAAATCAATTTTAATAAATAGTCTATGACGTTCTAATTATTGCGTCATGTCTAGTCATTAGGGAGTAAATGAACAAAAAACAGTAATCAATGTAGGGATAAACAAAATCAGGTTATCTATTTAACATAAACCACTGATTGATATTACACAAATGTCTCGCCAATAACACCAAGGATTGTTTAAGCTGAATTTTGCTTTTCTGGTGTATTTTATGGAAGAAAGAGGCTATGAGCTAGTGAAATAAGTGTTAATTGTAAACATTTCAGTTGCGCTAAAGACTGTTTAAGATTTTTTCGGTTATAATCCAAAGTTCTTCTATTTACTCAGAAAATAGTGATCAAGTAATAACTACTTGTAGGGACACGATACAGCAGAGCAAACTCAGTCAGAAAGCTACAAGCGAGTCCTTTTCTCATTTACTGTAAGTATTACAGAAAGATGAGATCCTGGGAAGATCCAGAAGAGAGTGAAGGCTGGTATAGTGATAAGAACCAAAGAAAAAACTTCGCGGGTAAGGTTTTCTTGATTACCGGTGGTATGCTTATGGTGTCATCTGCTATTATTGTTCTTCCTCTTGTAAGGTATGTATTCCCCAGTTACCATTCATATATATACATTTTCAGAATGAGGTATATAAGGGGTCCATTTCGTTGTCAAACTATGTTAGATTAAGTACCAATATATTAGATAACCTAGAAAACGTCTACATTAATGGGTGTTGTTCATTGTGTAAATCTTAATCACTGATCTATTGTGTAACATAGTATATTGGCTACGATATACCAAATACTAACCAAAATATCAAATTTATCTTCATTTATTTTTTTTTATTTATTGATTTTTTTATGATTAACAAAGCCACATCCTATAAGGGCAACCTCACAAATGAACATAAGTAGCTATAGGTATTACCAGAGGTATAAAAGACCATTAAATTATGTTTGTTTATTTCGTTTAACGTCACTTTATGCTGCTATGGCTAATCGGACGATGCTACGGTGGGAGTCCTAAATTTTGCCTATCCAGGTATAATTAGGATAGGGATCTTTAACGAGTACCTGAACCATTAAATTATGTACCTTCTTCTAATTTGTCTAAATAAATATCAAAATCACAGCCCGGTGGTAAATATATGTTAGCTAATGTAATAAATTTATTATTTAGAAAGAAATTTTTATTATAAAATATGCTCACATTCATAAGAGTTGCATCTTTTGTTAAATTCCTATTAATAAATGTAATTAAGCCAGCACTAGCTCTTCCAGGAGTTTTAGTTTTATTGCATTGCTTGCAAAAGGGATATATTCTCTTAGCCAATTTGGAGTTTTGAAATTACTTATATTTTGTTAACCATGTTTCTACAATACAAATTGCTAATGAATATACTTCAGAGGGATTTATATTCCAAATATTTTTATATCCACATATATTACAAAATATTAAATTATAATTATCATTTTCATTATAACTTTCTTTAATATCGTAATATTTTTACATTCCTTAGTATTGGTATTAGTGATGTTTTCTAGCTCACCTGGGTGTTGGCTAATCCTTCCGGTTGACAATATTGATATTGGTAGGTTGGTGTATCTAGAGGTCGGGGTTTTAAATGTTGTAAACAGTTTGCTCTCCGTGTTGTTAACCATGAGTGGGGGATCCGTACTTTCAAGTTCATTGTCAAGATTATTGTTTTTTCCAATTACAAATTTACTATCCGGTTGGTGCGAGAAAATGTGTCACTGAGTTGGTCTGGTGTCTTTTTTTGTTTCTTACTTGGCAAACTTTTTTGTGAAATTCCTCCTGGACTGGCATCTGAGGGTAAGTCCGTTTTTTATTATTAGTATAATCTTCGTCTGGCTAAATTCATTCGAATCCGTTTCGTAATTAGGATCAGATAGATTTTTTAATAATAATATATCTTCTTCTGTATGAATCTGTAATCGTGTTGTGCCTTCTGCTTTTTCTTATATATATGTTTCCATTTTTGTGCCATGCATATTTATAAAGTCCTTCTCTCTGAAGTGATTTCACTTTAGAGAATAATTGTCTATTATACTTAGTCAGCGCCTCGTTTATATAAATCCTATCCGAATCAGGCTCGAGCCGCTTCTTTAGGGACTCTAAGTTTAGTGCTTTAAGATTTAAATTGTCCCTATTTTCTCTAGCTTTAGACATGAATATATTTCTATCTAGCTTTCTTAAAAATTCAAGAATTATTATGTCTGTAAAAGAACCATTTCTTCTTCTAATACGGTAATAATTGTCTAGATCTTTAATATTTATTTCAACATTTAAGTAGATCTAACACTTGTGGATTAATTTATTTATGTGTTTCTCCTTCGTGAAACGGTATTCCTATTATTTCACTTTTTTTATTGCCATGCTGGGTTAGAATAAATTTAGTATCCGTTTTCTATTCGAACTAAATCCTGCTTTAAACTTCGATATTTCTTTTTTATATTTTCTAAAAACTTAAAGAACTTTAATTGAAGCTATTTCTGAATTAATACTAAACACTAGAATTAATGAGGATGCCAATTTCTCATCTAAGCTCATATTGCTCGAGGTTTTTGATTCCATTTTTACCTTTTTTTTTATTTTTATTCCTTTTGAAGGCTGGGTTTGATCTATGTCCAAGGTGCAGTTGTGACGTCACTAAAAGTGATATACTTCTTTAAGATGACTATTGACTATAATATGTAGATATTACTGTAGCAAAAATACTTCCTTTAAGCACTTTAACACTTTATAAAACCGGTTTCGAACTTTTGTTTTACAAAAAAACTCACTTTAAAACCACAATATAAATCATCAATAAAAGATAAATAAAATAACCTTCATAATATATAATATATATATATATATATATATATATATATATATATATATATATATATATATATATATATATATATATATATTATATTGTAATAAACTAGTCAACCTTTAAAGATATAGGCTTTATTCAACTAAAATATAGCATTGGTTGAACATAGAACACTCATTATACACTATTAAATATAACCTCCCCATAACCTTCCCGTCAATAATAACATATGGTAATTACTAATTGAATGATATAGTCACCACATATATCTATTTAAATCTTAAAAGTTCTGACATAAGAAATATACAGTTAAGAGAATATCAGCGTGTAGTACTCTGCTGTATTTGCAAAATATGATTTTTTTTTTTTTTAATGTTTCTCTACCGATATATTTTTAAAGCATAGCTTTTATATCGCGAGTTAGGTATTGAGAACTGGATTGCTGAGAGGTATGAACTCAAAAACGCCGACAGTGATAGAAGGAGCGGAACGTACGAGTATATTTGACATACTCTCTCTAGCTCAGTTAGTTGGTGTTAATCGGATCGAAAATTCGACGAAATCGTACTCGTCCAAAATTTAATTGAAAATATTTTTCGTTTTATAAAATTGTCGCTGGGACCTACCGATACGAGCTGTATTGGTTTGAAAGAAAAAAAAAATCGGCCTTTCCCGGGGTGCCACACAGCTGTTTTAATACTTAATTATTATTATTTTTTTAAAGTTTGATTATTTTTACATTAAATTCGTGTTTTTTGAATTTATCTTATTATCTTAACCCCTATATTATATTTTCAAGCCCAGAAAAAGGTCCAAATAGGCCTAACTGACGGCATTTAATAAGGACAGTGTTTTTAATGAGCTTGTTTATATTGATTGTCAACCAATTTCTTGACCATAACTTTATGAATCATAACATCATTATTAAATAAAAACACCAAGCAGAATTTATGTTGAAATATAGTTAGTTTTTGATCTTTGTTGATTCAGTGGTTTTATTTAGAAACTATATTCCAGCACGACTCCACCGAAATCGCTAAACCCGCAAAGGACTCACGTATTAATTTAACTCCTTCATGTCGAGTATCACATTCATTGATAAATCATTGTATGAATTTACCGTTGGAAATAAAATTATGGTGAGCTTATTTAAAGTAATTTATGTAATTAATAAAATAATAAAACGAGTGCAATAAATATTGTGACGGTGATTAAAATGACAAAGAGTAAATTATTACCATCCTCATTATAATAAAAACCACAGTGGGGTAATTTTTAGAGAAAGATGAATAAATAAAAATTGAATTTAATAAATATCGTTATGATGGTTTATTGTAATTATTGTTATGATATAAGATGGTTTGTTGTTTAATCCATGCTAAGGTATCGTTACCACTATGTAACGGTAGGGAATGTGAAAAACGCATTTTTTTATTTCTTTATTTAGGCATTGATTTTTCAAGGCCTGCCTAGTAATGCTAGAAATTCGTAAAAATTACGTTACTGATTTCTGTCTTCAAATTGCCGATCAGATTCGAAATTTTACTATAAGGCCTTTTAGAATACATCGGTAAACGAACGAAATTAAAAAAACAAAACGATTTGTCACATTTATTAGTTTTACATAGTGGTGACAATATGATCACGAAGAGGGAGGCATTAAAATTGATATTATCTCGTTGATTTTATTAAAAACTGTGAGTACAGCTAGTAAAAAGGGATAAGATAAGGCTTTTTATTTTTTCAAAATTCTTTTATTAACAGATATTTACAAATACATGTTATGAATATGCGATATAAAATGTAAAAAATATTGTCATGATTAAAACTTGTAGAGGAACGATCCATTGGTAGTACTCTAATGAAATATATACAAAATAAGAAGATCCCGAGGCTTTCTTTTCTTCTTTTCAGACACCTCGGAGTATTGCCAGGAATAGAATGGGTGAAGCAAGTTGAACAAGTGGATTTGGATGAGAGTTAACTTTATTATGAAAGAAAAGATATTTGGTTCATGTAAAATCAGCGACATATTAAGGTCATTGTGAATCAGTTAATTTGTGACAAAGTAATGAGCATTAAGAATTTTGAATTGGAGTAATATAAAGCGGGAAGAATTTGATGGTTTGGTGGATTTCAATGATATGACATAAATTTGAAATGAAGTTTTTTAGTGGCACAATTCAAAACATTTTTTTTTTTTAAACTGGCATTTGAAAAAAAAAAAAAAAAAATTCAAAATTGTACACACATTATTAATTGACCCTTTAGAGAAGGTATCGACTTGAAGGTAATTTCGTTTAAGCAAACTAAAGAATTTCCTATGCATTTTCCTTAGCAATGAAAACTTTAAACCCACTTATTTCAAAACATGATTTTTTGAGTTGTGCCGCTATTGAAGCCCATGAGCGGAATGAAAAGTTATCTTTATGGACTAATCGTTTATTTAATTACTGTTGCCGGAAGCAATTGTTATAGAATAGTCAAGCATAATATGTTTTAAACTATATTTACTTATTAATAATATTAACTTCCATCACTTATTGTAACAGTTATCAATCTTAAACAGAATTACAGGGTTGGAAATGATTTATGAACTAATGATGGAAATCTTGTTTTAGTGATGCAATTCAAGAAGAATTTGTCCTTAATAATCTGCTTATTGGAATTATTGCTTTGTAAGATTTTTTTCATCTTCGATATGTTTCAAAGAGTATTATAATCACAAATGTATTCTAAACCATATATTTCTTCTAGAGTTTTTGGTACCGTATCCTTACTGTCTTTGGTATGCTGCTATAAGGCAAGGCACTGTTTTCCACTCAATCTGATTCTATTGATAATTTTGGTAATTTTAGTTGTTTATTCTTTGATTATTCTAAAATACCTCAATTAGGGATAATAAATTATACAACTGTAGATTAAGATCCATACGAAATACCTATATAAAATTAAAGTTATTTTATTTTTTTAACTTAGTGTTTATTTGATAATTCATAATTATAAAGCATCACACTACATAACCGATAGAAAAGTGGCATTTTCAACCGACTTCAAAAACAGTAAAGATTCTCATTTCGTATGTATTTTTTTTTTTGTTAAGAGACTACTCCGTCAATTCTGAATTGATTTTGATGATTCTTTTTTTGGTCGGTAGGTCATAATTCAGAGGTGGTAACATTAAAATTTTAATCAAATCAACTCAGCGCTTTTTTTTTTTTAGAAAATTCGAAAAAGCAATTAATAATAAATCACTGGTATATAACCTTCTGCTATAAACACATTTCTCCATGGTTGCTAAATCTAAATTGTTAAGAAAAATAATTTAAATATGAAGCCAACTCTCGATTTGTCGAATTTCGATAAGCCGAATTCTTAAATAAGTCGAACAAAATCTATGGTCGCAAGTACATTACTCGTAAATCTCACCTCAATAAGTCGATTTCAGGCAAACAACGTTAAAAATTTTGTAAATAAGTCGAACTCAAAAGAGGGGACTTCTAGGACTTCCACCACTATGAATCGAACTATTGCAACTCATCACACTTATAACTCGAACTCAAATTCAATGAATCTCATGTGTAATTTGATTTCCTGTTTTCTGTCATTGTTTACCTTTTCAGCTCATAGGGACATCAGTCACTTCTTGGTTATTCACTCGAGTGGTTTCACAATGACTCCGCGAAAATTGAGAATTATTTCAATTAACGAAAAGTTAAAACTGAATCGCGAAGTGGAGAAATAGCCCAGTCAAATAAGGATTTCACCTCGGAAATGAACTAATGAAGCTGGATTTTTGCATATACCTTTGTTTTGGTCTTCTAAATAAGTGGTAAAAAGTCACCAATCTCAAAGTCAGCATGTTAGCTTCATTAGATATTTGTCAAAGGTCACAAACATCATTTTTTTTTAAATATTTCGAATTTTCCATGCCTCGGGCGTCAATCAAAATTGTTACAAAACTTGTAGATAGTGAAATTCTCTTCAATTTTGGTATTATTCATTTTCAGAAGCGGGCACCAGTTCGGACAAACACTTGCTTCTAGTGCCTTTCAGGATTGTTTCACAGAAATATTGTCAGTAACAAAGTTGAAGAGCATTAAATTTTGCATTTCTGGCACACTAAAAACCGCTTACTGTTTTGAAATCCAAGTTTTTTTTGCACATTTTTTACTATAATTCCAAAACAATTGTCCGATATGAAATTTCATTTTTTCAAATAAAATTTGGTAAAATTTACTATCAGACCCTTTATATGAAATTTTGATTAAATTCCATAATAAATCCTAGCCATCACGCTAAATATGCATGTTCTGGCAAAATATGGCGATTTTGACATTTTAAGTGGGCTTACTTGGGGGTATTACGCGGTTTGATCAAAATATAAAGGGCCTGATAGTAAATTTAACCAGATTTTTTTTCGAAAAAATGAAATTCAAATTGGACAAATAGTTTTGGAATTAAAAAAAAAATTTGGATTTAAAAAAAGTAAGAATATTATACAGTAAGAACAAAATTATAGAGAATATTATTATCTACAAGTTTTGCAACCTTCTCGATTGACACCCGAGGCATAGAAATGGAGATATTTGAAAAAAACTGAAAAAAGACTGGAAACTTTGACATTGAATGTCTAATTATGCTAACAAGCTGAAGTGACTTTTCACCTCTTATTTAGAATGCCAAAGATAGATGCAAAAATTCAGCTTCATTGCTTCTTTTCCGAGGTAAAAACCTTATTTGACTGGGTTATAATGAGAAAATGCAAAAACAGCTATTTGAATGCGTTTAGTGCATTGAACAAACCCACCAAAAATGGCACCGAATAAACTTTCTGCTTCAAGGTTCCCCATACGAAGAAATACATGGGTGTCATATCAGGTGATCTGGGTGGCCAAGGTACTACTCCTCTACGTCCAATCCATCGTTGTGGATTATTTATATCCAGCCAAGTTCGAGCAACTCTGCTATAATGAGCTGGACATCCATCGAGTTGGAACCACATTTCAATCCGCTGCTGTAAGGGAATGTCATCTAAATAATTAAAAAAGTCGTTCTCCAAAAAATGTGTAAATGTGATACCATTCAATCTTCCAGATAAAAAATATGGTCCCACCAGTAATCCGTTCCAAATTCCAAGCCAAACGTTAATAGCAGATTAATTCTGAAACCTATTCTCTCTAATAGCTCTGGGATTTTCAAGAGCCCATACATAATAATTTCTTTGATTAACAATTCCTCCTCTTGTAAAGGTAGCTTCATCGGTCCATATAATTTATAATGGAAATAAATTATAATCGCGAATTTCGTCAAGAAACCAGTTACTAAAATTCAATCTCTTGACATAATCTTGAGGTAATAAATTCTGAACTTTTTTAAGATGGTATAGGTAGCGATTATCACCTTTCAAAGTTCGCCATATTGCTTGCCACGATATTGCTCATGCAGCAGATGCTCTTCGGATGCTAGTCTGAGGATTGTTATCGAAGTGGCGTTGGACACAATTTCTTCTCCGATAATCTGCTCTTATAGCTGCCTGGAATTGGTCGCCTTCATTACGTATAAAGAATGACCCAGTCTCTCGTAGTCTATTAAAAGTTAACGAAAAGACTCGTCGATTAGACACTCTTCTATTTGGAAATCGGCGCACATACTCCCGCACCGCTTCTAAAGCATTACCGTTACAGAAACCATACACAAAAATCATATCAGCGTATTCAACATTAGAATATGTATGCAGCATTGTGGCTGATGCTATTCACACAAAAATATCTGAGTAACTGACTGATTTAGGAATTATAATCCTAGAAGGAAGCCAAAATGTAAACAAATAAAAGGATGTAAAGGATAACATTAAGTGTTTACATATCTCACTGCCTAGCCTGAGGAACTCTAAAAGGTGATAATCGCTACCTGTAACAGTTTTGTTTCTTTTTTTGCGATTTTCTCTAAAACTAAGCAAAAACGAGCAAATCTCTAAAGGCCTTTTTCTCTTAGTTTTCGGTCCCCTATAAGTTCCTGAAGTTTTGCCATTTAAATTTGGGACACCCAGTATATACATTTATATATATATATATATATATATATATATATATATATATATATATATATATATATATATATTTATCTCCAAAACAAAATGTATAACTAATTGTAAGTATAAAAAATCATGTATACGAAATAAAAATTCTCCAAAATTACTATTAAAGGTACAGACAAATCGTTATTTTTAGACATTTAATTATTTTTTGATATTTATAACTGTATACAATATAAGCAATAGGTACATGTGCGGTAAAATGGTTACAAGAAGTAGTCATTAACAGCACATCAATAAATGTTCTACATCTGAAAGCCCCGAGGACATTTTCTTTTCGGAGAGGTTATTGGGAATAGAGTGAGAAGCAAGTTGGCAGAAGTGGATATGTTCTAGTCCTTGTCGTGGAAGAACAGGTATTTTTGTTTGGACCTAATCTGCAACATATAGGACATTTAGATGGTAATGGATAAGTTTATTTGTAACATAATAAGGAGATGAAGATTTTAAGAAGGATTTTGAAGTGTAAGGAATGGATTTGATAAAATTGGAAGGCTAGGTGGTGCCCGAAAGTTCAACTCTGTGTGTCTAAATGGATCTAATTACTACTATGTTAATAAGTCTTTTGTAATTAATTGGGAGCTTTGAACGCTAACTTCTTATTTAATAAATCATTCATTCAGGATTAGCCTATGGACTCAACAATGTTATTAAAATAATGCTAATTGTAAATATGTATAACATTTTTTCTCATTTCTATGGTTATATTTAGACCGTCTCCTATGGGTTGATGGCAGCTCTTGTGTCTTGCAAATACAGTACCTCCGTGGTTCTCATCTCCTTCTTAGCTACAGTCGTCATCGTCTTAATAGTCGGGGTACTCGCCAAATGGGGTCCAGTAAGTAAATTTTAAAATATATAATTTATTAATTGATAAGTATTAACAATTATAACAAATTTAATAAATGTGTGGGAAAATAATTACTATAATGTCAATAATAACTTGTAAAGGAACTACCCATTGGTAACAGTTTAATAATGGAGTGGGAAACAAGATGGAAGACTAAGGAATTCGATTGGTTATGAAGCTTATCATAAAGGGATGGTTTATGAATTTAGCTACAATTTACCTACGTATAGAACATTATGAATGAGTTTATTTGTTACATTATACGGAGCATCAGATTTTTTGTAAAGGATTTTGGACAAGGTTTGGTAGGTTTAAAGGAGTCCCAAAGCTCAACTCCGTATGGACAAATAGGTCATGTATATTGCCATGTAAATGAGTGTTTTGTAATTAACTGGATGCTTTGAACGATTGCAGGCAAACTTTAGATTAGTCGAAAACGACGAGCGTTTCTTGTCGTTTAAATCTTGTATGTGGATTCTAAGAAAGAAACATAGTCCCAGATAGTGTCCTAGGTAGCGAATTATTTAAACAGGGATCAGTGGAATATAGTTAAAGGATACTGTAATACTAGAAGCCGTACGTTTACGAAGAAGGATACAGGTTATTTGATGAGTTTTGTTAGGTTCTATTTTTACTCTGCTATTTTGACGCCATTCTTTACGAATTGTGATCTGAAATTGGAGTGATGGAAATGCAATGAAATAACTATTATTTACGTAAAAACTTTAATGTTTTATCAGCGTACGTGGTGAAGGCAATGCTAGAATGAGTCAGGATGTCAGTGTACACAACGTCTAGACAATGGTAACTAGGACATTACTTTGAGAATCACCGGGATATTGGGTAAGAAGTCCCTTTTAAAAAAAAAAAAATATGACTAATATAGGAGCAGAGAATAAACCCCCCAGCAGTTTTGTGCAGAATATCATCAACATTCGCTGATGTGTGCGTGTGAGCTTTTTTTATCGTTTCACCAACGAATCTCCATAGCTTTTTCAAATCAACTGGTTAAGGAAACCACGATTTTTTTAAAGTATGTAATTGATTTTTTTATAGAACAACATCTTGGTCATATTGTAAGCAATTTGAAATAAATAAATATTTTTCATTATATATTTTTGTTTTTTTTTAATAAGCGATCATATTTTATATACACTCAATATTAAGATATATTTAAGTGTTGGTGTCTCAGTATTCAATGGTTGTTTTCAGTTGGATATTACTGGCTGCGGGTGGCTCATGTGTGGGCTTAGCATCGGCCTCACCGTCGTCGTAACCACCGCTATGATTGTGTTCATATTTTACCGGATCCCGCTCTTACAACTAATAATTTCATGCGTCGTAGTACTTGTGTACATAGTAGTAAGTAAATTTGTATAGTTAAATGTGATCTTATACTCTCATAAACAAATTATTTATTTAATGACAGGTAAAATATTCCATCACCTGTATAAGTAAAGGATATTTACATATTTAATATTACTGTGTCTATGTTTCAGTTCTTATTGTTTGATATGCAATTGATCATCGGTGGGAGGAGAGAGGAACTTGAATCAGACGAATACATATTAGGAGCAGTAATATTGTTCAAAGATATAATTGTAATTTTTATGTATATAATGGAAATAATTGCAGCGTTATATGAAAGGCGTTAGTGTGACATTAATAAGTCCAACTATTCGAAAGTGGACTTTTTCGAAGCACAAGTTTGCTTATTATAATTTATTATGTACCACAATTCATATAAATAATATGTTTGTTAGTTCTAAAATAAATATATTATACATTATAGACAGTCGTAGTTGAAATTTTTAGAACTTAGGTATATTTCTTCTAATAAATAGAAGAGAAAGAATGCCTTAAGACAGATAAAGTGATTACAAATTATTATTAAGAGAGTGTTAGAATATAGAGTTAAAAATCGTTTTATCGAACTTTCGTTATGATAACAGTAGAAAAACAATTATTTAAAACTAACAGATTTATCTACTACTACTATCCAAATTCCACAGGAAGATGATCTAGAACCTCCGGATGATTTAAAAAAAGAAGAGGAGATTATTATAAACAAACTGAAAAATAACAAAGCTCCTGGAACAGATGGTATCCCAGGAGAAGCTAACAAGCTTGGTGGTGAAGAATTACATCGAGAGATTTAAGAATTTAGTGTAAGCAATTCGGGAAAAGGAAAAGATGCCAGAAGAATGGTGTAGGGCATTGATAATTTCAATCCATAAGAAGGTCGACAAAATAAACTTTGGTAAATTCCGAAGTGTAACAATGTTATGCTCCACGTAAAAAATATTATCGATGCTAATAAAAAATAGAGTAATACAAAGAACAGAACAATTGATAGGAGAATACCAAAATGATTTTAGACCTGGAGGATAAATAATAGATTATATATTCTCCATTAGGATGATTCTAGAAAAATGCTATGTATGGAATATAAAACTGCATCACCTATTTAGAGATTATAGGCAGGCTTACGACAGTATCGATAGGAGAAAATTATATAAAAGCCCACAGGACTTAGGTTTTCCCCCAAAGCTAATAAGACTAGTAAAAATTATACTTAACCATAGCAAAGGAGCTGTTCAAGCGCAAGGAGGGGTGACAACCGTTTGATATATTCAAGGGAGTGAGGCTGGAAGACCCACTGTCGCCGGCCCAGTCTGATATAGTACTAGAAACAGTCATAAGAGCAATAACGACGAAACCTGGAAACATTTAAAACCGTATGACTCAGCACCTAGCATCTGACTTTGAAAGCGTCGAAAAATTCAATTACCTAGAAAGAGTACATGAAGAAATTAAGTGGATGAAGAAAGCATGAGATACGGAATAAAAGAAAAATAAACAACTTCGAAAATAGAAAAAAAAAAAATACTATATTAATCTAAAAGAAAAACAAATTCAGAATATTCAACATACTTGAATACATACATATACTATATACATCAACATACTATAATGGAATATATAAATTTAAGTAAATATGTTTAAATCAATGATGAGATAATTCATTGATATTTATTTTAAAAGATTATTGCGGAATAATTCTACTGTAAGCATGCGTCTGATAGGTTTGTGATCACACATTGAAATAGGAAAGCTTTGATTGAACCTAGGGAGAAGAAAGACTACTTAAAATTATTTTAGGCATATTATTTTTTTTTTATAAAAATTGTTATTCCAATTTTATTGGGCTTTTGCGTTAGGGTCCGTTTAGGTTGGAGCTGCGATGAGCGAGGAGAGCGGCGCACAGTGGGACGAGCCAACGTAATTTGTTGGACATTGGTTGAAAACAAAAATTTATATTTATGGCTTGAATCATTTATAAAATGTTTGCTATGGTCATTGTCGATAAACAACAGTACGTTAAACATAATTTTACATACAAAATATCGGTAAACTAGGTTTGTTTGAAAGGTTCTCGCAAATTTCCCGTTTTGTTAAATTGCATTAGAAATTGTGTACACGTCCGATGTAAATTTTTTGTTGTTCACAACTTTAAGCATGATATCACAATTGGCTATAAAACATTTTTCTGTGAAAATAATAATTACAAAAAATAAAAATAATAAATTTATTTAAATTTTTAAATTTCAACAAAAAAAGTGATTTTAGAAAAATGTTTAGACTTGTTTAAGTCGAAGCCCATTTTAATTCAAAATATCAATACTGAAAAGTAACTTAAGATCGAAATGGTCTGCGACCACTAGTGACCTTGGAGAATATTTGGATTTACTTTGATAATTCAACTTGTACAAAAAAGTGGTCCAAATTGCTATAACAAATGGACTTCACAAATGTTATCCACAGGTATAAAAAAAAATAAAAATGCTTAAAATTGCTATCGGAATAGGTCTGAATGCTGACACTGACACGACAAATTTGATCGAATGGATCCAACGATAAAATTTCGATAACCACAGTGTAGGAGCCTGTGGGCTATAATTGATTACTTCTATTAAAATAAATAGATTTCTATAATAAATAAATAAATTTCTATTACATAACTAAATAGTTCCGTTTTCGGTTGGGGACAATATTTAAAATAATATTGTATAATATAATAATTACCTATCAGGTTTCTGACAAACGCAAATTGTTTATTTTTTTAGAAAATCCGATCGACGAAAAAGGCATAAAACACGTATAACTCACATAAAGGTAAACTGATTGATTTGAAGATTTTCAAATTCGATAGAGCACATCAAAAATCATAGAAAATAATATCCCTTGAATCAAAACACGAAAAAACGAAAATTAGATTTTTTTAGGCACACTATTAGTTAACAGAGCAATGTCCTGAAATGATGCAAAAAAACTGACTTGCGATTCGAATTCTACACCTTTGAAAACATACATATATGAAATTTGAAGTCGATGCAATAATTTTTAGAGGCTCAAAATGCGATGTCCAGAAAAAACATAGTTTCGTCCCACTGTGCGGCGATACTAGCGGGGCTTAAATAAATAACTTAAACCACTTCTATACTACAGTGGCATTAAGAAATTAAATATTAAATATAGTTTATACCGAGTGAGTATATAATGAGTGATTCCGAAAAGGAAGAAATGCTTTTCTCGTCATGTGCTGTAAAATATTATGTTGCTGTAGTCATGCGGAAAGAGCGCGAATTTACAGCTCACCCTATTAATATTGCAAGGTTTACGTTAGGGGAATTCCAACATCTTCATAAAGATTTAAGGCAACATCCCAGAAAATTTAGTTAGTATATGCGAATGAAAATCGAAACTTTTGACTACATATTACCAAATATTTCGGATAAAATGCAGAAAAATGGTATAATCGCCACAGTAGACCTATTTTAGAAGAGGAGCGCAGGTAAGTAAATACTTGTTTTTTTTTTCAAAGTTTCTTTATCTATTACAATATTTTTTACAAAATATTAATGAAATAGTTTTACAAATTTAATGGAATGATTAGAGACACTTAAATTTCACTTATTAATAACTCAACATTCATACTCGATAAGAGCTGAGAAAACGGGAGAGGTGATTATCGACACCTCCTATAGTTAGTTGCAGCTCTACTCACAGCTCCAATATAAACCCTACAGTGACAAACATAGGAAAGGTTTCTCAGTTCCGCTAGTACCGCCGCCCTCCTCGCTTATCGCAGCTCCAATATAAACGGACCCTTACATATAACCGCTAGTATTTGCGCTGTGGAGATTATTTGTAGCATCTTTAATCTTAGGGGATAAGGATTTGATATGAAGAGTTGTTTTATTGA
Source organism: Euschistus heros (assembly GCA_003667255.2). Lineage (NCBI taxonomy): Eukaryota > Metazoa > Arthropoda > Insecta > Hemiptera > Pentatomidae > Euschistus > Euschistus heros. The sequence goes on from RCWM02000023.1 coordinate 1,434,172, forward strand.
GCCTAACTTTATAACACTCTCTGCTATTTGCTTAAAAATTGATCCTAATTATACTTTGTACATGAAGTTATACAAACATCAAAAATCTTAAAACCTTTGCATTCAATGAGGCTATACAAATTTTTATGTTTTTTTAATTTAAATCACAAAGATACCCTAAAATAATAATCATTTTACACGAACTTTGTGATTTATCATCTAATAAATGAGCTATTTATATGTGTCGAATCTAGTATTATGCCTCTATTCTTCAGGAGACAAAAACTAGCCGTATACTATATAAGCAAATTATACCCTCAAACCACTCACCCAACTCACAAGTACATCTTCCAACCCAGATTCTCGAGAAAATTTCAACAGCATAATAATACCACATTACCATTGGCAGAAAGAATGATATCTTCTATTTCTATGTTAAAGTCTATCAAACTAAACTTAATTAAAACTGGCACACCTCCCTGGTCTTATATTCCACCAAAATTAAACCTGAATCTATCAAAATATCCCAAAGGAAATACAAAACCTGAAGTATACAGAAAACACTTTGACAATATCATATCCTCCTTACCTCAACATTTATTAATATTAACAGAGGGGTCCAAATCAGACACATCAACAGCATCTGCCTTTATCACTCCACAATCAACACATAAGTGCAAATTACACAAATTCTGCAATATTTATACGGCTGAAATTAATGCATTCGCCATGGCTCTACGATATTCCTTAAACTCGCCCATTAAATATGTTGTCCTGGTGTCGGATTCACTCAGCGCTTTGAGGTCTATGATGAACATGTATTCAAATCATATAGGAATACATTGCATTCTGGATCTATATGAAGGAGGAAAATTGGTTTACTTCATCTGGTCACCATGTCATATCGGTATAAGAGGTAATGATATGGCTGATACAGCAGCAAAATAAGCTCTAGCCCTCCCAGGACCTGGCAAAACTTTTCTAACAGCACTAGAACTTGCACGCCCACTTAGAGAGAAGATATCCCAAGAGTGGCAAGCATTGTGGGATCACAGCCCACCGAGTAAACTCAAGGCTATTAAGAAGGAAATAAAACCATGGAGCAGTTCCTACCGCAATAATCGCAGAGCAGAAGTGATCCTAACGCGATTAAGAATTGGCCACTCCAGAATAACACATCTCCACCTAATAACCAAAGAGGCTCCTCCCAATTGTGAAATATGTGGCAATGTTTTATCAATAAACCATATGTTTACTGAATGCCCATACTACACCAAAAAGCTAGCCGAATCAGGAATACCTCGAAACATCTCGATCAGCTTGGCAACGACGAAAAAATTATTGAAAAAGTAATAGCCCTCCTTTATAGAGAAAAGCTATATTACAAAATATAGATAAATTTCCATCGAGAACAGACAAGCGTTGATGACCAATAAGTTTTACGCTCCAAAACTCTCAAACAAATAAATAAATAAAAATGAGCTATTTTAGATATTACGCTACTCCTAAATTTGAAGGTTAAACAGCTGTTTTATTATAATTATAGGTTGGTTTTTAACAGTGGTCAATGGTTTTCCTTTATGAAACCGTTGTGGCTGAGGGAGTTAAAGTGGTTCAAAGTCATGCTAATACTTAAGCATTTTTGTAACCACTGCGGAGCTGATCGAATCCGATCTGGGTAGTTTGTAATTTTGTTTTGTGTTGGACAAACGTTATGAACATCGATCGTCCCCTGATGACTGGAATCAGTTGGTAACTTCTAGTATAAACCGTCCTTGTTGCCCTAAAACATAAGAATTTTAAGCCCCAGGAAACGACAATGAATTTTTTGCATCACAAATGTTTCTTATTTATATTCTAATTGAGATGTGGAGATGCAAAAGGAGGGGATAAATCCCCTTTTTATTATTTTTATTTTTTTAAAAGATTTTTTCACCTCTATAAGGTCCTCTATGATGGTAAATCGTTCACCCTTCAAAACATGCTAAATCCAATCTAATTTTACCATCAAAGTTTAGGTTGAGTTTCAGAAGCGGGTAAATTCTTGTTTCTCAAAAGAGCCGCTTGGAGCACCACTTACGCTTGTAACGAAAGCAGTAATGAACATTTAAAAAGGTTTTGGTTGTAGATATATTTTTACACGTGTGATAATCAATTTATTGTGTTGTGTTAAATATGGAGAGATATCCTGAAATAAAAATAACAGCATCCAGAGGTTTGTTCAATTTTCATTTCCTATTTTCTATCTGTTCTTACATCTACCGATTCCAATCTAATTTAATTAAATTGATCTTCAATAGATATGCTGCTCCTGGAACTTGTGTCCAGATACTTGAACGTAAACAGCTCAAGCACAAACAATTAAAATGCTCCATTATTGGCCGCAGTGATATAAGATTTTTTAAAACATATTCTACTCCACTACGGATAAGGTTTGAACCCCTTAAGTATCTGTTAATTTTGTTTCAATGACTGGCACAAACTCAAGACTAGTGTTCGATTTAAATAAATAAATAAATAAATATATATATATATATATATATATATATATATATATATATATATATATATATATATATATATATATATATATATGTATGGTGTGTGTGTGTGTGTGTGTGTGTGTGTGTGTGTGTGTGTGTGAAAAAATTAAAGAAATCTCGAGAAAATCGTTTAAATCAAGTTTGTTTATCTTATTTTTTATTTATTTTAATTTTCCTTGCAGATTGGGATAAATCGAATTTATTTAAATTTTTTAAAAATTTGAAGTTTAAAAAAGCTGCACAATATTTTACAGATATGTTTCTGATGTTTAAAAACTTCTGATCCAATAATAATTGTTTCAAAAAACGAATCACTTGAATTAGGCATATTTTTGGGTTTACTAAATAATTTTCAATTTTGGATTTACCCCCTTTTTGCGTCTCCACGCCTCAATTTATAGCTTAAAAAAAAAAATGTACTCTCGACAGTCGTGCAGGAACCAATTTAGTTTAAGAAACAATACCTTTTCAGACTAAGTGAGATTAGCTTACGCTGTTTATTTAAAATTCATTTTTTTTTCTTATTTACCAACGAAATATAATTGTCACTTAAGCCTTTTGGCCCTGCCGCGGCTCGCAATACTTACTGAAGCAGGTTTAACTTTAAAATTAACAAGAGTTAGCTAATACAAAGATTACTTTTCAATTGATACTTCGACGCAATTTTTTTATAGAAATAGAAATTCAAACTCTAAAATATAAAACAAATAACTTTTAGCTTTACTTAATTCTGGTAAAAATTACCAGTAATATAAGAAACTACATCAAATAGCCGAAACAACGAAAATATAATGAGAGCTGTGGTACAATACAAGGAAATGTACACAACTGGTGGCGGTGCCTGTTGAACCTTTGATAAGGCTGACGGACGAGCGCAGGCCAACAGTCCTCTCCCACCGCATTCAACAATCTTCAAAAAGATAACTTTTTCTAGTTAATATTTTACTTCTGAATTTCAGAACTGATAGAGTCAGGTTATCTCGGGAGCAGGCAGTCTGGTCGGTACTATCTGAACCAGAAAGCAGAATATAATATAGCCAGTCGGCTACTAGCAAAACTAAGCAACTTCCTGCTCTATTAATATTCATTGCAAATTAATTAAAAATTAAGTAAATCAAGATATTAAACTACGAAGAATGATAGAAAAAAAATTGGAACTGGAATCCAAAGATTTTATAAAAATTTAAATCCTCTTAGTATAATAGGTCGTACTTTATTATAAAACTTATAATTATAACTTATAAATTTTCCGTCATTTGGAATGATTAAATATAATAAAATAAAAGTAATAACCTGAAACAAAATTTAATAGTACCAGCGAATTAAATACGAGAAAATCTATTTATTAGATGGATATCTGTTTCCCTCTCCCACTCTCTCTCTTTCTCTCTCTCTCTCTCTCTCTCTCTCTCTCTCTCTCTCTCTCTCTCTTTCTCTTATTTTTTTTTAAATGAAGCAATAATTTTAAAAATGATTTCAACTTTTCTTATAAAGGTTCAGAAAGTGCGGAAAAATTAATAATTTTACTCACCCCTCTGATAATTTGCAACAATAGTTTACGTACCTGGAAAAAAAAAAAATCATGAATAAAAAAGTTGAATGAATAATCTATAGTCGTCATATACAAAATATTATCAATAGTTGAGGCGTGGAATTCCAAAATCAGCCAAGTCCAATTTCCAGATTTTGTTTTGAGTAGTTTTTCAACCAGATTATATTTTGGTAAAAGTTTTCACAAACCTAGTCAAATCTCATTGAAAACGGCCATACAAAAAGGCCTCGACTAGCTGTGAAAAATTTTTAAAACTGGACTTGGCTGGTTTTCTACGGTTCAGTTGGAAGTAAGTAAATTAACTTATCTTCAGTATTTTAAGCAAACTAGTATGCATCCTTTAAATTTTTAACTTGAAGTATCAATCTAGCTTCTGGTGGTCAAGCTGAAATTTCCTAGGGTCCATCAATAATAAACAACACCTGAACTATCAAGTGTGGTACTAGGAATAATATATTTGTCGGATTACCGAGATCGTACTGTGTAGTACTTTGTGTTTACACTTCGAACTCTAAAAGGAATAAACTGGAATTTCTTTGTTTTTAACAGATCTTTTTAGCAACATATTACATCTCTGTCTCAATGAGTATGCCATGAACAAAATGATGAATCTATTCATGGAATATGTAGGTAAATTCCGTTTGTTATCTATGAACACCGACTATGACAATTTCAAATCCAACGACATTGAACATACTACCCATTGCAAGGACTGACTACATCCAGCAAATTTCCCTTGCGCCTGACTGGCCCCACAGACATTGAGATATATCCTAACGGAAGTAAGAATGGCGAATATGTAGGCTGTGCTAGCCTCATTTTTAAAAACAAAATTTTAGATGTAATAAAATATAAATTAGGCCCAGAATGTACAAATAATCAAGCATAACAATTCATCATCTTTAAATCTCTATAATACTTACACAATTTGAGGACAAAAGATAAAACTATTAGAATACTAACGGACAGCCAATGCAATCTATGCATGATAAAAAATAGACACTGTCACAATCCCATCATTGAAAAAATACGAATATTTCTAAAACACTTACAAACAGACGGTGACAATCGAATTTCATTTAAATCGATAAAAGGGAATTCCGACATAGCAGAGAACGACTTGGCTGACGAGGCTGCAAAAGAGGCTTCGAAGGATCCTTCCCTCCCTGTGTGATATACCCTGATATCCGAGGAACTTCCAAACCACAAGCTGAACACAAAAGCCGACCAATGGCAGACACGCTGGAACACAACATACAAGGGAAGACATTTACATAATTTCATTCCAGACTTACGGACCAACATTAAATCAGACTCATGGACTGACTTCTACATTCCACAAGAAGTCACAGGACATGCGGCAGTGAACAGATACTTTAATAGTTTCAAAATAAGAGACTCATTCTTATGTCCTTGTGATTTCACTCAAGAACAAAATATACACCACCTCATATATGAATGCAGACTACTCACTGACTACAGAACTATACTACAGACAAAAACAGTACAGAAACTAGAACATTGGCCGGTGGATGGTCAATGCTTGATGTACAATATCTTTAAAGACTTCAAAATACTTTTTAAAAATTCCTTACCAAAAATGGAGGATATCAATATAAAATAAGTTTAAAACATGAAAAATTCATTTAGTTTTTTCTATTAATTTTTTTTTTTTATAAGTCTTTCTGATTATGAAATAACTTTGTTGCTTGGTTGTATTGAATTTTAATATTGTATTATAGCTTCTTGTCCTTTATTTATTTACTTTTTTTATTTCTTATATTTTTTTGTTTGTCTTGTTCTTCATTTCAACTTTCGATACATGTACTATGCGTGTTTATTATGTAAAATAATAACCAAAACAAAAATAAAAAAATACATGTATATTGTATACGTTAAAGTATGGTGTGTACAAAAATAAATAAAATCCCTTCCAACAGGGTTGCTGCTGGAAGGAAAACACTAAAAAAAAAAAAAAAAAAAGATTCTAAAATAATTGTATACAATATATTCAAAACCCCCCGGGAAACTCTTAGTAAATCCAATCCCTTTGGAAGGGCTAGTCAAAGAAATCTCAAAGATCCTAGCACTATTTTCTCAGCTACAACACAAGTTTCAACACACAGTGGAGGTTCACTGTGAGCTATGGAGCAGCAGACGCGCAGGATTCGAGTGGATAAGCTCGCCATTCTAGCATAAATGTTATTTACAAACGGTTTCGTGGCCGTCTTAGTATGCAAGGGGGGTTGGTTATAAGGATATGTGAAACAGATATTTTATATTTGATTGACAGATATTTTATTTTTGAAAAATATTTATGAACTTTATCAATCCTAAAAAGCCACATAAATTTTAGTGTCTCTCAAAGTTTTACTCATCCGATCCGCTGCCTCCTATATTAGATATATCAGAGGATGGTATGCCTCGATATCAGAAATTTCGTTTTAACGATTAAATCAGAAACGTTATCGGACAAATGCCATACCCTCCATAAAAGAAAGGACATTTAGCATGATGAGTTTTATCCTCTTTAAGATAGTTAAGGAAGATGGTCGGACAGGTAAATATGGCGCTAGGGGGCAAGTAAGTAGATAGGATCAGGGGCTGATTGTTGCCATGGTAACCTTAACATAGCATCAATCCTTTATCGGTTTACTTTCAGTCAATACGGTCCCCCAGCCGGTTTTACATTATCTCTAATCTCCGCCATAATATTTAACAAACTCTCCATTCGCTAGTTAAATAATGCCAAAGACCACCACAAGTATATTCCAGGGATACACGGAAAAGTATTTAAGCACTATCTACAAGTTACACAATATTATTTTAAATAAGTTGATATAGATAAATATCTCTACATTTGCACCACACAGACATATAAACATGATTTCCATGCAAACATCCATCAACTGATTTAGACGATTCTTAATCAACGATCTTTACTTACAGAATTCTCATATTTAAGATTAACAGGTAACCCAGAGTGGAACTAATTGTTAGTAATTATATCATACTGGTTCACTCAAAGTTAATAATAATAAGCTTGTAATTATTGGGATTAGTTAATTTGTAAATATAACAAATTTGCCAGACACATAACTTTGTATTTTTATCTATTTAATAGTTTCGGTCCAAAAAATATAAGCTATCATTAGAGCTAAATAGTAGATATTAACCTAAAAATAAATAAGGAAATAGACAATAATCAATTCCCCTCACCCTCCCCGCTTCGGAATCATTCGAATAAACTACATTGTTGGGAATTTTAGGCATAAGAACTGACATGTCCGCGAAGTGTAATAATACATTTTATTTAAGGAACAACTAAAATTAAATTCCAAAACCCATAATAATAATTATTATTTTATATTTAATTTATAATTCACACCTGTCACTTATCCTGTAACAACAAGTAGATATGATCATTGTTAGCATGAAAACTTGCATTACAGGTATGAGGGAGGTCTACTGATGGTTCTACAGTGGCGCTCACTCCTAACAATATACATAGTTAATTTTAACAGCGATCCCTCAACCAACACCTTTTTTGCCTTTTTATTGTATTCTCTGGCATATTTCTTGGGACCATGGTTTGTATTAAATTGTTAATATATCCAAAGAGATTGTCATGAAATATTTCGTAAGAAGTCTAGATGTGATCTTGTACCATGTTTATGCGTCAGTCAGCGTGTAATGTTATGTTATTGACGCACTATGGTTATTTTGTAAAGTGTCTTAATATTTATAGGCATAAGTATTTATTTTTTGGATCTGTGTTTTTTTAAAGCTATTTTGTTAATCTGTGCCCTTATGTCCACAGTGGATTTATTAAGTAAATATAAGTATTTTGTCTTTCTCTAATATTCAGTGATGTTCGTTTATGTAGAAGAAGATACAGGGGCTTAACGTACACCCCCGCAGACCCCGCAGTGAGGAGGGAAAAGGGGATAAGGAGGGCCCAAGGATCGGGAGAGTCCAAAGGTTATTAATACACATTTTTTCATCTAAATAAATTAAATAGATATAAAAAAAACTAATTAACTAATTATAATTTTTTTTTTGCGGGGAGGCCCAGCCAAAAACTTTAATTTACTGAGTAGATATAAAAGCCTCAATCTTTTGTTAAAACATAAACGTTTCTGTTTTACATATGGGCCCCATGTCATTCTTAGTCTTAAAATTAATTTTCAACCGACTTAAAAAAAAGGAGGATCTCAACTCGTCGGTTTTTTGTTGTGTTTTGTTTTGAGTTTGTTACGCGATTACTCTGAATCGATTTAGATTATTGTTTTTTTTTTTATCGGTAGGTCATTCTTCAGAGGTGTTCCTATAAAAATGTTATTGAAATCAATTCAGCGATTTTCAAGAAAAATCATTTATTAGAAACCATTGCTGTATAACCTTCCACTATAAACATATGTCTTCATGATGACTAAATCTAAATTATTAAGCCGAATTCTTAAATTAGTCGAACAGAATCTTCGGTCCCAAGAACATTACACGAAAATTTTACTTCAATGAACTGAAAATAGGGGACTTCTAGGACTTCCATCTCTATGAATCGAACTAAAAGAAGACTAGAAAGTCATCGCCTCTATAACTCGAACTCAAATTCAAACAATTTTATGGGTAATTAGTTTTTCAGTTTTCTGTCATCGTTTACTATTTTAGTTCATAGGTACATCACTCACTTATTGGTTATTCATTTGAGTTATTTTACAATATCTCCGCGGAAATTTAAAATTCTTTCAATTAACGAAAAGTTTTTGTTTTTTTTCTCATTTATTGATATTTACAACTGTACAAAATAATATACATTAAGTAAATGTGTTGATAGTGAATACGATGGCATGTAAATAACTTGTGAAGAACTACTCATTAGAAGCACTTCAATAAAATCTACACTAAAAGGTCTCTAGGCCATCTTCTTTTCAGTCGCCTCGGAGGATATTCAGGAATGGAGAGGGAAGCAAGTTGGGAGGCTAGTGGATTAGAGTGGTTATGGAGCTTACTGGTATGCAGAAGGATGCATATCAGGTATGGGCTAAATCAGCAAATATGGAACATTAAGATCTTTATGGATAAGTTTATTGGTTACAAAGTAAAGAGCATTGAGGATTTTTCGAAGGATTTAGGATTGTAAGGATTAGATACGAGATGAATTGGATGGTTTAGTGGAGCCCCAAAGCTCAACTCCGTACGTCCATATAGGTCTTATCACAGTCATGTAGATAAGTCTTTTGTAATTAATTGGAAGCTTTGAGCGTTTGTCTAGTAAATGTCGAAGTAGTCTGTAACGACGAGCAGTTTCTTGACGTTTTAGTCTTGAATGTGGATTCCAAGTAAGACGTTTGTCCAAGTGGAGTCCTAGGTAGCGGATCTGATCAACAGGGATTAGTGGATTATCATTAAAGGATACTGTAGGGCAGGATGTCGTAGGCTTACGACGAAGGGTAAAGGTTATTTGATGGGATTTGTTTGGATTTATTTTAATTCTCCATTTTTGACACCATTCTAGAAGGGTTAGGATATGGGATTGGAGTGTTTGGGAGGCAATGAAGGGATCATTGTTTACTGATAACACACATGTGTCATCAGCTTAAGTAGTGAGGACAGTGGTAGGATGAGTTGGAATGTCAGCTATATAAACCGTGTAGAGGATGGGGCCTAGGATACTACATTGAGGAACGCCGGCAGATTGGGTAAAGAGGGGAGAATAGGAATTTTTATGGTTTACTTCGAAAGTTTTATCACTCAGATAGGAACGGATAATTAGGAAGTATGTTGAAAGAAGGAATTTGCGGAGCTTGTAAAGCAGTCCTGGGTGCCAGACTCCACACCACCAGTCTTGAATATTAGCAATATGAGAGTGTAGTGATTGGGATGCAATGAAAGGATTATTATTTACTGATAACACACATGCGTCATCGGCATAAGCGAACGAAAAGTTAAAACTGATTCGCGAAGTGAATATAGGACACAGAAGTTGGACACTTATTGCTAGCGAAATCTTTTCTTTTTTTTTTCTTTCTAAAAATTATTTTTATAGAATTAACTTAAGAAAAAAATATTTTCTGTAATCTTCGGTAATTAATTGATAGGTAATTCAGTCAAAGCCGTTTGTTATATTTTTACCCCTGTTCCTGCGATTGTAAACAACAATCCTTGATATACACTACTGGTCAAAAGTTTAGACCACCCTGAAACGATATCAGTAAAGTTTGATATTAAGTGAAAATAAATGGATTTAAATAAAATTCAGCACAGATATATAGTTTAGGCAAAGATCAAGATTCTCTAAAGGAAAACAGTTAAAATTAAGTTTTTAATAAATAGTTAAAATTTTTTTTTCCAAATTAATATCAACAATTTCCTTTCCCAACAGAAAAATCTTGGGTTTAAATATTTGAAATTCGAGTTAAAAAGCAAAAAAAAAAAAAAATAAAAATAATCTTCTGGAATAGTTAAATAAGGGTAACAGGATTTTTTTTATTGAGCCATTTCAAATTTAATTAGCTTTTTATCAACTAAGTCTCTTCTTTCACAACATAGAATATCTCGGAATTAGAGGGAAAAACTCAAAAGAGAAAGAAAATATTTTTACTCTTAAATAAAAAACAAAACAAAAAACAAATATAAAAAGAGATAAAAAGAGAGAGAGGAGATATTAAACTTTTAAATTTACCTATTTTGAATAAGGGTGTTCTCAAACTTTTGACCTACAGTGTAGGCATAAAGTATATAGATGGTGGAGAGTAGACCTTGAATTGGCAAACTTAACATATCTCAATATATAAGCTTTTGTGCGGCCGACTAAAATTAAATAGAACCATTCGCCTTGTTCTATTCAGAGTTGAATGATGTTACAAAGACAGACAGATATTCACAAATGGTTCAACCGATAACATTAAAACTTCTTTAACCTGTGTTAATTTTATTCTTATGATTATTTATGTATATATTGAAAAAGTAAGGTGATTTTTATCGCATAGAGTGAGATTAATATTCAGAAGGTGCAATGTCATTGGTAGATCGGGGGATGGGAGTGATGAAGTATCGAGATGAGGTCCGGCCGGGGCTACAGTTCTAAGGGCGACAAAAAACGACTTAGAAGCCGTCTATAAACGTTTAAGATGGCTATCTCTCCCCGTTTCTCCTAATCTAAATAACTTTTTCCAAAAAGCTTTTTATCCTACCCTCCATTAGTTTTACATTACATTATCTCATTTATCCCAATTATAAATCATTAATGACCCGAAGTACTGAGAGCTATGGAAATGAGAGCAGATAAAGAAGTCAGGGAGTGTTTTCGCTATTATCTCACAGCAAAGATCCATTATCTCTTCCCAGAAATTTAACAAAGGTGAATCAATAGTTTTCGCAAATGCTTAATAGCCCAATCAATAAGTGCAGAAATGAGGGGCGTAGAGTGCATGAAATATGCGATTATTTTTTACCTCAGGTTTTCGTTAGTAATATTTAGAAAATAAACATACTAAAATTCCACGCCCCTGCGGGATGAGATATCGGTGGGGGGGGGAGTAAGGAGGTCTCATTTTTGGGTTTTTCGATTATATCTCGAAAACTTTAGAAAAATATGTTTCGAATAAATTTTTTAACTATATAGGTAATTAAATTTTCTATAAAATTGTACATATATATATATGATTCACTATTTTACAATAATCGGGCTACAGGTCTCTTACATTTAACAACATTTTGTTCAAACAATATTATTATTTATCCATTTTGTACTCCTCTCTCCTCTCTTTTACTTTTCGACCCCTTATTTAATGGGATCCTCTTCAGAACAAAAACTGGGTACCCCGAAACTCCAGGCCAGTAAGCCCACCGACTCCTGCAGCAAGTGCTTGCCAGCTCAGACACCAGGGTACACAGGTATATATATATATAGGTAAAAAATATATATATAGGTGAGGTAAAAATTATTTTGTTGTGAAAATTATCGATTGTCAATAACGTATATCTCGAAAAACGTTGGAAGTTTGACAAATATGTATATATATATACGTTATTGACAATCGATAATTTTCACAACAAAATAATTTTTACCTCACTTTATGTCAAACATTTGCTTCTAGTGCCTTTCACAATCTTTTTTCGGAAAAAATGTCAAAATGTCAAATCAAAGTTGTAGAGCATTAATTTTGCTTTAATTTCATATATACGTTTCTGGCACTAAAAGCAAATGTTTGCCAAAAAGTGAGGTAAAAATTTTTTTTTTTGCGAAAATTATCGATTTTCAATAATGTATACCTCGAAAACCGTTGTAAGTTTGACAAATCTGTTATTAATGAACAAATAAAACTCCTAATATTAGTTAAAATTATATGATCGTAAAATATATGGTGTGATAAATAAGATGGTTAATTGAATGTATATATGAAAAACTACGGATAAAATTCATTTGATTATAGAAAGAACTTAATTATCCTTCATGTATATAATATAAATAAAGAATAATCAAATTCAAAGAAATATTTAGCAAAACAATATGGGTTATAGAATAGAAAAGAATAAATTTATTCTGGAAAAAGTACCTTAAGAATAAAAAAAAAATACTATTAGTTCAGGCTAGAGAATGAACAAGAATGAAAAAAATAAAATAAATTGATAAAGATAATACAACAAATCCAAAAAACAAAAATATAATATGTGCATAACTACTACTAGATATAGGTAAGAAAGAGACAAATTAAATAATACTCCAAAAATAAAATAAAAAATAGATACCTATAGTGCCATGCTAAGTGCAGAACAAAACACCTTAGAAAAGTATCTAAATGTTATGTACAGTGTAAGAAAGTTTTTATCAGGTTGAACCTACATTATGAAAATAGTTATTTGTTTGCTTATTTGGGCCTAACGTTCTATTGTACTCGGGTAGGAAGGACGGGTTATCCTACAGGTTAGCAACATATTCTATCCATAGTGATTTATTTTGTGGGTCCGCCATTACGTCTTCAAAAAAATGAAAAAAGATAATTTGATGCAAGAAGGAGTTAAAAGGTTAGAATTTAATTACAACATCCATTATCAAACATCTTTTCTCCATAGCCACAGTGAAAACATCAAGAAGCGTTAGTAGGAACCATTGCTTATATTTGGTATGTTACTGGCCATACTTAAATAATTAAATATTCTAACTATGAATTCATATCCTAGATATTTTTTTTGCACCAAAACTGAATTAATTGAGTGGCCTAACAGTAGTTTGAAGGATTGGAAAATAAATCAACTATTAGATAGTCGTACGTAAAAGAGATTTCGATTACCACTAAACCAAAACTGAAGTCAGTACTGTTGTTACTAGATTCTAAGATGAGAGCTTTTTGAGATTGTCTCGCGTATATTTTTGTTTTTTCTATATCAAAACCATACTGGCCGATTTAGCCATTCTATGTATATTAATCAATACTTCTCTCTTTGATTCAGCACATCACTCAATTATGTTAAATTGTTAAAATACCTTAACACAGTTAACTCAGAAAAGGTGCCCAATAATCTCTTTGCCATGGTCCTTTGTATGTTTCAAAGTTGACATCAAGTCCAACTATACACTGTGAAATTTTTAATTAAGAATTTGTCTTTTGAGAAAAATTCTAAACTTTCAAAGAAAACAACGACAAAATAGCTGTACAATATGGCCGTTCTTCATAATTGTACATTCAACAGAGAAGGGGAGTGCGCGATGAACACTTATTGTAGACTTGTTAAGTGGCAACTAAACAATAACTTATGACGTATTTTTTACAATGCACTAGCCAATATCAATGAAGAGACGCAAGTATATATATCCACTTGTAAATTTAATGTAATTTAAAATATGTTTAAATTTCTAGACATCATTTATAGCGAATGATTGTTTAGTATGATATTTAAAAATAAGTCCAAATGGTAATTAATTTGTATCAATTATTACAGGCTGACAATGAGCTATGCAGGGAGGGAAACTTGGGCTAAAATGGTGTTATAAATTCGGTGGGTACTATCTGCCCTATCAGACAATGGCCAACGACAGTTTGATGTATGCTGGCCCGCAGCGATATTGAAACCGTGAGCATTTTTCAAGCGAGTAATGGAGCGGGGGCACGATAAGGAGCTCGCCGTGCAAACGTTTCTCCTCCGCCCCGTGTCTTCCTCCAAAGTCGAGGTCTCCGTCCTGCCATTCAGTCAATTCAGGACTTATTGTTGATAGAGCACTATAAACTTCAAGTATAAACGATTATCTTCGACTTACAACAGTTTTATACGTTCATGTAATTTCTTGATGGCTAATTTTTAGTTACAATGAGCAATGTCACTAGTTTAATCAGGCATACCGCGGCCCTGGTTATTGTGGGGAAACCATTGTTATGTGTGTGCTTATCTTCGTTTTTTGCTTTATAGGACTTTATTGCTCGTTATAGCTAGTCATAATTATAATCAGCAATCTTCGAAAGAGTTATCTCATTTCCTCCTTATTCTACGCCATGCATCAGCTTCCATCAAGATTTCTTAAAATGGCTACAAAGGCTTTTTCCACACAGGTAATTAGTTGCTTCCCTATTAAATCATAGCATGTCAGCCTAAGAAAGAACACATTAGGTATCTTTCAAAGATGGTTTCAACTCCATAAGTTGCTGACACGATTCTTTCTGATAATATAATGTACAGCTGCAATTCCCTAAATAGCTCATAATATTCTGCAATTCATTTTCCCGAAAGATAATCATTGTGGTCTCCTTATATAAAGATCTTTGTATCTTTAAATCCAACCGATTTAAAATAAAGTTCTGGATCCTTGAAATAAACAAAATAATTAGGAAAAATATAATTTATTTATGTCTTCTCGGTAATTTGTGAAGAAGTGCACAATTCTGACTTCTTAACGACAGGTCATAGAATACCTTGTTGGTACTTTTCAACACAAGTTGTTCTCAAAATGGATGTTTAGCTGTACATGTTTTAGCTAGGCATGGTCGTTATTACTATCATTAAAAATCAGACCAATACAGATAGCAAAATTATTTGTATTCCTTTTATACAAGTAGTACGATTTTTTGTAGTTATACTATTTCATTACAATGTTGTAGCACTGGAAGAATCAAAATAACTAAATATATTGTTCGTTTTATCTTCATGTTGCTGATCCCCGACAAGGAACTATTACGAAATATAATATTTGCAACTAGGGCAAATCATATATATATATATATATATATATATATATATATATATATATATATATATATATATATATATATATATATATATATATATATATATATATTCAACTATAACTATAATCGACAGATCTGCGTCATCCCTGAGAGCGTTGTAACATTGTGCACATGTGAGATAATACTTTTCCGTAAGGAACTTGATATTGACATTGTTGCACCTCTCTTATGAATATCAGGGCCATAATAGAGAACAACGAATCGAAGACTGAACGAATGATTGTAGCGATGGCGGTGGCGGTGCGGGATTGAAACCCGTGTAGGGAGGAGATAGCCAGGAGTGAAAAGAGAACCTACGGGATCCAGGAGTGGACAATAGTGTATCTGGGATTGGGTTAGCACACCACCGCCCCTGGACAAAACATGACTAGGTATCTGTAAAACTTCAGGCCCCCCCCCCCCGAGATGATCGCGTTTGTCAATTAACCCTTTTATCTGTTAAATATGACCCCAGCCTTCCCTCGACAAAGGGCCCTGTATCGTCACATTTAATTAGTCCACTCGATGGAAAAGAAGGATCCCTCATGTAAATTCTGTGTCTATTATGGTAAAGGCTGCGCTTACTATTCACCAAACGCTCGATTGTAGTTGGGGCGTTAATATGATATTTTAATACTATTATTGTATTTACTAAGCCATAAACTTAATATTCTTCAACATTAATTTTAAAACACATGATTCATGCCTTTTGAAATAAAAAGAATAAAAATAAAACTATTACTAAGTGAGTATTACAATCTTCATCAATTAAAGGCAATAAATAATATGGATCTATTCACACAATATGTACAATACGAAATAAATAAAAAATATTAATAAAGAACCTTGAACAATACAATACAATATATAAAGTGAAAAGAAAAAAAAAACAATACAAATAGAAAAAATAAAACGTTACTCTATATACGTTCAGCTTAGGAAACCCAAAATAGGCCTGTCCCCTGGACTCCCCTTCTTATGAAGGGACAAGCCAGGGACAAAAAGAACCCAGCGATGCTCTCTCAGCTGCATAACTGGTGCGAAAACTCAGTGGAGGCTGAATGAGAGCGCTTAAATGATTCATGTCTAAATAAAGATAAAATTAAAGCTAAAGAAAATTAGAGAGAATAAAAAAGTGGAGACATTAAACTCGGTCTTTGTCTTCACTATGTATCAGGAATAAAATAATACCGTCCTCATAAAATAAGATAGAATACGGTTTGCCAGTCCATGTACACATTTTAGTATATAAGGAGAAATTCCGAACATGATCTTGGTCTTAGAAATATTCTAAATTAGCGTGCGTTAGCCTTAAAACAGATCCGTCATGACTGATCGGAGCATATCGCATCGGAGTAAATTTTCGGACACGATAGGTTATGAGGGCGACGTACACTACGTCGGCACAGAGCGAAGCTCATTTTCCTATAAGAAGGTATAAGTATCCAACTTTGTTGAAAAACCGGTCCGTCAGTAGTGTGCGCTTACTTTAAGTGTGATCTTTTTAGTGGCTGTAAGTGAAAAAATTCAGTTTTCTGTTGCTGATATTCCATGAAAACGCCGTGTTTGAGATTAAAACATTTATGTGTACTTTTAGCCACATCTTTATGTGCTTTAAAAAAATCAAAAAGTTTTTATTGAATATTTATTCGGAATAAACAAACATTTTAGCGAAATAAGTAGAGGAAGTAATTCATAAAGTTTTAAAAAATTAGGAAACATTCAAAGGGCTTAAAGTAGAACAAACAGATAAGATACTCAACCGCAAAGGAGATTTTCTCCTTCATCACTGCTAAAAATTGTTTTTTGTATATTTTGGTTATTTGAAATGATGTTCAATAAAAAAATGGGTGATCTTGTTTGAACCCAATCAGAATTGAATAATTTTTTTTTATAGATGAAATAACTAGTTTTAAATAAATTTATGATAAATAAGTTAAACTCATTTAATCACGAAGCCATTATAATTACTCAAGCTTCATTCCTACATCCTCAAGCTCGAAGACCTTTTATCTGGTCCGAAAAGCAATCTAATCTGGATATCTGCAACATTGCAGAATCGGCGATATAATTTCTATGGAAGGGTTCTCGGATCCTATCGAGAAGATGGGGCGATAGTTAACAGCCTGCCCTATCTGTCCAATAGGTCGATCCTCTGATCCGCATCTAGAGGTGAGGGACCTGCCTGCAACATGACAGGCATCCACACACGCGGTTCGCATACCCTCGCCTGCACTATACCGTCTGCATAATAAAGTGCATCCAGTCAGAGGTTCATTAACTGTAGCCGTAACTTCTCAATGGATTTTGTTGTTCAGTAGCATCCCCCGTCGCGGTTTTACCCGCACTCATAAGTGAAGAACATGGATAATTTTAACTAACAATTGAAGTTTTATTTGTTTTTTGATGAAAATCTTGCATTGAAGTATGTGATTATTTCTTCAATTATATTTTCACGCATAGCAGTAATTCTTAACCTGGTTAAGAGTGCACTAATTAGGTGTTTGAAGATTACGTAAAAGCATAATTAGATATCCAGTTTTTAATTTTATTGTATGAATTGGTGTCTAATCAAACTTTATTATCAGTGTTTACAACTAAAGCTTCGTGAATATATTTTTACAATATCAAAAAGCAAAGGATCGAAATTTTAAATTGGCAATAATTTTCATTCGACAAAAATACTTTTATTGATTTTATCTGGTAGTATTTTAATTTCTATCCAAACAAGTATATGACATCGTTGTAAATCTCGTTTCTGCCACTCAAAATTGTACATTTAAATTTTAATTATTGCAAAACCTTCCTAAAACTATGAAAATGATGTAGTTATGATTTGGGGAAGATGGATGTAGTAGTTTTACCGTTGTAAACTCTATTGTGGAATAGTTCTGACCACATATCAGTCGATGTTCAAACCCCACTGGGATCTACACGTTGCCCCTTTAAATCTTTTTAAATAATTAAATTGAATATCAGTAAATTTTATTATCAATTCCAAGCTCTATGTAACACTGCGGCGTAATCTCCAGGTAGAATGGTGCTTGCAACCTATCGGTAAATTTTCAAACTTTATTGTTATTTACATATTTTAGTAACAAATAAATTGAAAATCCTTCTTAGAACTATAAAGATGTCGGGTTTAAATATGGTACAGAATGGTTCAGTAGATTTTGTGGGCAGTGATCACAAACGAAAAATGGCTTATCCTTTTATATAATAACATAGATAAAGATTAAAATGATATAGAATAAAAAAAAGAAATAGCATAACTTTATTTCTAACCTCGAAAAGGTTTGATTGCAATCAATTTTTTATATAACCAAACATTTTTATTCTTATAAAGGTTTAGTTAAAAAAATAATAATAAAAATAATAAATAAATGAATGAAAAAATAACAATTATAATTTTTTGGACCAAATATATTTTTATTTACATTTTTACTTCGTCTTAAACAGATCCGGCATCAACCTGAAAATAGCTACCGCACAACATTTAAACGTAGAAATGTTCGTAAGCTAGTTGGTGTTTCAAATTATAGTTTCGTCAGAAAAAAATGTATTTTATTTTAATCCACATTAGAAGAACTCGGGAAGACTTTAACCTAATTAGCGGCGACAATAATTCCTTGAAGCATTTATATTCCAAAACCGAAAATCTCATCTACATTCATGATCTACTAAATCTAAGTTCCTATATTCAACTATTAAATAGTCAGCCTAGCACTTTAAATACTATTTCGCGCAGAAATGCTTCCATCATAAAATCTTTTGTCATCCTCCTATCCATTATCTTCAATAAACTTTTAAATATTATTTATTTATCCGTCTCCTCAATCATTAATCTTCCGAGCATATGTTAACTGTAAAAATGATGATTTCATTGTGATTTATTTAATATTAGGGAGTGATTTAAAAAAAAAAAAATTTCAAGATTACTTTAAATTTTGAAGGCAAGATAGGTTATAGTTTCAAAATTAGCAACTTGTTATTTTTTTCTTTGAACATTACCGACCCTGGATATACTTATAGTATTCAAGCATACCAAATGTAATAAAACCAGTTTCTATAAATGAACTTTTCAAGATCAAAAAGTAAAAAGAGAATATGATCAGAAAAATTCAGTTTTTACTTAACAAAAATATGCATATATTCTCAATTGAGATGCTTGAAGTCATATTTTATAGCTGTTTCGAATGACACATTCTTGTTGTTGATTAACAAACAATTAGCAAATATGAGAAATGAGAATGGAGATACGAGTATTTTAAATTTGGCTTTTTTAAATTTGATTTTTTTCTAAGCATTTTTTAGGTTATTTTTTTCCTATATTCATTAGAAAATCTAAATTAGTTAATGTTTTTTTCTTATATTTTAGCGCTGTAAACTGATCGATCCTGATTCCTCATAAAATCCAATCATGATTTCTTCACATTAAATATTTCTTTGACATAACTCCTATTTATTTTCCATTTGTAACATCTTTCGGAGACAATGCTTCATCTTCAGGCTTCTCTTAATCTGTCATTATTTACTTTGTCATTCTCTCATGTTACAAGCCAAACTACTGAGCTCAGAGACAATGAGAAAAAAAAATAATCACAGATTGAGAGAAGCCTGAAGATGAAGCATTGTCTCCGAAACATGTTGTTACAAATGGAAAATAAATAGGAGTTATGCCAAAGAAATATTTAATATGATTACATCTCCTTCAGCATAGGTTATAAAATCTCTTCGCAACTAAAACATTTAGAGTGTTATAACATCTCTTCAGATTTACTAAATAAAGCTAGTTATGAGTAAGCTTCTGGTGAATTATTCCCCTCATACATTTGTCCTAACAAGCCAGGAAGTTTTATTGGGAGGTCTCACTAATATGCCAAAAGAATTATCACCAATATCGAGGAACTAAAATTCACTCGCTGGACTTATAAAAAAGAAACTAAAAGAAATATTAATGTTTTTATTTACTAATCTGAATTTTTTAAAAAAAATTTACAGAATTGGTTAAATCATTTTGTAATGATATATGATTATTGGAAAAAGTTTATCGAGCATAATATCAATTTTTCAATAAGGATTCCAAGTGATCACAGTATTTCATCGATGCGGTTTTCATCGCACTCAATCAGACAATGTCAAGATGCAACTGAACTGATAATGTCAAGGATAATCTTGTTTATAACGCTCCGGTCGAGTAAACAATCGTATCATCTGACAGTGTTATTTAAAACAGTGCTACGATAAGATAGGCAAGAATAGGCAGCTAAAATCTATAGGACTATTTTACATTCTTCCATACCAAGAGTTTATTTTGATAGAATATTTCTCGGTTTTAAATGATAAATGAAAAAAAAATAAAATAAAATAAATAAATAAATAAATTCGCATTCTCTGCTCACATCAAATTCTTTTAGATCGTTTCTTAAATCCAAAATTCGTAAAATGCTTAATGCTTGTTACAAATAAACTAATCCACAATTACATTAAGGTCTCCTATATTGTTAATTGGACACCAATCAGATATCTTGCTTTTCACAATAAACTACATACCAAATCAAAGCCATTTGTGTCTAAACTAGCTTCAAATTTTATCACCGATAATTTTCCAAGGCGTTTGAAAATAAGATGACTTCGGAATCTTATTTGAGTTTTATCAATGGGTTGATTTTTTTTTTTATGTTAATCATTCATAAAATGAAAAAAAACACTTTATTATCAGTCAGACTCCACTAGTTAGTTTTGACACCCGTGACGCAGCTGAGCGCGTTTTTTTTTACGAGTAATAGACATAATTTCCCAGCAAAATTAAAACTTCCAGTTAATTACAAAAGAAATATTTACATGACAGTGAATTCCCTTTGGACATACGGAGTTGAGGTTAGGAGCTCCACTAAACATATTTTTCTTGTATCAATCCAACATTTCAACCCAAAATCATTCGTGAAATTCTCAATTCTCTTTATTATGTTACAAACAAACTTATCCACCATGGTCGTAATGTCACTTATGTTGCACAGTTGGCCAATCTACATACCTATCCTTCCATGATAAGCTTCATACCCTCTCGAAACCACTCGCCTCACAACGTGCTTCTTCTCTATTCGCTATAACCTTCCGAGACGTCTGAAAATAAGATAGTCTAGGGACCTTCTAACATAGATTTTATTGAAAGGCTACTAATGGGTGTTTTTTAGTTTATTTACAAGTTACTGTAATCATATTTCCTGACATTTACTTGAAATATATATTGAAAACAGTTCTTTTCTAATCTACAATCTAATCATTACTGTACTACAATTATTTGATCAGAACTAATTGGCATTTTTAAAATGTAAATTAGTATACTAGTTAATAATTATGTACATTTCTGAATCAATCATATATAAATTAGTAGGATTTAAAAGAATGTCTTTAGGTATCTCGTCATTAGGCTCAAACGCCTTATAAATTATTTACAGAATTTATTTTCGGGATCCCGAAGGAACCTAAACTATTGGGCTTCATGCCTGTTAAAGAGACGTGCTACATTCCATTGTTGCCAGTATTTGGTTTACTGGTGTCTTATTATTAACAATTCATTAAAAACAAACACCTTTACATAACATATCTATGGGCTTCCTCGATTCAAATCTTCTATTTTATGCCATTAAGGCTGGCACACACTACTGACGGATCGGAGCTGATTTTCCAACACAATAAGTTTAGTTGGTTAGATACAGGAAACACAATTTTCGTTCTGAGTGTAGCGCATTTTCCTGCCTGAACAACGTTAGAGAAAAATTCGCTCCGATGAGTGTGCGCTAGTCTTTGTAATAGTATAAGGTCGGTAGGATTTAGTTGTAGTACACTGGATATATTACTTTCAAAGATTATTCGAAATCCCATCCCCACTCCTCATCCAATCTTCTTTACGCTTCAAACTTTAATATAGATTGATATTCTTTATCTCCAACATCCCATTTAAATTAATAAAATCGCAAATATTCTTCACTTAGATTTCTTAATATGCTTACATATTAAGAAGCCTTATTGTTTACAATAAGGTGATTTCCTCTTATTTTAAACAAAAAGAAAAAATGGGGGAAATTAGATCACAAGTGAAGAAAAATGCCGCAGACCTTATCTTTCAATTTCCGTTGCAGATATACGATAATTTCAAGACTTTTTAAAGGAAACCACGTTTTTGGCTATATAAGCTGTAATATCTCCACTTTGTTTATACATTGTACACATTTTAGCATTTTCGGATTTAGCATTAAAGTTCCCATAAGAGCAGAGTACATGTAGCCTTGAATTTTACAAACTTGGGACCTAAAGAACAGATTGATCTTCACCTTATTCAGGGAAGTTACAATATCTTATAATACTTCAACGCTCACCGTTTTTCGAAAAACCTTCCACAGAACTGCAAATCTTACAAAAACTTGCAATTTTACCTAGCTTTGACAATATATGATAGAATTAATAATTTCGTTTAGATTTCATAGAGAAATTTACTAATAAAACCAGAAAAACATTTTATTTGGCATACAAATCAGTTACCTGTGTATATTAGACAGTATGATAATTGCTTAAAGGAAATATTTATTTTACACCTAAATAACAATTCATTAGAATAAAAAGCAAAGAAAAAAAATAATTTATAATAGAAAATAAAGGAAACGGTCAATAAAGCGAACACAGATCAAAGGATTTTACGTTATTACATTTATTTTTTATTATTATTTAGGATTTATTTTATTAGATTTCTAATGTAAAGGTTAAGACCCCATGATAATGAACATAGACCTCCATTTTGCCACTGACTTCTGAATGCAGATGAAATTGAAGAATTCCACTTTTTGAGCTGAATTCTATGGATAGACGACTCTGTTTTAGAGAGGAAAGCCATTTCTACCTATCCATGTAGGGTATCGTTGGTTTATTAATTTTTTTACTGCTTTTGAATTATGTAGAAGAGCACCATGATGTTGGAAAATCATTTCTGGTGGAATGTCGTGATGAATTGGTAAGATATTTTGTAAACTATGATTTTCTAAATTCCTTCCCCCTTGTAAAAACAGACTCATCTGTCAATAAAATTCACTTCAAATGTTGGTGGAAAATCATAGTTTGCCTAATCATATGAAAGCTAGTTAAATTTGCTAAAAATAAAGTTTTTGTGAGATTTTCAGTTTTTTCGATAGTTCTTTTGAAAACGGTGAGCGTTGAAGTATTCTAAGACATTGTAACTTCCCTAAATAAGTTGGAGATCAAGATATTGTTTAGGTGCCAAGTTTGTAAAGTTCAAGGTTACATGTACTCTACTCTTATAAGAAATTTAATGCCATATCCGAAAATGTGGTACAAATTTGAGATAGTTCAGCTTTTATGGCAAAATACGAGGTTTCCTCAAAAAATACTTTGAATTATCGTAAATCTGTAACGGATTGGAATAGAAAGATAAGGTCTGCCGCATTTTTCTTCTTTTTTTGATCTAGTTTCACCATTTTTTTTTACACAAAGGGGACTTACTCTCTATAGAGAGAAATAGTTTATTGAGCGATGATTCTCATCCAGCAACCCAATCAGTCTTATAGGTAGTGCAATTATTATGTATACCAGATAAATAAATAAGTCTGAAAAAATATTATATATAAATATCGTTATTACCAGTATTGTCGAAACTCTTCGAGAAGTTGCTCCTCAAGAGATTAATGCTCCTCACCGAAGACAGAAAATTGATATCTGATCATTAGCTCGGCTTTCGGCAGAAACATATGACCGATGACACAACTGTTCTTTCTATCGAAAATGACAATCAGGAAGATGACAAGAAAATTAAACACAACTATAGCCAATATACAAAGATGTACCGCAAAATGGAAAATCAAACTAAATGAAACAAAAACTGTACATCTTGATTTACTAACAAAAAAACCAACTATTAACATAACCATAAATAATAAAGTGATCCCGTATTCAAATCAGGCTAAATATCTCGGGATGACACTGGACGCAAACCTCCGATGTAAAGAACACGTTAAAAAAAAAAAAAAAAAAAAAAACTATACAACTCAATTTTAGTTATCAAAAGTTATATAGGTTCCTACACAGACAATCCAAACTGTAAACAATACAATATTAATATATAACCAAGTCCTGAAGCCAATCTAGACATATGGAATCCAGAGCTGCGGGGATGCACGAGGGACTCCAACAGAAAACAATTCAAAGGTTCTAAAGTAAAGTATTAAGGGGCATCTTAAATGCAACTCGGTACATCAGGAATGATGATATCCATAGAGATCTTCGGGTGCCAACCGTGGAGGAGGTAATCCAAAAATACGCCAAGCCGCATCAGAATCGCCTGCAAGACTACGTCAACGCCAAGGCCGCCATCTCCTGGACTTCAATGCACTGGTGAGGAGACTAAAGACAAGGAAGCCCCATGAACTAATATAGGGTGTTGTGTTTTACGTTCAAAGCTATTGACATTTGAAGCTTTTTAATTTTGAAAAATAAAACTATGTTGTATGTAAATATGTTTTAATAGATTATTTTTAAAAACATTATTAATTATTATTAAGAAATAAATAAATATATATATATATATATATATATATATATATATATATATATATATATATATATAAAATAGTGAGAGCATTATTATTAAGTAATAAGATCACAGGTAGCGGGGTTATGGTATAGATGAGACCCAAGTGACCTACTTTGTCCTTTGTCGGATGGTAACTTCAAATACTCCCCCTCCCCCAAGAGGGTTTCAAACAAAGGAGTAAAATATTGAAAAAAAGGAGTCCAAAGGTGAGATGGAGGGAAGATGCTAAAAAAATAAGAGGTTTTTTTTGAAGAAGCTCGGAATGGAGGAAGAGGCTGCAGAAGAAGCCGACGATAACAGATGAGAAAGACCTGGTATGTCCCTGAAATGCCGACTTAGACTCTTAACACCTTATAGATATGACCAAATATTAAACAGTATGTAGTGATAAGTGGATATTGTAAATTGTGTGCTGACGTTATCTGATAAGTCAGTTGTAATAGCATTCATAGTTTTAGATTTCTAGAATTGCAATGATAAATAAAGTATATTAATTTATAATTAATAATTATTCTTCACCTAACTGCCCCCTCATTCAGATAGAATTGGTATGCACGACAGGAGAGTAAGAATCTAATAAATCAGACATTAGATCTATGTACTTCATTTTCAACATGACAAATAATTACATACACTTTTAATGGCTTTTGAACTTAAAATATAATTTACATTGTACATACTGACTATATTTTTCAAAGAAAAAAAAAATGGAAAAAGTCCAAAAAATTCATTTGTAAACTTGAGCTATTGTGTCCCTAGTGACAGGATCTACCATATATCGGTAAACATCGCGTGGTGGACGTCGCGACGTCTCCTACGCATTGGAGCTCGAAATGTACTGCACTCACGACTGCATTACTAACTCCGTAAATTCCTATCTTCCTATTATAATACTTCCTTATTATCCGATCTTATCTCAGTGACACAACTTTTCTTGTTCTCTCTTTACCCAATCTGTCGGTGTTCCTCGAGGAGCTATTCTAGGTCCAATCCTCTACACGATTTATTCAACAACAAGAATTGAGTGTTCGCAGTAAACAACGATCCCATTATTGCCTCTCTGACACTCCATTCCCATATCATAAACTCTCAAGAATGGTGTCAAAATGGAGAATTCAAATAAACCCCATCAAATAACCGTTACCCTTCGCCGTAAACCTACGACTTCCTGTCCTACAGTATCCTTTAATGATGTTCTACTAATCCCTGTTAAATAGATCCGCTACCGAGAAAATCATCTGGACAAACGTCTTGCTTGGAATTCTCATACAAGACTAAAACGACAAGAAGCTTCCCATCGTTTTATACTACTTCAAGATTTACTTGAAAAACGATTAAACCTTCCAATTAATTGCAAAAGACTCATTTACATAACAGTAATTAGACCAATTCTAAGTAATTAGTTGCATAACAGTAATTAGACTAATTCTAAGTAATTAATTGCATAACAGTAATTAGAACAAGGACATATGGAGTTGAGCTTTGGGACTCCACTAAACCATCCAATTCATCTCGTATCCAATCCTTACAATCCAAAATCCTTAGGAAATGTCTCAATGCTACTTACACAAACAAACTATCCACAAAGATACCTTATGTTTCTAGCTCAAACCAGAGAACCAGCTCTTTTCTTTCATAGAGAACTCCACAACCATTTAAATCCATTAATATCACAACTTGCTTCTCATTTCATTCCAGATAACCCTCCGAGGCTCCTGAAAAGAAGATGAACTCGGGACCTTCTACTATACTACTTCATTATATGGAACCTTTATAAGTGCTACCAATAGGTAGTTGCTAAAAAAATAAGTGACGTGTCATTTTAAGCATTATCATCCGATTTACCAGGTATGCAAGTTTAAAATGTCGTTTTAATTCCAATAGAATGCGCTCTTAGCCTATTGAAGGATTTGCTTATCTCTAAACGCTATTTTGTTTGTTAGTCATTTGTTTACAAAAGTCAGTTGTTTTTAAGTCGTTTACGTGGACGTATCATACCTTTCTTTGGTGTTAAAAATGTCTAATTTTAAGCCAAATAAAGAGCATTTGCGGCATGTCATGATTTTCTTATTTAATCAAAAGAAAAAGGCATCTGAATGTCATCGAATTCTTGTTGAGACTTATGGCGATGTTGCTCTAACCGTCAGGACATGTGAACGTTGGTTTCAAAGTTTCAAACGTGGTGATTTTGATGTTACTGATCAAAAACGAGAAAATCGACCAAAAATGTTTGAGGACTTCGAATTGCAATCTTTATTAGACGAAGACAATACCTAAACCCAACAAATGATGGCAGAACAGTTGAATGTCACTAGGCAATTTTTTTTAAATTACTGTGTATATATTTTAAGAAATAAACGACATTTTAAACTTGCATACCTGGTAATTGATGTATTGTAAATTTTAATAAATAGAAAAAAAAAATTCATAACGTTATATAACTTACCTAACAATGGTTTAAATCTTAATCTATCTTGGCCATATTTTTATCCTAAATGGTGAAGTCCGAGAATAAATAAAGAATTTAACTATTTATTATTATTTAAAATAAATTTATATAGAGATTAAAAATAGCTGAAGAACTACCTCATGAGTAGTAATAAAAATATTTAGGGCAGATTACATTTTATATTTAATTAAAAATAAAACAATAGTGAATAGATCCTTCAAAACTCCAACACTAACCCTGTTATTATTATTTTTTTGGAAATATAAGGTTATATCGCATGGTCTGATGAAAATAGGCAAGGGCTTGCTAAGCCGGGAAGAGAGAGTGGGAGATGTTATCTGCGGCACAACTTTGTGACAATTAGTTGGACAATTACAGAAAAGCTCCCGACTTCCAACCCCTTCTTAGTGAAATTACTTTCAACCCTTCCTGCCTCTCCGCCCTCTTTCTTCTCCCATATACACTTATCAGCTAGTTCTTTCTAACCGCTATGAATATCTTAGTTCTTAACTTTAAAATCTATGGAAAAAGTTTGTTAAAGTCCATATATTAATACTGCTTCACGAATACCTTACCAGATATTCAGAAAAATAGAGTAAAAGGTGTAATTTACAGAAAGTTTATTTATCAAGTGAATAATATATTTATGAATTTATCAAAATGATATCAGAATTGTGACAAAGAAATCTGATATAATTAACACTACACAACATTAGAAACGTGTTACATTCTGATAGAATACTGCCAATTTTGTTTACCTCGCACATCATATCGAAAAGAGACTAATATGAAGAAGCAGTTTGTCTATATAACTTTCGAATCTTCTAGATTATTAATGATCTATTTTAAGTATGAGGGATAAAATCCTTTATGCCCCTCGCTTCGTCACCAAAGAGCTCAACCATAGTGAGCTTAATATAACCCAAATCAAAAAATAAATGCTCAACTTGCTTCCTATTCCATATCTGGCAATCCTCCGAGCCGTATAGAAAAATAATAGCCTCTGGATCTTTTTCTGGTGTAGAACTTTCATTAAGGTACTTCCAATGAGTAGTTTAATAATCCATGGTTAAGGCAATAACTAACTAGCTCTAGGGCAACAATTCGACAATTTTAAGGGAAATATAGCTTAAATTCAGTCTTCGATTTTTCGAAAAATGAACAGTGGTAAACAATATGTTTGCTTTGTTTACTGCTTCAGTTTGCATAATCATGTGCCAACTTATGTTTTCTCTTATACCAGCTAGCACAGTGTAAAACGGAATTTCAAAAGCTTAAAATTGGTTTCTCTAAGTAGTCCAGTCAATGAGTGAGTGAAATGAGGGGTGTAGAGTGCATGGAATATGCGATAATTTTTGACTTCATAGCTTCGTTAGGAATCTTTGGAAGGTAAACATACTAAAAGTCCCGCTGGGGGGTTAGCTAACGGTGGGGGGGAGGGGAGAAGTTTCATTTTTTTGGTTTTGCCATAATATCTCGAAAACTGTTGACTCTAGAGAAATATGTTTCAAATAAACATAAAAGCTAATTAAATTCACTATAAAATTTATTATATATAAATTTGGTGTAATTTTGATCGTTTACGAGATAAACGTTATTGAAAATAGGTGATTTTCGAGAAAAAAAACAAATGTTACCTCACTTTTTGTCAAACTTTTGCTTCTATTACGTTCCACAATCGTTTTTCAGAAAAAACGTCAGTGTAAAAATTGTAGAGCATTAAATTTACTTTAATTTCATAAATACTTTTCTGGTGTTTCTGGTGCTTTAAATGTTTAACAAAAAAACGAGGCAAACACTTTCTTAATTTCTAATGTTGTCGATTTTTAATAACGTATATCTCGAAAACTGTTAGAATTTTCAAGAATACGTATATAATTAATTTTATAGGAAATTTAATGAGCTTTAATTTTGATCTGCTGCATATTTTTCTAGAGTCCACCGTTTTTGAGATATAATCGAAAAACAAAATTGGGACCTTGTCCCCTCCCCCACCTTTAGCTCCCCCCTAGGGGCGGGGACTTTTAATATATTTACCTTCTTACTATTCCTAACAAAGTTGTGAGGTCAAAAATTATTGCATATTTCATGCACTCTTAAACGTCCCCGTCCCTGGGGGGTTAGCTAAAGGTGGGGGGAGGGGACAAGGTCCCAATTTTGTTTTTCGATTATATCTCGAAAACGGTGGACTCTAGAAAAATATGTAGCAGATCAAATTTAAAGCCCATTAAATTTCCTATAAAATTAACTATATACGTATTCGTAGAAATTCCGACGGTTTTCGAGATATACGTTATTAAAAATCGACAACTTTAGAAATTAAAAAAATGTTTACCTCACTTTTTGTTAAACATTTGAAGCAAACACCAGAAACGTGTATATGAAATTAAAGTAAATTTAATGCTCTACAATTTTTATTCTGACGTTTTTTCTGAGAAACGATTGTGGAACGTAATAGAAGCAAAAGTTTTACAAAACGTGAGGTGACATTTTGTTTTTTCCCGAAAATCACCTATTTTCAATAACGTTTATCTCGTAAACAGTAAGAATTACAACAAATTTATATACGATAAATTTTATAGTGAATTTAATTAGCTTTTATGTTTATTTGTAACATATTTTTCTAGAGTCAACCGTTTTCGAGATATTATGGAAGAACCAAAAAAATGGAATTTCTCCCCATCCCCCACCGTTAGCTCACCCCTCCCCCAGGGGCGGGGACTCTTAGTATGTTTGCCTTCTAACTATTCCTAACGAAGCTATGAAGTCAAAAATTATCGCATATTCCATCCACTCTACAATGTGTTTATTGACTGGACTAAAGACGGAACATTTAGTTCAATATTTTGTATTTAGTGATGAATGTCGGAGATAAAAGCTATTTTGCATAATTTATGCATCAAATGTTTATGATGTTATTGTATTTTTGACTTTGAAAAATGCTCCCCTGTAAAATAAGCAAAAAGAAATAAAATATAGAAGACTGTGTTATGACGTTTATTCCCCACCGCACAGTGGGACGAATGGCCAATCTAGGAAAAAAGTCATAATCAAAATTAATGAAACTATTGTGATAGGTGTATAGTTAAGTAGTTTATCGAACATTATTAAAGGTTCTTTCGTTTTAGGAGGTGGTTTTCAAGGTAAAAACAACGATGAAAGTAGTACCTAGTTAAACAGATCAAATTTTGTTAAAACAATTGATTCTTTCAATCTAAATTTGTTTATCATCATATAAATATTTTTTATTATTCTTTTGTAATTAGTGAATATACGAGTAGAAGATCGTTATACCAGTGAGCCATTTTCAAAATAATTTTTTAATAATTTGATCTGCTATATAATTGTTTTAAAAGTGCCGTAAACTAAAGCATTTTTTAAACTAAAATGATCTACCCAAAGTACCTCCCCGAAATTCATGGTAGAGGTATCTTAGAAGGTATATGAAATAATCATGAAACATTTAGCTGCTTTTATCTGTTTTCTCGTCTGAAAACGAATTTCCAATTCCGCGAAGTGTTATTTCGTATTTGACAAAACTTTAAGGGCATTGATTTAATATACATTACTACATTGGAAACATTTGAATTAGAGGATATTTTTTCAACATCTTCAGCTGCTTTTAAGAACTATTTAAAATTGGTAGTTACGAAAATTTCGAAATAATAAAAGGCTGTAAAACCCTGGAAATTCGAGTTAATAAAATTCACTTCCGATCATCAATATGATAAAGAAAATCAATTTTCTGACAAAAAAGAAGTTTTAAATTCATTTATAAAGATATTATATACAGAAATACATAAGAATGTATGTATAAACATCTCATTTATACGATACCAGCTTGACGTGTTTTTTTTCATTCATTACTTTTTTAAGATAATGAAAAATAATTACTATATAATAATAACTATAAATAATTACCCATTATGTAATTGTTGGAAACTATCTAACTCAGTATTTTTATTAAATTATTATGATACATTTAAAATAAATGGTAAAAAATTCAACTTCAATAAAAAAAAAATTAAAAAAATTCGGAACCACGGATAATGGGGGCCTACAGTATAGTACTTTCCTTATGGTTGTGACTTGAGTTTTATTTTATCTTACTTAAACTCTATTGTTTATGTAAATCAGGTTGCCAGGTCTGTTTACGTGATTCAGACTTTTTTCCTCCTAGATTGGTCATTCGTCCCACTGTGCATCGTCTTGATATATTAAGTTTTACTTTAGATGCTTTATATTATTTACATATTTTACGAATAAATGTGTCTTGCTATTCACGAATCAACTATCAGTACAACATAAATAAAATACAAAATATTGTAAAAATTTAAATTTTTATTTTCATACATTTAGTCACATTGCACCAATGCATACATTCATGTATATAATTACGCTTCAAGGAGCATAGAAGAAAAAAAATTAAAACTTCACGTAACACGTTTCTTCCCAAAAAACGGGAATTTCTTCCTTCTTTTCCATTCCAAAGGATAAATTACCATTAGCAAATCAGACAACTGCAATCTAGTTGATATCTAATTTCATTCACTAATAACGGTACGGGGAAGAGAAGAGAACAAAGAAAAATATTTTGAATTTGAACAAAAGTATAACAAATACAAAAAAGAAAGGAGAAGATTTAATTCAAATTAAAATAAGAAAGTTTGAAAACATAAATTTAAATAATCATTTAAGAAATCAATTTGATAAAACTTAAAATATTTAAAAGCGGTTATAGCTCAATTTATAATTTATAAATTTTCATAGTTCCGATTTACCGCTATATTCAACAATGGCATTGGTCAATGTTATTTATAGTTGACATATGATCGCTATTGGCAAAACTATTTAGTCAGTGATACAATTATTACTGTCATTATCCCCATTATAATAACCGTCACTGCAGGGAGTGTGCAATGGTACTTATAAATAAAAATACACTTTTGGTTCCGGGAATGGTATCACCAAGTTCCTTCGCAAACCTTCCACAACTGATGGACAATCGGTTGGAAATGCAGAGCTATCGTGATCGACCCCACAAACAGGTAGGCCACTGGGTGAGCTCCATACATGTGTTCTATTGTTATCTTCCGTATTTTAGTTCGTTCCCCAACATAAATGCCACAATACTGGCAGTTTACGAACAAGTACTGAAATCAGGATATAACTATATTAATATATAATCAAAGTATTGAGAATTTAAAAAAAAAAAAAATAGATTAAATGTGTACGATATGTATATAAATAAATAAAAAAACATACACACACACACATATATATATATATATATATATATATATATATATATATATATATATATATATATATATATGTATTGTATGAAGAAGGCTAGAATTAGGCTTAATCCGATTGCCAGACATAACAAACAATGGAATACAGTAGCCTCAGAGCAATAAAGTTTAGTTGATTTCCAACAGTCTATATGCGTATTACTTTCTCCTTTTTATTCTTTTTTTTTTTAGTTTCTTTCTGAGACTGAACTTAAGTGTTTTTATATATATATATATATATATATATATATATATATATATATATATATATATATATATATATATAAAAATATGCACGTTGAGTAAGGTTCATAAAGTTCATTCAATAAATAAAAACAACTATTTTGTCGATGTTTCAAGACTATATTGTTCTCATAATCATGCCCTGCATCTTAGTAGGAATGTCCTTGTATTCTTCGCACTCGCCAGTTTTCTGTTGGATTTCTGAAGTACCTTCATCACTGTGATTGCTTCAGGACCGTGGGTAGTCTTGATTTCTTCGTAAAATCCCATTCTTCCACTACAGATATTTTCCACAATTGACTCGATGTGCTAATATGAATATGGAGAAACGTCGCCTAAATAGTTGTTTTATTTATTGACTGAACCTCCAGAACTTTATTAAACATAATATTAACAGTCAAGAAATATATCCATATTAACACATCGAGTCCAATACTGGAGAATAGCTATAGTGGAAGAATGGGATTTTACGAAGGAATCAAGTTAACCTTCTTACAGAAATCTTTGAAAATTAAATAGAATCAAACCCATCAAATAGCATTAGATCTAGAAGAGGGAAATGAATTTCGACATATAATTTTGACAGGGAACGGGGCTATTTTGCATAATAAAATTGAATTATTAGCATATCTGCTTACTCTATCAAGGCTTTGTCATGAATTCTGATCATATCTTATCAGGTGAATTTTTAGCCAATTCTAGGTTTTTAGTTATTTCGATTAATTTTTTCAAAGTACTATTCAATCTTATTTTTAAATGTCTCAGATGTTTTTATTCTAATCACATATGAATTTCAAGTGTAATGATGTAATTAAAACATTTAATGAAAGAAGTTTTTTTTACTTAGTATTTTGTGCGAAAAATATGGACTTAATGGATAAAATTGAAATTATTAAAATCAGGAAAAAAAAAAAAAAATCCTCCAAATAATTATTTTAAATGAGATTTATTTCAGTTGAAAAATAAATACTAAATTTGTATCTCAGTTTTATATTTATCCACCAGTAAATATGTACTTTACAGTTATTTGTATTAGAGTCCTGCCAATGGGTAGTTCCTCTACAAGTTTTAAGCATGTCATTATTTTTTATTTATTTATTGTAAATTTCTATTAATAAGATAATAAAAAAAAAAGAAATTATAAAGTTATTTTTAAATGAGCATTAGGACTCGTTAATTTAAAAATAAATAATATCACTTGAAGAAAGATAAAGAAGTGGAACCATGAGATGGGTCTAATATTGAGGCTGTGTTACTCCATGATTCAAAGCAGAACTAATTTTTATTTTTCCTGGTGTTTGAGCGTAACTTTTAAGAAAGGAGGAATCAAAAAGAGTGGGATCGCTTAGGTAACTTGTAATGATTAATATTTATATCCTCAACTAATCATCGTAATCATCATTTAATGACGTATCATTTTTCAATAGCCATATACACTCCTGATCAAAATAACGCAGCACCATAAAATTTAACTCTTAATTTAATTCTGAATAACTGAGACTTACACCTTTTGAATTTCATTTGTTTGTTATGACCTATTAATATCCAAGGATAGTTTACAAACAGTAATTATTGCCTTCATTCCCATTTAAAATGGAATTTATTAAATCTGTGATTTCTTTCTGTTGTTTGATTCCTCATTTTAGCCAGTTTTACTGCAATTAACTCCAAGTAAACGCTTTTTTTTTTCCTAACCAAAGTTTTAGATTTGAATTTGTTAAAATATCGATTTATGACCACCATCACCGCTTCGACTTTTCTCGGTGAAGGATATAGCCAGAAAACTCCGATTTCAGGTTCATTCAGATTTAGCTTCACCCAAAAATACATTACACTGTAAAACTTACGAATTGAGTACCATTTAGTTCTGGAAGCACTTAGGGGTGAAAAAGTAACATTTTACGAATATTTCATGGGTTCCATAATTAAAATATTTACTAAATAACTAATAATAGGCTGGTAATTATAGGTTACTACTAAATCGATATAGGAAGAAAATAGTGTAAGTATCAGTTCCAATAAGATTAATACATAATTAATACATTCTTATACTTTGACTTAATTGCGAAAAAAATTTAAAAATATCACATAACATTTTGACTAGAACTATCAATTAATATTGAACTGATGTAAAAAAAGTGGGGAGAAAAAAATAATGTCTTCTTTAGCATATCAAATTATAGTAAAATATGCTCAAGATATATATTACAATTAGCTCCAACTTACGAATAATGAAAACGCCAACGACAAGACGCCTGCGAAGAAATATACAATAGGTACATGAGTTATGAGCGCAGAAAACAGGAAAAGTATCATAGCGACCAAATAAACACTTCCGAGGCCAACCACTAAAACCATACGCCATGGTGTGATATCATTCTGCAAATATAATAGTAGTATAAATTATAAAATTGATTATCATTTTTATTTTAGATTAAATTTTTCATTTTTTTTATAATTCTATAAACATTTTTCTTTTTTTAATCGATCATCGAACTTTATCATAGTATTAACAGAAATAAATTTGTAAACTAATAAAGAACTTACGTAACATTCTATTTTTTTTTCGTTTTGCGTCATAATTAAAGAATATTGATTCTTAATTGAATTTAAATATAAAGGTTGGCACTAATCGCCCTTTTTTCCAGCTGATTATTTGAATAATCCTTTTTGTAGCAGATTGAAATAATATTTTATAATGAAGCAATTAGTTGAGGTGTTTGGTCATAACATCAAAATAGAAAGAGAGCTTTTAATTGTACCGTTTAGGTTTATCACGTTAGTGGAAACGTCGGCACAATGAATCTCTTTTTGTTATTTTTCATAACCACACACTCCAACCACATTCTCTTTGAAATAAAATATTTTACAAATAAATCGCAGATGAGTTTCTACATTTCTAACTCTAAGGTATCTGAACATTATAAATTTGCAAATACCCACGGTAGGTTTACAGGATGATGATGATAAAAAGACACCAACAAAAACAAGATGTAGGAAAAATAGTCAGCTTAATCCTAAAAAAGGAGTTGGTTTTCAGTTATCCTCGAATAAAATCTCTAAAGCTGCAATAAACAATTTTTCTAAGCTCTCTAGATACCTATTTATCTATTTATCTCTCTATCTATCTATCTATCTATCTATCTATCAATTGCTTCATGAATTTGTTAATTTACCTCGAGTTTAGGAATTCTTAAACTAAGGCATATTAGTCTTATTTGAACGAGTGACAACGGGGGTTTAGTCTTATTTTGCACGATCGACTACTGATTTTCATAAAATGTGATAATTAATTTAAAACACCCCTTAATTAATTAAACAACACTATTAATGAATTAAACCTTTTAACTAATGCTTTATGACATGATTAAAATAGGATTCCATTTTGGGGATTTATAGTAATAAACAAATTTCAAATTAAAACTTTGTCTTGGAGTATTGATTGTTTACCTAATATAAATGTATTACTAAGAGTACGTAATAAGTTTGATATAGGCAGATTTAAATAATAAGACAGGAATTGATGGCCTTCGGGTTTTATCCCTATAATCCTCAGTAAAGAAACAATAAGCCTAGATATGGTAAGGGTTTTGATAGTGTGTTACATATAATATTAGAATAAAAACAAAATTAGCATAATATTAATATATGGAATTTTAAAAATAAGTAAAATGGCTAAGATACATGTAATGATATAGGTATATATAATGAGGGCTTACTGGAATTGTGTTTGCACCATACAACAAGCCTCCTAC
Organism: Euschistus heros; assembly: GCA_003667255.2. Taxonomy (NCBI): domain Eukaryota; kingdom Metazoa; phylum Arthropoda; class Insecta; order Hemiptera; family Pentatomidae; genus Euschistus; species Euschistus heros. The sequence goes on from RCWM02000023.1 coordinate 1,470,813, forward strand.
GGCGATGAGAGATAGTAGATATGATAAAATTGAGATACCTGCGTAGTAAGTGGCTGATATAATGAGGTAAACGGTACCAAAGCAGATTGTCTTAAAAAACAAAAACCAGAATAAGAATAAGGATTACATATATAATGTCAATAAAATAAAGAATAATTAATTTGGAATCAAATAGTGTCTTACCAACGCAGCAATCATAATATTCGAACGCCTTGTATTCTCCATTGGAAAACATAAAATAATAGCGTAAAGAATAACGCTTAACAACCTGTTGCAAATTTAATTTTTAAAAACAAATTTAACTCATTTTAAACTGTATATTATATATGCCATAGCTTACAGTGTCAAGAGTAAGAAGTACCCAGCATATTGACATATATACATATTTATTGTATCCCTGAAACAATATGGTGGATAACGTTTTGAAATAATTAATGACAATAACCTAAATTTTATTGCTTCGAGGAAATTATAATAGTCAGAGAGAAATTGGTGATTTAAAAATTACTCCTCTCAGCTCACTAAATAAAATAATTGATTTACAACTGAAAAATATTAGATTAAATAACATAAATTAAAAAATAAATAAATCTATACTATTATATGAAAGGACAAGCTATTTTTCGTTTGTGATCAGTAACCACAAAAACCACTGAATAACCTGTACTAAATTTTAACCAGATCATCTTAATAGTTTCAGGAAGGTTTAGCAGTAAAAACGTTTTACTTATTTGTGACTAATGTTTTATTAAAAAAGCGATAATATGGACAAGAATGGACTGAAAAACATTAACCGTTAATAGGTGGCGAATCCATGAGAGGTATTTTGTACATTGGACATAAGAGGTTACAAAGATATAGTGGTATGTAGAGCTTAAAATTAATAATAAGATTTACTTATATTCAATTGAATTATTAAAAAATATTTAAAGAGGTGGTACGAAATATGGATTTCGTATCTGTTCATCTAGATTACTAACTCGTAAATCAAAATTAGCAGTTGGATGTCCAATATTATTCGAAGATTTTACGTAATCCTCAAACACCGAATCAGAGCAATTATAACCAGTTTTAAAAATACTACAATGCTTGAAAACATCATTGAATAAATAATGTTCAGTTGCATATTTTAATACAAGATGTTTATTGGAAAATAAATACAACTTCAAATATTAGTTAAGATTATCTAATTAAAGTTCATTACTTTTGAGAGCGGGTAAAGCCACGCTAGTAAATATTAAAATAAATATTTTTCTTTTAATTTTATTTGACTTAAGCAAATGTTCTACTTTTTTTTTTTTTTTTTTTTTTTGGCTGTAAGACTTGCTAACACAAGTCCTATATTGCCAATGTAACACTATCTAATTTTAATCTAACTTTATGCCCAGTTGAATTTTCTTTGTCTTCTATTATAGGAGAACTTTTGTTACAGACAAAAATTTAATTAAATCGTGGGCCTTTACTTTCGTCATTGTTCTTATAAATTCAGAACAGTCGTGTACCCAGCGTTCTTATCCTCTCATTCACAAACTTTTTGCACTTAAACACGGTGTGTCTTGGATCTTCCAGACATTGGCATTTAGAACACATGCCACTTTGAGCTGGTGCCATTAAATTGAGGTATATTTGTTGGTTCTGCCATGGTTAATCTTCAGTAAAATAAGTTTTACTAAGCTTGGGCGGTCGAGATTTAGCCTTTGAGTTACAAACCATGGAGTCAGTGCTACCTTTTGTTGTACTGCGTAGTGGTCCTTTCCTATCAGTGCATTTTCCCATTCGTAAAACCTTTGCCATTCTTCGATCACATTATTTTTGATTTTTCTTATTAGGTCTGTAATTGGGATCTTGACATTTATCCGATGATGCTCGCGTCGGTTGGCAGTTTTATCTGCCGTTTCATTATCTGACAGCCCTACGTGTCCCGGTACCTTTTGGAAGAAATAATGGTTTGTCGGCATGTACAATAATAAAAGAATTTTAGAAGAAATCTAATTATGTGATTTTGTTTGGTGTAACAAATTTAGATGTTGGCATACCGAGGCTGAATCCGTTAGGATAACTATATTAGTATTCGAGTATGTTTTTTTTTCGCTGTAAATTATGGAATGAAGGATGACGTAAAGTCTCTGCGCTGAAGATACTAAGATTCAATGGCACAGAAAACGAGAATTTCTGGTTGCTCTGGTGGTCAAATACGGCGATCGAAGTGCGAGTTTGTGTTTTTGATGCATCAGAATATATTTGGTGGCAACTGGGATATTGTTGAGCTATTGTTTCCAGTGCTGCTAGTTTTAGATGTAATGAGGAGTAGTGAGATTTATTATGATTATTTACTTTAATTAGATATTAGGAGCTAGTGTTGTGTATTCCTGAGGAGCTTCAGATTTATGGAGTATTTAAGCAGTGGTTGTAGTTCGTTAATAGTTTCTACTAGCTTCTGACCGAATACATTGCCTTTATTAATTGTATTCCCAACCGGGTGGTTAGTGTCTGAATAAACCTTGAGGAGGTATTTTTTAGCTAACCACGTCCTTCTAATGTTTAAAGGCATTTCTCCGGCGGAGGCCTGAAGTGCATTAATGGGAGACGTTTTGAAAGCCCCTAGGCACAACATAATGGCACCTGATTGCAATGTGTTTAACACTTTGATGTAGGGGGATTTTGTTTCATTGTAAATAACAGAGCAATAGTCTAGAACGGACCGAATAATTGATTTGTATAATGTAATTAATTTCCGAGGGTGAGATCCCCAGGATACTCTGGCTAAGGATTTTAATATGTTCATATTATCAAATGACTTTTTTTTTAATCGTTTTGATATGGTCTCTGAAATTTAATTTTCTGTATAATGTTGCTCCCAAGAATTTTAGATTTTCCTCGCTTCTTCTAGTGAATCTATCGTTAGACAGCTCGAAGTCTTTCAGAATAAACTTCTTTTCCCTTTTAAAAGGAATTACGCTGCACTTGTTGGGATTTATTTTTAGTCTCGTAGCTAAAAACAGTTGGTTCAATCTGTCTAAGGCTGTACCTATTATTTCTTTGCCTTCTTCTGCCGTTCTTCTACTTATGAATAATGTTCTACTCATGAAATAATTCCAGATTCTGTTCTTTTTAAAGGATTTCAGCTTTTAATTTACTAATAAAATCCTATCTTGTCAAACTACATGATGCTTTACGTAGTACGACAGTTTATAGCGTTTATAAATTAAGAAAAAATCATAGTTAAAGATCTTGTTAGATTATTTTTTTTCACTTAAGTCTTAATTATTGATGACACAGTACTGTTAACCAGACATAAATATCTCACAGTTGCATCATTATATCTTCAACACAAATCAACAATATTATATCACTTGAAAAAATGAAACTCAATTACACCATATCACATCACATCACCTTTGACATTCAGACATGATTCTTGTCCACATGTCTTCCTTGACAATAAACCCTTAACAATGACAAACGAAATTCACTAATTAGGATTTACATTTGATAGAAGAACAGCCGGTGGACCATGCATAAGACAAAAGCGTCACGGTTTGAACAAGAGACTAAAATTCTTGTATTTAATTTTACAAAAACGTTTGTAATTAAAACTCCACCAGTGACTAAATACACACACTTATTTACTGAAGCCCATATGAACATACGCCACACAAATATACGGTACTTAAAAAAAAATAATAGGCATCGTAGATAAATACTAATATTTCAATAGAAATTACTTGGCTATCACAAACCTCTTATTTAGATGCACCCCCCCCCCCCCCCAGTAAACGAACATACACGTAACCTTATGAGTAGACTTCACGATTTACTTCATGAACATAATTAGATACTGATATAAGACATGGCCTCGACTGACATACCCGTAAATACCTTCAGAAGCCTGAAAAAAAGCTTAATGTGAGATCTGCTCAAATGATTTTTTTTTTTTTAATATTTTGATTTACAAGATGGAGGAGGTACTATTCAGTGCTACTCATCCTCAAGCCAATCGGTGCTACATGGTTATCAGCTCATTTACGTGTTATATTCATAACAGGTTTAAATCAACAAATGAGAGCGAAAAAAAAATGTTTTGATTATGTTTTATATAGTACTAGCATCCCCTACAGCGGCTTAACCCACTATCATAAGTAAAACACTAATTTTAATTAATAGTGATTATTTACTTTATTTCTTCAATGATAGTTTTACGCATAGCAATAATTTTTACCCTTGTTAAAATTAAACTGATCAGGTGTTTGAAGGTTACGTAAGAGCATAATCAGACATCCAATTTTTATTTTTAATCTATGAGTTGGTAATTCAGGTGTGCAGAAAATATTAGGAAACTCTTGGCGGATAATGAACTGCATTATTAGTACTTAGGACAAAAGGCCCATGAATCATATTTTTGCAAACAATATCAAAATGCAAAGGGTCGATACTTTGATTAAGTAATCATTTTTATAAGGCAGAATTAGGTTTATTGATTTCAATTGGTTGGATTTTAATTCATATCTATAAAAGTTTATAGAACGTGGGCCAAACCATTTAATTTTTTCAATCAATCAATGAAATCGGCGCTACAACTCATAGTGAGTCAAGGCCCCCCCGTAGCATGGACCGCCAGTCACCTCGGTGTCTTGCTGCTGTTCTCCAGTTCCTCACTCCCAAGATGGACAATGCATCCTCTGCCACTGCATCGACCCATCTGTCTTGGTCTGCCGACTCTTCTCTTGACATATATAATTTCCTTTAAGAGTTTTTTTTTTTTACATTTTATTATAGTAAATTTTATTATTGCTAAACCTTCCTAGAACTATGAAAATGATGTAGTTAAAATTTGGTACTGATGGGTGCATTAGTTTTACCATATCCCTATATGTTTGATGATTTAAAACTGTTTAAGAGGTTTTAGGAAAAACAATCCTGGAATTGTTAATACAATTTTTGAATTACGCAGTCATATGTTAATCAACAATTGTCGTTTATATTGAAAACAATAATTTTTGTTCAATATTTTACCATTTTATTACTTCTCATTGATGCATACTGTAGCTCAGCAAAAGATAATTTTCATCTTTTACGAACCTTAATTTGTTAGGAATATGCCTCAAGCGGCCAGAAACATTGATAAAGCCATTAGTGATGTTTATATTGCGCCACTATTTAAGGTTGAGAAAGAAAATCCATTTTATAGATTTAATGCTCATACGCAAGAAGAATAGTGTGAGAGGAGCTACTGCATAAGCAACATGATAAGGAATCATAGATTTTTTCCCCTCGTCTACAAATAGCCCAGCACCTTGATGAGGCCTTAGCTGCAGTCGAGAAAAAAAAAAGACTCCAGGGTAACAATTCTACGTTTTTATGAATCAAGTTTTTATAAGTTTTTATATACTTCCTTGTATTATTTACAGGTTTGTTTTCTGATATTTCTCGCAATTAAGAGGAGGTGAAATATTTTTTATGACACAGGATATTATTTGTTTACATTCATCATATATATTTTCTTTCATTATATATTATATATACTTTTTATTTAAATATAATGATGATTAAAAAAAATGCAACACACAATGGAAGTTCTTGATTCATTCGAGGAAGTGTTGTTTCAAGATAGGGGATGAGATCAGAATATACGTTTAAGCTTCAGGTTTTTAATCTAGCATAATGAAGGACCAAATATCCAGTAAGTATTCCAACAGCCGGACTCGAACTATGGACAAGAAGTTAAAATTTTAATGCCTTACTCTCTGAGCTACCCAATATTCTCATCAATATATGTTCACTTTATATTTAGGATTTCAAAGCTTCTATTTTTCCATGCATTAGTTATGTAAATAATTCACCAAATATTAAATATCTAAATTAGAATGAATTATGCTGAGGTTAAGCTGGGGCTGTATAGAGGTCCCTATGGATGTATAGTGGTCGGGATTGACACAGCTGTTTTCAATACCCCTTTTTTGGCGTTTTTAAAAAATAACTTTTCATTTCTATCAAAACATTTTAGTGAGCGTATTATGCTGTCTAGAATGAATATTTCCAATAAATAGACGTTTCAAAAAAATTTATATTAGAAATTCAAATAAAGCACACTAAATTAGAAAATAATTGTTTGAAAAGGTTAATTAGGATGGATTTTTTTAGTAAAAATAAGTAAAATGTACTTACGAAAAATGAATAACAAGTAGAACTACTAGTATAGCTAGTGACTGGAGACAAAGCACAAAGAGTGGGTTTTGTCTGCTTTTAAAATTCTGCTTCACAACATCTTTTTCCGATTCTGGATCCACATATTTGTAGATACTTCGTGAAGCCATGTCTACGTATTAATAACCAATCATATGGTTTATAAAGAATATTTGGCTAACCAACTGATTTATTAGTAAATATTTTAACCTGCCACATCTAAATGAGTAAGTTTTGGGATAAATTATAGAGACCAAGCGTGAGTAGATTTCAGGAGACTAGCATAACTATAAAAATTCTGATGAATTTATGAATATTAACAAGCTATGAGGTCAGTAAAAGTATATTATCGGAGCTATATATATATATATATATATATATATATATATATATATTTTACCATACAATATGGATCCAAAAGCTGACAATTCAAAACATAACAATAGCGTGTTTGACTAAATTGAATAATGAATGTTCCACAAACACTGAAACATCCAATGGGTATTTTATAAAAGCAATATGCTCTCAAAATGATACGAGGCAATAAAACAATTGAAAAATAAAATGTTACTAGGATCCAACAAAGAAACAAATCAAAAGTGACAAAAGTTCTATTGAGAAACGAATCCCAAAAAAAATATAAGTGAGTCATAAGGAGATCTATGAAAACAAAACATAATCCAGTAAAAAAAAAACATCATAATATGAGAATGTTTATACAAAATATTTTCTATCACTTCAAATTATCTGATTCATGTACAAGTCTAGCGGTATGATGACTGCATCTTGACCTAAAATTTTAAAAAGCAGGTTATTCAATGATCATACTAATTTATTTCAAAGGAGTGAAATTACAAATTGATGTACATAACCTTAATAACATATTGGATAAATATGAAATTCTTTCAAATATGTGCTCTGAAAAAACCGCGAACTCTAATTTTTCTAATAATAGAAAAAGGCTAACTTCTATTGAACCCTTGCGTACTTTTTTACCTGCATACTTCTGCTTTGAAGTTTTTAATTAAATGGATAATAAAAAATCATTGAATTGTGTTTTGATTCGATGATCTTAATGCCATCTATTTTTATCAAGATTAAATATTTATCAAGTTAAAATATAGTATCCGTTGAAAAACTTATTCTGCTGAATAATTTCAAACATTGATATATTAGGAGAAACCTCTATGAATAATGGAGCATATACACAAAGTCTCCTATTTACTTTATATTAATAACTATTAATGGAAATGAATGGAACATTTTTGAATGTTACATTAAATCAGAAGATTCGTATATTGATTGGAGGAGTTAAGGTTAGTTTTCAACCAACTTTAGTGAAGAAGATAGTTTGGGGCACGATGGTAGAAATACATAATTATTATAATCTTATAATAACAACGTTTCCATTCACTCTACGGACTTTTGAAGCATAGCTCTAAAAAATGAACGTTTTACTTTTAAACTGAAATATTTAGCAAGTACCAAATTTATATCTACTGGAGTATTTTTTTTACTACTACTAGTATTTTTTTACTAACTACTGGAGTATTCAAAAAGTTGATAAATATCAAATAATAGATTTACATTTTTTAATTTAAATAGAACTGTTAAAGATTTCCTAACCCTATCCCTATAATATGAACGAGCATTTACGAACGGAATGAATAAATCCCAAAAATATTTTCTCTTTAGATTTTATTCTTATGATTATTTAAAAAAAAGAGAACCATTAATCAAGTTGAACATCTTCATATGATAGTTTTTATGACACTAACTTTAGCAATTTTATATTGACATAATTTATTGCTATGGATGATCAAATAATATTAGTATTTAAAAATGAAGTTGATACAATTCTTAAACCTACAGGAAATTAAGGCCTCTTTAGGAATTTTTTTACTATGGTCAACCTATCTAAATCGCACACACTATTAATGAAATCTTGTAATTTATTGATAGTTAATTCGAGAGCTTTGGGTAAGTTAAAAGCGTAGATTTCCTCCCGTTGAGGTCACCCAAGAGATGAAGAAAGGTGTCTTTTTCAGTGGTCATTAGACAAATTTCGGTTATAAGGAACCTAGAACTAGGAAGTGTTAGATACAGTTCCTTCTCAGTCAATTCTTTTATCTAAAAATCAACTTCGCAACCACCAGTAACAAAGAATAAATTGCATCTCGCATTTTACACGTTTACGTACTGGAAGTGTGCATTTCTACCATATTTCCAACAGAATACAGCTAGTGAATCATTGGCTAGATAAGGTCAAGTTGTGTTAGTTTGGTTAACTTTAAGAATACATTGTTAGTTATCGAAAAGCAACTCCCGAAACTTATCGATTATTGAGATTTTGGCTTTGGAGGTTAGAAATGAATATTCTGAAAGAAAATAATTAATTATTTTTAATAAATATATTGAAGCGGGAAATACACATTCTAATTCCGAAATAGTTCATACTGTTCGATGGATTAATAGAAAGATATAATTTAAAGCTAACTATAAATATAAACTATAACATTTCAATATTTTTTAATACAGTGAAATTCCAATTATCCGGATCAATTGGGGCCGAAATTGATCCGGATACCCAAAAATCCGGATTAAAAAAATCGGAAAATCCGAAAAACATTTTGATTTTTAGCTTGAGTTTGAAACCAGATAGGATGATGAAACCAAAGACATTTCAAGCGTATTACCACCCTATATTTCGTGTGAAAAAATAAAGTTGATAAGTTTAACCGTCTAAACGTAATTCATGTTTTTTTCAGTTTAAACAAAAGTTGCCAACCATTTGGTCAGGCAAACTTTGAAGCTTACGAATTTTTATTTTTCTATTTGGATGAAATTTCGTATTTAAGGGTTCTTTGTAATGCTGAATTCGGATCCGATGTCGGTTCTTTGGGAAAAAATATATTGAATGCACTTCACTTGAAACATTTTAGCTTTTACACAGTAAAATGCGATAGAAAAGTCCTAGAATTCCAATTCAGCACCCTCAAAACTTAGGAAACGAATGTATATATAGATATGAATAAAGCAAATATATACATACACACATATATATATATATATATATATATATATATATATATATATATATATAATATTTAGGAGAAATAATTTATTACAAATTAAAATTTACATGACAGACAGAACCATATATTAGATTTGATAGTTAGGTATTTACAATTATTGTTTTATTTTGCAGTTGAACATGTTAAAATATGATGTGATATTTGACATAAAAACATTATAGCAATAACTGCCTCACTTCCGTTGCTGACAGGATTTTGTTGAATATAATGATAATGATATTGTAAGGTAATAAGCTTCAGTTATTAGAACAACCCAGTCAACAAGGATTACACAACGAATTAGAGATGTGTTCTGGGTTTGAAGAATATAACAAAAATTGTAAATACCTAACCATCAAATCTAGTATATATTTCTGTCTGTCATGTAAATATTAATTTGTAATAAATAAACTTTAATATTAAAGTAATAAATTATTTCTCCTAAATAGTATATATATATATATATATATATATATATATATATATATATATGTATATATATATATGTATATATTTGCTTTATTGATATCCATATATACATTCGTTACCTTAGTTTTGAGGGTGCTAAATCGGAATTCTAGGACTAAAAAACTTTTCTATCACATTTTACATTGTAAAAGCTCAAATGTTTCAAGTGAAGTTCATTCAATATATTTTTTTCCAAAAAACCGACATCGGATTCGAATTCAGACTACAAAGAACCTCTAAATACGAAATTTCATCCAAATAGAAAAATAAAAATTCGTAAGCTTCAAAGTTTGCCTGACCAAATAGTTGGCAACTTTTGTTTAAACTGAAAAAAAACATGAATTACGTTTAGACGGTTAAACTTATCAACTTTATTTTTTTACACGAAATATAGGGTGGTGATACGCTTGAAATGCCTTTGGTTTCATGATTCTATCTGGTTTTAAACTCAAGCTAAAAATCAAAATGTTTTTCGGATTTTCCAATTTTTTTAATAGGTTTATGTCGAATTTTACATTTATATACATCAAAAGAAAGCTGAGGCTCTGCTCTTTCCAGCGGTACCAACCAGTGGATTGTGTGACAAAGTAATGGCAATTTAAAGGTATGTAACCAATAATCGGTTTAAAAATTTTATTTTCCTGGAAGAGCGTGAAAAAAATGATATTTTTTGATTTTGTTGAATAAGCGTTTTTCAATGTTTATTAGGATGCTTAATTAGAATCTGACGTCAATTTTCGTGTGAAAAAATCTATAGAGGTAGTTTGCTTGAAAATCTAATCATTTTTTTTAGAATTTAATTAACCTAAACCATAATCTATGGAGTGGCTGTATTTTTCCTTGAATCCGCAATCAAAACTAAACTAAATAACTGAGTTATTTTTAGGACTGGTGAATTGATTTCCCCTGTTCCTTCTATTGGAATTATTTTATTAAAACAACTTGTTTCGAATAGTAAACCTTCATCTTCAGTTTTAAAACATAAATCTTTTTTAACAAATCAGCACTATGCTACATGGATTATATATACTAAAGTTTTTAAAAATATTTTAAAACAGTATCCTGGAATACAACAATGGCGGAAGTTATCCTTCGGATGACTTACAAAACCGTTAAAAACGCTAATTCTAATTGTGGATGGAGAGAGTGGCCAAGTACGTCCTTCGGCCACTCTCTCCATCCACAATTAGAATTAGCTTTTTTCCGAAAGATAACTTCCTCCATTGTTGTCCTCCAGGATACTGTTTTAAAATATTTAACGGTTTTAAGATGGCGGACCTTAAAAGGACACTTTTTTTGAAATATTAGACTATTTAACTGTTTTAAGATGGCGGAAGGATATTAATTCGTTATTTACTCATTCTTTATCCTATGTATATCCTCCTATAAGGACACTGTTTTACAGATCTGCTAGGATCTGACAATTTTTTGAGGCCGAAGGACATCTTTGGCCACTCTCTCCATCCACAATTAGAATTAGCTTTTTTCCGAAAGATAACTTCCTCCATTGTTATCCTCCAGGATACTGTTTTAAAATATTTAACGGTTTTAAGTCTTGGTGCGAGAATTATGTCGATATCATGTTTTAAACCCGAGATATAAAATCAATTATTTTAATGCTATTTAATTTTTTTCTCGGCTTCTAGGGCCCATTGGTCGGAACGGCAAAATACGTGTCTAATATTTTTTGACCATGAACCTCCAAAAAAATGTCCAACAAAATCTGTGAGAGACTGAGTGTGTCCTCCCCTTGTAAGTAAGTTTACTCATAACTTGACTGTTATAAGGTGTGAGGACTCCGCCCCTAATTCTGAGACGAGTTATATATGGTGTCATGAAAACTAATAAGACAGGAAATTGTGTTTTACGTAAAATCCGAACTACGGCCCTAAAATTAGTAAAATTTCAGAGAAGAAATAAAACATGTTGATACTCAGTTGAGGCAAAATGATAAGGATTTCTGAGAGATATCAAGACCTAGACTGAATGTAAAGAGACGAAAGGTGTGAAGTAGAGATGGCTTGTCTTTTAGGTTTTCTCTATGACTGTTTGTTTTTTTCTGTTCCTACTGGAAACAAACTTAAAATGGGACTGATGGAAATATTTATTTTATCATTCAAACAAAAATTTGTATTTGTTTTGAACAATTTTATTTTTTCTAACCATAAATATTTACTTATAGACTATTTTCTACAGGATGTATTAGTTTCGCTTCAGAGTCTTTGTTGAATTTGTGGCTATTTTCATTTAAATGGATAGCGAAATTGGGATTATACGTTTCATTATTATAAAATTGTAACATAGTTCTTCGAGAGGTTACTAGTTCTATTAGTGGAAATTGTGTTTTACGTAAAATCCGAACCACGGCCCTAAAATTAGTAAAATTTCAGAGAAGAAATAAAACATGTTGATACTCAGTTGAGGCAAAATGATAAGGATTTCTGAGAGATATCAAGACCTAGACTGAATGTAAAGAGACGAAAGGCTCACACCTCCATCCACAATTAGAATTAGCTTTTTTCCGAAAGATAACTTCCTCCATTGTTGTCCTCCAGGATACTGTTTTAAAATATTTAACGGTTTTAAGTCTTGGTGCGAGAATTATGTCGATATCATGTTTTAAACCCGAGATATAAAATCAATTATTTTAATGCTATTTAATTTTTTTCTCGGCTTCTAGGGCCCATTGGTCGGAACGGCAAAATACGTGTCTAATATTTTTTGACCATGAACCTCCAAAAAAATGTCCAACAAAATCTGTGAGAGACTGAGTGTGTCCTCCCCTTGTAAGTAAGTTTACTCATAACTTGACTGTTATAAGGTGTGAGGACTCCGCCTATAATTCTGAGACGAGTTATATATGGTGTCATGAAAACTAATAAGACAGGAAATTGTGTTTTACGTAAAATCCGAACTACGGCCCTAAAATTAGTAAAATTTCAGAGAAGAAATAAAACATGTTGATACTCAGTTGAGGCAAAATGATAAGGATTTCTGAGAGATATCAAGACCTAGACTGAATGTAAAGAGACGAAAGGTGTGAGGTAGAGATGGCTTGTCTTTTAGGTTTTCTCTATGACTGTTTGTTTTTTCTGTTCCTACTGGAAACAAACTTAAAATGGGACTGATGGAAATATTTATTTTATCATTCAAACAAAAATTTGTAATTGTTTTGAACAATTTTATTTTTTCTAACCATAAATATTTACTTATAGACTATTTTCTACAGGATGTATTAGTTTCGCTTCAGAGTCTTTGTTGAATTTGTGGCTATTTTCATTTAAATGGATAGCGAAATTGGGATTATACGTTTCATTATTATAAAATTGTAACATAGTTCTTCGAGAGGTTACTAGTTCTATTAGCGGAAATTGTGTTTTACGTAAAATCCGAACTACGGCCCTAAAATTAGTAAAATTTCAGAGAAGAAATAAAACATGTTGATACTCAGTTGAGGCAAAATGATAAGGATTTCTGAGAGATATCAAGACCTAGACTGAATGTAAAGAGACGATAGGTGTGAGGTAGAGATGGCTTGTCCTTTAGGTTTTCTCTATGACTGTTGTTTTTTTCTGTTCCTACTGGAAACAAACTTAAAATGGGACTGATGGAAATATTTATTTTATCATTCAAACAAAAATTTGTATTTGTTTTGAACAATTTTATTTTTTCTAACAATAAATATTTACTTATAGACTATTTTCTACAGGATGTATTAGTTTCGCTTCAGAGTCTTTGTTGAATTTATGGCTATTTTCATTTAAATGGATAGCGAAATTGGGATTATACGTTTCATTATTATAAAATTGTAACATAGTTCTTCGAGAGGTTACTAGTTCTATTAGTGGAAATTGTGTTTTACGTAAAATCCGAACTACGGCCCTAAAATTAGTAAAATTTCAGAGAAGAAATAAAACATGTTGATACTCAGTTGAGGCAAAATGATAAGGATTTCTGAGAGATATCAAGACCTAGACTGAATGTAAAGAGACGAAAGGCTCACACCTCCATCCACAATTAGAATTAGCTTTTTTCCGAAAGATAACTTCCTCCATTGTTGTCCTCCAGGATACTGTTTTAAAATATTTAACGGTTTTAAGTCTTGGTGCGAGAATTATGTCGATATCATGTTTTAAACCCGAGATATAAAATCAATTATTTTAATGCTATTTAATTTTTTTCTCGGCTTCTAGGGCCCATTGGTCGGAACGGCAAAATACGTGTCTAATATTTTTTGACCATGAACCTCCAAAAAAATGTCCAACAAAATCTGTGAGAGACTGAGTGTGTCCTCCCCTTGTAAGTAAGTTGACTCATAACTTGACTGTTATAAGGTGTGAGGACTCCGCCTATAATTCTGAGACGAGTTATATATGGTGTCATGAAAACTAATAAGACAGGAAATTGTGTTTTACGTAAAATCCGAACTACGGCCCTAAAATTAGTAAAATTTCAGAGAAGAAATAAAACATGTTGATACTCAGTTGAGGCAAAATGATAAGGATTTCTGAGAGATATCAAGACCTAGACTGAATGTAAAGAGACGAAAGGTGTGAGGTAGAGATGGCTTGTCTTTTAGGTTTTCTCTATGACTGTTTTTTTTTCTGTTCCTACTGGAAACAAACTTAAAATGGGACTGATGGAAATATTTTTTTATCATTCAAACAAAAATTTGTAATTGTTTTGAACAATTTTATTTTTTCTAACCATAAATATTTACTTATAGACTATTTTCTACAGGATGTATTAGTTTCGCTTCAGAGTCTTTGTTGAATTTGTGGCTATTTTCATTTAAATGGATAGCGAAATTGGGATTATACGTTTCATTATTATAAAATTGTAACATAGTTCTTCGAGAGGTTACTAGTTCTATTAGCGGAAATTGTGTTTTACGTAAAATCCGAACTACGGCCCTAAAATTAGTAAAATTTCAGAGAAGAAATAAAACATGTTGATACTCAGTTGAGGCAAAATGATAAGGATTTCTGAGAGATATCAAGACCTAGACTGAATGTAAAGAGACGATAGGTGTGAGGTAGAGATGGCTTGTCCTTTAGGTTTTCTCTATGACTGTTTGTTTTTTCTGTTCCTACTGGAAACAAACTTAAAATGGGACTGATGGAAATATTTATTTTATCATTCAAACAAAAATTTGTATTTGTTTTGAACAATTTTATTTTTTCTAACAATAAATATTTACTTATAGACTATTTTCTACAGGATGTATTAGTTTCGCTTCAGAGTCTTTGTTGAATTTATGGCTATTTTCATTTAAATGGATAGCGAAATTGGGATTATACGTTTCATTATTATAAAATTGTAACATAGTTCTTCGAGAGGTTACTAGTTCTATTAGTAACCAGTACTATAAAAAACATATTTGTCGAAGGACAATTAATAAAAAAGATCTATTTTTTCTAAATTACTTCACGGAGTAACGCGAAAAAAAGAGAAAAAGAAGATTGGTATTGCCCTACAAAGCACTTTGGACCTTCCTCTAAACTTACAAAAATATAGAAAATATATTGACGATCTAAAAACTGTTTGAATCAGTCGATGTTTATTGACATATATGAACTCATTTCGTTAATTCCAATGTTTTTATTAGTATATTTTTTTTATCCTAAGGCTGTATTGAATTATTGTGTTGACATGATACCAATATGTGGGGCTCTATACCTGCTTCGTAGGCATTCAATCAAAGGGACGTTTAGAGATGAAACTCTAGTAATTCCGTGGCATTACTGAAGAAAAAATATTTACAGAAAATAATTTGATACAGGAAGATGAAGATTGAACTAACCTATTAAGCTTCCCTATGAGGAAGCGATTCACCAAATTTGAAAGTAGGGAAGGTACAAGCTTGTTAAAGCCAAAAATATTTTACCACCATTTTATATTAATTTCAGGCTGCTGGTTGCGAAGAAAATATTTTAAAATATCCAGGATCTCTGTTTTTTTTTAATTACCTAGCTAATGATACAATTCCATTAATTTTGTCTAGGTTTTGCACCGCAAAGTAATTAATTAAATTATTGTGCCAAGCTAGTTTCTACAACAATTAAGTTTTCTAACTCTTTGGTTAGAGAAAAAAAAAAAAAAAAAAAAAAAAAAAAAAAAAAAAAAAAAAAAAAAAAAAAAAAAAAAAAAAAAAAAAAAAATTACAATGATTCATCTTATAAATAATTTATAAAATGGTTTTTGAAAATGGTCAAAATTACATTACATTTCCTAAATAATCATCCGATGATCCAAAAATTTCACTACTCTCCAAATCCAGGAGTCTCTTTCTCTCCTGTTATTTCACTAAAATTAAAGACAGTATTTTATTTGTATATGATTATTTTTCAGAATAAAAAAAAAAAAAAAAAAAAATTGATTGCTTCTTAATTAAGATTTGTATGAGAAAAAAAAATAATGTTTTCCGTATTGACGGTTATTGGCTGCTACGTTTAAAATTTGTTTACCAGTTTGAACAACAGATCATGTTAAAAACGTTTTAAGATTTACAGAGAACTTTGACAAAATTCTTATCGAATGTTGAAATTCATAATAAAAAGAAACAAAACACAAATATCATGTTTCATATTTATATTTTTTATTGCCTCATCCTAAATTTTAATTAATAATATTAAGCTATAACATAAATGCATACCAAGTCCCTCACAGTCCATAATGGGTTGGTATAAATAAAAATAAAATCTAGATAAAAAATTGATCGGTAATAGATTACAATGAACTATGCGCTCACTAGGTCAAATTTGAAGCGAAATAAAATAAACGTAGTACAACGGACAAGTTCGAACTGGTTTTCCCATAAATTCGTTCAACCAGGGTAACGATTTACCCCCATAACATGAATTCCCCACAGTTCAATTAGGTTTCCCAGTTGCATTTCGTGAAACTGATTTTTGGCCTTCTGTGCTTCTGTTGCCCTCTGTACTCCTGCTCGCTTCTAGGAAGGAATAGAACCGCTCCCAACTAGAATATAATGTACAATACTTCGAGAGTTTTGAATTTAGAAAAAAATTAAAGTTTTTTTTTAGTTAAATTTGTTTAATTATTCGCTCATTTTTACTCACTCCAATATTTTTATTTTTAAACCTGTTGTTTTTTTTGTAGAACTAATCGATTTTTAAAATTCATATATAACTTAGATAAAATATTGATAATTCTTAATTAATAGTTTCTTCTCACAGGCTCCATCGACATTAACAATTTCTTGATGTTTAAAAATAAAATATATCTATGGCTGTCGTGAAGAAATGAATAAGTCAAAATTGTGTACATTTCAGTACAGCATTTATGATCGTATTCCAAAAACCTGTAATTACTTTAAAAATACCGTTTGCGCCGAAATAAGTACTTTAATGCCTTATTAAGATGCACAATATACCCAATTTTCGCAATGCAGATATTAGAAATCCTAAATTAAGGGTAATAATTCTTCAAGTCAGCTACTAATGTATTTTTTATAATCATAATTATATAATATTATTATTAAAACATGTGTATTATTCCAAATAAAATCGCATAGTAAATAAATGTGTCCATTTCTCATAGAAATTCTAAAGTATGAACACATAGAGATGGTGGATTGATTTATTTAAGTTATCTAGACTAATGAAGAATTTATTATATGTAAAATTAACAAAAATGATTATTTAAAAAAAAATTTTAAGTACTAAAAAAAAAAAGAAGCAAGAAGTCAAGTTTGAGTACTATATCTTTAACTATAATTCACTATGTACAATAAATTACAAAAAATCATAAAAGTATTAGTGAAAAGATGGCAGCATTTAAAAATTTTGCGAATCTTCTGAACATGCGACTTCCTTGTAACATTTTGACATCCTAGCATACACAACTGAGCGTGTATGAACAGGTTCTGAAAAAAATATGTGATAGATCAATGGACACTAATAATAGGATAAGCTATGATGGTAAATATAATTCTCGAATTGAATGGAATGCTTTATTTATGTGAGGAGCTTCGATACTATTCTATTCTTCATTTACCAATCTTTTTTTCTTTTTTCTTTTATTTATTTATTTTTTTAAAAGGTTGTAGTTGTTCATAAACGAGTGACTCGATTTATTTTAATTTTCAGTTCCAGAGTTTTATCAAGAATTTCTTATGTTATGACAATTCTTTCATTAGGAGAGCAAATTTTCCTCTAGCATTAGGATCCAATAAGAAACATCAATCTCAGTAAAGCAATATAAACATTGGGATTTTTGGAAGCTAGTTTAATGACATATCATTTCTAATTTGCTAATGAGAAACAGAGGTACCACATTAAAGAAAAGTATTCCCAATTGGCGATTCCGAGTGGCAACTCACTTGCTATATTGCGCTTTGGATCGAAGAAAGTAGGTCAGAATATTTATGAAATGTACTTCAAAGGCGAATCCATACTATCCATACACATATCTGTAATTATCTTTCTAGAAAAGTGAAACTTGTTAAGAAAACAAACTTCTCTTGTCTGTATACCTTCCTGTGTTTTTTACTGTGCAGAGAGGAAGACCAATGGTAATTTCTGCTGAAATCGAATTTCTTAAGATATATTGGAAATCACGGAGGGACTGAACCGGGAATTGCCGTGTTAGGAAGAGTATTAAGTTACTTCCCTTCAAGAAAAAATAACAGTTCTATTGTTTTAAACACGGTGCCGTACGGATCAATACAGAGATCCGATTAGATGGAGTTGTAATCACTAGTCAGGATGTTTAGAGTATCGCCAGGACAATGAAGAAGTAATGGAAGACCTTGTCAAAAAACATTGAGGAAATATGAAATGTACTAAACATAATAACTGGCACTGTTGGCTTCTAATACCCACACGCTGAGAGACTACCGGGTCGAAGGGATGAAAACGTAGCTATTACAAATACACTGAAAATAATGAGTATTATGTTTTATCATTACTGAACTAATTGATTGGAGAGTTTTTGCATAGGGACTAGCAATAGAATTCACTCCTAAAACTTAATTTTATATTAAAATGAACAGTTTATATACTTACAAATACATAAAATATCACGGTCATTATGGAGAATATGATACCATATATATTGTCCCTGGTAAAGAAGACTGTTATGAGGAACACTGTTGCAAGACATGCATAGCTGATTGCCACGTACATCTGAACCGTTCCGTGCCAACCTGTCACGTCCCACTGCATCGTATAACAGAACAGATTAGCCTATTAAAATATTATTTCATAGGTTAAGAAAATCTCATTAGTTTCCTATATCCAAATTTATCAATATATTAAAAGAAAATCATTTTCTTCTTCCTGAAACACTATAACCCATGAAGGAGGTCAGTACTCAGATGATGCTGTGCTATTACTGGGCCAACGGTTGTAAAAGGAGGAGATTTGGCCCAGAATCATTCCAACTATCAGGTTTTCCTCCATTAAGGATACCGACTTTTTTGATGCTGAGTGTACCCCAGGAGAGTCTTCCGATGCCCAAGCCGAGCCAGGGCCGAACAACAGGAAATAATTTATCTTTTACATTGATGTATTTACATTAATAAATACAAATCTTAAATGTAAAACAAATAAAAGAAACTTATGGCTATGTTTTAGTAAAACTTTTCAAAAAGTGGCAGGTGGGCTTCCTTAACTACAATGTGATGTACTGTAAAATGCTACAGCTTTGTTTCAGTGAAAACAAGTTTTACTACTACAGAGGTTCCAGAGATACTGCTCCATGGACGCTCAATTAATAAATTTATAGCATCCATAAAAAGCTCCGGTGAATTATAATAAAGTGAATAATAGTGTAAATATGAAAGAATGTGAACATATAGTGCAATCAATGCGCTTAACTGTGGTAGATTGTCCCTGGCTGTCATGAAGAAGTGGACAAGTGAAAATTAAGCAAATTTCAGTAGGACATTTTTTTGTCGTTTTCCAAAGTTCTTTAATCACTCTAAAATGCCATTTGCGCCAAAATAGATCCATTACAGCATTATTAAAAAACGAAATTTAACAAATTTTTCATAATGCAGATATTAAAAATTCTAATATACGATAAGCAAATAATATGCCTTATAGTTATCCTTTTCTTTACGTCAACCACCGATACATTGTCAAAAGAATATTTATAAAAAAAAATAAAAAACCCAGGTTATTTCAACTCTTCACTGAGCAGTACAAATTAAGTCAATTTTTTAAATGATTTATTTTTCTAAAAAGTTTAGCTATAATACGTTTTGGTTAGACGACGTTAAAATATAAAAAATACAAAAATAAAGTGAAACAAAATTAGTAATTAGTGTCCCAACATTCTGCAGCGAAAAAAATAATCTTCTTCACCTCAAAAGCTAACTATATATTGGCAGAACATCTTGTAGTAGTTGTAGTCATCTTAATACATATATATAGCTTGGACAAAGGTCATTAGTTTGGGTTAATTCTTTTAGTTCCCATCCAGGAAAATTTTTTCTCTACCCTAATTCTTAGTCCAGCCACACTGTCCTCTCCACTTCCCCGTACACTCTCAAAACCTGCAAGTAAGCAATAGCTGCTAAGTTTCAATAAAGACGTTCTGATTCAGAAGTCCTAGTTCGATTCCCAAGTTATAAGATAGATAGTATGTATATTACAAATATTAGAACTTCGGTTGTAGCCAATCTTTGTACCTATAGGTAATTCCATGTCAGATCAACCAATTCTACATCAGATATGGACCTTGACCTCTACGATTTCTATGATTTTTTGGTATAGAAAACTTTTTGGTACTTAACAAGACTAATAAAAATGTAAAATATCCCATTTTTCTAACTTTTGTTTTTTGAGTTATAAGCTTTTAAAAACTCAAAAAACTACTGTTTTCGGTTCCCACTCAGTATATTCAAAATTACGCAATTAAAAAATTATTGTTCCTAGAGAGCTTTAAAAAAAATTGAAATGAACAGATAATATATGAAGTAATATATCAAATTAAAGGGCATTTCAAATGCAAAAGAATGCTGCCAATTTGAGCTCTCAAGGAAATATAGTTTTTTAATATCAAAATTTTGAATATACTGAGTGAGAACAGAAAACAGTAGATATTTGAATTTTTAAAAACTTATAACTCAAAAATCAAAATTCAAAAAATATAATATGTAATATTTTACATTTGCACTATTCTTAGTAAGTACGACTTCTATACCAAAAATCATAGAACTCGGAGAGATCAAGGTCCAAACCATTGGTTGATTTGACATGGCATGACACTCTGATACAAGTTGTTAAATACGAGATCGTTATTTATCTAATGGAATTTCGCACAAAGAATCCAAAAACCGTTAAGTGAAGAAAAAAATTTTTTTTTAACTTTTAGTTTTTGTTGATTTAGACCCTAGTATATCTTCTTCTTCTTCTCTTCTCTCATTATCTCCTGAGTGCTGTTAAGCGTGGAGTAGCATCCTCTGACCATCTTGTCCAACGGTCCCTGTCCTGTGTAAGCCTTCTCATCTCCGGCATGGTGCTTCCTCTTGCTGCGCCAATTCTATCAATCAAGTCTGCATACATGAGCCTTGGCCTGCCTTGAGGACGCCTTCCTCCCGGTCTTGCTTCTAATATCCATCTGGCCTTACGGTCATCTCCCATTCTGTTAACATGACCAAACCACTTCAATTGTCTTTCCTTGATCGTATCCAAAACGGATCTAACTCCTAGTTCATCTCGGACCCTTTCATTCCTTATTCGGTCTCGCCTGGTTTTTCCTAATATTTTCCGTAGGAATCTTATTTCCGTGGTGGTCCAAGAATGTCCAGCTTTCCGATCCATACAGTAGTACTGGGAGAAAAACTGATTTGAAAAGCAGAATATTTGCTTTCCTGCTCAACTCCTGTTTTCCAATAAGTGTCATGGATATTTGGAAGAATATTGCGTTGGCCTTTTGGACTCTATTCATAACCTCCTTGTCTATTCTTCCATCCTTATAGATCATTGTTCCCAGGAAGCAGTAGGTATCGGTTTGCTCAAGGGTCTCTCCATTGCAAGTGATTCTTAGTTCATCGTTCCTTCGCCCAACACACATCACCTTGCTTTTGGAGGCATTGATCTGCATGCTTCTTAATTGTAGTTCTTCTTGCCACTCATCCACAGCGACCTGGAGAGATTCAGCAGTATCCGCAACCAATACCACATCATCTGCATACAACAATGCCTGTACCAACACTGGAGTCATATTCCAATATCCCACTATTGCTCTGGGTGTCCTCCTTTTACAGAATTTCCAAATTGAATCCATAAAAATTATGAACAGTAGGGGGCTCAGGCTATCACCCTGTTTGACTCCCTTATAGAAATGGAATGACCTGGACTCAGTCCCTTTGGGTCTTGGTAAACTGATTTGATGGAACTTATAAGATTTTGTGGGATCCTCCTATCTTCCAATGCAGCCCATATTTCCTGTCTAGGAACGTGTTCGAAAGCCGACCGCGAATCCAAGAAAGCGAGGTATACTACTTTTTCTCTATCCCATGCCTTCTCTACAATCATTCGCAGGAAGAAGATATGATCCTGTTTCTGCCTACCGGGCCTAAAACCTGCCTGTTCCTCTTCCAAATCCTTTTCCACCAATTTCCTTAATCTTTGTTCCACATCCGAGTGTATAGTTTGTATACCACCGATGGCAGACATATGGGGCGGTAATTATCACATACAATCTGGCTTCCCTTCTTATGGATTGGGATAATGATGTTGTTTTCCCATTCTATTAGTATCCTTTTGAGATCCCAAACCTTTTAGAACAATGTTTGGAGACACTTGACAAGGCCATTTCCCCCATACTTTATAAATTCGGGTGCAATCCCATCTGGCCCAGCCGCTTTTCCCATCTTTATTTTAGTAATGGCTGTTTCGACTCCCTCCTCTTCTATGGCGTCATCCATGTCCCGACATGGATACCACCCTTATAGTACCATACCACCCTTGGATACCACCCTTATAGTTCCCCGGACTTATCTCAAAAAATTCCTCCGTCTTTCTTCCATACTGAATTTTTCTTGAAAGTGTTTCCTCCAAACTTCCAGTATATTTCTGTCCTCTGTCACCAATATGCCATGCTCATCTTTTACACTTCTCACAGGATTTGCTATCTTGTTCCTTAGTGCTCTTGTGATGTGCCAGAATTTCCTTATATTTTCTTTATAGTTTTTATCCAGCTCTAGCCCGAATTCCTCCCAAGATTTTCTCTCAGCTTCCTTAACTATTCTCTTAGAGTCGTTCCTTTTTCTCTATGTACATTGCCCAGTCTCCTGGTGACTTGCTTCTACAGTACCTTTTCAAGGCCTCTTTCTTTGCAGATATGGCTTGTTTCACTTCCTCACTCCACCACTTAGTTTTCTTAGAGAATACTGCATTTGATTTGCGCCCACATAGTGTCAACATCTGTGCCCCCATTTACTTCTTGAATTGGACTTGAAGGCGACTTATATAAGCCTGCTGTTTTCCCTCTTCTCTTAGCTTGTTAATAGATATCCTATTATATGACTAGGCGGTCTTTTTCCGCGGTTTTAGTATCTTGGAGTCAGCCACCAACAGCCTGTGGTCCGTATTTAATTCTGCTCCTCGTAAAACTTTAATGTCTGTAAAGTTCTGCTTAGTATATCAGAAATGCGAAATAACAATGACATATCTCTACTCCTATGGCTCGGAGAAAATTATGCAACGCAACCGTTAAAGTATGATTTCTCAAATAAAACTCTATAATAATAATACTATTTGAATATTTAACTAACGTAAACATGAGAACTTTATTTTTAAATATTTGTATTTATCTAACAATAAGTATTATAGAGATCACAAAATGGTGCCTAAAAAGAAATAAAGAGCACATTACTCACTGGGAATGGCACACGCTATAGACATCGTGAAACCAGTCAGTACCCAAGCTATCAGTACTGAAAAGCAAGATGGGTGTCTAATGTAGTTAGATACAGCAACAGCGTAAAACAAACCATAACTCACAGTCTGAAATGTAATATTTCCATATATCACATTTTATATATATATGCATTATTCAGTTGTTTTAGTAAAATATAAGGAACATTTCTCATTATAATTAAAATTTAAAAAAAATAAATTCTCCCTGACAAAAATAATAATTTTACCAAAACTGCCAATAACAAGTAATCTTTTATCTCTTGATTGATCCTGTGGGGATAAATGATAATGATGAGGTGAGCGACAAATCCAAAAAACCTTTAAAAGAGGTAATGAGATTATAACTTTAGTACTGCTATTTAATCCTTAATGTGTATCAAAATCAATTTTGTACGATTTACTTACACGGATGTTATCAGATAAAAGTAGTAATCATGTAAGATATCACTGAATGCATCCCTGGAAAATTATTTTGTGTAATATATAGAAAAGCTGATTTTTAGTCTCTAGAATGTGAAAGTGCTATTAAAACTACAGATCAATATGAGAAATTTCATCTTTTAAAAGTAAAAAAGCCTTTTGATGGCATACTGAAACGAAATATCAAAATAAATACACTCTATGGACTGGTTTTTTGACCAGAACTTATTTCCTTGCATGAAGTGTTCAGGTTCTTAAAATTCGAAATTAACTAACTCATCAGTTAAGAGAATTACCTATATAAGCAATTCATGATTCCAAAGAGAAGGGCCTAACAATTAAGTCGTAATTGCTGAAATGGTACCACGTTGGGTATACCAAATGTATTAGAATAAACAAATATAATTACTAAAAAAATAATTAGGAAAATAACAGTCTAAGACTGGAGTAGAGTACATTTTTTTTGTTAATTATGAAGAATTAGCTGCTATTATTTCAGATAATTTATACGGAGTTCAATTGCAATTCCAGTGGGCATTGGTAATTATGCCCTTTAAGCCTATGGTATGCTTTGTCTGGAATATTTATTGTTGTTTTTTCTTTAATTTTATTTTTTATAAAGTTTTTTGTGAAATATTCAATAATGATTTAATGTGATCTTGTAAGCGAGTATGCAGTATTCTGACACTGATCTATCACGAAGATCGCTCACTGAGACGTAGTGTTTGTTTCTTACGTTAGGCGAGTATCGATATTTTCTTATTCGAACTTTGTCCAAAAGAGATTATTTTTTTTTAAATGTAAGATATTCCCTGCTTTGAGCATGATACTCAAAACTTTAAGTCAAAACGTAACCGCACAGCAAGTCTTAGTATTCACTAAAGTTTCTTACTTATTGTGGATTAAAAAAAAAAAAGGAACAAATTCTCAGCTTCAAACACGGGCGCACATTCAAAAATCAATATAAGACTCAGGAGTAAATCAAAATTTCCCATAAAGTTACAATAATCAGTTATAGTTCGGCTATAAGGATTACGGTACAATATCCGAAGATTTGACACACAAAAAAGTTACTCAGTGCTGGGGAATTATTTAAAAGAACAAGTGCAGGAGAAATATGGCGTTTATTGGTTTTTATAGAGAAGGCTCAACCATTAGGACAATATAGGAATGAGAAAACTAAAATTTTAATAAAACAACAATACATCAATATATTTTCTTTTCTTGCAACAAATGATATTGGGAGAAATCGTTTTAAATAGGGCCGAAACGAATTAATCTAAGTAATGAATCAGTGATATTACTATAAAAGTAAAGGATACTTACACAAAGACAGTGGCAAAACAAATCCCAGACACAAAAAGGAGCTGCAGGATGAGTACAAGCAATGGACTCTCCCTCTTAGTTATTTCTTGCATTTTACCACGACCTCTCCCGTAGGCTAACGGGGGGTTCGAAGTTACCATTTTTAATTGTTCCGACTCATTAAAGGTAATACCTAACCTGAATTATTATTTGTTGTCTGTTCATTAAGGCGCTAAGCCATATGACATGAATGCTAAGAATATGGTATAACCTAACTTAATCCTAATTGAGGTAACATCGTTATTGTTTATTTGAGTTTAACATCATTACGTACTCTAACTACGAAAGAAAGAGATGGTTAAATCTATCTATCTCTTGTTTAATGTTCCATGAAGTCAATGAAAGAAGTTGGTATCTGCTGTCTTTTTTGGAACCATAACTTTCCTATCGCGGGTTACGCACAGAGCATTGGATCACTGAGATGTATGAATCCATAAAAACGACAGCGAACGAACGTAACTAACAAAAATTATATAAATTATTTCTCAGGCTTTGCCTCAGTTGGTGTTGCTGCGATCAAATTTTTTACAACATTCTGCTGGTCAGACATTTAATGGAAAATATTTTCGTTATATAAAATTTGTCGCTAGGACCTACCGTTTAGGAACTATTATACAGGCTGTCCCGAATTTAAATTAACTTCAGGAACTTATAGGGGACCGAAAAACTAAGACAAAAAGTCCTTTAGAGATTTCCTCGTTTTTTCTTAGTTTTAGAGAAAATCGCAAAAAAAAAAAAAAAAAAAAAAAGTTACAGGTAGCGATTATCACCTTTCAAAGTTCGTCAGGCTAGGCAGTGAGATATGTAAACACTTAATGTTATCCTTTACATTATTTTATTTGTTTACATTTTGGCTTCCTTCTAGGATTATAATTCCTAAATCAGTCTTTAGTCAGTTACTCTGATATTTTTGTGTGAATACATATTCTAATGTTTTTGTGTACGGTTTCTGTGACGGTAATGCTTTAGAAGCGGTGCGGGAGTATGCGCGGCGATTTCCAAATAGAAGAGTGCCTAATCGACGAGTCTTTTCGTTAAATTTTAGTAGACTACGAGAGACTGGGTCATTCTTAATACGTAATGAAGGCGACCGATTCCAGGCAGCAATAAGAGCAGATTATCGGAGAAGAAATTGTGTCCAACTTCGATAAAAATCCTGAGACTAGCATCCGAAGAGTATCTGTTGCATTAGCAATATCGCGGCAAGCAATATGGCGGACTTTGAAAGGTGATAATCGCTACCCATACCATCTTCAAAAAGTTCGGAATTTATTACTTCAAGATTATGCCAAGGGATTGAATTTTAGTAACTGGTTTCTTGACAAAATTCGCGATGATAATTTTTTTCCATTAAAAATTATATGGACCGATGAAGCTACCTTTACAAGATGAGGAATTGTTAATCAAAGATATTATCATGTATGGGCTCTTGAAAATCCCAGAGCTATTAGAGAGAATAGGTTTCAGCATGAATTTGCTATTAACGTTTGGCTTGGAATTTGGAACGGATTACTGGTGGGACCATATTTTTTACCTGGAAGATTGATCAGTATCACATTTACACATTTTTTGGAGAACGACTTTTCTAATTATTTAGATGACATTCCCTTACAGCAGCGGATTGAAATGTGGTTCCAACTCGATGGATGTCCAGCTCATTATAGCAGAGTTGCTCGAGCTTGGCTGGATATAAATTATCCACAACGATGGATTGGACGTGGAGGAGTAGTACCTTGGCCACCCAGATCACCTGATATGACACCCATGGATTTCTTCGTATGGGGAACCTTGAAGCAGAAAGTTTATTCGGTGTCAATCACCTCAAGAGAGCAATTAAGAGACCGAATCATAGAAGCAGTGCACCAAATATCATCAGAACAATGTTTAGCTGCAATTTATCAAGTGAGTGCTAGATGTAATGCTTGCATTGGTGCAAGAGGACAACATTTTGAGCAATATTTACATCAAAAAAGAACATAACATAAATATAAGTGTAAATAAATAAGTATAAAAATGAAAACTTGCTTTGTTTCTTTTTTGCGATTTTTTTCTAAAACTAAGCAAAAACGAGAAAATCTCTAAAGGGCTTTTTGTCTTAGTTTTTCGGTCCCCTATAAATTTCTGAAGTTTTGCCATTTAAATTCGGGACACCCTGTGCATTGATTGAATGAAAAAGTCACGTTTTAAACCGCTGTTTTTTTCAACTTTGTTTATTTCGAATGATCATTCAATTCGTAATTTAATTTAAATAATTTAAAATCAAACCGGTAAGTAGAAAAAAAAATAAGGGCATAGATGGTCAGCAGGATTAAAACTAACGTGATCTTGCTCGTTATTAACTTTTCCTTAATATTAATAAATTTACATTGTGTGATGCTCTTAAAAAAAAAAAAAAAATCAATTAACTTGAAATTATTTAAATAAACAGAAACGAAAATGTTATTTTTTAGAAAATTATGTTACCGATGGTCATTAGTTTTAACAATGTTCAGTATTAATAACATTTGATTACATGATGTTTGTTCGGTAAAATCGTATTTCAGAGCTTTGAGAAAGCTATGCTTCCAACCTCGGTCATTACCGGAGTGCCTCACTGCTGTTTTTTCCACCCAAATTCATTGTAAAAAAAACTTTTTCAATTCGCAATACTGGTAAATGTATGTAACAGTTAAAAATTATAGAATTATAAAAAAAAACACGCTTATTCACAAAATTATTCAATTTATAGTATAACAGCGTGGGGTGTAACATACTTTTGCTACAGAAGGACAGATGGAACGACACCATTGAGATTTTATTAATATTATTATTATTTTTTTTATAAGAACTCTACTCTTATATATAATCAATACATTTTTTGTAACATTTAATAACAAGCACCCCCCGTTTTTTGTTTTTTTTTGTTTTTTTTTTACTATAAATTGAATAATTTTGTTCATAACTTTAATTTTAGTTTAATTTTATTCCAAATTAATTAATCATAATTGATTATCTGGCTTTCTATTGCCATAACACAAACTATTCGTGAAATAAAAATTATTTTCTCTTTTTAGTTCGGTTTGAAATTAACGCGTTTATTTTTATTTTTTTTAGTTTTTTTTTAACGATAATTTATTTTTTAATTTTTAGTCTCCAAACGATAATAGTATTTATTATGAAGTTTGATATAAATTTATATAGTATGAATATATAAACTTCGAGCAATCAAGTTCTATCAAACTTTCCGGAGTGAAATCTGTTTTACCACAGTCATTACCATTGATATTCTCTAATTATCTTCCATTGGTAAACATTTTTTTATCGGTAAAGAAGAACGAAATTTAATGACGTCCCGTGAATGCTATACAGTTAGCAGTTAGACCTTTTTATTTTTGGAATTTAAGGTTCGAAGCTAAATTCCCTGTACTATTTGCGGTTTGTTTGCAATTTCAGTAACACAGTTTATCCAAAATCAACCAACACTTTTTGATTTTATTGAGATATTCCAGAGTAGGGGAAAATTTTGACATATCTAATGGGCAAATTTTGACTTTAAAAATCTTATCTTGCACAAAATCTAATGACCTACAACTTTTAGGATATAAAATTTTTTAATCGGACTAGGCATTTTTGTATTAAAGATTTAAACATATGACCAAAACTAACTTTTTTAGAAAGTTGGCGAAATTCATCGATTATGGCTAAACGCCTAAATGAAATTCAGCTCAAGGGATGTCGTTAGATGCACAATTTAAGAAACTTTAATTAGGTAAATAACACATTCTTTGATTGAAAGCATTTTCGTACACGTTTTTTGCAAATATCTGAAAAAAGCGTAAATATTTTTGTTGTGTTTTTCCCAAAAAACTTTCATCTTATAAAATGTAGTTACACTTTATAACCTAAACTAGTTGATAAACCTACTACTCTACCTTTTGCAAGGCAGACCCTCTTTTTTGGGGTAATTTGACGGGACTAAGAAAGGTAATTAGAATAAGTTGAACAATTTTTTATTGTAATTGGTCCTTGACACGTGTTCAATTTTTCAAGTTTAGCAGATTGCTGGATATTGGTGAAAATTACGATGAAAGATTCCGTTACATACAGGTGAAATTAATAAAAAATTAAACAAATTGAAAGAAACAAATAATAATTCAGTTAACAACTCAGACAATAGCAAGTAAAATATACATATTATATTTAACCTATCGCATATGTATTTCTAATGTAAGCATGACAAAAACCTTTTTTTTTTTATAAACTTCGAGCCCAAAACTTTTTAACTATCCAATTGCGAAAATGATGTTTTGCTTATTATTAAAATTAACTTTTTCTTCAGAAACTTGTTATAAAAAAAAATAGAATATAATTCACAGAAATTGTAATTATAAATTAGTTATATGCTATTTAGACTCCAACTTACCAATTTTATTCTATTTTTGATTCTGCAAATCTACACTACAAAGTCCATACACTCAATAATTTCCGAAAAGTATTTCTATAAAAAATACGAAAACATTTTGCGAATACAACCTGACAAGAAACAATGTTTACGGATAACACAATCTGCAACTGATGGATGAAAAATAAGCGGTTTCCATTTTATGATTACATCAACAGAAGTCCATCACTCAGTCTTCTGGTCCAATAAAAACTTAAGCATTATTTGAAATGAATACAATTCTGGCCCTAAAAAGAAAGTTTACTTGTTTATTTTATAAATAAATATTGAAGGCATAATATTTAATGATCTTTCGTAAGTTTCAACCAAAAATAAAATAAGCTCTAAAAACTATTTACATAAGAATTAAATTATAGTGTATAGTATTTTTTTTAATTATAAGATAATGATGTTAATATTGTAATATTTCAAATCAATAAATGATTTGTCACTTGTATATTATACCATTTATTATTTATATATTATTTCTATTATATTTTCAATTTATTATTATGAAATATATGAATATGGTATACATGAAGTAGCAATGGAGTCTAGCATTGATATGTCTACTGATTAAGTTGCCATTTTGTTATTGATTTAAAGTTACCTTCAACTTGAAAGATTTATCTAGATTTGTATTTTTCAGTAACAACTATAAGAAGTTTTCTTAAATCCGAGAAGGCAAAACAATGATTAACATCAATTTTTTCATTTCAAAAAACTTTTGTAATAGCACCAGAAAAAAAAAAATTCACCAAAAATAGTTTAAAACAGGATAAAACAATACAAAACGGTAGGCAGTTTATTTATTAAAGGGAAAAAAAATACAGAAATCGCAATCATCGCTTGAGTCTATCTGGTTTATCCCCGCCTTGGATATCTAGATGCGTATCATCATCGCTGCTCACAAATGGAGGGTCATTGCAGTCTGATGAGTCCGATGATGAATCGTATCGTTCTGTGGGTCAATTTATTTCTATTTCGTCTTACCACCCCGGACCCTGGTCGTTCTCTTACCCCGGAAAAACTCAAGGATGTCTTCTTGAGAGAACTTTTGTTAAGCGACTTGGTCAACTGATCATTGTATACCGCGATGATACCGTGATGAGGCTGGCCCTTGCTGCTTTGCTTTCACAACAAGTGCTTCTCTACTGGGAACAAGATATATGTCGAAATGAGAAATCGCACTTGAAGTTTACATCAACTTCACCCAAAAATGATGGCCGCTATCACATATAACATAAAAGCCTGCATGACTAAAGGTGTGCTTTATAAAGTAGCTTAAGAACATTGTTCTCCGGATATCATTGTGAAATTATTTCTAAATAACCATATGAACATAAAAAGCAAAAGATTTAACATGCTAAAAGTTTGCAGTCCATAAAAACACCAATTGGCACAATAACTCACGCACAATAACATCCAAACTACTTGATAAAATGGTTCCAACTGCACTCTGATATCTTATATTAGCAAATGGCCCCATCGATAGTCCTATAGTACTAAGTAATAAATCAGCAATTTCTCATTTAGTGCCTAAACTTAATCGACAAATTCAGTTGTTTAGTTCATCATTGTTTCTCATGAAATAAATTTAAACAAATTTCTGATATGCTTCTGTCATTATATATATTCAATATAGTCATTATATAGTCTTCAATATTTCCCACTAAGGAGAGGTGCCGGTTTTTACACTTGTACCCGTTTTTACATCTTTTCTTCTATAGTTTCGTGAACAAACCGACAGTTTGAAGACTGGCCATTACACATTCGTATCTGGTTATATCTTAAATTATTAAAGCTCTTCTCATCTTTAAATTGCGAGCCTTCTGAAAATGTATTAAAGAACTGACTCTGAAACTAAAATGATAAATCAACTTAAATCTATCCCAAACTGTTTTCTAATTACTTTAGGTGGTTAATTATTAATATAGCCAGAATGAATGAAAAAAAACAAAATTTTATATTTAACACTGGTATCAATAAATAGTTAATGAAAAATAAATAAATATTCTTCCAAAACTTCATAATCATCAACGCTCATTAACCAAATATAAGTAAATATTTTTATTTTATTAAACATACAGTATTATTAAAATCCAAATTTTTTTATTAATAAGAGGCATGAACCCAGGATAATCTAACGACCTGAAATATTTAAAGGACGAAGCTATGAAACTAAAATATCTACTCCCACTACAGAGCTTTAGATCTCTTTTAGTCTGCACCTTTTACTGTTCTCATCCTGGAGCTAGTATACCATTAGTGATATCCCAGATATTCCTTCAAGATTTCGCTGTTTTCAACACCTTGAGTCTCTGTCCTCTTCGATCCTTCGATTGTGTTCGCATATTTTATGGAGTAATCATAACAAAAATAATTATTAATATGTTATTTTTTTTTCAAGTTTCTCGTATATTGCTAAACTCCAAATAAATAACATTTGAACAGTTTCTAATGTGAATATCAGACTCAGCTCTCGTAATCGTAAGTAGTTATTGGAACAAATATTAATCAGGATAGTTTTTCAATTATAAAATTATTCAATAAACTTTTTTATTTAATCATAGAAACTTTCAAATTCTCGATGTCATAAAATTCATATATATATATATATATATGATTTCATTAGAGTAATGCCAAAGAAAGTTGAGTAGGAGGTATTGTGATTAAGAAAAACATTGTAACAAAGAATTTAAAATAGGCCAATGATCAGGGAAGTAATAAGGCTGATGCGATAAAAAAGAAAAAAAAATTAAAAGAAACCTAACCTAACCCAGTTAGTTATCGGGGCATTGCTTAACAACCTTGTTAAAACTGTTAACGCTAACAGAAAGTTGTTATGTTAGCAAAATAGATTTCAAAGGACTCATAACTAACTGATAGTGTACAATGAATGTCATTTGTAAGAATAGAGTATATTTGATATTCAATGGTAATGCAATAAACCCAACATAAGCTAGATCCAAGTTATTCTTATAATTACCAAAACTAATAGGCTTAGTTACCCAGTTGTCATAAAGGTATTCTGTTATGTTTTTTTTTTTTGTTTTTTTGGTTAAACGTCCTATTTTGTAATGCAGCAACATATCAACATCTGATAATTTAAAACACATCCTTACCAACCATTTCAATATACTTCTGAGAATAACAACAGTAGAAATTATTAACAAATAAATAAATATTGTAAATGTTATAATTTCTTGTGATGTACTAAGAATATTTTTTTAACAGCTAATATGAATTGATTTTATAAGTAGACTATTACTATGTTTATAAGCAGAGAAATACAAAAGGTGGAGAAATTTTAATAAACATAATTCCCTTTCGGTATATCATTCTTAATCAAATCAGATAGAGTTCGATCTGGGAATTAACAAAATAGCAAACTTTTCCAAATTTTATTGTGATTTATAAAAATTATTTTTTTGTTGCAATGGATGAGATTATCGGTGATGCCGCTGCTATTCTGGAAATTGACGAAGATAAATGCAGTTGTGAAAATAAATCAGATGAAGTTAATCAAAAGATCATTGAGTATCTAAAGGGCCTGGAAAGACATTGCTAGAAATATTTCTTTTTCTCGTTATATGATCGGTTGATTCGAATCACCATATATTTAGTGTTTTCCTTCCAGCAGTAACCCTGTTGGAAGGGATTTTATTCTTTTCTGTACACACCATACTTGTACAAAGTATACAATGTACATGTAAATATTATTTTTGATTTGATTATAATTTTACATGTGTTGAAAGGTATAAAAATATAAAAATAAACAAGAAAAATAAAATAAAATAAAACAAAGAATAAGAAGTTATATAACATAAATAATTTAAAATTCAATAAAAACAGCAACAAAGTTATGTAGTTATGAATATTTAGAGGTTTAGAGATATTTCATATTTATATCCTCTATTTTAATGATTGAATTTTTAAGAAATATTTGGAAATTTTCAAATGAATTGTTCATCAAACATTGACCATCCACCGGCCAATGTCCTAGTTTCTGTACTGTTTTTGTCTGTAGAATAGTTCTGTAGTCAGTGAGTAGTCTGCATTCATATATGAGGTGGTGTATATTTGGTTCTTGAGTGAAATCACAAGGACATAGGAAAGAATCTCTTATTTTAAATCGATAGAAATAACTATTTACTGCCGCATGTCCTGTGACTCCTTGTGTAATGTAAAAGTTAGTCCATGAGTTTGATTTAATGTAGGTCCGTAGTCTGGAATGAAGTTATGTAGATGTCTTCCCTTGTGTGTAGTGTTCCAACGTGTCTGCCAATGGTCTACTGCTTGTGTTTTTAGCATGTGTTTTAAGTGTTCTTTGGATATCATACTATATGATATAGGAAGGGAAGTATCTTTTGAAGCCTCTTTTGCATCCTTGTCAGCCAATTCGTTTTCCGCTATGTCGGAATGCCCTTTTACCCACTTGAAGGAAATTTGAATGTTATCGTCAGTTTGTAGATGTCTTAGAAATGATCTTATTTTTTCAGTGATGGGATTGTGACAATGTCTGTTTTTTATCATGTATAGAGTACACTGACTGTCCGTTAGTATTGTAATAGTTTTATCTTTTGTCCTCAAATTTTGAAAGTATTCTAGAGATTTAAGGATGGCGAATTGTTCTGCTTGATTATTGCTACATTCTGGGCCTAATTTATACTTTATTACATCTTCTAAAATTTTGTTTTTAAAAATGAGACTAGCACAGCCTACATATTCGCCATCCTTGCTACCGTCAGTATATATCTCATAGTCTGTGGGGGTCAGTTAAGCATTCAGTAATACAAGGAAATTCTGCTGGGTGTAACCAATCCTTGTAGTCGGTAGTATGTTCAAAGTTGTTAGATTTAAAATTTTCGTAGTCAGTGTTCATGGATAACAAATGGAATTTTTCTATGTAACTGTTAGCTAATATACTGATGGGGAATCACCATATATGTGTATTATCTGAGGTTCAAAACCCGTGTAAAAAATCGTTCCTGGTCACTAGAAAAATTACGATCCCAAGAACCATTTTAAGTGCTTCAGTAGTGATGTTTAGACATAAAATGTTAATGTTACGATAAGTTCGACGTGTTAATTCATGATAGAAAAAAGAAATGTGAACAGAAAAAATTATATAAAATGGTAGTTAAATGTATTATTCAAATGTATATTAGATCATATCCCTCCTTATAATGAGGAAGTAGTAACATTAGAAGTGGGTAAGTGGTGGCCGAACGTGGACAGGTAGCATCAAAGTATTATGGAATCATATCCTTTGGTCAAAATATGATTTAAATCTGTCGAGATTTGGTTGATTTTTCATAGATTATCTCTGGAATCAATATCACTTCTCACCCTTGCGTAGATGGGTTCATAACTAGTAAGACGAACCATTGTTTCTGTCCAGGGAAGGGTAAATGTAGACATAATCGGAATGGGTTAGTTAATTTATCAATGGTCATCGAGAATACTTCTGAAATATCACGATAGCGTGATAGTTTACACTTTTCGGAAATCGTCAGGAAAATTTCGAGAGCGTCACTTCAGTTTTGAAGATAAGGAGGTTCATGGCAGGACTTATTCCCTGGAAGACACTATTCGGCGAGATTGGATAGGAAAGGCTTTTTCGTAACAAAATTGAGCTTATTAAGTAAGGAGATGGAGCTTAGTTATGGGTCTTTCTACCTCTAGCCTTCCAACTACAATTCTTTTTAAGGACCTGGACCACTTTTACGATGAAAAATGTATAGATCAACAGTCGATAGAATTAGAAACGATTAAAAAATGATAACTCGAAATTCTGTTCAGAGGAGCTAATACGTTGGCAGAAGTATATTATGGGGAATGAATCTTGTTTTTATTAGTGAAAATTTATTCTAGTAACTTATTTTTTAGTTTTTTTTACACAAAAAACTGCAACAATTTTGCAACCGAACAACCCAATACAAGTATACACAATCCTGCTTCCAGTATCCAGCACATCTGGATGGTGGCATTGCTATATATAATTGTGGTTACTGACCATCCACTGGGCAGAGGAGAGTGCAGGCTACTTTTTATCACCAGATGAACAGCAACACAGATAGATGGAGCCCTGTTCTGGCCAAGATAAGGCCTAGCCATGTGTGCCCTATCGCCCTCCCAGACAATTAGAGCCATCTAGTCTATTGCTATTTCTCAACTCCTGCAATTTGTCAACTGCGTGGGGCTTTATCGTAATCCGGATGAATCAACCTTTTTTTTTTCTTATTTAAGTGGAGATTCTGAGAAACCATTAGAACGATAAAGCATGTGTGGAAGAACAAAATAAGAGCTAAAATGAGTTATTCATGAAAACGTAATGACTGAAAAGAAGAATTTAGACAAATATTTCAATTGGCATTATTACTAGGAACCAGCGTGCATGTTAGTTCCTTAAGTTCTTAGCATGCAAAACAAATTTATTCCTTTTTGAAGTTTCAAGTGCTATCAATCCTCTCTCAACACTCATTTTAATTTCATATTTATTAGATTTAGCTCTTAAATTTAAAAGAGACGGGTTTTCTTTTGTACTTATCCCTGCCACAGTAGCTCTGCCAAAGATTTATTTACCATTATCATGTTCTTGCACAACCGACTTATCGCTTAATCAAAGAATCAACAACGTTATCGTTAATTGGGCCAAAACAAAAATACTTCTGAAGCTTAGATAAATAGACTGGATTGTAATTTTTCACTGGTCTGATGAGAGGGTAGCTACATGTTTCTTGAAATGTTACCTATTGTCTGAAATGAATATAACGTCATGTAGAAGTGCAACAACGGAGCAGAAATAAATTTTTATTTTTAATGTTTGTTCTTTGTTCCGTATAGTAGGAATAAGAAGAAGATTTTATAAGAAACTTTTTCTTTCCTCCATGACTGCTAAAAACGAGTCTTCTAACAAACCACAATATACAACTAATGTCCGATTAAGCAGAGGTCCTGAATGCTAGTGAATCATAGTGTATGTCAACAACTAAAATATTGTTTTAATTATTATTAGAGATAATCTAATTATATTAGAGATAAAGATAATTATTAGAGAGTTCCAGTATACTTTATTCATGCTAGTGACGAATTTCAAAAAGAGACTTGTTGTCCTTTTAGGATCAATGTTTGATAGTATGAATCGTTGACAGGAGTCATGGAGTAATGAAAACATTTGTAGTAAATTACAAATATATATATATGAATATAATTCTGTTTACTGGAATTTGAGACAGTATAAACTAGAATGCATTAGGCAAATGTTAAGAATTTTGATATGATATGATATAAAGAAGAAATCCTTAGTAGGATAACCATATAAGGACACTGTTTTTCAGATCTGCCAGGATCTGACGATTTTTTGAGGCCGAAGGACATCTTTGGTCACTATCCTTTCACAATATATATATATATATATATATATATATATATATATATATATATATATATATATATATTAGATTTTGTCCTTTAGGATTCTATTATATATCACTTTATATAAAAGTTCTTCGTTTGGATGTGCGGATGCCCCCTTTTGGCACTCCAGCAGGTTCTCGGAAATTGAATGAATGGCCAGTTGAAGGACTAGAGGGTTTGAATGAGTACGGAGTTTGTAATGAAATGATAAGTACGAATATATAGAATAATTAGATCGTTATGGATAACTTTAACATATATAAGATACAATAGGATTTTTCAAAATTTGTAGATTTAAGGATTTAATACGAGTGGAATTGGATGGTTTTTTGGCGCCCAAGCAGACCTCATTGTGTCTAATCAGAGGAATCGAAAGGATAAAGGGATCTGGTATAACAATGAAATATGGTGTTCTTATAAAATTTATCTGAACGGATGATAATAATAAGTGCATCGAACAGCCATAATGGTTAGGATTAAAGTTGAGGTCACATTTATAAGATGATAAATTACATCTTAAGCCTCTCACAGTTCCTTTTATCGTTAACGTATTAAAATGAACTTTTCTTATACCGTGCAAGAAATTAATTGAGTACTGAAGACTAGCACTTAGAGGTTGACCACCTGAGCCTGAACTCAATTATGAAGACTGACAGAGGCTGATTTAGAAAAGTAAAGACTGAGAGGTAATTAAACCAGTGGAGAAGTAAACAAGCTAATGATAGTAATATGGGAGCTCTTCATTAACCAGCCAGCCAGCCCCCTCCAGTTGCTAATGCTTCCGTTACCTAAGGCTCCTCTAATTAGCCGCCTTACTGCTCGTCTCTTCGGCAGGCTGGCATTACGACCTTTCTGCTCCATTAAATTATTTGTTTTCGACTTCTCAACGCAGTATTTATGATTAGCCAGTAGAAATCTCAATTCGGATTTATCGGCGAAAGGTATAATTATTTTCTAAATACAGTAAGAAAGGTATATATCCTAAGACAGTTATAAGGAGATGTTTAAGAAATTTCCGTTCCAGACGTACGCTATTTTATTTATTTATTTTTTAATATATATATTTTTTTTCAATGTTTGCCTACATTTGAAGAATCAGAATTACATATCCTATTTGACTAATGCAGTTTCATTGTTGATAAGAATCTTTTACATTCATATCAACCTCCCTTATGTTTTTATAGGTTCCTTCCAATTTTATTCCCATTCTTATTAAATATCAAATTGAGGGACAATAATCAGATAAGATTCGATAGCTTGCTGGATTCTTTTTAGAATTGTAGTGACCCTCAAAAATTTGCCACAAGCATTATTTTTTTGTCATAAAAGTACATTAAACTGATAGAAAATTTAACGCTGATCCAAAAATGTAGGAAAAAGTTGAAAAATGTGCCAAAGTGGAAAAAATGACATTCTGTGAAGTTGGCGCAACATGTTTCTACTTAAACTGCGTTTAAAAAGCGAATAAGAATATTGCAGACTTTGTAGTATTCAATTCGTCTTGTATTTGTATATTTTTTTCATTATAAACTTATTTAATAATTATTTGAAATTATTATGTTTTTTTAGTGCAGAGTTAAATAATTATAGGATTCGGAAAATTAACAAGGTAGAACATTTAGTTCCCAAAGCCACTGAAGGAAATTGGTTTCAGATCTGGCAAGATCTGACGTCCGAAGGAGATTCTTGGTCACTCCTTTGATTTGATTCCTTTGATTATAAGTTATTTTTTAAGTTCTGGCTTTGAAAAAGGGAAGGTGTGTCAACTATGCATGTATGATATAAAAGTATAAATAGTACCAGGTATGCAAGTTTAAAATGTCGTTTTAATTCCAATAGAATGCGCTCTTAGCCTATTGAAGGATTTGCTTATCTCTAAACGCTATTTTGTTTGTTAGTCATTTGTTTACAAAAGTCAGTTGTTTTTAAGTCGTTTACGTGGACGTATCATACCTTTCTTTGGTGTTAAAAATGTCTAATTTTAAGCCAAATAAAGAGCATTTGCGGCATGTCATGATTTTCTTATTTAATCAAAAGAAAAAGGCATCTGAATGTCATCGAATTCTTGTTGAGACTTATGGCGATGTTGCTCCAACTGTCAGGACATGTGAACGTTGGTTTCAAAGTTTCAAACGTGGTGATTTTGATGTTACTGATCAAAAACGAGAAAATTGACCAAAAAAGTTTGAGGACTTCGAATTGCAATCTTTATTAGACGAAGACAATACCCAAACCCACCAAATGATGGCAGAACAGTTGAATGTCACTAGTCAAGCCATTTCCGATCGCCTGAGAGCTATGGGAAAGATTCAAAAGGTTGGAAAATGGGTTCCACATGAATTGGACGAACGACAGATGGAAAAAAAACGAAAAAACTGTGTGCGAAATGCTGCTTTTACGCCACGAAAGAAAGGGTTTTTTGCATCGAGTTGTAACTGGCGATGAAAAATGGATTTATTTTCAGAATCCCAAACGAAAAAAATCATGGGTAACGCCAGGACAACCATCCACATCGAGTGCAAGACCGGATCGTTTTGGGAAGAAGACAATGCTGTGTGTGTGGTGGGATCCGAAGGGAGTAGTCTACTACGAGCTTCTCAAACCCGGCGAAACAGTCAATACCGAGCGCTACCGACAACAAATGATCAATTTGAGTCACGCATTGATCGAAAAACGCCCAGAATGGGCTCGCAGGCACGCCAAAGTCATTCTTCAGCATGATAACGCTCCTGCACATTCAGCCAGATTGACTAAGGAAACGATTTCTTCGCTTGGTTGGGAACTCCTACCCCACCCGCCGTATTCACCTGACCTGGCGCCTTCTGATTATCACCTCTTCTCATCGATGGGACAATCATTGGCGGAGCAACACTTCAACAATTTCGAAAACGTACGAAAATGGCTCGATGAATGGATTTCAAATAAAGATGAAGCATTCTTTTGGAATGGTATCCATATATTGCCCGAGAGATGGACAAAATGTGTAGAAAGCGAGGGTCAGTACTTTGAATAAAATATATTATACTTTTTTTTAAATTACTGTGTATATATTTTAAGAAATAAACGACATTTTAAACTTGCATACCTGGTAATACTTTATTTAACAATTCATTATAAATATTCGGTCGGCAATTTTTATATATTTCATTGTCTTGAAGTAGCCATTTGTAACCACTCAGGACTAAGCTCCTATTCAAGTTGTGACTGTACTTTTGGAATTGAGAGCAATGAGTATGCGATTAAACGTTTGCATGGTTTGTCCGTTGCAGAAAGTACCGTACTGAGTCTTAGTTCCATAGTCTTTTTATTAACAAAGCAGTTTTCAGAAACGATTAATACATTGTGTAATGCGCTACGAAAGCCAGAACCTGTTTGCACATATTGCACATACTGTTAATATTGTTACTAATTGTTCTTGAGAAACACTTAAACATAGATTTAAGTAACAGTTGTTCATCACAGATTAGAAAACCTGGAAATTTCGAAACTGTCCCTTCCTCCAATGTCTTCACACCTCAATCCTATTGACCACGTGTAGGATGCCTTGTAGAAGGAGGCTTTGAATAACCATGCACAGCTAGTAGGCCTTTAGCAACTTAAACATCTATGCAGCGGAATTCCTTAAAGTATTAGTGACAACATTAATAACAATATGCCTAATAGCAGGAAAACCAACAAAGTAGGTACTGTTTTCAAAACCAAATGTGTTAAAAAAAAAAAATCTTGTATTCTTCATAATTCCTTTATTAAACCATCCTCTTGTATAATAATATAAAATGCTTGAAATTAGCAATTTCTAAAATTTTAACTCATTAGAAAAAAATGATTCTCTCATGCACAACTGATGGAGAGAATTTTGACCTGACCCTTCTTTGGAATGTTTGAATGTGAGTCTCTAATATGTGCTTACAATTTTTCTTAATATTTAGTTCTTTAGTTTTTTATGAGAAATAAGTTGGACCAATTTACTTCGTTTTGGATGCATTAATGATTTTTATAATATTTAATTTGACCTAAATTCAAAATATTTTTTCTTTTATCATCTATATTAAAATATTATTAATAGAACTAAAATTCATGTAGTCAGTCATCTAAAGCTAGCATTTAAATCAATCACGTCCGTCGAAAAGGAAATAGAGTAGGAAAGATAAGAAGAAGAGGGAATAACAATCCTAGAGCTTGTAGGTGCTTAGGCCAGGGCGTGTAGGTGCCCCTGAGATTTATTAAGTCACGGTTATTCACCGAATATCAAATCTCAATGAATTATCTCCACCTACTATTCATAATTAGGTGATTGTCGACCCTCCGCGGAAAGGCTGATGACACCATAGATATAAAAATGTAAGAGTCATTCTTATTGTAATAGAAAAATAGAATGCTCGAAAAATTATAAATATTTATAAAAAGGACTAATTGATAATTGAGTGTATAAAGGGAGTGAGGAGTGCTGGTGCCCACGCAGCAATGAATCGACAAACGTTGACACCTACTCCAATGACAGCCTCCGCACTATCGCTCTCCCATCTCGGGTGGCGACTAGCTCGATGACTTTTAGTGTCTACTATATGTTCAAATTGAAATGGCCAATAAAAACCTGGTTTTTATAGCGCGCTTTAATGGAAATGAACACATACAATGGGAAAAGTTACAACTCTTTATTCTTTCTTATTTTTTTATTGGCAGCAGAAAATTATTTTTTCTAAGGAAATAACAAGACCAGAATAATATAGAAGAATATTACATTATTTAAACGTTTGGCCGTGGTTAGTTTTTGTATAAGAAAATTTACTTAGTTATACTCGTATTAATATTAATATTAA
The DNA here is from genome assembly GCA_003667255.2 of Euschistus heros. Lineage (NCBI taxonomy): Eukaryota > Metazoa > Arthropoda > Insecta > Hemiptera > Pentatomidae > Euschistus > Euschistus heros. The sequence continues at coordinate 1,512,880 of RCWM02000023.1, forward strand.
AAAAATTAAATAACACTATATGTTTCATTAAACATAAAAGACTCATAAATTAAACATACAAGGGGACGTTTGCAGTTGTAACTCACAGATTTGAATGCCGATTTGTGTGTGGGTAGTAGGGACCTATAATAGTGCAAAACTAGAGTTATAGCCGCCAATGGGCATTGGGAGCCGGCAAAAAAAAAATAAAATATGAAAATCACGTTTTATTTTTTTTCTCAGCTCTCAGTCAAGATAGAGAAATGATTCTTTCACGTTTAATTGAAGTTATGTAAGGTATTTGATATAAAAATACTTTCGTTATGCTCAAGACACCACCCGGCTTTAGGGTGCTCAAAAACTCTAAAAAAATGACAAAATTCCAAGGAAATCCGCTGTAAATCAGTGGAAACTTTTTTTTTTTTATAAAAAACTGACCTCAAATCTCGATTTAACACACCATAAAACCCTTATATGTGAAATTTTATCAAAATCAAAAATATATTGATTTTTAACCCCTTTCGAGGAGGTTAAAATTTTGAAATTGAGATTTCATCAACATTTTCTACCGGCCATAACAACTGCTGTGTTCAACCGATTGCAATAGTAATAGCATCACTAGAATCAGCATACATTCTGCTTTTTATCCATGCATATACCATTGGATTTACTCCCGATTTTTAGTGGAAAAAACTGATGTGAATGAAAAAATCCAAGGTCAGCTATAACTTGAGATACTTTAATAAGGAGAAATCCTACAACCTCCGGATTTGGGCTAAACTATGCAGTTTTAAGGCTTCTAGATGATCTTAAAATTTTGTCTTAATCGGTTGCGAAATATGTGAGATAGCGCAAATCATTTACATTTTTTTCAGAAATTGACAGCCCCTTGCCTTCTAAAATCCTACAAAATTTTAAAGGTAAAAAAAAATTATTTTTGATTTCGAAAAAAATTAAGTTTCTAAATGTTTTTTGAGATGAGGAATCTGAAAATAATATCAGTTTTTAGTTAAAAAAATTTCCTCACCTATATATATATATAATAAGACTGATATAAAATGATCTTTTCCTATTATTATTTTAGTTTTTACACAATAAATTTCAAATAAGACCATTTAAAAAATATATGCATTTTTTTAAACCAAAACCTGATATTAATTTTAGATTATTCATCAATCTTAGGATTTCTATGCAATTTGAAATAAAAATATGTCATTTTAAAACGTTTTATTTATATAATATAGGTGAGGAAAATTTTTTAACTAAAAACTGATATTATTTTCAGATTCCTCATCTCAAAAAACATGTAGAAACTTAATTTTTTCGAAATCAAAAATAATTTTTTTACCTTTAAAATTTTGTAGGATTTTAGAAGGCAAGGAAGCGGCTGTCAATTTCTGAAAAAATGTAAATGATTTGCTCTATCTCACATATTTCGCAACCGATTAAGACAAAATTTTAAGATCATCTAGAAGCCTTAAAACTGCATAGTTTAGCCCAAATCCGGAGGTTGTAGGATTTCTCCTTATTAAAGTATAGGTCTCTACTACCCCCACACAAATCGGCATTCAAATCTGTGAGTTACAACTGCAAACGTCCCCTTGATAGTAAAATTCATAAACCATTTTATTGAAATAAATAAAGATGGATGAAGAAAGAGCAAAAGTTATAATGCAGCTTGTATATAATTATAACAAGGAAAAAGGAATAACAGAAACAAAGAACAGCGGTAGCATTATAATTGTAAATCTCAGCTATTTTTATGCAACTATAGTATTGGCTCGCATTAAGAAGCCACTGAGGCTATAGTTGTGATAATTCTTTGGTTTGAAAAAATATCAATGAAATAATAACTAGTTAATTGATTAAGATATTAAAGTGAAAATGTTGGGTCTGGCGCACCAGTTTCTATCAAGATACTTGATACATTTATCTCGCTCGAAGGATGTTCTAACACATAACAGGAGGGTATACAACGTTATGTGGTTTCACCTCAGAAATGGCTGGCAGTCTTTAACCCTAGCTATTACACTGATATTTATAGAGTGAATGTGTACAGCAGTTTATTAACTAAATGAACTTAACCTTGACACCTACAAATTAATTTATTCGGTTGGTGCTACAGACCACAGAGAGATATGGCCGATCTCATTCTTCTTACCGATATTCATTGCTACCATGAGCTACCCTCATCACCTTGCAGCGAACCATCACTTAAATCATCCAGTGCTTTCCACACCGACCTATGTTTAAACATTCGGGTTCAAGTAGACTGGCATCTGCTTGGATCTAAGAATTTTGTTGATTAATGCAGCAATCTGGGACCAACGTACTTTTTCTGGAAACAAAGCTCCCCTGGAAGGCAACTTTGGAAGTTAACTTTAACTCCTGAAAGACCGCTTCAATATTCCAATTTAAGATACAGAGGGTAGGGTCATCACTCCTATGCCTTGGTTGTTGGAAGTACCTCTCACAATGTAACAGTGTAACATAAAAAGAAATATAACGTAAAACATTCAATCATGGAATGTAAAAAAAAATAAAAAATAAAAAAGAATTTTTTGGAAAAAGGACAATTGTAGTTAACTATGAGAATGTTATAAAATAAAAATATTTGTTCTGAATTAACAAAGTTATCACATAGACCCTACCTTCATGGACCTCCATGGACCAACAATAAGGAAGTGAATCGGCATCTAACGGGCAAGGACATGGGAAATAACAGCTGATTCAGCTAATCTCAGGATCTGTACGAAATAATCGGGGATTTCGAGATTATGAACAGGTTCAATACTCATTTTAAAATACCTGATTGTAAAACGGGGGTTTAACTGGACCGTACACTGATTAAGAATTGTTACCTATGTCCAATATATCTGTAAGCTATAGAAAACATTCACATATTGTGTATGCTATAATTTAAAGGTCTGAATTAGGACTAAAACTTTAGAAAAAAAATTGTATTTATTTGTTTTTTTTTATCGTGTTTTTTTAGCTTAAGCATTTTGTTCAAACCTGTCCATTGTTATTGGAAAACAAGACATTTGATAAATATAAGTACAAAGAAATGAACAACATGAGGGGAGCGTGACACTTTGGTACCTTCTCCTATCTTGACATAAACTTTCTAATTATTCCATGAGTTTACTCTCATTAATTTAATTTCAAATTTTTAATTAATAATTTTTTATTTTCTGTATGATCACACAATTAAAAATAATGCTGAGTGATGGTCCAGTGACTTAAGTTGATGTGTCCTCCCTTTTGATTAGGAATAAAAAATAAAAAAAAATTGCAAGGAGTATCTCATATCTGTGTGATATGTATCTCATATCACAGCACAATTAATCTTTTTTTCGGTTTTATATGAGAATAATAATGATCTTTTAAATCAAGATCTGTATTTAAAATTTTACCAGTTTAGTTAATTTCCTTGTATCCATTAAAATACAATATTGGTTAACTGTGGTGTAGTGGTTAGCATAGCAACCTACTAAACCCAAGATCGCGGGTTCGCAGCCCGGCAGATGACCTTAGGATTTTTTAAAGGGAGTAAAAAATCCTTAGCTATGCCGTCCTTCGGAAGGGACGTAAAATGGGGGTCCCGAGCCTGTGCGATGTCAGGTACTCGTTAAAGATCCCTATCCTAATTATATCTGGATAGGTAAAATTTAGGACTCCCACCGTAGCATCGTCCGATTAGCCATAGCAGCATAAAGTGACGTTAAACGAAATAAACAAACAAACAATATTGGTTAAACCCCTGCCTCGGACGAAACCAAGAGTAACCCCAGTATAATGGACTACTATAGTATTTTGGAGAACCATATTGATTGATTTTCTCATTGAAACAGAGAATTAAGTTTAAAAGAAAAGAAAAAAATGTTGAGTGAAGCTGCTATTAGGTAATGCCAAGTCCATAAAGGAGCGGAGAGCCGGCGATGGGCGAACGCGATTACTCGACCAGATCAAGCAAAAGATATCTCCCTGGATAAAAGCGTTTAGCTCTTAAATCCCTAATAGCTTTCAAATCGATTACAATCGTCGGGCGAAAAGAGGTGGGGAACTTTTATATCGCTACTATCGATAAAGTTGAGGGCTGTTACCGCGAATCAATATTTTATGTTGTTTGATTCAACTTGCGAGATTGCCTTCAGAAGAAATGATATTATCTCAACGGCCAGCTAGAGGCATCCCTCCCGTCCAAACCAATTACAACTCCGAGGAAACCAAACATTATCCACATAATAACCCGTGTTTGGTTGGCTACTTTTAGTAGATGTACGTGGCTGTAAGATGTAGCAACAAATTATACGTCTATTTAAACAAGTTTATACAAAGTATTTATGAATATACTTTTTAGGCATACACAAAACGGTTTTCATATATTTTAATAGGTAACCGGTTTCTATTTTCTATACATAACCTTATAACATTATTAATTGTTACATGTGTAAGTATTTTTCAGCTTCAATGAGATTTTGATTCCAGCGATGTATATATTCTGTGAGTCATGTCTTTATCAATACACTTATTGAATTATTAATATTCCTTCTTGAGAAACTAAATTATTGTAATTTGATTCCACTATTATAGTATCCCTTTAAACGGAGATCGTGATGGCATTTAGGGACAAAATTAAAAAAAAAAATACGAAAAACAATTAAATTAAGAAAAATTAGTTGGGTTCTTTTCATAGCATTTATTTTTAGCGGGGAAATTTTAAATCTGCCATCGTCGGACATTTTCATCAACGGTTAGTGGACAAGGAACAATGTTCTAAATAAGGTCCCTTCCGTTTTGAATAGGGGCTTAGAGAACTCGAATATAATGGTCGCGGGTTTTATTTCCCACCTGAGCCTGCTAACATTCATTGACACCTCCCAGCCTGGTTAGTTTTCCAGCTATCCAAAGGTCTTGTGCTTGGGTTCAATCCAATACCTTATATTAATATATTTTGTTTGTTTATTTTGTTTAACGTCAGTTTATGTTGCTAAGGCTAATCGGACGATGCTACGGTGGAGTCCTAAATTTTGCCAATCCAGGTATAATTAGGATAGGGTTCTTTAACGAGTACCTGACATCGCACAGGCTCGGGATCCCCATTTTACGTCCCTTCCGAAGTACGGCCTAGCGAAGGATTTTTTACTCCCTTTAAAAAATCCTAAGGTCATCTGCCGGGCTGCGAACCCGCGATCTTGTGTTTAGTAGGTTGCTATGCTAACCATTACACCACAGGTGACCCCATTAATGTATTTTTTAATAACAGTAAATGTTTTTATATACGGTAAAACATGGAGCAATTATGGTTACGTCTAAAATAAGTATTTTAACTGTATTACATATTTCTTTTACCGAGTAAAAGTTTGTTTTATTTGTTTTGTTTTTTTGTGCCAGAAAGAGTGAGTATTTCTGATTCTCTGATTTATTTTTAAATCAGTTTCCTTTTAATTAAATATTAATAATATTGATAATATAATCGGATGACAACAAAATACACGATTAAAATATAATAAAGATATGACATAGTAAAAGAATACATATTAATAACTTTAATAATTGGTATGATTAATAAATAACATAATCCGAATCACCACTTTGGCTCTACCTTGTTGCGTAAAAAGAGACAATATAAAGAAAATAATGTTATTAGTTGAAAAGTTGACAGAATAAATTATGTAAACATCTTAAATGTTTAAAAACGTCTGAAATAATATTACATCATTGTAACAGTTTGTTGTTTTGTTCATAAACCAAAATGTTTTCAATACTATTTCAAAATAAATAATAGGACAGTTCATTAAGGTATTTTTTGATTATATATATATATATATATATATATATATATATTTTTAGATTGTATATTTTTCGATGTTTTGTATTTAGTACTTATATTAAACAGAACATAACGTTTTTGTGAATGTTGAATTATGAAGTGTTTAAAGTTTGTTAGGTTGCCAAATTTACGTCTTGCAGTAATTCGTAAGCTGATTGAAATAGCACTGATTAGGTGTTTAAAAGCATAAGAAGACAACCAATTTTTAATTTTAATGTATGAACTGGTAATCCAGATGAACATCAGTGCTTACAACAAAAGGCCCATGAATCATATTTTTACACACAATATCAAAAATCAAAGGATCTGTATTTGGATTTGATAATGATTTTAATTCGGCAAAAATAATTTTATTGATTTCATCTGGTTGATTTTAAGTAACTAATAGTGTGGCAAACCTCATTTCTGCTACTCAACACTGTAAATTTAAATTGTTATATTGCTAAACCTTTTTGGAACAATAAAAATAATGTAAAAATCAGTAGCTTAGCAAAGTAAACAGCAGTAGTTTAACAATGCAAACTCTATTGCGTAATAGTGCTAACCACTTATTGGTCGATTTTCACACTTCACTGCGATCCACATGTTTAAAATAATTTAATTTAATATAAGTAAATTTTATTATCAACTAGTCGCGGCTCCGCCCGCTCTTATAGTGTTTAAATAGTGAAGTAAAGAACTTAAGTTTAACTAATAATAAAAGTTTTATTTTTTAACAATAAAAATCTTAACATACAGTTGAGAATTATTTACTCACAGTATTTCTATATATTTTCACTCAGAGCTGTAATTTTCAACCCGGTATTATTGCAATGATTAGTTGGTTGAAATTTACTTAAAAGCATTATTGGATATTCAATCTTAATTCTTATTCTTAGTTCTTATCTGTGAGTTGGTAATTTAGATGAACAGAGACTTTTTAGGAACACTGGCGGATAATGGAATGGATTGTCAGTGCTTACAACCCTGTCAATAGAGATATTCTCTATGTCACAATTTACTTTTTCAATAATAATGTTAATTTTCTCTGCTGTAGTATTTGTTGGTAATATTACTGCTCTTTTACACAACCAATGGTACGATTTATTAAATAAACCTGAAACATCAAAACGAATATGAAATTATTGAAATTTTAGTCTTCTTACAACCTTCATCAAAAACCACATTGAAAGTTTGACCTAGGGGGCTAGGTCACCCATTTTTTACACACAATATTAAAAAATAAACAATAGATATTTTGGTGAGGTAATAATGTTTAGTGCGGCAAAAATAATTTTATTGATTTCATTTGGTTGGATTTTAATGTCTAACTTTAAAAGTTAATGACAGAGTGACAAAGTTCTGCCACTTAATACTGTTAATTTAAATTATTATTATAGTAAACTATACTATTTAAAATTTTCCTAGAACTATGAAGATTTCGTAGTTAAAATTTGGTACAGATTTGTTTAATAGTTTTACCATTGCCATCTCTGTTGCAGATTGCCGCTAACCACATACCGTTCGATTATTAAACATTCCTAGGATCCACAAGTCACACTAAATAATTATAGCTTTTTTTATTACAATTTATTTTAATATTTTAATATCAATATCTAGCTCTATATAACCCTGTACTGCTATAACCTCTCTTAAATGACATTCACCACACATCTTTCAATTTTTAAAACTCACTGCGTACCACATATTTATCGCTTTTAGGCAACAATTTAATAGACAATATGTAAATTTTCTTATTGCTAAATCTTCTTTCAACTTTGAAGATGATGTAGTTAAGATTGGTTTAGTAGTTTTTGCTGCTAGTGATCACAAACGGAAAATGGCTTGTCCTTTTATATAATAGTATAGATATTGATTAATTTAGAACATATGTTTTATTGGTAATTTTTTACAAACACCTGCAATAAAGTAGTACTTATAAAAAATAAAAAAGTATTTCAAAACAGGATAAATCAATTTGAAACGGTAGAAAGTTTATTTATTTTTTTTTTTTTACAGAAATGGCATTCATAACTGGCTCTTTCAGCCACGGCACGGTCCAATATCCCACACCTGAGACCATTTTACCCAAACCTTTCCCTGAGTGTCTTCAGAGAACTTTCTATCACAAAAGATGCAAGTTGTGTTCCATAACAAGTGATATGTCGAAGTTCCCGGAAAAATGGGTGCCCATATTTACACCAACTCCACTTAAGAAAGATGGCCACTATCACATGCAACCTAAAAGCGAACGGTCTGCTTTAAAAAGTAGCTTAAGATCTCCGCTTTCCAGATATCATTGTGAAAGTATTATAAGAACATAAAACGGAAACGATTTCCCATGTGTCTCACAAGTTTACAGCCTAGAATAAACACCAATATGCACAATAATTCAAGCCGCTTCAACTGGTTGAATGAATGGTTCCAACTGCTCAGTGCTATTTTAATTAGCAACTGGCTCCATAGAAAGTCCCCGCCGCCAATCTTCAATATCTCACTTAGCCAGTAGGGAGGGGTGCCCATATTTACAGCAGTGCCTGTTTTTACACCTTTTCCTCTCTCACTCACTCACCCTCTCTCGCTCACTCACTCACTCTCTCTATATATATATGTGTGTGTGTGTGTGTGTTTAATAAGAATCTTAAGGTTCAGTCAGTAAAATAACAAACAACTTATTTTGGCGACGTTTCGAGACTATATGTCTGACAATATTTGGTTTTCATAATCATACCCTACAGTAAAAAACATTCTGTTTAGCTAATATTATATACTAGAGTCATTGGCGTAGATTATTTTTGAATAAGGATTATCTTATTATGATGAAATATTATAAAGGAGGTATTCTTTCTTTATCAATATTTTGATTTAATTTAGGTTCTAATAATATGTCTTCTCCTCCTTCTTTAAACTTAGCAGGGGAAATTTATTTAATTAATTCTTTAATTCCTTGAGGTTATATAACATTTTGTCTTACCAAATACAAGTAAGTATTGGAAATACCCGCATTTACACACATCCCTTACTTTCTTCTCAAATTTCCCCAGTTCAATATATATATATATATATATATATATATATATATATATATATATATATATATATATATATATATATATATATATATATATATATATATATATATATATAATTTTATTTTTGAAGAGAAAAGGTTTGACCCGGTCGGGATTCGAACCCGAGTTTCCACCACTCTAGCGTGGCGCCTCATCCAACTAGGCCACCGGGGTCGTATCCGAACCAGGCAAATCTTCTCTCTTCAGTGATCCATAACCCCCGGGCACTCGCAAATCGCGATGTGATTCCGGGGATGAATGTTCATATTGAACATTACATTTAACTTGGATCTATTGACAATCCGTCACCGGTATATATATATATATATATATATATATATATATATATATATATATATATATATATATATATATATATATATATATACTGGTGACGGATTGTCAATAGATCCAAGTTAAATATAATGTTCAATATGAACATTCATCCCCGGAATCACATCGCGATTTGCGAGTGCCCGGGGGTTATGGATCACTGAAGAGAGAAGATTTGAAATGATTTTTCGATTATTTCATTACGAAGATATGTACATTTCCTTGAAGATGCATTTTTCTAAAGCGAAAAAAAAATAACACTTTTTAAAAGTTCTTTTAAAACGATTATTTGCCAAAGTTTGAAATACTAATTGAACATCACTATATATGTGTAATGGTTTTTGGACGATTTTTGTTTCACAAAAGTAGACTTAGCCTTGGCTGTCCAGAATTTTCGAAGTTAGTTGTTTGATAAATCTAACTCATCTTCGTTTTATTTATTTATTTAAAAAAAGTTCCAACTAGCTAGGTTCTTTGTGGTTGCTCAATATAAAGTATGTATACCTAAATAACAGTGTTATCTGTATAAATTCAGGCCTTGGGTGTATCTGTTTTAAATAATTCATTTCTTATATTGTATTCTATAGGACTTATTTTTAGATGTGTTATTTTTTTTAATTATTATTATTAAAAAATTATAGTAATAATACTAATAATAATGATATTAATAAGAGAAAAGTATATTGTAAGCTTTTAACTCTTCGTTCTATTAAATATTTGTACATATTATAAGATCCAGAAAAAAAAAAAAAAAAAAAAATATATAATATATATATATATATATATATATACCAGGTATGCAAGTTTAAAATGTCGTTTATTTCTAAAAATATATACACAGTAATTTAAAAAAAAAGTATAATATATTTTATTCAAAGTACTGACCCTCGCTTTCTACACATTTTGTCCATCTCTCGGGCAATATATGGATACCATTCCAAAAGAATGCTTCATCTTTATTTAAAATCCATTCATCGAGCCATTTTCGTACGTTTTCGAAATTGTTGAAGTGTTGCTCCGCCAATGAGTGTCCCATCGATAAGAAGAGGTGATAATCAGAAGGCGCCAGGTCAGGTGAATACGGCGGGTGGGGTAGGAGTTCCCAACTAAGCGAAGAAATCGTTTCCTTAGTCAATCTGGCTGACTGTGCAGGAGCGTTATCATGCTGAAGAATGACTTTGGCGTGCCTGTGAGCCCATTCTGGGCGTTTTTTTTCGATCAATGCGTGACTCAAATTGATCATTTGTTGTCGGTAGCGCTCGGTATTGACTGTTTCGCCGGGTTTGAGAAGCTCGTAGTAGACTACTCCCTTCTGATCCCACCACACACAGCATCTTCCCAAAACGATCCGGTCTTGCACTCGATGTGGATGGTTGTCCTGGCGTTACCCATGATTTTCTTCGTTTGGGATTCTGAAAATAAATCCATTTTTCATAGCCAGTTACAACTCGATGCAAAAAACCCTTTCTTTCGTGGCGTAAAAGCAGCATTTCGCACACAGTTTTTTTCGTTTTTCCATCTGTCGTTCGTCCAATTCATGTGGAACCCATTTTCCAACCTTTTGAATCTTTCCCATAGCTCTCAGGCGATCGGAAATGGCTTGCCTAGTGACATTCAACTGTTCTGCCATCATTTGTTGGGTTTGGGTATTGTCTTCGTCTAATAAAGATTGCAATTCGAAGTCCTCAAACTTTTTTGGTCGATTTTCTCGTTTTTGATCAGTAACATCAAAATCACCACGTTTGAAACTTTGAAACCAACGTTCACATGTCCTGACGGTTGGAGCAACATCGCCATAAGTCTCAACAAGAATTCGATGACATTCAGATGCCTTTTTCTTTTGATTAAATAAGAAAATCATGACATGCCGCAAATGCTCTTTATTTGGCTTAAAATTAGACATTTTTAACACCAAAGAAAGGTATGATACGTCCACGTAAACGACTTAAATACAACTGACTTTTGTAAACAAATGACTAACAAACAAAATAGCGTTTAGAGATAAGCAAGTCCTTCAATAGGCTAAGAGCGCATTCTATTGGAATTAAAACGACATTTTAAACTTGCATACCTAGTATATATATATATATATATATATATATATATATATATATATATATATATATATATATGTAATTCTTCTTGATATAAATCAATATTATTAAATATATTATTTTATTTTTGAAGAGAAAAGATTTGACCCGGTCGGGATTCGAACCCGAGTTTCCACCTCTCTAGCGTGGCGCCTTATCCAACTAGGCCACCGGGGTCGTATCCGAACCAGGCAAATCTTCTCTCTTCAGTGATCCATAACCCCCGGGCACTCGCAAATCGCGATGTGATTCCGGGGATGAATGTTCATATTGAACATTACATTTAACTTGGATCTATTGACAATCCGTCAACGGTATATATATATATATATTTATGTGTAATTTTTCTTGATATAAATCAATATTATTAAATATATTATTTTATTTTTGAAGAGATAAGATTTGACCCGGTCGGGATTCGAACCCAAGTTTCCGCCTCTCTAGCGTGGCGCCTTATCCAACTAGGCCACCGGGGTCGTATCCGAACCAGGAAAATCTTCTCTCTTCAGTGATCCATAACCCCCGGGCACTCGCAAATCGCGATGTGATTCCGGGGATGAATGTTCATATTGAACATTACATTTAACTTGGATCTATTGACAATCCGTCACCGGTATATATATATATGTAATTTTTCTTGATATAAATCAATATTATTAAATATATTATTTTATTTTTGAAGAGAAAAGATTTGACCCGGTCGGGAATCGAACCCTAGTTTCCACCTCTCTAGCGTGGCGCCTTATCCAACTAGGCCACCGGGGTCGTATCCGAACCAGGCAAATCTTCTCTCTTCAGTGATCCATAACCCCCGGGCACTCGCAAATCTCGATGTGATTCCGGGGATGAATGTTCATATTGAACATTACATTTAACTTGGATCTATTGACAATCCGTCACCGGTATATATATATATATATAATTTTTCTTGATATAAATCAATATTATTAAATATATTATTTTATTTTTGAAGAGAAAAGATTTGACCCGGTCGGGATTCGAACCCGAGTTTCCACCTATCTAGCGTGGCGCCTTATCCAACTAGGCCACCGGGTTCGTATCCGAACCAGGCAAATCTTCTCTCTTCAGTGATCCATAACCCCCGGGCACTCGCAAATCGCGATGTGATTCCGGGGATGAATGTTTATATTGAACATTATATTTAACTTGGATCTATTGACAATCCGTCACCGGTATATATATATATGTAATTTTTCTTGATATAAATCAATATTATTAAATATATTATTTTATTTTTGAAGAGAAAAGATTTGACCCGGTCGGGATTCGAACCCGAGTTTCCACCTATCTAGCGTGGCGCCTTATCCAACTAGGCCACCGGGTTCGTATCCGAACCAGGCAAATCTTCTCTCTTCAGTGATCCATAACCCCCGGGCACTCGCAAATCGCGATGTGATTCCGGGGATGAATGTTCATATTGAACATTACATTTAACTTGGATCTATTGACAATCCGTCACCGGTATATATATATATATATATATATATATATATATATATATATATATATATATATATATATATATATATATATATATATATATATATATATATATACTGGTGACGGATTGTCAATAGATCCAAGTTAAATATAATGTTCAATATGAACATTCATCCCCGGAATCACATCGCGATTTGCGAGTGCCCGAGGGTTATGGATCACTGAAGAGAGAAGATTTGCCTGGTTCGGATACGAACCCGGTGGCCTAGTTGGATAAGGCGCCACGCTAGATAGGTGGAAACTCGGGTTCGAATCCCGACCGGGTCAAATCTTTTCTCTTCAAAAATAAAATAATATATTTAATAATATTGATTTATATCAAGAAAAATTACATATATATATATACCGGTGACGGATTGTCAATAGATCCAAGTTAAATGTAATGTTCAATATGAACATTCATCCCCGGAATCACATCGCGATTTGCGAGTGCCCGGGGGTTATGGATCACTGAAGATAGAAGATTTGCCTGGTTCGGATACGACCCCGGTGGCCTAGTTGGATAAGGCGCCACGCTAGAGAGGTGGAAACTCGGGTTCGAATCCCGACCGGGTCAAATCTTTTCTCTTCAAAAATAAAATAATATATTTAATAATATTGATTTATATCAAGAAGAATTACATATATATATATATATATATATATATATATATATATATATATATATATATATATATATATATATATATATATATATATATATATATATATATATATATATATATATATATATATATATATATATATATATATATATATTTTTTTTTTTTTTTTTTTTTTTCTGGATCTTATAATATGTACAAATATTTAATAGAACGAAGAGTTAAAAGGTTACAATATACTTTTCTCTTATTTATATCATTATTATTAGTATTATTACTATAATTTTTTAATAATAATAATTAAAAAAAATAACACATCTAAAAATAAGTCCTATAGAATACAATATAAGAAATGAATTATTTAAAACAGATACACCCAAGGCCTGAATTTATACAGATAACACTGTTATTTAGGTATACATACTTTATATTGAGCAACCACAAAGAACCTAGCTAGTTGGAACTTTTTTTAAATAAATAAATAAAACGAAGATGAGTTAGATTTATCAAACAACTAACTTCGAAAATTCTGGACAGCCAAGGCTAAGTCTACTTTTGTGTGAAACAAAAATCGTCCAAAAACCATTACACATATATAGTGATGTTCAATTAGTATTTCAAACTTTGGCAAATAATCGTTTTAAAAGAACTTTTAAAAAGTGTTATTTTTTTTTCGCTTTAGAAAAATGCATCTTCAAGGAAGTGTACATATCTTCGTAATGAAATAATCGAAAAATCATTTTCAAGACATTATTTATTTAGATATTCAAAAATAATACTAAAGAAAGACATTCACTTTTAGGGTTTCTCCACGTTTGCTTCACGGTGCGTCACTGACAAGAGCCTATTTCAAAAATAATAAAATAAACTAAGGAATAATAAGTTAAACTAATATTGCATTGAAAAACCATTGAATTAAATTAAGATGTATTTTTTTTTGTTTTATTTTTTTACTGAGGATATGTATGATGATAATATAGGTAGTAGGGGTGTGCAGTCATGGAAACACAATAAAAATATTAATATATTGTGCCAACGTTTTAGCCTACAATGTTAGCCTTCAAGTGAACCAGCAGGAAAAAAACAAAAGATACGACAAAAAAAGTGAATTTTAAAAAAGGATAAAAGAAAACACTATGAAAATATTTAAAACATAAGTTTAAAAAGCAAGGAAAAAATTATTAGAAATATTTATATACTATGTATATAAATATATATGGTATTATAAATGTCTTTATTTTACTACTTACGCCTCAATCTTAATCATTCCTGTATTGCAATGTACTATCCAACTGTTATATTATATATTTGTTCATCAACTGAATCCAATCATCTTTTTTCTTAAACCTTTTTTTTTTTTTTAATCTAAATAAATAAATAAATAATTTTTTTTATATTTAAATAATTAATTTTTATTTTTTTAACTCATTCTTTTAATTTTGATACTGTTTTTCTTTTCTTATCTTTTTTAAAATTCACTTTTTTTTGTTTTTCTTTCTAGCCACGAAGAAGGCTTGAAGGCCGTAAGGTCGGCAAAATAAACAATAAATTAATATTTTAATCGTGTTTCCATGACTTCACATCCAAACTACCTACATCATCATTGAATTAAGGTACTATTGAATCTTATATTACCGAAGAAATGGCTGATAGTTGGATGTGGTAAATGCAGCGATATGTATTTGAAAACAAATGGAATCTGTCGATTATTTGGCGAGAATCAGCCTTCTTATCCTCGGGCAGAATAAAGACAAGCTGACGATGGAATATCAGGAGCAGATCCTGTGGCTAATGACGATAGGAGACAGAGCATGGAAGAGATCGATAAATAGGCACAGTGTGTGTCCGAGCCTTTTAGAGACAATAGGAAGTTGTGATAAGAGGCGGGGCTAAATCTCCCGAGTCCAGGGCCTAAATGGATCCAAACCAGATAATCCACGGCCATTAGCGCCCCTATCCCGCTGATAGCAACTTTTATAATCCTTTGTCTGTCCCCTTATTGATAAGCCAACTCTCAGCTATCTTCTTTTTTAACAGATAGCCCTAGCCTCTAGAAGAAATAAACTTAATGTCAGACTGTTTCAGATAATCTCCCGCCGGCTAAAAAGCCTTTCACAATGCTGAATTTAATACCGCTCGATATAAAATTATTGCCGTTCAAATCTGCTTTCGGACGTATCGGGGAGTCTATAGTACTAACCCGGGACGACTTCCTTCGATTTGTTTATCAAGTACCACTTCCTTTAAACTTGTCGATCCGTGTTCATTGAATTATGTCTCAAATATAGATTCCCAAGGGAAAATTTGAATAATTTCAATAGACTGTCACAATACTCGAAATATTTGCAGCATTAGTTGTCTCTCTCCACCATCGCAGGCTCACAAACTAATGACGCACAAGGTTCCCCTAGATAGTACGAGTATCTATATCAAACATCATCTGGCCCTTTTAACAGACTATTATGGAAGATCGGTTCATCACATTGTGGGGTGGAATCTGTCTAGAAAGGGAGAGGTCCTCAGTCTAAGTTCACAGTGTAAAACATATTCTATTCTTATTTTCGTATTTATTTTAATTTATTATTATTATTATTCTAATTTGCTATTATTTTTTTTTTAATTAAAAAATTTAATTTACGTTCCTTTTTTTGTATCGTAAGTCCTTTTTAATTTATAATTTCTTGATTTCCTTTAAATAAGGCATAAATGTGAACTTGGAGCAATATTTATGATTTCAGTTTATTGTGGCAGATAGCAATATTTGTCAAAATAAATGTATAAAAAAATTATTTCAATTCATAATTCTGAGATTCACAGTCGACTCACTATATTATAACTACTATATAATACAACTGTTAAACATTACCAGTTTATAAAAACCAAATTTATAAAATAAGATTTGGACAATGTATACTGGACAGGGCAGCGGGTCATCTTCGACGAAGACCAGACGGAGGGGAATGCTGACCATGAGAGCGATGAAGAGGGTCCGGCCTCCGGTCTTACCCGGGTAGTTGGGGGGGGGGATCGGGAGGGGAGGGGGAGGTAGCGATCCCTATCCACGTCTAATTTGTAAAACCGACTGCTTTACATACAATGGCCAAAATCTCTCCACGTCTGCACTGATAATACCACGCCCTTATTTCTCTTATAATTTCAGGCTGTCTTTCAGGCAATAAGAATAAAAGAACGAAAATCTAAGCCGCCGAATTCCAGGCGACTTGAATATAAACAATATCCCTTTGATACGCCGCCTGACGGAATGCTCCAGGATTCCTGGCTACTGATAAAATAATATTCTCGACGAATGGGAATCCGAGATGTGAAGCGATACAACTTATTGTGGTACTTGTAAGATATCTGAAGTGGAAGGGGATTAGATACGATGTAACGGTCAACATATATTACAAATATGAGACAAATATTTACATTTTTTTTCTTTGGAAAAATATTATTCTATTGTCCATATATGATCTTGTATAAAATATTTTTTCAAAGCATGCTGATTTCAGCAGGCTTCACGTTTTCGGTCGTGGCTTATACCCAAGTATCTACAAATACACGGTTATCTTGTTCTTTTAGCAATTGGGCCAAGTGGTTTTGAATATCATCGGAAATTTAAATTTCTTCCTAAACTCCTATCCCATAAAATCCAAATCTCCATGGCATTATTCTTGACCAAACAGGTGACGTAGTACACGCACTATCTCCTCTCTTAATCTCCTTTGTTGATTTCGGCATTTTTTAAGGAAACTCGACATCTCCTTGTATCATCATGCATATTTACAGAGTTCAATCAGAATCATATATTGTAGAAGCTCATTAACTGCTTTCGGAGATTCTAAATAACGATCCCACGACACAACCATATATGTGACATGATATCTCTAGACACCGAACTTGATCCCTACCTAATTCACCTTCAATTGATAATTCCTTCTATTACTAGAACGAATTTTTCCTTAATTATTATTCTATAAGCTTTAAGATTTATACCAAACATTATTCCTGGAATATATTTTAGAAGGTAGTGACAATAAATAATGTAAAATCCTAAAAATGACACCCTATGGATACCTTTTAAAATACGGACAGAATTGAAAGTACTGTTACACAGTTTAGGATTTAAAAGTAATTTTATGATTTTTTTTTTTCCAAACACCTTTTTTTCTAATTTTTAAGATTGGGTGCCAATAACTGTCTGGAGTGTCAATAGCTGTATGATTTACCCTACGATGTGATTTAAGTCATTGTTGTATATTAATATACACATCTATCAATTTTACTACAGATAAGAAAGGAATTTAAAAAAAATATCTGAGATGCTGTATATTGCATCCTAATTTAGAGATGATTTAAGTGTGTAACAAAATAGCAGATAAAACGTCATCGAAATCACTAAATAGATGATGATCCAAGATCAAAGCGACAAACCTTATTCAAATATTTAAAAACACTTTATAATAATATAATAACGATAAACTAAAGAATTAGGCAATAGCCTAGATCGAGAAAAGAGAGCTTGAAAAATGACTAAATCAATTTATAAATGTATCCGGTATCTGTGGCTTTCTCGGTCCCTCTCAGAGTTGGCGTTATCTCGACCGCTAGATAGCCCACTTCTCCTCCTCGGATTTAGATATCTACCTTCTTCCATCCTAAATTTTAAGATTACGTCCACTATCTGTTTTGAAACTCCTTTCACGGCTTGGCCTCTAGACTTTTTTTTCCATTGTTTCTCTATTTCTTTAGTTGTTTTTTTTTGTTCCATATTGCGTCAGCAATTCCGAGGTCGGAAACGTTCCAACATTCAATAATATTATTAGTGTCTCAAGCCGTTCATTTAAGGTTAGGAACAATCAGTGGAATATGGAAGTAACGATATTAAATCATTTATTCAGTTTTAAACAATTTCTAACTACAACTCCCAAAAGTTGACTCATTGGATGTTTACTCCAATTAAATTAACTCACTCATTTCAATAGAAACCGAGAAGCCAGTAAGCAGCTCTATTTACTTGAGATATGAATCTAAAACACTGAATTATGGAAAACAATGCCTTTTAAAAACAATATACACAACTCAAAATAAGTATCTCATTGGCTAACACAGTACACAATACATTAATAATATAAAAGAAAAAACTGCAAAAAAACAATGGTGTGATATTGTTGAGCGTATTTATACATATAAGGAAGGCAGGGGTTTGGAGCGCGGTCATAACACATTTATATCTATCACCGCAATGAATAAGTGATTAAGGCTAAATGTCCCCTCACTCTGGTGTGTTTCTGCCTCAAGAGATCGCAGCACCTACGGGGTCAATTTTAGATTCCTCCTAATTAAGAAACCAATAGACATTTTTTAGATCGGAAAACGGATTTATTAATAAAATGGACATAGAATCTGATGAATCTATTTTAGAAGGCCATATATGTGATATTTACAATTTTAGGTTCAAAAAACTACTTTCTAGTATTTTTTAAAGAAAAGTCAACTAATAGGCAAGTGTAGAATAATAAAATATAAATATTAGCGAAAAAAAAATTTTAATTATACGAACAACATCGGCCGAAACCCATAAATACGAAATTCTATGCAAATGTTTTTGTTTTGTTTTTCAGGTAGCATCTACATCTATCATGACTATAGCAGCCTCAAACTACAAATCTAAAATAAGATTTCCATCGAAAGGTTGTTTTGGGACTCAAAATAGAATTTACACGATCCGAAATGAAAATTTCGAAAAATTATAAAAGTAAACAATAATTAAAACTATATAACCAAAACAACTGCATACTTATTGTAAATATATTTAAAAATGCGGGGTGCATCAAAATATAAGAAGGAATTAGGAAAAATCACGTTAGAAGTATGGTAGAGGATAAGCGATTATAAACACTGATCCCCCAACTTCCGCCGCCGGGTATAACGACATGCTCTAGCCCTATTTTGGAGGGCCTACAACTTTTGTTCTACTTCACTTCCCCAATGATGATTTTATTGACTAGAATTATAACATTGTTCATATATAAAGGGAAAAGGATATAAATAAAAACATTATTTTATTATCAATTTATATAAAACTAGTTGAAAAAAAAAGGAATTCACAAACAATAAAGTATTATCTATTCCTATTACTAATTAAAAAAATTAAAATTACTTATGCTATATTACTGCACATTAAAAAAATATATATTATGAACAAATATGATATATTATTTTTGTATAAATGTTGCTTATTCTTAATAAGGAATAATTATATTATGAGCTGTATTTATTAAAATTATTTACTTTTTTAATACCCAAATCAAAAAGATTTAGTACTTTTACTGATTTCATATAAAAGTGATGAGTACAAAAAGTTATTGAATTTTTCAATTGAATTTAAGTTTAATAAAATAACACCAATATGGAACACCAACGCACAGAGAGGTAACTTGTAGGTCTAGCCGGCCAAAAATATCATCTTTTCCTATATATTTTGTGTTCCTGATTTCGAAAAAATATTGTATAAAAAATAAAGGACCTTTGGTTTTTTTAAATATGATTAACCTTACAAATAACCAATACTATCAAGTTTATCTGGGCTTTGCAGCCCAGATTAAATAATCCAATTACTTTAACAAGTTTGAATTTCAAAACAGGTCGCGGTTTTTAATGTGCTGGTATGGTTATTTTACGAAACTTGATCATAACTTTATATATAGGTTCTTATAGTAAATTTAATGAGCATTCAGATGAAAAAAAAGAAATTTCCGATCGAACAATTAGTTTCGGAACTGTAGTCAAATGAATGGTGATATAGGTGTTTTCGCAGAAAAGTGCGACCCTAGTCAAAGAGTGTTGAAATGAGGGGTGTAGATTGCATGAAATATGCGATAATTTCTGATGTCGCAGCTTCGCCAGGAGCAATTAGAAGGCAAACCTACTAAAAGTCTCCGAACCTGGAGGTTGAGCTAAGGTTGGGGGGGAGAAGAGAGGTCCCAATTTCGTATTTTTCGATCTTATCCCGAAAACAGTGGACTCAAGAAAAATATGCTATAAATCGGAATTAAAGCTAATTGAATTTCCTATAAAATTTATTATATACATATTTGTCGAAATTCCAACGGTTTTCGAGATATATGTTATTTAAAATCGATAATTTTAGAAATAAAAAAATGTTTACCTCACTTTTTGTTAAACATTTGCTTCAAATACCAGAAACTTATATATGAAATTAAATTAAATTTAATGCTCTACAATTTTGATTATGTAATTTTTTCTGAGGAACGATCGGGGAAGGTACTAGAAATAAAAGTATTACAAAAAGTGAAGTAACATTTGTTTTTTCCCCGAAAATCACCGATTTTCAATAACGTACCAGGTATGCAAGTTTAAAATGTCGTTTATTTCTTAAAATATATACACAGTAATTTAAAAAAAAGTATAATATATTTTATTCAAAGTACTGACCCTCGCTTTCTACACATTTTGTCCATCTCTCGGGCAATATATGGATACCATTCCAAAAGAATGCTTCATCTTTATTTGAAATCCATTCATCGAGCCATTTTCGTACGTTTTCGAAATTGTTGAAGTGTTGCTCCGCCAATGAGTGTCCCATCGATGAGAAGAGGTGATAATCAGAAGGCGCCAGGTCAGGTGAATACGGCGGGTGGGGTAGGAGTTCCCAACCAAGCGAAGAAATCGTTTCCTTAGTCAATCTGGCTGAATGTGCAGGAGCGTTATCATGCTGAAGAATGACTTTGGCGTGCCTGTGAGCCCATTCTGGGCGTTTTTCGATCAATGCGTGACTCAAATTGATCATTTGTTGTCGGTAGCGCTCGGTATTGACTGGTTCGCCGGGTTTGAGAAGCTCGTAGTAGACTACTCCCTTCTGATCCCACCACACACACAGCATTGTCTTCTTCCCAAAACGATCCGGTCTTGCACTCGATGTGGATGGTTGTCCTGGCGTTACCCATGATTTTTTTTTCGTTTGGGATTCTGAAAATAAATCCATTTTTCTTCGCCAGTTACAACTCGATGCAAAAAAACCCTTTCTTTCGTGGCGTAAAAGCAGCATTTCGCACACAGTTTTTCGTTTTTTTTTTCCATCTGTCGTTCGTCCAATTCATGTGGAACCCATTTTCCAACCTTTTGAATCTTTCCCATAGCTCTCAGGCGATCAGAAATGGCTTGCCTAGTGACATTCAACTGTTCTGCCATCATTTGTTGGGTTTGGGTATTGTCTTCGTCTAATAAAGATTGCAATTCGAAGTCCTCAAACTTTTTTGGTCGATTTTCTCGTTTTTGATCAGTAACATCAAAATCACCACGTTTGAAACTTTGAAACCAACGTTCACATGTCCTGACGGTTGGAGCAACATCGCCATAAGTCTCAACAAGAATTCGATGACATTCAGATGCCTTTTTCTTTTGATTAAATAAGAAAATCATGACACGCCGCAAATGCTCTTTATTTGGCTTAAAATTAGACATTTTTAACACCAAAGAAAGGTATGATACGTCCACGTAAACGACTTAAAAACAACTGACTTTGTAAACAAATGACTAACAAACAAAATAGCGTTTAGAGATAAGCAAATCCTTCAATAGGCTAAGAGCGCATTTTATTGGAATTAAAACGACATTTTAAACTTGCATACCTGGTATATCTCGAAAACCATTAGAATTTCGACAAATTTATACATAATCAATTTTATAGGAAATGTAATCAGCTTTAATTTAGATTTGTAACATATTTTTCTAGAGTCGACCATTTTTGAGATATAGTCAAGGTCAAAAATAAAGTACGAATGTTTTTTCGGAATCAAACGTTTTAATAATGTTTTTAATAAATTTATTCATTTATGTCCTTATGATGCACTATATTAAATTATTATATTTAAATTATGTGCATCATATTAAAATCATATTCTGATTGTAAGCTTGTAAATATCAATATATATTCTCTCAGCAATTTAGTCACCAAACAGAAAAAAATGAATAAAATGGAATCATAAGGGGCAATATATACTTATTTCGCAGTAAAGGGGTTTTAAAACGTACACACTCCCTTTTGCGATCAAATTCCTTATTAGATCCATTGTAATATATTTATAAATATTTTCTTTGTCTTTGTAGCCTTCCGTGTTTGTTGACCAAAACAGGGGCCCGAATAGACTAGAGAAAAGAGGGTATGCAGAAAATAAATAATTTTTAAAAAATAAATAAAAATAGTATTTACGAAATCAAATTTTTCCCAAAATTACTTCTTATTTAAATCAAAAGGTTTGTAATGAATTACTTCTTATGTCTAACCGTTTTCAAATGTTAAGCAGTAAAAAAACACATTTTTTCTACAATTTAGACCCCGGGACGTAAAAAAAATGTGGGAAGTTTCTCATACAATAAAGCTTACAATTATTTATTATTACCTTTACTTTGAGATTAGGGTTTTGAAGGAGGAGAATAGTCAAACAAGCCTATACTGTGTGTGATATGTCGAATAAATAAGAAATGAAACTACTCTTGTGAAACAATTAAATGGATTGATCAAAAAAAAGAAAAAAAAAAAAAAAATTCAATTTCACAAAGAAATGGTTGTAAACATCTTGTCCTACCAGACCATTGTTGTTTGAACCTACGATAGTATTAGAAATGTTGATATTTCCTTTGATCCTATGCCGTCTAGGGATTTCGCGTCTTTTCTACCTTCTTCTTTTTACCCGAACCTAGCATAATCTTGACTGTGGATTCCTATGGCAAAACGTAAGATAGAAAAATGAGTTTTATATCTCAGGAATACGCGCGGCAGGAAGGGAAAGAAGGAAACTGCCTATTTAAACTCATTCAATTGAAAAATTCAATAACTTTTTGTACTCATGACTTTTATATGAAATCAAAAAAAAAAAGAAGAAAAGTACTAAATCTTTTTGATTTGGGTATTAAAAAAGTAAATAATTTTAATGAATACAGCTCATAATATAATTATTCCTTATTAAGAATAAGTAACATTTATGCAAAAAAATAATATATCATATTTTTCATAATATATATATTTTTTAATGTGCAGTAATATAGCATAAGTAATTTTAATTTTTTAATTAGTAATAGGAATAGATAATACTTTATTGTTTGTGGATTCCTTTTTTTTTTTTTTTTTCAACTAGTTTTATATAAATTAATAATAAAATAATGTTTTTATTTATATCCTTTTCCCGTTATATATGAACAATGTTACAATTCTAGTCAATAAAATCATCATTGGGAAAGTGAAATAGAACAAAAGTTGTAGGACCTCCAAAATAATGCTTCATAGAGCGTCTTTATAGTCCAGTAAAATAAGACTCCAAAAGGCCGTTTTGAAGAAAAAACTGCGGAACTTTTATTCTCAACGGATCTTTATGTTCTTTGAGGTGCTGAATCCGAATCTAAAGTTTGCTACCACGGCAACCATCGGCTTCATATTTAAAATCGCAAAAAAAAAAGAAGTTACGTTATCAGTGTTTATAATCGCTTATCTTCTACCATACTTCTAACGTGATTTTTCCTAATTCCTTCTTATATTTTGATGCACCCCGCATTTTTAAATATATTTACAATAAGTATGCAGTTGTTTTGGTTATATAGTTTTAATTATTGTTTACTTTTATAATTTTTCGAAATTTTCATTTCGGATCGTGTAAATTCTATTTTGAGTCCCAAAACAACCTTTCGATGGAAATCTTATTTTAGATTTGTAGTTTGAGGCTGCTATAGTCATGATAGATGTAGATGCTACCTGAAAAACAAAACAAAAACATTTGCATAGAATTTCGTATTTATGGGTTTCGGCCGATGTTGTTCGAATAATTAAAATTTTTTTTTTTCGCCAATATTTATATTTTATTATTCTACACTTGCCTATTAGTTGACTTTTCTTTAAAAAATACTAGAAAGTAGTTTTTTTTTTTAACCTAAAATTGTAAATATCACATATATGGCCTTTTAAAATAGATACATCAAATTCTACGGAAATATGAAACAAAATTAACTTTACAGAACCAAAATCGGATGATCCGTTGAGATTTGAGGAGGAATCTAAATTTTGTTTATTTTGGCACGCTACGTGGTGGCAACATTTGGTACTACAGAGGGGACATTTAGCCTTAAGTCAAATTCCCTTACTATTGAGAGCTGGGTTTTGAAAATTCGTTAAAATTAGGCCTTTCTTTAAAAATATTAATTTTTTTTTCTCACATAGTTCTGATTCTCGAGGCCTAATCGAATTTTCAAATTCGTGCCCTGAAAAGTAGTGACGTCAAATAACCACTTATTTACTGGGGTGATAGATATATATGGCGTACCAGTCAATAAGTAGTTGAATTTTGACAAAAATGAGTTCAGTGACTAAAAAGAAACGGTTCTTTGTGGTGAATAAGTGTTTATGTATGATGTTCATTTTAAATAACTATGTTTTAAAATGAAAATCTGACTGAAAACCTTATTCACAAAGAAGAAAATACCTCTATTTTTCTTTATTAATCAATAAAATCATTTTGGTCGAAATTCGACTTAACTAATTATTTTACTGGGATGGTAGATATCATATGAAATATTTTCATAATATCTTAAATTCATACGTGAGATATTTAATATTTCACAACTATTCTTTTTCTCAGATCACTGAATCACTGGCTCAACCTTTTAAATTATAAGTAGAGTCATCTAGGCTGAACATTATTTAAAAATGTCTGTTCAGTGATTTATTTATTTATTTTTTTATTTAAGGCTAGGTTAACAGCGAGGTCATTCGACCTTTTTAATTAATAGTTAATACAATTAATATATCAATCACATTAACTGATCGATTAAAGAATTAATCAATTAATAACAATTCTGGATAGCAAGCATACGTAATAGTAAAGGGTCGTTTACACGAGGCCAATAGAGAGGAAAGTAACTTGGAGCCAGTTACTTGCTCCAAGTTACTTGTTCTGTCTGAACGTTCACTTGCACGATTTCGGAGGCAAGTCATCTAGGCGCGAAACTTGCTAGACAAGCCAAGTTTAATTGGCCGGGGTTCTATTTTGGGGCACCTTGCCTTCCCTCTCCACTGTAGTACCCTAGAGAAGTACCCTGCCTGAGAAGGGCAAGTGTACCTACTCAGCTTAAACACCTACTTGCTTAGTGCTGTCGACATTGTTTGTCAAGTGTTCTGCATGTTTGTATCTACAAGTTATTATTTGAATTTTGTTTAAATTCGTTAATCTTTATTTTCGTTCTTAATTTAAATTTTTTTTCCAATAAAAAAAGCTTGAAATGTCGCATAAGTGGACTGATGCAATGACTTGTAAATTTGTGGAACTTTTCAAAGAGCATGAAGTTCTTTAGAACATGCATAGTGAATTATACTAAGATAAATAGGCACGACAAACAGAATTGGACATCGTTGAAAATATGACTGTAGATGGATTGTCTGTCATTGCGGCAAAAAACAAAATAAAAAGTCTCAGATCCACCTACAGCCAAGAATATTTTAAAATTCAAAAATCTCTATCCTACATCTTTAATTACTTTTTTTTTATATAGCACATTTCCCTTCGTACGTTTTGCATTTTGCAGACCCAACTTAGCAATAAACTTGCAATTGACTGAAACACGTGTAAACATTACTTGCCATTTGTCCGTGCCAGACCAAGTAACTTGCTCACTTGCCTGACCTCCCAACAGGCCTCGTGTAAACGAGGCTTTAGAAAAGTGACAAAATGCTTACTAGCAAAACCGGCAATCCATTTGTATCCATTTGCTTGCTCAGCTGTTTCTTATTTTTTTCTTTTGCTTTAAAATTTTATTAATTACCTTTTTATTATTTTAATAAAACATAGAAAGAACAAAACTCCCTATATTATCCCTAATCCTTCCTCTCCAAGTGACTTCCGTCCTATTTCCCTCCTCTCTAACCTATCGAAACCTCTGGAACGCATTGTTCAGTCCCAACTTTCAGTTTTCCTAGAAGAACGCTCACTCCTTAATCCCTATCAATCCGGTTTCCGTCCCGGATACTCTACCCAATCTGCACTTCTGAAAATATCTCAAGACATATTTTCCGCAATAGATCGCCAAGAGTTAACTATCCTTATCCTCTTAGATTTTTCCAAAGCATTCGATAAAGTTGACCACAACATCCTCCTATCCAAACTTCGAAACCTTTCCTTATCCACATCTGCCTTACTCTGGTTTAAATCCTTCCTTTCCGATCGATCACAGTATGTAGTTATTCCAAATAAAACTCCGTCCAAGACCCAACCCCTATCCTGTGGCGCTCCTCAAGGATCTTCACTATCACCCACGCTATTTTCTGTCTACATTAATGACCTTCCGCTTTCCATCCATCATTGTCGGTATCATCTCTACGCCGATGATCTCCAAATCTATTTATCCTTTCCCAACTCTGACTTACTACAAGCCACTAAAAGGATCCAAGAAGACCTGAATCGAATCTGTAACTGGGCATCGAAAAACAAGCTAAATCTTAATGCTGAAAAGACCAAAGCGATTGTAATAGGTTCGAGTCACCTCTTAAAAACCATATCCTCTATTCCTACCCTTTTCCTGAACAGTGATCCTATCAAATTCTACTCCTCGGTCAAAAACCTTGGAGTTGTTTTCGATGAAACCCTATCCTGGAAAAATCACGTATCCGAAATTTCCCGCCGCACCATCCCTATCCTAAAACGTCTCAATTACGTTCGCCACCTTCTTCCTTTCGAAACCCGTAGATTACTAGTTACCTCTCTCATCTTCCCCTACTTTGACTACTGCTGTGCTGTCTATGGGGGTGTTTCTGGGGATCTCGAGGCCAAAATCAAAACTATTTAACTGCTTTATCCGCTTTATTTTCGGGATCCCGAGGAGCGCCCACGTTTCGCAGTTTTATGCGGAGTTAAAGTGGCTTATTCCTTCCCACCGTCGCCAGTATTTCCTGGCATCTTTACTTTTTCAAACCGTTCAATCCCATCATCCACCTTACATTTCCGAACTCCTTCAACTCAAATCCTCAATTCTTACCCGCCAAACCCGATCCCGTCAATCAGATTTGCATACTCCTGCTCATTGCTCAGCCACTTTCGACAGATCTTTCGTAATCCGATCCTCTTCTCTCTGGAACTCCATCCCTCTCAACATTCGTCATTCAATTAACCTTTCTACTTTCAAATACCACTTCTTTAACCATCTACTATCCACCCAGATCCTTTCCTCCAAAAACTGACAATAGCCACTTTCTAGTTGTTATAAACTATAAACTATAATTATAAACAGTTTATATTTAAGAAATCTTTTTTTTTTTTTTTGTAAAAAAATAATATAAAGTTTCTGTTATTTTTTATTAATATTTTCTTTCTGCTCTTTTTATTATTATTATTATTATTATTATTATTATTATTATTATTATTATTATCTGTTACTTTGTTATGTAAATATTATTCTATTTTAAGGCTCTGAAGGCCCTTGATTGTACATTATTTTTCATTCTTAAGGGACTTAAGGTCCCAGAATAAATAAAGAACTTTATTATTATTATTATTATTATTATATTAATAACAAGTTAAACATTCGTGACCTCTTTAGTACTTCTAGATGTTTTTATTAATATAAGTAAAATATATTAAAAAATAGTATGTTAAAATGGAAAAACTTTTCAAAATAAAACTTATGAAATAAAAAAAGATTCAAATTTCCTAAAAATAGTTACTTGTGACAAAATCAGATAATTCTTGGTTTGCTTTATACTAGAGTTATTAATATAAAATAAAAACAGGCGATTGTTTTAATATTCCATTGATAAAATTTAATAAACAGAAAAGTTATTAAGGTATACGGGTTGGCTTAAGCTGTTTCGAGAAATAGTTTTCTTCCAATTACATACGACGAAGTCCTTATATCCTATCCATTTTAATTGATAAATATTTAGAATTAATAACTGACAACAAAAGGACGACCTCTACACAATTTTATTTCAGATATCACACTAGCTATAACAAAATTAAAAGTGCACACCACAAATTGACCCAATTATTGATCGAACATGAACAAAGTACAGCTTATTTGGACCAATTTCATCTAACTCATCTACATGCAACGAACAAATACACCAGACGTTTCATCACATTCGATACGATTGCTCTATTTTTGACAACAAAAGAGTACAGCATAAAAAATGCATATTATTAAAAGGAGATGATTAGTCGCTGCCAAAGAAGGATCTTTTCAAAAAAATATTTCAAAGAATTGAAATGGTTCAGTCCAGAAATTGATCTAGAACTTCTCGAAGATCCAAAGAAGAGGTCGCGACGTGGACCTGAACTCATTGATTTTTCTAGTCTTGTGTCCACTTTATTATGTCATTCTGGAAATGTTGATTTATTTTATTTTTTTTAAATAATTATATTCATTATATATATTCAAAATTTTTCTTAAAAAATTAAGTGCTAATTACCTCTAAATTTTCAGTATTTTATAAAATACATGTAATATATGTAAGTGCATGCTGCATGTTCAAATTATATATTTATATACCCAAAATTACGAAAAGGATTTCAAAAGAAAGGAGACAGAGAATTAACACTCGTAATCTTTTCCATAGATGAATGCTAAGGAAGAAGCCGTTTGGTATTTTGTTTTACTCATGCCTCACCTATTATTTTTACTTATTATAAATTTACTAAAATAAGAAAAAAATATTAAAACGCTAATGCCCCAGGCCATTATTTAAGATACATATCTACAAAAGAAGCTCACGCAAAAACAAGACTTGACGAAATCAAAAACATTTCATCATCAACAACTTGTCCAAGTTTATCCCTAGATAGGAGTGCTGGCAAGAGATAGCCAGATTTAAGTCATACCACAGAACGTCTCGTGCCTAGCTAATACAGTTTAGAAACGCAAACAGTAATTTGTGGACTAGAGAAATACAAGAGAACTTTTCATAGCGACTGGCAGCAGGGACAGTCGTAATTGTTACGAATCGCTAAGCAGAGATTAAAAGTTACACTGTCAGAATAAAAACAGATAACTACATTTATTACCCTCCGTTTGTGTCTTAGGCACGAACGGCACAAGGGTCATGTTTTAAAATGAGTTTCTATTAAAATTGTACATTATTTTTAAAAATAATTATGCATCGCTTTGACTGAAAGTAAAATTTAAAATTTGAAATAGAAATGCCAGTTCCAATGTGTCATTAAATAGAAAAAAAAAAAAAAATCAAACAGTGAAAATTAGCTGCAAACGTGCAGATTCTGGACTATATTACCAACTGTAAATTTCTAAATTTGTTGAAGAAAAAAAACACAACAATAGAATGTCACATTGTTCAAAAAGAATAATTTCTAATATAATATATTTTATATATTAAGAATAAAATATATGTATATTCCAAAAATTAGAAACATAAAATTTGGTATATGCTTGTATAATTCAGAGTCATTATTTAACGAAGGACGAAAAAGAAGTTTCAAAATCAACAATAATTATACAAGCACTTATTAATTATAATAAACAATATTTAATTACATTATATAGCCGATAAGTGTAAAACTATCGAATGTGAAATATCGCTTTTTTTTATTTCGTTCGTTCAGCGTTGTGTTCTACCAAGCCTACCTATTAGTAAAATGCTAAAAACTCGTAAAAATACATTACTGATTTCGGATTTCTGATTTCCGATAAGAATCGACATTTTACCACAAGGTCTTGTAGAATACAATGGTATACTAACCAAATAAAGAAATATTATTTTGCATACTTGTGTCGACGATATATAATATGCATATATTATGTCAATATATATATATATATGTATATATTGAACTTCTTAAAAATAAAGATTGAAACAAAAATAAAATAAATTACTAAAATAATTTCAATAAATAATAGTTTATATTCCAATAAATAATAATAAAATTTGATCATAAAAGATTAAAATTC
Organism: Euschistus heros; assembly: GCA_003667255.2. Classification (NCBI taxonomy): domain Eukaryota; kingdom Metazoa; phylum Arthropoda; class Insecta; order Hemiptera; family Pentatomidae; genus Euschistus; species Euschistus heros. The sequence continues at coordinate 1,543,256 of RCWM02000023.1, forward strand.
AGTCTTCTAAAAAAAATAATAATAATAAAAAAAGATAAAATAAATAAATAATTAAAAATAAATAATGTTCGAGGTGCATTGATAGATCACAGGGCATTGAGTTTCCGAAATGAGAAACGTTGAAAATGTTAAGAAGCATTTGGGATTTTTAAAACTTCATTTTTTTCAATGCTTCATATTCAAGCAACCTAGATATTCTTATGGATTGCGGATTAGTGAAAATCGATGGGAAGCATATTCTCAAATATTACTCACAATCAGTATGTAACAAAATGAGAGACAAAAAGTAATTGAAATATGGTTTCACTGATAAGTATGCCATATCAAAACAAATTGAAAATACGATGAGCATATTTTCTTCAACCTGATTTTTTTTTCGATTTACTGCATTTCCATTTAAGACGTGGCAAAATAAATTTAAACCTTAAAAGTATTTAAACCACGTAGTCAGTTTAATCGCATCACTAACCACAGAACAGCAGTCCATGCTGCCTATATAAAAAAACAAATTGTCTACTTTACAAATAAAAATTGTGATTTTACTAAAAAGGTTTCGTTTACTTCATGATTAAAAAATAAATACTGTAGCTGTTGATGGTGAAATCAGTGAAGCATTCATGGCAAGGACCTTATCTCTGAGCCAGCAATAAACACCCCACGCCTGACCCCTCTGTTTTAATCCTCACCCCCTTAAGATAAGATCCCCTACCTCAACCCTGTCCATATAGAGTAATCTTATGCCTCTCAACAATACGTTTTTGTTTTATAACCGTATTTACTCTTTAAACTTGCCATTAGTAACTCGTTAAATTGCACATTAAATACAGAAAATAATCATAAAAATAAGTACTTAAACCAATTAGGTTTATGATTTAAAATTATTCATTAATCCTCTTACAGGAAAACAAACTATTGTGAAGTGTAAATAAATATTAATGGTAAGTAATAACTAATTGTGCAGAACGTAAAATGAGAAATTTTATTTAGTTCTGGCTTTCATTTAAAAGAGTGATTTATGAATCGACGCGTATATTCTGGACCATTTCTCCTTACTCTTTGAGAATATAGGTTATTATAGCTAAACATAACATAAGACTATTTACTCTTTAAATCAATTTTTGGACAGCTTTGATAAACATATAAATATAAAGATAAGAAAATATAAGGATAAGGAAAACGTTGGAAGTAGTCAAAAAAAATGATTATTAAATAAGGAAATGAAGATATTACAGGAAAAAATAAATAAGCAAAATTAATTATGACATCGGTAATGGAAGTTAGAAAGGAAAAGGTATGATTCATGGAATAACATGTATTAAAAAGAGAGATGAAAAGTAAAATTATAAAATAAATTCAGTTACAGGTAAATAAAATTAGTGAACATTTAAGAAGTACACTTTACGTGATAAATAGAAATATTATAGGCAAAGTATATTCTTATCAGATGCTTTTACGTAATCAAACGGTGGTATAATATTAATGGTTGATTTCGAGATTATGTGTTGTTAGACTTTAAGGTTAAGGGGACTTTTTGCCATTACCACTCCTTTTTATGTTAGGCTAGTAATATTATTGAATTTACGAGAGTTCTTAATTATTAGATATTGTTTAAATTTATCTAAGGAATAAAAACTGGTTATGAGCAGTGATTGATGATGAGATTTCAAATATTCAAAGTTAATTACATGAACATTCTAGAAAAAAGATAAAAAAATTTAAATAACTTTATATTACTTACCAGTCTTAAAAGACCAGAAACAGTTCGTCGTTTCCGACTTTTCCAACATTTACTAGAGAAGCGTTCAATGCTGCCAATAAATAACAAAAGACATATTTACGAGACAATAATTAGACTTATTTGGCCGTTCGGAGTTAAGCTTTAGGGTGGAAAAACCTTCTAATTCTTTCCCTATCCAATCGTTACAATTCAAACAAACTTATTCATCAAGGTCTTAATGTTCCATATGCTGCTGATTTGGCACAAACCGGATACCTATCCTTTCGATGGACTTTACCCATACCCAATCGAATCCACGAATCTCCCAATTTGCCTCACACTTAATTTCCTATAAAACTCCCCTATAAAAGAAGATTGGCGAAAGACCTTCTAATGTAGAACGTTTCTTGAAGTGCTACTAGTGAGTTGTTCTTTTCATGTCATTGACAAGTAATTTTAATAGTTCATTCAAATATATATATTGTGGACATTTGTAAATATTAATAAATAGTTTAAAAAAAACTTTTTATTTTTTTAATTTGATCCATAAAACTCAAAAACTTTATATTTTTTTAATTTTATTATATATATACTTTTTCAGGATAATGATAATTAGAAAAGAAAATAATTTTTAGAAAATTGGTAATGGTAGTTGAGGGTTTCATACATAGTGATAAGTACTTAGAATATAAATAATTACTCTGGGACCATTTCATTATATTTGAGGAAAAGATGAAGAAGGACTAAATAGAATAATATAAAAAATAAAACAGAAGTAAATTAGAAAAAATAAGATACAGATGTTAAATAAATATAACATGAAGACGAAGTAATAATGAAAGAGTTACAATAGTCGAGCAATAAATCAGAATGTAAGATAAGGTGCATAATTATAACGTCTCGATTTTCAATAATGGTTTGTATTTGCATAATGGCAACTTCTTTATAGGCCCGGGCTGGGAGATGAATTGTGGCCCACCAGGGCAGCTCCTAATTGAAGCGTACCCTCCTCCCGAGCTAACATATTGCTCATTAGTCCTCCCTCTTCCTACAATATTGCCACACACTCGCCTTCGTCCACCATGTTTTGTCTGCGGTTTAATTGAATCCATGATTTATCGACCCAAATCGATCTAAGGTTACTATATTTACTGAAGGAAACCAAACTAACGGGCTCTTTGATGCTCGATGAAATGATTCATTGAAAAAAAAAAAATCACTTTAGGCTCTATATGTATAATTTTACTATTGGGTCGGTGCAAAAAAAATGCAGGTTTTGAATATTCATTTTGTTTAGGCAAATACTTGCCAAGCAAACAGATATTCCACCAGTCGAGTAATTGGATTATAAACAATGGTTATAGCATCCTAATGTACTCTAACTCAGGCAGGAAAAATGGGCCTACAGGTTATCAACATATTCTAGTCAAGATGGTAACCCAAGATTCATAAATAAATTATAACCTTTAGGTTGGACAAGAATATATAGATACGATTCGAACCCTCGACCTTAGTGGCGTATACGCATATTTAGAAGGTAAGTGGGTGTACTATTCATTTAGCAATTTTAAAAATTTGCAGAGGAATTACAGAAAGCGTTGCATAAATGTTTTTAGAACAGCGTTTCAGGCCAACTTTTGTACGTAACGACTAGCCGCCTCGTCTTTTCAAGCTGCGCCTTCTCTAACAAGACTCCCGCCTCAACTCGCTTACTCATCGAATACTCCACATTGGTTACTAACGTTGTTTATCCTCAAAGATTAGTTTAGTTTGTGTCAAATTTTCTATGAGTAAACTCCTATAAAATTCACCTTGTTAAAACAAGATTTTATGTAGTTAAATTGGTTATTGCGAGTTTCGCAGTCGAAGTGCGACCACGAATGTTGTTAGGGATGAAGGAAGCATCATTGAATGTACAGTGGAGCGATGGTTCCATAAATTTCGTCTTGGAGATCTTGATTTCGAAGAAGGTGGTGGTAGACCTTATGTTGTTGATCACGGCGATCTGAGGGCTTCGATAGAAAACCCCCACATAACTGTTGAGGACATTGCGAGAGAAGTTAGTGTTAACCAGTCAACATTTTAAACCACCCAACATTAAAATATTATTTTTTTTTTTTACAAAGATAAAATCCTGCATTATTTCTGCACCAACCCACTATTAGCAGTAAATGCTCTAGGGATGCTGTTAGGAGAAAGAAACAAAGACAATTAAGTAATCAAACTTTTATGTACTGCCGCAGTTTCGACCCGCCTGTTTAATCGTGTTTTCTCGTAACTTATTCGGTCAACCAGAAGAAGACGAATCATGGACACTCGATAACAGTAGTTTACTTGGACGTGTTTTTTTTCTCTTGCTTCTGACTGCATCCCTGATCTTCTCCTTATATTACTTAACAGTTAATGAATATATTATTATTATTTCATTAGATTACCTAATATCAAGATGTTATGAGATTTCAATTAATCTGGTATATCCAGTTCATCAGAATACTTTCTGTAGTGTTCTGTCTGCCTGTTAAATAGAATTGTTTAAAATTTCAATCCAAATACCAATGAGTGCCCCTGGATGATTAACCGCTTATATATAGAGTGGAAAACATTTCCTCGCTTATTAGGAGTATTTACATTAAATTAAATTGAGTTAAGGAAATCGCTAATCTGGTATTTGATCTGCAAGTCGGATTATTTTACTAGAAAATAGGTTACTAATACAGTCAAAAATTAGTCAAATTGAAATCGAAAATATGCTTCCGCTTCTTCGCAACTTCAAAATTTTTAGATAAACACCAATATTTTTAGATAAACTAAATTTTGTAAACTATTGTTTTTAAATTAGAAATGTAATAAAATAGTTCTGTTAATTTCATCATATCGTAAATTTTATTAGATCATGCTGTTTTGATTGTAGTTTTTTTAAAATTTAAAAATCGATTTTTGATTCAACAGTTGATTTTCTATTTTCTTTTTTAATTTAATATTTTTAACCATTTTTAATAGTTAAAAATTATTTTCGTGTCATAATCTGGAAAGGATGTTTCTATCATTTTTTAATTATTGACGACGCATCATAGCATCCACCCAACCCAGAGAAGGTTTAGGCATCCAATATATTTGTATTGTTTTTTTGCTACACCGGAGATCGAACATAAACCTATAAATGTTAAGGTTCCGGTATGTTTACCGGTGATTTTTCTTATTCAACATTGTTTCATTGAAAAGTAATTGTTTTGACCTATAATTCCTTTAATAACTAGAGGACACGATGTGGAAAAACCGAAGGTTAAACAATAATAGGTATTATAAGTTAACTAGACTTTTTATTTTTTAAATATCTTATTTAAAATTGAGATGTTGAAGTTTTGCATTAAGTATTAAGGTTTATTTGGAAATTAGGGGACTTTCATTTTTTATTTTTTAGATGATTACTAGATCCAGGAATATAAGAAATTTCATAGATCAAATATGTCAATGCATTGTTTATATTAAAGCAGTGTATAGAAGTATTTGGGAAGGTAATATGACATTTAGAAGTCGAGGTATTCTAACGGAGAGTCAAGCGTAAAACTGAACAAGGCAGATCTCGCCATTGGAAACGGTTCGGAACTTTATCTAAGAAACATATCTGGACTAGATAAAAGTATTATTATAATTATTATAAAGAGAGACTATCGGACTAAGGGACAGCTGGACGAGAGCTGCTATCTATCATAGGACAGCGACCCGAGTCAGCAATTATTGGGATCCGATGACGGCTGATAGGATCGGCGGCGTGCGAGCGGATAGTGGCCGGCACCCCGTGGTACCATCGATCCTCTCTCACCGCCCTTCGAGGCTATCTCCCTCTTATAGGCTACTCTCACAGATAATTAGTACGCTCGGGCTAAGGAGCCAATTCTTCAGGAAGAAAATTATACAAAAATGAACCAAATATAAGTTAAAAAAAAGGACAAGGTAGTCACTTTGCCAATTTGCTATTTTCCATTATACAAGCGAAAACCTTCTAATGTGAAACTATTATTTTCGGTTTTTATAATGATCTAAATTTAATTATAGTTTCTTTCTTTATTCTCGTTATTTATTTTTTGTTTTACAATTTATTTTATTTCTTGCTAGGATGTTATGAATTTATTTTATGAATTGATTTATGACCGTAACCGGGTGGAAAGTAAAGTAGCATTTTCAGGATTTGCACTGCAGCGTGATCGTTTTTGTGGATGTTTTAAATTTTCTTTGACCAAATGATAGCTAAGCAATTTAGCTTTAAAATCCCTAAGAGCGGTTCCGCAACCTTTAGCACGAAGGAGGGGGAGAGTCATTTTTCTCTTGTTCAAAGTGGCTCCTCCAGTAGGGGCTACTATGAACACGAGTGATTTTTGCCTGTAAGACGCATCCCATCGAGTATTCTTCCATTTAAATCTTGTAATTATCAAATTCAAGTTTTAAAAAAATGTTTTTAGAGTTTTTCTATTTTTGTTTTGAGTCGAAAACATTGAAAAATAAATAAATTTTCAGCAAAATACTTAAATCGGTAAATCCACCAATTGGTTTCACTTCATCACCAGATTCATTGATGCAACATAAATATTAAATACACAAATATTTTCAACAATGTTGATAGCTATCATAAAAATATAACTCTATTAAATTAACAAGTTGCATCTATCTATTAACATAAAATTGATTCGGTTTTCAAGGAACATTGGTCCTTACCAAACAAAACACACAAGGGAAACTTAAATAGATTGACAAAATTACTAAAAGCAAAGAAACAAAAGACCATATGTAACTTACAATTTTTAATTCAAATTTAGTTTTTTATTGTTATTTTATTTTATTGTTTTTGATCTCTTTATTTTACTAGTCCCTGATAAACAATATTCCTTTTTGTTGGCCAAATCGAAATCAATTTTAATTTTCTAATAAAGGCATAAATATAAAATAGTTTAATTATAAACAAGAATGGAACTTATTGTTCGTATTCACCAAATAATAACACAATATTTAACATGACACTATCTTCTAAAAGGTGTCAACAACTTTGTTCAAAGTAACCCTCCAAGTTGCCATTTTTTTTGTCTAATAAAATACATAATATCAAAGAAATGAGATAATGACATGATACAAAATAAAAAATTAAAAAATTGTTGCTGAATAGATCGGTGATCAATGTATTACCCATATGAAAAAATACTGCTGCCACATACGCCAAGCCAGATGAGGTTTGGACAAGTTTATAAAAACACCTGTTAACAGTGACACCATAAAAAGGCTTACATTAGCCAAGGACGGCCAACTCGTGCTCTAATCGAGATCGCAGCACGTTCTATGTTTAATCCTTAAATGTATTGAACAAACTGGAGGATGCTTGCTTACAAATTGAGACCACCAGAAGGATTTTCGTTTTAAAGGCGCGTTTGTTCAAAGTAGCCCCGTTTACGGTATCATCTCTGTAGATTCTTAAATATGTGTTGTAATCGAATAGGTATTGTAATACATACAAAAACGGTTAAAAAAATATATATATCTTATTAAAACATACCATTTAGGAATGACATAAATAAGTTGAATGGAATATTTAATAATATTATTAATACTTACGACTATGGTGTCAAGAATTAAGCCTCAAGATATTAGTTGTAAGAATTACCTGAAAAAATAAAAAAATGATTAAAACAAAATGGTATGAAAATAATGATAATTTTTTTTTCATACTTTATTAATATTGTATAAGTATCTTATACATATATCTTTATAACAATTGTTTGGTTTTGTCATGAAATTTGAAGCGGTTGTTTTATTAAGACTGGCCCATCTGTTCACTAGCCGTCACTCTTACGATTCAACAATACGATTTACAAACTTATTAAAAAGTCATTTAGATAATTATTATAGTTACATTATTAACTAATAAATCTTGTTTCAATATGATTTGAAGAACATAACGTCGCGACGTGCAATAAATGAAACATACGAAATCAAAATATTCTTTAATAAATAATATATATGATACATAATATATGCAGCATATAATAATGGTGCATTACACAGGTAAACACATTTTTAACTGAAGGGGTTGAGAATATCTGAATTTTAACATGCATACGTGTTTTTCTTGTAACCCAACGATGATTTATTTTTTTTCATGCAAATGATGTATGATTAATTTGATGACTACATTATGAAATAAAAATTAACGTTTTCTGTTATGTCACCAAATGTCTGAAGCAATTTTTTTCTATGAGAGCATATTAAAAATAAATGATAAAGAAATTTAGCAGTATTTTTTTAAATATAAAAGTTTATAAATATATAAGTTTTAAAGATTTGATTTGTTAATATACACATTAATTATTATTTTGACTACAACAGAATTATTGCCTTAAAAGAGAATACATTGTCCATCACTGAGCGTAGGGTTAAATAATTGTTAATTAATTACAGGATTGGGAGACATTGATAAATGTTGGCGCCACTTAGGGATCTTATATTGATTAATTGTCAAATTATAGGCTACAGAGGCCCAGATTATAGTCGAGTAGCGGCCCTCAATGGGGCAGAACCATAGAGCAATCACACTATCAGATCCGCGATCCTAATGCTAGAGATTCTTGTCAAAGGCCTTCAGAAATTTAATTAAGATCAAATCTTACGCAGTATGAAAAAAAAAAGTTTAAAAAAACAAAACTTATGTTGGCAAGGACGTGAGCCAAGAGGATTATTCAAATTTATTCCTCCCAATGAGAGATTATTAAATGGTGGTTACACAATGAAGCCATTATACTGGACCAATTAATTGGTCCCGTGGCTAATGGATCATTCTAGGAACGATTTTACGTGTTTCGATTATGTTCCAATCGAATTATGTAGTTTCTCAGGAGCAGTAACAGCCCTCGGGTAGAAGAGTAAGGGAAGAGATAGCGGCTTAGCAGGCAGAAATCGATTTACATAACAGCCTCCGATTGGCGTTTTATCGATCAATCAGCCCAAGATAATATTTATTCTTTCGTATTTTTCTTCTGAAACCTTTCTTTATTTGCTGCTGTATTTTCCCCTCGACCATACAGTTTGATAAGAGTAGCCAGTAGGAAAAGTGGATATCAATTTTAAGAGGAAAACATCTTGGGCAATGAGTGACACCTTGCAGGACGTCAAATTTGTGCAATATAATTGCATTTTATTGGCTTGGAATAATTTGTATCTATTATAGTTGAAATATACGAGTCAACAAAATATTTAATAAAATTATTTATGATTCATCTATTACTGGGTACGGAATGGAGAATATTCCAAAATAAAATTACTTTGTCATACTCAGGCTTTAAAGCAAGCATTTCGAACAACTAACCATTTAAAATGCATATACACGTACACTATAAATTGTAGAAACATAACTTAACAAAAAGCTAAAGAAAAATATTAAAAGCTGTCGGAAAACTGATTTTTTTGATTTTTTTTTTTTTTTCAATTCTGCCATTACATGCACATTCCTTGAATCCACTATAATCGGACGATTATAAAAAAAATGCGTTTTTTTCACTCTACAGTTGTCATAGTGATATAATTTGAATTAAAATAAGACTCCATTTTACTCTGTTGAAAAACTATCCCCAATAAACTTCATACAGTGGCTGAACATACGCACTTAATTATACTCATTCTGGACCTATACGAAAAAAAAGCTCAATAAAAAAAATACTAACTTTTAAATTACTAATGCCACGGATTAATTTCATCATTCTAATGATATGTTTGCTACAGAAAACAAACACAATTTCACATTACAGATGATACGATAGAACATACTGAATGTTTCTTGCCAAACTATAGGATCAGACTTAAAAGATACAAGAAATATTCCTGACAATATTCTTTGAAAGCTTGAAAGGTGTTGGATAAGAGATCTTAAATAACAAGTAAGCTGAAATAAGGTCCATAAACTTGTAAGGTTTAAATTAATTATATTTAATTTAAAACACAGTAATGATATTTAATAATTTTAAACACCTAATCTTTGGGCCACGCGTATGGCCAGTCATGAAAGTTATAAGGTATACAAATTCTTGTATTGAAAATCCTTTGTTACGTAGAACGGTGCGCCGATATTACTTTTTATATTATTTTTTAAAATGGGTCTATGCTCTATTTGTGAATCCCAGATCTCTCGTGACGACAAACAAATCGTTGTCTGTTGCAAATGCCGTATAATTTATCATAGTAAATGCAGTCAAATAACGGATAAAGATTTTGAGGCAATAAAATCATCAAAAAAAAAACATGGTGCTGTACAAAATGCTCAGATAAATCATCTATTGAAAAATCAATTAGTCCTCCATCAAATGAACCCACTTGCTCCGATTTACTTAAGGCATTCAACCAGCTCGGCGCGAAGGTCAACGAAGATATAAAAGATTTGAAATCTTCTATTGATAAATATGGTGAGCTAAGTTTTGAATTAAATGACAGGTTTACTAAAATTGAAAAAACATTTAGAAGCGCAGTCTAAACGGATGGAAGAATTGACAGTGGAAAATTCTAATTTAAAATCGAAAGTAGGAGAGCTTGGTATTCGCCTGAATAGGGCTGAGCAGGGATTACTCCGTAATTCTATAGAAATTCGCGGGATCCCAATTCGTTCGGGGGAAACACCTGCGGCTATAGTGACAAGCGTAGGGGCAGGTCTGGGTCTGAAGTTGAGTATTGAGGATAATGACCAGATTGAGCGCCGCAGACCAAGGAAAGAGGATACTCGACCTCCACCTGTGATAGTTTGTTTCGTGAGGCAGACTCTAAGAGATGAGCTCTTACAAAAAAAGAAAGGTTAGGAGAGATTTCTCGACGAGGGATATGGGGTGGCAGGAGAATGACTCTCACCGCGTATATCTTGGCGAGGAGATGACTCCTACAAATAGACATATATACTGGCTCACCAGACAGAAGAGACTAGCGGGAAAAATCAAATATGTTTGGTTCGCCGCCGGGAGGGTGCAATGCCGTAAAGATGATGGCCACCCAGTGGTTATCATTGATCAGCAACAAGACCTCGACGCCTTCTGACTTACCGGTCCTCATCTTCTTGTCGGCCTACATCGGACTTTTTCACGGACTATATATATTGCTCTACGGCTCTCGTTATATCTATTAATATTTTTACTTTTTAATTATTCTACATTAATTTTCTTTTATTCTAGTAAATCTAAATTTATTTTCGTATTTTTATTATTAGCTATTGTCATTTTTTTCATTTTTATGTCATAACTCTAATAGTATTCTCCTTATTATTTTATATTATATTTTATTAGAATCTAACTGTTGCCTTATATCACTATTATTTTTTACTAAATTCTATTATTGGTATTCAACCAGTTACCTAAAAGTTTGCGTCTTCCTATCAGATACTATTTACTTCCCCATCTCCTCAAAATGACCAACATCCTAACTACCTGTCACATAAATGCCCAATCCTTACCCGCTCATTATGATGAATTCCTTCAATATTTTTCCCGAAATTCCTACCATATTATTGCAGTGTCTGAAACTTGGCTCAAACCTTTCATTCCCTCTTCCTTAGTTTCCCACCCTAACTACACACTTATCCGCCATGACCGAGTAGGTCGGACTGGCGGAGGTGTGGGTTTGTTTGTCCATGATGGCCTCAAGTTCCGAATCCTTGACCGCTCAAATCCTACTGATCTACCCCAAATCGAGTTTCTTTTTGTAGAAATTTTCTACAAAACTCACCATCTCCTATACGTGGTAGTTTACCGCCCTCCTCATGTTCCTTTTGACTCATCTTTCGAAACTTCCCTATACAATTATGTTCCTTTCTATACCAATATCATCATTTCAGGAGACCTGAATTCCAATTTCCTCTCTGACTCACGTGATAAGTTGTTCCTCGAAAACCTATTTTCTTCCCTACATCTCTTTTTAGTTCCGTTCTCCCCTACCCACCACACTTCGTCATCTGATACCTGGCTTGACTTGTTCATTATTGACTCAGAAAAGAACCTCCTCGCTTCTTCTCAGTTACCTGTTCCTTTCCTATCCTCCCATGATCTAATCCGAATATCTTACAATATCCAAGCACCTTCTTTCAGCCCGAAAACTATTGATTTCCGCAATATAGAATCCCTAACCCGTGAAAAGATCCTTCCAGACCTTGAAGCTCAGAACTGGACTGAAATTTATACCTCTTCCTCGATTGACTCCATGGTAAACATCCTCACCACAAACCTCTTAAATATCCTTAACATCCATGCACCTCTCAAATCCTCCTCCTTTCGTCGTCCTCCTGCTCCTTGGATAAGTCCAGAAATCAAACAGCTCCAACGAAATCGAGATGCAGCACGCAGACGATTCAGACGCACGAGGATAACTGACGACTACCAAACTTTCAGGATGCTTCGTAACTTGACACAAGCCTCGATTCGTCGAGCAAAATCAACTTATTTCCATGAAGCCCTCTCTTCCGCTCCTGATTCCAAATCGAAATGGCATCTCCTCCGTAAGCTTTCCCTTCTCGATTCACGCACATCTCCATCTACCTATCCTGTTTCTCCTGAAGAACTAAATTCATATTTTGTTTCTTCCTTCTCTTCTGATTGTCCTCACCCTTCCTCCCATTCTACCTCAGCTCCTGCATACAACGATGCTAATTTTTATTTTTCCTACATCTCCCCCTCTGAACTTATTTCCTCAATAATGAAGTCCAATTCCAATTCTACCGGCATAGATGAAATCCCTATAAAATTGATAAAACTATGTCTTCCCCAAATCACACCAGTCCTCTTATTTATATACAATTTTTCCCTTCAAAATTCAGTATTCCCTACCCCCTGGAAAAAAGCCCTAATTCATCCTATAAATAAAACATTGAATCCCACATCTCCTAAAGACTATCGCCCGATTTCCATCTTATCTAACCTCTCTAAACCTTTAGAAAGATTAGCACAATCTCAATTATCTAACTTCCTTGAAGAATCCAATCTCCTCGATCCCCTACAGTCTGGTTTTCGACCCGGCTACTCCACACAATCCGCTCTCCTCAAAATCACAAATGACATGTTTACTGCTATAGACGAAAAAAAACTGACTGTACTGATACTTCTGGATTTTTCTAAAGCGTTTGATTCCCTGGACCACTCTATCCTTTTTTCCAAATTAGAATCTTTAAATTTCTCCATCAGTTCCATCCGCTGGTTTCAGTCTTTCCTTTCTCACCGTTCCCAAGCAGTTAAAATACCTAACCAATCCTTATCCACTTTTCTCACTATTACTTCTGGTATTGCCCAAGGGTCCAGCATTTCTCCTCTCCTTTTTAATACCTACATCAACGATCTACCTAATTCAATTAAGCACTGTTCCTATCACCTCTACGCAGATGACTCCCAAATCTATCTTTCCTTTCCTCCTTCCGAGCTTCCTTCTGCTTTCGCCAAAATTCAGGAAGACCTGAATAGAATTAGTGCCTGGGCAACCTTAAATAAATTACAATTAAATGAACAGAAAACTCAGGCCATTATAATAGGATCTAGCTCCCTCCTTAGTGCATACACCCAGTATCCTCCCTTAATCCTAAATGATCATCCTATCCCTTTCTACTCCTCTGTTAAAAATCTTGGAATTATTTTTGATCAGACCCTATCTTGGAAATCTCAGATTGCCCAAATCTCCCGCCGTTCTATAGGTCTACTTAAATTATTCCACCGATCCCGTCACCTTCTTTCCCAGTCAACTCGTAAGCTTCTAGTATCCTCCCTAATATTCCCTTACCTTGATTATGGTTGTCTAGTTTATGGTGGTCTCTCGGCAGTTCTCGAAGGCAGATTGAAACTAATTATGAACTGCTTTGCCAGATTTGTCTTCGATAAACCGAGGCGCTCCCACGTTTCCTTCCTCTATTCCGAATTAAACTGGCTCTATCCCACATTCCGTAGAAAATATTTCCATGGATCATTCCTTTACCAAATCATCAGCACCCTTCATCCTTCCTATATTTTTAATGCGCTTCAATTCAGATCTGCAATCAAGTCACTGAACACAAGATCCCGTCTTTCTGATCTATATACCCCATCCCATAGAACCACTACATTCCAGCGCTCTTTCCTATACCGCTCAACCATCCTATGGAATTCCATTCCTTCTCATATTAGACAAGCGAAATCTTTAAAAACATTTAAATTCCTCTACTTCCAGTACCTCCTCCTAATCCAAGATGACGCTTACTAACAATATATTTATAATATAATTTTTTCTCATTCCGAATACAACATTTGGGTTCTTATATTGTATATAATTTGCATTGTCTCAAATAACCTATTTATTATCTCATTTGTAGAATATTCTCTTATGTTCCTGTTCACATATCACATTAGTATCTAGGTATATATTATCATTGTTATATTAATATTTCTTCTTTATTTTATTATTTTTTATTTTTATTTTTATTTTTATTGTATTTTTATTTTTTCGTGTTATTTTTCATCATGTCTCTGACCAGATGTAACTAATATCATTTCTTTATGTACAATTTGTTATTCTTAAGGGACTTGGTCCCAGAATAAAATTATTTTCTATTCTATTCTATTCTATTCTAGTAAGATGGTTTTGTATGATTGGTATTTGTAGAGGATTCTTTAATTACACAAGGAGCACTGTGTCTGTACATATCTTTTCTTGAATATATAACTACTGCCTGCAGTTGAAGTTTTATTCATAACCCTAGAAATGGATTATTAGAAACGTTCAAATGCAGTAACAGGGCTTCAGAAAGTTCCAAACATTCAAATTAGACAGAAAGTAGAGCAGATGGATACTATCTTCAACACTATTGATACTATGAGGCTAAAATGGTTTGGGCAGGTTATGAAGGGAGGAACAATGGCGAATAAGAATTTTTGAATTGAGACAGAAAAGAAAACGGAAGAAATGTGCCCTGGAAGACGCTGAGTTGAGGACGTCATGAAATGAATGATAGAAGAAACTAATTTTCGGCAAATACACATGATACATAGTCGTAAAAAAGTTTTTAATGAATAAAGAAAAACATTGGACATCCAACTTTTAATTTGAGGGTAATCCAGATGTGCAGAGACTATTAGAAACTCTTGCGGATCATGGATTGCGTCACCCTAGCGTACAACTAAAGGCCATGAATCATATTTTTTCTATCAGTAACAAAAAACAAAAAATATCGAGATTTGGTAATATTTTGTATTCGATAGAAACAGATTTTTTGACTTTATCCAGTTGGAATCAGTTTCTAACCGTAACAGACCAGTCATTTTAGAAGTTTAAAGCCCTAATCTGCGGAAAAATTCTTAGTGAGATGAATTTTTTTGTACACCTTTATTACGACATTTTAATGAATATGTGAAAAATCGACATTGATATCGTATGCGAGCCGAACCATTTTGAAGTAGTTACCAGTTATTATAGTGATGATTTCCTACTTTAGCTGGTGTTATCTATATCTCTATCTATAATTTTATATAAAAGGCCAAGCCATTTTTCATTTGTGATCACTAACCAAAAAACTAAATTAATCAGTATTATAGTTTAAATTAAATTATTAAACGTAACAACATAATCTTTGTAGTTCCAGGAAGCCCTAGAAATGATAAAATCTATTGATTCTCAATTAATTTGTGTGGATAATATGAGGTTAAACGTGAAGATTGAAAACTAACCAATAGGTGGCAGCGCCATTCTACTATAAAGATTATGTTGTTACTATTTGGTACAGATTAATTCAGTTTTTACGGTTAGTGATCAGAAACATAAAATGGCTTGTCCTTTTATATAATAATATTATAGATAAAGATATAGATAACACCGGGTAAAGTAGAAAATCATCACTATAATAGATGGTAACTACTTCAAAATAGTTCGGCTCGCATACCAAGGCAAAGGAGTCGATATGCCGATATCATTTATTAGTTATGTCTTGAATGCAGTAACTAGACCAGCTGAAGATGAACTGTTAGCCCCTCGGTGATGATGAGAGTGACAGTTAATAACAGACGCGACTCAGTCAGTGGTTCCTCTACGAGGCGAGATGTTATCAATCTGCCCGCAGCACAGGCGTGACTCCACCCCACACCACACCAAACCACATGCCTATCCCATATTGTTATTTTATCAACAGCTCTCATGTGGGTGGCGATTGTCATGGTTCTTGCGACACCTCTCGATTACCAGATCAATGTCCGCAGCTCTCATGCCCAGTTAATTTTTTTTTTTCATTTATTTGATCCATCATAAATTAGTTTATAAATTTATAATTATTTTTTCAACCTTGGAAAGCTACACTGAGGTACAGATGTACCTCATCTCGCTTCTATTTTTTATATTTTTAATATTCTTTTCTATGTAGGTAACAGGCATTGTGCATAGAGGGTGGAGGAAATTCATAAACTTTTATACGGAAAAGACTTTGCTGAAAAGAGTGATATTTCAAACAGTGAAAATAGGCTATATTTTATAAAATGTCTAGCATGGAAAAAAAAAAAAAAAAAAAAAAAAAAAAAAAAAAAAAAATGCTTACCGTTTGATCAGGCAAATTTTGAAAGCTATATATTTTTTTGTTTTTCCCTATGTGAATGTAATTACGTATTAAAGGGTTCTTTTGAATGTAGAATACAAATCCGATGTTTTTTTTTTTGTGAAAAAAATCTATAAAGGTAGTTTACTTGAAGATCTCCTATTTTTTTTTTTTAATTCAATTAATCTAAACCTAAATCTAGGATACGGTTGTAAAATTTGTAGGTAAAAATATAAGTTTTGGTGCAAGAATCATGCTGATATAGTTTTCAAACTCGAGATATAAAATAAATAAGTTTAATGCTACTTCATTTTTTTTTCTCGGCTTCTAGGGCTCATAAGTAGGAACGGCAAAATTCGAGTCTAAGATACGTGAGATACTGAGTGTGTTCTCCCATTGTAAGTTATATAAGATTATTTAGGGACAATTGGCCGCTGAACATTTAGTGATTTTTAGAAAAAGTAAACATATGAGGTAGGAATATTTGCATAAATTAAACACGCGTTGAAACTATGAAATATTAACCGAGAGAAGTATATAAGAGCTAAGAGGAAAGGTAAATAAAGAAGAGGAGTAAGAGGAGAAGAGAGGGTAATATGAAGAGGAAGCGGGCCTATCTGCCTGATCCTCCTCCTATGAAGGATAGCTCCCTTATCGCCCCACCTCTGCGTCTGCCTCTTTTACCATCTTTAATTGTCTCTTTCTCCCTTCTTTTACCCTTATCCTCAGGGCTCGCTCAAAGTTTGGGAGTTGTTCAATATGCATGAGCCATACATTTTGTTTATAGCGAAATTATTCATCATTATACCTTCAATTATAATATTTAAAAATAAATAAATTGTCTAAAACTAAAAAGTGAGAAACTTGAAATAAATGATTCAACAAAAACCTCTTATGTTTCACCATCCAGACTCAACTCAGCGAAGTACTCGCCACTTATGGTGGTGGAACATTCCTGTTTTAGCAAATGATAATCTCTTCGTCGCCTTCCAAACACTCTAATCTCATATCACTAACCTTCAATATTGGAGTTGAAATTTGAGAATTACAATAAATAATATTTGCCCTTCATCGAAAATCTACTACTTCTTGCTCTGCAACATCTTTTAATGATATTCTATTAATCCTTGTTGAACAGATCCACTACAAAGGACTGGATAAAAAAACTTACTTGGAATCCACATACAAACTAAAACGACATTTACGACGTCTTTAACATTAACTAGACAAACGCTCAACCTTCCGATTAATTACATGAGACTCATTTACATGACAGTAACTAGACCCATTCGAACAAGCGGAATTGAGTTTTGGGTTACCAATCCTTACAATCCAAAATCTTTCAAAATTTCCAATGCTCCTTAGTTTGTCACAAATAACGATCTAATCAAAACATATGCCTATCTTTTAATAGTTAACTTCATAATTATCCTTAGAATCCAAAATCTTTCGCAAAACCCTCAATGCTTCTTACTTACCACCAACAAACTTATCCATAAAGATCTTAATATACCATATATTGCTGATTTAACCCAAACCAGATACTCATCCTTTTCCTATTAAACTCCATGAACTTACAAATCCACTAGCATCTCAAATCGCTTCCTCTTCTATTCCAGATTACCCTCCGAGGCGTAAGAAAAAAATATGGCCTCCTACCTTCTAATATAAACCTTTATTAAAGTGCTATCAAGGGGTAGTTGCTTTACAAGTTATTAACATGTCATTACATTTTCACATTTACTGGATGTATTTTTATTTAACTTTAATTTTAATTTTATTTTGTATACACTGGTAAAAAAAAAAAATCTTTCACACTATGTTACATGTTTTTATCTTAAAAAACATAAGATGACACTTGTCGAAGCATTTTACATAAAACATAAATAAACTGACATGCTGGTTTATATTATTGTACAAATATACAGGAAACAAATACTAAACATATTATATTATGGTATGACATATTAAAAAAAAAATTTAACCTTAGAGCAATAAATAAATAATTGCTGTTTGAATTCTTCCCCTATTACTATAATTAATAACCTTGGTAAGTATTTGCCATTTACATATTACCTCCTGTTCTTATATGTTCCATTATATCATATCCCCAAGCCAAGGGAGTTTTTCATATAATTTTTTTCAAATATTTTGTAATATATAAACGTTATAAGCGAACTTCCAACCCTCTAAAGAGAAACAGAAAAAAAAAGAATAAATACATAGAAATTGAATAAAATCCAGCCTGATGTATTTTGCATTACAATACTATATTTCATGAAAATAATAAATTTTAATTATCTGGCTAGGAATATGAAAGTATACTTGCTGATGTATACATATTTACTTTTACGGTTACGGATATAGATAACCGTCTAATCATTTCTTTTTTACTTAGATATTTTAGCCAAGAAAGTGCTGTTTATTTAAAATATTATGAAATGCTTTGGTTATTAGGGTTTACTCTTTCTCTTCCCGTAAATAATTTTGGTTTTACTGGAACTATTTGTAACTATCTAAGCAAGGGTTGGATGGGAAGGGCCACCAGCATGCATATAATGTAGGGATACCTAGGGTAACATTATATAAAGGGCATAGTCTTGGTGAAAAATAAGGCAACAGAGTGAATTTCAGGTGAAATCACTTCCCTTCACAACCAGAAGAACAACCTTGACATGATTTTTTTCGAGTTTGCGTTGTTGTGGTTTTGCTTTAAGAGAGTATACCTAAATATCTAAGTAATTTTTCCCTTCCTTTTATTATAATATTTTAGCCATTATTTTATAGAACTTGAAGTACACTTTAGAGCCCAATTACTTATCGCCCATGATTCTGGCAGATCGTAATTTTCTCCATATAAATAAAAGCTTGAAAAAAAGTACGTAAATCAACATTTACATATGCATGTAGAGAGAGATCCAAAAAAACTCATTTAGAAAAGGTATGATGTAACAACAGAGGTCACAAATATTATAATAATTTCGCAGATGGCCAACCTAATGATCTAAGAAATTTTATATTATTAGGAGTAATGAATTAATTGCCACTTCTATTGTAATTATTTTATTTGAATCCTAGTTTCGAATGTTAAACATTCATCTTCAGTTCTAAAACGTACAAAATTTTCAACACATCAGTACTATGTTACATGGATTATATATACTAAAATTTTCAAAAATGTAAGACAAGAAATTGAACATTGATACTTATCTTAGAAGATCAATGTTTGGTTTCTTGTTTAACATTTTTGAAAACTTAAATATAATCCATAATACAATAATCCATGTAACATAGTACTGATGTGTTGAAAATTTTGTATGTTTTAGAACTGAAGATGAATGTTTAACATTCGAAACTAGTATTCTAATAAAATAATCCCAATAGAAGTGGCAATTAATTCATCAATCCTATTTGTATTGATCCTTCTATTCATCATGCGTAACTCAAGAAATTTTATTTTATTATATACCTTAAAAACAATCTTTAGAATATATTATTCTAGCAAGTGGTAAACAGGTACCATATGGTTAGAATAAAATTAGCATCAGTGATATTTTTAATCTGATAAAAAAACAAAATAAAATCTTTAAGAAAATAGGATTAATTCAGTAGAAAAAAAGCTTTGCTATGTTTTTTAGGAGTTGAAGTTGCTTATACATTCAGAATCGTGTGTCACGATATTGGATACATTAAATTTAAATATTATGTTTTAACCAGGACAAGCACCTTTTAATAATAACACCAACCGGGTAATAATTATTGCTAAGTATATTTACTGATGTCCTTTGAGACACCGCACTATAGAAAATAGGTAATTCATGGAAGTTGCCAATATTCAGGTTTCTATATAGAATATTCACTTAGAAATAGTCAACTCTTAATATAAGTTATTCCCCGATAAATGGACACGCAATATGACCACAAGAACACGGCAGAGCTAATGGCCAAGCCATATTCCCACTTAATCTCAAAGCTAGATAATGCGAAGAAATGGCTGCTTGAAGATCCTCTGTAGTGCGCAGAGATGGGGGAAAGGGCTAACATATGGTAACATGCAGTATAAATCAGGCTTAATTGCTATTCTATGCAAATGAGTTATTTTGAAATGTTGAGAAATCGTAAGGAGCGGATTTGTCACCAGCCTTAACGATAGTAGAATGAGCTGTAGACAATAACTGATGACAGAGAGGAAGCTTTGCTGAAAAGATGATGCCGCGGGCTATCTCCTGTATCGGGTGACTGGACATCCTGTTGGTGTTGGAACATGAGTCAAATCACGATCACTGCGCACTCAATCCAAAGCGTCACTGGCTCAGCCATTCCCACGGCTCCGGATATGACAGTCGAATCAATTTTTTTAATAAAATAGTTATCAAGTATCTTTAATTTTAATCTTATCCTTAGTTACAAAGGAGTTTGCAGAAATAGTAAAAAAAAAAAAAAAAAAAAAAAAAAAAAAAAAAAAAAAAAAAAAAAAAAAAAAAAAAAAGCATCGTTTAAAGCAATTATCCACTGATAGATAACACTTCAAGTTCTATACAAGAAGGTCCCGAAGCCATTATCTTTTCAGACGCCTCGGAGGGTTGTCAGCAATAGAATGGGAAGCAAATTGATGGAAAAGTTGATTTGAATAGTTATAGAGTTTACTATGAAAGTATCTGTATATATATCTGGTTAGGACTAAATCAGCAACATATGGTTGAAGATTTTTCAAAAGATTTTAGATTGCAAGGATTGTATACGAGATGAATTAGATGGTTTAGTGGAACTCCAAATCTCATCGCTGAAATTTAAACAGTCTGTTTCAAAGTCGTGAAGAAATATATTCGAGAGAGTTCTGAGTTGATGGTGGATTGAGATTGGTCGGTACATGAAGCAGCTCAACTCGCCCCTTTTTGTTCGGTAAAGGTTTCATTATCAAAAGAAAAAAGGAAGAGATGCAACTTTCTAACCAGATCACAAATGTGATTTTCTATTTTTTTTTTTTAACTAGAACGTTGTTTGCTTACCAAAATGATTCTAATTATACCTTGTGGTAAACATATCTAAAAACGAATAAAATGAAAACAATATACAAGAAGTCACCTCTAACAACAAATGACAACTAATTATGATAACACTCCTCAGGATTGGAAACACCAAGGTGGCGAACTGGCAAATTCTTAAACTTCATCCTCTGCCAGAATGCAGCACCAGCAACTGTCAGCTGACAACGGAGCATCATGTGGACTCTAACTTCGTTGCATTTACAGAGATATTACCAGACATTGAAACCCAAGAACTGAAAACAAATGTTAACATACAACGAAAAAAAAAGTTTGTTTGATAAAATTGAATATTACTTTCATCATTTATTTTTAGTTTTATTATTATAGTGTTTTTTCTGTTTTGTTTTTTTCTTAGTTTTTTTATTAATGAGGCATAACTTGTTTGTTTAATGCATTTTGACTTTTTTATAACAATTTCTAATGATGAAATTGTATAATGAGGTGTAACTGACTACTTGTAATTTTATATGCATTCACAGAACCTGAGATGTTGTTTGTACCCGGCACCTAACACTGTAACCAAATAAATAAATATAAATAAGCATCCATGCTAATCATAAGCAGTGGTCCTCAACTGATTGAACCACAGCTTTCGAACTCTGGACTGAGTAGATGTTTTAGATCTTGGTCTGGGGATACTTGATTTTTTCCCTTTTCCCACATTTCCCCATCAGGTAAATTAAATATACAATCATTCTAAAGAAAAAAAACTGTTCCTTTCTCAAACCAGAGTAAGTAATAATTTTAAGTCATTATAAACAACAAAGGACATACAATAAAATACAAACGTACAAATAAAGTATTAAGGCAACTCCAATTAGTCAAAAGCATTTGTAAATGACCTTTGAGGTCCTGTTAGGACTGTATGACCTGTTAGGTGTAGTTCCTTCAGTATCTAGTAGCAATGAACCAATATTTAGACATTTTTAGTTGGCCTTCTTGTAGTCTGGTATATAAAATAAAAATAACTATCTCAGAATGATATGACAATTTTAAATCATTTAACAGAATAAAATGTCTATTCATCGTGAAAAAAAAAAATCTTAATTTCTTAGCGTGCAACCTTCATGATTACAGTATTTTAAAAATCATTTTCATATAATGGTATTCATGTTGTTTTTTTTCTTCTTACAAACCCAGATATAAACTAATTTCGATTAAAATAAGAGGAGCCATAATTTATAAACATTTCTGTGTATAAATTCTTAATAATATAGATTGTGGATTTTATTTTTAATCGGTAAGATAATAACAATACATATTAATATGAACATCCTGGGAAATACAAGAAAAGGAAGCGTTTAAAAAATCCTGGGCAGATTTATTATAAATAGTTTCACACTGTTGGAGTGTAACAACAGAGAGAAAAAAAATACCCTTTTAATTCTCGATCCTCACACGATAAGGATTAAAAAAAAAATAAAATACGATTCTAAGATAAATGCCAAAGTTGAACATAAAGAGATAAAATTAACGATTGAATTGGAAATTATTCTTATTTGTATTCATGGCTATAATTTTTAAAGATAGTTAATTATTTAGATTCCGTAACAATGCCTGAAATCAATTCTTCTTTAATTGTCCTCAGTTTTTTGACAGTAAAAAGTAACTATGCAGATAATAAAAAAAAAAAATGTATCATTGTGATTATACACTACCAGATGAATAATTAATGCTCTATATTTTATAATAACACATTTTTAGTAAAATTAATAATAATAGTTAGCAAAAATAAGTCCTTTTGCAATCATAAAATGATGGTGAAATAGTCACACGAGGTGGCGAGCTAGAACTAGCTTAATATATATATATATATATATATATATATATATATATATATATATATATATATATATATATATATATATATCAATTTAATACTTCTACCAAGTACAATTATACATGAAAAATCATAAATTAGTTCACAAAAGCCCATATACCTAGTTATCTACTAGCGCATTTTCAATATGTTGTTGGGACCCATAAGGGTCGTTAAAATCCAAGTTCCTCAAAACCTAGAGCGATTTTTGTAGTACTCGAAAAACCTCGAATGTTTAGTATCATTTTCATTTCTTAGCTTATACTTTGTAAAGTATCGAAATTTGGTTGACTTAGTATGTTTACAATATTAAAGAACACTAAATGTGTGACGATTTGAGCCAAACCACGGTTCCGTGAGATAAATTGGTTGTGGAGATACAGCTCTTCGAAAAATGACAATTTTCACAAAATTTGACACTTTTCAGTTCTCAGCCACATACTGACGTAAGTACTAGTTTCACAAAAAATACTTTCAGTAAATCTTTTAAAGGAAATTAAATTACCTTTAATTTGAGATCTAAAAGATGCCCATAGATCTAATAATTTTCTCAGCAAGAGGAAAAGATTGGAAAATGGGGAAATTGGTTTTGGAGAAAATAAATGGTATAGACAGGTTTGAGAATTGTGTAAGTCGGTAGGTACTTCCTTTTAATTGTATTAATATGTAAATAAATATATGCAATTTTGATTAAATCCCGTGAAATATCCACACCAGCACGCTGATGAGTATGCTTAGGCCAAATATGACGATATTGACATTTCAGTGGACTGACTTAAATCCCAAGATTTATTCAACATTTAATACTTGAGATCTGATAGTAAATTTAACCAGCTTTGTGATGTAACAAAGAAATTATGGATCGAACAAACAGTTTCGGAGTTATAGCGAGAAATGTACTTTAAAAAAACGTGGATTTCACAACTGGACGAGGTTGTCGGAGTGATGTCGTTTTATATCAGCGTGAAATATAACCTGAGATGATTATAATTGTTAACATACACAATGTTCAAATATAAAAGTATAAATACTTATAAAACAAAAACTTTCCGGAAATCGTAGCCAACTTTGTAATTATGCAATAATATTTGTTGATATTTTCCAGATATTATTAATAATAACTGAAATTCAGAATACAGAACTTATACGCAGCACTTTGAACATTTAAAATATGGAAGAAACCAAATCATAAAACGCTAATTTTTGTGTTTGAAGACAAAGTTTTCTACGCTAAATGCTTTCAAAATTAAAACCAAAGTGCTCAGTAAAAGTTGTATACAAAAGGTGTGTATAGAGTTTTTTAAAAATTATCTGTGTGCTTAGGCGTTGATGACTCAATTTCTCTCCCCTACCTCAATGCAGTAAGGAGTTCTCAGGGGCTGATTATTTGAAAATAACCTAATGTTGGCGAATGCTTACATTAATACTATTTCAAAAGAATTTTTAATCCCACTCTAAATATACAATAGGAATTGAAATTATTTTTGGTTAAACATGTCGCACATGCATTTCAATAGACTTCAATGAAATGTCAAAAGTGTATCCTTCAGATCATATTTAATACAACTCACTTGCAGGTGAGATTAAAAGATAATTCAGGATATGTTATAGGATATTTTTAAACATATTTTTTTTTTAAACATAATATTTACTTCAGTTCTGAGGATTTGAGATAGGAAAGATTGAATGCGTTCGATAGAGTCAAACTTTCAATTGTCCCCATAAGTTCAAACAGATTTAGTGATGGTTTTGTATAGTAGAAGTTTGTTTTCAACGAACAGATGGGAAGTTTTATTTAGTTCATTTAGTTGGCTGAATGATATGAGTGAATACATTTATCTCTGTACCTATTGCTCTTTACTGAGGCAGATTGTACATTTATTTCAATTAAAAAAATAAAAACAAATAAAAAAAAAGTAAGCTGAAGTGCCTCAAAAATTCTTGACGTTTGAGTCGAGAAAAGGCATGAACATATTAGAAACTAAGAAACTGTGTCAGTTTTAGGTATTGGAATATCATTTCAAAATATAATGTTCAAAACATATGTGATTAAAAACTCACATCTAAATGAAACGTAGGAGTTGATAAATATAGCAATTTATTCGTAACTACAGCTGGAAATGGTTGTGGAAGCAAATAGAAAAATCATTTTTAAAGACTTGCTCCATGACAATGTTAAATAATATGGTTAAAGAAAGTAATTTTTGAAGACAGCAACCATTGCGATAAAATCATATTATTCCATGACGAAGGCAGAACGAAGACGGATAGGAAATGTATATTTAACGAGAAAAAGATCTGGCAAGAGGAAGTAGGGAGGTAAATATAAAAATTATTACGGACGGTAGTTAATGCAGCGAATAAGGGAGATAAGGGAGGGAGATGCGGCGGCTCCAGTTTAAACAGAGCTAAATAAAAGCTAATCTGAAGGAGAAGGACGTTCATCACTGCTATCTCCTCGCTCAGCTTTATCTCCCTCCAGAATTATACACCTATCTTACCGTCCCTCTGTCCAGCCTTGGCCGCCTTTTTGCCTAGCTGTTCCGCTTATAGAGACCGCCTCTCACGGATCTAGCTATTAATACGGTATACCGCATGATAAACCCGAAATTAAAAAAAAAAATACAACATAATATCAGGTGTATTTTCGAAATAATTACAAGTTCAAAAGTCTTAACTATGTTGCAAACCACAATCCACAAGACCATAGCTATTTCATATATATTAAATTTAAAATCCCTACAAGCAAGTAATATATATTTCTACAGTTCTTTATGTTTGCTTCCTTCAATATCAACTCTGTCCGGAATTGTCTTCCTTTAATCTGGCAATATTGTTATATTATATTATATGGCAAATCCTGAAATATTTGGCTTCCATGGTTCAATAGTTAAATTTGAATAAGTGGTATTGGAAATTAAATCTTATGTGAAATTAAATTCAATTGAAAATTTTAAGCCAGTTTTTCAATAAATGAACATGTCGAACATTAAAAATAAATTTCTTCATATATTACCCCTGCATATTTTTATCATTATATAATTATCAACCACCTAACGACATTGAACTAGGACTTCATCAAATCCGTCTAACCCGAACAGACAAACAGATTACGCTGGTTTGTAGTTATTCATCGAGAGCTGTTTCCTATAACTTGACTTATAAACTTCCTTATCTATAGTTTTAACGAGACCTGTATTATTCATGGTGTCATATTGATTTTTTTTCTTATTTCATCTTTTCAGATGTTAGAAGGTGTAATTGAAACTCTCAACGTACTTAACAATAGTTAAATACATCGAGCAATGGTTTGATGCCATTACTTCGACTAATAGTAATCACTTTAGCTAAAAATTGGATGAGATGTTTTAGTTTTCTATATGAGATGTATTTTTTATAAATTAATTTGAATGTCTAAGAGACAATTCTTTCTGCTTGTTATAGATAATTAATAGTAGGATAAACCGTCCTAATACATAAATAGGTTAAATGAACTATCAAAATAAAAAGGTTTTCTTAGAATTAAAATTACTAATAACATTATTTTAAATTCTACATCCAATCCTATCGGTCAGCCTAAGACAATAAGCGGATGAGATCTAGATAATATGATGGCGTCGCTGGGCATGAGGGAATTCAAGACTCATTGATGACTAATTTGGATTATAAAAAGACATCATTTTCAGTAATAATATTTAGTATTAGTTTTTGATTTTTTTTTTTTTACAAGAAGTCCTCAGGTAGCCTTAGAAAGAAAAGTAATCTTAATTATGGGGCAAAGTATTAAGTAAAAGCTGATGCACAGTGAATGGTACTTAAAAAGGTTATCGACTGAAATAATTGATACAAACATAATAATTGATAAAAACAAAAATAAAATAAAAACACCTATTTAAGTATTACTATATGTACTATATATTCTAATTACGTTTAAGTGGTAAAGTAAATAATGACGAATGGAAATGTGGAATACAACTGGAAGAATAATACATTAAAAAAAAAACAGGAGACAAAACCTACGAGATGACGTTTTTAATTTGTACACAGACCGATCTGGGAATATCTTCATTTGAAAAGCTTCTTCAAAAATAACTATTTTTATTCCTTAGATCCTCGATTGCTAATTCGTATTATTATATAAGTGGAAATATAGTGGACTTAATAGAATCTTATTAGAATCAGCACTAATATAAGGATACTATATACCCCATATAATTTGCTTTAGGTGACAAAATGTTTTACTATTTTTTCTTTCAGAGCAGCTACTGAAGAAAGTTCTCGACAAGGCGGGTTACGTAGATACAAACAATTCAAGGAGTTCATAGTTCATTTTCAGCACTAGAAGTGTGACGTTTCCAACGAAATATAGAATAAAAATAACTCGATGGAGGCGAGATAGATAACACTCCACCAAGATCCTTTTAGGGAACTAAATTAAATATTTCTGTGAGAGGAAGATCGGCCGGGACGGTCAAATGAAAGCTGGTTATCAGCTGATGCGCTAGGAGGACAAAATATCTGTGAAATAAATTGGGAGGGATCTTGGGACAGTGACGGGGTGACAGTGGCCCTCAGATAGGAGTCATTTTCTTACAAGAGTTCCCTAACAGATACCGATAGGGCTCCAATCGCTTCGATACTGTCACCCAATCCTCACTTCTGTCCTTCCGTCTGGGGTAGCTTTTTTAATGAAAAGTTGGTAAATGACACCAAGGGGGGAGTATCATTTGCTATTCAGTAAGAGTTAGTGCATTAATAATTATATTATATAAAAAAAACGAATAAAGTTTAAGATTATTTTCGAAACAAAAACGAAAAGTTTTTAAAACATTGATATGTTTGACAACGATTCTAGCTTATTTTTAACTGATCCTATAGTGATAGAATAAACCTCCAGATACTTTCATTTGCATGCTGTTATATTAGGAAGATTTCTCTTTCTTTTTTTTATTCTTAATGATATCATCTACTCCAACTAAGACAGGAAGGAAGGGTTATTCTACAGGTTACCAACGTATTCTAACCATGGTGGGAAGAACATTTTTAATCTTGCACCGAGCGCTCTGAAACCCTCGCCCCAACTCGCTCGTCCATGGAGTCCCTAATTAATAAATGAATTAACTGATTTATGAAATATATTCATTGTTAATTTTACTGAATAAAACAATTCAACAATGAGAACGTGTTCGTTAGGAAGATACAGGATGAAAAGGAAGCATATGTCAAGAATTAAATTAGCCAGATAATATTCCAAAAGAAAATGAGGAAACGCATGATATACGATATGATAGAATAATGAACGCAAGTGGAGGAACTGCATAGAGAAGATGGGAATCGAAAGATTTAAAGCTTTATGTTTTTAAAAAAGGAGAAACAAAATAACTTCTAATTCTATTTATTAATCATTTATTTATTTTGTTTTTTTATTTTTTCAAAACGATTAATAGGAAAATAAAATAATTTATCATTTACTTTGGATAATCAGTAAATATTAATGATTAGATAAGAGTCTTATTCTAAATAATGAAAATAATAGAACAAATTATAAAACCATAATAAATATAGAGATAAAAACAAAAATGGTTACAAGTTTCCTCTATCCCCTCTCGGATGTTGTCGAACAGTTTGATTTTGTACGACCTTAAAATATACTACAATTCAACATAATAGGGAATAAAACGTCTAACTGAACTAGATAACAATAACACAGGGAAAACTAAAATAACTTATAGTTATGCATCAGAATACGAAAAATATGTTTAAAACACGAACCAAGACCTGAGGTTATAAGTGTGCAAACCTTATTCAAACACTCCCCAACGTAACCTTAAAAATTCTAGTTATAGGTATGATAATAATAATAATATACATATATATATATATATATATATATATATATATATATATATATATTATAGGTATATATATATATATATATATATATATATATATATATATATATATATATATATATATAAATATTTCAAAAACAGAGATTCTTAACATAAAAACAGGAAAAAAAAATTAAAATCAATTTCATTCACTGAATGGAAAACAATAGATCATGAATATGACTATCTATAATCTACTGTTTTATATAAATACTGCTCCTCATAAGGAAAATATAGTCAAATGTTCAATCCGAGCAACACCAAAATAGCTAGAGCGTGTCAAAATGTTATATTTTTGAGTGTAAAAAGGTTTCAAACGTGGCTTTCTTTCATTCAGACCAATATATCTCCCAAACGGGAGGCCCTTGCGACATATTTTACACATCAAACAATATTATTCATTAAATTTCTCACAAGCAGAATGCCCTCAAATGTTTAATTCGAGCAACACCAATATAGCTAGGGCGTGTCAAACCGAGCGTAGCGCCCTCGAGTTCCCCAAAAACGTATCGTATCCCAAAGACCAACTGGGTCTTCAAGTTATAATTATGTAACTATATAATATAACCATGATTATTACTAAAATTTTACAAAAAATCAGCTCATCAAAATAAATAATATATTCTTATTGAATTCGTTTAGATACAACTGATTAAAAAAATTACTACGTGAAGGAACCTTTCACGTATATTTTATTATGTTCTGAAGATCGAAATGATCTCAGAAGATCGATATTTAATGGATAGCATACCCCTGCGAGGTATCGATAAAATAATCAAGTTCGATTAAGAGAAGGATCAATTAATAAGAGAGATAAACTTTTTACGATGAGGTGAGTATTATAGAAAGTTTAATTAAACGGCTGGGAGTAAGAGTAAGCCCGGCCTGGCGAACAGATCTGAGGATGGAGATAACGGGGCCGTTATCAGCCAGGCAAACAGACGCCACGGCCATCCCTCATAATAATTATCACCATAATTATACATTACATTAATTAATATTATAATCACCCCTCCGCATCTTGATGGAAAAATAGCGGCCTTAACCAATTATTCGAATTACGCTCATCCCATGATCCGACCGCTAGGGGTCTTCACACTGTCTCATCGAACGGTATTTCGTTTAACAACATTGAACTAAGTAATAGAGGCAGAGAAAAAAAAAGTTATTCCGCACGCAAATCGATCTGATGTCAGTGTCTATGTTTGGTAGATATTTATCTTAAAACTGTGGTAATGAAATATTAAAATCTCGCAGGAATGTGGAATTATGTAATTCGTCTTTTATTGTAATTCACAACTGCATAAAAATAAGCACAAACTGCAAAAACAGCAGAGAAAATACACGGGTAACACTCAAAAGCCTTCTTTTGAGTTCTACATCAGAAGATCCCTAGGCCATCTTCTTTTCTGACGTCTAGGAGGTTTATCAGCAACAGAATGGAAACTTGAGAAACAAGTGGATTTAGGTAATCATGTAGTTTATTATTAAAAGAAACAGATGAGGCATTAAGATTTGTAACAATGAAATGAGCATTTGATACCGTAGAAGAATTTCCGATATGAGAGAATGCATAATTATTATAAATTATGATTAAATATTTGACAATCGCCTAATTTAATCGTGATTAAATAGACCAGTTCATTCTTTAATCATTTAATATTTAGTCATTATCAATTAAAAGATTTTTTTTAAATGAAATCCACTTGGTGCAAAGGATAAGTATAACATACTTATTCGTAATTTATATATATCCCAATCCTCAGGGTCAAACGTAATCGAATTTCTAAATTTCAATAATCCTAATCGCATATTGAAATGGCAGTGACTCCGAGACCTTCTGCATATGTAATTATTATGGTAATGTATGTATTTATGTTGGATTTCTGGCAATGGACTCTTCCAAGACTCCTGAATTTCTTCGGTTAAAACGACATCACTCAGTCCCCACTGAATATTGACAATAGTGAAACAGCTGAGGGAGTAAAGCTGGGATCTCTGTTGCTAGAAGTACGTTGTTATCTGAGGAATCTGGTGTTGCTAAAAGGTGTTCGGATTAGCAAAAAATTCGGATTATAGAGGTTAGGGAAAAATAAACACATAATCACAAATATGGATGTTGTTTTTAATGCATGTAATATTCGAATAAGAGGAATTCCAATGTATTTGGGAAAAACAACGCAGATAAGTTTACGAAAATATAATGTTTCTTATTCTTATGAGTATAGTTCTCTTATTTTCTTGTCCCAGTATTGAGATTTTCTTTATTATACTATTTTTAATTATGGTATCGAAAAAATAGCCCAAAAATAGAGTCGTCAAGAGAAATTGGAGGACTACACAAGACATTAAATTTTGCAAATATAACTAATGGAACATCTTGGAGGATGTGAAAATAGCTTTAGGTCATATTACTCCTGTTTTATATAAAGTTATAGTTTGAAACTTGATGCTCGACTGTTTAGCTAGAGGTTCACGCCAAGTTGTTAACTAGCTGGAACGTACCCGATATCGCTTTATGATCAGATAATTTTTGTTCTTATTTTTTATCGTAAACGAGGTAGATTAAAGGAAGGAAAAAAAATTATTCCTCGAAGGCATGAAAAGTGTGATAGATGGCTCTCCCGAAATCTACACTAGCTTTGTGAAGTGCAGCTGCTAATTAGTTAGATCCGTGGGAGGAGATTGGATCAGCGAGGATAGGATGGAACACCACCTCCCGCCTCCCGCCTCTATCCCACCAATCATCTACTCCCATACAGCCACCTTCGTTATTCCACTCCTTTTCTAAATTGATAAAATTGCGAGGGTCCGCCTCAAAGAAAGATAATACGAGTGTGGATCCAGGATCGGGCTTGGAAATGTTATCTTTCCATCTTTCTAGTGGTGGTCGTTCTTCGAGAGAGTAGGATTATATATTACCGTATGCTTATTTTAAATTTTGAGAGAATAACACGATTATATGATATACATGTAAGGTAATATGAAATAGTGTGTTATATTTTTTCCTTGTTAAAAATATATTATTTAAAACGTCAATCAAGTGTTATCAGATTAAAGAAAAAAAATAATAACAATAACTTCAACGCCATTATGTGTAGGATATTTTTTTATATCTTCGAGTAATAGAAACAGAAATTGCTTTACTAAATATTTGTCTTGGCAGATCTGAATATACACAAAGCCAAAATAAATAAATAAAAATAGTTGTCTATTGATTACACAACATATGGAGCGTCTAATTTTTTTAATGATCTAATATTTTTCTGTAACCTAAAATATTAAATAGGGATGTGTTGATTCAAAACGTCAATTTTCGATTCCAACGATTCTTCAGAAAAGAAGAAGGTATCGAGAATCGATGTTCGACTTTGGATTCCTAAGAACCGATCGACACGATTGATGTTGGCGATTGTATCGTCATGCATAATTATGTCATTAATATACATTTGTTCTTTCACTAAAAAAAAGAAAAAAGGCCCCTGCCAAAGATGAAGAACTAAAAAAATTAATTCGGCCTGACGAAAGCACCATATCGTTATATCTTTTGGATTTTCTTATAGGATTTTTGTTTTCCAGAATAATGATTATTTTTTATTTCATTAAATCTTCTTACTGGGTTTCAACCCTAATACACTATTATAATCAACATCCAGAGGAATATCAGTGCATCCTCCAATCTTTATAAAATAGCAATTTATTTTTAAACCGAGGTACCGATATCGATTTTTTTGTACCGCTACTGGTATCCTATTTCCTTTAAATTAGAAGCCGTTGTCTAACTGCCTTTGTAATGACATTTCTTATTTTCTGGATCTTAAATCTTAATATTTTAACTGAATTGTTATAAACATAAGAACAATGAAATACGATAATTAGGAAAACAAAATTCAAAATAAGATAATAGTGGTGATATTTGTATCAAATGGCATGTTATATATTTATATCCTATTGTTCTTCTGATAATTGTAGAGGAAAAAACAAACAAAATGAATTCAAGAAACAAACACACACCTATTTTTTTATGTCAGGATGTACTCCGAATTTTATTTTTACTAATTTAAGATTGCTTAAAGATATTTCGTAAGGTTTATTTTGTAGAAATAAGGGTCATGAATAAAATATGGGAAGTGGATATGAAACTGTTTAAATATAAAATTACCGTTTGAGTCATTCAAGTGACAGTATTACTAACACGTACATCTTTAAAAGATAATTTTTATATTCTCTTTAATTAAAAAAACATCACAAATGGGCCGACTCATTAATATGTCAAGTAAAGTTATTTGATAAAATTAAAATAGGTTATATTAAAATTTCCAATTTTACGTTAGTTTTGTTAGCGATCTTATTGATAAAAGACCTTACGTCATTTTAAATTATTGATTACTTAGCTGCTGACGCAGTAAAACATAGTAAACATGAATGTACGATAGTCAATAAAGGCCTAATATTTGTATTTATTTATTTTTTTCATGAAATCATCAGGTAAGAGAAAGTATAATGAATCTTGAAATTTGTTAACAAGTTGATGAAACTGATTATAATGAATATATGTACATCTAAGCTGCGATTTAAATAATAAATAAAACTACAAAATAAATTGAACAGTTACACAAAGATAACTTTTTAGGTCTCATAAGCGGTCAGTGCTCTTAGGAGCGTATCATTCATTATATCTTTAGTGCAATTTAGAAAAACTTGCAAAAGATAAATGATTTAATAAGAAGAGATATACATTAGCATAAAATGCTATCTTCTGATTCATTTGAAATAGAATGAATTAAATTCTCAAAATTTAATGTTTTAATTCATTAAATTTTGGATAGTACAGGATTATTAAATAACTTCACCCATTTGCATTTTGCCTGAAGTTTACTATATAATATAAAAAAAAAAAATTACTTTTTATAGTTGCTTTATTAAACCATAATTGACGTTGGACGTTTAATTAATTGTATTTAGCGTGAACGATATATTTTTTTTCCGAACTTCAAACAGTATCTCCTCACCATAGACCAGCAGTTACATTCAAAAAACATATTTTCTGCATATAAATAATTACTTTTGAAGAACTAACCATTAGTATTATTCCAACGAAAGTTGTATACTTGGTTTCGAGACAATTTCCTTTCCAAATTAAGAAACAATACCAAACCTGTCCCCTCATGTATGAAGTGGCAGATCAAAAAAATTAGCTGCGTCAGTGATATCAAAATCCACAGGGGGCTGAGAGAAAGTGTTATCATAATAGCTTACAATCATTCATTTTATGTTAAACCTTACTGATCTTATATAAAAAAAAAAAAAAAAAAACAACCTAGAAATAAAGTCGTAATGAGGTACCAATGGGTCGTTAGTCCCAATCCTACTTTACAAGCCTTTAACTTTTTTTTTTGTACCATTGGACATTCACTGATTGTCGTTATTGTAGACCAGTGCGAACCGAATATAAGAAGTTTAAAGCAAAGAAAAGAATCTAATTGTAAGAAGAAAATTGGTTTTCTTTATCTCACGTGGATCGACTCTGGGTTAGGATCACAAGAGGCACTACTAGAATCTATGGATTCAAAGCTTGATATTTCAACAGGTCGAAGAAAAATTCTGTTGTTTAGAAGCGCATTGGCTGTATGAAATCCTTGTGTATCATTTAAGAAACAGAAATCCATTATGTAGAAAAGAAAAAAAGACGCTAGTTGAACTGAACTGACTGAGGGTTTTGGCATGGATATGCCTTTTAGCTGTGGAGTCTGTGTAGTTTTTTGGTGTAACGTTTTTTTCACATTCATAAATGAAACATTTTGATGCAATCTAGCTCTGTTGGTGCTCCTCTGATCGAAAATTTGACGACAGTTTCCTGGTTAGAAATTTAATGGCGAATACTTTTTGTTATATCTAATTGGGCGCTAGAACCTATCCTTTAGGAGCTATATTGCTTTGAATGAAAAAAAGTTACGTTTGTCTACATTTTATAAATATTAAGGCTTTTTAAAACGGTCTAGCTCTGTTGGTGTTGCTAAATGTAAATAGAGAAAAACAGTAGATTATAGAACGATATATCCATGATCTATTGTTTTTCCCAGTCAGGGAGAAAATGAATTTTTATTTTTATTTTTTAAAAAAAATTAATGTAAACAGTTTTAATATATGCTACTTAATATATTTTATAAAAAAACTTTGTTTCTGTAACATTTTGAATATTTAAGTATCAAAGTATTTACTAATATGGCATAATTTCACTTGAATATAAACTAAAACGTTCGGAATCAAAAAGTTGAATTATATAAACTAATAAAAGTCATATTGAATATCTTCAAAAGCTGTTCAGAAAACACCATCGATATCGAATTAACTGTCGATGGTTTCATCAATTCCTTCACTGCCAACAACTTATCCCGCACTCACGCTAGAGTTGATTGGTTCCGGTAGAACATAATCCGAACCTGGATGTCAGTGACACTATTGACCCAAATAGAGACGAAAAGGTGTCCGGGTGGCCGAATTAGCGCTGACGGGAGCCAGGAGTGGAGGTGTGTTTAGCACACCCGCGGTGTCAACAACAACCGTTGTGGAAACAGCTCAACTCCGTGATCCTCCGCTACAGCACGTCCCGGTGTCTCCACATCATATATATATTCTTATCTTTACCATCCTCAATCATACCTTCCACTCTCTCTCTAACGAGCACATCTACTCACACAATATGAGGACTCTCCTGGTGGTAAGCCTTATTTCATTTTCCTTAGATATATCTTTCACTTCTAAATAATTATTAGTAAATTATAAAAATTCTAATTTTTTCCCCCACAAGGAATTATTGTTATTCAACTGTGTTTATTGATGAATATCACTTAATATTTAATATTTGCAAGACTGCAAAATAGTGCAGTTTATGAGGTTTTTACTTCCCCACCCATTTATACGAGGGATGGTAGGGAAGGATCACTCGTGATATTAAAACTTATCCCTAATCTCATTAGAGATGAATGACTGAAATCATTCTAGAATTTGCTTTTTGCTCAATCACTCTGCTTTCCGGAGAACGGATAGATAACTGCTTCCGCAACAATAAAAAACTGAATATAGGAGATTTAATAAATAGATCAACATTAGTAAATAAAAAAATCTTGCAATAATTCTTGGTTCAACACTTTTTAATTTAAAATTATGACCAGACTTGAAATCGGTTTTTTTAGGCCTTCATTTCAGTTCACCTTTTGAACGTATATTTTTAAAAAATCTTAAGAATAAGCTTATCTTCTTAAAAGCCAGCCATTCATAAAGAGATAGAATTGACTGTTTTTAAATATCAATATGTTATAATAACAGAATATTTTCTTTCCTTGTCCCATACAGGTGCTGTTCTGCTACGTTGCCCTCGCTCATGGTGTAGTTGATGATATAAATGAGGTTGTCCCATTGTCCAAGGGCTCGGAAGGTCTTGGAGGAGCCCTGAGCAACGTGGTTGGAGGAGTTGGTACCGTAGTGAGCAGCGTCCCAGGAGTCCTTCACCAGGTGTTGGCTCTCCTCAACAACTTACTCAACGGGAACCCGAGGATGGTCCTTGTCCTTCAGAAGAACCCTACCCTCCTAGCACTAATCCTGGCTCACCCACAACTCCTCCACCTCCTCCTTGCCAACCCAAACCTCCTCCCTGCCATCGTGGACAACCCAAGCCTACTCCCTGCACTCCTTGCTGGTCTGGGTATCATCCCTTGCCCCTCTCCATGCGGTGCATGTCCTGCTTGTGGTCCATGCCCTGGTTGTGGTCCCTGTTCTGCATGTGGGTCATGTTCTAGCTGCTTGTAATAATAATGTAAACTGAGTATATTAAATTATTTCATTTTTTATAAACTGTGTTATTTAAATTGTCAAATGTATTATAAATAAAAATGTAACTATGTAAATTATAACTTATAAACATAAAAAAATAAAATATTTAAATCTTAATTTTTATATTTACATTTATTCAAACCTTAAAATTTGAATTAATTGCCTTTAATTTAAAATCTTTGGGAATGCAAAGAACTGATTAAAAGTTCAATGAGCATACGATTGTGCGAATTCCCGTAAACAGATGTGTCGCTAGAAACAGCTATAATAGTATCAAATCATCGAAAAATAAACATGCATCTGATGAATAGGCTTAGAATTTAAAACAAACAGCGATCTACTGATAAGTAAGGATTACCTATTAGGTTATTCTGAATGAACTTAAACACTCATTAAATCTCTGATACAGTTGACGTGCCTTACTCAAAAAGAAGAATCAGCATTTGAAAAATTAAAAAACTCCAACAATGATTGAATACAGAGACGATAAACGATAAACGGTAATTTAATAATTTAAAGAATCCGGCTTAATTATTTTGATTAAATATAAATCATTTTTACTATTTTTAAGTACTTAAATGTGGGCTATAAATTAAACAGTATTACGTAGTATATTCGAAAATGAAAAGTAACAATGGTAGCCTGAGGGCTACGTCATTTTTCAGCTTTTAGCACTTTTCTTAGTGACAGTATTTGGAATAATTTAATTATTATTTACTTAGATCAATAACCTATTACTATGGGCTTCATTCTAAAGAATTAACCTAAAATCTTTACTTTTTATATCAAGCCATAATGAGTCCCGCAAATACTAATTACCCGGCTAATGTGGATTAATCTTTTGCAGAAGAGTTGGAGATACTAAACGACGCACACTTGGGTCTTAACCCTTCAGACGGAACATGTTTTTTCTTTGCGTTTGGAGGAACATCCGTCCCACAGGCGGATACCGGAAATTTTTCTTTTTTTCATAAAATCAATTTATATTTTAAGCCATTTATTTACTCCAATTGCCTTTTTTGTTATGTAGCAAATAGTATATTGTTCACAGAATTAACAAATCCATGATAGAAGTTGATTAGTGGTAGAATGTAAAATTATTTAGGATTTATATCAAATGTTGGGCATAATTACTTATAATCGCTCAGAAACTGGAAAAAGTAATATAATATAATAAAATAAACGTTAGATAGGTCTAAAACACACACAAAAAAAGGAAAGTAAAGTATGCAGTAGACTGAAAGAACATGATCTCGGCCATTCAATCATTTTCCAGTAAGATTTAGTGCATTATATTCTAACTGTATCCGTCCGACAGACGGATGTTCCGTTGGAAGGGCTAAATAGGGCGATCTTGCTCAAGACTCAAAACCCGATTCTTAGGCTTTATAATTTGTTTTTAAAATTATAAACTAAAGGCTTAAGTCATAATTGTATTAAATATTAATCACAAAGTAAGGCAAAATGTTGGGATATTAAATTAATGATATTTTATAGTGTTTCTGTTGACTATACACATGTTAACATGGTACATGCTTTTTCGGGGTCTAACTCAGTTTCTTTCAAGAGTGACCGTCAGTTCGTTAACTCTTGTAACAATTATTGAATTGTTACTCATTCATAAAAAAAACAAAAGAAAAAGAAAAAAAAAACAATACTACCAATTAATAATAATATTTCTAATATTTCATTCCTGCATAGTCACACTATAATCTAATGTAAATTATTGTTTCCACTATTTTTTAAGATCAAACAATTGACATTATTAAAAATATTTTGATTTTATTAAACTTTAGTTCACACTAAAAACTAATGAAAAATAGTATGAAAACTAAAGAGGCTCTAATGCTGCACCCTCAAACATGGATTCCATGCAATTCATAAAGCATTAACACGATTTAAAATTATAGTTAATGCAGATCATCAACACAGTATCCTCATTCCTACAGATATCCTTGCAGTTCATAAGCTTTACACGGAGGCAGAACATAAACGCTACGAAGCCATGTATATTATCTCATGGAAGAAGACAGTAAGAATAAGACGGGATGTTATAAAGGAGCAACTGTTTAGCCTGGAAGCGGTTTATAGGCAATCAACAGCAAAACTGGCGCGGATCAGATAGACCGCTCCGAGATTATGTAAATAGTGTTTAGGGGGAGGGGGGAAGGGGGCTGCCATAACCGAGTGTCCTTTATAATATACTGAGTACATTTAGGGTCTTTGTTTTCCATTTCTCCGCCCTTCCTGTGCCAGGAAATGAAGGGGCAACAAGTCCTCCTGCTTAGCATTCACAGCTCGCCTTCAGCTACCAGCTTCCGAATAAACACCGCCCCCCAGTTTCCGGGCACACCGCCGTCCGGATAGGCTTTTTACACTTTTCCTACAATCTTCCCTCCCTCGGTAACTTAAACACTTTATCGCTCCCTTTCTCAAAGGGGTGCATTAGTCTGCTCTTCGTTCCGCTTACATAAGTTGATAATATTCATTTCAATAATGTTTGTATTATTCACTTATTGCAATCTACAAGTGTGTTTCTATAAAGTGAATTTAAAAATAGTTACCAGTTGCAACTATGGTAGCTCAATACAACGAATCAATACAAAATAATTTAAAATTAGAGCTTCACTCAAATAACAAATTTATTAAAATGTCTTCGATTTTTACTTGACAGGGAAAACTATTTATAATTTACTACATATTTACCATTTTCCATTTTAGAATTAAAACGTTGAATTCACCAACGAGCAACACGAACAGAGCTAGATCGTGACAAAAAGCCCTAATACTTAAAAAATGAAGGAAAACGTGACCTTTTTTCATTCCTCCTAATGTAGCCCCTGAAGTAGATACTAGAGACAAATGTTATCCAACAAAAAATATTTTCCATCTAATTTCGTATCAGTAAACTGCCGGCAAATTTTCGATCCGAGAAACACCAACAGAGTTAGAGCGTGTCAAATTGTTACATTTTTAGATGTGAAAGAAAGGTCTCACCAAAAATGTGTAGACCCGCGGCCAAAAGAAATGTTCAGGTCAGTATAATGACACTGGCTAGTCAGGTGCTGATAAAAGCTTGATCAGAGCCTTTATCATATATTTGCAAATTGTATTGTCTGAACTGGAAAGCAGTATTCTACCTTTAAGTGGTCACCCAAACACCTTGATAATACAGGGTACCATTTTACTCAAATATTCAATGTTTAAAGAAGCGAAACTTCCTTTATTTTCAGGAGATCTGCAACGATGAACAACTATCTGATGCAGTTTGTGTTTCTAGAACAAAATTGCATGAATATACATATTTTTTAACTTACCATAATTCATGCATAACGAGATCAAATTAAAATCTCCGCAAGGACCGTGAATCGATATCTTGGCAATATCAAAAAGCAAGGGACCGACATTTTGATTTGGCAATAATTTTTAATTCACAGAAATAATTTTATTAATTTCATCTGCTTGGACTTTTGGATTTTGCTTGATCTGCTTGGATTTTTTTTATTAAAATTTATTGAAATATGCAACTGTGCACATTTATACATCAAGTAAATAATATGTCAAAACTTGAAAAGAATTACTCATCAGTAGCACTTCAATAAAAATTCTACACTACAAGATCTTTAGGCCATCTTCTTTTCAGACGTCTCGGAGGATTATCGGGAATGGAATGAGAAGCAAGTTGAGAAACTCGTGGATTTGAGTGATTCTGGAGCTTACTATGGAAGGATAGGTATCTGGTTTAGGCTAAATCACCTACATATAGAACATTAAGATCTTTATAGATAAGTTTTTTAGTGACAAATTAGGGAGCATTGAGGATTTTTCGAAGAATTTTGAATTGTAAGGATTGGATACAAGATGAAACGATTGGTTTATTGGAGCCCTAAAGTTCAACTCTGTACGTCCAAATAGGTCTAATAACAGTCATGTAAATAAGTGGTTGGACTTTAAATTCTAACCATACATGTATATGACAGTGTGGCAAACTTTATTTTTGCTACTCATTGTACTTTTTTATTACTACTATAATTATAAAATAGTATCTAACCTAGGAAATACTTAAATGATACAGCTTGCTATACTGCCAAACCTCTTTAGATTAAAAAAAAAAATGAAAAACGAAGCAAAAATGATTTATAAGTTTAAACTAAGTATAGTAATCCTATTTGAAACTTCTTCTGGTTTCATATCTTCTAATGTGTGTAAAAAAGTTATTGTTTTCAATGTTTAAATAACATGCAACTTAGTTCGATCATTTGGATATTCCACTTATGGCCGTTAGTGAAATTTGCACCGTATTTTATATAAACATAACAATCCAAAGTAATCTAGAATAGCCGTTTTGAAACGTTACAAGAGAATGTGTTATATTTCCTAGGAAATAGTTCTTGTTTATAAAGTAGAAGTGGGGGGGGGGGGAGAGGTTGAAAGGTTATGCAGAAATTTTTATGCAATAACAACAGGACACGAAGACTGTAAGTTTCTCGGCTTAAGCTATTAGAAAGTACAGCGTGAGATACCGGCCGAAAGTACTATAACCTTTTAAGCCCTTATCGAACATCGTACAAAGAAGAAATTAAGTAATACGTAAAAACTAGCAATTCGTTTTCATTAAAAGTGTTATAGTGGGCAAGCAATAGCTTGATAAATGCGAAGATAAGAACTTTTAATGCGTTACTCAACACTTGAGAAAACGGACTGTTAAAGCAGCATCGTTGAGGCTCTGAATGTTGACGAAGAGAATAAAGAGATAATAAAGTATAAAATGGTTACATTATTCATGTTTATTTATATATTTTAGTGGTTTATTTATATTTATATTTATATTGATTTTTAATATAGGCAATTAATTATTTTTAAATTACTGTATAATCACTGAGCATCTGTTTTTCAAAACACGTTCAGCCAATCTGTTAATAGTTCCCGTTTCCAGAGTCATTCTTTTGCAATCAACACACATCAATAATACATCCTGTAAAAACGGAATCCATTTTTGATCCTATAGAGTACAGACCATTATTTATTATTCTTCCCGCGCCGAGAGTAAAGGTTATTGTAATATTCCAAATGACAGTACCTACATCTTATCAAACTATTATAGGATTATAACTTGCAAGGTCTATCATGCAGAAAACATAACTCATGTCATAAATTCCATATTAGTAATCGTATATTTTTTGCATTGTTCTGATAAGGGGAGAACATCGCAGATCATGAAATGTACACTGGCCTAGGTATTTCAACCCTTTGATAATTTTTTATTTCTATTATAAAAATCTGAAAAAAATTCCTGTAATGTGTCATATTAGGGAATATTGAAAAATTGACACGTTCCCTTTGAATCACTTGAAACTATAAATTCTTGCAAATAAAATGGTGATTTTTTTTTTTACTCAAACTGGCTCAAGCAACAAATTGAAAATGTTGCGATCTGCATGTTTAAACGATATGTGCATTGAGAGGTTCTAAATAGTATTACATGTTACTTTCTATTATGATTACTACAGTTTAACGTCATTCTCTAATACAGGACAAGAAGAACTAGTTATTATACAGATTAGACAAACAATTCTAGCTAAAGTTTTAAGTGCAACATCTATTATCTACCTGGAATTAGCACTACGAATAATCAATGCTGTTCATGGAGGCCTGCATGAACTGCGATGGCGATACATTTGGATAAAACTAATTTTTTCTTAATAAATAAAGAAATTCGATTTAAAACAAAACAGAAAAAATATTTTTTTTGTGAAGTTGAGCAACGCCCACCCTAAGTCGATTCGACTTGAATGCCAACAGCTACAACCTCGTTCCACAAGAATCGGCATAGTGTGAACAAAATACGTTATATTTATAATCCAAATGTTTTCCATTAAATAATATTAATCACAACTCAAATTTCTCTTTTTATTTCTTTTTTTGGTTTTTAAACATTGTAAATTGAACCGCCATATCTATTACTCATTACCTTTGAGTGAGGCAGATTGTAATATTTAAACAATAAAATCTAAAAATTATTGCAAATCTTTTAATCCATGCCAATTATGTATTTATTCATAAATCAGAAAATATATTTCATTTGATAGTAAATATATTAAAATTTTACAACTTTACACCGATATTGAATGGTTTTTCTATCTTCCCGGAGACATTATTTCTAGGGAACATTTCTTAACGTCATGACTAATCATCATCCGTCCTATGTTTATACCTCCTGAAATTCAAGAGCTCCATCGACTCTTAATCCTCAAGATTTCGTTCTTCTAGCCATTAAACTCGTTTCCACAGAACAGTATTAATTTCTTTCCCGTTTCTTCGCCCTCTGGAATTTATTCGAACACCTACTCAAAATCTAGAAAGACGCTTTCTAAGAGGAGAATTATAATAATTCTGTTATATTTGCAGTAATTCAGTGAAATCCGAAAAAATAATGAATTGACTCAAAAACGATTTAAACATGTTTTATTTTGTAATCCAATGTTTTAGCCTACTGTATGTTGAGAATATGTCTATGTATGAGTGTATTTTATTAATTATATTTTGACCAATATTTACATAGTTACATTTTAGTTTTCTCATTTTTTTAATTTTTTAACAAAAGATTAAGTATTTTTGTTTAATGTTTGAATATATGCAAATCTGTTTGAATTTTGTTATGTTTATACATTGGTCTCATTTAAGTATTAAATTTATTATTGTATATGCTCAAAATTTTTGGAGCCAGAGGCAGTAACATGTCATTGTGCCTCTGTATTATTCTTAGAGGACAATTAGTCCCACAATAAAGTTTATATTTTATAAAATCATTCATTTATGTATGTCAGTAAAGAGGCATACGGCCCCCGATAAATTGGCACCAAAGTTGTTACTACCCTACAAGGAAATATAGAAAAACAATAAGTATATAAATAAGAGGGAGAGGAAGGAGGGAGAGAGAAGAGAGACAATTTGTAAGATGGGGAGAGGCTAAAAGAGGTGTAGCCAGCTGGAAGGTGTAATTGACAGAAGAATGGAAGCATTAATCTGTTGGTAGAAGACTGGAGGGCCGGCTCACAAATTGGTGGCGGGAGATTGCCATGAATAAAGTAGCCCCTGGGGGCAGCTAAGGAGCCTTCTCCTTACAGGATCCTCAATCTTATCTTTGTCCTCTCTTTTACTCTTCAGTCTTCTTTCACTTC
Source organism: Euschistus heros (assembly GCA_003667255.2). NCBI lineage: Eukaryota > Metazoa > Arthropoda > Insecta > Hemiptera > Pentatomidae > Euschistus > Euschistus heros. The sequence goes on from RCWM02000023.1 coordinate 1,587,290, forward strand.
CCTTTCAGCCGCCACTTCTATATAGGCCGCTTCTTCTGCATGTCCCTCCGGGCTCCGTCCTCCTCAACGAGATATCTCTTATATTGTGCTTTATGCAAGCCCTTATATGAAAGTTCATCCTTTAATTCGTGTATTATCCTTGTGATGGAATCCTTAAAAGAGAATAGAGAGATATATAGTTAACATATAATCAAAAGAAAACTTTATTCTAGACTATTAACTCTAATGTTTTAACATTTAGCTAACGTTGTAGGAGTCCATCGTATCTCATTTCTTTTTTGTCCGTGCAATTTGAGGAAAGGATTTCCAGAGGAGGATGTCCAGAGGGTCGTAAGTTCGAATCCTTTCTCGGAATATTAAAATTTATTTCTTGGTGGGCCTGCGAAATGTATCTCTTCCTTCCCACTCAGGCAAGAACAGGTTGGTAACCTGTAAAATAACCCATTACTTCCTGACCTAAATAGAGTGCATTAGGACCTAAAGGCCCATTAAACAACAAACAAAACGCATTTTCTATCCAATTTCAATTGTGGAATATTTTATCATTTAAAAAGGCGTTGACTTTATACGTCAGTTAATGCTTGAAGCACCTAACTATCAAGATTTCTTTATCTTTCTGATTTAATTCAGTCAGTGTTGGCCAATTTTCTATCTGAAATGTTCTTTGTATGTTCTTCAACAGTTGTTCAGAGGTTCTATTCGATAAAAGCTCTTGGAACATCTTCAAGAACGGAGTTATTCCACCACCTTCTTTGTCTTTAAGGCTGAAATTTCCTCCCGATTTTTTTCAAATTTTAGTTTTTTAAATAAAAATGATAAATATTTAACATTCGCAACTAGATTTTATTAAGATAATTCCCATAAAAGTAGAATTTAATTCATCAATACTAATTATATATTATTTCGTTTGAATCCTATGTTTTTAATTAACATATTTGATTCTCTAAATTAGGCAGAAACAACGGATTTCTGTTTAAATAACCAAACTATTCTAGTTGGAGGTGAGATCGAGGACCGTTAAGTAAAAAAAAAAAATATATATTTTAATACATAGTTTAATTTAATAATATCAGTACTTCTCTTCTTGTCATCGCTAATCATCTTTCTTACTTACTTCTTTCTTTAAAAAATCACAATTTCATGGATACAAAGGTTAGCAACTAATAATAAAACTACTGAAAGCCCACATAATATGCTAATCGGAAAATAAATGGTTCAAACAATTATATCCTTAGATAATTAATTGTAGGGCCGACTGAAAGTGACTGGAATCGGTAGATCTACATAGCTTACGATAAAAACTAAACTGATCCATAGCAATAAATATATTTATTTTGAACAACAAGCTACAACCGTCTTAATGTTTTGTTATTTTTGAATACATTGTCTTTCACATTATATACCTCATACGATAATCCTGAAGTATATATCAATATGAGTATTCGCTAACTGAAAGTAACCTAACAAGGACGTTTAGGGTTGTACCTCGCAGACTTTAATTCTGATTTTCGCATAGGTAGTATAGACCTTCTATAATAGTGCAAAACTAGAGTTATAGCCGCCAATGAGCATTGGGAGCAGAGAAAAAAAATAAAATATGAAAATCACATTTTATTTTTTTCTCAGCACTCAGTCAAGATAAAGAAATGATTCTCTCACGATTAATTGCAGTTATGTATGCTATTTGAAATAAAAATACTTTCGTTATGCTCAAGACACGACCCGGCTTTAGGGTGCTCAAAAACTCAAAAGAAATAACAAAAATTCCAAGGAAATCTAATGTAAATCAGTGGAAAATGTTTTTCATGAACAATTGACCTCAAATCTCGATTAAACGCAACATATGTAAAACCTTATAAAAAAAAAAACAAAAAAAAAAAAACAAATATTGATTTTTTAACCCCTTTCGTGGAGGTTAAAATTTTGAAGTTGAGTTTTCATCAACAATTTCTAACGGTCATAACAACTGCTGTGTTCAACCGATTACAATAGTAATAACATCAAAAGAATCAGCATACATTCTGATTTTTATCCATGCATATAACATTGGGTTAAGTCCAGATTTTTGTGAAAAAAACTGATTTGAATGAAAAAATCCGAGGTCGGCTATAACTTAAAATATTTCAATAAGGGGAAATCCTGCGACCTCCGGGTTTAGGCTAAACTATGCAGTTTTACGGCTTCTATAATAGATGACCTTTAAATTTAGTTTTAATCGGTGGCGAAATATGTGAGATAGCGCAAATTATTAATTTTTTTTATATTTTAGGTCCTTGCTTCCCACACAAAAAATCGGCATTCAAATCTGTGAGCTACAGCTCAAAACGTCCCCTTGTCAGTATTATCCATTTCAACATTTACCAAATAGGAACTTTCATCGAATAGTCGAACAGCCCAGAGGTGTTGATCCTCCATGTGAGGGTTCGCCGGACATTCCAGGAGAGGAGATGGCCCGAACGGATTAGCGGGACCCGGAGCTGTGTACTAAGGAGACAGTAGGTGCCGCTCAGGTAGCGCTCCAATCTGTACAACAATAGCCACATTAATTTGTAGTCCCCGGCCCTTCCTACCTCCTCCCTCCCCTCCTAATTATATCCTGATACAGTTTATACCCTACCTCCTAGCAACATGTTGCAACTTGCGTATACACAGCTTATATCTCGGACAATACTTCACTCCACTCGGCCTGATTGGGACGCCGGATCATTAGACCTATTACTTTATAGTGTAGTTTTAACACTATTGGTTCATCAGAAAGTCACTATATTTATCTGTTTGTTAACCATATAATTACCAACAGTTGATAATTATGTGGGTTGTGTATCTGATAAATTGTATTGTAGTAGTTCATAAAAACTATATGTAAAAACACCAATATGTTTGTTATTTATCTTAAAAACTGTACCTCTTATCCATATATGGTAATATCTCCTGTGCTAAGCACAAACAGGGTCACCGAAATTTTATCAAATTCAAATTTAATCCTTCAATGTTCTTATGATGGTATAGAAGGATCAATAAAATTAGAATTGATATATTACTAGCCACTTATATTGAATATTTGAAGACTAGTTCCAATATTCGACAAAATTTCTAAGCATTAGCACTTTGCAAAATAGATTATATGTATTATTTTTTTTATTTTTTAAATGTAAGACAAGAAATCAAGCATGTTGTTTTCTTTTGATTGATTAACATGGTTGATTTCTTGTCTTACATATAAAGAAAAAATGTAATCTATGTAGCAAAGTGCTGATATTACATTTTTTTTTTTTTTAAAATAATTTATGATGAATATTTAATATTTGAAACTTGTTTTAAAATCAAAAACACTCAATAGAGGTGGCAAATAATTCTTCAATCCTAATTATAAATTTATGTAACGTACATCTAAAATGCTCTGGTAAAATCAAATAAAGCTAATCATGATAATCATAATAAAGCTTTTAAATAATAATATTTCTATATAGCAATAAGCATAGAATTCTCAAAACAATCAAAACTGACTGTTACCCATATTGTACAATCATTGTCAGAAAAATAGGGAACAAGTTTTTGGTTACTTAAAAACGAAAAACGAAAGATCTTCCTAAGCAAAAACACGACAGTTCTGTTACAGATGTGAGTCGGATCTAGTTATAAAAAAAAGTTGAATCTATAAAGCAATAATGATGATGAAACACTAGGAATTTTCAGACATCATTACTTTTGAAAAACAAACTTTTTTGAAAAGTCTTTTCTCCGTAAACGTTCACAATAAGCATTTGCAAAGAGTGTTAATAGTTTTAATTCCGCATGATGCCTCAACAAATTATTCAATAGATATAATAAAGAAGTTTAAATGATAATTGGTATTACATGTTTGAATACAAAAGTTTAATATATTTAAGGTAAATAGTGCATTATGTTTACGATGAACATACCCACCGCTCAGAGCTACACTAAATACAGCGATGATTGAGTTCATATAACATCAACTCGCACTGACCTGTGAACAGAAGTTACGAGTTAGTAAACTGGTTGCCATAATATTTAAAATTAATAGTAATTTTTTTTTTTTTTATTAGCTCTAAAGTTCAGCCTAAATGTGTAAACACACAACACACACACATCTATCTCTTGAGGTTTTATCAAGCCTTATTTAAATAATAAAGCATAATTTAAATTACTTTTCATTTCATTTTTGTATTAGTTATTAGTGAAGATGTTTACTATGGATGGTTTTAATGTAATAAAACTAAAGAATACATTACAACAGTCCACAATTCAGTGATAGGAAATTTTCTTGACTCGAAAATAGTTTCTAATGCTTTCCTTTACTCTTTCGACGAATAGAATATTCAAGTTCTTGTATCCATCCACTTCAGCAAATCTATCACCAAATTGGTAAGTATGTAATTTGATATGAGCAATAGGTTGAATTTATTTATTTACTTTTACCTAATCTAAAACTAAAAATCCATGATATAAAAAAATAAAAATAAAATAAATTGTTATATATTATCGTGGACAGTTGTGGAAAGAGTGGACAGGTGTAAACGGGGAGATTATACTAGAGAAGAAAGCAGAGTAAGGATCTATCTAGAGGAGGAGGTAGGAGGGATGAAGGGGAGGGGGTGAGGACAGGGAGAGCTTTATCGGAGACGGAGGCGATCTTTTCAGGGCGGCTGGTGGCGAGGATGGACAGAGGGAGGCGGTCGACTGGAAGCCCAGATACCGGCTTTGTTTAAGCTCGTCCGTCTTACCGCCATGATGGATCCCCTCGTGGTCATTTTCATTTCCTGTGTCCTCAGTTCGGCTCTAAATGGAAATCCTACTCGAGCCGGGCAAAATATTACTCCCTAGCTCCCAAGATATCGCAGATACGGAAATTATAATTCCTGTATTTCCCTCTCCACCCTACTTACTATCTCCAATGTCAGATTTTTCATCCAATCGCAAAACTTCTATATTCTCCCTCTGTCGGTTTTTTTTAGCGAACCTGGAGCAGATTTTATTTCCGCCTCTGGCTACTGCCTCAGTATTTATTACCTCATCGTGTAACTTATCTCAGTCGGATATTAATAATGCAACACGCATCGATTTCGTTTTTTCCTTTTGAATATTATTCAGACTCAAAGGACAAGGGTGGTTAACCAGCCATTTTATGGGTATTGTAGCATAATACATTTACAGATTTGCATGTTGATATACTTGTAAATTTTGAAATCTTATATAGATGTTTTTGACTATCATTTAGTCCTTCAGAGTTAGAATCAGCTATACACTTATAGCTAACGATTAGAAACATTCTTGAGGACTGCTTCCATAGGATAGTTATTTTCAGGAAGTACGATTATAAAGAAACTTCCCATCTATTTTTGATAATAATAGAAAAAATAAAGAAATAATTATCAAATTCCTGAAGAAATAAAACAGATTCAATAAAATTTTAAAAAATTGCCCAAAACTAGAAATAAATTAATATATATTGAAGAAGGGCACTAAATACCCTAGATCTTGAGCATCCGAAAGAAATGAAACTTACCTAAGTGCTTCATTTATTGCATAAGTCATGTCTTGTTCTAGTTACAGTCATGCATATGTATCAGATAAGTAGTTCCAGCTCTCATAACGTTAATATATCAAACTCTATTGTTTTTTTCCTCTTTTTTACTAAATGTTATTTGAATACTCTAAATTTAAAAGGAAACAATAAATGCACTATTATCTACATCGAAACGAAACTCTGATCCGTTTCGTCAGAAGTAATCGATTATAATGGTTAGGCCACACCAAAAGAATACCAGAGAACAGGATGCCGCGCAGATTTATTTACGGAGGCTGGGAGAAAATAATTGGAAGAAGATGGCTTGATGACGTTACGGAGGACTTGAAAGCTCTTGGTGAGTCAGGATGAAGATAGAAGAGCACAGAGATTATTAACAGAGCATAGTAAAGTGTAAATTATTATTCAAGAGAATCGCTATGACAATTGTAATTTTCTCAAAGTGGATTCAAACGAATTTAACATTCATGTGTTATGTTTAGATTCTGAAAGTAAATCTCGATAATTTCTGTGTAAGTTACTCTCACCATTAAACGTACCTCAAACCAATATGAATCAGAATATATACATTTCATAACATATTGTATCCAAATATGCCAACTAAACATTTACATTTATAAATCATTATGGGTCAAAATGGAACCACTTTCAGTACTTCAAGAAATCTAGGAAACTGACAGGGTCATTTATTACATCAATTGAAAATATATTTTATTATTCGCATCTAATCTAAATACTTTTTTTTTTCTATCCTCCGACTTTATTTTATTTAATTTCATACAAGGAAAAAGGAATAGAAAGGGTGATCTTTTCTTGACTTTTGGCATTTTAAGATTTGTTTTCTTCTCGGCCATCTCTGGTGGGTACTATGTCGACTAAAGGTACTCCTTTTTATGTGTCGAGTGTGAAAGAACACTCTGAAACCTAAATACGGTATTAAAAAGTATTATATAAAATTATTATGAAAATTATTTTGTCGAGAGACTAAGACCATTTGATAGCAATTCAAAAAACAAGAACCCACTGACCGAAGAGGCTAAAATGAGACAGTCATACTGAAACATTTAAGGATAATAAATGAATGTGATAAATTATAACCATATGTCAATATCCGACAACAATTATCTTTTTATCACAGCATCTGATCCTGATGACGAAGCTAAAACTTGTGACGAAACTTCCATCAACGGCATGTCGACTTGGAGAAACCTTCTAATCTCATCTGTCCACCTCGGATAGGGTCATTTTTCAAAACGTATTTATCTATAAGGCTTAAATTACATACAAGATGGATTTAATGTATATATATATATATATATATATATATATATATATATATATATATATATTTATATATATATATCTTAACGTATTGAGTGTGTAAGTTTATCATAAACTTAATGCCTTAACAAAGGCTTAACACTAGGATTACCGACATTTCATGTATATTTTTTCTACCACAATTTATCAGTAAACAACAGCAATAAGAGAGGAGTGGATATTAAAAAACCACTTTCGATATATTCTTTAATAAAAGCAGTGAAGTCAAAAAGCAAAGTAATAAATGATGTTTCAAGTACTCCTGCCAAAAATTACGAAAAGTTCCAATTGACCTGCAATGGAAGTGGTAAAATAATATCTTTCATTCTTGGTGTGTCTGCCGACAAATTTTTTGTTGCAGTGGTCAAAAGTTGTAGTCGTCGACTAATAATACTAATTACTATTCAGTTATTAAGTTTATATAAAGGAAGTATAAAAAGTAAGTTCGAAATAATGAGAGTGTACTACCTTTTTTTTCCTTTTTTCTGAGGATAAATAAAAAATTTCAATTGTTAAATAATAAATATCCTGAACTAATTTCAGCAATACAGAAGGGAGAGACAAGCTGGATCTCCGTTTCCATAACTTGTGAGGAATTTTCATATATTACACTTGCTTTATGGTTTAAAAAAAAAAAATCATCTGTTCTGCAAAATATAGGATCTAGGAGAAAATAAGAAACAGTTATTTATGTTTCATTAATTATAATTTATTTCATCAAAAGAAAAATACAGCATTATTGGAGTTTTTTTTATATTTTCTATTGTTTCATCTAATTGTTGCACCAAGTCAATTCTGATTAGCAATTATTCCCTTTACAATCACATATTTCATGTTGTATTGTTTATGTTAGGAAAACTATTTAGTTATTTTATGTTGGATTCCATGTTTAATTGGATTATACTAAAACCACTGGAACATACAGTGATGTTTAATTTTTTTTTCTTTTATTCTTGTTTATTTTTCACTAAAAAAAAAAAAGACATATACACACACACAAACACTCACACACATTAATTTTATATATCTTTCCTAAATATTTTTAAATATGTGAAAAAATAAAAAAATGAAGAAACTGTGAAAATAAAAGGACATTTGAATATAATTTCACTTAGCGATAAAGACATCGTAGGTATAAGGGGAGTGAAAATACTGGTCATTAAAAACCAGTGAATCTTCGCGAAGGGGAAAAATAAAAATTAATTTATGAATAATACAATTTATTTTAACTTAAAACAAACATAATTTTATAATTAAGATAGGAGGGCCCCTGATAAAAATTCTCTAAAGAAAAAATATTTTTCTTAATTATGAGAGAATTACCTTGAACAGTTATCTATATTTCCCCATCCTCTATTATCATGCTTCTTCTTTTTTTCTAATTAGCAGAGGACTTTTTTTTTTGTACATAATTTTCGTATGTTCATTAACTGAAATATTTGTTTCAACTCTTTTCGCTATCAGTTTAGTTTATTTTCATTCATAATGGAAATAAGTATATATATACACACACACATATATATGTATATATAGACAATTTCTTGAATGTTACTATTAGATGTTTAATAAGGTTCTTGAGGTTTAGTCAATAAATAAAAACAACTATTTTGGCAACGTTTCGAGACTATATTATTGAATCTATCTCAAACGACGTATTTATCAACATAAATATAATTTAAAATTTACAGGTCTTTAACTAAAATTTGATTTCCCCAAAATTATTCACCATGAATAAAATAATTGTAACCGAAATATTTAAGAAATGGTAACCATAGACAAATTAAAAAATTGGGCAATAAACAAAAAAATTAGACCTCCTAAATCTCAACACGTGTTATTCCAATTTAATGCATTCAGACCATTAACATACATTTACATTAATATACATCATATAAATCATTTATCCATTTATATATTAACACGGAAATCCTTTTTGTACCTGTATCTGGGAATACCACCAGGTTTTGGGAAAACCAACCCTCTCAACCTTTACCTTGTTTTCGAAAATTCCCCAGTTCAGCAGTGTTCTAGGATTGTTATAATTTAGTAGCAGATACCAATAACATATCCGCCAGTAACATTGTAAGTAGTTTCCTACTCCTCCATATTTTTTAATTATATGCAGTTCATTATTCTAAAGGATGTTTTTATATATTTGGATGTATAGCTGCAAAGATTTTTATAGTAACTTGGATAACAATTTATATTATTAACCCTGGAATACAAAACCTCAATTAAGGTACTTTATTACTAAACCTTCGTCATTGTGACTAGCAGTACCTAAAAATCAATTAAGATGGTTGTAGAGGAAACAAGAAGAACAAACAATTAACAATTTAACATTTTTATTGATGAAATATAAAAACATGCACATTTTATTGCGAATATTATAGCATTAGTATATAAATAAATGCTAACACAGACTGTAACATAAAAAATTCAAATAAAATGGCTTAGAGAACATAAAAATTATATAAAAGTCTATATCTTTTTTGAATTCACATTTACTACCTTTCTAAGGAACAATTTTTACACAATGTCACTGGATGTTCACCGCAAAGCGCTGAGAAACAACTCCTATAAGACCTTTTTGTCATTCTTCGCAGTTTGAAGTCGCATTTGGAGCATATGCGTCGTATTTTCTCTTGTGCTTCAGCTGCAGGTGCTATATCTACTCTAGGAAGTGAACTTGTAGGTCCAATTACTGCGTCAATCCTATACTTGAAACATCGGTGTTGTCCAGGTAGGACACTTAAGTGTCCCTTCATTTTCTCAACCAACCGTTTATCTGACAATTCACACATCTAATCAATTCTCGTCAATGGCTTCCCTTCCAGCTTATTTTTATGAAAATTATGGCAGTATATTCATCATGTTAAAGAAAAAGCACGGTGACTACCTTTTTGTTTTCCTTATAACATTTGTCAGATGACATAGCTCGTTGAAGGAATCAACTTCTCCTTTTGTCGTGTTATAGTTTAAAATATGTTCTGGTTTGTCATCTGCCGGATTTATCATTGTGAAGAAATGAGAGCAGACATACCAGCTTATTGTGTTAAAGCTAGTAGGAAACGGCTAATACGTTCTGGTCAAAAATAAAAAATTAAGATCCATTTGCACGATCTTGAAATTTCAGATCCATAAACTCTTTGGGCAGTTCTCGCTTGTTTTTCCTAATCGTCCCAAGTGCTATAAAATAATAGATAAAATATGTGTTCTAATTGTGAAAAAGTTAATTAATAATAATAATTTAACTTGTATTGCTAAACATTCGTACAGGTGCATTGTTACTAAACGTTAGTCGAAATGACGAACACATTTTACTTGTAATACTAAACCTTCGTCGAACAGACGATGTAAGTTTTATTTAGACTTAGCTAGTTAAAATCCTAAGAGTTCAGCGGTCCTTGCTCCTACTTGGTTCTAAGAGCAGTGAGCTGGGGAAAGCACTGTTATAACCTGAGCTTCCTGACCTAACCCACAAAGGTTATACAAAAAATGTTTGGCACCGGTAGTCGAATCGACGAAGGTTTAGTATTCCAGGGTTAAAGTTCATAGTTATATTTTAATATATAAAAATTAATTAGCGCCACAAGCATACGTTTACGACGAAACAATCCCATCAAGTTGTGCTTCTTGTGAGCATTACTATTTTAAATCTTAAAATTTCTATCTCTGCCTTTCAAATATATCATGGACAGTCAGCTGATAGTCTGTCTCTTTCCTTGAAAATGACTAGTGAGGCACAACATAGAAGACCAGTGTCCAGGTACACCTCTTTCCTGGGTTAATTTATTCAAAGTCATTAGGTCTCGCAACCAGGTTCTTCTCAGTCTCCTTTTTTTGTTCTCTGGCATCATGATCTCAACCATTTATTCTATTAAAGTTCTTGGTCACCCAGGATTATTCGTAGATAATTCGTGATAATTATGTAAGCCGGTGGACAAATTATTATAAACATAGAATCCATGGTGCTATTGTTTTGTACTCGAATCTCATCCACTCACAGATTTATATATTACTAGTATTCCCCGATGCGACCTCACCCGCTCTCTTTAGTAAAGATCTTCGATATTTTTAACTAATAATCTTGTAATGAAGTGCATTGTTTTCTTGAGTTGAGCATTATTTCTTCAATGATATTTTCACACATTGCTGTAATTTTTACCTGGTTAAAATTGGACCGATTAGGTGTTACGTAAAAGAAAAATTGAAAATCCAATTTTTAATTTTAAACTATCAGTTGGTAATCTAGATAGACAGAGACGATTTAGAAATAAACGTTTGCAGATAATGGACTGCATTATCAGTGCTTACAACTAAAGGCCCGTGAATCATATTTGAATACACAAAATGAAAAACCAAAGAATCTACTATTTTTATTTGGTAATAATGTTAATCTAGTTGAATTTAAATTTCAAACATTTTCTAAAGTATATGACAGGGTGGCGAACCTCATTTCTGCCACTCAATATTGTACATTTGAATTTTTATTATAATAAATTTTACTATTGCTAAACATCCCTAATACTATGAAAATATGGCACAGATGGGTTTGGTAGTTTTACCATTGTAAACTCAATGGCGAAATGGTGCTAACCACATATCGCACGATTTCCTAATTTCACTGGGATTTACATGTCGCACCACATATTTAACTCTTTTTAAATTATTTAATTGAATATAAGTAAATATTATTAATCTCTATATAACACCGTACTTTTGTAACCTCACATATAGAATGGCGGTTGCCACCTATCGGTAAATTTTCAAACTTCAATGTTATCCACCTATTATCATTTTTTAAATAACAGATCAATTGAAAATAAGTAGATTTTATTATTGCTAAACCATTCTGAAACTATAAAGATGATGAGATTAAAATTTGGAACAGATTGGTTCCGTAGTTTTTGTGGTTAGTGGTCATAAAAAATGGCTTTTATAGATAAAAAAATCACCTAATTTTTTTAAAAAATAAAAATGTACATTTTATTTTTTAAATTACTTTATTTTATTTTATAGTTTGTAAAGTAACAGATTATCTTTTCTTTTATTTTTTAATGCACATGCTGTATGAATGGATTCACAATTACCCATATTACATACTGCTATGTATATACACAAAATAGTTAATGATTATTTTGTAGGTTTTTTTATTATTTTTCCTACTGTTAAAATAAATGCATTCCAAATTATACCCATTTTAGCTAAGCGCAGCTGTCAATGTAGTGTAAATTGTTTTATTACCAAAACATGTAACAATATTTAATATGTGCAATTGTAAACTGTTTAATCATTTGAATAAAACTTTTATTTATTTTTTTAAATAGTTAAAGACAAAAAAGAATAATTGGATATAATAAAAAAAAATGGAGTTAGTTACCAGCTTCAATAATTCATCCAAGCCTAACATAAGTTAAATGAGTATCGATCATTTTTTATATCAAAGGGCACCACCTTCCTGTGAATAAGAGATCCCCGATAAGGGCTGTGTTCAATATTTGTCTAGGGCTGTAGGGTGAGGGTGTGGGAATCCGCCCCAGCCACCCCCCTTATCGGCCGCTTGTAATTAACATGGAGGGGCTGAAAAAAATTAACTGGCACTAATTATCATGGCCACTATCGAAAATTAACTCATCACTGGTTAATAAACTGGTCCCCTCATGAGGTGGGAAGAAGAACATACTTTTATTCAGAAGGTGTTAACAAGCCTTATTAGTCTAACGGCTTTGTAGTATAAGTCTCTATGTCTTAGGTTCCGATAAAATTATTTCCAGGCATTAATATCGTACAAATTTCTTGGTGTAGTTTTACAACTAAGTATCAGTTTGAGGAAAGCTTAGTCAGAGTTAAAGTAAAAAAAAAAAAAAAAAAAACCTCAATCCACAATCCACAAAGGGTCATGGGCTCAGTACTATAAGGAGGTACTATTTTCAAGCCATGTGGGCTGTGAAAACAGGCGAATCGTCCAAAATCTCAACCGTTTGGTCAATTCTAAACTTTAAAATATTATCTGTCTCAACTGGTATCGAACCTGGTCTCAAGAGTGAGGAGTCAAGTGAAGCCCACTTAACTACTGCGCCTTCTGCCATATGCTTCCCTGAAAATCTTGAAAATTCTTAGGTTCGTCCCTTATTTTCAGAAATCTCATTGAACTCAGAATTTCATGTAATTAGTCATAAATTACAGATTGTTCTTAGAATAAATTTTAACTTAAGTTTCAATTTCTCTTTGAATTTGACATGGAAAACGTTTAAAACTACAATGAAATTGAACAAACCGATCTCAAAAAAGCATTAAATCGATATCAAATGAATATTTACAAATATTATTTACAACATCAAAAATAAACAATCTTAATTGTTCAAAAAAAAATTTATTATTATAATAAATTTAACTGTATTGTTTAATAATGTCATCACACAATTCACTTCTAACCCATGAATTTTTCAAATAATGTTTCTTTATTATTCTGAGTTGATATTTAAATATTATTTTATGAACAATGTTTGATAACACTTAGGTCCATGTTTTAGTTTTTATTTTAATAATTCGTAATACTGATTTTTGGAACGGAATGAATCAGGTTCCCATAATTTGGTGTGTCAGTGTTCAAAAACGAAATATGATTCTTTATTAGACACATACAATCAAAAGTTTCAATGATTAAGTGGCCCACGGCGCGCCGCACAGTGGGGCAAACGTGGAAAAAACCCTAAAATCTCATGATTTTCTTCTTTTTTTTTTTCATTATTTTTGTATACCTAAATAAATGTAGCACAAGGTTGTGGAACTGATTTTTCGATTATTTCATCACCAGGATCTGTACACGTCCTTGAAAATGCTCTTTTCTGGAGATGAGAAAATAACACGGTTTTGAAGTTCTGTTAAAATATTTTTAGCAAACATTTTGTATTACCCTTTGAACTTCACAATTGATGTTTACTGGTTTATGGACGATTTTTATTTCGTAAATGTAGTCCCAACCTTGACTGCCAGGAATTTTCAAAGTTAGCTATCTCGTAAATCTAACTTATCTTCATTTCACTCTCTTTAGGGGTTCAAATTGAAGTACAGGTATCTGAGGAACCGTGTTATAAATATAAATCCCGGCTTCGGCCATATTTATTCAGAGGATGAACTTATGTGTTATTTTTCACTATACAGAAACTAATTTTTAGCATATTTTTTTTTTTTTTATAACTAGGATGTGAAAATTGGCTTAATATATATGTATATTTGTTTTTATTAGTTTTTCTTATTTAATATATATATATATATATATATATATATATATATATATATATATATATATATAAATATATTTCCTTTTCTTTTCTTTATTCATTGTAAAATGATCAGATATGATTTCTTGTTTTCTATACATAAACATATAACTCTTCTTGAGAGACTTAGTACCAGAATATATCAGAAAGAATAATTTTCTTCAAATAAAAAATCAAAATCAGTTGGAAATAAAAGTTTTGGAATTTGGATGACCAATTTATGGGGTTATTATTCGTATCACTGAGTTCTTATTATTGTATACCTTAGTTCTCTCATGAAGATTATCATATTTATTTATTTTATTCTTTTATATCATTGGCCACTGCAATGATTTTCGATCTAAATGTCTTATTAAATTCAGAGATTTAAAGTAAAATGTTTTTAAAAATGTGTTTTATTAATATATAAATCACATTTGGCTTTAAAACTGAATGTGAGCTGTAATAAACATCACAGAGATCATCATTCAAGAAAGTGCTCTCGAACAGCAACAAATGAAGATGTTTTTTATCTTATCATGGTGACTTCTGATCTCACCGGATCTCACGGATAAGTAATTTAAGTCCGCATTTAAAAAAAAAGAAGTTCCCATTAAATGATAAAGCTTCTTATTTACTGTTATAGAAAAAAGGAACAATTCGAAATCTTTTATTTCTGTACGTAATATAACGAGTGAATGTAATCTTTGTCAATATAAGCTTGATAATTGTAAATAGCTGTTCAGTCTATTCAATAGAATTCAACTGAAATTACTTTGTAAAACTTACTGCATTTTTAAAATTATATTAAACATTTTAATTTATTTCCAAATATAACCTAATAATGAATTTTAACCTAATTCAAGGAATCTTGGGTCTGCAATAGAGCTATATTGTAAATTTCATTCAATTTAGCACCTAAAAAACATATATAATAATAACAAACTTGATTTTATTTAATTGATTTTATTTTTTTTAAATTGTTAAACTGAAAACATGGCTCAATGCTGATGATCAGATTGCTCTGGTTATAGTTTTATTTTATTCAGCAGCTTAGATAGTTTATAAATATACCCCAAATTTACTTTATTAATTTTTTCTTACTTTTTGTTCTTAGATTTTGACCCTTTCTGAACATCTGATGGAGCTGATTATGGTTTCATTCCATTCAGCACCTCATAAAATATATATAATTTCAAAATTTCATGCTCATAGCACTAACCGTTTAGAAAATATGAGGTTTTTACCCATTTTGGGCCGTTTTGCCCCACTGTGCGCCGTTCCAATGATTAAATGGGTCGCGGGAAGACCGTAATTGCATATTTTGGTTCTAATTGTATTTTATTTTTGCAATCCCAGTTTTAGATTGCTTATTTTCTTAAAATGGTATTTTGCGATTTGCGGCGAAACGGTGGCCCGGATAAACAATTTACCGGTATAAAATCGATTCAAAATTTAATTTTAGATCGAAACCCATCATAAAAAATACCACATCCCATTGGGAATTGCAAAGAGAAGAACTGGAGAAGGTTGGAGAGCAGACTATAACCTGAAAAGAAACCTTATTTGACACAGTTAAGACCCTGACAGTTTCGTTTCAAAATTTCAAAAACTGTGAAAAAAAAAAGGGGTGTATATTGAACACCCTGTATATACGGTAAAACATATGACTGTTCAGTTTGATGGAGGAATTACACACTTGAAATTTGTACGAACATTAAGAAATTAGTTTCTAATGGACTACAATGCACTTAGGTTATAATAGTATTAATGCATTTCAACCATAAAATAAATCAAAAAAGAATCAAACTTCTTTTCAGAGATAAGTTTCAATGACTACAGCTAACCGACAGGAGAGGACCAAACACGATTAAACAATTACGATCGATGGCCGAAGGAAAGGTGTTAAAGGGAAAAATGAAAAAAAGCCGTGGTTGATGAGGTATCGTATAGGGATAATTACAAAGTAGGGAGAAGATGGACTGCCAGTAATAGAATCATCATGGTGTGGATGGAGGTGTGGGAACAGAGGGCGCCAGTCGTGCGTGGAGGTCCTATCTCCATCTATCGCCCGGTATCCTTCACGACTCCAATATAGCACGTCCTCAGCACAGGCCTCCCAGATTTATAGTGCTATGTTTGTATATCCGACTCTAGACCAGATAAAATTATCATAACCTTTGTCAATAAACAACTCCTCTCGCTTCTCCTATCTCCCGGTTCATCGCGAAGGGGATGCAACAGTGGAATTAGTACTAATGCAACAGTATAGGATTTTCTCTAGCTCTGCCGTCTCTCGGGCGGAGGAGAAATCCTCACGCTTAGATGAAGGAGTATCTTGTGATCATTCTTCCGTGACTTCAAAGAAGTGTTGTACAAGTGTATACATTTTACTGCAATAGGACAAAAACAAATGTCAATGGTATTACTTTTTATGATTAATTATGAACCAATATTTTGATATGTTTTATAAATGAACATAAATGTTCCAACTTTATCATATGAATAGGACAATACTTCGGGAATAAATGTGTTGAGGTATGGTCAAAGCACCTTTCACCATTTTTTTATTCAGTTTCAACGTTTTTAATTGTAAAATTATAAGATGACTCACTCTAGGGCTTTCATATTTTGATAAATATTGTTTATGCCTACCCTAATTGAAGTACGTATCATCTCTTATTATACCTTTGAAACCTTATTTGGTATCATCTCTAGTTTTTCCCAACTTTGACTACGGATGCATAGTATATGGAGGACTGTCTGGTGATCCCGAGATGAGATGTAAAAGAGTAATGAACTGTTTTGTTAGATTTATTTTTGGGATCTCCAGACGTTCTCACATATCTCACAGGTATTCTAAAATTGGGTGGCTTTACCCCAGTTTCCTACTTCAATACTTCCTAAGTGCACTCATATTTCAATACTTGAAAACCAAAAAATCTACCTATATTCATGGCTTCATTACTCTGCGCTCCTACATTCACCTCTTAAATACTAGAACCCAAACCATCAAACTGTACACTCCTGCGCATCGAACTGCATCCGTTGAAAAATCCTTTATTATCCGTACTTCCTATCCTGCCCATCTCAATTTGAAAAAAGTTCCACTCTTAATTCCTTTAGACAGCAACTATTTCTCTACCTCCTTAATTTTCAATCTTCCAAGCAAATGTAAAACATGAATATTTATGTAATATGCATTATAATAGTATACATAAGATGTATCCTTTTACAAGATTTCTCATTTATTTTGTAACTCATAATTTAATTAAATGGGTACGCCGAAAAACGTTCTAAGCGACAAATATAACAATTTTGAGTACTCAGTGAAATAAAATCAAAATCTAAAGTTTTTGTAAGTTTTTTAGGATAGATTTTATATTCACCTATAAATTTGTTATATTTCCATGTATAATGACATAATGAAGTACTATATCATGCTAAGAGGTACTATTAGACATTTTAAATACTTTAAAATCGCCACTTTGGAAATTTAGTCGCTTAGAGCGTTTTTCGGCGGAGCCATTTAGTTATTAATCAATTGATATTATTATTATTTATTATAATTAATTATCATAGCCAGACGATTGTCATATGTACTGTAATCATATGTTATTCTAAGGGGAAAAGCAGTCCCAGAATAAATTCCATTTTCTTCTTCTTCTTCTTTCTTCTACGTAATGAGGTTTAAACTTTGAACAGAATATATACATAGATAGAGGCATGTTAGGCCGTCATAATCATATAAATCATAATCTATTGTAAGTAATTTATACTGATAATAAATGTGGTCTAACACTACAAGAGAATTATTAAAAGACTTTTAATTTTTCATTCAGATCAGGATTGAGTTAAATAACGCTAGTATTTTCACGAAAATGCCATAGAGACCACGCGAATATTACGAAGATGGTTTTTTAATTCTGTTCCTTCTTATCATCCATATATCCATCACTCTTTCTGATTGCCTCTGTTTCCTCTCTTCTGTCCATACCTTCCTTCGGCTTCTTCCTGTCCACAAGAACCCCTATTCCTTGTAGTTTCCTTCTATATTCTTCTTTATCAAGGCAGTCACGGTCCTCAATCCCCAGTTTGCTGGTCTCCTCTTTTAGCTGTTTTATGTATCCTTTTGCACTCTTGTAATCCCAAAATTTCGGAAAAATGGCCTTATCAAGTCCTTCCTCAAGCATTCTTACCATATATCCATAGAACTTCATTCTCTTAATTCTTATCTCCGTCTCTATGTTCGCTTTAGATCTCCTCAATTGATCTTAACATGTATCCTATCTTCTTGGGTTTTCCTAGGGCCAATCATCTATATAATAAATAAAAAGTAAAATAAGAAATATTGTTGCTATATTCAATATTTTACATACGTTTATCTCTGGATTCACATACAGTCACAGATTATTCAGTAAAATCAATTCACCTCTGAACTGTGATTTCCAATGTGTCAGGGCTACAACGATGTACATTTCAATATTATGATATTCATATAACATAAGGTATGATATAACATAATATGACATAAGATAACTTTATTGAAATAATGTAATTTCACAGGCCAGCGAACGCATGAAGGAGTAGAGGAGGCAGAGGAAACTCCGCAATAAGAAAAAGAAATGAAGTCGCAGCGTGATCCTAAGTGGTCAATTCACTTGTAAAAGTAAGTTACAAAAAATGTAACTTTCCATCTGTTTAATTTTTGTTTTTTGATTCAATTACCATCAAGAGGAAAAAATAATTGAACTGTGAGGAACACATTCATGGAATCTGTTAAAAAAAATAATAAAAATAAGTAAATAATTTAAAAATCAACAGAAAGATTTGATCAAAATTAAATTAGATGATTGATTCCAGGAAATTAGTTGCCTAGTTGTATACATTTAATCAGGTTTACATTTAGCCCAAGTAAGCTCCTACCAAACGAACCTAACCGGAAAATCCGCACCGATCCGTGCTCTAGCAGTAGATTGCTACCGCTAAGCGATCTTTTTGTAATACATATTACAATAAATAAAACAGTAATACAATATTTTTTTACATACATATATATCCCATTAAACAAAAATTGAACTATTTTGAAGCTTACTGCATGAGATAAGGTCAATAATGTACATTTGAGTATCAATTTTCGTATTTTAGAATATTTTCATTGTAAAAAAAAAAAAAAAAAAAAAAAAAAAATCAGACATAACACCCAATTTTTAAGTTTTATGACTTGGTTAACGTATGAAGGACGTTAATTTTATAAAATCTTCAAAATTAGTATAAATCGAAAACGCCTAATTTTTGGACAGTAGTTCTTATAGTAAATTCGACTCAGACTAGCTTGTACTATGTTCCCTTACGGCCATCGCATCTATTTTCTAGTCACCCTGTATAAATAATTAGAATTTGCTAAAAAAAAAAAAAAGTATGTACTACAATGTTTTTTTTCTGAAATGCAGAAAAGCAAAGATAAAAAGTTCGATGATGATTAGAAATTTCGTCTTATTGGGTACACGATAAGACCTTGTACCTTACACTACAATAAATAATTTTTTTTTAGTATCTTTAGGTTTTTTTTCGAGATATATATAAATAAAATATTGTCACTAGCCAGCCGACATCATACTTTTATTCTGTCCATGTGGACACCCTCATAATTATTCTTACCGCTTATCATTATTTGTTATACTGCTTTGGGAACATGAAAAAAGAAGGTAATGTTTTTTTAACGGAGATAATACATTTTGGATTAGCGGAGAGTAAAAGATCAGTGGGGCTGAGGAGATAAAAGAATCGGGAGCAAGTGGAACGATATGCAGTTTGCCAGGGATGGGAGAGGATATATATCAATAAAGATGAGATCTAGCGCCCTGATATGAAGCGGACGTGTAATATGGATTTGAGCTAGATATGTTTTTCAGGGCGGGTGATGGATGGTTCGATAGGATCTGTTGGCCGGCTGCCCGGGTGTCCCATCTGCACCAGGCCCAGTCTGCCAAAACAGATCCCACAAACCCTTTATATACCCAATCTATATCCTCTTCTCCTACCATCTTCAGATATCTCTGTAATAATATTACCATTATTCCAACCTTTTTTTATTGATCCTCTAAGACACCTGTCCTCAAAAAAAGGCAACAACCTAATGGGAAAGCATCATCTTTATTTTTCAACCGAATTATAAAAAAAGGAGGTTCTCAATTCAACTGATTTTTTTTCTAGTATTTTTTTAAATCTTCGTTTCGCGATTTATTCCGGTAATTAATAGTCGATTTTTGTTATTCTCTGTTTGGTTGGTAGGTCATACTTGAGAGGCGTTCCCTTAAAATTTTTATTGAAATCAAGTCAGCTCTTTTTAAGAAAAACAAAACAAAAACTGACTTAAAATTAAACCGATATGTACAAAGTAGAACTAAAAAAAAAGAGGGGTTGCGGCTGTGTCATGGACACGGCCGTCTGTTGTACATGAATACGTTTATGAACGTTTTATATTTTTCAAATAAAATATTTT
Organism: Euschistus heros; assembly: GCA_003667255.2. NCBI lineage: Eukaryota > Metazoa > Arthropoda > Insecta > Hemiptera > Pentatomidae > Euschistus > Euschistus heros. Next base: position 1,607,928 of record RCWM02000023.1, read on the forward strand.
TATTTTTGTATTTAGGATATAAAACAGGAAACAAATAATTATTGGTACAATATAACTTTATTAGGTCTGTGATACTAAATTTATGACACAAATGGCATACAAGATACATCGAAGTTTATGGTAAACGTTAAATTAATACAGATATTACCTAATGCTGTTGGAGAAGTTTTAATATAAGACAAATTGAACTCGCTGAGCATGAAGTTGGGCTATGAGCAGTTTTGTAAGACATCAACATAAAGCCTACAATTATAACTGGTGTAGTAAGATCAGGCCCGTAATCGGGTATAATGTTAGCGATGTTTTAGGAATATTTTAACAACGATCGTAACATAAAAGAGTTTAATTTCTACTATAATTTAATTTCTGCTTTAATTTACTAGACATACATCACCAGGATTTGCATCTTTCATTTCCAAATAAATTTCCGAAATGTCAATGTTAACTCTATTACAATCGGTAAAGCTATTAATGATGCGATATACGCGACTCCACCGGCTTTGCGACTTGATGATGATGATACCACTACCGATGATGCAGTTGCAATTTGTCTGTTCTTAGCAGTATTACAATATGATCTCAGATCAAAGCTAGGCACATTGATGGATTTTTCCATCCACGTTTCGCTGATTGCCAAATAATCAGATCGATTGATGAATGTATCGGTAGAGATGTCTTCTGAGTCCGCGGCCAGACTTTGTGCATTAATGACGGTAATAAGTATAAAACTTATACTTAAGTGTTATGCTTAAGACACTGCTTGACTCGGTCATACAGTGTTTTATTATTATCATTCGATTGTTCTTGAGAAGCCCTTTCCAACCGTATACGATCTCTGTATTTGGTTTTGGCTTTTCGACGCATATAGGCCGACTTTATATATTTTTGATAATATTTGTATATTCTGATACCTTATTATATTTACTGTCACTAATAAGAATATACTGTCACTAATCAGGTGGCGCATAAGAAGCAACACCGAGATCGCACTATTGTATGGTGAGCCTGATATACTCGGTGCTATCAAGAAAGGCAGGCTTAGATGGTTGGGACACGTCGAATGAATGGAGCCTAACCGGCTGCCAAAAAAAATGTTTAATGGTACACCAGGAGGAAAAAGGAAGATGGATAGATGATCTGGAGGAGGATTTGCGGAGGCTGGGTATACGAAATTGGAGGAACCTGCCGAGGGACCGAGAGGAGTGGAGAAAGATGGTGGCAGAGGCCCAGGTCCTGCAAGGACTGTAGCGCCCAAGAACAAACAAAGAAACTTTAAACTAATGTTTGAATACATATATACAATCGATAAATTTTGACGACAGCTAGCGATTAAAACTTAAACGAACAACGTCTTCCCTGAGTCCAAAGTTATACTAATTGCAAATCTAGATAAGCAGCAAAATAACCTCAAAATTACGACGCTTTTACCTCTACCGTGCGCGATGCGCCACTGTTCTCGCTTATCGAAATGAATTCTTTTATCCTTTAGGTATCCAGTGGTATAATTTGATTTTGGATGTAGAGGATAGATTCGAAACTACAACGCCAAACTGCTTCCCTTGATTTTGTTATTATTAGGTTTTTTGGATTTCCCTCATATGGTAGCAAATTTAAAGACGTATTCACTTCAAAAGTAAACAAAAACAAAATACACTCATTTAGCACTAAATACTGAAAAATAAAGTTAATTTTTATTGAAACAAAAAAACAGACTTCAAGATTAAACCTACATTTACAAACTTGAAATAAAATGTAAAATAATAATAATGTAAATTGTTAAATTTAATTGGAATAAAACTCTTAAGGTATTAATATTATTATTATGTTTGTTCATGTATTCATGTTGTTGGTCATCAACGCATTTATAGATATTGCAAATGTCATTTATTGCAGATATATAAGTCCAGATAGGTTTTAATAAATAAGAGTACATATTGAGTTTCTGTTTGAGTGTTATTTGAAAATTTCTGAGGCATTTTTCAACTAACAAAATCTAAAAGTGATCCGGAATCTTAAATTAGAAATAATTAAATAAAAAAAAAGAAGAAGATAGAAGTAGTCAAATGAAATATTTTCTAAAATTCTTCCACCTAATGCATTACATTTTATCAAAATTTTAATAAAGCTGAATTAGATTCTATGATGAATATTCTAAAAGTAGTAACATAACCGAAAATGTTTTTGACACCAGCTTACAAGCGTATAATGTAAAAAAAAAAAAAAAAAAAAAAAAAAAAAAAAAACCTAAAATAAACATGGCAATCAGGAATCTGCTTTTGACCATTTGGCTGTTAGTGAAGGTACATTTGCTACATTTAGATATTGCATTAATAGAATGGATTCAAGAGAAAATAGGGTAGATGTTTATCTATCTGTTTGGTTTCATTAGTAGAGAATAAAGAGGAAGAAGACTGACATGGTCAACAATGAGATGATGGAAACGGCTTCATTTGTTCACTGTGGACGTTTAGAGTTGAACTAACCGGCCCAGTATCAACTAAATCCTTATCTACACAACTAATGGATCTACTAAAAAAATACATTAAATCTATAGATTATCAATTAGGGCACTCTATACTCAGTTTCAGGTTCTCTTTATATCTTTTTTATTTTGTTACCTTGGTGACATTTGATCATTTTAAGTGCACATTAATAGAAATATCATTGATTTAGTTGAAAAAAGCGTGAAGTTAAGATGGAATTTATTTATAACTTATAATAATTAATTAAAAATAACACAATTTCTACATAAATTAGTTATACATAACAATAAATAATGGAATTATTTTTGTCATATTTATTTAATAATACCCTTTAATACAAGTGGCAAATCATTTAATTGAAAAAGAGTGAGGGAACAAAATTTATTTATACATAACTACTTTCCAAAGGTACTTAATATTAGTAAGTTAAAAAAAATGAATAGAATAGCAATTCAGTTAATATTTGTTTTTTAAGATAGTACAGAACAAATAAATGCAGTGTTTCATTTGACTAGATTTGGTGATTTATAAAAAATTTGTCGCCTATTTTTAAAAAAGTTGACTGGTACAATTTTTAAACCGTACAATTAATTTAACAATCAGAGGCTGGAAATTATACGTTTCAAAACAAACGTAAAACAACAATTTTTAATATTTTCCAGTTTTACAAGCTAATGTATAATTTTATTGAGTATTATTCAATAGAAACTTCAGTTAAAATTAACAATTAATAAATATAGATTTGTAAATTAAATTAAAAGTATCCAAATAATCCAGCAACCCTTCGTTAGAACGCTTATCTAATGTAAACTTTGTCATCCATACTACTCATTGCTCAAGAGTGAGGTAGCTTGTGTAAAAAAAAAAAATCTTATATAAAATTTTTAGGGTATTACATGTATGTATGAAATAATTATATTTATGTATACCTATATATACATATATATATATATATATATATATATATATATATATATATATATATATATATATATATATATATGAAGGCTGTTAGGCTGGTAAAGTCCCGTAAACTCCAAAACAAGTAACAATCCTCTCTAGCCTCCATTAAACCACCTTAAGTTATATATAGTACACGGAAAAAGCTAACAAGTGGTGATGAAATCTGTTTCGATGTTTTTGGGCATTCCCCCTTCTAGCCTAACCCCCCTTCATATGTATAAATGTATGTGTATTGTATATATTTTAAAATATCAGTGATCATTTGTTTCTGTTATTATTTTACCGACTGTAGAACATTATTCATGACTTGGTATTGGTTTCAAACTTGTACTACTTTTAAATTCACTATTAATGTAGACCATTACACCCACCTTTCGATACCATAAATAAAAATAAAATAATTGTAATAATCTATAATACCATTGCATTAAAAAATGTACTGCAATGTCTCAATTTTAGGGAAGATTTGAACTTTCTTATCACCTTCGTATATAATCCTTGTGCCCTGAGGCAATGGTTTCCAGCCTATGAGAGAAACTAAATACGAAACAAAGTAAACGTATCCCATCTTGAATGTTACAAATTTACCCAAATTCAAAGATAAAGTAAACTAAGCCCTTCTTTCGCGTGTTGGGCCAGGAAACAGAAAAAGAATGCAATTGCCTTCGCGGTTACTCTTATGTGGAAGTGAACAGTTGGTAATATATATATACTCTTGTACATTTATGGATTAGTATTTCACTGAATAATTGTTGCTAATGTTTGCCAGGCCCTCGTTCACAAGAACAGTGGAATAATTCGGTCTTGATGAAAACTATTAGAAATAATACTACAGTCAACGAAGTTTTAAACAAGAATAATTACTTTTTTTATTGACAATGATGGAGATCTGCATATATACGTATGGCTTGCAAGCAAGACGGAACTCCGTTGAAAACCGCTGTTCTACGGGGACTAAAGGTGGTTCTACGTGCTCTATGGACATTTCTCATGTTTCATAGACAATTACTTGTTTCAAAATATATGAAAAAACATAATTTTTAATTTATTAAAGATTCATAAATTTTATTGTAAGTAGCCCAATTTTACTTTATTGTGTGCAATGATGTCATCCTCTTTAATATAACTTATTTAATTACTTTTAAAATATTTTAAAAAATAACAAATTATACAAGATAGTACAATAAATGCACATTTTTATTATTTTTGGGACGATTTTTTTTTTTTTTTTTAAATCATTTTACTGGTATTTTTTTAATCATGACTTCATCTGGTATTATCGATAAAAAACCAAATCAGATAATAATGCAATCTATACTATTTTATTTATGTTCACATAAAGAATACTAAACAATTAAAAATAATGACCTTCATTTACTTTGGAAAAAGTAAGTATTTATAATAATTATAAATAAATACATAATAATAAATACGAACAAAAGGACATTTTTACAGGTTATAATAATTATTTTTAATTATAATGACAATAATATCCAAGACCACAAATATAGTAGCAGCAATCGCAAAAGAATTAAAATAACACCTCTTGATTTCTTTAATTCCGTTAACCTAATCGATTTTTTTTTTCTTTTTTTATTATTATTTAGTATATTTAAATAAAATAAAACAATTATTTTTTGCAAGTATTTTAAATAAATAGAAAAACGTCTACGCTATTGAAGTCCAAAATATATTCCAATTATCAACATTCATCATTTTGAACTATGTAATTATTTAAATATTTCTTTCGATTGTTATCATGTATTTTTTACTTCAGTAGCAGATGTTTCAAGCTAGAGAAGAGAGATGTAGAAGTTGCAATTTTCATTACATTTAATTATTAAACTATTTTAAAAAATATATAGTTAAAAGTCGTCATCCTTAGCTCGTCTGTAATGGATCTCAGTTTGGTTACATTAATGTTATTTTTTAAATAATTTCGGCTTGTTAACATTTGAAATTTTCATTTACAACTGGTTATAACTTGTATTTAAGATGTGACCAATATCTGTAGAGAATAAATGTTTAGTGAATTTTTCAATTACGCTACCTTTGTTGTATGATAATTTCTAGAGATTGAAAAAATCATGAAAGTGTTCTGAAATATTGAAGTTAATGGTAAATTGCTTAATTTGAGATACCCAGTTATAGAGAAGATCGGGTTTATTTTTATGTAAGTCTAAAAGTCTTTCGAGTAACATACGCGGAAACCGACAATCTGGTAATTCCTTCAATCTTTTTATCAGCAATTGTCCACTGCACAACTTATATTCAGAATCTGAAAAACAAAATATCCTCCTTCTGGAATAAAAAATCATGCGTGGCCTGAGACAAACAAACTATCAGAAGGGAAATCCTTCAAACTTTAACAACCTTATGATAAGCAATAAATTCATAAGATGATTTATATCACCTCACATAATTATATCAAAGGAAGAACATATAAAAAGAAATGACACACCAAGCTATATTTCCATCTTTGATAAAAAAGTAAACATTACGAACTGGGAAAAGACTACAATTATAAAATTAACTGAACATCTAATCAACCATAGATCGAACCGACAGATACGCAACCATTGCAAAAATATAATGTTTTACAAATTCCATTCCAGCCCCTAACTTTCTCCAGGATCCGGTTTTACGTGAGGTCAAGTCATTAAGACGAGATGTACTAATGCGTTTAGATAATTAATTCTACATTATAATGAATAAATTTAAATAAGCGAAACGGATAAAAGTTACTGATTTCCAAGCAGAATACTTAGGGAAAATTGTATGTCGACACCGACAGAATCTCATATCTTCTACTTTAAAAAACCACAAGAACAATAAATAATAAATTGAAAATCATTAGTGGTGATATCAGTTGAACAAGTAACCTTCAACGATTATTCCTAGGAATGGATTCTTTGAATTTAACGTTAAAATTTCTATTTAGTATAATGACTACTTCTCATCATTCAATAAACTATACTCATTATGAAAAAAAAGTTACGTATAGGATGAAATATAACTCGTGGAGGAATGCACAGGTTAGTAGAAATGCAATTGTTATAATTAGGGCTGTGAATTATATGCAATAAAAACTGAAAAATATGCACATATACATGAAGAGATACTGGTTAAAATATGCAAATACCGAAAATATGCAATAATCTGCATTATTAAAAAAATAAAAAAATCGCAATACTTACCTATAATTAAGTATAAACTCAAGTTCAAATAACTAATTGTGTTGAAAAGCGGAACGTTTGGAAGAAAAACATCAAAACCTTAATATTAAAAAACTAAAACAAATGTTAAAAACCTTTATTAAAGATAAATAAAACACATTGGACAGGGAACATTAAAAACGAAAAAAATCATGACATTAATTTCCAAAAAACCTAAACAACAATCACAACCAAAATACTTATACTTTAAAACAGAACAATATACATAAAAAAAAAAAATAAATAAAAAAATAAGCAACGACCAGAAAGAAACTCTCCCGACAAAATATGCACAAATATGCAAATTAAAAATAGCTCACATTTATAATTTATAATAAACCAAAAAAAAAAATTATTCCAACAAATATCAATCAATCAAGAAGTGTGAGAACGAATGTTCAATTTGAAAATGTTTTGAAGATTCATTCTCGTCACAAATCATCTGCTTCTCTCTGCCTTATGAAATTTGCAATCCATGATTTTATGGTAAAAGCGTTGTATTTGAGTTCATGAAGGAGTTAGTTATTTTTTTATTTTGCGACTGGATATAACAACTAGAATAAGGTTGTTATTTTAAATTAACGTTACACCTTCATCTACTCATGTCTTCGATGACGTTACTCAGAGGAGGGTGTTCCGACTGAATTCTGATCAAAAATATAAACTATCATATTCGATAAAAGAAAAATATAAAAATGACAATTGGCAGAGTGGTTAGGGTTGAGTTATAAAAAAATGCTTTTTATTTATTTTAAAATATTTATTTTAATTGCAAATTAGGTATGTTGAATATTTATGTCTGAACAACGACGACTGCCAGCTTACCGATCCTTTTAACAGACACGTTGAAAGCTGTAGTCGCAACTAATGTGGTTAAAAAGCATAAATGGTACTATTTCAGACTTTATTGAAAAACTGGTACTATTAGAAACATTTTGATACAATAAACAACTCTATACCTTTTTCTAAACTTCACCTTGCTGGCTAAAAAAAGTATACCATGCGAGGAGATCCGCGAACAGAATAACAAAATGAAGTTCACATAATAAGAAAATTAAAGAAGCACTGCTCTCAAAAGACGTATCTTATGTAGGAACATCAGCGTTTTGCAGTAGAAAAATAAAAATAAATAATAAAGCAATACCTGGAATTTGAGATAAAAGTTTTGTTCCAAAAAAGGAAATAAGGGCTATATTTCAGCGCAGGCTAGATTATAAATTACAAACCGCATTTGGATTTTTCTTTAAAATGTCAAGAGTTTTGTCCGATCTCAATCGGGGACAAGTAGTAGAGACATTCTAACAAGGCTAAGTACTAATATGTAGATCGGCTGAAGGAATGTAGAGGAATCGATAGTCGGAGGCAAAGTCGAGATAGAAGAGCGATTGTCGACATCCGATGGCGGCTCGGATATTTGCCGGCCTTCTTTGATCCTCCGAGACTATTAGGCCTAACAGAATGCCGCACAGAACAGCATTCCGCTAATCTTCGCTCTCTATCTCCTCCTTTTTCCTGGACAATTTTGATCAGCTCTTATCTACAGAGATAATGTGAAGCTCCACCGCCCCCCATTACAAATACTATCTCCTTTCGTCTGGAATCTTCTTCAGAATTAACTAAAAAAGGGGTTTTAGTAAAAACAAAAAAAACAAAAAAACAAAGCGGAGATAAAAGAAACGGGGAGGAGGAAAGGTTAATGTCCCTCGGAGTATTCCACATTCTATGGGCCACCGTTCGAATTAATTTTACATCTAGTAATAATTCCTAACGACCGAGGTTACAATTTCACCACTGGAAGGAAATATGCTGCAGTTTCCTGGAGTAAAATGCTAATGTGAACTTTTATCCTCAATTAATTTGAACTAAAAACATATAAATAGGGTAATCATTTACAAATCTGAATTCATATAATACACTTATGTTAAATAAAAGAAAACTATCTTTAGGAATTGATAAATTATTTACTATATCTATCGTTATTTTGTTTATTCGATGACTAGTTTGGAATGTTGAACAACTAAATCAATCAGTTCTATAGACAACTAAATATGCCAAATATCAGCCATTTGATACACAGGATATATGGTAATATATTTAATTATATGTAGTTACATGTTGGTAATCACCATAGGGAATGAATTAGAATAGCTTCTCGTAACTGATAGTTCGAAAACTGAACTACTAAAAAGAGTGATACATAAAATGGGGGTGAGGAGGAAGTCAGCTTACTAATCAGGTAAATAGATTACTCATTAGGTCTTCTCAATGCTATCAGTTTATCAGTTAATACCGGAAACAAAATCAAAAAAGGACTTTTAGAAATGTTTATCAGTTCATTTAAATGAAAATCTGTGTTGATTTTAATCTTATTATTTCTAATAATTAAAAGATTTTCTAACCAAACATTGATAGAAATTAAAGTATTGAATAAACCTCCAAGCGTTTGTATTTTATAATAAAATAATTGCTATCCGATTTACAACCAATCAGCAAGGTATAGTACATTAATGTCACGGCAGAGGATTTTAGATTTTATGAAAAATTGTCATGATTGCTAACAAGAGGAATTGTTAAGTTCACCAGAGCCCGTCCTATGTCGGAATTGGTCTTATTAATTCGTAACAATATGTAATAAAAGAATTTAATGAATCCATAACTATCCAATAATTATCCAATGATTTTCTTATTCTGACAGTAACATCCTACATATTTTATTATAAAATCAATATCAATTTCAAATCATCCCACATCTGCACCTGCTGCATTTGTAGACTAAATTACTGCGATATCATTCTTTTGTTGGAAATGAAACAAATATCTACATACGATCAACTTCCGATAGCATTTTTAATATTATTCCTTTTATTATCTTATTATTATAATCTATTGTTATCTTCTTTGTTATTCTCTTTTATTTTTTTAATTTGATACTTATTAGCTCTTTCCTTTGAAGGTTATTCAACTGTTTCAATGAAATCTAAACAAGAAAATACAATATCGAAATGGACAAAGCATTGAAAAGCATAGTGGAAGTAGCTGTTATATATCAAAGCAGCAATTTGTTTTCAAAGCGATGCTAACTGGACGCTGAGTATCGAGAGGAAAGGCCCGAGGGGAGAACTGAACCAGATCCAACCGGCTGCTATTTACCTTTCCATCTACATCCTGTCATCGAGAGTAATTGCTTTGACAGATTAAAAATTATTATATCCATGCACTATAATTTTCAATCACGTCTAGTCCCCTATGAAACCCTATCTTTATTTTACAAGCCTGTTCTCAGACAGCTTCACTAACAGATGTTGATTCTGTCCTGCCCTCTCTTATTAATAATTTGTATACATTTATTTGAAGAATTATGTGAAGAATCGTGGATTATATCATAAAGATGAAGGTCGGAGTGTGGCTTGTGAAATACATTAAAACAAATATTTATATATTTGTAAATTTATTGTGCACAGACATATATAGTTGTTCCTCATCTGAGATATGATTTAAAACCATATATTAAGATCAAAACCATTCACAATGTCCTATATTGAATATCTTGTTCCCGTGTGGAGTTAAGCTGGTCTCCCAGGTGGCGGATCGGGGAAAACTCTCTAGATATGGTAGGTACCGGGGAAATAAAATACCCGGGGTGGACCAAAACCAGTAAGGGGAAGGGGGTCTCCTGGCCGTGGTGAAGGCAGCCTCCCTAAAGCAGGAGAAACTTGAACAAAAATCTCCTGGCCCACCAGGTTGGGGGTTTTACATTGGACTAGTAACTCAATTCTACAAAAACTTAACATACCGTGAATCCTAAGAAATATTTTTTCGGGCGGCCTTGATCCCTCGCGGGTTGTAGAGCCAAGGAAGAAGAAGAAGAATATCTTGTTATTGGGGCTTACAGTCCTTATGTATACCAACTAGGGCAGGAAGGACGAATTATCTTGCAGGTTTCCAATCTATTTTAACAATAGGAAAAGTAGAGATTCCTTCCAAGGGTCCACCACGAAATTTAATATAAATTTATATTCCCAGGCAGGATCCGAATCGGCGCAGCAGAGGTTTTGTGAATTTAAATTTTCTGACAATCATCACTGCACGGCCCCCTATATTAATATTGAAATAATACATTTTTAGGAGGTGCGGTAGCTCAATGAGTAAAACACTGCATTACTAACGCTTTCGATTGAGATATGTAATTATTTGTTCTTTTAAATTAACGAAGGGTCGATGAGGGGGTCGCGAGACTCTCGGGGTCACATCCAGGCTCTATAAAACAGGTGCTTTTAAGGAACAGCCTGTCAACTGAGAATGTAAATCTCCATGCACAATCAATAAAAAAAAAGAAGAAAAAAAAATCAAAAGCTCAGAAATCATGGAGCCTTCGTGGATTTTAGTGTAACAGGTTGTAATGCTAAAATAATTTACATCTATCAAGGAAATAGAATAATCAGAGTTAACTTATCCAATATAAAAATAAATAATGAAGATTAAAAAAATAATAATGCTGGTTAAAATATGTAGCTGACGATGATAGATCTAAAAGTACATATAAAATTAGTTGGTATCGTCAATAACTACTAGACGAAAAGCAGGACTAGATAGCCCCCTCCCCCTCCGACGCCTTTTCATTGTGGTAAGGTGCGCCTCAACTTCCTCATTACGTGGGATCGGGAAGTCACGACATTCCGTAGTGACCCCATGATTTGCAACCATACCCTAACAGGGGAGTGAGACAAAGGCGTGTGCAATGGATAGATCAAAGGCTAGACAGGGGAGGAAAAAAGAGATCTGACAGTACATATGAAATTAGTTATCTAATAAACGAACTCATTTAAGCGTTAAAATAAAGCAAATGTAAAATAGATATGAAATTTAAGGATCAGAAAGAAGAATGTTTGTCGTAACATGAGTTTAAAAGAGTATACTATCCTTTCAAAAAGTTACTAAAATTGCCAAGCAATGATCAGAACTAAAATAGACACAATTAATTTTAGAGATCTTTATGATCATTACTAAATATTTTTCAACTATGCTTCATACTCGTACATTAAACATTTTTTAATTTTTTTTTTATTATACATTGCTGATTTTTCCATGTAAATACATTATATGTATATATACAAGAAGTAAATTTGCGGTAAAATGATTATAATTACATGTGAAAAACGTATAAAGAACAACTAATTAGTAACACCTTTTGACATCTTAAAATTAAATTTTTTTCCAACAGAAAGTTTACCAAACCAAACTGAAAACCTTACGGTATTCTTTATTTCAGCATATTCAATATAAAAACACTTCAACTACGAATTACAAAACTACAACTTAACCAGTTGGAACTAAAATAACTTATGTAGTTAGCAGTTGACGGCCTCACTACTATTTGTGAACAACAAAGAGGTAGGGATCAGAACAATAGTTCGAAAAAGTAGTTGTTTTGGCAACTACTTAATGATAGTTATAGAGCTCTAACTACAATTATTGATGATGAGCAGTTGAAATCAGTATGAAGTTGTATCTTGGCACATGTTGAAATTTATAAACTGATAGAAAAAAAAAATAAATAAATAGACAAAAATGAAAAGTAAAACTGTTTAATTTATTTTTTTATTATTTTTTTTTTTTAATAGTTTAATAAAATATTCGAAAATATAGTTTGAGAAAATTAATGCGGCTTTGAGATGGAATGTCAGGAAGCAACGAGTCCTATGAAAGAATTTTTTTTTATTTATATAGTATAGTAATAGCATAGTACCATATAGCCCACTCAATAAAGGTTTCGTGTCGCAACTAATTAGGGGAAAGCTGAATTTTTGCAGGGTGTTACTATATAAATCAAACATTATAAAAACACAAAGTTCCGACCCCCACCCCTTTTGCTTTCCCCCCCACCCCTTCAGCAACATTACAAGTACGGAACTCTGGTTATATGCCGACAGCTCGAAACCTAATTATGCTATCGGAGTTTTCTTTTTTTTATTTTACTCCTAATAATATTAAAAACAAATTATGTTACATACACTTTTTATGTAGATAGCTTAGTATCGCCGTAATACATATTCCACGTACGTGTTATTCCAGAGAACTACGATTAACCTCAAGTAAAAAATCTTCTATTTTTAATATTTTTTAATATTCTACTTTCCATAGCTCTAAAATTATGATATGGGAAAGAGAGGAATAAAATGACATTTTTTGCATATTTGCTTTGCTTTTTTATGTATATATGTGCTAAAAGTAAAGTTTTTCGATTTCCGAGATCAGGCAGCCAGCAACGTACGACTTTCACCCCCTCTCACCCCTAACCCCGAAGATATTTTGAGGAAGACTTTTTATCACACTTACAGCTAAGAGTGTTGAACAATATCCAGCAGTCAGATCATTTGATTTTTGGAGTTGAATCTTCGCTGCTAAATTTTGTACTATATAAGCGATAAAAGTAAACTATAGACTATTCTAGCACAAAAAATGCACTGTGGAAGTAATAACCTAAAAATTAACATTATTATATTGTTGCTGCATTTCAACTGAATGACTAATCATGATCATGAACAGCAGTATATGCGTTTGTGCACCTCAGCACGGCCCTGCTAGGACCAGCGCACCGGTGCCCACTACTCTTTCAACGCTCTCTATGAAGCCATCGTTTTAATGTTATACGTTATGAGACACATCGTTTTAAAGCTAATTATATTATCTATAAGTTTTGTTTAACACTTTTCTTCCCAAAACTTAATGATTAAAATCTATAATTTGTTGAAGTTACTTTTTGTTTTTTGTAGTGGCAGTTTTCCGTATATGATTAAGTATTACGGCGAAACTAAGCTATCTACATAAAAAGTGTATATAACATAGTTGACTGGGCTAATAGGACAAATCTAGTCTGAATTAAGCGGATACTTAGTCCTTTGTTGAAGGAGAGAAAAAAAGGTGATGATTAACCTTGATCTTCTGCAGGCTATAACCTAGCCTATCTTACTAATTTGGCGCAATTTATTTTAAGTTTTATGCAAAAAGTAGGAAATAAAAATAAAAATAAAACAGGCTTTTTAAAACAACACAGCTATTATCGTTATCTTAAAAATGCCGTTACATCTTGACCAATGCATAAAGTAAGTAAGTCAACACAAAATATACATGACATCAATGGAGCAACGAATTACATACATTTTTATGGAACAGTTTATGAGTTATGAAAAGGTTCATGATATTGTTTCATGTTTCAACAGTTTCAATTAAGTTGGACCTTAAGGTATCATATTTAATCTACCTAAAGTACCAGCTTAAAACTAACTGAAGGTTGGAAAGATAAACTGCTTTGAAAAAAGTAGTACAGATAACGTTATCAGCTGATATGGCCTAAATTTTCTAAAATGCAAATCGTAACAATTTATTTACATCGATTTTAGAGATAAAATTGTTTCAGAAGGTCATTAGAAAATAATAATACAACGCAGCGCATAAAATAAATACAAGAGACGCAGAAGGCGCGTATAGTGCGCAAAAGATCATTTATATCCAGTTTGTTTTCAGTGGCTTTATTTATCGCGGGGGAGCAACAGTTGTCAGCCTGGCTTCGAGTCTATCTCTTCCTCCCTCATCCTCGGGCCAATATCTCCTCCTCATAAAAGTTGACAAATACCTATTCTTTTTTATTATTTTAATGCATTTGATTTAATGTAATTTAATTAGTTAAGAGATTATATGTCATTCATTAATAATATTTAATTATTTAAGAAGTGAAAGATAAAATATTTTTAAATCAGAAGACATCTTAACTTGTGCTGGCTATTACAAATGCTTCTGATATCATAAAAAAAATTAGATACAAACAGAATGTTTAAAACATCAAATAATTAAGAAACACATTTTACTATAATGATAAGAAAATATTCAAAAGTTGTCCTACTCATCCATACACCTCCCGCGCAACCTACGCTGATGACACAGGTGTGTTATCAGTAAATAATGATGCTTCCTTTGCATCTCAATCCCTTCAATTCATATCATAAACCCTCACGAATTGTGTCAAAATAAATCCAAACAAATCTCATCTAATAACTAGTACCTTTCGTCGTAAACCAATGATCCCCGTTGAAGAGATCCCCATTATACAAAACTCCATCCGGGCAAACGTCATACTTAGAGTCGACATACAAAATTAAAAGAACAAGAAACTGATCTTTGTATTCGAATTCTTTCTATAAATAGATAAATAGAAAAAATTATAAAGACAAATAAACATATTTAATAGATAAAATCTTAAATATTCGGGTTCATTTTGTATAATATATTTATTACAATCGGAATAGAATAATCTTTCAAATACTGCTTAGCAATAGGAGTAACTTCAAAAATTTGCGACCAAGTGTCGCCCCCATACGTTTTGAAGGTATAAAAATCCCTCTTGAAATGAACCATTGTCACATGTACATATTAAATAAATTTATTCACCATTAAAAGTTACTGGAGATCAAGATCTAAATGTTTGTTTACTGAGATACAGAAAAGGTTTAAATATATATTTATTACGTGTGTATATAAAAGTGAATATTATATTTTCATTTATTAAAAAATTTGATATTCATAAAATAAGTTTAAAAAATGTATTATTTAATTTTGTATTGTGCAATTAACTGCATGAGGACTTCGATAAAAGCATTTTAATTAAGACTAGTTGAACTCCACTTTTAGAATGCACTAAAACTTAATCATAATTATTAAACACTCGAAAAACCTTCAGCAACTATCTCAAGTGTTAATAAACCGGAATATTTATGATTAATTGATGATAATTGTAACCGACACCATTATGTAATAATTGCTTAAGCACGAACAATGGCAGTGTCGCAACAAAATGCGATTGAAAAAAGCCGAGAGATAAAAAATGTAAAAGTTTTGATTATTCATAGGCAGATTGCAAATACCTTATTTAAGAAATTTAAATAAGGATTTTTGGAATACGTTCAGAAAGCAGAATACTCATCTTAATTATCTAAACGCAAAATTTGAGAAAAGATCAAACAAATAAAGCAATTTATTAATTTTAATTATTATGTTTCTAAGAGAGGAGGCCCAGTCTCGGTGACGGGATGTAGAGCCACCGATGTATGTATGTATGTATGTTTCTAAGAGATTATAAATAATTAAAAAAATTAAAAACACCCTAATATAAATCATATAAACCATCAGTTAATGTGGGGTTTAATACCTTTCAATAACAATATTATTACCCAAATAAGGAGTTCAAGTATTAAGGGCGTACTTTTTAATTAATTTTTCCAATTCTAAAAATAATTTCTGCAGCCAAGATACAACCAAGATGACCGAAATGAAGGAAAGGGAGTGAACATGAAACGGATAGTATTTTTATTTTTTTTGTATTCAGACCTTTTAACTACTTTGCAAGTCTTCTTCAGAATTAAAAAAAAAAGGTTCAAATAGGGTAAGAATAGTTTTTAAACAGATTTATAGAATAAGAACTATAAAATTTAGAAAGTAATACTTACTTATGACGTTAAAAAGTATAATATGATAAAGAAATAAGGAAGAAAAATTATATAGTTCTTACATATCTTTGAACTTAAAGAGAGAAATAAAAACCCAACCGATAAAAACTTTAACCAGTGACTTAAATTGATCTATTTATGCAAGTTCGGACATTTTATAGATCTTGAGTT
Source organism: Euschistus heros (assembly GCA_003667255.2). NCBI lineage: Eukaryota > Metazoa > Arthropoda > Insecta > Hemiptera > Pentatomidae > Euschistus > Euschistus heros. The sequence goes on from RCWM02000023.1 coordinate 1,624,260, forward strand.
TAACTAAGTAATAATAAAAAAGAAATAGGTACAAAATGACTAATGCAGGGGTTTCGATGGGATTACAGAAAAGCATTTAATTCCAGCTGGTTGGATAAAAAATATCAAATCGGTTTGGTCTGTTAAGAACTGTGCACTCCTTTTAACATGCATTTAGGAAGGGGCGCATGACAAAACATGGTTACAAATCCGAATTTTAAAGATTTTCCTGTGCCTATGATAAAATTTCACTAATTTATTTAATAGTTTAATTTAAAGAGAAAAAAAAACGACCAGTTTTTATGCTAGGGTCTAGATAGAAAAAACATTTCCGTGGGAAATGCGTGGGATCAATGGATGAAAAAGCATTAATCCAGATATGCATTATAAAATAAAATAATCTAAATGCAGATTCATTTATACATTGTTATCTCATACTGGGGCATCATCAACTTCGCAGTTCACATTTAAGGTTCTGGGAGAAAAATGATTCTGTAGAAGCAGATTAAGTGAAGGGTGATAAATGTTTGTCAAAAAAGGAATCGGTAATCTGACGATAAGCAAACAGTAAATTTTGAAAAGAGAACACCGAACACCACTTAAGTATAATAAAAATGATCTGAGAATAGGGAATCTGGAGAAAGAAGTGACAGAACCGTTAGTGGCACAACTCTGCAGAGGATGACTCAGTGGACAAAGGCAATGAATCACTTGGCCTTCTTGAGCTTTTCAAATGACAGCACTTTTTATCAGTCAGATAACCGCCTGATTAAAGAGCTACTTTGAAAGGCAGATATACTCACTAATGCATATATATAAATAACTGGTCCCTCCTTTTTTGTAACATACCTATATATTATATACATAATTTAAATACCTGTTTATGTTCGACACCGGATACTGAAACCTTTAGATGTCAGCCTCATTTCTTGTTTTTTTTTTTTTTCGAATAAGGTTGAGAAAGAGGTAAGTGCCCTATTAAAAAGTCAAATAATTGAACCAGGAAATAAGGAACGATTTTCATAAACCAATCAATGAAAAACATTCTATCACATGTTCTTATGGTAGACTCCTTCGTACCAATTTTAGGACCTCACGCAGGTCTTGTGTCATGGCATATTAGTTGGAACTAAAACCCTGCGGTTTAAGGGTCGTATACTATACTTCAATTTACTCTCTAACAAAACTATTTTGTCATAATGATCATAAAAGATTTAGAATTTTCCATGTACACAGAATTATTTTTATGTACAAGGAATTTAGTTGATATACCTAATACCTGATCGCCTTGTCTGTTATCAATCGACTCAAGGTCAAGAGGATGCACCGCTGAAGTCTGTCTCTTTCATGTCTGCTTAGGCCATTTAGATTTCACTACAGCTTATTTGCTGGTTGTATTTTTATGTATAAATCTGCTATTAAAAAAAAAAAAAAAAAAAAAATTATCTCAGTTTTGATCAAGGATCTAAGCAAGGAAGCATAGTACATATGTTTTGGATAGGAATATATTTACATTCGGGTAGGATCAGTATGTCCAATCATTTTTCAGTTATAGCTAATACAGGTTTATGATAAGTAAAGTAGGTAAAGAGGTTGATTTTATGTGCAAACACCAAGTCTATGCTAGAACCTCCACCTGTCGTACTGGAATTATTTGTAATCAAATAGTATTAAGAATAATAATATTAATAAATATAATAAAATTATTGTTGTTAAAATGTTAATATTAATTATTAATGTTAATTTTTGTTATTAATCAGTCATTAAATATCGTTTCATTTTTTGTTTTTTAAATCTGCCACACTGGTGTTCGTTTCCTGAGCTTGAGCCTTATGCCGACTCAGCCATAATTATAACTCTAATGATTCATTTTTTCAATGAATTTGCACGATCATTTTGTCACGAAAAAACAAAGTAGCTCAGTAATTATAGGTTATACAATTCTTTATTGTGCATTTATCCATTTCTTGTAATATTATGTTTTACTTAACAATTTTTTTAGTTTGACTTTATATTAGTAAAGAACAGAAGGAGACATACATTAGTAAACTCTTACTCTAAAGGGTTATGAATTTATTAGACAATTTCTTTATTTAATGTTATATTACCTGAGAAATTTTGTAGGAAAAAATATTTAAGAAATTCAAAACTAAATTGTTGTTTTTAAATGTTTTCTCATTTTTTAAAAATTATTTATTTATTTAAATTTGCAACTGTTTTAGAATAAACAAATGCTCTAACTTAACATTATTTTTTAACTGTTTTAATGGCCAGTCTTTTTAATATTATTTTCTTTTTGACTGACTTCATTGCTTGGTTTGTATGAGGAAAATATTCAAATCGAATTGAGCTATCGGAAGCCATTTCTTTTTTTTTTTCAAAGTTATTCTTATTTATGCATATAAGAAAACATTCTGAGTGATAATTAAAAAAAAAAAAAGAACAGATTTTTAACGAATTAATCTAGCAAAGGCTAATGTGCACACACTAACACTATTAAACTATCAGGATAGTTAATGGCAGTTTCTTGTTGAAGGAGATTGGTGATCTATCCTAGATACATATCTACACCCTAGCTTGTTAATGTCCCACCTATTTCAAGGATTACCACTTTCAGAAATCGTCGAGGCGCATTTTTCTCCATCTGTTTATCTTTCTCTCGCCTCCCGTCCTCTGGGCTGTGATACGACTGTATAAAAGTAATAAAACATCATAACGGGCCAGGAGGGTGTTGTAGAAGTAGGCTCGATTTCTCCTAACTAGGAATTTTATTTTTATCGCATCAGAACAAGGAAGTATACGAGCATGAATTATGGGCAACGAAGAACAATATGTTAATAAAACATTCAAGATAAGATCATGAAACGTAGACAACAACTTTTCCGTTGTCCCATTGCCTTTAAGTCAAACAATATCTCATCCTGTCATAATTCGATTAGTACCAATTGCTCATGTTTCTTATTTATTTATTACAGCTTTTGTTGGTAAATCTGTACTATAAATTAGAATTCATATCTTTTACGATTTATGAATTCAATACATCTGAATCGGGTACTACTCAGTGTTACACTTTATCTGAAGATTAAAGTTAATCAACAATTGTGAGTGCATAAAAGAGTAATTCCTACATTCACTACTTACCGTTTTTCTACTACATTCACTTTGAATTTGGTGGTTCGAAAGAAACTTGAAAGAAGTTCTGAAATTCTAGCAAGCAGTAGTTAGTAAGTTTATAAAATGAAACATTACACTTTCATAACACTTAAAAAAATAAAAAAAAAGGAATAACTAAAAAAAACAAAATAACATTTAAAATTTAACGGATAATAATTATTTTTTTATGATCTCAATAATATTAGATGCTCAGTAAAAAATAATTTAGTACTTAACCATAAAAAAAAGAAAAAGTAATTGATCTTAAAGCCGTAATAATAGTTAAGAAACCTTTTTGATTATACTAATTATACGCAAACAATTACTCGAAATTTCCTGCCTCCTTTTAGAAATTAACAAATCTCCTATGATTTGCATTTCTATAATATTTCTTACAATATATTGAGAAAAAAAAAGAATATCTGCTGTGTGAAATCGGTTCTCCGCCTGTTAGCTAAGATCAAACTGTAGACTGTGGGGATTTGGTTATTTAATAAAATTCATAACCGTTCTTGAACATATTAACACGAATGTGGGCACTTAATAAAATCCTCTATCTTAAGCTAATAAGGATTCCTTCATTCGTTCTAAAGCAATTGTCGAAATGTTTCCCGAGGTAACTCGTGATCGATTTTGCTTTATGAAACAACCTTGGATCAATAGAATATTGAAGCTGTTAGAAAACTATCTGGTACATATACTATGTAAAAGTAGTTTCCATTTCCAAGATTTTAGTTAGCATTTTAAATTTTCTTCTTCGACATGAACCTGGTTCCTGTTGAAGATGTCTACTACTTAAGTGTTCAATTTTTTAAAAAGAGACTAACTAGGAATAACATCTCGTAGTTCCTGACTACTTAAACATTCACAGTGCACTCAAAACTTTAGAGTTTTAAAGATGTAGGTTGTCTACTGTAAATAGTAAGGAGTCATAAATATATAGCAATTAAAAATAAATTTTAATTATATAATGCCGACGTTTCGACTTGCATCAGGGCTAGAAGAAAAAGAAAAAAAAAAATATGACAAAATAGGTATGAAAAGAATAACTGTATGAGATTAAAGAAAATTCATAATACAATGGCATAAAGGCAATATATAAAGACCTTTGTAATCTTAAGGCAACGCACACCTTAAGAGTTTTGTCACAAAAACATCTAAAGACCTATAATCAGGCAAAGCTGTACTGAGTTGAGTTTAGGCACCATCTAATCATTGAATCCTGCAGTGTACAGTTCTTAAAATTCTTCTTTAGGTCTACGGTTGTTAAAAATTATTAATTTAGTCCTAACAAGACGCCTATAGTTTGATAATTAAGCCACTCTAACTCACTAACCTTGCTTACTAAACAGTTCCTGATAATCTGAAAAGGAAATGGCCTCGGGAAATTCTGATGTATAACTGTCACTATCAGATTGCTGAAATGATCAGCTTCTAAACAACTTATTGTTATGTCTTTCATACGACACATTTATTAATTGAACTTAGTAGTATAATTGTTACATTTTTTTTTTCAATTCATACTTTACTCTTACAGCTTCTTACTTGACTGTTTTATTAGATATATTTTCGGGATCTCCAGACGTTCTCACATATCTCACAGGTTTTCTGAAATTGGGTGGCTTTACCCCAGTTTTCGACGTCAATACTTCCTAAGTGCACTCAAATTTCAAACCTTGAAAACCAAAAAACCCGCCTATATTCATGACCTCCTTACTCTGCACTCCTCCATCTTAATAACTAGAACCCAACCCATCAACCTATACACTCCGGCGCATCGAACTGCATCGTTCGAGAAATCCTTTATTATACGTGCTTCCTCTTTATGGAATTCGTTGCCCATCTCAATTTGAAAGAGCTCCAACTCTTACTTCCTTTAAACATCATTTATTTCTTTACCTCCTTAATTTTCAATCTTCCGAGGAAATGTAAAACATATTTAACGTAGTACATATAATAGTATTCATAAGATGTATCCTTTTTCAAGATGTCTAGTTATTTTGTGACCCATAATTTAATTATTAATAATTTTTTATTATAATCTATTATTATTATTTATTATAATTAATTATCATAGCCAGACGATTGTCCTATATACTGTAATCATATGTTATTTTTAGGGGACAAGTAGAATAAAGTTCATTTTCTTCTTCTTCTTCTTTTTCTACACATTTTTTTTATGATTTTATAAAGATAGTCTATTCCTATAATTTGCCTGGTTCGGATACGACCCCGGTGGCCTAGTTGGATAAGGCGCCACGCTAGAGAGGTGGAAACTCGGGTTCGAATCCCGACTGGGTCAAATCTTTTCTCTTCAAAAATAAAATAATATATTTAATAATATTGAATTATATCAAGAAAAATTACATATTCCTATAATAATTCACTAAACACATTAAGCATTAATTTTTTTTTAATTATAAGTCTGCATTATAGCAAATATTTCTTTTTTGAATTGTATTAGTTTTATATGTATGTGAATATATTTAATATGTCATTTGTTACTATAGGTTAAAAGATGAGCATATAATTTTAATCTTATTATGAACTAAAATAATTGGTTATATAAATGAATAAGTTTTTATTACATAAATAATAAAATATGGAGAATATATATTTCAAAAATGATATATTTTCTGTTAGTTCTCTTAAAAGTGATGAATGTGAACAATTGTTTAGTTGACTACTGTATCTGAGTGATTTCTTTCGTTGTGAATAGGTAAAAGGCCGTGCATTTATAATAAATGTCTATAAAAATAAGTAAATTTAAATAAATATGATGATTATTGCAATATTTTTTCCGGTCTAAAAATTTCTCCACTTCGAACTATAAACCTTGAAAACTGGGTTTAATGAAATAGCTTTAGATAGGGGCCAAAAATAAAATGATTAATTTGTTTTTTATAAAAAAAAATCCATCATTGATTAAAAATGAAATTTTGAAAGTATAAAACAGAGACTTAAACGATAAGAAACTTCGTCGTTTTTAACTAGTCCATCGTTAACTGGACAATCATTCGAAGTTTCTAATTAATTACAAAAAGACTTATTTAAATGAAACTAATTAGACCCACTTGGAAATAAGAAACAGAGCTCTGAACTCCACCAACCCTTCCAATTCTTTTCGTATCCAATACTTACAATCCAAAGTCCTTCGTAAAATTCTCAATGCTCCTTATTATGTCACAAATAAAACTGTTCATAACGATCTAAATGTCCCACATGTTAAAGATTTAGCCCAAACAAGCCACCTATCCTGCCGTGAAAAGCTACACCCAACTGTAATCTACTAGTCTCTCAACTAGCTTCACACTGGATTCCCAATAGCTCTCCGAGGCGTCTGAAAAGATGGCCAAGGGACTTTCTAATGTAGCACATTCATTGAATTCCTAGAAGTAATTGGTAGTTTCATACAAGGTATTGACATGCATTGTATTTATTAAAAAACCAGGACGAAAAAATCATCTATTTTTTGCTTAACACTTAACTAACAGCAAATATATATATATATATATATATATTATATATATATATATATAGAGAGAGAGAGAGAGAGAGAAAAGAACTAAAAAATAAATAAAGAACATAAAGAAATAAAGAATAAATATGTATATACATATACTTATAAAATGTTTTAGTTGAATCGTTCTGTTTACATCAGAACAACTCATCATGCAGAAGTAATGTTTTTCTGATAAGAAAATAACTTCTGTCGTAATCAGCAGGTGCTAAATAGCAAATCATAATATCGCATTGAATATTGAATAATAAATCTGTGGAGGGAGAGGACGGGATGGGGCGGCGGGAGGAAGAGTGGATGGAGATCAGTAACAACTGAGAACAGCTGAGTCGTGACTCTCCTACAAACGAAGGACACTCGCTGAAGATAAGCGGCATAAATACATGATCCGATGTGTTACTGGTCGAGGGGATATAAATTATTTTCCCAAAGGCGAATTGCCTGTCCACGTTTTACGCTTATATCAACACCCCGGTTTATATGCTCTTCTAGGTGAGATTAAATACAAATTTCCTTTCTATTATTCAAGATCGGAAACCTTCTGAGTCAGAGAAACTGTTATTTATTTCAAGTCAGATCGTTCAATCCTTCTAATCGGAAATATAATTGATTGTTGCAAGATCTTATCAAATATAAAAGTATTTTTTATGAGTATGCAACATAAAGCGTAGCTGGAATTGAAAAAAAAAAAAAAGGTAAAAGGCTTAGAAATCTCATAATATAGTTGTAGAAACCTTGTTAATTTACCTTAATATAAGATCCAGCTACATGAAAAATTTGATACCTAATATCAAATTAGGTATCAAATGTTTCTCATGCCATTTTTTTTTCTTATTTAGGCATGTTGAATTTAAGTTGAGCATTACTTTAAATTTGATATATAGAAAATAAAATAACGAAAGCTCTCTTTCTTCGGTTTGTTCAATGATTCAAGAACTGTTATTTCGAAAACTGGGTCATTGGTGCAATTTCAGATTTGTTGTCTAAACTCAATACATAAGACTCAGCATTTCCGTCCAAAGTGGGACGAGAAATTGTTTTTTGAAATCAATTCTACTGACCAAGCAATAATCCACGTATTTAAAATGCAGGTTTCGGTTTAAAATACTACAGTATTTTATGAAACAGAAACAGAGTTGGAAAGTGGCAGTTTTATAATAAAATTTACCATTTTGTTTTTTAAATTAAAAGCTTCCAGCACGGTTTAAGCATATTTTAAACTACTTAGTATTTTAATTTATTAAATTTATAATGACCAGAACAATTTCTTATTTTACAAACTACAACATCATGTATCTCAGGATTTACTTTCAGGAATAATTATTTGTTTTGTTGAGTACTAGAGAACGACTGACCGAATAAGTATGCTTAAGCATACTATATAATTGAAGAAAAAAATTGTAATTTAATAGCTTTAGAACTGTACTGATTTATATCAATAATAGGCTTATACAAGCTTTAAATCATTTTTTAAAAAAGTTATGATTTCAAAGACAGCTTAAGTTTTATAACTGTTAGCATATGTAAATTTTGTTCAATGAACTTCAAAGTCGCTCCAGGATTTAAATAGGGGATATTATTTCATTGATCACGTAATAACGTGGATTACAAATCTTATCGAAAGAGATTTTCGAATAGCAAAGACCTGACAATAATTTATTGAGTATAAGCTTATCTACTCTTCAATGCTGAAGAGGAACGTGTACATTTACTGTCACAGAAAACCTATTTTTAAAAATAGAGAATCGTTTTAAATATTTAGCATAAAGGAATAAGATTTGACAATGCTACCTCCAATTGATTTAATTGTAGTATTAGAGCCACGTCGCTTATTATTTAGCATTAAATACAAGAGTAAATTCCTAAAGTTTAGTCAAGATTTAGACGTAGGGATTGTGTGAACGCTGATCTTTTCAATTTATATTCTTATGAGGTCAGAATAGAAAGGCTAATCGCAATTAATCCAATTAAAAAATATATATAAACTATTTGAGAGCACCGCATGGGTATCAAAAGTCGCATGCTTTAACGACCTTCCTCATGCACCAACTTCGATGGCCATACTGTCTTCTTCAGGCATATAAAATCTAGCTGAATATCACATCAACATCGAACCCAATGCTTTTTTTTTTTTTTTTTTTTTCTTTTTCTTTCAATTCGTTTATCCACACATGTTATTAAAGTAAAAATTAGTAAGTTTGGGCAAAATGTAACAATACAGACCTTACAGACGTGAGGGAGAGTAGCACTCAAGAGTACCTCCTGGCATGAATTAAACAAATAAAAAGAATTTATTAGAGCAGATCTCTCACCCAGCTTCTTTTTAACTTTAAGAGAGAATTTCGGGGTATGTTTGCCTTAGTCATGGCATTAATGAGAATGTTAATATGTCCATTAAGCCAGTAGTAAAATCATCTATAAAGGTTATGTATATGTTCGTTTACTGTGGGTACTTGTAAATCTGAGTGAAGTGTGTAGTTGGAGATGGAACAAGGTGATTCCGGGACTAGTATAACAAGGGGACGTTTTGACTTGTAACTCACAGATTTTAATGCCGACTTTTGTGGAGGTAGTAGGGACCTATAATAGTGCAAAACTGGAGTTATAGTCGCCAATGAGCATTGGAAGCCTCAGCTCTCAGTCAAGATAGAGAAATGATTCTTTCACGTTAAATTGTAGTTTATCATGGTATTTGAAATTAAAATACTTTCGTTATGCTCATGGTGCTCAAGACGGCTTAAGGGTGCTCAAAAACTGAAAAAAAAAAACGACAAAATTCCAACAAATTCCGCTGTTAATCAGCGGAAACTTTGTTTTAAGAAAAACTGGCCTCAAATTTCGATCTAACGCACCAAAAAAAAACCTCATATTTTATTAAAATCATAAATGTTGATTTTTTTACCCATTTCGAGGATGCTAAAATTTTGAAGCTGAGATCTCATCAACAACTTCTAACGGCCAAAACAACTGCTGTGTTCAACCGATTATAATAGTAATAGCATCACAAGAATCAGCGTACATTCTGCTTTCTATCCATGTATATAACATTGGGTTTACTCCAGATTTTTACTTGGCAAAAGCTGATGAGAATAGGAAACTCCAAGGTCAACTATAACTTGAGATATCTCAATAAGGAGAAATCCTGCGACCTCTGTACTTGGACTAAACTATGCAGTTTTAGGGCTTCTAGATGACCTCAACATTTTGTTTCAATCGGTGTCGAAATATGTGAGATAGCGTAAATTATTTACTTTTTTTTTTCAGAAATTGACCACTACTTGCGTTTCTAAAATCCTACAATATTTGAGAGATAAAAAATTTTAATTTCGGATTTGGACAAAATTTGGTTTCTACATGTGTTTTGGATGAGGAATCTGAAAACTGATATTTTTAGTTTAAAAATTTTACTCTTGAATGTACGCTGATTCTTGTGATGCTATTACTATTGTAATCGGTTGAGCACAGCAGTTGTTATGGCCGTTAGAAGTTGTTGATGAAACCTTAACTTCAAAATTTTAACGTCCTTGCAAGAGGTAAAAAATCAATATTTTTTTTTTTTATTTTGATAAAATTTCACATATAAAGTTTTTTTTGGGGCGCTAAATGGAGTTTTGAGGTCAGTTTTTCATGAAAAAAAATTTACACAGATTTACAGCGGATTTCATGGGAATTTTGTCATTGTTTTCGAGTTTTTGAACACCCTTAAGCCGGGTCGTGTCTTCAGTATAGCGAAAGTATTTTTATTTCAAATATCATACAAAACTATTTGACTGAGAATCTCTATCTTGACTGAGAGCTGAAAAAAAATGTTTTTTAAATAATTTTAAATTTCAACATACAAATGGCATTATACTTCTACCTTCTCTATCAATGATATATTAATATCATTGATTAATTTAAACACCAATGAAAATACTAAGTTTGTTTCTACGAATTCAGTAACTTATAAACATTACTAAAAAAACAAAACAAATATACTATATTTTTTAATGAGCTCATACTTTAATGCATTGCGTAATAACAATAAAGAACATATTATCTTATAATTACTATAAATTATTCCTAATGATTAGAGTTATTTATTATTATTTCCATGGCACTCCGACCCGTGGTGGGTCCTACCTCCTCGAAGAGCCACCGCCACAACGCTCTACTTTATGCTGTCACTTACCAACACCTGATCCCCAGTAGGCTTCTAGTGTCTACCTCTACTCCATCCATCCATTTTAGTTCAACCCTATGGTTCTATAGAGAACTGTTCCCAATGTTTTTCTTAGGAACAGTTCTCCTCATTTATGTTGGATAAATTGCTTTTTTCCGTTCGAAGATAAGCAGTTTCCATTTGCTTTCGATAGAGTCCAAAAATAAAAAGTAAACATATTTGCATTCTTATCCTATACTATCATTTCTTCCCCAGGTGTGCTTTTAGCCCCACTGTAGGGAACTAGGATAAGAGAATTTAAATAATTTAATGGAGAAAATTTCCACAACTGTAGATTAGTGGTCTCCGTAATTGATGGTTAAAAGATAAAAGCCGTAAAAGGATAAGACAATGGCTAACTGGGATGATAATCTATTTCACAAGTCCTATCCTAAAAAGTGCAAAGGAGTGGCTACTAACTTCTTAACGAATTGAGGAATGTCGTGGTATCGGCATTGTTTTAAATTTTGATTAACAGGAGTTACGAAATATGTTGCTAGCTAGATAGTCACTAAAACAGACCTCAGGTCTGAAAAAATAATTAGAGGTAATTGAATTATTGAACTAGCAAGATTATAAAAATACTTTACGCAATATAGAAAAAGAGTAATACTATACTCGCTTTTGTACATTTACTGATTATATGTAATATGGTTCAATATTTTTAAATGTTGTAATGATATACCAACACCATTATCAAACTTCCAAGATTCGGTAAACATACAAACAATTAAATAACGAAAATAGTATGGTTCGATGTATGATACAATGGTTGAAGAAAATGGTCTGCGATACAGTCAGATTTAATAAACTACAAAATAATAAATATATTATAATAAAAATAAATAACTATTAAATACCTAAATAAATAAATAATTTTTAATTTGGGTGTTCTCTTAACTATCTAGAAATTGGTAATCATCTTTAGCATTTTTGGTATGTTTCCGGCTTACCTCTCAAGGAGTGGGGTCATAATTTGTAGTTTATGTTTTGTCTTAAACTCCAGGAGTTGTTTTTTAGAGACTGACCAACTGATGCCGATGTGAATGCCCAGATGAAAAGTTTAAAAACTGTCATATAAGGGCATACAATAATTAGACGCAGAATACCAAATTCGCTCTCAATTCAAATTAAAATAACAGTAAATTCAACAAAAGACTCAGAAATAAAATTAATACATTAAGTAGAAAAAGTCTAATATTAAATATTATGAATCATTAGAAATAATAAAATCTTTCAAAAGCAATTCAGATTTTGTTCAAATGACCAAACAAATATTTCCAATAATTCTATTTTATATTTGTTTCCAGCAGGAATGAAAAAACCAACGAGTCATTGGGAATACCCTAAAGGACAAGCCATTCGTACCTGACGCTTTCGTCTCTTTACACTCAGTCTGCTTTAGGTCCCGATATCTTTCAGAAGCCCTTTTAATTTTCCCTACTTAAGTGGGTACCGGCAGGTTTAATTTCTTGTCTTACATTAAAAAAAAAAAAAAAATAATATATATATATATATATATATATATATATATATATATATATATATATATATATATATATAAAGTAAGTAGCAATATACTGATATTTTGAAATTTTTGTATGTATTTAGAACTGGTAAATTTTTAACATTCGAAACTGGTTTTCATATAAAATATTCCAATAAAAGTGGCAAATAATTTACCAGTTCTCATTGTTTAAAAGATCTTATCTTAAAAATGTTTTCATTAAAAAAAAATACAAAAAAACAAAAACATTCTAACACAAATATCTCTCGACTAGAGTGTAAAAAAACAAAATATAATATTATACTGTCCTTAACAAAAAAACAAAACAGATTCAGTATTCAGTAAGGGTATAATATATATTTTTTAAGTTCTAACTACGCAGATGAAAATTAAGATGATGTCAAAATTCACACCTTCAGAAACAACTTTTTCATGTTCATAAACAAAAAATAAGAGTAGTTATTAGTTGATTTATCAATGAAAATGAGAAAACGCCCTAATAACTAACGCAAAACAGGTGACAAACAAAAGCAGAAACATCGAATAATGCACAGAGAATAAAATTATTTCCCTCCATCACAATGTAAAACTAACAATAGAAGTTTACTTCTCTTTGATTGATACAACTGAAAAAAGGAAAAGTAAGAAAAAACTCCTTGACTGTGTGGAAGGGAGTGATGGGAAGGGGAGTGTTTAACGTTGTTTGTTTTAAGTTTGACAAGTGTGCCTCGAGCAGCCAGTTTCGTTATCAGTTAGTGATAAAGCGTCAGGGGAACAATAAGCGTTGTCTCATTATGAGGACGTGTTGGTACCCTATCGCGGTTCGATCCGCTAAGCTCCAGGCCTTATTCCTTAGTGCTCTGCTCGTCCACAATCGGCCCAACTATCCAAACCTATTTTGATCTAATAATATATAAATATTCTAGAATACCAAAATTAGAGATAAAGCGATCCTTGTTTAATCTCGTATGATTAAAAAAATAATCTTTTATGTATCATACGTCATCACTGATTTAATAAACACACTTCCGCCACATGAATCATCCTACAACAAACCAGAGTTGATTCACTTTAGAAAACAAGTAATTCAAGCCTAAATATTGAGAAAAAAACTAAATTTTGATCCGTCAAATGATTACTTATTTTTTTAAACATACATTTGCCTGTCGGAGCAATGCCGGTGGCATCCACAAAAAGTGAAAGAAAAAAAAATTAAATATTTTTTAAATGAAAATTTCAAATTTATAGTAAAAGAATACATCAAGTAAATGAAAATGATAACGAACATTGAGACAATGACTTACAAAGAAATTGCACAATACGATCAATAGTACTCTAATTAAAGTTTTGAATTAGAGTTATAGGCGGCATCTTAAAACTATTGAGTCAATCTGTCTTTCAGACGTTTTGATCTATTACAGAGAATTATTTGGTCAACAAGTTGAAACACAAATGGGCTTGGAGTTTATAATGAATATCCGGTTATTTTATAAGGACCTAATCAGCGAAATAATGGGCATTTAGGAATACAGGCATTCACTGTATAAAAGGTAAAAATTCGATGAAAACTTAAAACAGTTGTGTTGTTCCGCATTGTCAAAAACTAAATTGTTAGGCTTTGGTGTTAACTAAGTACGGTCTTGATATTTCCTTTAATACAAGTTTTCCATTTTCCTTCCTTCAATAAGTTTTTCTCGACGAACTTCAATGGCTTATAGAAACATTACAGTTCAGATATTTGAGAAAACTAAAAAAAAATTATTACTAAAATACAGAAAAAAATAAATAATAAAAATCAAATTATCATCTCATATGCTAATAATAATATAATAATAATAAGCTTTATTAGCATCTAGAAAGACAAAAGCCTCTCCCATAGTAGGAACTTAGAGGTCGGCTACAGCCAACAGAACAGAAAACTATATATACAAATCAAAACAAAAACACAATCAAATAAACAAAAACCTTACAAAACAGAACAAGAAACTAAATATTGTTGATAACATTCTTCCACCTGTTGTCCACCAGTTGTCGCCTACATACTGTGTAATTTCGTCCTTCCATCTAAGATGCGGGCGACTCCTTTTCCTGCTGTCTTCTCTCGGGATCCACTCGGTGCATACCTTGGACCATCTTTCGTCGTTCTTCCTTGCCAAATGTCCTGCCCGATTCCATTTCAGTCGGTGAGCTTCGACCGTTAGGCTTTTAACATTAGCTTTGCGAAGGATACCTGCATTTTTAGCTTTATCTTTCTTCGTAATTGCCATTAGGCTCCTTAGAAGCTTCATTTGCATGGAATTTAATCTACGTACATGTTTTTTGGTTAATGTCCAAGTTTGGACCCCGTAGAGAACCGTAGGGTATACGCATGTTGTAAGGACCTTGGTTTTAAGTGCTATTGCTAGGTTGCTTTTAAAAATGTTTTTGAGTGACCAATATTTACACCAACCGAGCTTCATTCTTCTATCTTTTTCTTTATTCATTTTTTCCTGGAATGCAATTGTTTGACCTAAATATATGTACTCTTTTACATACTCTATCTGGTTATGATTTGAATAAATTGGAATTTCAATAGAATTGGTCATTATTTTTGTTTTCATGACCAGTCCATACTTTTTGCTAGTTTCTACTATGTCTCCTATCATTCTCCTTAGACCATTGATGTTCGGTGATAGTAGACATATATCATCAGCAAATGTTAAGTTATTTAACATTTTCCTATTGATTGATATTCCCAGATTCTCCCAATTTAATTCTTTAAACAATTTATTTAGGATACAATTGAACAGAATTGGTGATAGAGGGCACCCTTGTTTCGCTCCTCCTTCAATCTCAAAATAATCGCCTTCCTTGTCTAGAGCTATAAATGCCTTTCCCTTCCTGTATAATTCGATTATTATATCAATGTAAGGTGTGTCTACACCGCAATCATTTAGTGCTTCCCAGATATATTTATACCTAATAGAGTCAAATGCCTTGGCATAATCGATAAAACATAGGTAGATTTGCCTGTCATATTCTATACTTTTCTCGATGACCTAATTAATACATTGGAGTTGAACTATTGTACTAAATGTGGGACGAAAGCCAGCTTGTTCTATATCATGATTCTGGTAAATAATATTTATTATTCTGTTTTTTATTATGTTGCAAAATAGTTTGTAAAGCTTTGTGTTAGTGAAATAGGGAGAAAGTTTTCCAAATTATCTTTGTTTCCTTTTTTATGTAGAGCGGTTATTTTGCTAACCTTCCACTCACGTGGAACTATCTTTTCATTGATTATTTGGTTAAAGATTATGCTAATAATATATTTTAAATAAATAGGTTGTTCGGTTAAACGAAGAACTATATATTTTTGGTTGGCTTAATTTCAGACTTACCACATTAACATATTAAATAATCAAAGATTGGAACGGATGAATGTTTAAATGATTCTTTATTTATTTATTTATTTATTTTTTTGCTAAAGGTTTCTTTTCGTTTCTACAGTTATATCAACTTAACATTCCAATCGGAAATTGAAATATATTATTATTATTAAACAATTGATTTAGAACTTCGAGGTTACTGATATCAAAGTGAGGTATTCGGGATTTTATGATCCATAAGATGGCTGCCAAAATACAATGAACCTTATTTTTTTGTTATTATTATATCAACCAATATAGAAATATAACCGATTAAAAAAAAAGTATTTAATACACTGTATGATTTCTACTTCTTTCTTTATCTTTTTGTGGCCCAAAAATCGGAGGCGTAGCCATTTCATTTCCTACCACTACACAGTTGAGGAATAAAAGTTTTTTTTAAATATTTATAATTGAAAGTAATAATAAAAAATGGAGCTAAGAAGAGAAGATCTTTTCTTTTCATCCATTTGAAAATATCTGAATCCATCTTGATTTCTGGAAAAAGTTTAAACTTTATCTAGAATCTGAAGGTAATTTCATATTCTATCGACAAGGGCGTGATGGGGAAGGGGGTAGGTTATCAGGAGGCGAGAAAAGTTGTTAAAGTATTGCCGAAGTAAAAAGAGCTGGGAGATAGGGAAGGGGGAGGGGGGAGGGGAGGGGGAGGAGAGCTACAGACTGCTCAGATAAGAACAGAAATAAAACACCTATCTACAACCCTGCTTTGGACCGACCCTATCTCCGTATGCAGGCTACACCACTATTTTTAACAATTCTAAACTAATCCCAAATTGTTCTAAACCTTATTTAGTGAATAGGTTTATATATTTACCTTTGCGGATAGTCAGCTTATACTCAGCTCCTCGGCTCAGGCTAATTATCAAGGCATGTGACATAGTCTACATAACGTGCATATATAATATAAAAGACAAAAATCTTAATGAAAAAGTAAGGGGAGACTGTTGTACCTTAACAACAGTGTAAATTGAAACAAATGACTTTGCTTTTCTTATTGTTGCATGCTAATCTTTCTAATGGCGTGCCATCTTGTACCTCGAAACAGACCAGTAAGGAGTTTGAAACCTCTTGTTGCTTGAAACACTTATTTTCTTCATATTTGGCTTTAGGGATACTTGAAAATGCCGAGGAGAGAGGAAGGAATCTAAGTTTTCTAGTTTGTCGTTCAAGTTTCTTATTCTCTCAGTATTTCGTTTAAGTTTATAAAGTTTACTTTTGTCAAATAACAAAACGCTAAAAGAGAAAAACAATAATGATGAAAATACAAATACTATTTTGTTTTCTAGTGTTTATTTTTGAAAATTACCAGAAACAACATTTGCTGTTGCAAGGTACAGGGGCATTGTTGTACCTTGAAACAAAAACTCTTATTTCTTATTTTGCTACTCAAGCTCAAAGAACTCAACAAATTGGGATTTTGATTTTCTACAACTATTGGTTAGTAATACCTTGACGCACCACTAGAAGAAAAACACTTTTAACAGCAAATAGTACAGGCAACGAAGACCAAAAAAGGTATATTTTAATTTAAAAAGGTTAAATGTATACTTTAATTTAAAGAAAAAAGTTGGGTTTTTTGAATCTTCTTAAAAAGAAAAAAAAATATATATACTGAATAAGATGTTGAATGGGATAAGTGAGAAAAAAACATAGGCGATGTTTGATAATTAACAAACATATTTTATTTTATTTGCCAACGTTCCGGCCATATCCTAGATGGCCATCATCAGGACAGATGGAAAATTAGAAAAGAAATGAAAAATTAAAAATGTTAAATTAACATAATGAAACTCTATCATGAAGAGAA
The DNA here is from genome assembly GCA_003667255.2 of Euschistus heros. Taxonomy (NCBI): domain Eukaryota; kingdom Metazoa; phylum Arthropoda; class Insecta; order Hemiptera; family Pentatomidae; genus Euschistus; species Euschistus heros. Next base: position 1,641,855 of record RCWM02000023.1, read on the forward strand.
CTGGGGCAAATAAACAAAATATATTGTATATAAAATATAACCTAAAATATATCATTGTTGACCTACTTTCCTAGTTGCAGTGATTGCTAATAAGTTATAACGTGCCTTATTCATATATCATAAATTATTATTTATAAATTGTGTTTCGTACTTATTGTGTTTGTATATAAATTATTATTTTGTTTCATTCTATTTTTCAATTTTTAAGTTCAACGAAAAAAGGGCTATTTTTACCTTTTACAACCTTGCATAATAAAACGTCAGATACATATTTTTATAGCTTGCAAAAACAGATAAAGGAATAATTAAAAAAAATAAACAATATGTAAATAAAAACTTATGTAACAAAATAAAATAAAAAATATATATACGAGAAGTTTATAAAAATGGTTGCTAAAAAAAAAAAAAAAAAAAAAAAAAATGAATAAAACTAAAATTAAATAGTGATAAAAAAAATCAAGTAACAAAATTAATAAAAACATCAAGTTATGTGAGCTGTAGTATTATGATTTTTTTTTTTTTTTTTTTTTTTTTTTGGTATATTTTTTAAGAATTGTTGATAATACATTTACTCCACTTTCGTTCCAATTCAAAGTTATTTATTACACGCTTTGTCTCTTAAACATTTTGTTAAAATTAGGGATTTGCGGATTATTGTTGTACCGGTTCTTTTCTTAAGAATATAGTCTAGTGACTATAGATTTCTCCTTCTATATTGTTCATTTTCAAAGGTGGGTCCATACATTCAGCGGAGGATTTTTCCTTTCAAAAATGAGAAGATCTTTTTCATCAACCTTTGTAGTGGTTCAGGTTTCAGAGCTATAAGTTAAACCAGGGCGAATGAGGGTCTTGTATAGGATGATCTTAGTGCGCTGAGAGACAAGGCTGCTAGAAAGCTGCGAGCCGAGTCCATAACAGCGATTCGCTGAGATAATTTTTCTTCGGACATCTGTCAAGATTCTGTGGTCCCACTTCACTTGCGAGCCAAGGTATACAAATTCAGAAACTTGCTCAAACATATAAGTACCAAAAGCAACTTCTGTACTAAACTGTTGAGGGAACTTGTCTGATATTGTAGCATATACTTTGTTTGGTTTTGGTTGACAACTAAGACGAGACGTCTTGCGCTAGCTCGAGATCCAGGAATGCTTGTAATACATCTTGGTAGGATCTGCCAACAATGCCAACATCATCAGCATAGACTAGCAGCTGAACTGTTCTACGGAACACACACACATACATATATATTCAACAACTTCTCACGCGCTAAAATAAATCACACTTAAAACAAGTCAACTATTAATCTGCATATATTAATAGCTGACTTGTTTGAAGTATAATTTGACTCATCCAATGGGGGAATCGTTTTATTAATTCTAATATATAACAGATCCGCTATCTAGGACTCCATCTCGACAAACGACTAACTCGGAATCCAAATACGAGACTAGAAAGACAACAAACTGCTCGTCGCTTCCGACTACAACAACATTTACTGGACAACCGATCAAAGCTTTCAATGAATTAGAAAAGAATTATTTACGTGACAGTAATTACTAATTGACAGTAATAGGGATTTGAGTCTAGGGCTCCACTAAACCTTCCAATTCTACTCACATCCAATCATTACAATCCAAAATCCTTCGTAAAATCCGCATTGATCCTTATTATGTAACAAAGTAACTTATCCATAACTATATAAATGTTCCAAATGTAACAGATTTCTTGGAAAAACAAGATATCTATCCTTTGTTGAAGTTGAACTCCTTATCTTAATAGCCTTAGCTTTACGTATCTATTTTGGCTCAACTAATAACAAACTAATAACATCATTTAGAAAAACAATCAATTATGCCCTACTGGAAAGTGCACAATTTTGACTCATCAACTTCTTCACGACTTCACAACTGTCAGGGATATGCCATTGAATATCATAGCATGTTGTTTATTTCACGAATAAAAATTACAAATTTAAAGCAATTCAAGCTTTGAAAGTTATATATACCTTTTTAATTATTAATGATGTATATTAGTGTTAGCGATAATTTTATTGGTTTATTTGTATATTTAAATAAGGTAACGAGATAGTTGGGGTATGCAGTCATGAAGATAAAAGCAATTAAAAAATAAGTTTTTTAATTTTTAAAAAACTTATTTTTTAATTGCTTTTATCTTCATGACTGCATACCCCAACTATCTCTTCACCTTATACCTAACAGTCAACTATACCTCGTCAACATTATAAATAAACAAATAAACTATTTTTTCAAGATACAAGATGAAAATGATGGTTGAATGTATGGTATAATAGTTGGGAAATCCCTGGCCATTGATGCAATCAATTTGAAAAATTATACATCCAAGTTTTAAAAATAAAATTATACCAGGAGTGCCGACGTTTGGACTTGCCTTGCAGGTTTGTTCAAGACTAAAAATATAAAAATTGAACCTGAACAAAATGAACAAAATAAACTAATTTACCAAAGAATTGAGAGTTAGTTCCATAATTGAAAGAAAATTTGATGTGTTAATTAAAGAATTGAATATGAAATAGTTTTCAGGTCTAGTTGAATGATTCAATAAGTAATAGAATAGTTTTGATTGAATGATACAGATTTTAAATTGCATAAAAATTTAATGATTTTATATATTTTTTTAATATAAAAAGGTATAAATAGGAATTTAAATAAATATAAGGAAATATATGAAAAGAAGAAGGATATAATAGAAAGATAAGAAAGAAAAAAGAGCATAATAATTATTTACTTTGTTCATTTGTATCATTTTGGTCACATTCAGTTTTTGTAATTTTTAGCTCTGAAGTAGACCTGCGAGGCAGGTCAAAACGTCGGCACTCCGTTTATAAAGTTTTTTTTGTTTTTTTAAAACTTCGATGAGTAGTTTATAAACCTGACTGCATCCCCGACTTTTTGCATGCCTCTTTCTTGTTTTTTGCATAAAGCGGTTTATTTTTATTAACAGTGCTTGACTTGCGAAAAAACACGTCTATTTTAATGATCATTAATGAATCTAAGTTTAGAGAGTGGCGATTGAAATTTTTTTTTTTTTTTTTGTGATTTTTTTAAAAATATGACGAGCCAAATGTTGAAAACGGATTGATGGATTGTTGTTTTTGTTTACATAGGATTATAGCATTTGATTGTGTAACAGACTGAAAAGACAACCAGTAAAGGTAAACAAAAACATTTCTCAGCCGATAAACATTCTTCTTCTATACTAGGAGGCAAAATGAGCGTAAAAATAAATAAATAAATATTATAATTGATGACGATTGTTGTAAACAAAACGGGACCGCTATCAGATGGGCAGATGACTGTTATATTCGATACATCCGCTGGGTACAGTCCTACCGGCCGAATGAAAATTCCCTAGTCACGTAATGACAGGAAGCGCCTTTGTCCTGGCTATTCAGCAATTGTCAGTGTCCCCCGGTGCAGTACCTAATCGCTCCAGGAGATCCTAGATAGCTCTCAGTCTCTCTTTTAATAACAAATTCACACCTGCTTCTTCTTGTCCTCTCATTTCCTCTTCTGGACACGATCAACTGGAGGATGCAAGTTCACAGTTAGTATCCAGGTAGTAAAAGTCTGATGTTCTTTATATTCAAAAGTATACGGGTTGTCTAGTGTTACAATAAAAAAGACCAAGAAAAACAAATTCAGCCATTATTCCATCAATTTAAACATTTTTAGAAGTAGTAAGCCATTAAATATTTTTAAAAAAATGTATTGGAATTTATATGATAAAAAGAAAGCGATTTATCAGGCATAATCTATAATAAAAAAAGACAGTATTTGAAAGATTATATTCCGGGATATGTCCATTATAACATAGTTACAAATAGGTTCAGTAATAAAAAAATAAATAAAAAATGATAGAATAAATACGTAGAAAAGTTTAAGATTTTTTTTTTCTCAATTAATTACTAGTTTCTTGGGATGCTAAATCCGAATTGGAACTGCTCCTCAAAAAACTTGGGCGTTCCCAAAAAAAAGCCCAAATGTAAAATATTTAATTTTAAAAAAATAAGTAAATAATTTAAAAAAACTACTTAGTACAAAAATAAAATTCATGTAAACTCTTTGTAAAAATCATAATAAACATGTACGTAAGAAATATTTTAAAAAAGATTTTAGAACGCACTTATATACATCAGGGTTCTTTTATAGGTGGGAAGGAGGCATGTGTGTGGGGGATAAATGGAAGGGAGAAAACAGCAACAGTCAGAGAGCATTAAAGATTATTGGAGGAGAAGAATAAATGAGCGTGTGATTAAAAAGTAAAATATATCTTCGTAATGGTTTATGAGGTGGTTGGTAAAAAAATAAAAATAAATAATAATAATAAAATAATTGTTCAGTAAGGAAGTATTTAGTTAAGTGTTTGGCGAAGTTTTTAGTAAAGCATTCGTTTAAACGTTGTGAAAAGTTTAGTTGCCAAACGTTTTGGGTGGCAAATGTTTAGTTGGTTTGTTTACTTCCCAGTAGTTCGCGAAGTATAACCAAGGTGTTATATTGTTAAATTCTGTTCTGTGTTCTTAAGCAAAACTTTAGAAGAAATAAACGATCAAATATCAAAATGACGATGGGAGAGAAAATGAATCAGTAGAAGATAAAAATGAATACTTTTTGCATTGTGAATGTCTGAAGAGAATCTTTTAACTACCTTCTATCCAATGTTAAACACGCTATTACCAAAATTAAAATTGCAAATTGTTAAATACATGATACAACGGGTCCAGTTCCTAAGGAAAAGTGACAAAGCAAGGCCCACCTAGAATGCGCGCTCACGCTAGTTAACAGAAAAATAGAAATTGTTCTATTCTACTTGCTACTCAATACATAACTGTTTTTAACACTTGATTGGCCAAAATGAAATTAATATTAGTTAAACTATGTAGGCCTTAGAGCGCTTTGAAGTTAAAATGTAGTGACGGCGTGAAAGTTACTCACAATCAATTTTAATACTGCTTGTTTGAAAAGTTGGAATTTTAACTCGACCGCTTCTTCTCCAAGCCTGAGGTATGTACCTTTGTCAGGCTTTCTTTTATACCCTAGGTGCATAACAAGCTTCAGTGGATTTCTATAATTATTTTAGTATGGGGAATTTATCATAGGTGATCCAGAATGGTTTGCATAAGATCGTTAAGTTAATAAAACACAAATCATACATGACGAATTGTTATTATATTAGAAAACAAATCTAAGATACAAACCAGAATTCAAATAAGTTTAAAACTTCTCGGAAAAAAAGTTTACATTATCCGTACCTGGAGATCTCAGGGATAGAAACCGTGACTGGAGTTTTTATCACACATATGATCGGATTACCTGATCGTGCTCACAGCTGAGCGAGGCGGAGTCAGGATACTTGGGAAAACAACAAGCTACTCAAGGCATTCATTCTATTAGGGATATTAACTATGAACAGAAATGACCATTACGTCGGTTTTATAGTATTTTTTTTTTTGTTATAATAACCATATAAAATTGAATAATATAGATATCAGATGAATACAGATCCTGGTCAAGTTCAGTATATATATTTTTTAATTAGAAGTTGATCAATTTATCGGATAAGGTGTTACTAAGCATCTTGCATAGTTGGTGATTTCCCTCCGTGAATCTAAAACTATAAAGTTAAAAGTTTTGAAAATATTTAATATCAAGATTAATTGATATTTGTTTTCTTTTTTTACTAGGAACAGTGGCGTAAGGAGGGGGGGGGGCATTATGCCCTGGGTGCTGCTCACAAAGGTCCACAAAATTACTGGATAATTTTTATTTTTATCATAATTGACTTCTAAAAAATATATTTTAAATTTAGTGCCAGTATGTAATATATTTTGCGAGTATATTTTACATATAATATTATATAGTTTTCGAATGGGGGGGGGGGGGGGGCGCTAAAAAGGTACTGTGCCCCGGGTGCGAGCTAAGCTCGCTACGCCACTGACACCACATTTTTTAAAATTTATATTTGAAACAGTTATAAATAATAAACTGAAAGTGAAAAAATTATAGTCTTAATGGCTCACTTTTTTTGTAAAAATTATTTTAATTTAAAAACTACTTCTACAAACACCATGATGAAATGAACGTGGGGCTCTCTATGTACCTGAACTGTAAGGAAAAGCAAGAAACTCGAATATTAAACTTAACCATTCATTTCAAGCAAAATTCCATTTATATATTTTAAATGTTTCAAATTACGCTATTAATAAAACTCTTAGACTACTTCATTATTCTGGAACAAATGCGCTTTTTTTTTTGTATATTTCATCAAAACTTTTAATTCATAGAAATCGTCAGTCTCGATTACAATCCATTTTCATAAATGCAAATAAAAGCTCAGTAGTTCTGAGATCTGGGGTAGACGTATCGGCTATTACAATCTTCTTCCAGAGATCTTGAGTGAGATCTTTAATTCTGCTGGGAGTTATGCTTTGCAGTTTAGTTTGGCTCAAAGTTCTTCAGAGTTAGTGAGTGTGAATATTTGATATATTATGGTTGTGATTAGAATGGTGATTATATTAGAAATTTTATTTATTTTCTTTGTTACATTTTATTTTATATATAAGTATATAGAATATTTTATTCAATTACTTTTGTTTGTTAGTATTTTATGCATGGATTCATTATGATCTATATCGCTTATTTCTCCCGAATTGATTGTAGTATTTTTCAATTAAAAGCTTAAAAAAATATATACTAAAGAAACTGGACAAACCTAATATACATGATGAAAAAAAGAACCTTTAAACGAAAATTCACAAATGTTATAACGTGATACAACTTAAATTAAGAAATTAACAACAATGTTACTTTTTTTAAGTTCATTCCGCAGTTATTTCCCTGGCAGTCGTAAAGAAGTCGAGAAGTGAAAATTGTGGTAATTTCAATAGGGCGTTTTTGATTGTTTTACAAATACAGTAAATACTATAAAAATACCATTTGTCCCGAAATAATTACTTTAAGGCCTTGTTAAAAAGCACAACTTAAACATATTTTTACAAGGCAGATAATAATCCTGCTATAGAGGTTAATAGTTTATTCGTTTAAAAGGTGATTTATCTTATCCTTTTCTTCACGACAACTACCGATTAAATAAGCAGATTCAATTACTTAAAATTGACTTTCCACTATGGTTATGCGCTGTCAGAAAACATAAACTAGGCAGTTCTCTTAAATCTGAAGTGTGAATCATACCTTTGGGGAAACAAATATGCCTGGTTCCGGCTATTCATTTATTATAGAATAGGATAGATGAGTTTTAAGACACCAACCAGATGAATATCTAAGCTTACACAAAAGTAACCCTTATTAGTTATTAAAAGTAACTCTAATTAGTTACAATGTAAATAACTTAGCTCTTTACAAGTTTTCATGCTTATCGTTGTCGTAGGGAATATTATTTTAGACATATTTCGTCTTCAAAGAAAGAAACAGACTTCATTATAACCAATACATATCACCATAGCCTATACTGAATTTCAAAACGATATTACCATCAATTTATCTATTAAACACTATTCAGTCAATGACTTTGTGAAATAAGAGAACTATTATCGAAGCAAAACAATGTAGAAGATTGTATAGTGTTCAGAAGAGAATTCCACATAATTCATGTAAAGGATTTCCAAACGATCAGCTAGTAGGACAGAGGAATCCCTGAATAAATTCAAATACAGATTAATAAATTGATAATGTATTTATTGATAAACTGTTTGAACTGTTTCATTAAATTTATCTTCGGGATCTCCAGGCGGTCACATGGTACTTGCTGCTATTCTGAACTTGGGTGACTTCTTCCTGAATTCCAATAGCAATACTTTCTGGGTACTTTCCTATTCCGATCTCTAATAACCAAAAACCCTTCCTATATTTATGACTTATTAACTCTGCGTTCTTCTATCCACCTTCTAAATACTATATCCCAACTATTCAACCTGAATACCCCCCTCACATAAAACTGCTTCATTTGACAAACCCTTCATCATTCGTACTACCTCCTTCTGGAAATCCCTGCCCACTTCTATTAAAGCAGCTTCCCTAACTTCCTTTAAAAATAATTTATTTTTACGCCTTTTACATAATCAATCTTCGGCAAATATGTAAATAATTTGAATTATTTTATCTTTTTATATACGATTGTAATCCATGTTATTATGATCATTATTTTTTATTTTTTCTGTCGACAATATATGTCGATGAATTTAACTTGTAATTAATATAGCCAGACAATTCTACTTGTAATTGTGCATTGTTGTTATTCTAATTGGACAGTAAGTTACACAATAAAGTTTATTTTTCATTCATTCATTCATTTCGTTCATAAATGTTAACTAGTACTAGTTTAGCAAAGTAATATAATAATATATATTAAAAGAAATTAAATGCACTATTATATATTTTAGATAAGAGATACCACACTTATAAATCCCAACTTTTCTTCTTTTCTGAATCATCAAAAGAACAGCGAGAAATATATAAAGCATGGAAACCAACCGATGTAATTATTTTTTTTTCCAAGATCAATATCAATCATTGCAAAATTTATTTTATTGCCATCGATAGCGAGATAGCGGCCTGAGATTGAAAACACAGAAGGTTGATAAGTGAAATTCTTTTTAAATTGTTTATCTTCGACATGTACTTCTTATGACTAATAATCCAAGAAAGTCGGAATCCTGAAAGTTGCATCAGATGCAGTTCAGCGCGTTAATGAAAAAAAAAAAAAAAAAAAAAAAAAAAAAAAAAAAAAAAAAAAAAAAAAAAAAAAAAAAAAAAAAAAAAAAAAAAAAAAAAAAAAAAAAAAAAAAAAAAAATCGATAGGTAAAAGTAAAGGGCAAATATCTCGATTAAAACAGAATCATCCAGCAGTGAACCACTTGCATCCTGCTAGTTTTCTTAAAATAAGTAAACATTCAGAAATAATTTTTATAGCTTTGTAGAATTTACCTGTGAATATAGTACTTTACATGATTAAGTGTTTCAGGGACCACTAGAACATAATTTAAAAAAAAAAAAAAAGAGCAAAGAAAACCAAAAGATAAGGTTTAGAAATAAAAAAATATCGTGTTCACAATACGTAAAGTGCCTGTTTTTTCTTTCAAAAGTTGAGAGTATCATCTCGAATTCCCAAGAACCTTAAAAGGATTTTTATATTGATAAGACGGTAGACGGTCTTGAGATAAAAAAATATTCAAAAGTCAGAAATTCAAAATTTATGATGGTATAAATTAGGTTGTTTTTATTTTGTTTTGTTTTTTCAATCAATATTATGAAAAATTTTAGCAAGCAACAAATCTACAAAAAGAATCCAAAAAGAACTGTCTAGAGGTAATAAATGGATGGTCGCTCTTGAAAACAATAGAAGAGAAACCATAACTAATAGAGAACATATGAATAGAGTAGCCACGGATTACTTCAGGCAATTATATAAAAATAAAAAGGAAACTTTAGAAGCAAATAAGGAAGAAAATAGAGTAAGCATTCTAGAAGAAGTTCCACCAATAATAGAAGAAGAAGTTGAATCTATATTGAAAAAACTTAGACCTGAGAAAAGTCCTGGGCCGGATAATATCAGTAATGAAATTTTAAAAGCAGGAGGAATAACTCTAATAAAAGAAGTAACAGAATTATTTAATCTAATTCTAGGGCAAGAAAAAATTCCTTACCAATGGAAAATCGCAAAAATAATACTGCTTTACAAAAAAGGCAACAAGCAAGACATGGAGAATTATCGACCTATTTCCCTTTGTTCAACTTTGGCAAAAGTTTTCACCAGTGTCATCAAACAGCGGCTCACCAAAAGAATTATGGAATGTGTTGACGAAGAACAAGCAGGATTTAGAAAAGGTTTTTCGACAGTGGACCACATCCAGACTGTAAACCAGATTATCGAAAAGGCAAATGAATACAACTTCTCTCTATACCTTTGTTTTCTCGACTTCAAGAAAGCGTTTGACAGCATTTTACATACCGAAATATTTAAAGCCCTCAGGACAATAGGAATAGAGGAAAAGTATGTAAAGATAATTATAGAGCTGTATAAAGAAATATTTGCATATATCATGACAGAAAAGAGAGGACAAAGCTTCAGTGTTGAGAAGGGTGTGCGACAAGGAGATCCGCTATCCCCACTTTTATTTGTTCTTGTACTGGAGATGGTATTCTGGCGTCTTGGATGGGAAAACATGGGAATAAAAATAAATGGTAAATGGTTAAGCAACTTACGTTTTGCCGATGACATTGTGCTGTTTGCCAAAGATATGCGAGAATTGCGGGAAATGCTCAAGCATCTTCTAAAATTATGTGAAGAAATTGGTCTTTACCCTGACTACGAAAAGACGAAACTGATGACGAATAGAGGAAAAGAAGAATGCCAACTAAACAACTACAGTTTGGAATATGTAGAGGAGTTTATCTATTTGGGTCAGATAGTATCCTTCGCAGATAGAGGAGCAAAAGAAATCCAGAGGAGAATGGCACAAGGTTGGAACAAGTTTTGGTCCCTCAAACATATTATGAAAGGCAATATAAGTATGGAGCTAAAAAGTTTTTGACAGTTGCATAAGCCCAGCGGTTACATATGGATGCCAAACGTGGTCTCTGACAAAATCTCAAGAGAGGAAGATCCAGGTGTGGCAGAACAATATCGAAAGATCTATTATGAAGGTGATAAAAAGCGACAGGGTGAGAACTATCCAGATTAAGAAAGAAACAGGGCTCACAGACACACTCAGGCGGATAAAACTGAGCAAATGGAAGTGGGCTGGGCATATTCTTCGGTGTGAAAAAAATAGATGGTCGAAAATTGTTACTGAATGGACTCCATATGACCTAAAAAGAGGAAAGGGGCGCCCAAAGAAAAGGTGGAGTGACACGTTTAAACTGCAGGCAGGACCCCTCTGGTGGAGAGCTGCTAGGGACAGAGACGTTTGGAAGAAGAAGTGGACCGAACTCATCCCAATAGGGCCAGTCACCCCGGGAAGTGCTGACTATTACTCCCGAAAGGGAAGGCCTATGCATGAAAGGAAGGAAGAAAGGAAAGAATATGTTTATGATTTATATTTATAGAACAGAATATGCTTATGACATGTTTATGATAACAGAATATGTTTATGATTTACATTTATAGAAACCAAAAAGTCAATATTTTTATTTTATATATTTTTCTTTTCTCCTGTTTAGATTCTGAATATTTATGGTGAATCTGTATACAATTTCTTTTGCATAAATAAAGGCTATTTCATTTCATTATGAAAAATGATAAAATAAAAATATTCTTCTTTTTGTTGGAAATAAACACACATAGTAAAAGTATTAGTCATTAAGCAATTTTATAATCCCAGGATCGTGTTACCGTTCGTAGAGGTGCATGATGATTTTGAATACAGTGATTTTAATACCGCAAATTAATCATTTTTTAATTATGATTAATCATTTAAGTAAAAGTGCTCCTAAACCCTATCCTCTAGTCGAGAAGTCTTAAGTAGGTCCTGTTGATGAACGGAATGTGGTTCGGGGGTGTCACCCAGCCTCCAATCTTCCTTCCACATCTCCCGCCCCCTTTCACCCGTAACTATTTAGCCCTTGTTACCTCTAATTGTTGTCCTTTATAACTAATTAGGGTAACTTTATAGCATAACCACATACATGGAGTAGCTTCTTGAATAACCTAAATAAAACGGAATATTATCCAAAACTTTATATAGTATCTGAATTAACCTTATCTACACTATGAATCGGTTTTTACAAAAATATGTAGATAAGGATCAATCTTATTGAATCTAGGTAATTATTAGTTTCCGAAGTGACTTAGAAAATAATTATTATTGACAACTGTGTTCCATTTACACTAAAAATATCATTGGCACTTAATGCCCACATGTCAAAACTTATGTGTAATATACTACGTTCTATAGATCTTTCTTAGACACTACGGAAGCTTTTACTACTATAAAAGCAGTCGCCCAATAAAATTATGACTGTCCAGCAAAAGTATAAGCAAAACCCTAATACAACGGATACTATTTTATCTCTGGGAATAATCCACCACAACATATATAATAACTGATAGTTTGGGAAGTGTAAAAGGAAAAAAAGGAATTAAGAGTATATACAAATATATATTTCATGGTAATCATAGTTGTTATATAGTTATTGCTATTGTTACTTTACCTTATGCACATAGTTTTATTTTCTTCTGTATAGTTATATTTTATATTATAAATAAGATTATATATTGTCCTTTTAATATTTTACATTTTTCTTAACTGTTATTGTATAATCCTCATGGGATCGATCATTTTAACACGTAGATTTTTATATTTTAAAATAATGACTAATACGTTGTTTTGTTTTTCTTGTGCTACATTTATTTTGCATTGAATATTGTCAGATGTCAAATTGAGATTGATTAGTATGCTGTGTATTTTGCAACACAATTAAAATGGGCAGCACCGCTTACTAAAGTGTTTCCCTCTCTTGTTTTACCGTAACTACCAAAGGAAAAATAGCGTCTTCTATTAACTACCTTGGAGTTCGACACCAAACATTTTCATCATCGCCCAAACTTTACACGTCAGATATTCACTTTTCTACCCCATCTCTCCCGCTCTCTAGCTTAATCAGTTTAACTAAAACCCACCACTGAAAGTATCTGTAAAATCTAGCACGCAAAAAATTACTAAGTGTCTTCTCTTCATTACTATAATCAGACCTGTTTGAAATTTAGATTTTTTACAATCTAAAAATCTTCTAAAATAATCAATTCTCCTTGCTATGCCACAATAAAGTTATCCATAACTTAATGTTTCATATATTAATGGTTTGTACCAAACCAAATTTATATCTTTATATTTTAAACCCCCAAGCCCCCCAAACCCATAAACCCTTGTTTCTCTTCGATAACCCTCTGAGGTGTCTGCAAAGATGACATCTTCCGGGTCATCTAAAATACAACATTTATTTTAGAAGTTTTATAAATGAGGAGTTGCTTTTATTAGTCATTGACATGCTGTTATGATCATTATCTGCATATTTTCTGAATATATATTTTTTTTTTTTAATTGAAAATTTCAATAAGTAGACGACAATCAATTTTATTTTTTCTTCAAAATTTATAAATTCAATACGAGGCTGGTTACCAATAATAATACTTCATTATTCATTAAAAGGGACATAATACTTAATACCAATATTTTGGTTCACAACGGAGGTGAGACAGTGCTTTATGACTGATATCAAGCGATATATCCACACATATTTAAAACGTCTAGATATCGTAGGGAAATCAAATTTTAATCACAAAAAGTATATATATATATATATATATATATATATATATATATATATATATATATATGTGTGTATATATATATATATATATATATATATATATATATATATATATATATATATATATATATATCTGCGATGGATATCATTGCAGATAAGCGATACGTTTATATTTAATTTTTACTTATTGCCATATAAACTCCGGCGTTCGTTTTGAACTAGAAAAGACTCAGGAGTGTTTTATGTATCCAACAATATTTAGTAACTGCTTATCTATTTAATCAATATTTACATTGAAATTAAACGAGCGCTTACTCACTTTATGAAAGTTTCACTTATTACACTGGCCAACAAAAAAAAAAAAATTGTTTGTTTCCTGTGACTATTTTGTTGTTTCTAACTCAATTTGATACATATTTTTTAAATAAGTCAACAGTGTTTCTCTAACAGCTTTTGTTTTTGTGCTATAGCTTACCAACCATATTTAGTATTTTTACATTACTTTTTTAAATTTTGTTTGACAGTAAAAATATATTCTGTTGTTGTTTTCGATATGCATTCGTCCAGGTGGTGTAGTGTGCTTAATCCAGATTGTATTTGAAATATTTGTGCCGAATATATATATATATATATATATATATATATATATATATATATATATATATGTGAAAAATATCGAAAACCTATATTAGACTTTGTAAAAATTGCATATCATCAGTACTTCAAAATAGATTTGTACAATCAGGACAAGCCATTGGTTCCTCATATTGTTTGCCAAAAATGTGATGTGTGTCTACGGTTATGGTCCAGCTGGACAAGAGATGCAGTGAAGTTTGTAACTTCCATAATTTGGCGAGAAACTCAAAACCATCATGACGACTGCTACTTCTGTGTTGTGAAAATAAACAGAATAAACCCTGGAAATCGAAGTTTTTCGTCATATCTTAAATTATCTTATGCTCAACGATCTCAATTAAAATCTCGAAAAGTACAACCCAGCACATCTAAACCCTCTGATAATCCAAATCTCTGTGAACGCGAACAAAATATATCAAGTGATGACTCTGATCCAGATTACAAATGTAGCCTTTGAGAATCTCAACCATTTAATCAGACTAATAACAAAATAACTTAGTGAGGGATCTGAGCTTACCGAAAGAATCTTCAGAATATCTTTAAAAGAAACAAATATGGTAAATCCCGAAACCAACATTACTTTATATCGTACCTGAGAAAAGAATCTGTTATCGTATTTTTCTCAAAAGAAGGATTTAGATGAGTTTAATGAACTACAAGCATAGGGATTGATGTATTTTTATGGAAAGCTGCGAAAGAAGTGTGTTTTGCTCCATAGCAGTAACAAGTACTATTTTACATTCGACGACTTTGAAAGAAGAATACACAAATATTTTATGCAAAGAGATCTACCTAAAGTCGTATTATTCAAGGAACTCCTATAAAAGATCATTTGATAATAATGTTCAATAAAATTTTGTTAGCATTATGTATTAATTTCCTTACATTTTTGTATTAAAAGAGTAAAACTTTATGTTTCAGAAAATAAAGCTGTTAGCAATCTCTCAGTATTTTTTTCATAGTCAGGGCCTTTAAAATAACCAGTAACAATTAAAAAATGAAGGAAACAAACAGAGTTATCATAATTTTTTTTATATATATATCAATTTATATATAATATATATATATATATATATATATATATATATATATATATATATATATATATATATATATATATATATCAATTTATTGAAATTTGCAACTATACAAATATGTACATCAAGTAAATGAGCTGATAACGATTACTATGACATGTAACAACTTGAAAAGAACTAGTCATCAGTAGCACTTCAATAAAATTCTACACTAGAAGATCTCTAGGCCATCTTCTTTTCAGACGCCTCGGAGGATTATCGGGAATGGAGTTGGAAGCAAGTTGAGAAACTAATGGGTTTGAGTGGTTGTGGAGCTTACTATGAAAGGATAGGTATCTGGTTTGGGCTAACTCAGCAACATATGGAACATTAAGGTCTTTATGGAAGAGCTTATTGGTGATAAAGTAAGGGGCATTTAGGATTTTTCGAAGGATTTTGGATTGTAAGGATTGGATACGAGATGAATTGGATGGTTTAGTAGAGCCCCAAAGCTCAACTCCGTACGTCCAAACAGGTCTAATAACAGTCAGGTAAATAAGTCTTTTGTAATGAATTGGGAGGTTTGATCGTTCGTCTAGTAAATGTTGAAGTAGTCTGTAACGACGAGCAGTTTCTTGTCGCTTTAGTCTTCTATGTGGAATTATCTTAATTTAAAATGTATTTAAACAATTTAAATTCGAAAATTGGTGATTGAATAAGAGACTAAAGATAAAGTTAAGTCAGAAGGACCTCTTATTTTATAGGAAATACAGCAGACAAAAACATTATCGAAAATATATGATAGAAGAGGAGGTTGCTGGGAATATAAAATATACAGATGTTTAAAAGCACCACTAGAAGAAATTTGTAATTTAAAAAAAAATCTCGACACTCTTAAGGGTAAGTTAATGATTCTTATCTAATACACGAAAAGAATAGTTTTGTGCAGTCTTTCTATTCCTGAGCTCAGCAGTAGTTGCGGAAACACATGTACTGTTAGTTAAGTCAATAATTTATGAGTAGAAGGATTGATTATATTTTGATAGGCTCGATTTTTGAGCTTAAACCGCTGCTTTGATAGACTGATGACGTAAGGAAGCCGATTTATAGAGAAAAAATAATATAAAAAACTATAGAATAAAACACGTTTGGGAGCGAAGTAGGCCGTTAACTGAGAATATCAGCCATATCGGATAATATAGATAAGCTAAGGTGAGGGCAATAAAGAGAGGTAAAGGATTGGATTAGGCAGGACACTATCCGGAGCTATATAGCCCCAGCCCCCTCCCCTCCGCCGTTATATGGATCGTAAAGACGTCCAGCCTCGTCCTGGTCACCTTATCTCCTCCGCGGCGTGGCTACTCCCTCTTCTAATCAGTTCTGTCTCTCCCATTCCCGATATGTCACATCACCATCAATTAGGATCGAGGTTATTGCCATACTCTTCAGGTAAATCTGAATATATTTAAATTTTTAACAAAAATATATTCACCACAGAACAGTTGTAACCCTCCCCTTCATTTGGTGTAGAATCGAGGTAAATATGAAAGATATCGAGTCCCAAAGTAACAGGACTAACTGAACTTCACTCTCTTCTTTCTTTACCTCCTTGGTGCTGCTAGGAGTGGAGGTGCTGCCTCTGACCATCTTGCTAAAACATTAAACAATAGATAACGATTGGTTTAGTGAAAGAACCATCCAGACAATGAGGTTCTGCTCAGTACTAACTATAGTAGGAGTTTGAATGCTCATCTAGCAGACTCGGCAAGCTTGAATATAGTGGCTGTTGTTTGTTGGGGCTAAAGGTCTTTATGTTCTCCAAATAGGGTAGGAAGGGTAAGTTATCCTACAGGTTACCAACCTATTTTAACCAGAGTGAGAAGCTTGAGATTTATTCCATGGCTCCGCTACGAATTGAAAGCCTGAATTCAATACCAGGGAAGGTAATGCGATTGTTAAAGTTCCTGTACAAATCATCACGCTCCGTCACCAAAGATAATATATTAAATATAAGTTAATCGAGATAAGAAAAAAGAAACAACAAATAATCAAAAAAAAAAAAAAAAAAAAAAAAAAAAAAAAAAAAAAAAAAAAAAAAAAAAAAAAAAAAACCTGCACCTCTACTACCCATAAATTATTTTGGATTGAGTTTCTAAGAAATATGTTCAGGATCCATGTTCAACCACCAGGTATTTCCCAACTTATAGAAACTGGGTCTGCCTAAAGTCGATCACCTGCTGGAATATAACAAATTTAATTTATTTAATTTAATTTAAACTAGGAAATAGTCAAATAATTAGTTATGATTCAATTATTCCACCTCTGATCATACATCACAAAAGATTCACACAAATATCTCATAGAAAGGGAAATCACGCCACTACATATTTCTGTTACATTTCATTTATATATTTTAGCGGAGCAGATGAAAAACAACCAGAGTAGAATCGGAGCAAAAGCATCGAAGAACCTCTTTCATTAAACAAAGAAAATGTTAGGAGAATTAATAATTTCAAGGACACTGAAATTTTTGTATCTTTGCTAAAAATTTAAAATATTTTGAAGCTTTTAATTTTGGTGATTAACGTAGTTATTAGAAATTGATTCATACAAATAACTTTATTTGATTATTCTATTGAATAGAATGAAACTAAATGCTGTGGCATGGACTTTATGTTCTGTTAATGGCCATATTGAAATTTGAAATAATAGGTTAACCAAAGCTGCAATGATTAGTGATGTTCCTACATTTGGTACTTATATTAACATATGTGAAGTGAAGAATATTTAGGAAAATCATTCTATAGTTTCAAATAAAAAGTGTGGTGTAGAAGTAGGTGTCGGCAACGAGCCCCCGGGTACGGTAGTTCTTTTATTCACGAATTAATAAATATAACATTTAATGCAACTATAATAGATTGTTATTCAACTCTCCAAAACTTCGATCACTAGTGAAATTTATTTTCTTATCTTAATCAACGTTTTATAATAGTTTGTTAAATTTGTTCTCAGATAAGGGCAACGTCCTACCTCAAGAGCTAAGAGAGCTGCTGAGGTTATGGCTGCCACTGCTGAGTCAATAGTTCCTTACGTAACTAAATCATTTTTTCAGCAAACAATAACAGTTCAAGTTCAATGCTATCGTTAGCTGTTATCTCCGATAGACATTTAGATGAGAATTCCTTCATCATTATTTGTGCTAATTATCCTACTATTATTTGTTTCAAATTAATTTTCTAAACATAAAATACAATTAGACTTCAATATATTTTAATATAACTCTGATGTACTTGTATTTTCAAAAGGTATAGTATGTACGCTATATATATTATTGTAATATAATATATTTATAATTGAAGTATAGAATTTACTAATTTACTTATATATGATTTAACATTTAACATAAATTTTATATGTAAATAGAAAATTTTTGTTTTTTTTCCAAAAACCAAAGAATTATGACTGAAGTTTTGTTCTATTTTTTTTAACAGTAAAAATTTATTTATTTTCTAAGCTAAAAATTAAAATATCATAATATGATATATTTATTATATGTTATGAAATCAGGCGCTATCTTCATTCAGTTTGAATATATCAAGTCTTGAGATAGACTATGTTTTTCTTGTAGAAAAAAACATTAAAGAAAAAAAAACTCCTAAATCTGAGGATAAACCTATAGTACTCACTTCTAGCAAGACGTTCCAAATATTAATAGACCAAAACTGAACCAAATTCTGGCCAGAATAGGTTGGTAACCTGTAGAGTAGAGTAACCAGCACATGTCCTTGTCGAATAATACATGGAAATTAAGCTCCAAGAATCAACGATGACGAAAAATGAACTAAACATCTATGTTTGTAGAAAAATAGTACTAGAAACATGATTTCTATTAAAATATAGATGCGTCGATACCAAAATGTTTTGATTTTCGGTAACGGTGGTGGTTTCTAAAAATCGATTTTTCATACCGACACCTCTGAAATAAATTTAGTTTAGAAATACATTTCTTATAACAGAATGCAAAATATTTGAATTAAAAACAATAATTATTCGATAAATAAATTAGTAAACAGCAAATAGGATCAACTATCGTCAAAATATAATACAAGTTAGTTACGATTCAAACTGTCCTTCTAGATATCAGTTTAGTAATTCTCTATTTATTTTTTTATTACTTAAGGAATCGCAAATGTTAATGAAATATTTTCTAAATACTGAAGAAGGGAGGATGCATGTCATGTTCCCATGGATGTATATAATGAACAAAAATCTTTATGTCGGTATTACCACATTCCCCAAGAAAATTAAATGGCATAATAAAATTGAACGGTTTAGGGGATGAATAGACTATGTAACAAAACACATTTTTTTGTAATTTATGTTCTAAGTTTTTTTTATAAAAGTTTCCTACAGCAGGGAAACATCACATACTTCATCTTCTTCATATCTCTCTTTCTAGTTGTTTTGAAATATTCAGATTTTGCTACCTACCACTTTTGAGGGCCACTTGTGGTGTAGTGGTTAGCATAGCAGCCTACTAAACCCAAGATCGCAGCCCGGCAGATGACCTTAAGATTTTTTAAAGGGGGTAAAAAATCCTCAGCTATGCCGTCCTTCGGAAAATACGTAAAATGGGGGTCCCGAGCCTGTGCGATGTCAGGTACTCGTTAAAGATCCCTATCCCAATTATATCTGGATAGGCAAAATTTAGGACTCCCACCGTAGCATCGTCCGATTAGCCATAGCAGCATAAAGTGACGTTAAACGAAATAAACAAACAAACATTCCCATTTGTTTGTCCCACAAACAAACCTAACACTTTTGCGTATGAATTCTTTACCCACTGGAGTAAATGGTATTTAAAAAAAAAAAAGATGACGTAACTCTAACATTTACCATTCTCATCAATTGTACTATTGTTTAGGAGGATTTACTTCATTAGTGGTTAATTTTTTGGCAGTTTTAAATTGTAATTTTCTTCTTTATTTATCAAAATAGCACGCATATATTTCCAACAATCTTACGGTTGGCTTGAAGTAGCAATGCTTGATTTT
This sequence comes from Euschistus heros, assembly GCA_003667255.2. Lineage (NCBI taxonomy): Eukaryota > Metazoa > Arthropoda > Insecta > Hemiptera > Pentatomidae > Euschistus > Euschistus heros. The sequence continues at coordinate 1,661,886 of RCWM02000023.1, forward strand.
AGAAAACTATTTCAAATACTACAACCTGTAAAACTGCTTATCAAGTATACGAAAAATCGTTTTGTTATTTAAATATGAATAAAATATATCTTATTACAGTTTTTTTGTTTGTTTATTTCGTTTAACGTCACTTTATGCTGCTATGGCTAATCGGACGATGCTACGGTGGGAGTCCTAAATTTTGCCTATCCAGGTATAATTAGGATAGGGATCTTTAACGAGTACCTGACATCGCACAGGCTCGGGACCCCCATTTTACGTCCCTTCCGAAGGACGGCATAGCTAAGGATTTTTTACTCCCTTTAAAAAATCCTAAGGTCATCTGCCGGGCTGCGAACCCGCGATCTTGGGTTTAGTAGGTTGCTATGCTAACCACTACACCACAGGTGACCCCTACAGTTTTTTTATTTGTATCATTAGAAAGAAGAACATATGTTTAATAATTTCAAAATTATGTACCACCAAAATATCAGCGACGTCAGCAGTATCGCTCGGTTCCTAGGAATTGACTTTGGATCATGGATCCTCGATACCAATTCTTTTCTCTAGAACCAGTAGAATCGAGAATTGATATATCCCTATTTTATAACTTACATTCATGAGGAATATCACATATGATAATTGTTATATTACACGAATATTTTGGTTTCTGCGACGTTGATAGAACATTTTCAACCTATGTTTTATTGATTTCAACTTTCCACGTTTTGAGATACGCTAATAGAGAATAAAAGTTTTCCATGGTTGGAGGGAAATGTACTGAAATGTTAAAAACTGTAAAAAATATTTCTTAAAAGGACTGAGTACAAGCCTTGATATAACTTATCCCACCATTTATTGCTGGAGGAGACTATTATTTTTAGATAATTGGAATGTATAATCTCTCCTTATCTGAGAATCCATCAAGTGGAATATATATCTCCTAGGGACCCTCCATCAGTTCTCCAATACCAGTTTTGAGCAACATCCTCGTTAACCGTTATTGCTTGCAAGATAACACAAACGACGGTATAAGGTAATATTAAGCCCTTAGCTTGGGGTTAAGGTCGAAGATTGAATTCTAAATCATAGGCCTCGGAGATATTGCGGCTGGGTCAATAAAAAGTAGGAGATAACTTATACAATCGTGTCATTATCTTAATTAAGATAGAAAAGAAGATACCAGTTCACTGGAGATATTATCCTTTTAAAAGTTTCTAAACATCTAAGTTAATTTATAATAACTCCACTATAAATATTTAATTACAAACTTTATAATCGATAAGCTTAAAATTGATTTACTATAATTTACCAGCTATAATTTACTAGGTAATCGATTTACTTTGCGAAACTTTTTTTTTTTTACAGAAAATCTATGTTCAGTGGGTTGTCAGTTAAATAAAACTAAATTACTAATTGTATTTATTAATAAAGATACCAGACTTAAAAGACACGTCGTTTCCGACTACGCTAACATTTACTTGACAAGCGTTCTAAGTTCTAAGCGTTCTAATTACAAAAGACATACTATATATGACCCAATTGGACACACGGAGTTGAGCTTTGTTGCTCCACTAAAACTTCCAATTCTTCTTGTATCCAATCCTTATAATCCAAAATTCTTCGTAAATCCATATCCATAAAGATCTTAATGTTCTATATGTTGCTGATTTTGCCCAAACCAGATACCTGTCATTTCATAGTAAAATCCAAACCCGCGCCTGTCAATTAAGTATTCAACAACCAAAGAATAAATGAATTAATAATCTAGCAAATGGTATGTAAAGTATTACATAGCAAAGATATTATATAAAAAAGATGTTAACTTCCTCGGTTTTGATAGGAGGGGTAGAATTCCAAATCCAGCCAAGTATAATTTTGAAATATTTTTACAGCTCGTCGATAAAGGTTAAGGTCTGGATTAGGAAGAAGCCTTATTTCTAGAATGGCCGTTTTCAAATTGATTTAACTAGAGGGGAACTAAGAGAAAAACTTCCACCTAAACATGATCTAGTAGAAAAACTATTGGAAAAAAAATCCGGAAATCAGAGGAAAGAAATAATAAATGTAAATATAAAAATCATGAATAGTTAACGAAGGGAAGAAATTTTAGCAAGGGGTAGTTATGAGAGATGGTATTTCGTTTTCCCAAGTTTTAAACGAATGTTCACTAATATTTTTTTGAATCTCAGAGCCTGTGCATAACAGTAATCTATACTATTATATAAAATGACAAGCCATCTTTTGTTTGTGATCACGATCCATGAAAACTACTGAACCAATTTATACCAACTTTTAACTACAAAATATCTATAGTTCAAGGAAGGTTTGGCAATAATAAAATTTACATATTTTCAAAAAAATTCTTTTAAAAATGCAATGAATATGCGGCGCGCAGTGAAGTTTGAAAATAGACCGATACCAAATTTAAACTACATCATCCTGGTCCTACATGGTTCTAGAAACGTTTACTATAAAAATAACAAATTACTATAATAATAATATAAATGTACAGTTTTGAGTAGCAGAAACGAGGTTTGCCACATTGTCATATACTTGTATGGTTATAAATTTAAATCTACCCTGATGAAATCGATAAAATCATTTCTACCAAATTAAAAATGATAAATAAATCAAAATGTCAGTTCTTTGCTTTTTGATGTTGTGAGTAAAAATATTATTCATAGGGCCTTTAGCACTGATAATAGAGTCCATTGCCCGCATGATTTTCTTATTAGTCTCTGCCCAATTCGATTACTAACTCATAAATAAAAATTGTGATATGGGTGTCTAGTAAATATTTTACGTTATATTCAAACACCTAATCAGTGCAATTTTAACCATGTTAAAAGCTATTGCTATTTGTGAAAATATCACTTAAGAAATAATGCTCAATACCATACTTTAACACAAGATATTTATCGAAAAACAAATTAAACTGCAATCATTACTTGAAATTATCTAAGTTCTTCACTTATGAGAGCGGACGAAGCCGCGATGGGGGAAGCTAGTATAATTGTAGAGAAATAATCTATTAATGAGCTACCATAAAGTTATGCAGAAAATTTCCTTATCGCAAAATAAATTTTAATAAAAAGAAAAGACAGTATTTTATTTATGAGGTTCATCTAACGAAAGTTAATGAATTTACAGTATATGATTTCATTAATGATGTTTAGTTAATAATTTAAATGATGTAGGTTTAATTAATATTAATTAATTAATTAATTAATATTATAATACCCATACATAAAAAGGGGGACAAATTGGAGTGCCACAATTACCGTGGAATAACACTATTGGGTGTTATTTACAAAACACTGGCGATTCTACTATTGAATAGAGTAATGAAAACAGCAGAAGAGGTAATTGGCGACTATCAGTGTGGATTTCGCCCGGGAAGATCAACGACTGACCATATCTTCACCATCAGAAACATTCTTGAAAAATGCTACGAATGGAATGTGGACCTACACCAACTTTTTAAAGATTATAGGCAGGCATATGACAGCATCAAGAGGAATGAGCTATACGAAAACCTAAAGATGTTAGGCTGTCCCATGAAACTCGTTAGGATGATAAGAATGACCTTACAGTATAGCAGAGGCATGGTCAAAGTACAGGGAGAACTGTCCAGAGAATTCGCCATACAAAAAGGAGTGAAACAGGGAGATCCCTTATCCCCAATTTTATTTAATATGGCGCTGGAAATGATTAATAGGGCAACAAGAATAAGGACTGATGGTTGCATTTATAATAAAAGGACACAATACCTAGCATATGCTGACGACGTGGTCATAACTGGGACAACACTACATTCCCTTACAGAGGTGCACAAAGAATGGGAGGATGCAGCAAATAGAGTAGGCCTAACAGTAAACGAGAACAAAACCAAGTACATGATGTCATCCAAGAAAAGCACGGACGGATCTCTTCAAAGTGGGACATACAGATTCGAAAAAGTTAGGAAATTCAAGTATCTAGGCACGATTCTCACTGAAAGTAACAAAATAGAAGAAGAAATAAAATCCAGAATCCAAAGTGGTAATAGATGCTACTGGTCTCTGAAGACAATTCTTTTGAATCGAAATGTGTCTCGAGACATCAAAGTGAGAATATATAAGACAGTGTTGCGTCCAGTAGTGATGTACGGCAGTGAGGCGTGGACCCTTACAAAACAACAGGAAAGGTGTCTGAATGCATGGGAGAGAAAAATCCTGAGGAAAATATATGGCCCAACCAAATTAGCAAACGGCTATAGAATAAAGACAAACCAGGAACTATGGGACCTGTACGGGGAACCAGATCTAGTCTCCTGCATCAAAAAAGGAAGACTAAGATGGTTGGGGCATGTCCATCGAATGAATCAGGAGAGGCTCCCATAGATGGTAATGGAAGGGCGTCCGGAAGGATTAAGAGGAAGAGGCAGACCTAGACTGCGGTGGCTGGACGATGTCGAGGCTGACCTTCGGCTCCTGGGGGTGGCGGAATGGAGAGAAGCTGCAGAGAATCGGTCCGAATGGATAAAGGTTGTGGAGGAGGCCAAGGTCCTTCATGGACCATAGCGCCAGTAGAGAGAGAGAGAGGTTTAATTAATAATTTTTATAATAAAAATTCGATAAATTAACATATATCAGTAAAGCAAAATCTTCATACATTTATAATAGAAATATTCATAGTTAAATAACTGAAACTTAATGTATGAACTTTATAATACAAAATAATGAAAATTCAAAAGAATTGTGGATTAAACAAATATTTACAAAATTTATGGAGTAAACGTTTTAGAGATTCTAAATGTTTGACTTTGTACAATCTATTGACATGTCAACAATATTTAATCTAATCTAATTTAATCTGATGTCAGTTAAAAATAGCTCAGGTCTCAATTAGCTCCCCCTCCCTATAATACTAAACAATGTCTCGCTATGCATTTTTTTCCCCGCATGATGCAGAACTTTCTTATCTATTTTTTATATCTTTGATTATTATTTATCTATTTATTCTTTTAATAATTATTAATTTTTTTCATCTTCATCGCTTTTCAAATATAGATAAAATTATTGATTTTCTTCAGTTTTCATTACATTCCTAAAATAACTTTAATTATCTAAAACCGACTTATTTACCATCAGTACCAGTTAAGAATCTACTATAATGGTTGACCCCACTTTACTATTGAGTATTATACTTACAAAAATTATGAAAATCACAATTTCAACAATTCAATAAGGTCGATAAAAGTAAATTCATCGTTAGTAATGTAAAAGTAAAATTCATAAATATATAAAATACATTTTAAAGTGATCAGATAAGCGATCTTGAACCTTCTATTTTATTTTTATTTTAATTATTTCAATAAGCAGCAATTTTGCGTTTTAAAGAGCGATATATTTAGTTAATAATTTATATTGTTGGAGAAGTGGGAATTTTCAGTTGTAAATAATTATTGCTAACTAAAAAAGACATATACTATGATTTTTTTTGTAGCAAAAATACTTTTCTAAATCAAGTTTGCAAGCTATATAAAATAAAAGTACTACTATTTCAATGGATGAAATACGGGAGTAGAGGTTCCCACAGTAGGGGATATTTTAAAAAATAAAATAAAATAACTTAACTTACTGTCTGATAACCAGTTAGCTTAAATGGAATATAAGTCCTTACCTGTAAAAAAGAAGAAAATAAGTATATAAAAATAAGCTATACTACAGAAATGAGATAATTTAAATATTTAATATATATATAATACTTTTTTTTATTATAATTATTTTTTTTTTTCTGTCTCAAAGACAGTTATTTCTTTGAACCATCCGGATTTGAAATCAAATGAATCTATAAATTAATTAAAGTCCTTACTTTAATACTTTACATTCTTTGTAAGCAGTAAATGTAAATATAAATATGTAGTAAATATTATGAAGCATTGAAATAAAATAAAATGATTATCTAGTAAGTCAAAATTCGGAAATGTATCTTTAAAAAAAAAAAAAAAAAAAAAAAAAAAAAAAAAAAGGATTTCATTCGATTATTCATGGGAAAATTGCAAACTAAATCGATGCTAACTAAAATATTGCTAAATGCTTCTGTCTCGTGCCATAAAATCTAAAGTCCTTGATGTGGTTTGTTCACTACATATATTCTGCAAAAAGTGTTTCGCTTAAGTACTACAATAATTATGTTTTAATATATTTGTAATGACATTTTAAATTTATTATATGAGTTTGCATTAAAAGGGGTAATGTGTGACCTAAAATTATATGATTTTGTGATCTTCAGTCCTTATTACTTAGGTAAACGTTGATCGATTTGTTGGTGGGATGTCGTTTGAGATCTTTTATAACCATAATGGGTAACAACATCGAACCACTGCTCCACCGAATTCATCAATCCATACAGTTTAACATCTATATAAGGTTCTTTCCAATAACCTCAAATGAAAACATCCTTATTTTTTAAAGTTTTAATTTAGGTTATATTTTTTAGTGCGCTATATTGATATTTTATCAAATGTGAAGAGTAACAGAAGTTAACAACTTCAGTTTCAACATGGATTTATTGTTTTATATATTAATAAAATTTGTGATTTTAACTTCCTTAGTGTGAAAATTTTCTTCAGATGTAGGCAATATCACTTCCAACTTGGGTTTTGGGTTTTTTGTATTTATATATTTTAAATTTATATTTCTCTAATGTGAGAAAGTTTATCAGAATTTTGATATTTTCTTATTTCCACTTCCTTGATGTGATAAAGTTTATCAGAAGTCGACAACAGTACTTTCAACATTGATTAAGTGCTTTCTTATTTCCACTTCTTAAATATGAGAAGAGAGTAACAGAAGTTAACATTAGTTTGGACATGTATTTACTGTTTGTTTGGGAATCATGGAGAAAAACCTCTCTCCTTGAAAAGTAAGCGACGAAAAGATCAAAATAAATCTAAAGAAGGTAACAATAAATGAAAAGATCGTTTCCCAATATTAATTTAGTTATTTAATTATTTAAATATTTCTACTATTTTTTTTTTCTTTATGAATAGAGATTTCGGTCAAATTTTACCATAGATACTTTAGTAAAAGAAAAATTCCATTTCTTCCTGAAAGAAGACAATTCATTCAAATTAGACACCGAGAATTCTGAAAACGTTTGCAATGTGCAACAATTTAAAATAATTCGTTAGTTATACGTCATTTAAATAAAATTATCATTATTTTTTATCTTAAGTTAACCTAATATCAGTGGTGAAGGTGATGAAGAAAAAAAAAACAGTAAATAAAAGAAGAGACAGCTAGAAGAGAGCTAGATAAAGTAGGATAGAGGGAAGAGGGAGAGGGGAGGTGTGCCGGGATACACCTGTTGCCGCCCCCTCTTTCCCTTCTTCCTTTATTAATACTTAACATCTACACTCCGGCAAATTGGTTCTTCTCTCTCCGTTTAGCCCCCAATCAGCCAAAATCATAGCCAATAATGATCTAATCTCACCAATTAATCTTATGGTAAGTAATTAAATAAAACCAAAGACCACAAATTAATGTTGTGAGAAATGTAAATCACTGATTGAGTAGGTTATGTAACTTCTAAAAAAAAATATAAACATGGATTATCTCTATACTCAACTGATTGAAAATTAATTTAATTATTTTTTAACGTTTCATATTATAAAATACAAAAAATGAAAAATACCGTACTATCTCGATAGACCGAATGATAGGCCTATAAATAGAATAACACCTCCATAATATGGCCCCCTCGCAAAAACATTCACCTGAGACGAAGAAACGAACAAAATTAAAGACATCCTTAAAACCCCCATGATTTTATAATCCATGGCGCAACAAGTAAAAATCATTGACTTCAGTAAACTTACCGAGTAGGTCAAAGATAATTGTGATTTCAGTGATAGAGTGATACCCAGAAAATTAAATCATAATGCTACAGAACTGTCAATAAAAGTTAAAAAGCAAACAAAAACTGATAATTTAAAAAAAAAATTCGAACAGTATGTTTGTACATCGTTGCATTCTTGTTTCTCTGATAATGAGTTAAGCTAATAAATTTACAATTTTATGAAAATATTATTATATTCCTAGCGTTTCTGAAGTAAATACGAATTCATAAAATCCATGTGTGTATAGTAATGTATATTTTTCAGAGATTATATTATAGTTTTTTTTCTTCTAAATAAATTTTAAATATTTGTTATTATTATGACATTTTATTCTTTAATGTTATTGTGTTGTAAGAGAAATAAAAATGCAATAATTAATCTTTTTTTTTCTTTACATCCAGTAATCCGCCATTTTAGGTAATCCGGGAGCTCAATTGTCCTATACGTGCCGGATTACCGAGATTGTACTTAAATAAAAATACTATCTCCCACATTCAAGGGCTAAAAGCAATCGCGCTCTTCTAAAGTATACATTTATACCTTACTTCAAATTAAATAAAATAAAGGCAAATAAATTTGAATAAAAAAAAAAATACTGTACAATTGAAAAAGAGAAACATATTGATGCACTGGGTTAATACTAAATAAAATAAAACATTACAAAATAAATAAAAATAAAAATTATTTAAAAGAAAATATTAGAATAGCTTCGTTTTAAAATTATTTTGTGTAAGGTACCGTTTTTCTTGTTATTTTTTAGGTCCATTTTCGGTATACTGCGGGTATATATTCATAAAAATATCTTATGCATTCTCGACTCAGAAATCAATGGTTCTTATCTTATACCAACACATCATTTATTTATTAGCCAACAATGCTCAGGCCACTAAAGCCAAGATTTAGTATGATTTTGTCCTAAGTATTTTTATGTTTTTTCAAGCTGGTAAATATACATTTAATTATTTTCCTATCATATCTAATTCAAGCCAATCTATTAGTAAAATTATAACCTATTTTCTCGAGCTTTTTATCTTTATACTATTCATATGACATAATTGGTGAATTAATAAAAGCAGTAACATTGGACTAAGAATGCAATAATTACGAAATTCGACCAACTTCAACCTTGGGCAGCTTCAGAGAATTTTTTGTATTGGAACATAGACCGGACAAGTTTCCTTAAAGTATCATTCATAACTTATTGGTATTACTCAATTATCTGTTTTGTATGTGCAGTGAAAAAACAATATCATCTTACAGGAATTTAAACTTTAACTGTCTTTTGTAAACAAGATATTTATTTTCAATTATGTTGGAGGAGAAATAATTGTTAATAATAAACTTCTATAAGCATATATTTAAAATGACACTACATATCTCGGAAAAAAATTGTTTCCCATCTGCAGGTTCGACCTCTATTTACAGTGTTTACATGTGTCATATTTTACAATTGTTTACATTCGATATAATTAGCAATATGTTATTGTTAACAATATACTAAAAGACAAGCGTTCAAAGATTTAAATCCATAACAGAAGACTTCATGACTGTAATTAGACCCATTTGGATATACGGGGTTGAACTTTGTGGCACCAACCTTCTAATTCTTCCCATAATCAATCCTTAAAACAAAAAATTCTTCATTAAATCCTTAACGCCTATTGTTATGTCACAAATAAAAGTATCCATAAAGATCTTAAAGTTGCTGAAGATACTTATTATTTCATAGTAAACACCATGCCAGTTCAAATCCGCTAGTATCCCAGCTTCGATTCCCAATAATCTAAGACCTCTGAAAAGAAGATGACAAAGAGACCTTCTAATATAGGACTTCTATTAAAGTGACTTCCATTTTAATCTTATCCCCACATTTAATTGTTTAATATATTTTATACAGTTGTAAATATCAATAAATAAACTTTAAAAAAATCTTTTAATATACTATCATGAATAGTTTAGCATGCCTGTAGAAAACTGTATGCTTCAAATAATTTGTCGATAAATGTAAGGCACTACAATGCAGTAGTCACACCCTCAGTCATCGATGCAAGAGAGTGCCTATATCTAAATAAGAAGACCCCACTAAGAGCCTTTGAGGTACAAGAAAGAAAGTTCCTGAGACGGATAGTAAGACCAAGAATTCGACCAGATGGAAGCCGATGGTATCAACCAAATCGTGAACAGTAGAAACACCAAGAAAATCTCATTGATGCCATCAGAAGAAGGCGACTGGCTTTTTACGGACATCTGTCGAGAATGGAATCAAAGAGGCTATCCCATAGGATCTTTAAGGCTGCTAACAAGGGCAAAGCTACTGGATTCTTGTGGATGAAGCAAGTGGAGAAGGATCTTTCTGAACTCCATGTAAATCAAAATGACATAGCCAACCGGAGTGACTATCATAAAACTCTTAAAACAAAATCCTTCATAACATCCCTCACAGAGGTTATCCACAGACCAAAAGACGAAACCAGGAAATGTCTGAGGAACGTAGGGTTGAATTTAGCCGGAAAATGAAGGACTACTGGGCCATCAGAAAAGCTCGATGTACCAACAAGAAAGCAGCTGCCGAGCCCACAATTAAGAACACCAATCGTGACAAGCAACAAAGATGACACTAAGAAACATTTAAAGAACAATCACCGTGGTCTATAGATGGCCCTAACGAAAAAAAAAAAAAAAAAAATACTATCATGAAATCCTCAAATACGCTATTATTCTGTTCTGTTTTTCCATACGATTATCTGTTTTTATAAATGTATATCTCAATATTTATATATTACTATATTTATTCCCGGTCGCGGCTTCGCCCGCTCTCATAAGTAAGGAACTTAGATACTTTTATCTAATAATTGAAGTTTTATTCATTTATTAATAAAAATCTTGTATTGTAGAAAGAATGAAGTAATGAATTCATAAGACCATCCGTATTAACTACATTTCGAGTTATTGTAAAGATAAGAACGAACGGTCATTCGGTCTGAAGACAGCACAATTCTCTCCTCTTTTGGACTTATCGTCGATAAAAAGTATTGAAAGTCAAACACGTGTTTTTATATTTGATATATAGCGATTGGTAACATTGATTTAGAGATGATCAAATAGTTTGTAAAATCGACCATTTAAGGGGATTATGCCTCCCTGTTACAGAGTTAATCCAGATTCGAGAGTTCGCAACAACGTACATCATTTTAAAGTAACTGTTAATGCAAAAAAAAAATAAAAAAATAATAATAAATGAGTTTTTTTTCCACAAATAATGGTTATAACTGAAAACGTTTACAGATCATTTGATAGTTAGTCCTGAAGATCATTCCTATTCTGAACTGAGTTTGAATAGGACTAAAGCTCTTACTAACTTTAATTGTTCATTCGATTAGTACTCTTAGAGATCATTCGTATTTCGAAATTAGACCGAATGATCGTTTGATTATAACCTTGAACTGATAATCAAAGATCACTTGTTAATATCCTAACATTTTCCACCAACTTTAGGTTATTTTCTCGTTTTAACTTAATTGGTGGTTATTTGATGATCTGTTATTTATGTTGCTGAAATTTTTTATATAATAATTATTTGTACAAATTTGTTTCTAAAAAAAACTTTGCTTTTGCTTTTAATATTTATAAACAAATTTTATAATTGGTAATGAACAGATGAATGTAACACTATACATTTAAGTTATTATTATTATTATTGTAAGCCTTTCTAGAACTATGAAGATGATTTATGTAGTTAAATTAGGTAAAAATGGGTTCAATAGTGTAAATAAAAAATACCTAGGGGTCATTAAATGTAGAACTTTTATTGAGAGCAACAAAGCGGTAGTTTTTACTCATACGAGTATAATTGTCATGCTCAAAAGGAGCACCAATATTTTTGGTTTAGATTCCCTGGCAACTGTTATAGTTTCTAAGTTAAAAGTAATTAATTCCCAGTCACCACCATCAAAATAAACTTTTTCAACACTAAAAATATCAATTATCCATTTTGTGCTTATCGCTGCAGTAGAATGAAAAAAAAAATGAATTTTTTTCTATTCTTTGACAACCCTATAATATATATTTTTGCCGAATGATAGCCAATCTCTAATTTAAAGTAATATAACTGAAGCTAATTATTTCGTATCGATTTTGATCGAAAACTAATATGATTGTTGTTAGTTTATTTTTACTTTTTTTATCTCATATCTAACTAATAACCAGTTTCGCAAAAAATATGAAAATATTTGACTATAATCACAATTACATATCTGATTTAGTAGTTATTAAAAACGACTGGTCGGGAAGAAGGTTGCCCATGCCTATAGGAATCTATCAAAGGTCGATTGATTTCCAACTAGATCTCATAGAGATTATTAATTACAAAGAGGCCATGACCTGAGATATGGGGAAGATGGTTGGGATATCTCACTAATTCAAACTATAAACAAACTGCTGACACAGACGATTGCAATGCTCTTTCTTTTAATAATCTTGTAATAAATGCAATATGTAAAGAAAGTGTTAATAGACTGAGTTGTTAACTTGAATATAATTACATGCTGCAACTCTATTTATTGTGCTAATAGAGAAATTTGATTATACAATTATAAAGAGGATGATTAAGAATAATAAAATAATGCGCTTATTGCTCAAAACGTTAAATCTTATGATCACCAAGTAAAAAAAAATAAATAAATAATACCAAAAGGCAGCTAACAATTCATGTATATTTTTTATTGTTTAATAGTGCCCAAGAAATATCTATAAATCAATAAAAATGTATATTCAAGATATAATGCCATTTAGTTTTAGTTTTAGTTGTTATTTATTAGGGCTTAACGTCCTTAAAGGTAAGGGTACTCCAACTATGGCAAGAAGGACGGGTTATCTTACAGATTACCAACCTATTACAGCAAGGGTGGGAAGGCTAAGATTCCTTTTGTTAGTAGAGAATTAATTTTAACTTGCCCAGAATGGATTGGAACACAGGACGTTCGATGCCGAGCGCGCTGAGACCCTCGCCCCAACTCGCTGGACCCTCAAGTCCCGTTCGTAATAAGTTTTAATACCAAATGTACAATATATTAAAAAAAATATATATAAAGTATATATATTTGTACAATATAGTAGCGTCATTCTACACCAATTTTAATTATGTAAACGTAAAGTAAATAGTAAAAAAATTAAGGTTTGGTGGTTAGGGCGTTCTGTAAGCAAAACACAATTTTAAGTAATGTGTATAATTTTTTTTTTTTTTTTTTTTTTTTTTTTTTTTTTTTTTTTTTTTTTTTTTTTTTTTTTTTTTTTTTTTTTTTTTTTTTTTTTTTTTTTTTTTTTTTTTTTTTTTTTTTTTTTTTTTTTTTTTTTACATTATCCTAAAGCAGGAAAAAGTTAAATAGCCCTACATCTTCTTTAAATATAATCTCTAGTTGTTTTTTTAAATATTCAGATTGTTCTAGCTAACACTTCATCCAAAGAACAAGATTGTATTTTTTAAAAACTGTGACATGACCACTCCTTCCATCGAAACCTTAAATTATGAAGAACTCCTAAAGTATCAAAATAGAAGCTTCTCCAAGAATTGGCCTAAAAAAATTTTCTTTGTCTAATATTTATCATATATGACTCATATTATTACTCATTTTAAAAATATTAATTCTTGACTAGCTGATTATCTTCCCATTTTATCGACAGATATATGGTGTGTGTCTGTTTGTATGTATATATAAATACACCTTGTTCTATCTCAATAGAATATACTTTATTTAATACATGAATTAATTATATTTTTTAAAAATTCACCCATGTTGTTAGTACATGGAATACATGGAATACTTGGATAATAATTTAAAATAAGTGACAAAATAAACTTTATTATCTGAATCTGATCGCTATTGTTTAAAATAATTGGAGGCCATCCCGAAAAAAAGGGGTTGACCGTAGAATGAAAGAGGGGTCAGCGGAGTGATCCGATGAGACAGGGACCTGACAATGGGCGCAGATTTTTTTTATGTTCCGCTTAAACTGGCTTTTATCTAAAGATGGACGCTGATTCCCCACTGTAAGGGTTCCTCTCCATTGTCGTTCCTGGAACGGAAAAAAACTGCAGATAGCTCCGTGCGCTATCTTCCCACCCTCCTGCATCTCTGTCATCGGCTGGGATAACGCTCTGTCTGTGCATTACTACCAAGCTATGCAATAGGTCTCTATATTATTATTATAAAGTTGTATATTTTATTAAAAAGTGGAAATTATTATTGCACATCATTCGTCTTGTAAAAATATTTCAAAAAAAGGAAAAAGTTATAACGGTTTATGATTTAATTCATGCCATTTAATTGTTTTAAAATAGATGCTATCATGTACATACAAGCCACATAAGGTGACAAAGTTATTAACGAAAAGCGTGTTCATGGTGAATTTCTAGATGAAATGACGCTGATTAAAGGGATTTTAATTCCCTCCATAATTTTTTTAATTATTTTTTTTATTTTATTTTTTTAATATTCATTCGAAAAATCTTCCAATAATATTATTATTATTATATTACGAGACCATGAGAACAATAGCCATTGTCTAGAACACCAGTAATTAACGTATCACTAGGAACACGATAGTGAAAAAATAACTAATAAAGCCACCAGTAGTATTTTACCGTTAGGTATAGAACAGAAGATACCTTGTTTTGAATTTATTATTATTAGATCTCGATGATCAGGGATGCAGTCAAAGAGGAACACCACGTCTTTTCGTGATTCGGTGACCCTGAAGAAGACCTGCAAGGCAGGTCGAAACGCTGGGACGTATTAAAGTCTTTCTACTTAGACATAGTGTTCCTCTTTAACTGCATTCCTGATCAACTTCTTCTCCATTCATCGTAACAGTCAACTATACTGTTATTATTATTAGATCTCAGTCGAATGGTAAGGTAACCAGCGTCGGTGGATGGTTCTCATCCTCCCGATATTAAAGAAGAGAAAACGATGGATATCACATTTTTAAAAATTGCATACTGCCGTTCGAGCCACGAATTCGCAAGGGGAGTTCACCCGAATTCATCATAGTAAACTCAGTACATGCTCTCTTACTGTGAAGTACGTCTTTGAGGGGAGTTCTTGACACAAGGAGGGTATAGGACAGTTACAGTTTCTAAATAAGTTTTTATTTGAATTATAAGTAATGAGTGATGTTTATGACCCAGAGATACTCTGGCTTGGATTAGTTGCAGAGGAATGATAAGCAATAAATGAAAAATGCGATAAAGGGTGACGTGTCAAAAGACAGGCAGACGTGTATCTGTGTCACATATTAGCTGGATTCTCTTTATATTCCTGTATGGTTGTATGGCTCTAGGGCCCAGATTGTATGTACTAGAAACACACCAAAATCTAATGTAGTCCCTCTTATTTATCCAAATTAAAAAAATAAAATTATACCAGTAAACTTCATATAGGTCCCAAGTCCCTTGGGATTTCTAGATAACTGCCTAACAGATCGAGCTGCAAATGAGGCTCTCGCACTACTAGTACAAGGTAATATGATTTTAACTTGATCAGACTTGTGCAAACCACAAGGAAAAAGAAAATAAATATTGATAGCGAAGGATAGCAAGTGGCCAGAATAATCTTAATTCCTGGAGTATATTCAGTCACAAGTCTTAGAAAAGAGGAAACACTGACAAGGCCAAGAGTTATACTGACCATTTCACTATTACCTTCTGAAAAATAATCTCCACCAAAAGGTCATTATTATAGCAACATAATGACAATAAGCCATATTTTCTAGGAGTGCTTATTTTTGTATGTGAAAACGTAAATCTAGATGATAATATTGATTTACGTAATTAAGGGGAAAAAAATTCTCTCTGACTAGTAAAAACAATAGATCATGTATATGTCTACCTATAACCTACTGCTTATCCTATTTCAGAACTGATTAAATAATTAATTAACAATTTAATTAAATTAAAAATTAATCATTATTCAAAATAAACAAAGTTGTGAGATAGTAGGGGTTTCAAACGTTATATTAAACAATATAGCTCCTGAACGGTAGATCCTAGCGACAAATGTTATACAACAAAAAATATTCTCTATTAAATTTCTGACAAGCAAATTACCGGCTAATTTTCAATTCGAGTAATACCAAAAGAGCTATATTACACGTGTGTGCAAAAAGCCTATTCTATTTAAAAATTCTGCCGAAAATTTAGGCATACGTGACTTTCATTGATTTTCATTCAAACCAATATAGCTCCTAAACGGTAAGTCCTAGCGACAAATGTTATTTAACAAAAAATATTTTACAATTAATTTTAAATCGGAAATGTTTCGAAAAAAATTTTGATCCGAGCAACACCAATAGAGCTAGAGCTTGTCCAAATGTTACATTTGACTGCGAAAAAGTTACTGTGAGTTACAGCAAAAATAGTATAGACCCCCAGCCAAAGGACATAGCCATGTCAAAATTTGGAAATTGAAAAATGAGCACGTGGCAATAGACATGATTAAATCAAAGCCCATCTTAAGGCAGGTGAAATATTATAGCAATTTTGAGTTCTAGAGACTGGAAAGGGATAACAATATAGTACTGCCTATGCAAGACAGTACAGTTTAGAAGTGTAGCATATAGCAAAAGAAGTTTAGGATCTATAGGGCTAGAACACTATGATAAGATCTCCAGGGAGGGGTCATGTACTGGAGGAGGCAGAGATAACACTTCCTACAACTAACCTCCATCAGGCCATTAGTGTTCCGTCACCTGTCCCCTCTAGTACACTCCTTAACTACATGCCAGTATTCAATGTTGCGTCAATATCCCAAAAAGGCTTTACAACTATTATATTATCTATGTTACTCTCTGTGATGTAGAAATCATGAGTAAACATTTGGGAGATTAGCCGCTATAAAGGCTATAGTAAATTTTTACTGGAGGAGCAACTGTCATGGACGATCTACGGTGCTCTGTAACCTTTAAAAATCAATTACCTACTGTTATTGATTTCATGACTTTACTTTTTGCAACCGCGAATTGTCAGTCAAAGAAAGTGAAAGAACTGATGAATTCAATCACTATAAAAGAAATACAGGAATTTCAGTATACGAAAAAAAAGAAACAGATACCGTATTTCATAATAATTGGATAATTATCAAATTAAATCCATCGATCAAATAAAATCATATAAATCAAGTAGGATATACGCTCAGAAGAACAATACCAGAAGAAGCAGTCAAATCATGCTAGAGGGAACAAAGCTAAACAGCGGGTATGGGAAGTAAGTTATAGAACTTTCAGAAGAGGTTGAAGTATTTTATGCTGGGTGGGAATCGACCATCGTAGATATCTTCATGGCTACCTTAGCCGTGGTCTGGATACGTGGGATAGTTGTGGCGAATTTAAGACAATCGATAGCATCTTAGGATTGAGTGGAATTATGCTAGCAGGAAAAAATCTTGCAACAGCTTTGTTGAAAGGCTGGTGCTAAATTTGATCTAGTCATCTTAATTGTTGCTTCTTGAAGCAAACAAAGATAACGAAATCTAATGTGTTTGAACTATCCCTTTTTATGAAGAACATATGAAACCAATCTCAGCTTTCTCATTCAACTTAGAGCATATTAGTAAACTATAGGGTAACCGATACAGCCGTAGCAAATAAAGATTTCAAGTCCCAACGAACAACGAAACATTTTCCAAAAATATCGTGACTTCTTTCTTTTTAAAATAAAACGAAAATTTCATGTTTCTTGAGGGCGTCCTAATTTATTTCGTTTAAGTAATTCAGAAGAAACATTCAGTGACACCTCAGCTGGCTTCCGCGTAAAATAAATCATTTATTCTTTTAAAACGGTGAACTAGACAAGGAAAGAAAGGGGACTGAATACTCATATTATAGGAGTGAAGGGGTATCGGCAAGGTGCATTGCACTTAACACTTGTACTAAGTAGAAGATATGAGCAGTTAAGGCTACAAGAACCCCGGAATACTCTCAGTGGTTTAGTGAAATATCTTTGCGGCACTATCTGGAGAGTGCACTCCTGTTGCTGTATCGCACAGGCAGCTCCACTTAACAGCCCTCCCCCCCTCTGATATCGGCACCCACTTTATGGCCGGTCCGCTTCTCTTTCAGCTCGGGATGAATATCTATCTCTTATTAGATAAGCTAGCTGCTATTTTAAATAATTTAAGGAGAGAAACCCGTGACATAGGCTGGAGTCCCTTTGGCTGGGCAAGCTAGATAATTTCAGAGGAAAAGAGAAAACAGAATCTGAGATAGTAATGTGAACGACTCTAACCACCTGTTTCATTACATATGTACAGAAACATAAAAAGTGTATATTGGAACTAAACAGAAAATTTTAAATAAAAAAAGGGCATGGATCATAAACTCAAATAATTCAACATACGCTGAGAGCCCGGTTCTGATGATTATTTACAGTAATAATATTCCTTAATATTCCTATTAAAAAAATAAAATAAAATAAATAAATATGAAATAAAATGAAAATTGGTATAATTTTTAATATCTGCATTGTTATAATCGATGCAAAATGACTGGTTTGTCCTATGATATGCGGCAAAAGAGCTAGAACTACCTTCAACGCCTAAATTGTAATTGCACCATGTGCTATATCCTAATATGATATTATAATGTATTACGTTATCATATTATGATGTAATTATGCGGGATTTTTATTATCTTAGAAATTGGGTGAATATTGAAAAACCAAGAAAGCCATATAACAGCTTAAGTACATCTTTAGAAATTAGAAAAAAAAAGATATATATATTTTCTTCGTAACTTATAAATCGTAAGTACAGAGGTACCGTATTTATACATAAATCTGAATTTCATTAGATACAAAATGGCTAACACATCATGGTCATTTCAAATGGCACCTTCTGCAACGACAGCAACTTATGTTAAAAATTCAATATATGCCTACTCTTCAACTAACTAACCACTCCTTAAACTCTCATTATTTCTTTTAACTACAGCAATATTCAATTGGCAATGGTCAATAGACAATAAATCTCAAAGACTATTTATTTAATTTTATTTTATAAAAAGAATTTGTTTGCGAATTCGACCTGTTAGAAGATATCTAACTAAACCTTTAAAATCTAAACCCCAATAAATTTTGTCACAAACAAAATTTCGTTCCAAAAATAAATTTCGTATTTTTTTTTTACTTTTTTAAAATTATAGTTTTAATAAATTAATAATTTTAAGTAACTAAAAGATTTAATTATTTTTAAGTAAAGTGAGATTTTAAAATAAGTTAGACCTAATATTACAAAAAGACACCATATCTAATCCTGTACACCAATAACAGATAAATACAAATACAAAAAGTAAATACAATTGAACAAAAATAAAATAAATAATAATTTCCTGAAAAGCCTATTAGCACAAGAATAATAGAAGGCGCAAGATAGGCTGCACTGCGTAACATAACACCAACTGGAGTTCCGGGTATTTGAAATATTTAGTGAATTGTGGATATTTAGCAATTAATAAGAAAATTCTATTCAATTCAAAAACTTTTGACAAAAAATATTATTTATCTGACTTTCAATATGTTAAATTAAAGAAACAAGGTTGTTTTTCTTTAGTATAATAAAAATCTTCTGAAATATAAATTGGAGGTAAAGTTTAAAAATAATAATAAAAGTAATGGACTGTCTCAACGTCTAAGAACTAACTATAGCTTCAACCACAGTAGTTGAAATCTCGCTTTGTTATTTGTAAACCCGAATTCTTCTTGGCCTTTATTTTCAAAAATCAGAACCCTTTTTTTTTAAGAAGCTAAGAGAGGTCAGGTTTCTCAGCCTTACATACAAAGTACTGGCTACAGCAATATCTTTTTGCATTTAGAAATACGAAACATAGAAAGCTCAGCTGGAAACAGTATTATGGCATCCTTATCAAACAACAATTGGTTTGTGCTAATTGTATGGTAATCAACCGCAGGTATTTCAAAACATCTTTTTCTTCTTCTTTTGAATTTTTTTCAATGTTTGGTTTTGAATCTGTTATGCTCAAGATTGGTGAATAGCCCTTTAATAGGAGACCCTATGTTTTCAAGGCAACTGACGGCTAAGCTACATCCTCAATCTTGGATCACCCCAGAGAAGGTAATTCTGAGGTGTGTACTGAATTTGAAATAACGTTTGAAAAAATATACGATGTACGTTAGTAGGTATATTGTGTAGCGATCTGGAGTACGTTAATTCGATCCAGTAAAGCAATTTGGCTTGTTCCTTTTAGAGCATCCTTAATTCGTATTCCAGCTACATCTCGTTTCATTAGTATTGCAATTATCGTTTACACTATATTGAATAGGAGCGGTGATAAACTATCTCCTTGCCGAAGGTCATTCAGGTAATTACAGTTTGAGATAATAAACTGCGCATTATAACTTATAAACTAATATTTAGTGTACGATATTGTTTTTCTTAATCCTACAACTTTTAATTTTTTATTTATTTTTTCATATTTTCTATACAATTATAATGTCAAATAATATTTCATAGTCTTATTGAACTGATGTTCAAAGCATCATTCTATCGTCAAAAAGATTAGCCTACAGGAGAACTAAAGACCAAGCAAAGCCCCGGACTACCATATTCCTTGGACCGGTTGTCACTATCCTTACACGGCAAAGGATAGATTGGGCGATAGGAAGGGTACAGCGAGTCGGCCCCAAAAAGGATCGGCTGTCAAGTTGATAGCTGGCCCGATATGGTCCATAGCCAGGCGGTTTTCATGGTCTTTAAGGGGAACTAACTACCCCCTGGAATGAGGAACATTGAAAGCTGGAATCACATTCTCATAATAATCGCATCCATCATGCACGATTACAAATTTTAGGAATCTTACTTAAAAATTTGTAAATAAAAATTAACAACGAAAATAAGGTGTGTGTAAAAAAAAAAAGAAGGAGATTGGAGGGACTAAATGATACAATTCCACATCTTACTTATTTACCAAGATTCACAAGAATGAATGGAGGGATGAGGAATACACATAATCCTCTAAAATCTAGTCTGACTTCCGATTATATCTATAACTTTTTGGAAAAACCAGGTTAGTCCAAACTCACATGTTTTTAGGGCAGTGGTTTACCTAATGTTCTCATTTATAGTAAATAATTTGTTTTGTTTTTTTAATGTTTCCAACTGCCATTATTCGAAAAAAAAATCATATTTCGTCACAGAAGGCATACATACATTGCAAATATTTATGCATGTATATGTTTAAAAATGCTCAATGCGTTTTAAAGCATATCACTGACATTGACTTTTACAACTGAAACTTGCTAACTTTTACACCAATTGGTGGCCTAGAGTATTTATCTCATTCTGGACAAAGATTGATTTAACTAGTGTTTCCCAAACAGTATTGATAGTTACCAGAAGCCAATTGGGAACATAGTGTTGACAACATAATAAAACAAATCCATTCAATATAAGACCTTTTCCAATGCCTTCGAGGGTACCTATTTTATAATTATATATGTCTATACTGGGAGAAGAATATCACAAACACTAAATGAGCGGTAGTTTTTATTGCGGATAAAACGCATCAGTATATAACTTGAAAGAAGGCCTTCACAAAAGGTATGTATGTATTTTAAGAAAGAGTAGAGAAAACAATTTTTCTAGGAATTCAATGATAGGCAATTGGCTAGTTGAAGCTTGGTATGCATGAATTGGGCTCATTTCGTGTCCAGAAGACGATTCTCAATAAACTAAATATCGTTATTCAAATCAAGGTAGAATGAAAGACGACACCAGTAGTTTATTGGTGCTTCAGTTGGAACGAATAAATTTTAGGAGCTGTTTGAGGATTTAGGTCATCGATGGGAATATTTTATTATTCTCTGTTGTAATTATTATTCTATTATAATATTATAAAAAAAATAAGCCATCGGTAAAAAAAGCTGAATTCAGGTAATCGATATACAGTTGATTAAACTTCAAATCCATATTAACACGAAAGAAACGCTCAAACTAAATTGAATTATTATATTATTTTGTTAATAAGAAGAATAGAAAACAGGGCCGATGGATTTTTCCCATCAGCTTGTTTTTTGTCAGACGAGCCTTATCGAAGATCTGAGATAAGGTCTATTTTAGGATAAGATAGTGGCTACCTTATCGGACTCCCGGATCCGGTCAGCTTTCCCCAACAACAAAACCATCAACTTTCAGCTGCCACATATTCCAATAGAGGCGAAAAACAAAAATATTCAAAGGAGCCAATTAGACTCAGAGAATATCTGATGCTAACTAAACAGTATACCACTACAAACCTGATATTGGAATTGGGAATACTAAACTATTTCTGTGACGGTTTGGCATTAAAAAATCGATAATATTAGACTTGCTAAAGGTCCTTTTATTCTTTGGCTGTTATAAGTCTTAACAAAAATTCTATCGACAAAAAAGTTTTGATATATCTAAATATGTTTTCTTTCAGTAATTATCTTCTTATTACTTATTTGTTAGTTGATAATTTCTTTTATATCTGTACTCCTCAAAATATAACCTAATATACTAGTCTTAGGGTTCACTGAGTCTCCAAAAAAAAAAAAAAATAAAAAAAAAAAAAAAAAATTGGATATATATATATATATTATCTATATATATAAAAACTATCACAAAACGTCAAATCTCACAAAAAACTGTTGCAAATTTAATCAGCTTTTTTTTTGAGGAATGATATGTTAAACGTAATGATTTTGCCACATTTTCAATTTCATGGACACGATATTTACTGGTTTGAAACCGACCTTAAAAACATGGTTACTTCTCAGTTTCGTATACAAATCACTTGCAAATTTAATCACTTGAATGGTAAAAATCAATTTCATGGAGACATTACTTTTGAAACCGAAAAAACATGGTGTTCTCAGTTTGTATACAAATCCCTTGGGTAAATAACACATGAAAATCCCTTAATGTGCATTTTAAACATAATAAACTCTTCATTGGAATAAAAAGCAAAGGAAAAAATGATTGTTTAATAGAAAATAAAGGAAAACTGTCAATAAAGCGACACTACATCAGAGGATATGATATTATTACATTTATTTATTATTATTATTTATTTTATTAGATTTTCAATGTAATGTTTAAAATCCAGTGATAATGAACATAGACCTTAATTTTGCCGTTAGCTTCTGAATGCAGATTGTGTCTAAGAATACTACTTTTTGAAGTGAATTTTATGGGCAGAAGAGTCTGTTTTTACAGGGGATGGCATTTCTACCAATCCATGTATATCGTTATTATGAATGGTCGAAATGCCTTCCCCTGTAAAAATGAGACTCATCTAGTCATAAATCACATAATAAATAAATAAATGTATTAACATAAGATCCTCTGATCTGGTGTCGCTTTATTGACAGTTTTCCTTTATTTTCTATTAAACAATCATTTTTTCCTTTGCTTTTTATTCCAATGAAGAGTTTATTATGTTTAAAATGCACATTTCCATTAAGGGATTGTCATAATGTTTCATTTACCCAAGTAACTGATTTGTATACAAAATGAGAACACCATGTTTTTTCGGTTTCAAAAGTAAATATCTCCATGAAATTGAAACAAAATCATTACGTTTAACATATCATTCGAAAGCTGATTAAATTTGCAAGTTTTTGTGAGATTTGACGTTTTGTGGATAGTTTTTACGAAAAACGGTGAGTGTTGAAGTAAATAAGACATTGTGACTTCCCCAAATAAGGTGAAGATCAAGCTGTTCTTTAGATATCAAGTTTGTAAAATTCAAGGTTACTTGTACTCTGTTCTTATAGGAAATTTAATGCTAAATCTGAAAATGTGGCCAAAATTTGAAAAATATTTAGACAAAATGGAGATATTACAGTTTTTATGGGGAAAAACGTGATTTCCTCAAAAAAGTCTTTGATTTATCGTATATCTGCAACGGATTGGAATAGAAAGGTGAGATTTGCGGCATTTAGCTACATTTTTGATCTAGTTTAACCCAATTTTTTTTTTTACACTAAGAGATACTCACCCTGTATATATATATATGTATATAGTGACCCGAAGATGTAAAAAAAATCAGTAATAGTATTATTTTATTGAAAATAAAATTTGTCAAGTGATTACCTTATTAAATTCAGACTGAATCTTATTGGCGTATCAAAAACCAGTGTAATGACCTCTTTCTCTAAAATTTTAAAATTGAATATTTTTGCGGAAAAATTCTCTTGTTTTTGTATTTATAATTTGTTGATATTTACAAACGTATACAAAATATACAATATCTTGTAACGTAATTAGGAGACCTACCGCCGTTGCTAAGGAGTATTTACTGGTTGCCATGGACAGAGTAATAACAAAGGGGAATTAGTCGGTTATGTTTGTTAGAACAGTGTGAAATTTCGTACAAAAGTCGTGTTGCGTGTGTAGTAATAAAATAGTGTAGTATGTGTTCTTGTTAGTTCCAGTGTTAGTTATTATATTCAGTGTGTTCGTAATTGTTTTCTGTCATATTACTTTGAATAAATTTTGTGTTTAAAAAAAAACAACCAAAAAACCTGTTTATTACAATTGGTGTCTGGTGTAGGGTTAGGTTTTTTTAACAAAGATAATTAAAGAATTCAGAATTCCTGTATAGAAAATTCAGGAATTAAGAGTAGCTGAGTTGAGGGAAGAATTAGAAGAATTAGAGCTTGACACAGCAGGTTCTAAATCAACGTTAGTATAACGGCTTCGAGATTATTTTGTAGGTAAGGGTACAGATCCTGACACGGTTGATTTTGAGGATAGTTTTTCAAAATCTATCAGAGAACTAAACAGTAAAATAGACGACAAGTTTTCCAACCTCGCCTCAGAGATGTCTCGGCACCTCGACGTGTTCTCTCGGGAAGTGGCCCGAAGGAGAGACGTTGAAGGAGATATTCATCAAGTTGGAGGTAAGATTAAGGATCTCCAAAATAAATTTCAGGTTATTGAGGAACGATTTGAAGAACAAATACAAAATGGAATTGATGGGGAAGAAAAAAGGTTCATATCGGTCGATCTGAGGTACAAATATGGTCTAGTTAATGAAAAAATGGATAGGGATCCTATACAATTTGTTCAGGATTTGGAAGAAAGAAGGTATGTAACTGTGAAGGAAGAAGAAATGGTGCCTCAATTAACAAATGTAGGAAGATGAGAAGGAGAAATAAAAGAAGAAGGTGATGCGAGTGAATTGAACCCAGTGACAGCTGATGAATAGACTGTCTTAATCAGAGATATTAGTGAATATGATAATATAGAAGAAAGGGAAGGATTCTTTAAGAAAATATATGCAATTGAAAGAGAAAGAAAACTGAGAAATTTAATTGCGTAGAAAACAAATGATAATGTACCCACTAGGAAAGTTAAAGAACTAGATGTAGAGAATAATAAAAGTAATTTGGATAAACCAACAAAAGGGAAAAGAAAAAGAAAATGCAAAACATTATTTAAAAGGCGCTATAGATCTAAACTTGGCTTAGTGACTGAGATGTCTGTAATTCGAAGAAGCAAATCACGTAAAAAGAAAAGAAGGAGGGTACAAAAAACGTTTTCTAAGAAACGTTTTAGATCAAAATGTAATTTTATTAGAAAAGCTCTACAGTGTATATGGAGAGAAAAAGATAAAATGGAAAGTAAAACACGTAAAACATTTGGTAGCCTTGAAAATGGAGAGCCCAAAGAGATAAGATCTAAAAAGGAAGACCAAGAAGAGGATATAATATTGGAGAAATCAGTGAAATTCCAGGAGGAAGTAGCAGCGTTCCTGGAGGAGGCTGAAGCTTTCCTGGAGGAAGCAGCATCGGTCCCGGAGGAAATGGAGGCATTCCATATTTGTTTGTTTATTTCGTTTAACGTCACTTTATGCTGCTGTGGCTAATCGGACGATGCTACGGTGGGAGTTCTAAATTTTGTCTATCCAGGTATAATTAGGAAAAGGTTCTTTAACGAGTACCTGACATCGCACAGGCTAGGGTCCCCCATTTTAGGTCCCTTCCGAAGAACGGCATAGCTAAGGATTTTTTACTCCCTTTAAAAAATCCTTCGGTCATCTGTCGGGCTGCGAACCCGCGATCTTGGGTTTAGTAGGTTGCTATGCTAACCACTACACCACAGGTGACAAATAGGAATGATATAAGTTGGTTATGTTTTGTTGTTATGTGTGTTAGTACAGTGTGAAACTTCGTACAAAAAGTCGTGTTGCGTTTGTAGTAATAAAATAGTGTAGTAAGTGTTCTAGTTAGTTCCAGTGTTAGTTATTAATATTCTGTGTGTATGTAATTGTTTTCTGACATATTACTTTGTTAATAAATCTTGTGTTAAAAAAAAAAAATATATTTTTTTAGATATTTTTTTTTTTCTTTTTATGGGTCCCTAATGATTCTTCTGAAGAAATAAATTAAGTTAATAGTCCCTTTGAGAATGCTAATTTCAGACGAAAAGTTTTAAGCTATTTTTAATTTTGTGAATTTACCAGCAAGAATATAGGAGAGGACTTGGATGTAATTTTATCATCGAAGGCATATATGTTCGGAAAGCCGTGGGAGACGAGGCCAGGACGAGTTGACAGTAAACGAAATACCCGGCGTGATATTGAGATGGCTATCTGAGATCACAATCAACATCTCTAAATATAATGGAATGGCTAGAGCGAAGGACAGCCCCATCTCTCCCTCCTATAAATACTCTCCTCTGAATTAGAAACTGATGTAACATTTCAAATACACAGCAATTCCTTTAATTTATGATCAATATTATAACCATAATAATTAAGTATGAAAATGTGATACCATATCAATATATTTACTATAAAATTGAAAATAAAAAATTTAGATGGTTCTGAACTTAATAACATAGTTCGACAATAAAAATTTAACTGCTAGGTTGTTACCAATGTCCTTGTGAATAAGTATAGCTTTGTTTTAGATTATTTTTATTTATTTTTTTTTTAATATTATTGAATATTATTCCTGAAAATAAAGTCCGTTGGTTTTGACATATTTTTGCTAGTAGTTGGATTTGATACCGGTACCACTCTTTTGGTTTTTAGGCAAAAAACTCACCACAACCAATTTTAACGACCTCGTAATTATCAAAGATTCGATTATTTAAAAATGAGCCATAGATTTAAACCATCAATACTAATAATAGTAAGAATGCCAATTTAACGACCAAAGAAATTTAGTCGCATTCGTGGATTTCAAAAAAGCCATTCTATCGATCGTCAAGAATTATTCAACACACTGGAAGAATTTGGAATAGACCGTTTTTTTTTGTTTTTTTTCCTGACATTGCACAGGTGTTTTAAAAATGTAAATAACCTCATAGAGCCAACTTAATTCTCAAGGAATTAAAGGATCAGTCAAAGTAAAGATTCACATAAATAGTAGGGACACAGAATATCCTTATAGAATCAATTATAAGAGAGTTAAGGTTGTGGTTGTGCAAATGGGCTTTTGTAAATACCTAATTTTGTAAACTATGATGATATAAAAGTATGTTAAAATTATTTTCAAGAAATCTATGTTCAGCAGAGTCCCGATTGTTAATTTCACCACATATTCGAGCCTCGCTTTTTTAAAAAAATGACAAATGAGACATGTCAATACGGGCCCAAAACCCATTGGTACCTCCTCTTGGCTTGATTTAAAGATTACATTCTTATAAGAACGCTCTGAAAACCAGTTTGTTTTAGTCATACAAGTTTCCGATGATTCCATACACCTCAGACTACGGATATTTTACATAAGTTTAAAGATATAAACGCTAATATAAAGTACTGTCCAACAATAGATTCCAGCCAAATTAATAATTCATTGCATTGTTAAAATCCTCTAATTAAGTGAGATTTTACATTTTGTTTATCGTTCCTTCAGCCGTTTATAAACTCGGTATTTTCTAAAACGTTATTGGAAATCCCACAAGATTAATACACACCTAATCCTTCAATGAATTGGAAAAAAACGTTGTTTGAGAGAGAGAGAGAGAGAGAGAGAGAGTGTGTGTGTGTGTGTGTGTGTGTGTGTACACGAACTTGCTGACATAAATGTTGGTTAAATTAATGAAGTGACTGGTAATAACACTCAAATATTTGAATGATATTTTTTTTAAACATTGCAATTCCTGTAGTTGTATATTAGTTTATCGACTAGATTATTACATTTAGAAAAGCTTCTAGTTTGCTATAGCTGACCTGTTTTTGAAAAGTGATATTGAGATATAGTAAACGATATCTCTAAATATTACTTCGTACTTAGATAAAATTAAGTCAATTTTATTATTATTATGATTATTATTTATTATGATGTCATTAATTAGATTTACAATGAATTCAGCTTTTTAAGGAAAGACTGATTGACGATTTCGGCAGGCGCCTCGGGTATACCATGCCGCATGACACACTGTCCAATAATAATCATCATGCCATTCATAGCATCACGGACTACACAGGTAATACACATACAACAGAACACAGAATTATAACTCAACTTAGGTGCATCTAATACAGTCTATTCAAGGATTTTAAACATAAAAAGATTCATGAAAGTATTATTCTGTGAGAGTTCATTATTATAATTGAATATTTGAATATATAATAATTGTTTTCTTGATATATTTATTTATTTTTTCTAATTGTATAGATATACTTCATTATAATTGTTTTGCAGAAATTTAATGTTAAGATGCAGTCCAAACGACACATTTTTCTCACCGAATCAAGATTAGAAAAAACAAAAAACAAATAGTAGACCTGACTAATAATATAAATACCTTAAGTTTTTTTTTCTTAAATACATCACAATGACACCAACTTCATTTTTTCAAAACGTGTAATTTTTGTGTTGAAGCATTAATGTATCTCGCCGTTTGGGGCACGTACCGATCAATATTTAACTCATAAAACGAAATTAGACAAAAACCACGCCATGAAATCTTAGTTCAAACAGAATTCTTTCCAACCTGTGTCATAGAACATATTTAAACAAACAAATTCGTAGGAAAGATGGTTAATATATGAAGACATCCATAAAAAATTCAACAGTTTAGTACACAGAGGAGGTAACGGGCAGGTCTAATCGGTCAAAAATATTTTATTTCCATTTTCTATTAATTTTAGGCTGCTGATTTCGAAAAAAAAAAAAATTCAACAAAACATAGGATCTCTGGTTTTTGAAAAATGATATTAATCTTGCGAATAATAACCAACTCCATCAATTTTGTCTAGGTTTTGCAGAACAATGGAATTAATTAAATTACTTTACCAAACTTTAAGTTTCTGAACTGATTTTAAAGAACAATTGTATTGTCAAAGTTTTCATTATTTTGGGTTGAAAACAAAAGAAAAATGAGATACAATGATTCATATGATAAATAATTTATTTACGATATAAAAAAATGGGGGAAATTAAAACACGCTTCCTAATTTCCTAGTTTCTGGAGAGCTTTTTGATTGGATGGTTCAGCAGTAAAGAGTAGGGCTCAAAAGAGGCTTGCTGCTTTTCTTCCAAACTGGCCTTATACCAGATAGAAGCAATTCCAATATATCTAGGTTTAGATTCCCTTGAAAATTCATGTTTGATACCCTTCTATTGCCCTTCAGAATAATTGTCTAGATTTTCCAGTTTTTTTTTTTCCAAAAATTCTAATTAATGGTCAAAACTTGGCTTACCATGTGGTCCAAAAGGACTTGCCATAAAAGAATTCCCATTCCGGATTTCTCTAAAATAATATTTGCCCTTAAGTGATGAAAATAGCTAAATATTGATATAATCCTTTTTTCAAAATTTCTTTTAAAATGTATTGCGTCTTTATTTAGATTTGGAGGAGAAAAAAAAAGCTATATTTTCCAGGCAGTTATTGGCGGCAACGATTTAAAGAGTATTTATTAGAGAAAACATATGAAATGAAAATATAAACTGCTGCATTAATTTCTGTCCATTATTAGTGAAGTATGAAGATTTTTAAATAGGAAAACCCACCATCTACAACACAAAAACAGAAAATTCAACAACCTAGGTGTAAATAATAAAATTACCAAATAAATGTTGTAAGTTTAGTAAATAAATGTTTGATATAATTTATTGATTGAGGAGAGTAAGCGAGAACTGTCGGGCGATAGATCACAGACAACCTACATGAACAATGTCCCCTTATCTCCCACATTTATGAACCATTCAGCAGTCTTCACTAGCTTTATATTGGCTATTGCTAAGATACGCAGCTCAAGATTATATCTCCGCTCTAAACTGCTTTCGTACTGAATACAGTCTCCGATCTGATACAGCCAAGGCCTTCCTAATCTATTCTGAATTAGTAAAAACTGTTCAACCCCACCATTCTCTTGTATTTTCATGGAGTAAATTTTAACTCTCAGTATGTTGCCACAAATCGAATTGCGGAAACCGAACTAAAAAGTTACAATTACTGAACCTTACCTTAAAATTTAGATATGTAAAAACTCACTTTAAATGTTTATCACTAGCGTACTCAATGAAATATATTTAGCAGGAATAACTAATATCTTTGAAACCAAATTCCAACAATGTTGACCTCTGATGCGGTTGTTTAATTTTATTTTAAGCCAATCTTATAAATCCTCATTTAATTGATTTGAGATTAAAGAAAAATCAATTTTCTTAAAGTTAACAGATGTTTTATTCTGTATCATCTGCAGCACCTTTGTATGTGTGTATTTATGAATAAATATAGAGGAGCTCAGTGGATAAGTCACTTAACTCCAAGCTCCCGGGACAGGTTTCGAGTCCGGCTGAACTTAATTTCTATAACTTTGACTTTGAGGTGAGGACCCTTCTGGGGTACCCCCGCCTCTACGAGTATAAAATCTGACGGTTAGGCGTGTTAACCTTCCATCTCGTGAAAAAACAATACTTCCTTGCTAATATTTTTCAAGTGTTATAGCAGGACAGATTTATATAAATATATGTTTTATTGTTGAAAAATGGTCGAATAGTTTTCTTCTCATCTCCCAAACTTTCTGTAAACTGGATACCAATTGTCTTGTTTAAACGATTTTAAGACACACTGATATTATTATTTTTTTTCTTCTTCTATATCTAGACTCACAGGGACGGTTAACCGCCAGAAACTTCCGCATTGAAAATCATTTATATTATACATAAGATCTCATTATTTATGACCACATTCATATTACAGCATAAAATTGTAATAAATAAATTCAAAATATCCTAAGATTACAAAAAATCATTTTGTGAAGTAAAGCCTCAAAAGAGAACTTGATATATTTTGCTCTTTAAAGATACGTTGTAATAAGTAAATACACAAATTCTTAAATATTTGTTTTTATTATACAATTATTACTGTTTTTAATTCAAAAATAGGGAAAATATAGACAGAAGGATTTCACAAGATAATTCAAGACAAATTTTTCAAACGATGGAAAATAATAGGATTCTTCTTCATGGAGTAAGCCGGTTTTCGAATGTGGAAAATACTTTAAAGTTGGACTGACTATGGAAAAACAACAAGCACTTAAGTTAGTATATAAACGAATCAATTAAAACCTATTCATTATATAGGATATTTTTTCTCATCTGACATAACTGCAATTATATTTTTACTTCGGTGATGTATTATTGTGTGAGTGCTAGCCAGGGAGGAAGCTGCGGTGTGGGAGGGGATCCAGGAATCTCGGCTTCATGAAGGGCAAGCATTAATATCTGCTCCTATCTGACTCGGAGATCAGATCTTCGGCAAACTCGAAGGATTTCATATTTCTAACGCTCACCATCTCTCCGGTTTCATAGTCCCTGATCATATCTTTTCCTAACCTCCGGATAACAACATTTTTCTTCAAGTCCCACTGTAAATTTTAACTTCTTCCTTTTTTTTTTTTTATTATTTTATTTTGTATGAAAATTGAATAAGGAGAGATAGTAATCCATATCGCGCATACTTCTAGAAAACAAGTACAAGTTTTGCATTTTAATCTAAGTTATGCTATGATAAAATATTTAAACGCCGGCAGAGGCATTCCACTCCTCTCCCAGATAAGGGCTGTTCAATATGCATATTTTTCATGAAAATAACAGAGATAAGTTTATGTCACATAAACTTTACGTAAAGTCTAGATGTTTAATACAGATAGCCAGTTGAAGAATCTGTTGATTTTTGTGGAATGTTTTAAATCTTTGGTCTTATACGTTAGAGAGAGGCCTCTTATGTCTTCAGTTGGAATAAAATTTTATGATTAAAGTAGTAACTGCTTTTAATAAAATATTAATAAAAACCCGAGACACGACCGATTGTATATAAAGATGGTAGTCATGAAGAGCAAAGCAGTTTAATTAAAGGGGCACAGTCATGAAAAAATACAATCAATGATCCGTCTTGACTTTCCAACCTGTGTAAAATAAAAAATATATTAATAATATTAATATAAAAGATGCAAACTAACATTGAAACAAAAACTGAAAAATATATAAAATTCTGATAAACAATGGAATATGAAACAACTCAGACAAATCAAATATTTACATCACGACTTAGAACTTGCTCTCTTTCCTACTTATATATAATAACACAAACTAATATAGTGAACTATCTACATTCGGTTAATTTCTGACAGAAGTTTAACATGCCGAAACAAAATGAAAGACCTAAAGACTGATATATTTATATTCAATATTACATAGATCGTTTAACCCTTTTCTTGGCAAAAGTAGAAAAATTAGGATATTTTCGGAAATCATTTTAAAAATTCGACGTTTAGACCTTTTTTTTTTATGTCGTTCGTCTTACCAGGTTACCGTCTAGGAACATTAGGAAGGATACAAAATTAAAACCTTGTAAATGTATCAGAAATTTGTAAATCATATTGAAAACAAACATCAGTTGATTTCTGAGATTTTAGAAAGGTTGCAATCAATACCTACTGCTAGGAAATCACAGAACATTTAAAGGAAAATAATTGTTGTAGTATTTTAGAATCACATTGGTATTAAATCAAGAAACGACATTTACCTTTTAGCAGATTGTGGCTTGCGACGATAGGTACGAGGTTTCATTCCTACATACAGAAGCAACTGCAGCACGGATATGCAGTTGGGTTTCAAAAAAAGTTCACGCAAATCATTCATAGTTTTTGAAGCTCTTTTTGCTTGGCGATTTATTATTTTATTTTATTTTTTTACAAAGGTATTTATTTAGTTAAAGTTTAAACTCAATAGTCTTTTTTGGAATACTGGTAACCTGGAATAGGAAACTGAGGTTCCCCTAGTGCGTGCACATGTAACTTGACATGGGTAACTGGGGTTCCCTTTTCAATTTCTTCGATTTTAAAAGTGTGAATGGAAGTTTCCCCAGATTTTTAGTTCCTTCCTTTAGAAACCAACTCAATCAATACGAATCAACAGATTACATTTCTGAGAAACAAAGAATGATTAATAAAAACCTTTTGTAAACATGCCTGACTGCAAGCCAGCCATGTTCACCAGCCCTACTGGACTTGGTCTCTCATCTTGTTTCTTCCCCGTCTTGCAGTGCTCCCAACTTGATAAGAAAAGACTTCTAAAAACGAAAACCCTGTTTACGAGGTCCCCATCCAGCTAGTGAATTCATATATTTTGTTCAAAGGAACTGTAGGAAAATGGTTAAATAACTACTTCAATATAAAAACTTGAGGTATATTCTTAAATAATAAAACCTTTCTGGACTTGCATATTTTAGATTTATGGGCTATCTAATTATGTATCTAAAAAAATACATAATCGTACACTGACTTAGTAGTCCAATTACAACAACACACACCCACATTAATTATTAATGGTTTCTCGACAAATGGGCATATGACCTTTTCTTCAACAGGTACATTTACTCATGCTGTATTGATAAGGTGTAATACCAAATATATGAATGTATGAATGTTGATTATCTGAAATAAGGCTTTATTATTATTATTTTTTTTTTTTTTTTTTTTTTTTTTTTTTTTTTTTTTTTTTTTTTTTTTTTTTTTTTTTTTTTTTTTTTTTTTTTTTTAAACAGCCTCTATTATTTAAAAAAGATAAAGTACAAAATATACTTTGAATGAAATTGTGATGGAACTGTGAAATAGATATTTTTCGAATTAGGTTCGTCATATTTTTTTATTTTAGTCGGTAATAAAAGAAAAATTAATTTTTAAAAATAAATAAATGAAACTATATACATGGTGCGTTTCACCTGGTAAGTTATACAGACCGGATATGGAAATACGGACAACTGTCCCCACACATCTGTCCTCTGCGGCCTATTTACACTTCCAATACTGTCAAGTGAAACTTTTATGTTATTACAAGAACTAGTATAATAAAAATAAAATAACTTTTTCATATTTAATTTTATTATTGAATATAAAATATATAAATTCGGATATTATCTTTATTTTCAGCTTATTTCCGATAAATGTAAGATATTTATAAACCAGCATATTTGAACAGGATTAGTTGATAGGTACATTTTTACTTCTTAGTCAATTTTGGAAATATCGTTTTACCGCTATTTTGTTCCAGGGTATGTTGTTATGAAAAAAAAAAAAATGTATTTAATATTTTTACTAAATCTAAATAGACCTAATCCACACCTAGAACCGTGTTATAATATTGGATCAGAAAAGTTACTTCATAGTTTAGTACAAGTAGTTCATAGTTCGGACTACAGCTGCATCAAACGCAGTAACTTGAACATTGATTCTATGTATCAATATCCAGTTCACTTGTATTTGTATCCGTATTTAAACTGTACACGAGCAAAAAAGCCAGGTGTTGTTAAATCTGGCAATAATATTTATTTCAGTATTCAAATAAAATTTTATTGTAGCATATTAAAGAATATTTTTCGATTCGAGTATATGTATTACTGTCCTGTATTTATAAACAAAGCTAGCCAACAATTATAAAATTATTGATTAAAACGGATCTATTGTTAATCACTGACCCAGAAACAGTATGAGCATTTATTTTAATGAATTATTTTAACCATTTTCTCAATATTTATATACACTAGGTCCAACCAACCAACTTTCCCCGCAGGTCTAATATTAAAAATCTGATTACAGACTATTTATTCTTTCCTTATTTTTTTTTCATTTATTATTTTTTTTTTTTTGTATGGTTCATACACCTGCTGTCCCCAGTTTTACAATGTATGTGATAATCCATCTATCTCTACATGACCCTTTCGTCTCAATACACTCAAGCTGCTCTGGATCCTAATTGATAACTCTTTTCATTTTGCCTCTTAAAGTGAGTATCAGAATGTTTAATTTCTTGTCTTGCATTGTAAAATTAATATGTGTATTGGGTACTGTAACATATACCAAGGTGATGATGTCTACAATCCTACTAGTGTTCAAAACTAATTTTCAAATAAAAAAAAAATCCAATAGAAGTAGCAAACAATTAACCATTGCTAATTAGGCTGAATGAATTTATCAACTAGCTGTTTTTCTAGCAGTTTGTTTTCGAAAAAAAATAGGATAAATATCTGATCTTTTTTTGATTTCACCTAAATTCCTGTAAGCCCAAATTGGTAAAACCTATTTATTTTATAGACTCCATTTAATTCGATATTGGCAATCACTTCGAATTGAGGACATCGGTGATTGATCTAAAACTAGGACTTTGCTGACGCAACAAATTCCGACATCTATAAAACAACTGAACAATAACGTCAGATTTTAGTTGTTTAGGAAAGAGGCAGGTGAGAGGAGGATGTAAAGTGATAAGGGCTGATAAGAAGGAGGTAATTGGCGGGAGTACAGATAGCCTATAAGCCGCAGGAACCCACATGCGGGCCGCGGCTATCTCGCAATCCCAACCCTCTCAACCTCCCTCTTCCCACCCAATTGCAAACAATTCTTCCTCTGTACTTTTTATTTTATCCCTTTCTGTTTCTTGGCTGGGTACTATATATTCAAAGGTTATACCTGCAAATAATAGGATTGGATACATTTAAAGCAGATTTTTATGAAGATGCCAAAACAACTGTTAGGATAAAATATTCTTGATATCATACAATCAATTTATACTTTAAACATTCGGGAAAAACTAGGCAAGTCTAAAATTGCATGTTGCCAGGGCAGCACTTTAAAATTTTCTGTTTTCAATGTAATTTGTATTTTTGGAAACATTATTTTTCCAACCTCCATTATTCTACAAATTCTCTATATTTTATTACGGAATGCATATACATTGCAAATATAATGGAATGTAGTCTTATATGGTATATGTCTTAAAATATTACAAGTATGCAATTGACATTACGACTAGGCTAATTTTACATGTGTAGGACACTAATTTCCTTTGATTTTCCAAACTGTTTATCTCATTTTGGATAACAATCGACTTATTTAGTTTTTCTAAAGTGGTACAGATATATAGGTTAATGTAATAAACTGTGGGAGGCTACAAGGCTTCAATCAACCGGTTTTAAGTTTAAAATTTAAACATGTTCAATATTACATTTTATTATTATATCGCACATGTATTTAAAAAAAGACGCAACTCAATAACCTGCATTAAAAAAATGTAAAATTTTTACAGTCTTGATCAAATATCGAAAGTGTACCTGAATTATCCTTTAATCCCAACCGCAAGTAATATGTATCAAATGGGATTTAAAGCTAATTCGATACATTTTTGACATTTCATAGAAGAGTATTTAACTTAAACATGATGATAAATCAAAAATACAGTTATTATAATAATAATTATTGAATTGTGTCACATTAGAAATACATGTACCATAAGTATAACGAGAGTTTTCACTTAACACCCGTACGAATAAATATAATGTATAAATGTACAATAAATATATACATATACGACTATCCATAAGGAAAACCTAAGGACACGTCTATTTATTTGATTATTTAGCTGACTATTCCCCCTTTCTTTAAAATGTTTTATTCCTGGTCTTACATTTTAAAATATAAACATAATTTTTTTTTTCTTGACTGTTAATATTATATGCTTAATAAAGTTCCTGAGATTCACTAAATAAAATGACAATTTATTTTGGTGACGTTTCGAGGTCATATTGTTTTCATAATCATGCTCTAAAGTGAAAAAACAGGTTACAATAAAATTAAATAAGTTACATAGGTTATTTCAAAATTAAAGCTAGCAACAATATAAATATATTGAAACATGATAAATAATATATAACTACATTATAATAACAAAATATGAACAGGTGTGAAACTATTTACAATGTTACAGGTGGATATGCTATCTACTACTAAATATAACAATTCTAGTATACAAACTGAACTGGTGAAATTAGGGAAAAGATAAGGGATGAGGGTTAATGTTGGTATTTTCAAAACTTACAAGGGGAGGACACACTCAGTCTCTCACGGATCTTGTTGGCAATTTTTTTGGAGGTTCCTGGTCAAAAAATATTAGACACATATTATGCCGTTCCGACCAATGGGCCCTAGAAGCCGAGAAAAAAAATAAAATAGCATTAAACTAATTTATTTTTTATCTCGAGTTTAAAAAATGATATCGACATGATTCTTGCACCAAGATTTTCAGTTTTGATTGCGAATTAAAGGAAAAATACAGTCGCTCCATAGATTTTGGTTTAGGTTAATTAAATTCTAAAAAAAATGATTAGTTTTTCAAGCAAACTACCTCTATAGATTTTTTCACACAAAAATTGAGGTCAGATTCTAATTCAGCACCCTCAAAAACATTAAAAAAACGGTTATTCAACAAAATCAAAAAATATCATTTTTTTTTTCACCCTCTTCCAGGAAAATGAAATTTTAAAACCGATTATTGGTTACATACCTTTAAATCGTCATTACTTTGTCATGCAATTCACTGGTTGGTATCGCTGGAAAGAGGAGGGTCTCAGCTTTCTTTTGATGTATATAAATGTAAAATTCGATGAACAAAAACCTATTAAAAAAATTGGAAAATCCGAAAAAACATTTTGATTTTTAACTTGAGTTTGAAACCAGATAGGATGATGAAACCAAATTCATTTCAAGCATATTACCACCCTATATTTTGTGTAAAAAAATAAAGTTGATACGTAAAACCGTCTGAGCGTAATTCACGTTTTTATAAATTTAAACAAAAGTTGCCTACCATATTTGGTCAGGCAAACTTTGAAGCTTACAAACTTTTATTTTTCTATTTGGATGAAATTTCGTATTTAAGGGTTCTCTTGAATGCTGAATTCGAATCCGATATCGGTTCATGTGAAAAAAATATATTGAATATACTTTACTTGAAAAATTTTAGCTTTTACACTGTAAAATGTGATAGAAAATTCTTTTAGCCCGAGAATTCCATCTCAACACCCTCAAAACTCAGGAAACGTATGTATATATATATATATATAGATATCAATAAAAAAAAAAAAAAAAAAATATATATATATATATATATATATATATATATATATATATATATATATATATATATATATATATATACTAATTGGGAGAAATAATTTGTTACTTTAATTATTATTAAAATAATTATAATTATTAATTATTTATTGTAATTATAACTTATTACAAATTAATATTTACATTATATACAGACAGAACCACATATTAGATATGATTGTTAAGTATTTACAATTTTTATTTTATTCTTCAAACCCAGAACACATCTCTAACCCGTTTTGTAATCTTTGTTTACTGGGTTCTAATAACTGAAGCTTATTACATTACAATTTCATTTTCATTATATTCAACAAAATCCTGTCAGCAACAGAAGTGAGGCAGTTATTGCTATAATGTTTTTATGTCAACTATCACAATCATATTTTAACATGTTCAACTGCAAAATAAAATAAAAATTGTAAATACTTAACAATCAAATCTAATATGTGGTTCTGTCTGTATATAATGTAATTATTAATTTGTAATAAGTTATCATTACAATAAATAATTAATAATTATAATTATTTTAATAATAATTAAAGTAACAAATTATTTCTCCCAATTAGTATATATATATATATATATATATATATATATATATATATATATATATATATATATATATATATATACATACGTTTCCTGAGTTTTGAGGGTGTTGAGATGGAATTCTAGGGCTAAAAGAATTTTCTATCACATTTTACAGTGTAAAAGCTAAAATTTTTCAAGTGAAGTATATTCAATATAATTTTTTCACAAGAACCGATATCGGATTCGAATTCAGCATTCAAGAGAACCCTTAAATACGAAATTTCATCCAAATAGAAAAATAAAAGTTTGTAAGCTTCAAAGTTTGCCTGACCAAAATGGTAGGCAACTTTTGTTTAAATTGATAAAAACGTGAATTACGCTTAGACGGTTTTACGTATCAACTTTATTTTTTTACACAAAATATAGGGTGGTAATACGCTTGAAATGTATTTGGTTTCATCATCCTATTTGGTTTCAAACTCAAGTTAAAAATCAAAATGTTTTTCGAATTTTCCAATTTTTTTAATAGGTTTTTGTTCATCGAATTTTACATTTATATACATCAAAAGAAAGCTGAGACCCTCCTCTTTCCAGCGATACCAACCAGTGAATTGCATGACAAAGTAATGACGATTTAAAGGTATGTAACCAATAATCGGTTTTAAAATTTCATTTTCCTGGAAGAGGGTGAAAAAAATTATATTTTTTGATTTTGTTGAATAACCGTTTTTTAATGTTTTTGGGGGTGCTGAATTAGAATCTAACCTCAATTTTTGTGTGAAAAAATCTATAGAGGTAGTTTGCTTGAAAAACTAATCATTTTTTTTAGAATTTAATTAACCTAAACCAAAATCTATGGAGCGACTTAGCGATTTTTCCTTTAATTCGCAATCAAAACTGAAAATCCTGGTGCAAGAATCATGTCGATATCATTTTTTAAACTCGAGATAAAAAATAAATTAGTTTAATGCTATTTTATTTTTTTTCTCGGCTTCTAGGGCCCATTGGTCGGAACGG
Source organism: Euschistus heros (assembly GCA_003667255.2). Taxonomy (NCBI): domain Eukaryota; kingdom Metazoa; phylum Arthropoda; class Insecta; order Hemiptera; family Pentatomidae; genus Euschistus; species Euschistus heros. The sequence goes on from RCWM02000023.1 coordinate 1,701,742, forward strand.
CAAAATATGTGTCTAATATTTTTGACCAGGAACCTCCAAAAAAATTGCCAACAAGATCCGTGAGAGACTGAGTGTGTCCTCCCCTTGTTAGTGGTAATAGTAGTACAGGCAAATGAAATTCCCGATTGTTGGGTATTGCATAAATGGATAATTGGTTGATTATGATGTATATTATATATAAATGTATATTATCATTCTGAATGTATTAAATTGGAATAACATGTATTGAGACTTAGGACGTCTGATTTTTTGTTTATTGTGCGATTTATAAAATTTATTTTTCGCACACCTTGTATTCTTCGCATTCGCCAGCTTTCTGTTAGATTTCTAAGTTCCTTCATCACTGTAATTGCATGAGGTCCATGTGTTGATGTGATTTCTTCATAAAATTCCATTTTTCACTAAAGATATGTTACAATAATTTCTCAATTTGTTAATATAGATATTTTTTTGGAAAGCTGTCGAGTGCGAAGAATACAAGGATACTTCTACTATATTTACCACACACACACACACACACACACACACACATATACATATATATATATATATATATATATATATATATATATATATATATATATATATATATATCTAAGATCGTTAAAACGTGATTTATTCAATGAAAGTACAGAATTAAATTACACGTAAATACAACAGTAAGTTTCATCAAACAACAATTAAAATAGGTTAATGAAGGTTAAGATAAAGTAATAAACACAGATGATAAATAATAAAGCAAGTCTTCCTGCAAAAATAATTCAGGATAAGTCGCAAATAATTCATCAATCCTAATTTAGTAATATTTAATTCACACTGCTTGAAGCTAAAACCTAAATTGTACCTTTGCTATATTTTTATTCAGTGATAAATTATTATAAGTACGTTATTAAGTTAAATACATTTTTTTTATCAGGAATATTTTAAAAGTTAATAAAATTTAATGGTGACATATTTATGAATATTACTATATTCAGTTCATTCCTTCTTATTTTGACTCTAAAAATGCTTCAGATATGTAATACTTGATATTCTTCTAATATACTTTGTGCATGCACCATGTTTATAGCATCTTACATGAATCGATTGTAACTACAGCATTTTATTAATTGAAAAGAATTTTAATCTATTAAAAAAAAAATGTACTAAATAATTAAATAAAAATTAGTTTTTTATGATTTATAGAAATAACTGTAAAAAATACTAAATTTAATTAAATAATCTTAATGTAACACTATAAAAAATCATACATAAATAAAACTAGTGTTTAGCTCAAAGGATCTTCAATTTTCAACTTATATATTATTTAATAGCGTAAACAACTAAATTTCAGTAATGAGCTACTTTATTTCATCAGTTAAGGGATAAAAGTTGTCCAGAAAGGTTATGGAAACATGAGTTTGGAAAGAAGAGTTGGAACACAGGCCGACATACACACGCGGGATGACTGCTTGTCAAAGCAGATATCGGAGCAAGCATCCGTCTCGCATACGATAAGACAGCTGAAATGAATCAAAATGGACAATGAACGCTGGCAAAACAATGGAAAACTGCAAGAAGAAATCAGTTCTAATGCACGCCATAGATAAGAGCGCTCTTTTGCAGATTCCACCAACACCAAAAGTACTGCAGGATTTTGGCTTCAAACGATGGAAACTAAAAATTACGATACACACAACAAACAGCTGCTATTACTGTGGCAGCCAAATCACAAAATACTAAGCATAAAGTAATTCCACCTGAATTTCATTTTATATTACAAAGTAATTATAGATTTTATAAGGACATGAAAAACTTTAATCATTAACACTTGTTATCCCGCAAAAATGCTGATCCGATAGTATTAAGAAAGATAACTGTCAGACCTAAGGGAGAGGTCGGCACCCAGCTGTACCTACACGTAACATGATGTTTAATTATTTTATCCGGGTAGATCTCCTAATAATGTCCTCTTTAGCCTTCTTTAGATATATTCTGGCATTTTTTTCGGGGCCATAGTTTGTATTAGATTGTTTATATGACCATAGAATTTGTCATAACCTTTTTTGTATGAAGTCACGACATATCCACAATCTTGTGCCATAAGGATCTTTAAGAGGTAATGAGTTAAATGGAAAAGTCTGCATTGCTGAATATGTGCTTTTTTAGGAACTTCGTAAATTTGTGGGTAGTAGGTCCATAATGGGTTTGGTTAGTAATTATAAGTATTTAGTATTTGCATCATTTTCGATTTTGATCGTTTATGTAGAATGTCTTTAAGCCCTATCAGTTTCGCATGTCATTTTTCTGTCAAAAAGTAATTCTAAATATTGAACAGTGATAGTTTGCTAAATGAGAACATTGCTAATGTAATCTGGGGATCCTTCGTTGTTGAGTCCAATAATTGTTGACATTAATTTTGAAGAGCCCATGATGACTGGATGATGTCTGAATTTCTTGTTAGAATTGCAGTATGGTGTGCGTAGGTCGCTATTGTTGTGCTAGTTTAAATTGGTTACGCCATGTTGGCGTAGTATGCATAGTATTGTGCATGGAATGTTTAAGAATCAATCCCTGTGGTACTCCATCCCTTATTGGTTGGATACAAACCTTTTCGAATAAAGTCGGAAGTACCCAAGCCTTTTCGAGCAGAGTGAAACCTGTCGAAAAGGAAAGAAATAAGGTAGCAGTAGCCTAAGCAACGAGTATTTCCTTCCTTATAGATTGCCCAGAGCGAGATCCCATTCCATTGATGGCATTTATTTTTTTATAATAAGGTTCATTCCATTCGACATTGACATTTAAGTCACAAAATATGTTTTTGTAGCTATCTTACCATCTCATTTTCGCTTGTTTGAAATATAGATCGTAATGTATGACAAAATAATTTTAATATTTACAGATGGTGATACAAATCTAATGCATCATAAAATGACATGAAACTATTACACATATTAAGAAAAGTAAAAACCACTTCAAATATTCAGCTATTCGTAACATTGATTCGGAAAATAAGACATTCACATTAGATGATAATCAACAAGAAAATAACATAGAAATAACTGCCAAACCAAATAATAATTCCTGATAAGAAGTAAGCAAATAATATTTCATCAAGATATATGAAATTTTGTGTGCTATGAAGTTCATCCTCTAAAGCAACCCTTATTATAACTTCAAGTAAGAAAGGCTACCGCAAACTAATTCTACTACCTGGATCTGGTTTATTGTTTCTTTTGTCAGAGGGTTTAAGACCCAGAGGCTGATAAAATTTCAACTGCGATGAGCCGACAAGGAGAGGAGAAGGCACACCCGGAACTGTAGGATATTAAAATAAGGTGCTGGACGGTAGTAGCCTGTTTACTACCGGAAATAAACAGACCTGCGAACGTACGGAGTGCTGCTTTGTTGGAAGCATGGCGGCGATATAAGAGAGTCAGAGGCAGCCGCTGCTAGACTTTTTAACGATAAGGCAGTGAGGGAGGAATTAAAAGCTGGATGCTGGGGGCGGCAGATAACCGGAGGCGGTAAAAAGACAATACTGAGGCCCTCATGGCTGTTTTTCCGCGCCGCCTCACAGATACCGTCCGCTTCTTACTCTAACAGTAGAGATCTTTTTAACGACTGTCTTATCAGCTTCCCAGGATAGTCTCCTCACAAATGTCTAATGCATGCTCGCATGAGCTACCCCGATAACAGCCCTATTCAACCACAAATATAAAGAGTCCAATTCCACCGCAAGAGTTGAGTCGCTAACGTTAATTTGTTGCAGAGTTTCCATCTCCCCCTCCCAGCTACAGCGAGAATATCACGGAGCTAATGTTGCCGGAATAAACGACAGTTCAAAACTTGTACTTCTGATAAATACCTCGCTCGTGGAAGGAAAGAAGTCATAATACTCATGGCTCCTTTAAAAATAATTTATATACAAAAGCGAAAAATATCCTCAAAATCCATCGGCTAAAATCATTATTATTATTTTTTTTTTTTATTCGAATACGCTTTTAACTTTTATTGATTTGAGATATAAAAATTAATCATGATCCTGTCCACATTTTTACGAATGGTACATTTGAAAGGAGTTCTGTATAAAGGCTTAATGTGGAACAGTATTTTGATAGGAAAGCATTTTTACCAAGTGGTGGGGCCCATTAGACATGTGTGATGTATGATACGATACATTAACTTCAGCCATAAGTGTTAAAAACATAGTTTGACTACCTCTGTGGATTTTCCGTAGGTATTAATCTGTTAAACACCTGGGGGGGGGGGGGGGGTAGTCGTGTGTTTGAGCCTATCAAATAATTTGATACACCCTCCTTGTAATGAATTCATCTTCGCTAAGTATAGTGATGAGTGTAATATGTCAGTTTTTGTACTTTGTAACACTGAATGTCGATCTATTGCAATTTTGACGTTGAATGTGAGATTTTAGCTAGCATTAGAGTTCCATAAAAGAAAGCCGGTCTTATCTGACACTTATAAATCACTAATTTGAGGCGAAGCTAGGTGTTCTATGAACTCAGTAAATGGTTCAGTCTGTATAATTTAGTTATCAACGACTTAACCTTTTGATTGCATTGGCCTAGTGGTGTGAGGTAATTGTCTTGTGACTATCAGTATACTGCCCGCTTGCCTTATCCTATCCTATATGTTTTCGGGTTTGAAGTACCTTACTACCGGTGCTCGACATATCAAAAAAATTTGAACGAAGACGTAAATAAAACCTTTAACAAGATATTATAGACACTTCAAATCTATTATTTTCAATTGTTATTCATTATTTTCAAATATTATTTTCAATTATCTCGTTTCCTTAAAAAGTAAATCTACACTTGCCTGAAATATATATCTCAATATATATCTCATGTGTTTAATATATTAGTTAATAATACTAATAACTTACAAAAATAATATATTAGAAGTATAAAAATAATATATTAAACAAATTATGAATTTTTCAGAAGGAAGAGGAGTAGGAATAGATGTTTAGGAAAATAGACCAAAGAAAAATTAATTTAGTCATTTTTCTCGTAAATATTTCTGTTTTCAAAAAAGTAATTTTGTAATATGTTAAAAGTGATTTCGTCTCCTAATTTTAACGTACTTTTAAATAAAAAATAAAAAAGAGCAAAAAATAAACAAAAAAAAAAAAAAACGATGTTTGGTTAATTAATAGTTAATATTTTTGCTGCTCCTCTTAGAGGTATTTTAGCTATACCAGTTTGTACCATTAAACATAAATAGTAATGTAACAGAAGAACAGATGGCAGCACTCTACGAGAAATCTTTTTTTTTTTACAGGTCATCCCGACTACTGTTACTACCAGGGTTTGAAATCAATAATTATTTTTTCCAAAAAATCATATAATAATTATTATATTTGATTTTTAATTTAAAAATCATTCCTGATTTATAAATAAAAATTTTAATTGATTTTTGATGTTTATTGATTTGATTAAAAATTATGATTACTCACTGAGTGATATGGTATTGCATTAATAATAATGATTAATTTGCGATCAAAAAAATTTTGATCAGAAAATAAAAATCACCTTTTACACAAAAAATTGATTAATATGTTTGTATACAATATTAATGTACACAATTTCAATATTATATATATATATTTCTAAATAGAGAACGGCTCGTCCGATTTTAATAAAATTTGATAATTATGTTTCTTTCGTACTTATTAACTTATATTTAGGGTTTTAACAGTTTTATGAATTATTGGGGGGTGGGGGGGATATATTTCTAAATAGAGAACGGCTCGTCCGATTTTAATAAAATTTCATAATTATGTTTCTTTCGTACTTATTAACTTATATTTAGGGTTTTAACAGTTTTATGAATTATTGGGGGGTGGGGGGTCTATATTTCTAAATAGAGAACGGCTCGTCCGATTTTAATAAAATTTTATAATTATGTTTCTTTCGTACTTATTAACGTATATTTAGGGTTTTAACAGTTTTATTTATTATTGGGGTGGGGGGCTATATTTCTGAATAGAGAACGGCTCGTCCGATTTTAATAAAATTTGATAATTATGTTTCTTTCGTACTTATTAAAGTATATTTAGGTTTTAACAGTTTTATTTATTATTGGGGGTGGGGGGGGGGGGGGGCTATATTTCTAAATAGAGAACGGCTCGTCCGATTTTAATAAAATTTAATAATTATGTTTCTTTCGTACTTATTAGCGTATATTTAGGGTTTAGCAGTTTTATTAATTAGGGGGGAGGGGGGCTATATTTCCTCCCCACCCCACTAATTAATAAAACTGTTAAAACCATAAATATATGCTAATAAGTACGAAAGGAACATAATTATAAAATTTCATTAAAATCGGACGAGCCGTTCGCAATTTAGAATTAGCCCCCCCCCCACTCCTCTCTCTAAGAAAAATAATGAAGATGGCGATATTTCAAAATCTTTAACACTAAAAGAAAACTTAAATATAAATGGTGGAGGTCTAAACTGATATTCCGATATTTATTTGGCTATTTAATGGAAGAAATATTATAATCGAATTAAATTTGCAAATCATTCATGACTTAACTTACAAGAAATAGTAATCCGTAATTCAACTATGTAATACGTGATCAAATTACATTTAAGAATTACATTGTAATCCCAATTGAATTACTATTGCTATAATATTGAACTATTAAACTATTGATATAATTTGGTGACTAAAATTAAGGGAATAAATTATAATTTAAAGAGAGAGAGAGAGAGAGAGAGAGAGTGTGAGAGAGAGAGAGAGAGAGAGAGAGAGAGAAAAGAGAGTGAGAGAGTGAGAGAGAGGAAAGGAATTTTTTTTCCCCCTCTTCCTCCATTTAATATTATAATGATTAAATATCATTCCGCCATCTTAAAACAGTTAAATAGTCTAATATTTAAAAAAGTGTCCATAATCTAATTGTGGATGGAAAGAGTGGCCAAGGATGTCCTTCGGCCTCAAAAAATCGTCAGATCCTGGCAGATCTGTAAAACAGTGTCCTTATAACAGGAGCCATCTCTTAATCCAGTCTCCCGTAGAATGAGTTAACCACGAATGAATATCCTTTCGCCATGTTAAAACAGTTAAATCGTTAAATATTTTTTAAAAAGTGTCCTTTTAAGGTCCGCCATCTTAAAACCGTCAAATATTTTAAAACAGTATCCTGGAGGACAACAATGGCGGAAGTTATCCTTCGGATAACTTAAAAAACCGTTAAGAACATATTATCCTTAAGGACGAAAAAGCTTATTCTAATTGTGGATAGAGAGAGTGGCCAAGGATGTCCTTCGGCCTCGAAAAAAAACGTCAGATCCTGGCATATCTGTAAAACAGTGTATAATCTAATTAAATAATTATAATAATAGTATAACTACACCTGAGCACTTGGAAAAAAATTCTGATTTTAAAACTTAACTCTTCTAGCTCTACGTAGTCAGGCAGTTTTTTTGTGTTTTTTTTTTTAAATATTTTTAATTGTATGTATTTATAATACATAATACAAATACATACATATAATCATATATATACATATAATTCATAATACATTTGTAAGCCAAAATTTGTAATGGATTTAAAAAATAAAGATGTTCTGTGGCTAATAGTTGACTATATTATTCACCACCTACTACTCCAGACTCAAAAAAAATATCATAGAGATAATTCAAAAAATTTAATTTTCTGATTTAGAAAGGAATTACTCAAAAATAATTATTATTGTTGATTGAAAAAATTTTGTTCAAAAATAATGATCAGAATTTGATTTTTTATAACATATGATCAAAAATAAAAATCGATCATAATAAAAATCATCAAATGATTTTTAAAATTCCTGATAAAAATTTTGATCGGATTTGATTTTTATTTTTATGTTTTTTAATTATCGATTTCAAACCCTGGTTACTACTGTAGATATTTATAAATATTTTTTTAAATTCATTGTGTGGGAATATAAATATATGCATTTAAACTATTAAACAATAATAATAATAAAAAATACTACAATTATTGTTCGTTTTGTTATAGGAATATTGAAACAATTGTAATTTCTTTAATTTGCTTTGTTAACCTCCATGCAATGAAATCTTAGCACATCATACATTTAACCTACTTACGTGTGGTGAGATTTCGGATTCAGCATAAAACAAAAAGATTTTACCTAAAAACAAAGAAAATATTGTTAGTGAGATAAAATTGAAGAAACAAATATAAATAACAAATTGAATTATAGTATTAAAAAGACAACCCAAATATTTAACTTATATAAAATAAATAAATAAAATTTTAAAAAATCTGATTTAAGTTAAACAAATTTAAAGAGAACCATTACACACATTAATATCTAATAAATTGGTAAAAATATATAGCGTCATTATTCGATAATTTACAATCTGGATTCGATCAACTCCAGGTAATAAACCACAGATAGAATGCATGTTGTACAATAAAACCGAACACAATTTATCGCTTTCAAATCTTTTTAACCACTCATGTTACAAGAACAAGACTAGCTCCATGGACTGACTACTCGTAAACATATTCATGGATGCTAAATTACAGAAGATAAAAGTTAATTAAATTGCAATTAACTATTCATTATATTTTATGTAAATAAAATTTGAGTCATGTTATTGAGAGATAATATAAATATTTAATTTAATCTACAACGAAATGTTTTTAACTCAATTAAAAAAACAAAAACAAAAAAAAAACCTATGAAATTCATAATGTGTTTATTTTATGTATAGTTAGAGATAACTATTGATAACTAATGATGAGATAGCAAATAATTAATAATATATTAATTATTATATATATAATATAAAAAGATATATTATTTAATTAGTGTAAATCATTAGATATGGTCACTTCACCAGTTATGGGCAGGTTTCTTCCTTTATAGCAAAAATAACCTATTGCTTGTTTTATTTCATTCGTTTGCTGTCAGGGTCCTCAAGTAATGTTTCTCAGTACTACTTATTAGTGAATCCTTCTTTCCTATCCATTTCTGTTTGACATAGTAAATATTTTCCCGAATTAGTGTTGTGCAACACCTCTTGTGTGTAGAATGCGTGGTATTACCAATGAAAATTATTAGGCAGGAATACTTCAGAATTCTTTGCCAATTTCAGCTATAACTATATATATAACTAGTGAGTGTGATGATTTTTTTTTTTAAATATTTTTTAGTTTTTGAAAATATTTTAAAACTGTATTAACATAGTGTTTTCATAGTTTTAGTTCTTGATTTTTTTAATAACCTCAAATCATTAATATGTATAAATAGTGATTTTTAAAACAATAAAAATAATTGTTTACAAAAATTTCGTTCATATGACCATAACTAGTTTTAAGGTGGCTCCACACGCAACGGAAAACCGGAAGGGCATGCCTTTGAGGTCTTAGGCATTCCGGCAAAACTGTACGTGTGGATGGAGAATTCTGTTGAGGTTGAGGTTGAGGCTTGCCTGCAGTGCTAACAAAAGGCCTGGCTGAAATCTTACATCCCGTAGAATGAGTTAACAAAGGCGGAATATCCATAAAATCGTTAAAAATTTTAATATTTCAAAACAGTATCATTAAGGACAGCTATGGTGGAATATCCTTGGGATAACTTAAAAATCGTTAAATATTCTAATATTTCAAAACAGCATCCTTAAGGATTACAATGGCGGAATATCCTTCCGCCATATAAAAGTCGTTAAATCTTAAACATATTTTAAAAACAACATCCTAAAGGATAACAATGACGAATAATTCTAAATTGTACCTTAAAAACGACAGCCGATTTTAATAAAATTTGATAATTATGTTTCTTTCATACTAATCTTTTTTTAAAGGGCGCTAAAAATTATGTTTTATTTTAGTGAGGGAGGTTTCTAAATTTCTACTATAAGAACGACTCAGCCGATTTTAATAATTATGTTTGTTTCATACTAACTAACCTTTTTTTAAGGGTTCTAACAGTTATATTTTAATTTTTTTTTTGAGAGGCTCCAAATTTATACCTTAAGAACGAAAGCCGGTTTTAATGAAATTTAATAAATATGTTTCTTTCACACTAACTTACTTTTTTTTTTAATGGTATTAACAGTTATCCGTTAATTTGGGAGGGCTCTAAATTGGTACCTTAAGAACTATAGCCGATTTTAATGAAATTTATTAATTACGTTTCTTTCACACTAACTTACTTTTTTTTAATGGTATTAACAGTTATCCGTTAATTTGGGAGGGCTCTAAATTGGTACCTTAAGAACTATAGCCGATTTTAATGAAATTTATTAATTACGTTTCTTTCACACTAACTTACTTTTTTTAAATGGTACTAATAGTTATGTTTTTAATTTGGGAGGGCTCTAAATTAGTACCTTAACAACGACAGCCGATTTTAATGAATTTAATAATTCCGTATCTTTCACACTAACTTACTTTTTTTAAATGGCACTAATAGTTATGTTTTTAATTTGTTCCGTGTTAAGCTTTGTTATATTTACATAAAGGAGATAATTCCAAAGTTCCATAAATGGATTCCACTTGATGCAACGAATTCTCCTCTACTAATTCAAAAGGGCCAAGAAAATATTCAGGATTATTCTCAACATTATTTGTCTCATCTTTGGGTAGTTTTTCTACAAATATTTTTGATGCGCAAGTTGGACATAGAGCATGTCCACCAATTAGTTTAATATTCACATTTTTACTCTTGAAGATAGGAATGAAGATTAAGGGGAGGGACCCCACTTGCAGAGACATGTAGGTACAGGAAAGATATAGACTGTGCAAGCAGTTGCACATGGAAGAGTTCAAATCTAAACATGTAAAACTCACATTAACTTGTTGCATCATAAGAACTGATGTGTCAGTTGATATTTTACAATATTTTACAACTTACAAACATACTTGTATTATATACTTACATATTTTTTTTTAATTAATGTACATTTTTAAGTCAAGTAATTCATTTAAATGTGAGTTAAGTTCATTATTTCAAAACTCTAAATATAATTTAATTTAACTATAATTTAAACTCGTTAATTAACATAATTTCAAGCCTCTAGTTGCTATTTTAGCATTGCACGAGTGTATTAAAAAGGTAGCGTTTTTATTGAAATTCACAGCTCTATACCTCAAAATATAGTTGAGTCTCAGTCATAATTTTTTTTGTGATGTATTCTTATTAGTATAAAAAAACATTTTTTTTAAATTTTCACCTTTTTTCATTCAGTCCCTTTTCAGAAATTGACCTATAAAAATTGGAAAAAAACATGCTTTCAGCCATTTTTGAAAAGCCATAGAGAAAAAAAGGGTACATTCTCAGGACTAAAACTTATGCTGCTGGTAGTATTACGTGTACTCAACACAGAAATAAAATATTATTTGTGAATCTCTTCTCCTTCCTAAAAATGAATTGCCTTAAAAATTAACGATTTTTAAATTTTTTTTTTCGAATTTTTGAGAAAGAGTTTGAATAACTTTCTTGCATGATATTAAAATTAAAATAATGTCCTTTTGAAGGTCATTTCATGCTGAACACACTAGTTTTTTAATTAATCTGATATCCTTAAAAATGACTTCGCAATTAAATTTTCTGCAACCCCGTTTTTTCATAAAATTCACTAAATCATCACTTTAAAATGGCTGACAAATAAAAAATATGCCTTGTAAATTGTTTTTTAATTGGAGTTTTGTTAATGTCTACCAATAGGGAATCCATGATAAAAGAATCAGGAAAATAAAAAATGTTGAGCAACAAATTATATTTAAATTGGGTGATTTGAAATGGATTAACCCTAGTATGTAAACTACACTATAAAATTCAATGAATCCATAGTAGTTTCATAAAATAAGGCTCCAAAAGTCCATTTTCAAGAAAAACTGTTGAACTTTAACTTTCAACGAATTCTTATCTTTTTTGGTGTGCTGAATCCGAATATGAACATTGCTACAACGGCTTCATACCAAACATCGTAAAATACCGGTTATTTTCGGTTTTTACCCATAAGACGACAACAAAGCATTTTTTCAAAGTTCGTTTTGAAATATAACCTGCAGCTATTTTTTGGTTCATTTTTCATTACAAATCAGAAACTATTCGTCGAAGCAAAATTTCGTTTTTTTTCACCTAATAACTGGTTCAAAAACATAAAGATAAATCTTAAAAAACAACAAAAATAATAAAACCGTTAAATCTTAAATATATATATATATATATATATATATATATATATATATATATATATATATATATATATATATATATAGCTAAATAAAAGGTTCGCGGGACTGAGTTTTTAAAAAGAGGTTTTTATTGAATTACATACATTGGTACAAGAAAATGCAAAATCTTATAGCCTATTACAAAAACTTCGTGTGGAACATCTGGCATCACAACGCTTAGACGGCAGAGTGTCGCCGAGGCCAGGAGAAGGTGGCCTTTTATAGGGTTATTTAGGAGAGGGGATATCGTACATTTGTTTATATTGCTAATCCCACTTAGCTACTCTTATCTATATATATATATATATATATATATATATATATATATATATATATATATATATATATATATATATATATATATTTGAATAAATTAAATACACCAACAGAAAGATGACATTTCATAATGTGCCCTGCTACTCATTAGCCCAGACTATGATATCACGTTCTGATTGGAATTAGTGTTATCTAGCCCAATATTGATTTATTTATTTTTCTGTTGGTGTATTTAACTTCTTCAAATAATCCAAAAAAAAAAAAAAAAAAAAAAAAAATTACATGTATGTAACATTAGGTAATCAACAAGAATTACTTGTGGGGTGGGGTTACTCCCACCCCACCTTAACTCCCTAAAAATAAGTTTATTTATCTTGGGGGGGGAGGGGAGAGGGAGGGAGGGAGGGCTTGCCACCTTCACAACTCTTTACTCCGCATGCATATGGACAAGAGATAAAATAAACTAACACTTGTATTCAATCAAGAAGTTTTTTCTACGTAAAGCAATCTAGTATATATTCTCTAGCGTGTTTTTAGACTCAAAAGGTGGAATGCAATTATATCATGAGTTTCACCACTAAAAAGCTAACTAAATTCCGCAGTTTTGGGGAAATATTACCTCCTCCCTCCCCCCTCACCAAATTAAAACATAACTGTTAGTTTTAGCACCCTAAAAAAAAAAATTGTTAATGTGACAGAAACGTAATTATCAAATTTTAGTACAATCGTTGTTCTTACGGTACAGATTTAAAGCCCCCCCCCCCAAAAAAAAAAATTAAAACATAACTGTTAACACAAAAAAAAATTAGTGTGAGATAAACGTAATAATTAAATTTTATTACAATCGGCTGTTGTGCTTAAGGTACAGATTTAAAGCCCCCTCAACAAAAAAAAAAAAAAAAAATTAAAACATAACTGTTAACATCTAAAAAAAAATTTAGTGCGACAGAAACATAAATATCTAATTTTATTAAAATCGGCTTTCGTCCTTCAGGTACAAATTTAGAGCCCCCTCCCAAATTAAAACATAACTGTTAACAAAGAAAAAAAAAATTAGTGTGACAGAAACGTAAATATTTAATTTTAATAAAATCGGCTGTCGTCCTTAAGGTATAAGTTTAGAGCCCCCGGAAAAAAACAATTAAAACATATCTGTTAACACAAGAAAAAAAAATTAGTGTGACAGAAATGTAAATATTTAATTTTATTAAAATCGGCTGTCGTCCTTAAGGTATAAGTTTAGAGCCCCCCGGAAAAAAACAATTAAAACATATCTGTTAACACAAGAAAAAAAAAATTAGTGTGACAGAAATGTAAATATTTAATTTTATTAAAATCGGCTGTCGTCCTCAAGGTACAAATTTAGAGCCCCCCCCCAAAAAAAAAAAAACAATTAAAACATAACTGTTAACACCTAAAAAAAAAATTAGTGTGACAGAAACGTAAATATTTAATTTTAATAAAATCGGCTGTCGTCCTTAAGGTATAAGTTTAGAGCCCCCCGGAAAAAAACAATTAAAACATATCTGTTAACCCAAGAAAAAAAAAATAGTGTGACAGAAATGTAAATATCTAATTTTATTAAAATCGGCTGTCGTCCTTAAGGTACAAATTTAGAGCCCCCCCCCCCCCCAAAATTAAAAACATAACTGTTTACACCTAAAAAAAAAAATTAGTGTGACAGAAATATAAATATCTATTTTTATTAAAATCGGCTTTCGCCCTTAAGGTACAAATTTAGAGCCCCCCACAAAAAAATTAAAACATAACTGTTTACACCTAAAAAAAAAATTAGTGTGACAGAAACGTAAATATCTAATTTTATTAAGATCGGCTGTCGTCCTTAAGGTACAAATTTAGTGCCCCCCCAAAAATTAAAACATAACTGTTTACACCTAAAAAAAAAAATTAGTGTGACAGAAACGTAAATATCTGATTTTAATAAATTCGGCTTAAGGTACAAATTTAGAGCCCCCCCCCCCCCCCCCCCCCAAAATTAAAACAAAACTGTTAACACAAAAAAAAAAATTTAGTTTGATGAAAACGTAAATATCTAATTTTAATAAAATCGGCTGTCGTCCTTAAGGTACAAGTTTAGAGCCCCCCCCCCCCCCAAATTAAAACGTAACTGTTAGCACCCTTAAAAATAGGTTAGTTTGAATAAAAGTAATATTATTAACAAAGTTTCTTTTAATATCGGCTGTCGTTCTTAACCCTTTACCAAGCAATGTATCCTGGATGATACACGTATTTAATGCTGATTGCTCAATAAATGACGTAGTATCCGCCGCATTATCCTACTCATTATCGTCTAATATCCTTTATTCAACCTTAGATTTCATGATACGTGTGTGCAAGTTTAGAGCCCCCCCCCCCCCAAATTAAAACTTTACTGTTAGCACCCTTAAAAAAAGGTTAGTTAGTGTGAAAGTAATATAATAACCAAGTTTTTTAAAAATCGGCTGTCGTCCTTAAGGTACAAATTAAGAGCCCCCCCCCCCAAATTAAAACATAACTGTTAACACCTAAAAAAAAAATTAGTGTGACAGAAACGTAAATATCTGATTTTATTAAAATCGGCTTAAGGTACAAATTTAGAGCCCCCCCCCCAAAAATTAAAACAAAACTGTTAACACAAGAAAAAAAAAATTAGTGTGACAAAAACGTAAATATCTAATTTTATTAAAATCGGCTGTCGTCCTTAAGGTACAAATTTAGAGCCCCCCCCCAAAAAAAAATTAAAACATAACTGTTTACACCTAAAAAAAAAAATTTGTGTGACAGAAACATAAATATCTAATTTTATTAAAATCGGCTGTCGCCCTTAAGGTACAAATTTAGAGCCCCCACAAAAAAAATTAAAACATAACTGTTTACACCTAAAAAAAAAAATTAGTGTGACAGAAACGTAAATATCTAATTTTATTAAGATCGGCTGTCGTCCTTAAGGTACAAATTTAGTGCCCCCCCCCCCCCAAAAATTAAAACATAACTGTTTACACCTAAAAAAAAAAATTAGTGTGACAGAAACGTAAATATCTGATTTTATTAAAATCGGCTTAAGGTACAAATTTAGAGCCCCCCCCCCAAAAAAATTAAAACAAAACTGTTAACACAAGAAAAAAAAAATTAGTGTGACAAAAACGTAAATATCTAATTTTATTAAAATCGGCTGTCGTCCTTAAGGTACAAATTACAATACGATACATACCTTCCTGTCTTGAAAGAATATGGAATTGATTTTAAAAAATAATTCCTATAACAGTATCCTAGGCCCCATCCTCTACACGGTGTATACAGCTAACATTCCAACTCATCCTACCACTGTCCTCACCACTTACGCTGATGACACATTTGTGTTACCAGTAAACAATGATCCCTTCATTGCCAAATAACCTATACCCTTAGTCGTAAACCCACGACTTCCTGTCCTACAGTATCATTTAATGATATTCCACTAATCCCTGTTGAACAGATCCGCTACCTAGGACTCCACTTGGACAAACGTCTAACTTGGAATCCACATACAAGACTGAAACGACAAGAAGCTGCCCGTCATTACAAACTACTTCAACATTTACTAGACAAACATTCAAAGATCCCAATTAATTACAAAAGACTAATATACATGACTGTGATTAGACCTATCTGGACGTACGGAGTTGAGCTTTGGGGCTCCACTAAACCATCCTATTCATCTCGTATCCAATCCTTACAATCCAAAATCCTTCGAAAAATCCTCAATGCACCTTACTTTGTCACCAATAAATTTATCTATAAAGATCTTAATGTTCCATATTTTGCAGATTTAGCCCAAATCAGATATCTATCCTTTCATAGTAAGCTTCCCCTAATCTCTCAACTTGCTTCCCACACCATTCCTGATATGTCATAAAAAGTAGAAAGAAGTAAGTAACCTTTGCCATAATTTGTATTAGAAACGATTAAAGAATTCAGGAGCTGCTGTACTAGACTTTTAAATCTCAAGTTAAAAGTTAAGTGATATTTAATATAAGTTTTATGTCTTTGAAAAATAAAGTCTCCGGAGGAATCTTTGAACACAAAATAATTCATCATTTTTTTTAATTATAGCAAATTAGCAAGATAGTAATCAATATCAAAGAATGATTCGAATTTGATCTGTCTGAAACTGATAGTCAATCTCTTAGAGTCAGGCAATTTCAGGTTTGATGTAGCATATTTTATAACATAAAAAAGTGATACAATTTACTTATTTGTTTATTTTTACGGCACTACAGCTCCGGTTACTTGTCTTTGAAAGCAATACGTATTTTTTAACATAATATTATAACACTGTTCTGATTGATCAACTAATTAAATTATAGATTTTAATTTTCAGCTCATTTAGGCATTTAACAGTTTCTTCAACAGACTGAAATACAGTTTTAAAAAAAAAAAAAAAAAAAAAAAAAAAAAAAAAAAAAAAAAAAAAAAAAAAAAAAAAAAAAAAAAAAAAAAAAAAAAAAAAAAAAAAAAAAAAAAAAAAAAAAAAAAAAAAAAAAAAAAAAAAAAAAAAAAAAAAAAAAAAAAAAAAAAACGCAGAAGACTGATTTTAAAAAGTCTTGATTCATTCAATCTAAAATTCTACAATTGATAATGCACGCTCAATAATTAAATTTATACACAATCTCAAAAATATTCTCTTCACTATTTAAATCTTAAATATTATTTAATGAAGTAAACATTGAAATTGCAGCGTTGCTTTGATACTGGCACAAATCATTTAAAATTTAGAAAAATAGCTGATTTAATTTTTGAGTTTTTCAAAATTCCAAGTTTAAAACTAGTAATCTAACTTTCAGATAAAGAGCACAAATAGTTTTACACAATTAATTTAAACGACATTTAAAGCGTGGATTTCCAAATCCAGCCAAGTCCATTTTTAAAAATTTTCCAACCAGGTCGATAAAGGTCGTTTCTCGGTTTAATCAAAGAACGAACCTTTTTCTTGGTACGACTCTTTTCAATGTGATTTAACTACTTTTGCTAAAAAAACCTTCCAACTAAAGATAATCTAGGAGAAAAAATTGGACTTGGCTGGTTTTGGAATTGTACGCTACATGTGAGAAAATTACACTCTATTCCAGTATCTAATTACAATTTTCTTTTTTGTTTTGCCGGTATTAAAGATAAGTTGCAAAAGGACAAATAATTATTTTATGCAATATCGAGCTATGCGATTAAATTATTGAGTGAAGAAAAACATGCTTATTATTCGCAACAAATGCTCACATTGCCTACTACTTCGCAGCTTGAGCTTTGTGCTGTAATTTGTAAGTGTTATATAGATTTATATATAATACTTCTCGAAACAATGACTTCAAAAGATTGGTGAAGAGAGCTCTGCTTTATCACCATCAAAGGGGTCGTTAAAATTATCTACAACTATTAAACGTTTTGTTATCAATAGTTCTATGTCATTGCTTGCAACGGCTGAACGAGAACTCGACAAAGTAATCACATATATAAATTCTATACTCGAATCTTAAAAATAAATATATAATTTTAAATAATCAATTACAATTAGTAAGTTACTATTAGTATGAACCAAAATATTAATCATAATTTAAAAAATAAATTTATATTTTCAATAATATCGAGTAATATTCGTTATCAAATATTTTTCTTTGACAAAAAATAATATATATATAAATATAAACTGTCTAAAGTATAAATCAATGATAACTGAATAAATGATACATATATTCCTGAATGCTCATAATGGACTAATGTCAAAATAATATTTTTAAATCTTTAATGAACAGGAAACTGCTCATCGTTTACGACTTCTTTAAAATTTACTAGCAAAATGTTCAAAGCTTCTGGTCAACAAAAAAAGACCCATAACATGACAGTCATCAGACCTATTTGGACATGTGGAGTCGAGTTTTGGGGCTCCACTAAACCATCTAATTCAGCTCATATCCAATCCTTGCAATCCAAAATCCTCAATGCTCCCTACTTTGTCACTAATAAACTTATCCATAAAGACCTTAATTTTCCATTTGTTGCTGATTTAGCTCAAACCAGATACCTATCCATTCCTAGTAAACTCTATAACCTTTCAAACCCACTAATCTCTCAATTTGCTTCCCATTCTATTCCCGATATTCCTCTGAAGCGTCTGGAAAGAAGATGGCCGAATGACCTGGTAATGTAAATTTTTTTATTGAAATGTAAATGGTGAATGGATCCTTACATGTAATTGACAAATCATAGTAATAATTTCCTCAAGTTTACTTATAGTATATAAGTATACATTTGTAAATATCAATAAATAGTTTGTTTTTTTTTAAATTCTAGAAATCTTTGATGTTACATCCTAACCATAAAACTTATGTACAGTACTTCTTAAAGATATCTTTGACTATTATAGATACTTACTTATTTAATTGAAAATAGATATTCACTATCACAATTATAAATTAATATAATGTATCTCATGGCCTACAAAAATTCTGGAACAACTATGCAAACGATTGGTTAAAAATTATGAAGATAGCAGTGATTAAATTACTGACATTTAAGCATAGTTTGGACAGGATCAGAACAAGGGTTATCTCAGATAACCCTATGTCAAATTTTGCATTGGCCACGGTCATTAAAAAAACGAAAATATATGATCGATAGCCAATGACGATGAAATTTTCGAAAGTAATTAACCCACATCTTATGATTAATAAATGTCAACTGTTCGTACGTATGGGATGTCTTGAGCTCCCATCTTTGGGGACAGCTCGACTTTCTAGTAAATAAAATCTGATTTAAAATTTTGTTTTTATTATCTTTAGCATACATAAAAATCTTCAATTTCTCTCCCTCATCCATATACCCACACGTTGAATACCTTATCCTAGAAATTTCATCTGACAATCATCACCTACTATACGCTGTGATTTATCGCCCTCCTCTTGTTCCGTTCGGTCCTTCCTTCGAATCTTCCTTATTTAACCTTGTTCCTCTCTATTCCAATATTATTATCTCCGGAGACCTCAACACAAATTTCCTTGCTGACTCTAACGATAAGCGTTATTTAGATAACTTATTCTATTTCCTGCGTCTTTTCATTGTACCTTTCGCTCCTACTCACCATTCCCGCTGGTCCGATACATGGTTAGACCTATATATCACAGATTCTCAAAAAAACCTCCTTTCCTCCTCCCAATGTCCTGTGTCCTTCCTATCCTGCCATGACCTAATCCAAATATCCTATGATTTCCAAACCCATCAGCTTCCTACTAAAACCATAACATACCGCAACCTTGACGCCCTTGACCGCGATAGTATCCTAACTCTCCTCGAAACCTTAGATTGGTGTGGAGTCTACTCAACCTCTTCCATTGGCACCATGGTGGAAATCCTCACAACCAATCTCCTCAGTATCCTCGATACCTACGCTCCGCTTAAAACCTCCACCTTTCGCCGTCGGCCTGCACCATGGATGTCTAAAGAAATTAAAGATCTGCAGAGAAAGCGTGAAGCTGCACGAAGACGATTTAGACGAACGAGACTCGCGGACGACTATCAAGCATTTAAAGTATTCCGTAACCTGGTGCAAGTAAGAATTCGACGTGCGAAATCTTCCTATTTCCACGAAGCCCTATTGTCCTCTATTGCCCATCCCATCAACAAAATTCCTAATCCCACCGAACCTTCAGATTATCGCCCAATCTCCATCCTTTCAAACCTTTCAAAACCCTTAGAACGACTGGTACAATCCCCAATTTCTTATTACCTGGAAGGTTCCCATTTGCTCGACCCTTTCCAATCTGGTTTCCGTTCTGGTTATTCCACACAGTCTGCACTAACCAAAATCATAAGCGATATCCATGCCGCCATAGATGAAAAAACTTACCGTCCTGATACTCCTAGATTTCTCTAAAGCTTTTGATTCCATTGATCATTGTATCCTTTTTTCCAAATTAAAAGCTTTAAAATTTTCCAATAGCGCAATTCATTGGTTCCAGTCTTTCCTCTCCGACCGCACTCAAGCAGTATCCATCCCTAATCAACCCTTATCCGATTTCCTAGCCCTCTCTTCCGGAGTAGCCCAAAGTTCCAGCATTTCGCCTCTCCTCTTCAACTCCTACATTAATGATCTCCCCCAGTCAATTTTTCATTGTACCCACCACCTTTATGCAGACGACTCCCAGATATATTTATCCTTTCCTCCTACTGAATTATATGAAGCTTTTTCTAAGATTCAGGAAGACCTCAATAGAATCAGTGCTTGGGCTAACCTGCATAATTTAAAGTTAAATGCAGGAAAAACTCAAGCTATTATAATCGGCTCAAATCCCCTTCTCAGATCCATCACCGATTTTCCTACCCTAATCCTGAATAATCAACCTATCACCTTCTGCTCCTCAGCTAAAAACCTAGGAATCATTATTGACCAAAACCTTTCCTGGAAGTCTCAAATAGCCCAAATAGCCCGAAAATCAATAGGAATCCTCAAATTATTTCACCGTTCCCGCCATTCTCTTTCTCAATCCACACGAAAACTCCTAGTTTCCTCATTCATTTTTCCTCAGTTTGACTACGGGTGTGTGGTGTATGGGGGCCTCTCGATGGGGCTCCGGGACAGATTACAACGTATCATGAACAGTTTTATCAGATTTGTATTCGGAGCCCCGAGACGTTCCCATGTATTTCACCTCTACACTGCCCTGGAGTGGCTCAATCCATCCTCCCGTAGACAATATTTCCTGGGCACCTTCCTGTACCATGCCATTGATAACTATTGTCCACCCTACACCTGTAACCTATTGATATTCAAGTCTTCCGTCCACTCCCAACTCACAACAAGATCACGTTCCTCTGACCTATATACTCCTTTCCACCGAACAGCATTATACCAACACTCCTTCCAAGCTCGATCCACTACCCTCTGGAACTCGATCCCTCCTGAAATTAGACATGCTTCTTCCTTACACTCATTTAAAACTCTTCTATTCCGATATCTCCTTAAATCCCAGTTACAGCCCGCCAATATGAGTGATAATTGAAAGTCAGTTAATCAAATTAAGCATATCCGATGCCGATGAGTTTGCTTCAATGAGTATATCATTATAAAAATTTAAATTCGTTTCTCCAGCAATTGTTTATGTTTTGTTTTTTTCTCTTATAAATTATTATTATTATTTCTTTCCTTTTTCTTCTAACTGATTAAGTGCTATTATCAATTGTATATATATTACTTTTTAGATATTTGTAAATATTTTGTCATATTATCATTCAAATAGGTCTCATATATCTTTTCCTTTCTTTTCACTATATTTATTTTATTTTATTTATTTACTTATTTTTTTTTTTTATATTTCTTTTTATTTCTGAATGCATTGTAATTATTCTATTAGCATATTGTTATTATTATTTTTATTTTTTTTGTCCTACTTTTTTTTTTTTTTTTTCTTTTTTTCTCTCTCTTCTTTTCTCATGTATATATTTATCACAAAGTTCTATTTTTAATTGTATCTTCATATATTACTTTTTATACTTACTATTGTCCATTTGAAATTAAGATAGCCAGACTATTGTACAACTTATTATACATGTCTGTTATTCTTAGGGGACAATATGTCCCAGAATAAAGATTTTTTTTCATTTCATTTCATTCATTCATACATTAACTTTATTTTATTTATATAGTTTCTAAATGACTATGAAGACACTTCTTCCAAAGCCTGCAGGACATACGGCTCTGTTAGGAAGTACATCTTTGCTTTACTGTTTATAGTGTAAAATGTTCACCTAGCCATTTTTCTTTGAGTCTTCTGACTCTCCTTGTCGAATGAAAACTTTTATTAACTTCTTTATTGGGATCATTCATACAAAGCGGACTTACCGCCTACTGAAGTCGTCAGATTTTCACTAACTGCAAATCTTTTAATAACCATCGCTTACTTGATGAACTATATGGGTGTCCACACTTCTGATCAATGTATGAAAATAATACCGTTACTAGTTCATTGTACAGGACACAATTCATTTACTTTTTAACCTTTTTTAAATTTAATTGTACCATACCAAAAAGACGATCTTTAGAAAAAATATTAAGGTCTTACCAGTTCTTATTTTGTCAGTGTTATTGCTAAACTTAATTTTCTGTACAGCTCAATAACCTGCGATTCCTACATTTTTTGTCATAACTGTTACCATTTTCTCTTCTCTTTACCCATGCTGTGTCAGCAGCATGGGGTTTTATTGGCTGGGTGAGGGAAATCAATAGCTTAGAATTCCCTATTCCAACCAGCTTGAACTTAAGATCTTTGGTTTATTAAGTTGCCAAGGTAATGCACTTTTTTTTACAAGTGTGTTAATTCTAAACTACCCCAGCCTCCTCCTATCTGTTAGGAAAGCTAAAGTAAACTCTGAACCATGAGCTTCATTCTTAAAAATGAGAAGACATGTGAGGGCACCTATTCAGTGTGGAATGGACCACATACATGCTCTCTATAACGTGCATTTCAGATTGCTCGAACATTTTCAGAATTCCTCATTTTGTGATACATCTGAATCCGTATATAAATTTAATCAATTTAGATTTAATCACTATCCTGCATAAAATTTAATTTTGTCATGATACTTATTCTAATTTTATATTGGTTATTTAAAATTGAAGTAAATAAAGCTTTTTATAAATAATATATATTTTTTTCTGGAATAAATATATTTGTAAAATTGTAATTCAAGTAAATTAGTTAACAATATTTCACTTTTCGACAAATATTACCAGTTGTGGGGACAGTCAAAAAAATTAATATTGATCAAATTCAAAAATATTTTTGAACAATTAATAATATAAAACGTAATTTACAATTGAACAGGGTTAATTAATGTAAATAACAAAGTGAACAGTTTTGATATAAGGAGCCCTAGAATTTCTAACTCTTTGTGCTCATTCAGACACGTTCTTCAAATGTTAAAAATTAATTAAAATACCTTTCAAAGGACAGTTCGTGTCCATACATTGCTGCCCAACAATTCAATATTACTTCTTAGAAAGTTAACTATATAACTTTAATATGTACATAATTTTTATTTTACAATCGTAATTCTGTTTTGCGATCACAGTGGCCATTCTAGTGAAGGCTGGTTCGCAAACGAAGGATAGGAAGAGAGTGTAGAGATTGAAGATGGTATCTTTACAGCCCAACAGCCATAATTCCTCTTTCCCTATCTCCGTTTCTAAACTTAGATATCTCTCTAGGCTATTTAAATTTTTTCCCATTTAGCTCATTCCTCGGACCGTTTATCTGTCTGAGTTATAATGTCTGACTCCAAGTTCCAAGAGCGCTAGTTATACTCTACAAATAAGATATAGCTCTCAGATAGTTAGATAAACCGTTAAGACTAGTCTTTGTCTTGCAAAACAATCCGTCAGATTAATCGAAATCTGGAAAATTAATTTCTTGAATGTTATAAACACGACTTAGTTAAGATTATAGAAGCAGCAAAGAAAAAAACAAAACAGTAATAAGCTTAAAAAATAGACTTTCATTGAATTATTATTAAAATATCGGATTGTGTGACGTAACTCTTGACTATAATACTCGTTCTTTCCAGTGATACCTTGTTGATTTTTTATCTGTTTTTTTTTTTTTTTTTTTTTTTTTTTTTTTTTTTTTTTTTTTTTTTTTTTTTTTTTTTTTTTTTTTTTTTTTTTTTTTTTTTTTTTTTTTTTTTTTTTTTTTTTTTTTTTTTTACATTCAACGTGATCAAAACTGATTTATCCAAATTCCAAAAAAAAAAAATGTTTCTAGTTGAAATGAAAAACAGGATAATCAATAAAACATTAACTATAGGAAAATATCTCTTATCATTTAGATCAGCTTTTATCAGATCTTTATCGGTTTCCTTATATTGCTTCAAGTATTGTAGTAGACCAATATGCATTTACCAAACCAATAGTGCATTTACTTCCTTTGATGTAAATTATGAAAACTTTTTAATTTTTTTAGTCAAGACATTATTTTAAAATTATATTCCCAAAGTGTACGTTTTCATAAAAAACTATTACGTAATAAAAATATTTGAGAGAAGGTATGCGATGAGAAATATCAAGGATTTTAATGAAATTTTTTTATAATGATAAAAATACAATTAGAATAGACTATCATCAATACAATATCTTATAGATACCTGGGTTTGGTGAAAACATTATTTTATTTATTTATTTTTTTTTTGACATTTAGAATTTCACAATATTTAAAGAAGAAAAATTACTTTTGATTAACATATGGAAGCTTTACCATAATTTTTATTTTTATCTTACTTTCTATTGAATAAATATTTCAAACTGCCTCACTCAAGGGCAGCTTGTAATTACCGTTAATATTGGATAGGGAATAAATTCATACAATACGTACAATAAACGTGGTAAAAAAAAATAAATAAATAAAAAAAAGAATTATAAAGCGTAAAATATATACATGTGTGTGTTTAGTAAGGCTCTTGAGGTTCAGTCAAAAAATAAAAACAACTATTTTGGGGACATTTCGAGACTATATTGTTCTCATAATGCCCTACAGTGAAAAAACAGGTAACAATCAAATTGTATAAGTTATACAAGTTATTTCAAAACATAAAGTTAGCTACAATATAAGTATATAACAACATTTTGTTAGAATAATAAAAAAATATATGATTACAGAATATAGAGGAGTATGAAACTAGTTACAATGTTACTGGTGGATATGGTATTGACTAACTAAATTCTAACAATTCTAGTACACAACTGACCTGGGGAATTTCGGAAAACAGTTAAAAGGTTTGAGGGGGGGGGGGGAGGAATTTCCCAATTGGTAGTAATCCCAAAGATGCAGGTACAAAAATGATTTCCGTATTAAGGTGTAAAATACTTATAAATGGATAAATGATCTGTATGATGTATATTAATGTAAATGTATATTATGTATTATATTAGAATAACAGGTGTTGAGATTTCGTCTGATTTTTTGTTTGTTGCGCGGTTTTTAAATTTTTCTATGTTGATCATTTCTTTAATATTTCTTTTAAAATTATTTTGTTGATGGTGAATAATTTTAGGGGAATCAAATTTAAAAGAATGTTTTGTTTGCCTGTAATGTTTGGTGAGAACTGTTTGGTCAGATTTATTCGGGTTTTTATTTATAGGTTTTATAGGTTTTTATTTTATTTATAGTGCAAATGCATTTATGTTGATAAACAAGTCGTTTAAGATATTGTTGTGATGTACCGAAATAAGACTTGCCACAACTATCTTCAGACGGTATTTCATAAACAATATTAGACTTTGACATAGACAAGATTCTAACCTATCTATATCTTTGGTTTTGGTGAATAATTTTTCAAGGGTGGAGGAATATATATTATAGCTACTAACTATAAAATAAATAAAATATAATGTATAAATGATGATGAGTAAATGGTGTAAATGGGTTCCGATGGAATTTACATGATGTTTAGGGTCAAACATTTTTTAATTGTGATTTAAAAATTTTGTTAGCTACTATGTGTCCGATTTTAAATTAATAAAAAAAAAAGATGCATTAATTTGTTCTGATTATTGTAGATAAAATGTTCGTCTTTTACGTATTGGCAATATAAAAAATTAAGGAGGATATAGGTGAAATATGTAAGAGTGAATCATAGGACTGAGATAGAGCATCCATTTCGGTCTGAATATGGTGAGGATGTTATATTGTATGCGATAAGACACAGATTGAAAACAACCTTATCAATAAATGGAAAATTGCTTGGAGGGAAATAAAGACAACTTATTCAGGAGAGTGACTACAAGTACATATATAGGGCAGTGTTTTTACACTGAAAGATAGTGAAGAGACCCACTACAGCTAGACTATACGAGTTCTAATTCGGTTACTGATAAAGGACAGATAGCTGGCCTGTAATAGAGTGCACATGGATGGCAGATTCCATCTGCTCCGGATCTGGCAGTCGCTTTATCTACCGGCTCTAGTTCACTGCCCTTCTTTATTTATTATTCTATCATACATATATCTATATATATTCACATATGTACATATATATAGCCATGTATTAGTGCATTGCAGTCTTAATAATTCCTAATTTAATACGACCACTATTGGCAATTAGTTGACAGGTTTATGTTTAGTAATTATTGGCTATTTCTTCAATTCTTTACATAGATTTATGTAATCAATTTAAATGATTTTTAAACTTTATATATATATATATATATATATATATATATATATATATATATATATATATATATATATATATATTTTTTTTTTTTTTATCGGGTTTGACGACCTTAGGTCACATACCGAGACACAACAAGATATATATTAATTACGAAATAATTTGTAAAAGAAACTCATGGAAAGACAAGATGACTTTAAAAAAGACCACTTGCAGCGAAGGAACGAAATGGAAAAAATCTACAAATCTCGTTGAAATCCATTCATTACAGAAACTGTATTCCGCATTGAAGATGAAGTTGCAGCATAATGAAAATGGCGCAGCATACTTTTCGGATTAGATGCTTGCTTTACCGAGAAGAGCAACTAAGAACGGAAGTCTATTGAAAAGAATCCAACTTCATTTACTAGCCATCTAGTACTGGTTAGTTGCAGGTCAACTCACCAAACATCAACATTTATTACTTTGCTAAGGTGTAAATTCAAGAATTTAAGACAAAAACATTCCACGATTGACTCGTTTCCTCTGAGTCCCTAAAAACGAATTTAAAACCTCAATTAACTGCTAAAGAAATCAATTGGATAATGAGGTTCCAAAAACTTTTCATAAAAGCTATTGCAATTTTAAGTGACAGCAGCAGCGAGAGAGATGTTTCATTGTGATGAAAGTACGCTAACAGTTTGTTTTGAGCAATTTAATAAGGTGTAATTTGATTTCTATTTTGTATTTCTTTCTATTATATCAGTCCCTATATACAATTGAGGTGTTCCTCTCTTTTATTCAAAGTTTATTTATTATTTAGATTAATAAGATATTTTTTTAGCAAGGGATTTTGTCATTTAAAAACCTGTATGAAAATATATACATTTTTAGTTGGTACATGGACATATTTTCTTCTCAGATTTTTGATCAGTCATATTCATAATTTGGACCCGAGTGTGGCGCGGCAACAATTGAGAGATGGCATTGAGTGCCTGGCGCTTTATTTTTAGCCATTTGATCTGCATCAGGAATTTATATAATTAATTAAATGAAAGCAGTTCTCACAAATAACTGGTTGATGGACTTATTAAATTAAGAGATTTATGTGTATTTTTATCAAACCTATTACGAATGAAATTAACTTTGTTTGTTTATAGTTTCCAATGTAAACAAATATTGATAATATTATAAATACAAAGAATGAAAAAAAAAAAATGTTTAATTAGGCTGCATTATTAAAGTAGCTTGTAAATATTATTGTTTTCATTTATGTTACATAATAGAAACATTGTCTTAATAGCTCGAGTAAATTTATGTAATGTTTTTGTGAAAATTTATTTATAGTGATACAGAATTAAACATTCCATTAAACTCAGTACGATAATAAATAGCTTGCGTAATAATTGAGCTAGTTGCAAAACGTATCGATTGCTGACTCATTAGCCTGTGTTGGACGTGAAAATATTCTTCCTCAACTAACTATTTATTAGAAAAATACAAATATAAATCCACGAATTCTTGTCGATTTGAAGTAATTATTTGCTTCCTAAAATAAACCTTCTAATATTTAGATTAAAAAAAAATAGAAATAAGTTTTTGAGACGTTTTGTTAACAGTCTAAAAAATACAATGTCTTTAATGAAGGATTTTCCTGAAAAGTAACCACAAAGACGCGAGAACGAAACTAATAGGTCAGGTAGAAAATAGTCTGAAATTACGCACCTGAGGTAGTCGTGATGGTATAGAAGGATCAATACAATTAGGAATTTTTATTTTTATTTTTCTATTCTTCACTTTCCAAAAATGTGGTAAATGTAAACTAATAGGTTATGACTATGAAGTGAGATACTCGGTAAAAACTGGACGATCAGTACCTAAATAATATATTACAAGAACCATGCAGAGCATTTAATAATAAGAAGCAGAATTCCAAAGTCGCTTTCCATTTAAATGAAAATAACCACAAAATAAACAACGACTTCAGAGAGAAAATTATATATCACGTAGAAAAAAGTCTAAAATTATTTTTTTATGAGAAAAATAAGAAAGAAAAAGAAAAAGTAATCTTTATTCTGGGACACCTTGTCATATTAGAATTACATAACAGTATAATGAAAAGGAATTATTACTGTCTGTTGCTGTGAACATATCAGACAGCAACATCTGTTGATTATAAATTAGATTTATAGAATTATAAATAAATAAGGTAGAAATTTAAAATTTAAAACTAATCTTCGAGTTCATATAAGAAACAGTCTTACACCAATGCACCATTACACAATTTTGGAAGATTGATAATTGAGGAGTAGGATGAATATATTATTTTTAAAGAAGTGAGAGAAGGAGCATTGTGAATTGAAATGGGTATGGAATTCCAAAATATGGATGCATGAATAATAATAGGACTGGGCCAAGAGGAATCATTAGAAATTTAAAAAAATCTTCAATAATTAATATGATAAGAAACAAGAAATATAGGTTTTTGTTCAAATGATCAGGTAAATATTTCCAATAATCCTATTTACAATTTGTTTCCAGAAGGGAACAGAAAAACCGACTAGTCATAAGGAAAACCTTAGGGATCGACTATTTACCTGATTATTTTGCTGACTACCTGTTCTCCCTTTCTTTATATTCCATCTCAGATTGCTCTATAGTCCAGTATAATAAGGGCTTGCCAAAGAAAAAACTGCCGAACTTCTATTCTAAACGGATCATTATATTTTTGGGGTGCTTCATACCCAAAATCGCAACAAATAGCGGTTATTTTCATAAAGTCTTCAAATATTAATTATAGCTGGAATTATTACCTGCGAAATGAAAAAAAACTACTCCGAAATTGGATCATTACCCACGAAGATATCGTCTTGGGAAAAAGTGTAGAAATTCTCCGCGAAAACATGTTTGTCATACTTTTTTGTCTATAACTCCGAAACTATTCAAAATTACTTTTTTTCGTGTTAAAGCCGAATAAATTTACTGTTAGAATATTATATATTAAGTTTTAATAATGCATCTTAAAAGCACGCTAAAAAAACTCGCACTGTTGTGAAATCCACGTTTTTTGCACATTATTCACTATAACTCTAAAACTATTCGTCTGACTCATAATTTCTTTTTTTTTTTTAATCTAAAAGCTGCTCAAAATTACTATTAAACTCTATATATGAAGCTTTAATCGGTTTCTTGAAATACATATGCCCTAACGCTAAAAATCCCGTAATTATAAGAAATCCACGTTTGTTTGGCACATTTTTCACTGTATGTCCGAAACTATTTGTCCGATCCAAAATTTCATTTTTTGATCTCAAAGCTGGTTTAATTTACTATTGAATTATATAAATATATAATTTATATTACACACCATGTTACACGCCAGCCCACTAAACATGTCATAATTATGATATTTTGTAAAAATATACACATTTAGCATGCTAGATACAATTGATCTCATTCAGGATTAAATACTTTTATAAATTCTCCGTTATCTATGTCATAATATTTTCATGTTTTATGTCATTCCAGATTTCGGTCCTGCACAAGTAGAGGACTTGACACTGGGGTAGATCTGGGGGCGAGTGTCCAGCACACTCACGAGTAGACTTACCGTTAGCTCACCTCTGCTCCTTCTATCTCCCGGCTCATATCAAAAAAGAATTCCGCATATATGGTCTGTGTATGGTTGATTCGTGCTGGCCACGAACTGGGACGTGTGAGGGGAAACAAATTTCTACTTTTGATTAATTTACTGATAACTCTTAACAGAGTCCGACCTATCTGGTGAATAGCAGAAAGCTTAATGAGTGTGAAATAGAAATAGACGCTGTTAAATGCTGTATAAAATATATAGTGTACTAAGTTAATTAACAGTCTCAAATTGAATTAAAGTATATCGTAGTATAATATATAAATAAATAAATAAAAATATTTTAAACGGATGATTTTACCACTACTTGTACAGAAAAAATTATAATTTCAAAAATAAGCTAGTAAATGAATCAGAAAATGTTGGTGCTATATTTAAGGTTTATAAACAGACATGGATACTTTTAACTGACCGGGCATCAATCTGTATGCCCAGTATGACAAATTAGGAGATTGTTATTATGAATAACAATGAAATAAATATTACGTGAATGGATATATATTTCTAATATATGTGGTACCATGAAAAGATATTAATTTCTGACAAACTTTTGAGTGAATATAATTTTGTTTTCATCTTCGACTGTAATTGTCAATGAAAATTATTTATTTACATAGTGTATTCTGTTTTCCAATAAATAAAGTATTCGTATTTCACTAGCTTAAATCTATATCTCAGATATAAGAAAAATATTTTTAAAATTACTAGTTATTAATAATAATAATGCTAATACTACATCATAAAGTAGCTAGACATTATTAATAAATTATTTTGTTTTATTGGTAAAATAAAACACATAGTAAAATTATCTATAATTTTGAAATGTCACGTTCCGTAGAAATAGAAAATAATCACTACAAATATGGAACATCATCAATATTACATCACTTTATTTCAGCAATAACCAGGTTCTTATTGAGGAATGTTTTACTGTGACGTAACCAGAAAACAAACAATAATATTTTTACACCCCAGCATTGCAACGTAAATAAACAACGTAGAGTATTTCATTCTTAACAGGGAAATCTTTATTCAGAAATATTTGTGTACTAAATACTTGATACAATTCGGTCCATATCCAAAACACATCTTCGTAGTTTACTCGTAGTCGAAAATAATGAAGGTTACTATACAATCTGCTAATCACTCTTTAAATTGATCTTATAAGGAACGTTTCTTTAAGTGAAAAGAATTATTACCTACATTTTTATTAATGTAGAAATGTACAGTTTTAAGTAAAATATTATTATAAACAAAGTTAATAAATAAAGTCATAAAGAAAACATTCATCAAAGTATTTTCTCGAATTTTATATCACTTTAAATTTTCTACAACAAAGATGAGCTTTTTATAAAAAATCTAAAGATCTCATGAAAATCATTTTAAAATTTTGATATTCTTGAATGAACTTTCATTTAAAGTATGTAATAAAGTATTTATTTTTAAGTATGTATATTAAAATGATTTTAATATCATTATGACACAAATTATTGTATCCATAACGACCTGAATGTCCCATATATTGCTGAATTGGCTCAAACAAGATAAACAATGCTTCCATGATATGCTTCATACCGAGGCGACTGAAAAAGAGATGGCCTAGGACCATTCGCACCTTTACATTGTACCTTACACCTTACACACTTATTTAATCTATAGGCACACAGCAGTAAATATCAATAAATACTTAACATAGAAATATAAGGGTATTTTGAGATGTACTCTCTTTAAGACAGCAGTTTAATAATAAGCTCTCTGTGGATTTATAGTATATCGAGTGCTTACGCCTAGAAGTTAAAAATTAACGAAAACATTGTCAAAATTAAAAACAAAATGTATTCAAAGTTTAAAGAAATTGCGCTGATAAATCTAATAAGAGTTATAATAATTTAAAATAAGAGATTGAGTAAATAATTAATAACATCATAATTAGTATTGTAGATGATAATTAGTATCCTAAATTTAGCAAAATCTTGACAGGTTAGATTTTAGCTTATCATTATAATATATCTACATATAACATATGATAACAACTATTTATAAATCATCTTTTCACTTATATTTGATTAAGAAAAAAAAATTCCGAACTGAAAAGATAGAATTTAGTGGCTAGAAGATAGAAATATAAATAGACAGCGATTGATTGTAAGTAAAAGGGAGTTAGAGACAGAAGAGTCGTGCTTGGATCTGAAGCTAATTGCAGCTTGCTCCGGTGTCGTGCCCCCTCCCCCTTGGCTATCTGATCCTGTACTAACCAGGCCGCTCAACAGCACTACACCGACACTACCACTACCACTCCCATTGTTCTCGTCTCTAATATCTCTATACAGCCGACACTTCCAGTCAGCTACTAATATCCCCATACCATCCCTCATTAGGGTACTAACAGCGTACTCTGCGCCTCCTATCCGCTAACCGCCTGCTAATTTTGTTCACAAAACATCAACAACACGACAAATTACAACGAAAACTAGGCAATTTGAAGACTGTTTACAAATCCGCACGACATCATAGATACAACGGGTCATTTTACACACCTCGATGCATTTAAATTGTCACCCTGTCCTAGAAAACACCGGCAGCGAAATGTCACGCAACTTTTTTTTTATGTAGATTACACGTCCATTTAAGCGAACGCACGACTTGCCGCCCACTTTCTAGCCATAAGTTACACCGAGCGAGAGAGCCAGAACCAGTTGTGCAACTCAGAGCCTATCAGTGATCGAGAATCGTGCCAATTCCGATTTCAGTACGTTTCTGCATTAATTATCAAGTGACAGATAATTAGAAGTTATCGTTAATGATCTTATATAAATATATACTTCAATAATTACTCACATCCGTCTTACAAATTATAAAAAGATAATGTTGCCAACAAATTAATGCAAGATATATAACATGTTTACATTAAATCACTAGGTTTGACGGATAATTTTTTTGTATGGAAGTCTTCCATACAAGGTCAACGGGACATTAGAATTATCATACTAAGCCATGATGGCATGTGAATAAGTGCTATGGTTTAGAACACAAAAACCGTATTTTTAGCATATTCTTAAATATGATGTGTAAATATAGTCCCGTATAGTGAGCGAATGAAAATCTATATGAGAGGTTCTATTGCTGACGAACCAGCGTGAACTAATGATGATTCTTAATACTTTTTGAATTTGAAGTTTAATATTTTTGAATATGTCTTTTTAGTTGTAACGCGTAGGTCCATTAAAGGTTCCAGTATGTATAGATTATATAATACTCAGTCTTGTTCAGGCAGAGGCGTTTCATTTTCACGAGAGGGCAACAAGTCTTGAATGTTGTAAATTTAGCCTTTACGAAATTCATGGCATTAGATAGATGAACTTAGTATAGTAAGAGTTCTGTAAAGTTCTCATCAGGAAATTTTTCTTGAAAGTATTGGTGAGATTAGAAGTGAAAAATCCAGTTTGGAAGGGCTAGGGATATAGGAGACGGGGGGAGGAGACTGGTAAAGATAAAGAAATAGTCCCAGAGCCTGGCTACAAAAGGTTTCGCCCTCAGCCCTTCCGATAACGGAATAATGACGCAATAAATAAGAGCCTTATCAGGTGAGCTGATAACGGCGGGGCCGATCTTATCCGAGCTGGCCCGAGCGGCCCAGGCTACACTACCGCCGCCTACCTTTTTCCATACTGCTAAGCATAATAGTCTTCATAAAATTTATCTTATAGCAGGAAAAGAATAATAAATAAATATTTCGGTTTATTTTAAAAAAAAGTTTTTTTTTTTATTTATTTATTTTCTTTTTTTAACAGTGATATTGGCAATATTAGGGATTTTATTTGTATTAAATTCTAAATATTCACCATTTATAACTGATTTCAAATTGAGGAAGATTTGAAATTGTGTTAATTTTATACAGTAGGTTTAGATTTACTACTGTTGGTCCCTTTAAAATAGGAGACTAGACATAAAGAAAAGCGTAACCTGATATTAAAAAAAGTAGGATTTGCTTCAATGAAAGCAGTACCTTCTTATACTCCATTCTTTATCAGCGCTGATTTGAATCCGGGCCGAGGAACTTGAAATTTATTTCTCTTCATAATAAACATGGCCTTTTCTCACTTTGACTAACATTCATAAGCGGTAATCTTCCAAGACAATTCTTTATTCCTTAAATAGTGATGACAGTAAACGAAGACAAAGAAACAAAAAGAAATATCCTGGCACAGAATATCCATTCGATTAAATGAAAAAAGAAACCGAAAAGCCATTTTACATATTTTGCAGTCGTTGTCCAGAAGGAACGAAATGCAATATATTGTAATCGATGTAAATGCACCATCGATCAAATCAAATGAACTGAGATTACAAAAACGAAGTTATAAGTCATAAATGTTTCGTTTTGGCCATTTTTTCAAAACAATTCATAAAAAAAAACAAAAATAAAAACCGTAAGACTTTGTATATAGGTAAGTGACCTTAAACAGATCCAAATGAACCTCTCTACCAGAGATACCTCTTTGGTCAACGATCTTCCGAGCACCCTATATATTATTTTTAAACTATTTAAAACGACCATTCCATTTAAAAAGAAATGAGTACAGTAAAAAATAATTCCGAGGTCCTGTAATGGTCATCTGTCCTTTGAATGTTTTAGTTTACGGATAATTTGAATAAATGAAATGAATCATGGAAATTGAAATATTCTCTATCTTAATTATAATTATACGAAATTACAGCCCACTGATCAGTTTTAATTGTTTTTCAAATCCAGTTAAGTAGATATAACGTTTCAATTACCACCTGTTCCACTAACTTCAAGGAACAACCGTCCATTCTTTGAAGGGGAAAACGGAGTTACTTAATTCTTCCTCCCAAAGCCCAAAGAGTAGTATTCCGACATAATGCAACAAACCGAAAAATACAATGGTTTAAAATTTGAATAAAAAAATAAAATCAAGCAAAAAAACGTTTTTTGTTTTATGACCCATCATATTGCTTTGTATTAGAAAAACATATTGTAAGAACTTATTTTCTTTAAATGTTGGAGTAGCTAAATATACAAGGCACTAAATTTCAATTTCAAGGGCACAGATTCGTAAACAGCTAAAGTTTTCTGTGAAATTGACTCTAGAAGCGAAAAATAATCTGGAAAATATAGAATCTCACGTAGGCAGCTGAAACTTATATAAGTTTCAAATTTTGGTGGTTAAACGTAGATTGTGACAAAGTCGCCTCATTGAATACCGCTGTTAATTAATTCGGTAACATACCAAGTAGTAACAAAAAATATTTTTTGTTTTTATAATTGCATAAAATATATACTTTAAGTAAATTATGGGTAAAAAAATTATTACAAAAATTGTTTTTCAAATATTTATAACGAGACTAGTTTTAAGAATGTATATATTTTTTCAATCCTGTTGCTGCACAAGATACATTACGTGTATTTTGGTTCGAATTTAATAATGCTCTGTTCTAATTTTCATTTATCCCTTTTATATTATATTAATCTCTAAATACCTCAAGACCACTGCATTCATATTATTTTTTATTCTAAACGGTTGTCCTAGAATTAATGAACAATTTTATTATTATTATTAAAAGATATATCATCTCATATTAAAGAGGTCGATTTAATTCAAAATAATCGCAATGCTATTTTCTTCCATTCCAGATATAAATAGCAGTTGCAGGAAATAGTGTTTGAAACTGATAAATATCCAAGGTCACGATTAAAAATTTATATTTAGAAATTCGTTTCAGGCAATAGTTTTGCAGCGTGATCCAAAGATCCGATGTTCAGGGACGCCACAAACGGAGTGGTGTTTTAGTTGTTATTAATTTCAGTCTCCTTGATTAAATATACAAATAAAGAAATAGGTTTAGTAAATATTTAAAAAAAATAAATAAAAAAATGAGAGATCCTTCGTAGTTGACAGCCTGTAGGATAGGTGCCAATTATACATGATAATGGACGAACGAATTTATGACAATTGTTATCCTTGATCAATAATCCTAGATGGATTATCTAGGTGAGTCAAGTTTTGATGTCTAAGTTTGAGGAAGGATTTCTCTATGCAATAGTTGTATAAACACCTTCATTATAAATAACTAAATCCAGCCATAAACTTTAGAGACAACGGTTTATGAAGGAAAAGTTTACAAAACTAAAAAGACGTACACTCAGCGTTTAAGGTTCATCAGTGGAAAATAAAAAAGCATTGAAGTGATTTTGTGTTTTATATTGAAATTGTAATCAAAATAAAATGAAATGATTTTTCATTGATTTGACTTGAATGACACTGATAAACCTTACCCATCATCATGTATTTCTTTTAATTTAGAAATTATTTCCAAAATCCACTATGTATTCCAGTTTTTATACTTTTCCTTCAAAAACATTCAGTGCGACACATGCACTCCTTATAATTTACTAAGTACAGACAGTATTTTATTTATTAAATATATACTTGATAAATAAGGTTTTTGTGCTTAAAGGTACAGAATTTAATAAAAAATTGTATACAGTAAAATTCAACACAAAAGAATGAAAAAACTTCAAAAACTTTTTGTAAATAAAAGAATAAAAATTTATAAAATGTTTTGGCCAACATTGTGATTGCAGTCACAATTTTTTTTTTGTATTGGAGTTACATACTATAAAATACTACATACATTCATCGCCTGTTGATTTTACATAATAAAAATATAAAAGAAGTACCAACTGATCTATTATTATTATTATGTCTAATGTTTTGTAATAACTTTGTTTTAAAATCAATGTATTCATAATACAGGAAAATGTTTTATACTAGAGTTTGTAATTAAAAATGTGTAAAAATGGGTAAGTGTTTTTGACAATTGTCTTTTTTTTCCTAATTATTGCTTGTTATATCAGTTCATAAATAATACATCCGTACTGATTTCATGGCGATCGTAAATTGTTGAAATATTGTTAGGGATATCTCAAAAAATAGATTAGAGCCCTTATCTTTGGTAGCCTCAGAATAATTTGTAAGCTTATATGTATGAGTTTCCCAATTTTGCTTTAGTTCTTTCACAAGGAATCTTCGCATCTAGCAATAACCCCACTGACCGCTGACACTGTTTTTTTAAGTATTTGAGTTAATATATCAATAATTATAAAATAACATTTTGTCCCGAAAGTTCAAACTATCGTAGTCACCTAATTAATTTTTAGGCCATTTGTAGATAGAACATACCAGTGACTTGCTATTCCTCCATTGTGATGCAGTATGTAGTGCAGAATAGTAATTTAACCTTTGTTTTGTTTTTTAAGAATTTTACTTTAAAAATATTTATTCAAAATTTAACATATACTGATTGAATATTGGGAAGAAATTTTGAGCTGAATAAACTAAATATAAACAACTGGAGATTCTTCAAGAATCTCTTTAGACGCTGTCATTAATTGAGAAGAACCACTATGCTAAATGCTCTAAGTGAGACGGCTGAACAATTATTGATGCCTGTTATTCTAATAAAATATTCTATTCAAATAATTTTAGAATATACATAAAGTAAAAAAAAAGAAAAAAAAATTTCCAAAAAGTTCGCTTTGAATTACTACAGACAAGAACATTTAAATTTGTCATGGTGTAAAATTGAAAACTATTAAAGTAAAACTAATTCCACTTACATATTAAAAAATATTAACAATTTTTTTTTTATGTAATAATCTTTTTTTATTGAAAAATTCGCAATTTTTTTTTTTTAAATAAAGAAGTTTATTAATAAAAAAAAAAAAAAAAAAAAAAAAAAAAAAAAAAAAAAAAAAAAAAAAAACTACTACAAGCACAAGGATATAGGTTGGGCAATCTCAAAAGAATGTGAGGCAGGGATAGAATATTATATAAATAATCCTCATTTTTCGTAAACAATCTTCAATTTATGTAAACAATATTTTTTTTTCCTGTACAAAATATATACATCAATTAAATGTGTTGAAAGTGAATACAATGGCATGTAAATAACTTGTGAAGAACTACTCACTAGTAGCACTTCAGTAAAAGGTCTCTAGGCCATCCAGGAATGGAGTGGGAAGCAAGTTGGGAGCCTAGTGGATTTGAGTGCTTATGGAGCTTACTATGGAAGGATAGGTATCTGGTTTGGGCTACATCTGCAACATATGGGACACTAAGATCTTTATGGATAAGTTTATTTGTAACAAATTAAGGATTCTTCGAAGGATTTTGGATTGTAAGGATTGGATACGAGAAGAATTAGAAGGTTTAGTTGAGCCCCAGAGCTCAACCCCGTATGTCCAAATTGGTCTGATAATGGGTAAATAATCTTAAATTTATTGATGTGAATAATCTAGGAATGTAAATAATGTAATTTAAGCACATAATCTGCGATCACGACCTTACTTGACTTAGACAATATTATTTTAATGGTTCAGTTTTGTTTACTCTATCATAAAAATCACCTTCAATACTAATTTAACCCTAAAATATACTTAGATTGTTTTCAGCCTGACAGATGAAAAAAATTGTAACCTTTCTTTTTTTCTTGAAATTGAACTCTTTTATTATTATTATTATTATATATTTTTTTTAACAATCTTCTAGTTTAATATGCTCCACTATACATAGGTACATTAAGAAATTAAAAGGTTGAAATTTATATAAAATGACTTTACCTTTAGAAGCAAAGAGGTACAAAAATAACATAGATTAGTAAACATGATATTAAGGATATTAAAGAGATAATAATAAATAGTGGAGTTAGTGTATTTTCTGCAGAACCTGCAAACACGCTTTGCGACCGTGACCTAATGAGATGGTCATGCATGACTGCAATAAGAAACTTTACCTTACATACATGACCTTTGTATTCCACCATTCTCAATACTGGGTTATCTCAACACAAAGCCAATCTGTTAACTGTCTAAAAGGATATTGCCAAAGCAATAGGTCGTTCACGAACAACTCTTTAGGTCTTGCGTGTTGAAATGAATCTTACAGGAAGACAATGCCTGTTTCATTTAAAGAATGAAAACGTGCATAGGAAAAAAATGTATCTGCAGATTAAAAGCAAAAAAACAAAAATCATTGTAAAATAATTAGTATTGGTTATATTCAGTAAAAACCATACTTTTGTAAAGATAAAAAAATATTTAATTCAAAGATTAAACAAAATTTTATTACACAACAGCATAAACAGAAAAATATTACTACAACAAAGATGTCATGCTTATAAACTCCTAATTTCACCATATTGGAATAAACATTGAAATATTATGAAAAAAATAGGAACTAGATTTTTTCGAAGATTGGCATAGCTTTATTTCAGCCATTTCATATTTTATGAATTCTTAGCCTTATTATAACAGTTTCGATGCTATTTTCTTTATATTCTCATGCAAAAAAAAAATTTTCTAGAAGAAAATAATAATTTTTTTATAAGTTCATACATATATTTTATGGAGTTACGTTGTAATTATTTATGATTTTGATTATAAACACTGCTATATTAATCTGCTACATCACATAATTCTTATAAATTCAGAATAATTTATTTACTTTAAATATATTATAAATAATAATTATTTTAAAAATAATTGTGGTCAGATAAGTAACAAAAATAATTTTTTTATTTCAATCAGTCCCTGAAGAGGTTCTCTGGAAGGTGGGACGAAATATAGGATGTAAAAACATTGACCCTCCTGGAGAGATAAGCCAGTGCAATTCACATATAAATACTAATAGTAGAAGTTTAAAAATTGCAATAACTAAAATACATAAGTAAAAAGGCGTAACAAACCCCAAGGTTCGGTCCCAATAACCACAATCTCCGACCTCACTCCTTCCTCCATACCACCCCAACCTACACCCAAATCGAAAGATCAGCCCAGAAACGATCCTCCCATTTTAATTTCGGTGTACTCCTGGGACATTTATCTACCGTTTCAGAACAGACTACTAATAAAGAATAAATGTCTTTCAATAGTATCCAAAAGAATAAAAAGTATAGTGCAAAAGTAAATAATTGACTGATTGAGAATCAATGACTGAAAATCTTGAGAACGCTAAAAATGTTACTTGCTATATACAAAATATTTTGCTGGTTCAAATGCAGTTTGTAGGTTAAATTTAATTTCCTGGTAGATTAACCTAGAAGATCTCAATCTTTAAACTTTGTTTTTAACTGATTGATAAACCAAAAAACAGAAGACAGACAATATAGGCCTGGCTACATAGGGCTTGGTCTGTCACGCGTTTAGTTCTGCGCGATATTCTCGGTGTTCAACAATCTAGCTACGTGACACAGAAAGCAATATCTGTGTGACCGATCCAGTGTTGAGATAGTTTTATACGGAGCAGGATCGGAGTAGAGGTTTCCATTGACTGCAGTAATTTGCAGATTTATCAAGGAAAATTGAATAGTTCTAATGAAGAGGAACTCCCGCTTCTTCTAGCCCTTCAGTGCACCAGCAAAACTAAACGTTATTGGGTGCACCTTGCAATTAATGAAACGAAAGAAGAACTTAGTAAATGTGACTCCAGTGTCTATGTAGAGAACTAAAGGAAATGAAGACAGATTTTTTATATATTTCCTCCTGTAAACACAACCGTATGTCATACACTAACAAGAATTCCCGCAACTATTCTTTAAGATTTCAGTGTTGGTCATTGTTATCGCGCTCTGACTGCCCCTAATAATGTATTTTTGTACAACCGTACCCCTTGCCGCAGCGGTCAGAACAAGACGACCGAGACATACAGCTTTCTGTGTGATGTAGATAACACAATACAGTACAATGCAACTCAGAGATCTTACCACTGGAATATTTATCGCTGACCGCGGCGACAGACTGCGCCGAGTGTGCCCAGGCCTCATGATTAAGTAAGATAGACAAAACTTGCGTATTTAAAAACAAATTTCACATCTAAATTGTGAAAGATAAATGAAATGTAAATGAAACTGGTCATCAAATCTCTTGAAAATGAATGATTTGTTTTTCTCCTAACATTTTTAAAGATAAAAATAACTTCCTTTAGTACGCAAAACTTCCAACCTATTAAAAATGATAAATCTCATTTTCAAAAAAAAAAAAAAAAAAAAAATGATTTAAAAAAGTACAACTTGGGATTCTGGTTCGCTCAAATAATTTATGATGCATTTAAACTGATGTTTGATCTCGAAAATCATCGGGTTCCATAAAGACATCAAATAACAGATAAATAAATCGCGGCGGTAAGATTGCGGAGTTGTAATGCACTGTATTGTACTACGTTACACAGAAGGCGGTATGTCGCGATAGTCATTGGACATGGCATTATAATACACTTTTCTTCGTCATGTATACACTTTTCTAGTGTCGATCATATTATGTGATAAAAATCGTGATAATACCGCAACATTAAGTTAAAAAAATACAAAATACATTTTATAAAGAAATTACAACTGGACACTTTTTTTTTTTTTACTTTTCCCTCCCATTTTCCTCGCAATTGTTACTAACCATTACTGGGTAAATTACTAACCATTAAAATATATATATATGTTTCATTTACATTCAGTTACACTTCATAGCATTAACGGTAACGCTTTTATCCATTAATTCGGGTGCTTCACACTCCATCAAAAAACATTGCCAATAAAAAATGTTTGCTTTAACGATGTGGCCCTTTTCCCTTAATTTCCTCTTTGCAGGAAAAAGCAGTTCCTCTTCCGAATAGTTTCCCCTAACTCTTCGACCCAGCAAATTGGCTGCCTTTCAGAGAATTCACTGAAAGGCTTTAGTGTAAGGCTGGACTCAGTTAGAGACTAAAAAAATCCACCAGGGTACTCGAAAGATCTGATTAGCTAGGTGTCATGTATTCTGAAAAAAATTTATTGTTTCTGTCAATATTCTTCCCACATTTTCTTCCAAGTGACTACAAAGAGTCTCGTTTATTTTTTAATAATACAATATTATTCTTAGATTCTTTCACGTGAGAATAGGTACGCAGAATTTCTTCCGTTAATTTTGTTGAACCGTAGGATGCAGCAAAAAAAATACAAAAATCACGGTTTGCCGACATTTTAATGAAAAAAAAGAACAGATAAACAAATACTTTAGATGAATATTTTCAATTTGCTAAATTTATAAAACTAACCAGTTTGAAGTCCGCCTCGACTTCCAGCGAAATACTGTGTCTAATGGTTTCTACAAAAACCAAGTAAGAAATAATCCCCCCCCCCCAAAAAAAAATCGCTTCAAGCTATCAAATAAGTGCTTACTGCGATATGGATCCAGACAGATGGGTAGTAGCAGCTTATATGTTGCTATACTTAGTATATGCATATAACTGAGACTAACCATTTGAAAGTTAACAAAACATAGTTTTAAACTCAAAATTACAATTTTTTTTTTTTTTTTTTAATAACTGGAA
The DNA here is from genome assembly GCA_003667255.2 of Euschistus heros. Classification (NCBI taxonomy): domain Eukaryota; kingdom Metazoa; phylum Arthropoda; class Insecta; order Hemiptera; family Pentatomidae; genus Euschistus; species Euschistus heros. Next base: position 1,744,417 of record RCWM02000023.1, read on the forward strand.
AGGCAAAAAGAAAATTAAAGGTTCTTAGTTTAACTAGGTCGAATAATATTGTAATTAGCAGTACATAAACCATGCTTAAATACAGTTCACGTCGGATGAATTCGAATAATAATGGAAGATATTTCTATCATTAAATACCTAAGATAAAAACTTGCGATGTCCATTTTTTGGATGAAATTGGAGATTTTCATTAAAACGCAATAATGTACTCGAAACACCCCAAATGTTACTCCAAATATCCTTGTTTTATCTTAACCTAATAAGCTATAATATTAAAACCATCACAACCATTTTTTTCTTAGTTTGAATAGACTTGTACAAATTATAAAGTAATGGCTTTTTGAGATTATGAGATATAATTAATTCTCAGGAAAATTAAATATTTGTAGGAACAATCAAAATCATAAGATACTATATAGTGCCTTTTTATGTAAATTTTTATTTATTTATTTATTTTTTATCACAAATACCGCATTTTCGCTACGTATTTCTGGGTAAATCCCACATATTCTTATATTTAAGAGGTTAAAAGATGAGGTAAAGTGGCCGGGGATCAAAATTTAAAAAAAATAATTTTTCGTACATATCGGGGTTTGGGGCCGTTGGGACCTCTGTACGCCACGAAAAGCGGTTCGGTTGTATAAAAATACAGAATTGCCGGTGGTCATAGCGCAATAACTCATAAATATTTAATTTAACTATTTTCTACGAGGTGTATTAGTTTCACTTTCAAGTCTTTGTTGAATTCATGATTATTTTCATTTAAATGTACAGCCAAGTTGGAATCCTGCGTCTTATAATCATTGTATAGTCTTATTTTTATCTGTTTTTTAGGCTTTATAATTTAATGAATACGGACCTGCAAGCGTTGTATGAAATAACAATAAGTTAACATTAAAATGTTAATGAAAATAATATTTTATTTTATTTATATTATTTTCATATAACCATTCAAGTTGGCTAGATGAAGCTGGAGTTCCTCTTCATTATAACTATTAATTTTCTCTGAAAAATCTCCAAAATCCTTTGTTCGATGGAAACACCTATTCCGAACCTGCTCCGCACTGGACAGCTCTGGATCGCTCGCACTGTTATGACTATTTGTTGACGTATTGACCACCGCGACAGACAGCACCTAGTGTGCCCAGGTCTTTAAATTTTATCTGAATGTTTAAAAATTTTAAGAAAATCTGAGGTCTATATTTATGTGAGTGAAATTAATTATAAATACTGTTTCAGATTAGGATGAAAAACTTTTTTTCCCCCCATAAATACCATTATCCCAGTTTTTTAAGGTGATCGGGTGTGAATTAGCTCTGTTTTCGACTAGAATCAAACACCATATTATTATAAAGTATTAATAAAAATAAAATAAAATATACTGAGCCTTAATTTTTTATGTAATTTACAACAGTTCAATCGTTTGATTGAAAGGGTTATTAGGGTAAAGATTAGTAATTTTTCTATGAAAAAAAGTTTTGTTGGTATACTAACAACAACCTGGAGATTTCTTCTACATTTCTTCTTAAAAACATTCTTAAAAATCTACATTTCTCTCTAAAAACATTCCTATAGTTCTTCTATCCATCTCCTAAACACTAGATCCCAACCTTTTAACCTGATTATCCCCTCACATAAAACCGCTTCCTTTGACAAATCCTTCATCGTTCGTGCTACCTCCTCCTGGAATTCCCTACCCACTTCTACTCGTAAAGCAGCTTCCATAACTTCCTTTAAAAATAATTTATTTCTGTACCTTTTAGACAATCAATCTTCCGCAAATATGTAAATACTTAGAATTACTTCTTTTTTTTTTTTTTTTAATTTCTTTCTTATATATATATATATATATATATATATATATATATATATATATATATATATATGCTGTCACTACTGAAACATTTAATTTGTAAATAATAGGCTAGATAATTGTACTTTTAACAATAATTGTACTGTTAAAATAATTGTAATTTTTATTCTTAGGGGACAGTAAGTCCCAGAATAAAGTTTATTTTTTCATTCCATTTCTTCCATACGCTCCCTTGCTTTCTGAGAAGACCTTTGTTACTACCATTTGACCAATCTAAGGTTTAAAATTTAAGTTTAAGTTTAAATTTAACGATGAATAAAAAAAGAGTACGGTTTAGTATAGGGGGGATATGTTATTATTTCTATACCAACGTTTCAGCCGTTATTATTGTGATGAGAACGCGAATAAGTGTGAATAAATTAATGCAATTAATTACTATAAATTTTAGTGTCAAAAAAAGAAATATTTAATTGAAAACTTATTAATCACTATCATTAAACTGTTATGATCAAATAACTAGTATAATTAATTGCACCATTTACATAATTACTAGATACAGGGGGTTATTAAAGAACATCTTATCTCTCTTTTTTTTTGTTTTTAATTCTAATTAACAATGGGTTTCTTCTAAAACTCTTTCCCTTCTAAATTTAATTCGATTCCAAGTTCTATATTTTTTTTTTCATTGTATACTAGTTAAATAAACAAGTATTTGAAGGAAAACCAGCCTAATTAATTATTAAGAGTTCTTTTTTTCTCTACCGAATACCTATTAAGTGTTTGTCCACATACTCTTAAGTATACGTGTTTAGTTTTCCTTAAGAAACTATTTTATAGCGATACCACTCAGCCTCAACTGGGTTTTGAAACCCGAGATACAATGAGGGAGTAGAGCTGGGATCTCTTTTGATTTTGCATGCTCCTCCAAAAGTGGAGGAACGAAATCGGCGATGCCCTAAGCAGACTATAAATATATATGTGTGTGTGTATGTTGTAACGAAGCCGATGTGGTACAGTTTAATAATGCACGCCGTATAGAAAGGGTAGATCATGTAATAAGATTACCGAGAAAACTATTGGATGGAACTGTATTTGGCAAAAGAAGAGCAGTCCGACCACGTGAGCGGAGAATCTGCGGGTTTTGGGTGTCACGAGAACGAAAGCAAGAAACAGAGAAGTGTGGATCATCATTGAGAAGGAAGCCAAGACCCGTCCTGGGTTGTAGAGCTTCTTTATTCACACAAATATTTATTTATATTAATATCATTATTTTTTTTGTACAATTGCTCATATCATATAATGACTTAAAGCTACAATAAACGCTAAAACATTTCAACGATGTTTTTCACGTTGTTACTTACGTTCTGCCTGATCCAAGTAAGAAAACTAGGCACATTAAAATGGCATTTTTCAAGAAAAAATTCCTGATAGAAAAAAAAATCATTTAAAATTTAAAAAACTGAAAATAGCGTCTGTAAGATCACACCTTTTGGTCTGAATTGTAAATCAAGAATCGTATAGTATGAAAGAATATGTTGTTTAACTTAAATAGGTTTTGTATATTTTAGGAAAAACAGATTTAGTTTACAAATCTAGAAATTTCCTCAAAAATATAGCGTTGATATATAAGCATATCTTTTTATAAAATAATATATTTTCAGTTATACATGAATTGCTGAGATACAAAACACACTGCATCATATCTTGCAGATATGTCACTCAAATTTTATAAACTAATTGGAAGAAGCTCCCAAGAATATTATCAGATAGGTCGGACACATGGACGGTAAATGGATGGCTCTTATCAACGCTATCGGAAAGGACTGATAAGATATAGAGATATAATGCAGCTCACTCTACATTAGATATGTCTCTTATAAATAGAACATCTTATTATCTTTAATTCTCCTCCGCTTCATACTAATTTATTCATTTCTCGAACAATAGGCCAGATCTCAAAGCATGCAAACGGATGTAGATAACTGGGCCTCTTTAATATTTAATAATTCTAATGGTCACTCTGGTGGATAATGAGCGCTTATACAATCATCCAATGATATCTCATTTACAAGTATCATTTAATCATGAAAAAGGAAAACTCAGTATGAGCAGAAATTACTTCATTTGCTAACGAAGGTATGTCTTTTACCTCTCGAACAGGAATATAAATTTTTTTTTAAGATTTAATAGATTTTTCAAAATGTGGTGACAAAATATAGATAATATCTACTTTAAGATAAGATGTGTCTAATATAAAAGTCCAAAGTCCTTGATTAGCAGAGTGTTGTGTGTACCTCGAGTGTTTCTGTTGGGCTCGCAGAATCACACAAAAAAAATATATTCGAAGAGCTATATTATGGTAAATGACTGGATAAGTTATCTAAAGTAGGTTATCGAGAGGGATCAGTAAAAAAATAAGCAATGTTTGAGATTAACAAACCATGTTTTTATTTTGCCAACGTTTCGGCCATGACATGGAAAAATTAAAATAAGAGATTTCATCATAACCACACTTTGTTATGAAGTGATGTCATTTACATATTGACAGAGAACTGATCAATTTAGGTCTTTTCATGACAGAGTGTTGTTAACATGATACATCTTTTTTAGTTCTTTAAATTTTTCGTCAGCACTTTGATTACTACCCCAAAAAAAAAAAAAAAAAAAAAAAAAAAAAAGGTCATTAGGTGGTTAAAGGATAGTAAACTTGGAACAATCAATGTGTACCTTATATTTTAAATAAAGCTATTAATTAATACATAGGGCAAATGAATTTTTCTAAATAACTAGCGCAAGTCAGTTTTAAAGTGCGGTTCCATATTACCACACCTTTTTCTCTCTCTTTGACATATTCTAAAAATAAATAAATAAATAGAAATTTGGGTTGAGAACTGTGATAGTTTGAGTATTGAATTAAATAATTATTTTTAAGTTAAAAGAGTTCGAAGAAATAGAAGAATGTCAATTTCATTAATCAACCACACCCCTTTCGGATCCCACGGTGTTAGTGGGAAACAGCATAGGAACCCCGAGGAAGGACAACTGATATGGGAAATCTAAGCGATGAGCGAGGTATCGAGATAGGTGAGATAAATAAGAGACCAATTGAAGGAGAGGACCCATTAGGCCGCTAATCAGAGGTTGCCGTAAAAGGTCGACCATGTTAAAAGCATTTTTAGGTACAACTTTTTGATAAGCGCTTTTCTTAGATATCTCTGATAAAGTCCCCTTCACTCCCGCCTTCTTATCTTCACTGGATTAATATCAATCAGTCAGCTGCCTTCACGGTCATTCATTAGCTTCTTCTTCTTCCTGCCGCCTCTTTTACTTACACTTGCCACCCTTTCACGTATTCAGCGATTCTTTAATTCTATATCTTCCAATTAAAATTAGCAGCTTTAGAAAGGGGTGATTAAAAATAATTAATACCCTAACAACTTCGTATCAAGCATTAAACAAAGTTCTTGAATATATATTTAGTAACAGTCAAGAAATTTATCCATATATAAATATACAATATAATGTTTAGTAAGGTTCTTGAGGTTCAGTCATAAAATAAAAAATCAACTACTTTGGCGACGTTTCGAGATTATATTGTTCTCATAATCATGCCCTACAGTGAAAAAAAAAACAGGTTACAATAAAATTATATAAGTAATACAAGTTATTTCAAAACATAAAGTTAGCTACAGTACAGGTAGGTATATAACAACATGTGTAGGGTAATACAAATATATATAATTACAGAATGTAGAGGAGTATGAAGCTACTTACAATGTTACTGGTGGATATGAATAGACTAATAATTCTAGTACACAACTAACCTAGGGGAGTGAGTTTAAAACAGACAGTTAACAAGGGTTAGTGGGGAAAACCCTATTTCTTAAAAATTAAGTTAAAAGGACTGTGTGGGTATTCCCGAAGATGCAGGTACAAAAATATTTCAGTGTAATATACTAATAAATGGAAGAAAGGTTTTTATGATGTATATAAATGTGAATGTATATTATTGGTCTGAATGTATTAAGTTGGAATAACAGGTGTTAAGATTTAAAACGTCTGATTTTTTGTTTATTGCGCGGTTTTTAAATTTTTCTATGGTTATCACTTCTTTAATATTTCTTTTAAAATTATTTTGTTGATGGTGAATAATTTTGGGGAAATCAAATTTAAAAGTATGTTTTGTTTGCCTGTAGTGTATGGTGAGAGCTGTTTTGTCAGGTTTGTTCGGGTTTTTATTTATAGACCTGCAACTGTATTTATGTTGATACACTCGTCGTTTAAGATATTGTTCTGATGTACCAAAATAAGACACCCCAACTATCTTCACATGGAATTTCATAAACAATATTAGACTGTAACTCTAACTTATCCGTATCCTTGGTTTTGGTAAACAATTTATTAATGGTGGAGGTATTTTTGAATGTGACCGTGTAGTCAGTTTTATGGTTATTTGTGAGTGTTTTCCTGAGCCTTTCTGATAGTGTTTGTATATATGGGATGGTGTAATATCTTTTATTCATATTTTCTTGTTGTTTCTGTTAACAGAAAACAGAAAACACTCACAAATAACTTTATGTTTTGAAATAACTTGTATAACTTATATAATTCTATTGTAACCTGTTTTTTTTTTCACTGTAGGGCATGATTATGAGAACAATATAATCTCGAAACGTCGCCAAAGTAGTTGATTTTTTATTTTATGACTGAACCTCAAGAACCTTACTTAACATTATATTGTATATTTATATATGGATAAATTTCTTGACTGTTACTAAATATATATTCAAGAACTTTGTTCCTGCCGCCTCTTTTACTTACACTTGCCACCCTTTCACGTATTCAGCGATTCTTTAATTCTATATCTTCCAATTAAATATATATTTAGTAACAGTCAAGAAATTTATCCATATATAAATATACAATATAATGTTAAGTAAGGTTCTTGAGGTTCAGTCATAAAATAAAAAATCAACTACTTTGGCGACGTTTCGAGACTATATTGTTCTCATAATCATGCCCTACAGTGAAAAAAAAACAGGTTACAATAGAATTACATAAGTTATACATGTTATTTCAAAACATAAAGTTATTTGTGAGTGTTTTCTGTTTTCTGTTAACAGAAACAACAAGAAAATATGAATAAAAGATATTACACCATCCCATATATACAAACACTATCAGAAAGGCTCAGGAAAACACTCACAAATAACCATAAAACTGACTACACGGTCACATTCAAAAATACCTCCACCATTAATAAATTGTTTACCAAAACCAAGGATACGGATAAGTTAGAGTTACAGTCTAATATTGTTTATGAAATTCCATGTGAAGATAGTTGGGGTGTCTTATTTTGGTACATCGGAACAATATCTTAAACGACGAGTGTATCAACATAAATACAGTTGCAGGTCTATAAATAAAAACCCGAACAAACCTGACAAAACAGCTCCCACCATACACTACAGGCAAACAAAACATACTTTTAAATTTGATTTCCCCAAAATTATTCACCATCAACAAAATAATTTTAAAAGAAATATTAAAGAAGTGATAACCATAGAAAAATTTAAAAACCGCGCAATAAACAAAAAATCAGACGTTTTAAATCTTAACACCTGTTATTCCAACTTAATACATTCAGACCAATAATATACATTCACATTTATATACATCATAAAAACCTTTCTTCCATTTATTAGTATATTACACTGAAATATTTTTGTACCTGCATCTTCGGGAATACCCACACAGTCCTTTTAACTTAATTTTTAAGAAATAGGGTTTTCCCCACTAACCCTTGTTAACTGTCTGTTTAAACTCACTCCCCTAGGTTAGTTGTGTACTAGAATTATTAGTCTATTCATATCCACCAGTAACATTGTAAGTAGCTTCATACTCCTCTACATTCTGTAATTATATATATTTGTATTACCCTACACATGTTGTTATATACCTACCTGTACTGTAGCTAACTTTATGTTTTGAAATAACTTGTATTACTTATATAATTTTATTGTAACCTGTTTTTTTTTCACTGTAGGGCATGATTATGAGAACAATATAGTCCCGAAACGTCGCCAAAATAGTTAATTTTTTATTTTATGACTGAACCTCAAGAACCTTACTAAACATTTAATAGTAACAGTTAAGAAATTTATATATATACACACACATACATATTCGGAAATTGCATCTAAACCGTTTCAGAGGTAGTATATGACCAAATAGAAGAATTTTAAAAATCTTCACATTTTAATGAGAATTTAAAGCTTATCAAGAAAATTTCACAAATCTAGGAGAAAGTTGAGTCTTGACGATTTTAATTTCGCCAAAGAATTATTCATTTTTATTTCTTCTCGTACATTCGGATTTTAAAATTAGCTCATTATTCTCTCTCCAGTTAAGTTCACGTTTATATTCATATCACACCATTCGGCTTCGAGATCTAAACGAAATCTTGTGTAGGTGGATAGGCCTTCAGTGTGTATTCAAATATTTTAAATATTTTTTTACATCAAATTTTCCTGGATAAGAACTGAAACGGAAAGTTTATTTCTGGAGAGTTGTAGAACATATCAGACCATTTATAACTTTAAATTTCCTTTGTGTTATATCCATTTTACATCTGGAAGTACTAATTGAATAAGGGAATGATAAAATCAGGTATCGGGACTTTGATGGCCGAGCGAGTTGGGACGAGGGTCTCAGGGCGCTCAGTACAAAAGGCCTCGGATCCGAATCACATGGCGGGTCGAAATTTATTTCGTGGTGGACCCAGCAAATGAATCTTGATCTTCCCACCGTGGTAGAATAGTTGGGTAACCTGTTGGATAACCTGTCCTTCTTGCACAAGTTGGAGTACATTTAAACTCCAAGCTCCAATAAACAAACAGTGTAATGTAATCTATTGCATGATGTAGTAAACTGATAAGAAAGAGATAAATTACGTCTGAGGTTGTGAGAAATATACAAAAGGCCACTACGTATGTTCATTGTTTCCGTTAGTAGTTTTATACCAATAAGTGCATAAGACCTTACAGTCTGCAGATTGTCGGACTACCTTAGTTCTGGGATAGCGAAGACAAAAACTAAATGAAGATTCAATTTAATAGTTCACGTAGGAGTGGTTAGACAGCTAGAACTGCCCACTGGGTAGGGACTTAACAACAGAGGTATATTATGGGGATGCCACAAAGGAAATTTTAGATTTTGCCATCCCCATTAGTTATTTTAGCATCATACCTACTTAAAGACAATATCGAATCTGCAAAAGAACCAATTTTGTCTTGAAGATAGAGTTGGGATTTGCTTCTCATCTTGCGGAAGGTTCGTGAAGTTTGTTGGAGAAGTTTTTGGGCTGGTAATGTCAGATGTAATTATGGTGGTGGAACTCTCAGATCTAGAAATTTTCTTGCTGCGCACGCTTTGCTCTCAAATACATCTTGCAGGTTTTTAATGAATGAATCAAAGTCAACAACTCAAAGACAGAAGACGATTCAACTATGGTAGCTTTTAAGTCCACCTAACTCACGTCGTCAGCCACATGCCTAACAGCTGCAAATCACTGGACCTGTCTTTAGGTTCTTAGGAGTAATCATATTCCCGGAAAATGACCGAATTTAAACGTATCATTGAATTTTTACGATAGCAGTCGCGTAAAAAGTCACTTGATTAATGTCAGTGGGTTGTCTTGGACCCTCGTGTTCTAATGTTTTATAAGCGTGGGAAGCAAAAAAGCTGATCTGATATTCCACAGGATTTGGTCACCCACAGCTTATAACTCGTGTAAATTTTGTTATTGCGTTGAAGGCTATGAATGAAAGCTCTACATAATGCTCTCCATCTCAAGGCTAATCAGAAGCCATTCCACCATTTTTATTCTCTACAAGACGCTAAAAGTACGGGTGGGTAAACGTAAACTCTCAACAGGAAAAATATCAACCTGCTTGATAAGTTCGAATGAGTAATCCTTAGAAGAATTCTTGGTGCTGTGTGTGAGGATGGTCAATGGCGGTGAGGGAAAAATAGTAAACCATTCCAGCTTTATAAAGACGTCAACATCTCCTTTCACATCAGGATAAAGAGGCTAAAATAGCTTGGGCAGGTGATGAGTATGACTGATTTCAGGGTGACCAGTAGAGTATACAAAACTATTCCGGATGGCCAGTGTCCGCGCGGTAGGCCTAAGGGCCGATGGAGAGATGCCGCAGGACAAGATCTTCGGCTGCTAAGAATCTCTGTCAGAGAAGCGACAGATTTTGAGAAAGATGGTTGGCGATTGTTGAGCAGGCCAAGGATAGCATCAACGCTTGTTGAGCCAATAGAAGATGATCTTTAACAATTGTACTAATTTTGTGCAGTTCTACCTTTGTTCCTCGTTGTTCCTTTCAAAATGTGCTTGGCCACATTAATTGCTGCAATTGATAATTATTGTTTACTGATTTGCATTTCACAGTTTTTTACAAGTTGGGTTTAATGTGTTGCAAAAACATTTTCTGATTTTAAAAATGAGCTTAATTTATACAAAACGTTCATGTTACTGACCCAATGAATGGCCTCAATAGACCAGAAAGCCGCTAGCCAATCAGTGGCAGACTTGGTGGAGTTAACTTCCCCCAATACAGGGTCGGCCGACATGGAGTGAGGACCAAATGTAAGGGGCGTGATTGGGGGCGTGGCTCTACCCCTCCACCACCCCCGGCCACGTGGTCCCTCTCCCTCCCACCTCCCATCCTCATCTGCCTTCAGTCTGCAGGCAGGCCTGGGTGCAAGGATAGGGCACAACAAATAAGCTGATGAGATATTCGTTTCAAAATTACTAAGTGGATAATGGTACAATACTTAAATATGAAAATAGGAAACTTCTAAATTCTTTAGCTAAGTAAGGATAGAAAAGCTGGGGAGATAAGTTAAATAATGTCAAAAATATGCATAAAGCTGTATGCGTTTCACCTTTGCTTGTATTTTTATCAGGATATAAAATAATATATACATATTTTAACATGTTGAAATATAATTAAAACATTTAAAATCTATCTAAAAAAATATAGTTGAATTTGGATGAAAAATAAAAAAATCTGATTTTACAATTATTAATTGTGCTGTGCTAAACTATTTATTTTTCCAAGTCTTCAATTTTTAGATTTAACAGCATTAATTAAGAGGTTGAACATAAAACGCCTGCAATACATGACTTAAATTACTTTGTTCATTCATTCAGGGTGGACGCCTAGTTCAATGAATGAACTATTAGGTTAACCCCGTAAAGTTTAAAAGAGTTTTAAATAGATTTCACTATTGTAAATACAATCTTCTATCTATATATTAACCAAAACATAAACTTAAAGTAGAGTTATTCTCAAGATCAAATCAAATAAAATGGAAAAACCTCCATACAAAGGCAATGATTTTATGGTTGATCATGAATTATCGATTTCACCTTTTAAATTTTGAATTCTTTTTTTTTAATAAACATAATTTATAAATATTAATCACATCTCTTTATTAATAAACAATTACAAACAAAAATTTAATCATAAAGAATATCTTTTTTTTTTCCTAAATACATTTTGAAGGTAACCCCTGAGAAGAAGATAGGGTTAATTGAATATATCCCTATATAAGTAAGAGATTCAATAACATTCCAACTTTATTTAGACACATATTTTTTAGTTTCTGACTACTATAACTTAAGACTGCAATGTATGTGTATGCTTGCACTAAGGATATTTAAAAAAAAACGATTTTTTTTTTCACATAAAATCATTTGATGACTAATATGAAAGTAAGCCAAAATGATACCAATTTTGCTCAAAAAAATTTAACAAGCTTTGGTAAAAATTACATTTTCTCCCTCTAATGCAATATGCATGAAGTACGTTTGAGTAAACCAGGCGTAATTTAAATTACTTTGTAAAACCATGATACTGTGCCTGGGTGTTTTATTATCTTCAATGATTTTAATATTAGTTATAGTAAAAAATATATATATTTAATTTACTTTGATCAGATTATATATTTGTTGAATACCTGTTAAAATCGCAGAAATGTTATTGCTAATTAAAAAATATTTAGAGTGACCGTTATTTGATCAATGAAATAAAATGTATGTATTTAACTGATAAGCTTTTATTTTAATGTTGGTGATGTCAATATTATTAAGTTGATAACACTACAAAAAGTAGAAGATAACACATAGAAGTTAAACAATGTAATGACATTGGTTAATGATGATAGTGTTGGCAATGCTATATACCTGTTAAACCGCACGAAATGGTGGTAATTTGTATAATTAACGCGAGGGGTGAACGGGTGAGGGCTATTGTAAATGATAATACGAGATAAGCCATATCATCTCCTATCATAAGTAATTGGATGGCTGTTATTTTCAAAGTACATCATCACCAATGCTAAAATATTTTCCATAGAGCAGTTGTTAAACACGTGTGTCAGCTGAGCGAAAAGCATCCAATCAACAAATAAAAGTCCAATTTTTTTATAAAACTGGTAAAAAAAAACAACAAAAAAAAAAACGAAAAACTTCATATTATATATTTTATTATTCCACTAATCCCTGTTGAACAGATCCGCTACCTAGGACTCCACTTGGACAGACGTCTTACTTGGAATCCACATACAAGACTAAAACGACAAGAAACTGCTCATCGTTACAGACTACTTCAACATTTATTAGAAAAACGTTTAAAGCTTCTAATAAATTACATAAGACTCATTTACATGACTGTGATAAGACCTATTTAGACGTACAATGTTGAGCTTTGGGGCTCCACTAAACCATCCAATTCATCTCGTATCCAATCCTTACATTCCAAAATCCTTCAAAAAATCTTCAATGCTCCTTATTTTGTGACCAATAAATTTATCCATAAAAATCTTAATGTTCCATATGTTGCTGATTTAGCCCAAACCAGATATGCATCCTTCCACAGTAAGCTCCATAACCACTCCAATCCACTAGTCTCCTAACTTACTTCCCTCTTCATTCCCGATTATCCTCCAAGGCGTCTGAAAAGAAGATGGCCTAGAGACCTTTTACTGAAGTGCTACTAGTGAGTAGTTCTTCACAAGTTATTTCCATGCCATTGTATTCACTATCAACACCTTTACTTAATGTATATTATTTTGTACAGTTGTAAACATCAATAAATGAAAAAAAATGATAAACCTGCAATCAATTAAACAGTATTCCATTTCCTTAATGCATCTAAGGAGCAGGGTGAATTAACGTCACATTCATAGAAATTTAGAAATAAATATTAAGTTTTAATCCATACATAGTATTATAGTTATTATTATCTATTTGTTTTGCATTAGAGCTAAAAGCATCATCAGCAAAATGAATCCATATTTAAATAGACAATCTTATCTGTCTGCAAAAAACCAATTGATTTTGTATAAAACTGTTATGCGACCAATATTAATACACCCCTCCCCTTTCGGGAGCTATACCTGCAACTCTAATTATAGGAAATTAGAAGTTATCCAAAAATTTTGTATGAAAATAATCAATAACTACCCGATGTATACCAGAATTTCAAACATGCTATCTGACTTAAACCTGCAATCAATTAAACAGTATGCTCACATACAGAAACAAAATTCCTTTTCGCTTACAATATCCGAAAATCCCATCATACAAAAAATAGGAGAGTACTACAAAACATCACTAAAAAGATACGCCCACTACATACACATAAACGTACTAAACACATATTAGTAGAAATAACATGACATAATATATATCGCTTTAAAAAAAGGAACATTATAATTATACTTTATTCTAAGCAAATATCCATGTTATGTACTTTAAGTTATGTATTTTTATATGTATGTACATTTTTTTTTATTGTGTAGGTTTTTTTTAGTTTTTTATTTTTCCTATTGTAAATATATTCGAATTGGTAAAAAAAACAAAAAAAAAAAACAACAACAATAAAACAAAGGAAGCATTTAAAGCTTCTGAAACCTTTCACATGTTAATAAACGTATATAATGGACTTTTGGCAACATTTGTAACCAATATTTTTAATAAATGTTTAAAAAAAAATCGATTTGTTTCGTTGCGTTAAAATGTTTTGTCAAAAAAGGTTTTTCAAAACATTACATTACGAGTATATTATCAAATTACGAAACCAATAAACTTGATCTTCGTAGAGCATTTCTTAATTTTACATAATACTTAGACATGATTATCTAATTTAATTTTCAATGCAATGTTGGTAGGTTCGAAAGTTTAAAAATGAAGATCCTAGTTTGACGGCAGCTCTTTCACCCATCCCTCCACAGCAGTGGTGGATAAAATTTCGGAACATTATTTAAGTTTTCAAGAAACAATGGCTCAAAGAATGATTCTGGATATTTTTTTTTTTCCTTGACACACAGGAGCAATTATCACTGAGACTTGGATTCAGCATATAAAATGTTATGGACTCACAACGAAATAAGGTAAACCATAAAAAATAAAATATAAAAGTAAAAGTAGGTAAATTATATAAAAGAAAGATCTAGACAGTATCTACACTATTTTCGTTCCAAGCAACACAAGTAAAGCTTATAATTTACAAAGATATTTTTATAGTTAGTTGTTATATCTTTTTTATAACAAAAGGAACATGCTACAACATTGTGTTTTCTCTTTTGATACTAGTTCTCTAATAAACTAAAATTATATTGGGTAAATCACTAGTTATGGTCATAGTTAAGGGAACTTGTCGATATAAAAGGGAATTTCATTTATACAGTTTGTAATATGACATCTTTGGTTATATACTTAGATTCTCAAAAGTTTATTCTATTGAATGTAAAATTGACAAATACACCAAAGCTTCCTTTCATGTAAATATTTCTATTTTTTTACAAAAAGCTAAAAATACCAGTTATGGGCATGTTGTACCATTTATGGTCATAGCCAAGACTAGTTATGGTCACTTGGCAAAATAATCTCTAAACAAATATTTTTAATAATTTTTTTTTTTTTTTTTTTTTTTTTTTTTTCTCTTTCAATTTCTAATTCACACCTGTTATTATGGTAACAATTAGTGAATGTGGTGGAATTGAATACTTCAGGCCTTGTATGCGTGTGGGAGACTAGTACTCAATAGTACCTTCTCCTGGCATGGGTTAAAGAAATTTAATTGAGCAAATCTCTCATCCAGCTTCTTTTAAGCCTTCTGTGAGTATTTCCAGGTATGTCAGTCGTGGCCATGTCATTAATGAGTATGTTGTTATGTCCATGAAGTCTGTGGTGAAATCGTCTATAAAGGTCATGTATGTGTTCCTTTATTGTGGGTATTTCTAAATCAGTGTGAAGTGTGTGGTTTGAAACGTACCAAGGTGATTTCGTGATTAGTCTGAGTAATTTTGATTGGAATATTTGTATTTTTTTAAGGTGTGTATTTTTTGCAGTCCCGTATATTTGTGTGGCGTATGTCCATATGGGGTTTTAAGTAAGTAAGTGTATGTATTCAGTCGTTGTCGGAGTTTTAATGTTGACCGTTTATGAAGCATTGGATATAGAATTTTTAATCTCTTGGTTAGGCTGAGACGTTTTTGTTTTACATGTGGGCCCCAGGTCATTCTTCTATCAAATGTAAGTCCTAAGTAATGAATTTCGTTTGTTTGTGGTATGGGTTGATTGTCGATGAAGACAGGTGGACAAGAGTCTTGTCTGAGTGTAAAGGTTATGTGCTGTGATTTGGTGTAGTTTAGTTTTATTTTCCATCGTTTGAACCAGTCTTGTAGTATTGTTAAGTGGTGTTGAAGAGTTAATGATGCAATTGTGGGGTCTTTATGTCTAGTTAATATTGCTGTATCATCAGCGTATGTTGCTGTCAATGTTTGAGGGCTAAGTGGCATATCGTGAGTGTAAAGAATATATAACAATGGAGCTAGTATTGACCCTTGTGGTACTCCGGCTTTTACTGGATAAATAGAGGAGATTTCTGAACCTTGTCGGACAGAAAAAAATCTATCAGAGAGAAAAGATTGAATGATCAGATAATAGGTAAAAGGAAGAAGATTTTTCAATTTAAAAAGAAGTCCGTCATGCCAAACTCTGTCAAATGCTTGAGCTACATCTAGAAATGCCCCAGTAGCATATAGTCTTTTCTCGAGTGAGATTGATATGAAATCCGTTACACGGTGTAGTTGATGAACTGTTGAGTGAAAAGCACGGAATCCAAATTGATGTGTAGGCAGAACTTGTTTATCTGTCAGTATGTCTAGTATTCGTCGGTAAAATAATTTTTCAAAAACTTTAGAACACAAAGGAAGTAGGCTAATTGGTCGGTAGGATGAGGGTGAATCGGTGTTTTTGTTTGGTTTATGTATCATGGTAATATAAGAATATTTCCATTGAACTGGGAATTTTGTAGTCCTGAGAATTGCGTTGTAAAGTGTAGTTAGAAAGACTATAGCTTTTTTGGGCATTTTCTGGAGAAGGTCAGCGGTGATTAAGTCAAATCCTGGAGCTTTTTTTGGTGATAGCTTTCTGATTACTTGCAATACATCAGAAGGAGTGAAAGACAGTGGTGGTAATGTCAATTGAAGGGGAGCTATTAGAGTTTCTTGTAGGTAAGTTTCAAATTTAAAAATGATTATTGAATAATGAACAACTGTAACTATAAAAATTTTCTAAATACTAATACAACGCAGTCTAATAAAAAAGTAAAATATATATTAAAAAGCACAATCACTTGATGCACTCATTCACAAACTTTGTAGTTACTTTTTAGTTTAGAATACCGTCATGAAATGATAGTGGAAAATGTATCTAAACAACTATTTAACAGTGTATAACTTATAGCCGCACTTATCGTTGAATTTTTTACATAAGTAGTAACGGCATACAACATGGTAATCATCCCCACTAAATAAATAATGAATTAAAAGAAATCGGAATGTATTTTTGTAAATTATCTTATTTCAATATTTCCAGTTTTCTTAAACAGCAATAGCCATCTGCGAAGTACAGAATATAACTTACTACATTAACTAGTAATGGTCACTTAAGAAACATGACCACTACTTGGAAGAGATGTAGTACTTAAGTTTTAAAAGGACATAATCAAATGAAGAAAATTCAATTTTTCTTTATTAGCAGAAAGAACGTTTGTAGCACCAAAGAAAATTGAAATGGATAGGAGTGACCATAACTCATATCTCGTATTTTTATACATTAGTTATGGTCAGTTCAAATTTATTGTTAATTAATATCATATAGTCCAACATAATGGAGCTGGTATAGAAGCCTGAACTCTAATGAAAAGGTACATAACTCAAAAACTAAAAATTAATGAAGCAATTTCACTATAATTCCTTAAGAATCCTCACTTTTAAAAACGATCTTACTAAAAAAAGAGGTATTTCAGGATACTATTTTAAGGGATAGCAGGGAGAATTTCGTTAGTAAATGAATCTTAAATCCTTTTTAGAAATATTTCTCCTGGTGATATCACAAATAAATGGATTAGACCCTTATTATTGCAATAATTGTATTAGCCTGCCCATAACTGGTGAGGTGCCCATAACTAGTGATGTACCCTTGGTGGCAAAAAATTCTTTAATCCTTAATTATGTCAATCCCTATAGTCTTCCACAGGCACCTCATCTTACCAGATTACCAGATTTACAGGGTTTTTTTTTTTTTTTTTTTTTTTTTTTTTTTTTTTTTTTTTTTTTTTTTTTTTTTTTTTTTATATATTTTTTTTTTATAATTCAAAGAAAAAGCTAATTATTAATCATAAATAAAATTTCGTAATTAAATGAAACAATGATGCAGTTTAAGCGTAAGTTAACTAATGCTATGATTTGTTAAGCTCCATTAGTCTTGAGAGATCAAGAGGCGGCCTGGAAAGTTTTCCTCTAACGGTCTGGCAGAAATACAAGCCAGATTTAATTATTTAAGTGCCCTTTTATTGCCGCCATCAAACCAGGTTTTATTCCCACTCTAGCTTGTTCACATGATAAAAAAATTTAAAAACAGAATATCATTCCCGAACAGTCATCACGTCTTACCAAATTGTATGTTTCAAAATTTAAGAGAGCTTTAACACCAAAGGTCAAACTGTAGTCCTAAATTGTTACGTCCTATTAGTACTTAATTAGTTCCTGTTACTCAGTGGAATGGAAAAAACCCTATTCTAATTTTACACCAATGATAAACAGTTAAATGTGTAATAATACAATACTCCATTAATCTACAATAAATGGAGCAAGAAAACTATAACACAGACTGTGGAGAACGAGTGATTTTCAGGCAATTGAGCAGTCTTTTAGAATTTGTGATGCCGGTTCGATTCCAGTCTACGTGAATTCAATGAATGAACTTATGTATTTCGACCTTCTCACCCTAGGTAGAATACATTAGTAACACGATAACTAGGATAACTCTCCCATCATGCCTAATATAGAGTAAACAAGCCTCGACCAACAACAAAAAGCATAAAGCAAATTAATTTGTGCAGAATATGGTGTGGGAAAAAGTCTGCAGTAATAAAATACGGGTCCGTTAACAAAATGCTGAAAGTGCCAACGTTTCGACCTGCCTTTCGATTTTTTTTAAAGGCTAATAATAAAATAAAAAGCTGGATGTGACTAAACGATAACAAAACTTTGTATTGACCATCTTTTCAAAAAACGCAAAAAAAAAAAAAAAAAAAAAAAAAAATAAAAATAAGAAGCAAACCATACTATTTTTATCACAGCAAATTAATTTCGTATTATAAATATGAACACTTATAATGCCTGGTTCAATGGTAAATGATTTTTTCAATGTATTTCGCGACAAAGAAGTAATTATTTACTAACAAATTATTAACTAATCGTTGCCTGCAATGATGTTATTAAGATATTTGTATATAAATATTCATCATATTAAAACATAGACCATATTTAAAAATAGAAAGCAGGAAAAAATCATTAATAATGCACTAGCTTATTTTCAGTCTTCTGAGAGTTTTTTTCGGGTACGTTAGGTGTTGTCATATCATTTACTAACAGTTTTGCCGAAAGTTTCGTTATGAAATCATGTGTGAGAAGTATGTATATAAAAATAAAAAGCACATGAACTTCTTTGACTCATTTTATTACTTTAAATCATACTCTGGGGAATGGTTTCACCAACATGTTATAAAACATATCAAATAATAAAAGATGACTAAATCTTCGTATTTTGCTTTTCAGTAAAAATGAAGAATAAAAAAAAATATAGTTAAAAAATAATCTTAAGATAGGATTTAACTTACTATCATCACTAAAAATTATGAGGTATATAAACGACTTAATGAATTACAAAAACGATATTCAGCGTTGAACCAATTAATATGAGATGTAGAGCGAGACATAGGTGGGAGGATCGTGCTATATCTGATTTTGTGGGTTTATGTTTAATAGGATTCAGATGGAAGAATATAGGTACCGTTTAATAGCGTCATTGCCATAAAAAAACTAGAGTTCGTTTTTTATTATTTTAATCAGACAAACGTGTTCTGTGACAGTTTACTGCAAAAAATAAGTTATTTGGAACTAGAAAGAAGCTTAAAAAAACTTTTTTAAAAAATAATAAATAACTAGAAACACACTATATTTCATTATCATTCACAAAGGTGATAGCCCATTTCAGTTTAGGAATAATCTAACATTAAAAAATGTTAGATGCTTTCCTATGATTAGTAATATCTGATAAACAAATCAATGTTGAGATAGTTTAATAAAATTTAAAAAAAAAAAACCACAAAAATCTGATTAAATAGTTAAGGACACACAATTAAGGACTTCCGAAAAATGTTTTTAAGAAATTGATGTTCCGAATAATTATACCAAGTGAACGAAGTGAAACAAATTACATATTCAATTTCTAATTCCATCAACCTTAATCCGACGGGTTCGGAGATAATGCCAATTTTCTCTGCATGAATTACCGGTTAATCGTCACACAAAATCTTTTCGCCTCAAATAGCTAGATAACGACCTGCCAAGGGATATTTTTGGTTCGTTAGCCATGAATATATTTTATCATATTCTTACACATAATTAGATAATAAAATGATATGATGATTAAAGATGGTAATAATTACTAAGATATAATAATAAAAAAATAAAATAAAATAGGAATAAAACTTTACACTAGTAATCTATAACCCAGAAAGAATAAACAGACTAATATCAGACAGTAGGTTGGACGAAAGTCAACAGCAACGTCTCAGTCAACAAACTTTCCTGATGTGTCCTGCGCTCCTATAAGTAATTTAACTATTTAACTAGATGAATTTCGGGAACATACCCGTATTTTAACAACACTATAACTTAAATATTTAACGACATCGTTATGACAAAATAATATTTCGATAAATTATGTACATTTAATATTATAACATAAAAAAATAATTATATTTGTAACTAAGAAATATACAGACTACACAAAGATTTTGCTCATCTTCTGTCTGCAGCATCTATGATAAGTTTGTTAACTGCAAAAATAGTACTTCAGGAAAAACCCAATTTTTTTTCACAGATATTCACAATTTAATATTCATTTTTGTAATTGATACGTAGAAAGTTCATTAGACATAAATAATAAATAAAAACAAAATAATGAGAAAAAAAAGTTTTCTAGTGATACCCATAAACCAAAATTCACTTAACACACGAAATGTTCTTAACAGACTATTTACAAGCACCTCAGATATATGACTACAAACAAATACCGATCTATAAGAGTGTTCTTCAAAGGGATGAATGGCCTTTAAAATTAGTGAATTGACTTCTAGAAACAATAATTCATATTTTACTACAAAAAAATCACCTTTATTCAACCCAATAAATATATCGACAACAAAACATTACAAATAATGTGATATATTTTTTAAATATAAGATTGAAATAAATTCATTTTGTCACAAATGTTCAAAATAAGTTACAAATGAGTATTAAAAGGGTAAGCGTGAGTGACAGTTTTGGGGGTTGACTTTTGGCATAAGACATTATTAAGGTTCTTGTATTCCTTACTGACATACATGGTGTAAAAGTTCACAAACAAAGGAATAAAATTTCCAAATTCATATTTCTAGAATCATAATGTTAAACAAAGCATGGTCATTAAAATTAATACATATTCTTCACCTAACTGCCACTATATTAGGATAGAAGAGGTTTGCACGATAGGAGAATAACAATCCAAAACAATGTGTCATCGATAGATGGGAGAAATTATGCTATCAGGGACTGTAACTAATATTGTTACTAAGTATTGAATAAACCCCCAAGTACTATGATGTACTTAAGGAATAAATAAAATTCTGGTATCATGAATAAAAAAATATTATGTCAGTAAAACAAATATTTTAGTGTTTTTATAAATGTCCATAAAGTTTATCTAGTAATATATTTTCGTAAAAAAAACAACAAATAAATAATTTAAAAACAGTCCTGATTTTGGCTTCCGTAGAGGATCTGTGTTCAATTAGTTGAGGCTGGATCCTGAATGAAATAATATAATTTAAAAAAATTATACAATATCTTTTCCATTTGATTATTATGTAAATTGGTGCTTAAAAAATATTGGTAACTTAATAAAGATTCGTTTCAGAATGTTTTTAGCATTCAAGGCAAATTTAATGAAATCTGTATTAGGTTATTTTCGAGACGAATGTAAGATGACTTATCTTAATTTTTTTTATATTAACGGTTTAGTTAAAATTAGCGGGTTCCTTGCAAGATTAAGGAAGAAACCGACCCCTGATACGGTGCATATCGGCAATATAATTTGCAGGAGAGGACGAGCGGGTGACAAGGATTCGCGGGGCATGAGTCGTGCGATATTCGTCTAATGAGATAAAGGGGCTAATTGACATGGGAAGCCACGACGCCAGCCCCCAGCTAAAGACAGCTATCACGATTTCAATTACATGCCGCCCAGCTCTCTTTTTATACAACAGCTATTCTTGACGTTTTTTTCTTCCCCTGGCCATGTCCCGGCCTCCGAAGATCCTCCTTCCAGATAGGGCACTCCTCAGCTAAGACGAATTACAGATCAGCTGGAACTCAGTCACTTTATTCAACAACTGTTATGGGCAGGCCAGTCCACTAGCGGCTATGTTAATGACTTTGTGTCTTCTGGTTATTTCATTTTTTTTTTTTTTATTGTAAAGATGCAACACGATAACTCTTCGGTAAAGATGGATTGATTATTTTTTTCCCACTCCTCAAGCAAAGCTATAATCTGTTCAATGTAGATAGGATCTTGAAAAATATTCAGAAATTGTAATCATTGCCAATTTTGCAAAGAGTAATAGGTGGATAATGTTATAATATTACCATATGAGGAGGTTAAAGGCTGAATATTTATTCAGATGGTGAGCTGTTAGTTTGTTAGTAGGCTTCAGACATTCATTTTACTTATTTTCGGAATATCATATGCCTGATTGCAAGAAAATTCGAGTTTCGTTGCTATAAACTCTTTTGATTTGAAAGCACCTTTTAGCCTTCCTGTCCTACAGTATCCTTAAATGATATTCCACTAATCCCTGTTGAACAGATCAGTTACCTAGGACTCCACTTGGACAAATGTCTAACTTGGAATCCACATACAAGACTAAAACGACAAGAAGCTGCCCGTCGTTACAGACTACTTCAACATTTACTATACCAACGTTCAAAACTTCCGATTTACTACAAAAGACTCATTTACATGGCAGTTATCAGACCTATTTGGACTTATGGAGTTGAGCTTTGGGGCTCTACTAAACCAAGTTCATTTCGTATCCAATCCTTGTAATCCAAAATCCTTAGTGCTCTTTACTTTGTCACAAACGAACTTATTCATAGAAACTTTAATGTCCAATATGTTGCTGATTTAGCCGAAACCCGGTACCTAACGTTTCATAGTAACCTCCATAACCATTCAAATCCACTAGTCTTTCAACTTGCTTCCTAGTTTGAAAAGATGGCCTCGGGACCATTTAATACAGAACTTTTATACTTTTTGTTAGTACTAACAGTGGGTAGCGGAGTATCGCTGGCCGAGTGTGTTGGGGCGTGGGTCTCAGCGCACTCATAACCAGAAGGTCATGGATTCGAATTCCACCTGGGCGGGTTTAAAATTTATTTCGTGGCGATCCCACGAATAAATCTTGACCTTCCCACCCTGGCTAGAACAGGTTGGTAACCTGTAGGAGAACCCGTCTTCCCTGCACTAGTTGGAGTACATAAGAACGTTAAGCCCCAAAAAACAAACAAACAAACAACAATGGGTAGTTGCTCCACAAACATTGACATGCTATTATGAAGGTTGTAATCACATTTATTATATAAATTTATTAATTCAGTTGTTTTAATAAATATAATTTAAAAAGTCTTATAATCAACCCACACTTCATAAATGAAATCTAAACATTAATTACACATTTCTAGGTAATTAGAAACGCTTTATTTGAGGTTATAATATTGAAGTTTTTCCTTTTAAATTTACTATTATAAAATAAAACAAAAACATAAAGAAAATTACAGTAATTGTGACATGTCAACGACGTCTAGTAGATTTACAATAAAAGTTTTATAATAGATTTTGGAGCGAAATTTTTTACAGTCACCGCAAAAAGTCATTATAAAATAGAATAGAAGAGATTTAAAAAAAATATATTCTATGATACATAATTCTATGATTACGTATGATCCCCTGGAATTATACATAAACAATGTTTAAATCTAGCTATAAATTGTATAATGTCAGCAATAATGAAATATAAAGGAAAAAACCCATTATTTTGTAGATGTAAAAACAATATATCAAATTAAGGCTAATTTTTATAATCTACATCAATATTTACATTAAAAACGGCAATAGTTTTAAATTAAATGACAAGATAACGCAGAATTGAATAAAAATCATTAAAAGTAATAAGAAAAGCCTAGCTTTGCGAATTTCAACGAGATGGCATTCCATCATCTCAACCATTGAAAATTGACTTGGATTTTCATCAGAAAATTCAAAAGCCTTTAAAATAAGTTTTAAAGGACACCACCCAATTAGAAACAAACAACAGAATGAATTATTGATCGAGAAACTATGGAAGTTGACACAGCACAGATCAGTATCTAAACCTACTCTGGAAATGAATCAATATTAAAGTGAAAAGCTGGATTAGACGTACAATTATCTTCCTAAAAACTTATTTGCTTCATTTGTCCAATTCAACTAAACATGGAACAATAAAAAGAAATTAAGTGGTTATTAGTTTCTTAAAAAAAAAAAAAAAAAAAAAAAAAAATGACGAATTAAAGACGAATATAAAATGGTTAACCTTAACCTTCAAGAAAACATTGCCTTATTAGCATTTTATAGGCGGGATATTGTTTCCTGTTAGCTAATTCGGCTGAATTAGCCTCTTACGTTCAACGCCCTTTGTTAATAGCACGACCGTTCAACTAGACCTCATTATTCTATCGCACGAGGGAAGCCAACGTATTTTTATAACGAAATCAAGCTGATAATAATAAACAAATTGCATTAATAAAATTGTGGCACATGGTCTGCTTTTACTCCACATAAAAAACTAACAACTTATCTTAAAATCTTTTGTTCTTGTAACTTTATATTCATCAGTGTAACCTGTGCACAGGATAGTAACGGTACTTAATTTAATTACTTAAATAGTACATATACAAAGTTAAATTGGAAATAGTAAAATTGTAAATATTTGTAATCTATGTTAATATTATGAGGGTTTCACCAATTAGTAAACTTTATTTATTTAAAGTTATTACAGCATAATTAATAATAAATAAACCTATAAAACTAACAGCAATTAAACACTTGTAATTATAATAAAATTAACTATAAATTAAATTCAATAAATAAAAAAACATAACAATGCATTAGCATCAATGTGAACTGTAATGAATATTTGCCTAATTAATTTTAATTAACATATACTCGACTACTCCAAAAAAGTTTTAAAAAAATTGAATACACTTATAAAGTAATAAATGTGAGTCAATAAATTCATTTCATCGATTTAACCCGAGAAATGATTTTTGCCAACCGATTCTACAAAATATTGCGACTCAGCAGTAAATCCTGATTTATAGCAGAAAACAGAAAAGTTCTGATAACAGATAACGACTAACTTCTAAATTAAAAGCAGTCTCATGTTTACAGGAGAGGAAAAGGGCAATCAAAGAAGCTATCCCATACAAATAAAAATGGGCTAACAGTGATTATGAGTCGAATGTTATGGCATGTCACAATTTCTTTATGTTTTTTGAGTGACATTAGTGAACTCTTCAATACAATACAAAATATAATATCAAATGAATAACTGCTCCTCTTTCAGTTGCATAACTCGTGTCAAAATATAAAAATTTAACAATATTTCTTTTAGACTTCATCGTATTTTTGGAATTGAGGAAATTATTGATCTTTGTTGGTTTGCTTGATTTAGCTGGATTGTTCATATTCAAAGTTATAAAAGTTTTTAAAACCAAAACGTTGTGTTTCTTGGACATGTAATCTTAAAACATTCGGAAGTTCTGGAGCCAACCTAAGAAAAAGAGATATCTTGTGTCCGAATTATCCATTGTGAATTCCCAATTTTATCACATCTCCTTAGAATAGAAATCCCTTCCAGTGTCAGATTTATAAAAAAAAAGGCAGCCATTCAAACTTCCAAATGTGATAGAATGTAAACAGTTTCCTTTAACCCAAAAAGCTGGTTAAAATATTGTTGAAGAAGCATCAGGGACTAGGAAACATTAGTAAAATACTTCATCAAGATGTTTTTGTTTTTTTATTGAGTCTTAACGACACCCTCGCCCCTACTCACTCGAGACATTCATAGGATTTGATGACCCTAAATTCAATTACCGAGTAAAACTAAACATAAATGAATTGCAGTGGCTGGGTTGATGATGTAATTAATAATAATAAATATTGAATATTGTTTTTCTATATTTAACTTTTTCTTAACTAATGAGATATATAAAGCGATGTGAAAAACTTATTGTCGGGAGTAAATTCCTAAAACAAGTATTAATTGAAAATGACTCTTATCATCTCTAATGCAGGGTGAGCTGTCTGACGAAAAGCCGGAGTGTTGTGCGGGTTAGCATGCAACAGTTGAGCATACAGTAAACGCTATTTTTAATTACAAGTACTTCAAACAATTAATATAGCAATTATGAAGTGTTAATTAAAACTAAATCATGTGTAATACTATTGCTTGTGTAATAAGGTTTGGCTTAGTATCCTTAAAAAAAAAACAAAAAAATAAATTAATATACATATGCATATTCATAAAGAAAGATAGCATGTTAACTATGTTATAAATTTATTTATATTAAGGTTAATTTTAAAGTGTAAACAATTTCCACTAGTTAATGTAGGAAATAGTTCTTAAGTAATCAAATCATTATCTTTTATCCTAATAGAGCAGCCATACATAGAGTTTTGGACCAAAATAAAATTCATTTTTAATTACAATTTAATGTACCATTTTAATAAACCATTATAATTTAATAAACCACTCTACGATGTTTTATTATTACCGAAAACAGAACAAAACGTTTGCGAGAATGTATACGATCAAATAAAACAAAGAAGTAAAAGAAACGAATAAAGAATAAAAGTACAGCGGTGAGAGCCCTAGAATTATGGTGGACCTAAATCAAACCGAAAACACTATTCCAATATCGACACTATTTCCAACCTCGTTGTTACCTCAGCTTTATCAGGGAGGTTTGATCGAGTCGAACTAAGATGGCGGCTAGTGTAGGGAAGTAGTGACCTATAAGTCGACCCACTTTTCAACGACCATTATGGGAAACTGTAAACTGAGAGAAGATAGAGTTGGAATGGTACTTATAAATTGTATAATAGCTGAAAGCAGTAGGTACGAATATAGTGGCCAGTCGACAAAGTTTTAGTTTTTACTCAAAATAATTCGAAATAACATTCAGTTAATATTAACTCGATCATCACCACAACATATCCGATAAATTTTAGTATCTTCTCTTATTTTTCCCCAGTTTGTCTACGGATGAATAATAAATGGTCGACTATCTGATAAGCTCGAATTTAGGAGGCTAATGTTTTCCATAGAAAAATCTAATAAACAAATACGTTCATTGGAATTTTAGAACTATGTTTATTAGAAACTATGGAGGTATGTTCGGTATCTCTAGACGTTTATAGTACTATTTTGAAATCGGGCGACTTCATCTGATTTCCGACTTTAATACTTCCTAGATACATTTATATTTCAATCATTAGAAATTACCCAATACATATAATCCTTGGAAACTTACCTAATATATATATATATATATATATATATATATATATATATAAATAGAATCGGTTTCCGGTACCGCTGATAATTAATCATTTAATTATGATTCAAAAAATATTCTTTTCAATGATGAAAAAACAAGAACTGTTATAAAGTATATTATTCTTTAACAATAGAGCAATTTTTATATACTAAATCAACAGTGGGTGGAACATAATACTAAATAATTTTCAAATATCAAACATTGCTATTGCTAGGCAAAAGTCAAATTTTTAAAGCCAATATGTATTCGCTGTTGGAAAATGCATGGATTAGTAAAGATTACAATGTAAACCGGACAAAGATTAAGCACCAACAAAATAAATGCACCCAGGCAATAATTTTTTAGCTATTCTTGGTGAATTTTTGTTATCTAGAAAAGATTCTTTTTCATTTCATTACATATCCATACAGGTGGTTTCGAGTCCTAATACGCTATTAAAACAAACCCTATAGACATATCATATGCATCCTGCCATTTAAAATATATAGCCATTGTAAAAAGAATATCAATACGTAAAATGAAGTTTAATATAAAAAGATAAAACATGGCAATCCCCTTATATCGAAAATGTAAATAACAACTTATAAACTACAATACAACAAAGTAAATAAATAAATAAATAATAATAATATATAATAATAATAAATAATAATAATAATAAATATATATATGGATAAATTTCTTGACTCTTACTATTAAATGTTTAGTAAGGTTCTTGAGGTTCAGTCAATAAATAAAAAACAACTATTTTGGCGACGTTTCGAGACTATATTGTTCTCATAATCATGCCCTACTGTGAAAAAACAAGTTACAATAAAATTATACAAGTTATTTCAAAACATAAAGTTAGCTACAGTACAAGTATATAACAACATGTGTTATAATAACAAAAATATATATAATTACTGAATATAGAGGAGTATGAAGCTACTTACAATGTTACTAGTGGATATGAATAGACTAAAAATTCTAGTACACAACTAACCTAGGGATATTTTGAACAGATAGTTACAGAGGTTGTGGGGAAAACTTTATTTCATAAAATTTTTTTTTTTTTTTTATTCTTTTATTAATTGAAATTTACAACTGTATTAATAAAAACACATTTAGTAAATATGCTGTAAACAATGCAAAATAATGGCATGATTAGAACTTGTAGAGGAACTACCCATTGGTAGTACTCTAATGAATATTTACAGAAGAAGATCACGAGGCCATCTTCTTTTCAGACGCCTCGGAGGATTGCCAGGAATGGAATGGGAAGCAAGTTGTGCTACAAGAGGATTTGGATGGGGAGTAAGTTTATTATGAAAGGATAGGTATCTGGTTCGTGCCAAATCGGCGACATATGGGATATTCAGGTCATTGTGGATTAATTCATTTGTGACAAAGTAAGGAGCATTAAGGATTTTTCGAAGGATCTTAAAAATTAAGTTAAAAGGACTGGATAGGTATTCCCAAAGATGCAGGTACAAAAATATAGCAGGATATATGGAATATACTAATAAATGGAAGAATGGTTTATATGATGTATATAAATGTAAATGTATATTATTGATATGAATGTATTAAGTTGGAATAATAGTTGTTAAGATTTAGAACGTCTGATTTTTTGTTTATTGCGAGATTTTTAAATTTTTCTATGGTTATGACTTCTTTAATATTTCTTTTAAAATTATTAATAATTTTCTGTTCAAAATTCCCCTAGGTTAGTTGTGTAATAGAATTATTAGTCTATTCATATCCACTAGTAACATTGTAAGTAGCTTCATACTCTTTATAAATTATATATATTTTTATATACACATGTTGTTATATACTTGTACTGTAGCTAACTTCATGTTTTGAAATAACTTATATAATTTTATTGTAACTTGTTTTTTCACTGTAGGGCATGATTATGAGAACAATATAGTCTCGAAACGTCGCCAAAATAGTTGTTTTTTATTTATTGACTGAACCTCAAGAACCTTACTAAACATTATGTATATAAACTGACAGAAATACATATAAAAAATACATCCTAGTTTGTGAAAAGTGGTTATCGCTGAAATAACATGATGTAAAGAATTTTAAAAAATAAATATAAAATGTATGCACTAAGTTTCGTCTAAATCTACTGTTTACTTTGATAGTGCTTTTCGTTGCCCCGAAGAAGAACGTTAATAATAAATTTCATAATACTCATAATTTGTCTGACTCCGACAAGAAAGCCACGGAGGTGATAAAAATATTTTACCAGCTTAATCTGACTTAAGTTAAAACTTTCATTTCCCCTTTACAGCAAAGCCTTAGTGAGCCACTTCACTCGGTAGTGAATGAAATTTATTTTTTCCAAATCACTGGTCTCTTCATAAACCTCTTTAATGTAACTTGGTGTAGTGAAAGATATAGATTCCATATTATCATTTTATCAATTTGTTTTAGCCATTAGGAGGCTTAGAAAAAAAAAAAATGTAACATTTAGTACCTGATGATGATAAATGTCCTCTTATTAAAGTCCTATCCCAAAACATTGTAATCAGAACTCTCTTACAATGCACCGAGTACAGAAATAGTGATGGAATTCGAATTATTTTCATAATTCCATTGACTTAGGAAAATTTAATTGGATTTATAATTTTAGAAAAAATAATACTTATTTACAGTAATGATAACTATTGCACAGATAAAAATAATTAAAATTTTAAGACTAATTTTTATTTAAAAAAAATAAAAATAAAATAAAAGACTAAATTCTAAAAAGTAAAATCATTTTCAGTCACTTTCACATAGTCTCATAAACTATTAACGATTTACCTACAAGGCATGTTACAGAATTGTATACATATTTTCCCAAATAAATTCATAATCTGACCGATTATTGATATCTCAGGCCATATCTAATCACAACTTCGAATCTGAAAGTTTTTGTAGATCACTAATCTTATCAGAAATATAGATAAGAGATAGCGGAGATATGGTGTTATAATCAAAAATACATCACAATCAAACATATGAGGTAATTTCAAGCAAGATTAAAAATTATCAGTGAGATGAAATATCATAGCTGATACGTGAGGAGTATCAAGTTTAGATAATATAATTTTAGGACAATTTTACTTTTTTATTACTCTAACATATTTTAAACTAATAATATATATATAATACACTAATAATAGTTACGCTAAAAACCATTAAAAATACAATTATGTTCAGTTGTATGGTTCAGTTGCAGTTTAAATATTATATAAAAATATGAAATTATATATAATTTTTATTCTGAGACAAAATAAAATAATAACATACTTCCCTTAGTATAATAAAAAAGTATAATGAAAAGGTGATATTGTCTGGCTGCATTGATTTTAAAGACGCTGATAGATATAAAGAAGAGACTTGTAAATGTGAAGAATATAAATTAATGTAATAAAGATATAAAATTATATGTACTAATATGATAAACAAAAAAAAATAGTAATAATAAGAAAATTAGGAAATGAGATAACAAAATGAAAGTATAATGAATAAACATTGATAAAAAAAACAAATCAATAAACACCAAAAAAAAAAAAAAAAAAAAAAAAAAAAAAAAAAAAAAAAAAAAAAAAAAAAAAAAAAAAAAAAAAAAAAAAAAAAAAAAAAAAAAAAAAAAAAAAAAGGAAATCAAATTAAATAAATCATTAAATATTATATAATAAATCACCGTAGGGATCGATTTAACTTGTGTTAAATTGAACAGAATTATTGTAAAATAATTCCGCTGTTAGCAGACGTCTGACTGGATCGTTATTATGTGTTGGAATAAGCGAGCCTAGGGAAGAAGCATGTCTGATTTTTGGACGGAGGGAGTTCCAAAGGGTAAAAAAATTAGAGCAAGAATGGAAAATATTTATTTTTAAAAAACAGGATGAGACTGAATGAAGGTAATATCTATAAAATGTATAAGAACAAGGGAGTTTTCAATCTTAATCACGTGAACATTACTTCCACAACCTGCCTTTTTTAATCATATTATATAAAATAAAAGGTCAAAGATCAATTGAAAGTAATGGTTATCCGTTTATAAAAAATTATCTCTGACGTTTCATGGCCACAGGAAAACACAGAAAATTCTTGTGCTTTCATTTTTAATATGAAGTTCGATAAATAATGTTTCTGATTTTAAGTAAATTGGAAATTGGAAAATATTATTTTGTTAATACCCTTACGAAATAGTTTCTTGAGTGACTAACAGGTCCCAATAATAGTTAACGTTTCTAAGAATATGTAAAAGTTTTAAGGTAATAGGGATTCCTACCGTGAATAAGTTCACAACCTTTCTGAGAACATTTCGCTGCCTACAGATATCACTTGTTGACTAACAAGATAGAAATCTTGGCATTTCCGTCAGGATTCACAGAAACTCAATAGAATGAAATGTAGTCCCTAATTAGGAGCCAAACATTCTTCGTTCTAGTTTTCACAACCTAAATATATATATATTTGTTAGATATATAAAAATATATTTGTTAGACGAATATGATATTGAAAGCCCCAAGGGAATATCCTTGGTTTTTATAATCGTATCTTCTGAATGAAAGATTTAAATCATTAAAAAAATTGTTTGCCCTAATATACCATGTTTTATTTCGGCAAAGATTACAATCAGCTAGACTGGAGACTAAAAATTGATTCAGTACACAATCATGCATTCTTGTAGATTGATAAAAAAAAATCAATTGTATATATTGAGATTATTAATAGCTATACTAGATAACCAGATATATTTATACATATGAAACCTAGGCTTGAGATAAATATATGTTTAATATGTGACACATATGTAGATATTAATAACATAAATTATATAATATGTATATATAATCTAAATAATATGTATCTAAATAAGTTTGGGATTATTACACTAAGATTGGAACGTACGAGCTAATCTATAAAGCAAGAGATATAAGACACGACTAGAACTGGAGGTATTTCCATTAGAAAGTGTTATAGAGGCATATTTGAAGCAGTTTATCTCGCTACCTAATGAAGCGATATAAGGAGTTGCTAAACTGGCAGTTACACGCCATAGGATCCACTTGGCAGGCAATACACTGCTTTTTTTAAGAGGGATTGGGCAAAAAGAAACCTCTCGGAGCCGAAGGAGCGTTCGTGAACTTTCGCCTCTATTCAACCGTAACTTAGTCGATATCTTAATTCGATTGCCAGCGATAAATTTATACATTATCTCTTCACAAGCGGGTACGGCTTCACTCGTCGCCAATTAAAAAGGACCCCTATCGGGACTTATGATAAATTGGATTGTACGGTTATTGATCATGTTTTCTCTGCCGTATTATTAATCCTTGTACTCTTTCAAACCCTGACCTCCCCCTCCCCCACGTCCGCGATGAGAAACAGGTTTCGAGATAAATCGATTTTCGATTCCGAGACCACACACGCGGCAGCGATATATCGAGTAGTGTTTTTCGTGACTTTATATTGTCGAATGTTAATAATATATCATAATTGAAGACCTGAGTTTGTTTAAACCAATTAAAAGGGCCGGTATTAAAACAATTCATCAAAATGCGAACATTAATCTTTTGGAATTGCCTCTTTATTAATAACCTGATATTTGCTATGATGAAACAAGACTAACTGCTCCATAAATAATAATTTTTGAACTAAGACAGCATCTTCTTGTTTGAGCTTACGTATACTATAACAGGGCCACCCAATTGTAAAAAAGGACTTAAAATCTGGTAACAGAATAATCATCGTCTTACAAGTGTGAAGCACGTAATAAAAGGGAACAGACAAGACTAACTATACCAGTTCCAGCTGCACTAGCAGTTGGAGCTGTAAAAAAGTCTACTGCCCGCCATATATTAATCCTCCCTTTTATTATTTCTTCTTTTTCAATTATTGTCTCATCTCCTTTCTTAAGTAATCACGCCGACTTGACGGGTTTCATTTTTTCAGTTCAATTTTTTTTCTTTTAACTGACTAAAGGCCTAATAGGGTTTCACGAGATCCCAGCGCTGTTCCCAAAATTAGGTCACTGGATTTGAAAATTAGTGAAGGGTAAGAAAGAGCACAACATTCTTGGACACTCAGATTTTGCTTGGATGGTGTTGCAATCCATGATACAAATGGTACAAATGATTACGAGATCACTCGGACCTCTTAATCAGGTGGAGGTAGGAACGAGCATTGAATTGAGCAGAATAGTGATTTGCTATTATTTAAAAATGCGTTTATCTATCGGTTTATTGCAGTTTGGTCAAAATTATCTAACATCAAGTTTCTTGGAATTTTACAAAATCAATTCCGGCGTGGATGGATGGATATCGTTGTGAAACACAGAGAGTAAATTCTCTATGGGATCTGCGATTGAACCCCAGCGTGATCGATAGTGAGATATTTTCTAACCAAATGTAAATTGAAACAGTTATTCTGTACTATATCGACAATGTAATAGTCAGTGCTGATCATAATCTTAATGCGGCGTAATATTTTGTCACGATATGGAACAACAATATCGATGTAGGCAATATTCCATTTTCTACTTTAAAAGGGGCTTAATAAAGAACACAGAACGAATATGATAACCTAATGGCATTAGTGCAATGTAACCATCTTGTTCTCCTTAATTAAGTTATACCGTAATTATTTTCTATTGGCTCGATCTCGCAGGAATCTCCTTATTTTAAACAGAAGTAATTGTTTATGGATCAATCTCATAATCAACGGAGGATAAGGTATCCACTTTACAGGAGCTGTCTCTGTCTCAAGTGGATCTTCTGACCCCTGAAGCAATGAACCATTGATATAAGACAAAATAAATTTTCTAGATGGTTTGAATCTGTGTTTAGAAGTTGATAAGCATAATGAGGATTAAATTACTTAATGTTCTGCTTTCATTATTATCAACTATCATCAGAAACAAAATCAGAAGTAAGAGAATAAAAATCTTTAAATATACTTTTTTATAAACATAAATAGAGCAGCTTGTTATGTTTTAAGTCATTACCTCACGATCATTTACCCAATAAGCATGCCATTTTCTTCTATAGAAGAGCATCCTCCCTCTTTCCCAAATATCCATATTTTTATTTATTTTTTAATTACTTTACATTTCCTTCTGTCCTCTTTTATTTGCCATTTATTATCACTACCTTTACAATTTTTTTCCTTTTCATTTCTGTCTTGTCCTTATCCTTATCTTGCTTCTTTGTATTATTACTGTTTTATATATCTATTCTTTTCTATAGCCTTTATTGTATATATTTTTCATCCATGTCATTCTGTATTATTCCATTTGTCATTTGTTTATCAGTCTATTATTTTTGTGATATCTGGTATTTTGTTCATTATAGCCCTGAAGAAGACCTGCGAGGCAGGTCAAAACTTTGGCACACAATTAAAGAATTTCTACTTAGACGTGGTATTTCTCTTTGACTGCATCACTGATTATCTTCTTCTCCATCTGTATTTTTTATAAATACATATTTTATAAATGGCTTCATTGTCATCCATATGATTGCTCTTGAGTGAGGATGTAGGAATTTAGAGAGATTGGAATTGTTAAAAAAAGGCAATAATTAACTATAATTTACATTTTTTCA
This sequence comes from Euschistus heros, assembly GCA_003667255.2. Classification (NCBI taxonomy): domain Eukaryota; kingdom Metazoa; phylum Arthropoda; class Insecta; order Hemiptera; family Pentatomidae; genus Euschistus; species Euschistus heros. Next base: position 1,779,175 of record RCWM02000023.1, read on the forward strand.
TAAAAGCATATGTTTATTGTCATTATTACTGACAGAGTTGTGCACAGCAAGTAATCTCTGATAATCTCTAATAATGATGGGTTTGTTTTTCAGATCTATCTATCGGATATAAATACAAAATACATACATACATATATACCTATCTATGTATATTCCGAATGAAAGTATTAATCCAACTATATATACAACTTGATTTCACTTAAATCTTATTGTAATAAATTACAAATGTAGCTTATTGTCAAAGGTTAAACCATTATAACTCTAAACACAATTACCATAAATTATTAAAACATATAAATGTGACTAAATTAAAAGCAATTATAACTATTATTTATCTTTTTTATTTCAGTTTTCTGAGTAATTATAGCAAGCCAATTAGTTTTTATAAATAACATATTTCCATTAAAATACAACTTAAGGAAAACGTGTTGTTTAATTGTAAGCATAGTAAAGCATATTGTAAGCATATACGTGAGTCATTCTAGATTATGGACAGTTACTGTGATTAATAGCTCCATGCAGCAATTCGCAAGGCCGTTTCACAAATCAGATCCATCTACACGTTTTGTTTGTTGAAGCAGTTATATTGTTAAATTTTCTTATATATGGGGTATTAATTATTAAATGTTACAAGGGCCTTTATTATGGATAATGGGGGAACATCCGAATAAAAAGAATTTTATTTCCGATATATTATATATATCTTGGTCCTGTTAGATTTTTAGTTTAGAGGTACTAGGTTGTTACCAAAGTCTTCGTGTATAAGCATAGCTTTATTTCAGCCTACATAGTTTAAAAACTATAAAATAACGTAAAAACTATAAAATAAATACTACTCTATAAAATAACGTTTATTGTTTTCAACTACATACGTTTTTCCACATTTCTGCCAATAATTCAATTTGATGCCGGTACCGCTATAGAGTGGTCGCTTAACGAATATAAACGAATAGTCGTTTTGAAGAAAAGAACTATTAACATCCAATTATTACGTCTTCGTAATTATGAAAGACCCGACCTTTTAAAAGATCAGTCATTGATCAAACAAACTATAATATGTTCCATAAGCTATAAGCCGGATGTGGCAAAACGATGAACTCTAGCAGTTCCGATGATTATTTCATAGTAAAAGAGAACGATGAACAAGGGTTTTCCTCAGTTGCAAAAAGGCTTGGTTCCTATTGAACAAAGCGGAGTACTTCACTATTCCAAAATGCGTAAGCTCTGACTGTCTAGCTTAAAAACATTACAGTTTTCCAATGTCCGACCAACAAGAACAAGCTCAAAATACAAACCGTCTTCGAAATTCCATTAAACACAAAGTATAATTTCATTCATAAACTGATACAAATGAACCGATAACTGATCCCTTCTATGGGACAAATTTCTTTATTCGTAGTATTAGTGCTTAGACCTTATAGTCCAGTCAATGAGTGCTGAAATGAGGGGTGTAGAGTGCATGGAATATGCGATAATTTTTGACTTCATAGCTTCGTTAGCAATAGTTAGAAGGTAAACATACTAAAAGTCCCCGCCGCTGGGGGTGAGCTAACGGTGGGGGGGAGGGGAGAAGTTTAATTTTTTCTTATTTTCGATTATATCTCGAAAACGGCTGGTTCTAGAACAATATGTTTCAAATAAACATAAAAGCTAATTCAATTTTTATATAATTGATTTTATATAAATTTTTCGTAATTATAACCGTTTATGCGATATTCGTTATTGGAAATCGGTGATTATCGGGAAAACCAAATGTTACCTCACTTTTTGTCAAACTTTTGCTTCTAGTACTTTCCACAATCGTTTCTCAGAACAAACGTCTAAATAAAAATTGTAAAGCATTAAATTTACTTTAGTTTCATATATACGTTTCTGATATTTGAAGCAAATGTTTAACAAAAAGTGGGGTATGCATTTTTTTTCCTCTAAAATTATCGATTTTAAGAACGTATATCTCGAAAACCGTAGGAATTTCTACGAATAGGTATATAATTAATTTTATAGGAAATTTAGGACCAATAAATAATACTTTTCGGCATTTCTAACGATCTTAGGAAAGGGAAAACAAGAAAACCTTGGAGTACTGTTTATGAGCAAGGAATGTACTTTAAGTGGTAGCACTACACAGCCATTTAATCTTAACAAGCTGGTACACACAGCCATACCGTCCACATATTAACATCAATTAAATAATTTCAATTAAGTCGATTCAATTATCAATTAAGCTTGTTCGATGCCAGGAATGCAGACCCGTAGGCCATGGAGAACCAATTAGATTTTTTTTTCTTGGCGATAGGTCAAGAGGTGAGTCATATAGTTATTTATTTATTATTAGTAGAACAAAATAATTATCAAGTTATATGGAATGTGAGGCAAAAAAACAAGTCAAAGATTATTTTTGATTTTTTTTAAAAGAAAAAATACAATTCAATTATATTCTATATGAAGATTTTCCCTTAGCTTTTCCACGCTTATTAACACCTGCAGAACAGTATATAAAAAAACGGTTTCTATGGAGTTTTGAAGATTAAAATACAAATGAATCTCGACGCATTAAACTCAAATAGATCTATAATCCTTCTGCTTGTCAAAACACATAAGATATTAAGCTGAATAAACACACACACACATATACAGGGAGTCCCGAATTTAAATGGCAAAACTTCAGGAACTGATAGGGGACCGAAAATCTAAGACAAAAAGTCCTTTAGAAAATCGCAAAAAAAGAAACAAAACAAAAATGTTACAGGTAGCGATCATCACCTTTCAAAATTCGTCAGACTAGGCAGTGAGATATTTAAACACTTAATGTTATCCTTTACATTCTTTTATTTGTTTACATTTTGGTTTCCTTCTAGGATTATAATTCCTAAATAAGTCTTCAGTCAGTTACTCAGATATTTTTGTGTGAATAGCATTAGCCACAATGCCGCATACATATTCTAATGTTGAATACGCTGATATGATTTTTGTGTATGGTTTGTGCAAAGGTAATGCTTTAGAAGCGGTGAGGGAGTATGCTCGCCGATTTCCTAATAGAAGAGTGCCTAATCGACGAGTCTTTTCGTTAACTTTTAATAGACTTCGAGAGACTGGGTCATTCTTAATACGTAATGAAGGCGACCAATTCCAGGCAGCAATAAGAGCAGATTATCGGAGAAGAAATTGTGTCCAACGCCACTTCGATAACAATCCGAAGAGCATCTGCTGCATTAGTAATATCGCGGCAAGCAATATGGCGGACTTTGAAAGGTGATAATCGCTACCCATACCATATTCAAAAAGTTCAGAATTTATTACCTTAAGATTATGTCAAGAGATTGAATTTTAGTAACTGGTTTCTTGACGAAATTCGCGATTATAATTTATTTCCATTAAAAATTATATGGACCGATGAAGCTACCTTTACAAGAGGAGGAATTGTTAATCAAAGAAATTATCATGTATCAGCTCTTGAAAATCCCAGAGCTATTAGAGAGAATATTTTTCAGCATGAATTTGCTATTAACGTTTGGCTTGGAATTTGGAACGGATTACTGGTAGGACCATATTTTTTGCCTGGAAGATTGAATGGTATCACATTTACACATATTTTGGAGAACGACTTTTCTAATTATTTAGATGACATTCCCTTACAGCAGGGGATTGAAATGTGGTTCCAACTCGATGTATGTCCAGCTCATTATAGCAGAGTTGCTCGAGCTTGGCTGGATATAAATTATCCACAACGATGGATTGGACGTGGAGGAGTAGTACCTTGGCCACCCAGATCACCTGATATGACACCCATGGATTTCTTCGTATGGGGAACCTTGAAGCAGAAAGTTTATTCGGTGCCAATCAACTCAAGAGAGCAATTAAGAGACCGATTCATAGATGCAGTGCACCAAATATCATCAGAACAATGTTTAGCTGCAATTTATCAAGTGAGTGCTAGATGTAATGCTTGCATTGGTGCAAGAGGACAACATTTTGAGCAATATTTACATTAAAAAGAACATAACATAAATATAAATGTAAATAAATAAATATAAAAATGAAAACTTGTTTTGTTTCTTTTTTTTTTCTTTTTTTTTGCGATTTTCTCTAAAACTAAGGAAAAAAGAGCAAATCTCTAAAGGACTTTTTGTCTCAGTTCTTCGTTCCCATATAAGTTCCTGAAGTTTTGCCATTTAAATTCGGGACACCCTGTATATACATACATATATTTATATAAGTGATAAATATAACTTGGCATATTATATACTTAATATCGATAAATATTAAAAAAAAAGTTCAAAACGTAAAAACTGGAACACACCAGATTTAAATATTTATTAATCATTATAATGTAAGTTGTCCCAAGGTGTCTTTATGAAAATGCACTTCACTTTCAGAAACAAAAACTTTCTGTTGAACAGACAAGAGGAAAGAAATATTTATGCAAGTTTTAAATTGTACCCCATCTATCTCTAAAAAAATATAATATATTTATTTAATTCTTTTAAAATGCGTGAATGCTTTTAAGTAATTTCATTATTTTGAGCATGAATTAATAGATTAGAAGAATAAAATAAAAAAAATGTAACAAATCAGTAAATCTGCTGCAAATAAAAAAGTCAATTTTTACCAACCAACACAAATAAAACAAAAAAAGAAGATCAAGATTATATTTTCTAAAATGTAATTTATCATAACGAATGAACATTGATGGTTTTTGTCCATCAAAAGACCTGAAGAGAATTTCTGAAAATCGTTTGAGTTATCGAAATTTAATTCTCAAATAACACTGGTCTACATCAAGTTAGCCTTTTACATGGAAATGTACTGTATCTATAGTTATTGATTTACTGAATCTAAATTTGGAACGTAAAATTGATAATTAGCTCTTATTGTCCATTTATGTCAAATTCAATACAATGGCAGGTAGCTTCATAGATTTATCATATTTATGATGAGTGTTTAAAGTTATAAAGGATTAATAGTATAAAGATTGGTGTAACTTATTCGTTTGTTGTGCCTAACTCAGTCTGTGTCTTGTTTTACCAGTAAAAGTCGTGGTTCATTACAACTCTTAGCAGTTTTGGCATATTTTTGGACATAAATATTTATTTTATTACGTAATTGTATTAATAATGCAGACAATTTTTGCTGCGAAAGAGGCGTGGTAGTCTTTCAGGGCAGTCGTTTATGGTTTTTTAGGCAATAGCAGGTATAGAAATTATGCTGAACTTGTGAACTATCTCCTACAAAAGTTTCAGCAGCTGTGTTGCAATATGTCCCTCGAAATTCATTTTCTTCACTCTCATCTTGAGTTTACTGACTGCGGTAATGTAAGTGACGAACATGAGGAACGATCCCACCATGATATATCCACAATTGAGAACCGAAAAAAGAGCCGCTGGAATGCTTCAATGTTAGCAGACTACTTACTACTGGAACTCGATTAGAGACACCCCTGAAACTGATTATGAAAGACGAGCGAAAAAGAAGAAAAATTCTAGATAAAAAGAAATTAAATATTTTAAAATTTAATTATTAATTTAATATAAAAAGATTAAATAAAGTTTTTTTTTTGTTTATAAATTGTTTTTAATTTTTGACATTTTTTTTTTTTTTTTTAGTAAGCATATTTTTTAAATAACAGCTAACTTTAAATAAATATTTGTATTTTCGTATTAAGTGGCCTCACTTAAAAATCAGTATAAAAATATGGCATTTATTCCGAAGGCACAGAAAATGCTAAATTTTGTAGATTAGTGTAATCGCTAAAAAACCAGAAGTTTCTTTGAAAATAGTTCAGCTGTTTCGGAAAAAATAAATATGGTTAGAAATAAACAAACATTAAAACAACAGGATACAATATTACATGCACTATCCATTGTCTCAGGAGAGCAACACACTGTGAAAATTAATTGAGATCTTGAAAATGATTTGTATTATCATACTTCCTTGCCAAAGCTAGGCGAGGAAGTGATAAGTGTTACAATTTATAATAGTTAAACCCTATAATTATTTTAATTAAGAAAGTAATTATGTAAAAAAAAAGTAGATAATTATCTTTCATTATAAAATTGTAATATTTTTATCAATCTAATCTCACATGTTAGATTACAATTATATGAGTTAATATAGGCAAATAGAAATGATTAAAATGCTAATTAAATTTTTATTTTTATTATTTTTTTATTTATTTTTTTTATATTCCTGATAATGTTTTTTTTTTTTTAGTTTCATTTTCTTTTTGCTCTATGAATGGAATTTTTAATTATTTTTTTATTTTTTTTTTTTCAATCTTTAATAATGTCTCTTTTTTAATCAAAAGGAATAAATACGAAATATTTCTAAATGTATTGCTATTTTATGAATTATTTATTGAAATAAACTGTATTCAATATGGCTTCAGTAAAAAATATTTATTGGTAGCATTAAAACAAGTTAAAGTTTAATAGGATTCAAGGTCATCTTATTTTCAGATTTTACATCCGAATTTTGTAAGGATTTTCAGTATTGGTTTCGGGCATCATTTGTTACTCATAAAACATTCTTTCTACAAAGATAATTTTATTTTTATATAATTAGCAGCTTAGGGAGGTGAATAAAACAGAAATTCTATAATTCGGCGGAGTCCAAAACCTTGTACTAATTTCAGATGTAAATTAATACATTAAAATTAATAATTATAACGGTATAATAAATATGCTGGGTTGTAGTGTGATTTTACTCTTCCATTTAAGGTTTATATTGTTAGTTAAAAATACTATGAAAAATGAATTTACTAAAACCAATGAATAAACCAATGATACAATTGTTACATGAAAAATAAAGTAAGATTAAAGCATATTTGAATTATTCCGAAATAACCAGCTTTTTCTGGTGATATCGGTCTTCTAATTGCTTGTCATTAAAAGAACTTATTTAACTTTTTTTTCAAAACTATTTATTGATATTTACAACTGTATACAATATACAACAAGCAAATTTGAGGGAAATGATTACAATGACGTTTAAGTCACTTGTAAAAAATTACTCACTAGTAGTACTTTAGAAAAATATTAGAAGGTCTCTCGGCCATCTTTTTAAAAATTTCTAATTATGGAATCAGTTCCAAAGTATAATATTATTAAAGAAAATTCAATTATATATATATTATACCGAAAAATTTATTTTAAATAAACGTTTTATTCTAATTAATTGAATTAAATAATAATATAATTTCCTAAATAGAGAGAGAATGAATACACACACATACACACACGCATATATATGTATATATTTTAACGGTTTTTACTTAAGTTTATAAATAAAATTATTGATGCCTTCATACAATTTTCTACTCCAAAGGTATATGCACTGAAAATTCAATAAAAACTGGTTTCAACTTGTCATATCGAGTTTTTACTAAACTAAAATGGGTGATGACTAGAATCATCGAACAGACATAGATAATTCTTCTTCTGTATTGGCTAGTTAATACCAGTTTTAATGAAAGATATTTGTAAAATCTAGTTCCATCTAGAACAATCCAGTTTTAACTAATATATAGTTATAAGAAATTAATTAATTTTGATTTATGGGTTTTACACGTTTCCCAAATTGAGACAATGACTTTGAGCCAATTTCTGGATAAATAAGTTTGTTGTTTAAAAGAGCAAAATCATCTCAAAATATATTTTATATACCAATGTCATCAACATTTATATTTTAGAAAAAACAAACAGTAATGTTATAAGGAAAGAAAGACAGTGAGATAACAGAGAAAGAAACATGGGGAGTAGAAGTTAGTAAAACAGGTCTCGATCCACCGCAGTTCTGATAATAATGATAAATGCAAGTAGAACGCATACTTTTGTAAAAGGTTGCCTTATAAATTACTCCTATCTATGGTAATAAGATGAATAGAGCTTAAAAAAAAAAAAAAAGAAGAGAGAAGGTAAAAAATTAATGGTGTATAATGCTAAGTTAAGGAAGGAAATATAAAATATGAGTCGAAGACAGGTGCTTAAGAATTAAGATATTATTCCAGCAAGAATTAGAAAAATCAAATTCAAACTCTTTCAGTTTTGTAAAACAGGTAACCGGTCTTATATAAGATTATCTCAATGGGATTGAAAAAAAAAAAAAAAAAAAAAAAAAAAAACATTTAAAAAATTGGTAAAAGTTGTGGTGAATATGTTTTATAATTTTTTTATGTAAGTTATAATTTATGTTATACAATGAAGCAGTTATATATTTGTAAACAAAAACAAAAAAATAGACGATAAAGATGTTTCAATGAATATTTCGGCGTTTGGGATTTTTTTTTGCAAAAAAATATTCTTCTGATTTCATATATTTTATGAACTTCAGAAAAAAAAAAAATAGAAAATAGTGGTCACAAGTTAATCTTTCTATATGACTTAAATTAAATGACCATTCTATCATCGATGGCCTTATTCCCACCTGAGACATTGAAAAGATCTGGTAATCCATCCAGATTGCATAATGTCAAGAACAAGGTTGCATTCATATGGAATAGGAGAAATCGGGAACATTTCCACCGTCTCCGACTGAAAAGTGCATGTAGGGATCCGACATCCATGTAAGGAGTCTGTTCTTAGTACTGGCAGTGCGAGGGGTCAAGGAAGTAAGTTTCCGTTAGAACAGTGTGCTGAATAATTCAGTAAACTTCCGTGTGGTTTTACATTCTTAATTAGTAAAAAATAATAAGTTATGCGGTAGATCACATATTTTTATTAATATTAATTGTGTTGATATTATTTATTTTACTATAAAATAACTAGAAGCATAAAAAATTTATTATATTGGCAGCTTCACAAACATCTCAAAAAAATATTGTAAATGAAGTATAATTAAATCTAGAAAATGACGACGGGTATGGTCAACAATAAAAAATAAAATAATTGCATGCCGTTTTAAAATGTAGAATAAAACAATCTTCATTTTCTTTCCATTATAATTATTCATTAATTTTCGCCTTATTTTTAAAATATTCCCATTTTGGTTTTTATCTCTAAACTATACCGAATAACTATATTTCAATGGATTAATATTACGTGCACTTCGGTGTAGAGTTTATTTATTTACATATGTAAATAAGTAAGAAAACAAAAATGAAAAAAAAAAAAAAAAAAAATGCAGAAGTATAGATACCAAGATAAAGCAGTAACACGTTACAACGCCTCTTTTTAAAGAACGTTTCTAAATCCACTTCTTTTCTTCATAAAACAACCGGAATAAAGATCTTTTTTAAATGTTACCATCAGACGTATTCTAATGTTTGAAAAACAAAACAAAAAAAACAACCTTTCTCCTATAAAATTAGTAAAACTTTAAATGTGTCACTTTTCTTGTAAATGAGCTACTTAAGCGCGTGTATATACGTTTCAGGGTTAAAGAAAAAGACATAAAACATAGCATTATTGTTTTACAAATATTAGAAATACGAAAAAGTGACCTTCAGACGTAAGTACCAAATCTGTACATACTGACTAACAAACAAAAATCGACCAGCAGATATGAACTCTTCTTTTTCTTTAGCATGGACTTCAATAAAGATCGCATTCATAACATAATTATATTAAATGCATAACACTGACAATCAGAATATTAAAAATGAGTTTGATGCGAATCGAATCTTCGATGAGTTAAGATATTCCAACTTTTGAAATAACTTTACAAGTAAAATACAATCAATACCATAACAAAACGTACTGATGTCACCCTTTCGAGGTATAATGGTAATGGTATAATGGTAACCCAAGCAGTCATCTCCTTCATGACAAGGAAGGATTCTTATTCTTAATTTTCATTTTGCCCGAAATTGCACAAATTTGACTTTTTGAGCTTAATTGCACGAATTCGTTTTACTGCACGAAATTGCACAATTGGACCAAATTCATCTATTTTTTTTCAATAATTTATTTATTTTTTATTTACGATTATAAGGCAAGATATTTATATTAAATAGGATAATTAATTTTAAATTGAAAGTAAAAAGTCGCTTAAAACAACTGTATTTATCTACAACTTTTAAATGATCGTATTGAATTAGGAGCTTTGAGGATTCAGGCAAACGTACTTCCTAGAACTAAGACGTTTCCTCAGAAAAATGTACTCACCGCTTCCCATTTTATTACTTCTGATTTAGCACACAGGGTCATTCGTTGACAAGAACTTGAACTATCAACTTTAAAAAAGCCAAAAACGGTCGCGAGTGTTCTTACACAGTTGAAACAATTGACAAATGAATATCCAGAGCTAAAAACTGATGGCAAAGTGGCGTTTTGTTCTTGCTGTGTGAAAACAATAGATCACGAAAGGAAATCGCAATTAGACGTACATTGCAAATAAGGTAAGTTTTTTTTTTTTATCAATTTAAAAAAAAGATTCTGGCTTGTGACAAGCATTAGTAGAGAGGCTAATATCCCTTTATTCAAACTTCAGTCACCTTCTTTCCGAACATTGTTATAAGCTCTCAGAAAATCATACCGGACGAAAGTACTCTGAGAAAAGCTATTTAGAAGTTGTTTTAACTCGATAATTATGAAAATTCTACAAAAAATTAGAGATCACTACATATACTCCGACGAAACAGGCCTTTACATTTGTAATCATTTAATAGCGGTTCTTCATCAGAAGATCGAACCGACACCATCGTTCATTTTATGAAAAGTAATTTTGAGTACAAACCATGAAACGGTCTCACGTTTCATTAACGACAGCTTAATGGATTTTTTTTTTTTTTAAATACCGAATACCAGAACCAAAGTTCTGTTATTAGTGACAGATGCAGCTCCCTACAAGATGGCAACTGGTCGTGCTCTCCAAACATTTTATGCAAATATGATTCACGTCACATGCGTAGCTCATGGCTTCAATTGGGTGCTTGAAAAAGTGCGAGAAATCTTCCCAGAAGTCAATAAGCTGGTAAACAACGGAAAAAAAGTATTCCTCAAATCCCCATCTCATGTGGTAAATCATCGCAATGAAATGCAATGTAAACTTCCGCCAGATCCTGTTTTAATGCGAAGGGGTACATGGTTAAATGCAGCACTATTTTAGGCCGATGATTTCCAAAGTGTCAAAACACTTATGAATAAATTAGAAGAAGACAAGATAAAATTAATTTTCAAAGTAAAAAATGTTTTAAATTCACCGACAAACATGTCCGATTTAACGTTTTTAAAATCGCACCTGTCAAACGCTCTGATACGATTGGAATCCCGAAATCAATCCTAGAACTCCCAAATTGAAATTATTGAAACTCTCAAATAAAGCTTACAACAAATATATAAGGAAAGATGTTTGTTTTCAAAATTTGAGTCCATCCATGAGAAAAACTCCGGCTACATTCGTTTAAAAAAATTAAATGATTGTATCAACGGGAAAGAAATAGAGGCTGATAATCTGGATCCATCCACAATCGCATGCTACAAAAATTTTCCTATTACGTCCATAAATGTAGAACGTTCCTTTTCTATGCTAAAGAACATTTTAAGTGACAGGCGGCATAATTTCACAGAGAAGAATTTTGAAAAGTACAATGGGCATTGTCACGAAAGTTTTGACAATTATTTTATTTAAAAAATAAAAAACATATTTTCATGTAAAAGGAAATTTTAATAAATATATTTATATTTTTTTTAATGAACACATTTTTTCAAATCCTTTTTTTTTTTTTTTTCTCCAAATTTTAAAGTATTTCAGATTGAATTAACACTAAAACGGAACGTTTGTCGAAATGTGCTTCAGTTTATGTAAGGTTGGTTAATAAATGGTTTGTGGAAATAAATGGATTGCTGCATGTATAAGTTTTTAAATGCACGTTTTGAGTTTTTTACTGCACATTTTTTGATTTTTGACTGCATTTTATACTCCGATAAAGAAAATTAAGAGTTATAAGCAATTGACGAATGAAATAAAAAACATGTCAAACTTGGAAATGGTTTAAATATCTTAACCGGACTTTTATTCAGATGAACATAATAAAGGCATTTTATGTCATATCTACTGTAATAAAAATAATAATAAAAATTACACTGTTAATTTATTACTTACATTAGAATGGAAGCTACCAAAAATTAAACACAAACACCCGTTTACTAACGTTAAGGATTTATTATGTCTTGTAAATGGTAGACGGAGAAGTTGATAATCATCTACAACTACAAAGTGTCATTAGTTAGTTATTTCTTTGTTTATCTTCCAATGACCATGATTCGCTGCTCACAAATGCTATCTCCTCTGCTATGACAGCCTGCCAATCATCTAACAGCAAATCAGCAACGTCATTCAAAATAACATTTACACAAGTTTATTCTCCATCATTTCTACATTATATCTTTTCAAATAATTAAAATTCAAACGTTTTAACTCTAAAATATTATAATAGTAGGTCAATTTTGATTTAAATTAAATAATTTGCCCTCAATTTGGGAGCAAAAAATAAAAAAAAATAAAAAATACATACTACAATCATTATTTTTTTCACCCGAAAATTATATAAACCAGCACATTAAATTTGCATTTTTAAAAATTTCATTTTCTATTCTCACCCACGGTAACAAGTTTTGAAAATAAATCCGTGTGTCCTCGTGTTTAGATAATTCTAATAAAATCCACTCGAATGAACAAATGTACAAGTTCATGGACAGAAAGAATTATTAAGAAGAAAAACGTATGGCTAAATATTTTCGCTGTGGCTAGACATATTGTTAATGGTCTTGAAGTAGAATGTACGCTGATTCTTGTGATGCTATTACTATAGTAATCGGTTAAACACAGCAGTTGTTATGGCTATTACATGGCTATGGTTAGAAGTTGTAGAGGAAATTTCAACTTCAGAATTTTGACGTCCTCTAAAGGAGTAAATAATTAATTTTTTTTTATTTTAATAAAATTCCACATATATGGGTTTTTTGGTGTGTTAAATCGAAATTTGAGGTCAGTTATTCGTGAAAAGAATTTCCACTGATTTATAGAGGATTTCATTGAAATTTCGTAATTTTTTTGTTGTTGTTTTTTTTTAATTTTTTAGCACACTAAAGCCGGGTCGTGTCTTGAGCAAACCAAAGGTATTTTTATTTCAAATAGCATACAAAACTACAATTTTACGTGAAGTAATCATTTCTCTATCTTAACAGAGAGCTGAATAAAAAAAATAAAATAAAACGTGATTTTCATATTTTTTTTCCGGCTCCCATTGCTCATTGGCGGCTATAAGTCTAGTTATAGCCACCAATGTGCTATTGAGCTCTTGCACTATTATAGGTATTACCTACACAAAAATCGGCATTCAAATCTGTGAGTTACAAATCAAAACGTTCCCTTGTTGTAAGATAAACAATTTTAATTAGAAAAATATATATATATATATATATATATATATATATATATATATATATATATATATTAGTATACAAGGATATATAATAGTTAAAGTATATGCTTATAATATGAACATTCATGAGTTAAAGCGATTATAGACTGAAATTCTTATTGGCAAGAAACAAGAATACGAAAACCATTTTACACCAGAAATTACACAAAGTTCAGAAAAATTCAAACACATGCGTTACCAAATAAAACAATTCCTAACCGGAAATGATAATTATAGATTAAACTTTATTTTATTTATATTTAAACTTTATTTCAAACCTGCAAGATCACATATATTTGACTATAAATTTTAACATTGTTTACTTTTTTACAAGGATAGATATAAGCTGTTGTATATTACGCTACGTGAAAAATAATAACTAATTACAATAATAAAATCTTCACGAACTATAATTTAAAAAGAGGATGAACTTATTAACACCCATAGTTGTATAAAACTAAATCCATCAATTGAACCGAATGAGTTATTAATTTAATAACATGTAGGAAATTTACATATAAATAGTACTGAAGGACATAAATTCAGGTATAATCTATTCTTGTAGGACTTTATAATTCAATTAAAAAACAAATACGCCAACAATATTCGTATATTCAAAATATTTGTACCAAAAGCCAAGATAAACATAATGTAACACATTCCACCTTCTGGTGCGGTAGATAAAACGAGTGACCAGCCCAGGTTGTAAACCAACTCTAGTGAAGTTTTTTTAGCTACTTAGCCAATTGGGGTCTTTTTTGTGGAATTCCCACCGGTTACATTTAAAACTGGCACATTTGTTATCCCAAATAATTTAAATAGTTTATATAAATGAAATAAGTGCACATATCAATCCAACCAGGTACTCTACTTAATTTCTGATCTATGGAAAACCTTAAAAAAGAGAAACAAGAATATAATCATCAACATTAAACATTTCAAAAAATTTCTTTGATCCTATAACAGGCACATTGCGATTGCAGCTACTTCGGTCTGTAGCGGAGAAACAAGATTGAAGCTGGTACCAGAAGAACAATGTTGGAGTATTACATGTCCGAATTTCTGTTTCGTCAACGACTAAAGTGAAAGAATAGAAGGATTATACAAAAAAAGATCCGCCATTAGTTTCAAAAATGGCATAACTAAAAAATCTGTATTCTTCATGTATCTTCACGTTTAAGTTCAATAGTATTCTATAAAATGTCGAACATCTATAGAATCAACCTCAAATCCTTTCTGATACATCTCACCTGTGGTTGGGGTTAAAAGATGATTCAGGTACAATTTCGATATTTCATGTGAGAATATTAAATTTTTTTAATGTAGGTTTTGAGTTGTGTCACTTTTGAAATACATATGCGATTCGTTCCCAATAATGTCTTAAAAGATGACTATTTATTTTTCGGACATTTTGTGAATTGAAAAAAATGAGATATTCATTTAATAGTCTATGAGCCGGGGACACTAAACTTGTCATGATAGGCCTCCCAAAAAAACCAAAGCTTATCTGAAAGATCATCAATTTTTGTGAAAGAAAAACCACTGTAGCCGTTTCCTAACACGGGTCAAGATGGTGGCAGCAAGTAAAATAAGGGTCCAGATGGCCCTTAAAACAAAAAAAAAACTACTGAACTTTTTTTCTAAACGGATCTTAATGCATTTGGGGAGTGCTGAATAAGAATCTTCGTGGGCCCACCACAAAATAAATTTAACTCGCCAAGGTGGGATTTGAACCCACGATCTTCAGTACCGAGCGCGCTTAGACCCCCACCCCAACTTGCTCGCTCATCGAGTTCCGTAATGAGAGTTATTTGGAATATAAAATTACTTCAATAATTCCTTCTTAATGGTGTTTAAAATATTTATAATCAAGAGACAATGTAATAAATCGGTGATACTTCTAAATCAATTCTTGTCGATAAATCGGTACGCGTGTCGGTAAGAAACTAATGAAAGGGAGTCCAAGATATAACCGGCAGCGAGCGACTGGCATTTTATTGAATAAAATAAAGAATTTTTCATTCCTGAGGGAGGGAGTTGCGAGGCGGAAAGATAAGTAAGGAAGATTGACAACCCCCGCCACCGTTATCACATCTCAAATCAAGCAAGAAAGAATGCACACTATCTTTTTAATGGCCCCCTCATAAAAGGGTTATTATCTCTTCAAAACTTTGATAAAAAGAGAAATACTCCCTCCACGGAGGGAATCAAGTATTTAGGAGAGTTTTAATATCCCAGGGGTTGACCTTTTTATATCTGCATAACTACGCGTAGTCTCTCCACTTCGGATCAATGAAAAAGTTCAAATTATAAATCACTGCAAACTTCAATGTAAGCGAGGAGCCATATGTTAAACTCAAACGATAAGTTTTATACTTATGTTATATGTTCGTTGGTACCTTCCCAGTTATAGCAATTAGAAATTGTACTTAGTATGTAAAGTAAAGACAATGACATGTAATGCATGATGAAGATCATTATCCTTTTTTTTTTCCTTCTACTCTTATTGCCGTATCGGCAACACGGGATTTTCCTGGCCAGGAGGATGGGGGCATTAATATGAATCAATTCCATAGGATTCGAACTTGCGATCTTCGGCTTATGAGTGTAACGCAAATTTTTTACCATTGCATAAAATAAAGTTTGGCCGGTCCCCTAAAAGAACCGAACCCAGAGCTATCTCCTCCTTTCTTCATTTGCTAGTTATAGAGATCTTT
This sequence comes from Euschistus heros, assembly GCA_003667255.2. Taxonomy (NCBI): domain Eukaryota; kingdom Metazoa; phylum Arthropoda; class Insecta; order Hemiptera; family Pentatomidae; genus Euschistus; species Euschistus heros. The sequence goes on from RCWM02000023.1 coordinate 1,795,252, forward strand.
TATCTAATTATTTTTCAACCTTCTACATGCAGTCTAGCAAAAACGAAGCTAATGGAAGATTTTTGAATTGCTTTCTCAATTGATTTGCATACATTTCGAAGTGTTAAATACGAATTTCAACATTACCTCAAACAATTTAAGCGGTTTATCCAAAACAAAATAAATGAAACTTCTCCAACTTTAGAGGATATTTAGCAAATATGAAATGTCCTCATTTAGATAAGGTTACAAATAACAACCCATAGATATTCTAGTCGAATATAGCGATATAGATTTATTTTTGTCGTGCATCTCCATAAATAAATTGATTTATCTAACTTCTAAGGTATTAACAAATGGTGGAAACGACTTCCTTAATAGGAACAACGCCTAACAAATGAGTTCCCATCGAAGGTATTAGGTGACTTAACTGATCTCGATGCAGGTCAGCCATATGCGATTTCTCTCTACTTCCAATGTAGTGAGTTTTAGCTACCTCAAGGTAATATTTCACTGCATTAATTGAACAAACAGCACAATCTAACAAGGACAGGCACCAAGGAAATATAACACAAAAATAATGATTTTATAAAACATAGATTAGAACCTTATTATGTTCGATAACGTATTAGCTAGGAAAATAACGTATCGCTGAAATGACTTGCTGGTCTATTAAACAAGTAAAACAAATAATATTGACAAGTGTTAATACAATAAATAAAATATCAATTTAATCTTATTCAAAACCAGTTCCAATTATATAATTCTTCAACATAAAAATTACTTTCAATAAATTTAAAATGATATTTTTCTGCCGTTATGGGTTAACAATCAGCAATAATTAAAAATAACAATAATAGAAATACCAAAACAATGGATAAATCTTTTGGTCGGAGGTCTACATTTCTTCTGTTAACGTTTTTGTTACAATCATTTCGAAACGCTCTGGCTGATGTTGCTTGGAAAGAAAATTTGAGGGCAGTTAGTTCCCTTATCAGAAATTTAATGGAAAATATTTTTTGTTATATAAAATTTGTCGCTAGGACCTACCGTTTAGGAGCTTCATTAGTTTGAATGAAAAAAGTAACGATTTCCTACATTTTTGAGTGTTAAGGCTTTTTTGACACGCTCTAGCTCTGCTGGTGTTTCTTGATTTGACGACAGTTTCCATATCAGAAGCAGTAGATCCAAGATATATACATGATCTTCCCTAGTCAGGGAGGAATTGAGTTTTTTTTTTTTTTGTTTTGTTTTTTTGTTATTTTTACATTTTACATCACATTTTGTTTCAACAATGGCAGCATGGGATCCATGGCAAGGAATAGGTTGGTTTCTTTTTACTTATAAAGGAAGTACCTACCCAGAAAATGGAGGGATCAAAGAAGTCGCTCTAACTGGGCATTTCAAACTATTTTCCTATATCTAATGTCGTCATGATTATCACATTGAGCCCGCTAAGGATAGTAGATCATGATCGACGATGGAAGAAGATATGCTGATGAGGCAACAACCGTACAGCACAGGAGGAGGGAAATATCTGGATTGAGATTGTTTGGTGGTGTAGCAGAGGATACTAGGAGTAGTCTGAACAAGGTTCTGCACTGCACAGAGTAAAATGGCGGAAGCTGCTGCAAAGGAGCCAGCGCTAGAAACCGTGTTTTAGAGCTCTATATTTATGGCTATATAAAGTTATATATTTTTTTTCCTGTAACTTTTCAAGCTTATAGAAAACAATGTAGTCAGTACTGTAACTTAACCAGCATCACTGTTACTCTATGTATCCTAATTACTCTACTCAGGGAACTATTTGAATTATTGGGGTTTCAATGGACCGATTGAGCTGCATTATCCTTTTAAAGGTTACCAGTAATAATGACTTTGAATCCGATCTTGGAAATACAAAATTGCTCTTCTTATCCAAAGAATTCAGAATTTACAACATTTAAATGTTGCATTTATTACTAAATGCCCATCTATATGGCTATGATTAGGGCTGTTTGAAGATAAGGAATTTTGGAGCTCCAATAAACAACGGAGCTGAATCCAACCTTAAAATCTAAAACCTTTAATGATGTTTTTCATTTAAAGAATCAAATTAAGCATAATAAACTTAATGTGCAATGTCTTAGGTACAGAACAATCCTTCAATCAAAAACTCTATTCGCATTCATACCCAGTTGTTTCTAAATCTAAATCTGCTTTCCTTTCGATACCCAAAATTCCTTCATGGTTTATGGGCTTTCTAGTATAGAGTAAGTGATATATCCACAAGTTACTGTCATGGATTGATTAAACACATGGTGCATTATATAATTGTAAGTTCGTAGCAACTGAAAACCACCATAAATAAACAAAAACAAAATAATAACATCATATCCTACGTTCAGCCTCATAAAGTTGAGTCAGATAAAACATGAAATAATACATAACTGTTACTAATAAAGACACCTGGGTAAAATAAAGAGAACAATAAAATTAAATCGGCCGAAAAGTTATTCACAAGCGAGATTGGTATAGAAATACAAAGATAATTAAGCATGATCCGCTTCTATTATTTCCATGCAGGCCGGGCCTCGCACGCAGACCTTACGGATCGTTATCTTTAATAAATACAATTAGAAATTCTTATCTTTCTCCAGACCGGCAATAAAAGAAGGAAAATAGGAGTATGAATGGCACTAGATCTTTAAGATGCAACATCGCATACAAACATTTTTTATATTTACAAACTAGGAAAAAATTAAATTATATTTCATATCAAGAGGCAGATTAAGAATATATAAATTAAGTGAATGGATATGAGCTTGTCTACATCCTACAAGTGTTCCAGAATGTTGTTACCAGCCACCTGCAGAATGATTTGGAGACGGTATGCGGCTCACAAGATAACGAAATGTCAACGTGATATTAGAACTGAACTTTCGGAAATCTAAAAAAGACATTAACTTAAAAGTTATACGGAAGCAAAAAAGTAAAGTAAGAGCAACATTATTCCAAAGTTGGTTCGCAAATATATCTACATAAATCAAGAATATAAATAGTAGCATATAAAATATCTAAATGCAATTGGATCGTCTATGTCTTCACTCAAGAAAAATAGTTCACAAAATTTATTCCGATAGACAGGGCTCGGAACTTCTTGAAATTATTAGACCAGGAAGGAGTTATAGTTCGAATCTAGAAGCGAGGGTTAAAGACAGGACTTAGTAAAATAGGTACATTCGGAAGAAAACAATGTTTAAGAAAATAGGATTTTGAACACTGATTTTTTGAAACTAATTAATTTGATTTTGATTAGCTAAATTATTATTAAAATAGTAAGTAGAACCGTAGTGAAAAAAAGAAAGAAAAAGTAAATCAACTAAATGATAATGAAGCATGTTTAGCTAAATGCTGGCAACAAAAATATTTAGCTGTTGACATTACCAATGTGTATTAGGTGGGAATAATTTAACATGGCGTGGTAATTAATTGCCCAGTGATTTATTAATAACATAATATCCAAAGAAACACAAAAATATATGGAGATTCTTGAAAATATTTAGACTTATTATTTTAACTTATACCTCAGCTTTTTTATTAAACTACTGATTAGCCAATAATTCAATTTCGTAAAAAACACCATTAATTGTATTGAGATTACATAATATAAATAAGTAATAGTGCATGTAAAAACATTAGCACACTAGATTTCCCACTCAAATCGTTAATACTTTTAAGGTTTTTTTATAATTATTGTTAATTATCAATATTAAGTTTTAATAAATGTGTAGGTCCGTATTTTTATTTTTTATTTATTTCATTTTATTATTTTTTTTTTTTTTTTTTTTTTTTTTATGACTGATTTAAGTTATTTGTAATTTAATGAAACATGTCAATTTATATACTATGTATTTAGCTAACTTTACAGAAATAACTTCTGTATAAAAAAAAAAATAATAATAATAATAATAATATGAATACATATATAATAATAAAAACACAAATGGAACAAGAAAAAAAAGATTATGGATTAGAAAAGCAAATCGGGTCATTGGGAAATGGATCACCAATAATATTAGAGGTTGTTGTAGTTGGAATGCGTAATAATTTTAACCATATAAACAACAACTTATAATTTTGACATTTATATACGACCTACAAATACAATCAAGAATAATTCTGTAAGCAATTAAATTTGAAAATATGTTTTACGCTAAACTATTTAAAGTATAATATAGAACTTCATAAAATAAAAAAAAAAAATAAATAAAAGTATTAATAATATACTTAATTATTATTTTTTTAATTGAAATATTTTTTCTTATGGTTTCACCAACAACTCGCATTATATCAGTTTACCTTTCTGCGGTAAAAAAATACTACTAGCCAAGCTTATTTGGCAAAGGATTGATTTTGCGATACAAGTCAATTTCTTATTTTAATGTTTTATCAATTGTAATGGTTTTGCCAACAAAAAAACTTGGAAGACTAACAAATTGTGACATGAAACGTTCGGGACAAAGTGAATAGTTAATATTTTTATGAAAGAAATACAGAAGTGAATGAGGAATGAATAAAATTAACAGGATATGAAAAGCCTCACAAATTTTGCTACGACAAGTGCTGCTGTTAAACCGGTTATAAACAACCTTGTGAACTACGCTCACTATGGACAGGTACAAACTGGATTTTACTACAATAAAATTGCTTTGCCACTTAATTCACATTCAGATCAAATTGCAATCATAGTGTTAAAACATCCATTTTTTATTTATTTTTTTAATTTCATGGAGTACACTGTTTTAGCTGCTAGGTTGCTTCAATCATATTTGAATAACTAACAAAATAACTTAAATCGAAATGTCTAGTGTATTTTTATTTATGTGGAGAACTATTATTTTTGATTAATTCTTTCGATATCTATAATATTTGTCAACGCAGAAATTTATTTAAATGCAAATCTTGAACAAAAATACAAAAATATATTTAAATTCAGAATAAATGAAAAATTGGCGAAAAACAATATATAAAATATATAATTCCAGTGATGGAAGGAATTCATGGATTGTAAATCGATACTTTTTTTGTTTTGTGGTACAAAATAATGGGATTTAGAATAAAATCTAGAAACAGATAATAAGGACGAATTTCAAGAATCTAATTAAAAAATGTTATGAATAAAATTATTAATATATGTATACTATAAAAATTGGAAAATATATGTAAGGGTGCAAAGTTAAACTTCGTAAAAAATACATCACTATATTATTAGCTATTTATTTTTCGTCCTAAACATTAAAACAATTATATATATTAGATAATTATTTTATTTATACGTAACATTATACCAAATGCTTTATTTATGATATGAATATTTTATTTATTATTAATTTATCAGATCAATTTAAGATATGGAATTGTACCCCGAACGAAAGGATTATGAACTATCAAATATTTTCAATAATAACTCGAATACTGAGTAAGCATATCCAAATTGATTTTATAAAATTGTATAATTACAAAAACTATTTTAAAGAAATCAGTAAATAAACCTATATCTAATCATATGATGCTTCTAGTAGATTTAAAATTTATTTTCATTGCTCAACAAAGGATGAATATAATCATTCATATAATTATTAAATATCAATTGGATATTTCTTCCCCCAGTTTTATCAATATTCTCTTTAATAATAATGAGTACAACCTATCAAACAAAGCTCTACAAATACAAACCATGATGTAAACTTAGTTTAATGCAAAATAAAGCGAAAATACAAGCTTGTAATTTTCCTATTCTTATTTTATAGATTTTTTTGGTGTGAGGTTATAATTTTTTATTTATGTAGATAGAGATTTAGATTAATTGTTTATATTTTAAGCAGAAATTTTTCTTGCTTGTTTCATTTTATATTTATATGGGTAACAGATATTTAGATAAGTATGAGTATGAGTGTGGATAGGAAATTATTAAATTAAAAGACAAAAATTACCAAAAAAAGTATATTAATTCTATTAGCATAATTTTATTTTTATATAAGCAAAGATAAACTATATCATGAATTTATCAAAAGGATAATGATTATTATAATTTTAATTTTAGAAGAATAAATATTATTTAAATTTAAAATATTTTTAGCTACTGAAAAAGCTTTCATATTTTTTCTTTTCTTTTTTTTTTTAAATATAACTGACGAACCTAGTGGAACTAATTAATTACCATGAAATACAACCTGAAGTCCTTAATTTAATTAATAGACAATATAACATAAAACATTGTAAACATTACAAATTAAGGGGTTTATAAACAATTTAAATTGTTTGAGCTACAAGAAGTTGGATGGAGGAAGAGCATTAATGACTAGCATTAAAAGAAATAAATAAACGCCTTAAATATTTCTTCAGGGTCTGTCCGAAATAAAAATAAATAAATTTGTATCAGTTTTGATAGTGATTATAATGATCATCAATAGGTAATATATATTTATATACTTTAAAGATAAAATTTTGTAATTTTTTAGGTTAATAATAGATAATATTTTTGCAATCAGTAACTCAAATGCTGAGTTTGATTGATACAGCAGTGACCATAAACATCAGATTATAATACATATCACTTGTACTTGATCACAGATATTAAGTATACTTTTTCCCATAATTTTGTCATTCAGTCATTCATTATGTATTAGTTACAAATATAAATACAAACTTATATATATATATATATATATATGTATATATATTTCAAAATATTCCACAATTGCTTCACAAAAATTTTTCTCTCACTTAGGTGTAATTATTTAAGGTTTGACTTATAGCTATAAATCATTAAAATAAAATGTAATGAAGAATATTTTTGGAGGACAAATTGAATAGTAAATAAAAAAAAAAAAAGAGTAGATGAAAAAAAATTAAGATATAAAAAGGTATATTCCTTTTTATTATATATTTTTTTAAGTTTAGGTGTTCAATCATTGGGACGAAGTAATAATTTACCACAAAGTTTTACATATTTTAAGTTCATTTCCATTCTTCCATGTAGAAATCTTAGCGTAGCTGATTAAAGCATAAACGCTGATGAAATTTAAAATGAATCCTCTAGATAAAAAGTTACTTATTTATTATATTCTGAAGAACCATATGATGAAAAGAGACTGCATATACTAATTTAGTTATATATTATGATAAATATTTCTTAATCATATGTTAAACTGATAAAATTATCAATAGTAATTACTAATTTAAATTCATTTTTACACAGTTTGGTCAATTAATTTTTTATTTTCATAGTACATGAATATTTATAAACCACTAACTGTTACTACAATCTAAACATGCAATAGGAACATAATAAAATATTTGTTTATAAAACAAGTATAGTTTCTATAGAAATAACTATTAAACAATAAATAAAACTGACATGCATATTAAATGCTAAATAAATATACATCGTGATGATGGATTTATCAGTATAACTCCAGTTTATTAACTTTATTGGGATAAATTAAAATAATTTTAATATGTAAGAATCACTGTTAAAAATGTTAAATCAATGGAAACTTAATATTTTATAGTTCATTATCAGATTATTGTTTGTGATTACGGTATCAATTGATTTCTGATCAATTGATACACTTGTTTAGGTTTATTATCTGTGTTTAGATAAGCTCTTTGCTCTGAAATTATTTTCTGTGATTGCCAATAACATTTCAAAAGTTTGTTTATAGTGAGTGACATTTATCCCCTTTGATGATATTTAAGAATTATCTGACGACATGACAGCCGGTCTAACTACGATGACATCTTCTATAATAAATAATACCTTTGAGTGGTTTGGGATTGGACTGCTTCCTTCTCGACATAACTTCTTGGACGTGGTTCAGACGAGTCGGACCATGACGGCGATATAGAGGACACGCCCTCCCGCGCGCACCACACAGCACGGGGAAACACTGGCGCTTCCCGCCGCCGCCGCCCAGGCCTGCCAACACAACCCCGATATCTTTCCCTCCGAGCCGTTAGCAGTTGTCGCACCACTTATCAACTTAATTCCACAGATAGGTTTATCTTCGTCTCATTCGTGAATTAGAATGCATAAGTATTCTTTCAATCAACTATATTTTCAATAAAACAGGGCAATGATACAATTTTTCAGTCTGATTAAATCTTAGCAACTAATTTCCGAAACTTCTGATTCAAGAAAATATATTTTTTTATTGTTCATTTAATTAAATCATTTGATGGTATGAAGGGAATTAAAAGCCAAAATTAAGAGTAAATACAAATTTAATTTATTTTATTTTTAGAGTCATACAATACATTAAACTTATTGCAACCATAAGTTGCACCACACCAGGGTGTTACAGATTGTGGCACAAAGGTCAGAAAAAAAAAAGAGAGGTTTTATGATCTTCTTATCTTAGGCATTCTTATATTTCATCTTGGTATACCGAGATGAGGTATCTAATGACATTAAGTAAAATATTCTGGATACTTTTCTGTGCAAATCCATAAGAATCTGCAAAATCTAGGAGCATATTTTGTGTCCTTATTAATCTTTTATTGAGACAGCTGAGATTGCAACACTTGCACACCAAAGTGGGGATTGGTTCGGGGTTTCCCCGGGATGCTTGTAAATAATATGATTCCATATAAGTGTTGTTTTTTTTTGTTTTTTTCATTAATTATTTTAGTTTATTTGTTTTTACAATTATTACTATAAGGTATTTTATATTATTATTTACTACATTTGAAGGGTGTTAGGCTGGAAGGGAGAATGTCCAGTAACCATGGTAAAATAAAATAAATCGCAAAAGTAAATTACAAAGTCTATATTCTTTCTTATTTGGAACGGGTTTTTAAACACTAAAACATGTGAAAATCCTCTCTCTAGCCTCCATGAGACCAACTTAAGTGACAGTACATGAGACAAGCCAACAGGTGGCGATGAAATCTTAGTTTCGATTTTTTTGGACATTCCACCTTCTAGCCTAACACCCTTCATTTTTTTCCTTCATTACATTTTATTATCTTTCTTGTATAGAGAATGTTTATTTTTTTTTTTTTTTTTTTTTTTTTATACTCATCAACTAAAAAAATATTCCAACAAAATAAGTAAAATTTAAAACTCAATAAACCTAATAATTATGTCCTTTGTAATTCTGAAAAGGAGGCGCGGTAGCTCAGTGGGTAAGGCGCTTGACTACCATGCTCCCGGGCCCGAGTTCGAGCCCGACTGAAGGCAGAAAATTTATTTTCTGTTATTTCAGCCGTGGATCGGATTCGAGGTCGGGAGACCCTCCTGGGGCACACCCAGCCTCCTAAAAAAGTGGGTACCCTTAATTGGGGGAAAATGAGCGTGAATTCTGGCCAAATCACCTCCCTTCACAACCGTTGGCTTAGAAACAGTACACCCTACCTAAGTACTGAACCCGAGACCCTTCATGGGTTGTAAGTGGTACAGGTTTTTTTTTTTTTTTTTTTTTTTTTTTTTATAATTCTGAAACGGACTTGACAGCTTTTATTGAAAATTTTATATAATTATTATGGTAAATGGTACACCTTAGTTCCTTTAGTGAAAATATTAGAATTACAAAAATTAATAATTAAAAAAAAAAAAAAAAAAAAAGAAATTTTATTCTATATAGTAAACATCACCTTATTGTATTAATGTATCAACAGTAAATTGTTGACTTTTTTTTTTTATCCACATTATCAGTCTTAATCGTAAAATAATCACCATTTTGAGTGAGATCAGCACGCTTCCTATTCGTCTGACCACCCCTGTTAGCCCAAAGCAAGAGACTGGTCTTGCTAGGGGATCTTGAAGTCATTTTTTTTTTTTAAATGAATAACGACCGTTTAACACCAAGATGTTTCAAGCTCTATAACGATAAAATGAACTCACAAACCAACATAGCTAAATGTGTAATTTACACATTTGATTGTTTCTTACTTCCTTACCCATATAAAAATATAAAATGAAAATATTAACTTTATTCAATTTTAATTTTTAAAGAAATTGAATTCAATTTTGCCAACCAAAAAAGGCATATTTTGTTTTCTTAAGGCTAAAACAAAATGTATATATATATATATACATAGAAATGAAAAAATAATCTTTATTCTGGTACGTATTGTCCCCTAAGAATAACAAAATTGTATCATGGGGTAGTACAATGGTCTGGCTTGCAAATTTTCATACAAAGGTATTTATATATGAGGAACATGAGACCTGCAAATACAGTTAATTGTAAATGATTGTATAAAGAACTTAAGTAGATATGATAACATAACAAGGAGAAATGAAACAAACTAAAAAAATAAAACAATAAATAAAAAAATAACCATTAGAAAATAAGAAAAGATATATACAGAGAATGAAATATGTCTGTATGTATATTGAATGAAGAAAATATTTACAGATACCACGATATACACTTACATAAACTGCACACATCTACTTATGTAACTATATACACATGAATTGTCAAGTTAATAGATAATATTTCATTGTATATTTTCACTAAACGAAGGCCCTCATAGGCAAACATATTACTTTAAACGGTGAAAACAAAAAAATTGTCCAAAAAATGTAACTTATATTATACAAAAGTGAATGAAAAGACGATCAAACAAAAAAATTTGAATACTAATTTTTTAGCCCTTATAAAACAAATGATTATGTTAAAAATGTAAATAAAAAGTATTATTATCTCACTAAAAAAAAAAAAAAAAAAAAAAATGAAGAAAATATTTACAGATACCACGATATACACTTACATAAACTGCACACATCTACTTATGTAACTATATACACATGAATTGTCCATTATGAAATTTGAATTTTTATAAAACAAATGATTATGTTCCATTATGGAACAAATAGAGGATTATTACTAAAGAAAAGAAAATTTATCAACGAATTCACCGTTATAAGATTTATTCGATTTGACCAAATTTAATGTTAATTATTGTTCATATTGGCTGGCATCTGACTGGGAAAATAGGAGATATTGGAAGAGGAGTGTTTTAAATAAGCTTAAGGAATGGGCATGCCTTATTTCAGGAGGGAGAGTGTTCCATAGTGTAGCGGATCGGACTAGGAAGGAATGCTTGTATAAAGCTGTTCGATAGAAAGTATTGGTCAAAGGAACGTGATCTTGTTGTGAATCGGGAGTAGAAGGAAGACTTAAATTTCAAAAGATTATAGATATAGTATGGGCGCTGGAGATAAATGACTTGGTAAAGGAATGAACCTAGGAAGTATAATTTATGGGTGGATGGGTAGAGCCACTTCAAGGCAGTGTACAGGTGAGCAACATTGGAACGCCTCGGGGTCCCGATAACAAATCGAACGACGTAATTCATAATTCGCTTTAATCTTTCTCGGAGACTCACCGAGAGCCCGCCATACACTAAGCAGCCATAATCAAAGTGAGGAAAGATGAGCGAGGAACTAGGAGTTTGCGAGTGGCTTAGGGGAGGAAGTGACGGGAACGATTAAATAGTTTCAGGGTTCCTATAGAATATCTGGATATTTGGGCGATTCGAGGCTTCCAGGAAATGTTTTGGTCGAAGTCGATTCCCAAATTTTTTACGGAGAAACAAAAGGTAATAGGTTGATTACTTAGGTTTAGAGTGGGATAATAGGAGTTTGAAGTCTGAGAAGGTGATTTGAGCCGATTACTATCACCTGGGTTTTATTTGCGTTTAACTTTAAGTTATTCAAATTGGCCCAGGTACAGATTCTGTTAAGGTCTTCCTGAATCTTGGAGAAAGCATCAAGGATTTCGGCAGGGGAAAAGGATAAATATATTTGACATTCATCTGCATAAAGGTGGTGGGAGCAGTGTGGAATTAACTGAGGCAGATCGTTAATGCAGGAATTAAAGAGGAGAGGTGATATACTGGAGCCCTGGGCTACTCCAGAGGAAAGAGGTAGAAAATCTGACAAGGGTTGGTTAGGGATTGATACTGCTTGGGTATGGTTGGAGAGGAAAGAACGGAACCACTGGATAGAGCTGTTGGAAAAGTTTAAAGATTTAATTATGAAAATGGGATAGAATGGTCAATGGAATCAAAAGCCTTGGAAAAATCGAGGAGTATAAGGACGGTTAGTTTTTTTGTCTATTGCGGCATGGATATCACTGTTGATTTTGATTAGTGCGGATTGGGTAGAATAACCAGGACGACAACCAGATTGAAGGGTATCGAGTAGAAGAAATCTTCCAGGAAGCTGGATAATTGAGATTGCACCAAACGTTCTAGTGGTTTTGAGAGGTTTGAAAGGATAGAGATCGAACGAAAGTCTGCAGGACAGGAAGGTTTGGAATTTTTATTGATAGGATGAACAATGACTTTTATCCAGGAGGTAGGAAATTCAGAATTTTGAAGGGAGAAATTATAGATGAAAAGAAGGACCGGCGTAAGTTCTGGGAGGCATAATTTTATAAGTTTATTTGGGTTACCAGCTGGACCAAGGGAGTTGGTGTGGGATTTCATGACAGGAATGATATCAGAAGGGGTAATGTAGGAAAAATAAAAATTATTTGCATTGAATGGTGTTTCGGGTAAGATACTGGCTGAGTGGAAGGGAGAAGTGGTTAGAGATGGCGATACAAAACAGGTGTTAAGGTCGTTAGGTGAAACTGAGAAGTAGGCCGAGGTTGAAGATCCGGAGGGATTACGGAGGGAAAGTTTGCGAAGGAGCTGCCATTTTGTTTTAGGATCGGGAGCGTACAAAATGGCTTCGTGGAAGTAGGAAGATTTTGCACGCCGGGTTTTTGTTTCTACCAAGTTGCACTTTGAATGTTAGATAATCGTCCGCAAGTCTCGTCCTTCTGAATCTTCTTCTTGCAGCCTCACGCTTTCGCTGGAGATCTTTGATTTCTTGAGACAACCATGGTGCAGGCCGGCGACGAAAGGTGGAAGTTTTAAGAGAAGCAAATGTATCAAGGATTTTGAGGAGTCTATGGAAGAGATGGTGTAGATCTCACTCCAGTCTAAGGCTTCAAGGAATGGTAAGATATTATAATGGTTGAGGGCATCAAGGTTGCGGAAGGTAATGGTTTTAGAAAGGACCGGAGGGGTTCGGCAGTCATAGGATATTTGAATTAGGTTATGACAGGATAGAAAAGACACAGGACATTGGGAGGAGGACAGGAGATTTTGTTGTGAATCGATAATATAAAGGTCTAACCAGGAGTCAGACCAGCAGGAATGATGAGTAGGAGCAAAAGGAACAATAAAAAGGTGAAGGGAATAGATCAAGTTATCCAGGTAACGCTTGTTGATGGAGTCGGAAAGAAGATTTGTGTTGAAATCACCCGTAATAATGATTTTGGGATAGAGAGGAACGAGGTTAAATAAGGATGATTCAAAGGACAGATCGAAAGGTACAAGAGGGGGTTGGTATACAACTCCAAAAAGTAGATGCTGAGTACCAGCAGAAATTTCAATGAATAGGTACTCAATGTGAGGTTGTACGGATGAGGAAGAGAAATCAAGAATTCTTGTCTCTTTAGGCTGTCATGAACATAGATTCCTACTCCACTGCCACTCCGGTCAGCCCGGTCATGGCGGGTAAGGGAATAGTTTTGAAGGGATACGGAAGAGGACGGAATGTAGGGTTTTAGACAGGTTTCGGAAATGGATATGATGTGGAAAAAAATTTGGCTGAAGTATTGTTGGAATTCGTCAAAGTGAGCTGGTAAGGATCGGGAGTAAACGTGACAGGCTGTTAGGACACTAGACATACTGTAGAGAAGTAAAGGACGATGCTATAGGATTTAGGAAAAATATGTTGTAATTAGAGTAAATAAATAAATATATCTTTAGTTACAACTTAAGAAATTTTTTGCTAAATAAGTAGAACAGGTGTTTTTCTTTTTTCTTTATATGAAAAACAAAACAAAAAACTAGTTATTAATAGTATACAACTACTTTGGTTGTTAATTAATAGAATAATATTTAAGAAAATTACCTCGCTACGACGTAACCTATGATCTATGTATTATATCCTAGTCTACAGTACCTTGACTCTTAAGATAACATTTTTCTACTTTAATAGTTACTGTTTTATTGAATAAACAATAAAAGTTGTATATCACTAAAGGGCAATGAATAATATGGATGACAAAGAGTGCACTAATACAATATGTACATTTAAATTAAATAAAAAGATTAAAAAAGTAAAATAAAATAAAATATAATAAATATTAATATAAAATAAATCGGAAAATAAAAGTAAGATTATATTTATTTAAAAAATCGACTAAAAGCTATTCGACATGATACATTTTATTTACAAGCACCTTTACACAAAAAAAAACAAAAAAAAAAACATTTTTTTTCTTCTTCTAAGCAATTTACATTTGAAATAGTCTATACTTATCTAATTTAAATAATAAAATCATACAAGATTAAAACGAAAAGAACTTGTTGTCATTATGTAATACTCCTATATTTACTATAAAATTCATTTACTACTTTGGTGACTCCACGAAAACTCCGAATTCTTCTCGTATCCAATCTTTACAATAAAAAATCATTCGTAAAATCCTCAGTACTCCTTATTATGTCACAAATGATCTTATCCATAATTGTCTAAATGTCGATATGCCCAAACCAGATAGTTATCCTTCCATCACCCAAATTCGCCAGCCTTCCAACTTATGTTTCTCATTATTTACTTCTATTTCTATTTATTTTTTTTTGTTACATACTTTATTGATTTGTTTTTGTGCTAATAATGCAACTTTCATTTAACTATGTAATATTATTTTGTTAAGGGGTGAGCAACGCCTTAACGTTTACGTGAAGAAGTATTCCGTAAAAGGCTTGGTCCGAAAAAGTATAAGCACTCTAAAGAGTTTTAAAATCCACTGAAAGCAGATTAGGGAATATTTTTATCTGGTTAATATTTTTCGGCTAATAGCAGCGCACCATGGCCACTTTTGCCAATCTCGGCGATTGAAAGTCGAAAATCTGATCGAGCAATTTTTAACTTTAAATTAGCTGAAATAAGTGTAACTTTAAGTGATCATTTAAATAATTATTCTGTGTGTCATAGTTTGACCTCTTTACCTCAGCAATATCTAGTGTTCAGTTCCTTTGGTTAATTCTAAGAATTAGGTGTAGTTTTTTTTTTTTATTTCCCCTTTGTAACATCAAACACTAACAAGGGGAGGACACACTCAGTCTCTCACGGATCTTGTTGGCAATTTTTTTGGAGGTTCCTGGTCAAAAAATATTTGACACGTATTTTGCCGTTCCGACCAATGGGCCCTAGAAGCCGAGAAAAAAAATAAAATAGCATTAAACTAATTTATTTTTTATCTCGAGTTTAAAAAATGATATCGACATGATTCTTGCACCAAGATTTTTAGTTTTGATTGCAAATTAAAGGAAAAATACATTCGCTCCATAGATTTTGGTTTAAGTTAATTAAATTCTAAAAAAATGATTAGTTTTTCAAGCAAACTACCTCTATAGATTTTTTTGCACAAAAATTGAGGTCAGATTCTAATTCAGCACCCTCAAAAACATTAAAAAACGGTTATTCAACAAAATCAAAAAATATCATTTTTTCACCCTCTTCCAGGAAAATGAAATTTTAAAACCGATTATTGGTTACATACCTTTAAATCGTCATTACTTTGTCATACAATTCACTGATTGGTATCACTGGAAAGAGGACGGTCTCAGCTTTCTTTTGATGTATATAAATGTAAAATTCGATGAACAAAAACCTATTAACAAAATTGGAAAATCCGAAAAACATTTTGATTTTTAAGTTGTGTTTGAAACCAGATAGGATGATGAAACCAAATACATTTCAAGCGTATTACCACCCTATATTTTGTGTAAAAAAATAAAGTTGATACGTTGAACCGTCTAAGCGTAATTCATGTTTTTATCAATTTAAACAAAAGTTGCCTACCATTTTGGTCAGGAAAACTTTGAAGCTTACAAACTTTTATTTTTCTATTTGGATGAAATTTCGTATTTAAGGGTTCTCTTGAATGCTGAATTCGAATCCGATATCGGTTCTTGTGAAAAAATTAATATTTACATTATATACAGACACAACCACATATTAGATTTGATTGTTAAGTATTTACAATTTTTATTTTATTCTTTAAACCCAGAACACATCTCTAACCCGTTTTGTAATCTTTGTTTACTGGGTTCTAATAACTGAAGCTTATTACATTACAATTTGATTTTCATTATATTCAACAAAATCCTGTCAGCAACGGAGAAGTGAGGCAGTTATTGCTATAATGTTTTTATGTCAACTATCACAATCATATTTCAACATATGTTCAACTGCAAAATAAAATAAAAATTGTAAATACTTAACAATCAAATCTAATATGTGGTTCTGTCTGTATATTATGTAAACATTAATATGCAATAAGTTATCATTACAATAAATAATTAATAATTATAATTATTTTAATAATAATTAAAGTAACAAATTATTTCTCCTAATTAGTATATATAAATATATATATATATATATATATATATATATATATATATATATATATATATTTTTTTTTTATTGATATCTATATATATATATATATATATATATATATATATATATATATATATATATATATACATACTTTCCTGAGTTTTGAGGGTGCTGAGATGGAATTCTAGGGCTAAAAGAATTTTCTATCACATTTTACAGTGTAAAAGCTAAAATTTTCAAGTGAAGTATATTCAATATAATATTTTCACAAGAACCGATATCGGATTCGAATTCAGCATCCAAGAGAACCCTTAAATACGAAATTTCATGCAAATAGAAAAATAAAAGTTTGTAAGCTTCAAAGTTTGCCTGACCAAATGGTAGGCAACTTTTGTTTAAATTGATAAAAACATGAATTACGCTTAGACGATTTAACGTATCAACTTTATTTTTTTACACAAAATATAGGGTGGTTATACGCTTGAAATGTATTTGGTTTCATCATCCTATCTGGTTTCAAACACAACTTAAAAATCAAAATGTTTTTCGGATTTTCCAATTTTTTTAATAGGTTTTTGTTCATCGGATTTTACATTTATATACATCAAAAGAAAGCTGAGACCGTCCTCTTTCCAGTGATACCAACCAGTGAATCGCATGACAAAGTAATGACGATTTAAAGGTATGTAACCAATAATCGGTTTTAAAATTTCATTTTCCTGGAAGAGGGTGAAAAAAATGATATTTTTTGATTTTGTTGAATAACCGTTTTTTAATGTTTTTGAGGGTGCTGAATTAGAATCTGACCTCAATTTTTGTGCAAAAAAATCTATAGAGGTAGTTTGCTTGAAAAACTAATCATTTTTTTAGAATTTAACTAACCTAAACCAAAATCTATGGAGCGACTGCGTGCCTAATATTTTTTGACCAGGAACCTCCAAAAAAATTGCCAACAAGATCCGTGAGAGACTGAGTGTGTCCTCCCCTTGTAAGTAAGTATGATTCATTCTGTAGCGATATTAATGATATTTTTTGATAAAAAATTGTATCATTTAAGTTTTCTGAATATTTCGTTTAAAAAGAGATATAAAAAAATGTGTAACTTTGTTAATTCAGATATATCAGGATTGGTGTGGATTGATTTTTGCTTTAAATCATTCAATTACTTCACAAGAACGGTATCGTTAATAATTCAGCTGCGTCTATTTGCGAATTTAGATTTAGCCCTTATTTTTATGTTAAAAATGCAGTACGGACCGTATGGAATTATTCCTTGTTTGGAGCTGTAAACCAATTGGAAAACATGAGTTTTCAACTAAATAAGTAGGAAAAGTGATTTTTCAGACTATAGTTATAATGTTAAATGCTTAACTTAAAAAATCATCTGATTATGAGTATAATGAAAGAGGTTTCATCTTTCATAACAAAACCAAAATTTTGTTGCTGTAAATGAAAAATGACTTTGTTCGAAACTTATGACTAAGGAACTACCATCTAATGAGATCAAAAAGACCAATGAAACCATTAATATCTATTTGCAGTAACATTGTGAAACATATTTGAAACTCAGTTGAATTCTTGGTTTAATTTAATTTATAATTGAACTAATGTAAGTGTTTCTCTTTAATATAAATGTTTTTTTAAAATTTGTTGAGTTTATTTGTGAATAGATAAAAATTTATTTAAGATACATTACTTTACATATTATCCTTCTTTTCATTCATTTACAACTTTATATAAACACACTCTATGTGTGATATTAATGCTGTTTCCCTACTTGAATAATTTTGATCACCCAGATCAGTAAAAATGACCACTGTGTGATCGTTAAAATCTTAGTATGTCAAAAACAAAAGTAACCAAGATGACCTTAACTGTCTATACGTACACAACTTTGGGTAGAATCTGATACCTATACTTTCATAATTAACTCCACCACAATCGGTTACTATATAATAACCTTACCAATGAATTTTTCATAATGAATCTTCAAGAAAATTACCCTGAAACCAACAAATATAGAGCTGTCATTGGATTACTGCTAGTTATCTAACTCATTACCAACTTACTAGAATCATTGTAGATTTTAATAAATACTATTTTTCAAAACAATCTAGGGTAATTATAACATTCCATTTGAATGTACAGCCACTGCAATGCTAGCTCCAGGTATTACAAGAACGCAATTACATCATCCTCGTTTTATAGCTAGCAAATCAATTTCATTTTACCGTAACTTCATACCTGATAATTAAGGTTAAATAACAACTAAGCATAACTAAATATCAGCATTTAAAAACATTCTGTACAGTTAATTAAATCCATTGCAATTATATTATGACAGTGCTCAAATAGATTTTGATAATCAGAATATTAATGTACTCTCTCATCGATATTCGATTATTTAGTAGTATAAACGGTTATCTATAATGTTTTTACTTCATACACCAAAGTGTTCAATCTATTATTGGTTTTAGGAACGAATAAAATGCGGATCCAAAATCATGCTTAGTAGAATAGAAAAATAAAATAAAATACCTTTGTATAATAGTTTTCAAAAAAACTTCGTCCTAAAAACCGGATAAAACAATTGGCAAGATTGAAGGGTAAATATAATATGAGAAGATGTCAAGAGAAACAAAAAAGCGTCCGAGTAAAAACCTTTTTGTGGAGGGCCAACGTTTCGTCCTACCTTGCAGGTCTTCTTCAGGGCGACCGAACCAGTCATATATTGTCTCCTTTCCTTACTGGTTCGGTTGCCCTGAAGAAGACCAGCAGGTCGAAGCGCCGGCACTCCAGCAAAAGTTTTTCTTCTGACTATACCCCTGATCGTCTTCTTCTTAGATTACTTAACAGTCAACTATAATATTCTAACTATGAATGGTAAATATAATAACTCTTAAAAATATAATCAAATATTATAAATAAGTTACAACTATAAATATTATATCACAAATATTACATTAACCACGTTTATGGCATACATTTAAAATAAAAGAAGAAGATGATCAGGGATGGAGTCAAAGTAACACCACGTCTAAGAAGGAATTCTTTAATACGTGCCAACGTTTCGACCTGCGTGATCAGTCATCGTCCTGAAGAAGACCTGCAACGCAGGTCGAAACGTTGGCACGTATTAAAGAATTCCTTCTTAGACGGGGTGTTACTTTGACTGCATCCCTGATCATCTTCTTGTCCATTCATCATACCAGTCAACTATACTTTTATCATTTAAAATAAAATTATTTTCGGTAAAGGGAGTTCAGAAAACTCAGGACTCAGCTACCTTCAATGATCTTTTGCTTTTTTAACCTGTAATGCTTTGATGGAACCGTTATAAAATCTGGTGAAGACTAGAGTAGCAGAATAGAAATATCAATTACAATATTTATTTTTTAAAAGATTGCTTAGAAATAGTAATTGAAATGGTCATTGGAAAAGACAATTTTAGGTATCAAACAAAAAGCTACTGGAGAATCTACAGAACACGAAGAAAGCTTCGAACATGGGACATGATATAACAAAATAAAACTGAGGCAAATGATATGGGTATGAAATCTAATTGGGTTCTAAATCATTGTGTGAATTTCGGATAGTCAGACCGAGACGAAGTTAGGTAAAAGAAAAGAAGTAGCTTTCAGGGAAAAGTAAAAGAAGGAAGCTTTCAAGACAAGGATTATTATTGGGGGTATAAAAAGGGAATATTTGAATTTCTATAGATTTGAAGTTAATAATTAAAATACTTGCGAGATATGCAATAACCTACCTCTTCACAGTCCTTGACAGAAGAACCGAGAATTGACAACCATCCCACAGCTGGGCCGTGCACAAATAAAAGTTATTTTGTACGTAAGCTTATTTATAATATTCTAGGGAAACCTTTAGGCCCCACAAAAATTGATAATTCTTTTGATCGAACTGGGTTACTTTACTTTTTAACGACTAAAAAGTTTTTAGGCGCG
The DNA here is from genome assembly GCA_003667255.2 of Euschistus heros. Taxonomy (NCBI): domain Eukaryota; kingdom Metazoa; phylum Arthropoda; class Insecta; order Hemiptera; family Pentatomidae; genus Euschistus; species Euschistus heros. Next base: position 1,815,661 of record RCWM02000023.1, read on the forward strand.
TTGGCGTTAGACCAGCTGTGGGGAAAAAGCTTTAAAAAGGAACGGAAAAATATTTTCGGGGTCTTATTTGGTCTTGTCTTGTTGCATCTCGTCCGGCATGTTCTTCTGAGCTGGCCTAGCCTGTCTAGTTGGCCTGCCTAGCTGTTCCCTCTCTTACCACGATGTAGCCGAGTCGACTTCTTCATCTCCAATGCTGATTCGGACGCGAACAAGAGCCGAGGACATAGTTTTCTGTCAGTTACTTAAACTAAGACTAAAGTTTATGTTATTTCTCCGTTATTTATTAATTAAAAGGGAAGAATATTTAATTAATAAAACAGCAAGTAAAACCCTTTTTAGATGCATTATTAAAAGAAATAATCTTCCACGAGGGAGCATTAAATAATACTGCCAACTATATTTCATTTTTACTGATATTTTTATGTGCAGGATAAAATAAGAGAAATAAAATTATCCATACAAGTGAAAAGGAAATCTCTGCGGAATTTTAGGAAATAAGAGAATAGATGGAGAGTAGCAACTGCAGCCCGTGCACGAGAAACAATAAAATTAGTGACTAATTTGTTTCCAACAATTTTTATGTGGATTATAAGTGCACTGGCTTTAAGATACCAGACGAACATGACACAAAGCGGAAGCAATGGCCCAAGATATGCAGAGGTTGAGCAGGCTGGTTGAGGCGGCCAAGGATCTACAAGGTCTGCAGAGCCAACAGAAAAAAAAATAATAATAAAAAAATAAGTGCACTAGTGGGTTATAATAGAAGTTTGATTTTCTTTCTTTCGTGAAGTACCTTGTTTATTTATATTTGTATTTAAATTTTAGTTTATATTATCATAGTTGTAATTTAATTCATATAGATGTAGTTACACCAATATTACTACCAGGCCTTTTTTTAACTAGGAAATCAAACTAAATTTTTGTCTTGGGCCCCAAAAAAACAACTAAATTTTCGATAAAGTGGTCAAACAAAAGTTTCCAATAGTCCTATTTTATATTTGTTTACAATAATTAGTAATTGGGGGTGTAAATGTACACCCCACTCCGACAATGCAACTTTTTATATTTTTTCTGATTCATTTCATCAGCTCATTTGGTTCCCTTAAAAAAATTACAATACTTATCGCTAGGGTGTTCGGGCCCTGGTCCTGTCTAAAATTTTATTACTAAGGGTACAGTTCGTTTTGCACGGTTGAGCAAAATTTAATCTTGCATTAAATCAAATTTAATCTTAAACATAAACGACTCATAATTGTGTTTTGTTACATAACCCCTTCATCCACCATACCCTTGATTTGACCACTGATTTCCTGGAATCAAATATTTAAAGTTTTTTTTTCTCCTTTTCTTTTAGCAGGGAAATGTTACAAGCCCCTTCATCTTTTTCTAGTTTTAAAATATTCAGATTTTACTACCTAACTCTTCTGCACTGAAAATATGCATCCAAAAAACTAGATGGTATTTTTTAAAAATGTGAAAACCTGGTCATCCACCAAACCATTCAAAATATTTAATCATGGTCAAATTTTGTCCAACTGTGTGGTTTTGCATCATAGTATATCTGAAGCGCCTGACAGTGGCAGATAGTTTCTGAAACCTCTATTTTTAGTAATGAAAGATAACGTTTTTATTGACACGTTTCTCCAAAAAACTGAATGTGTTAGTTAAAAATTTGCTTTTTGAAAATTTCATGTTTTGTTGAGATTTTTTCCATTACTAAGTTTAATGATTGTAAACTGAAACTGACCACTCAATAAGCCTCATTTACCCTCTCCAATGGTGTCTACATACTGTATCATAAACTCACAGTATGAAGACACCATTCTTCATAAACTGTGAGCTTATGATACTGATGAGAAACTAGATAGATACAACGTCCGTGGCATGATGTTAACAGCAAAAAACTCATACATTCACAGAACAGTATAGACTACCTCACTGAGTTCACTCTTCAGATTATAAAGCACCAACAGATGTCAGGCTTAGTAGAGAGCTACTAGAAATTATTAAAACAGCTGGGAACGACATAAACCAGTCCCAAATCTCTTCTGTACAATAATATAGAAAAAAAAATAATCGTAAAGATTTTCACGAGAAAGAGACGACTGGGTTATCTTACGCTAACCATAATAAATTATAAAAAAGATAGGCGAATATTTATTTTTTTTTTTTTATTCAATGTTTTTCTATGTTGATCAAAATGGAGGAACCTTTGAAAGAAAGGTGATAGGTGAGTTGGTGATGTTTTCAGTTTAACGTGTTATGTAAAACGCCTCTTGGCCAGTGCTTAATGGTTTAAGAACAGTTAATTATGTCGAATGTCATCAAAATATTGGGAATAAGAAATTTAATGTATGTATCATTCTTTTTTATTTATTATTCAAATATGATTTGTTCTAGATAAGACATTTTACACGGAGATGAATCCAGTAGTGTTTATTTGAACATGAGCAGTCAAGAAAGTCGACAATTCGAAAATAAAGTGCATTTTTAAAAAGTATTAAAAATGATCTAATAATCGTCATAAAACAGTATATTTCTGCAATTGTAATTATATATTCATTGCTATTAATTTAATCTACGATGCCCTAGATAAACGTTCATATTTTAAATTCTAACGAAGCTTATATTTTCTCTAGTACCAATATAAAGTTTTATTATTCAAAGCGACTCCTTTCTCTATGTTCTTTCTTCTATTTTTCATATGGTAATAAAATTTATATAGCTGGTCATAAAACAATATTCTTCTTATCGAATTATTATCTAGCTTGACTAAAACTGCTCCCGATGGTTCTACCAGCTGCGTGTAATATCCACTCAATGTTAGCGGACCGTGTAAATTAACAATTAACAGACAATGTGAAATATAGCTATACAATCCTTCCCAACATCAAGAACGTAATGAAGGCCTCTACAGTCTGGCGCTTTGTTTAGTGTGATTATTTTCTTGTTTCAAAAATTAAAAGATAGTTATTAACATTAACTAAAATTAAAAAATTGAAAAAAAAATCGAAAATAGAGTAAAACAAATTTTTAGTGGTGCACGAAAGAATAACATTTAAAGATTGTTCCAAAATAGAACAGCGATCGAACTACTATAAGTTCTTACTTATGGTACGATTCATAAATTATTATTGCTCAAGACAAGTTGGCCGAGTATCCAAAAACGTCAGGCACCATAGGTTATTAGTTCCCTCTTGGATACCCGTCTTCGAGTATGTTGAGGATGCTGAGCCTCGATAAACAAACATAACAATTTATAAATTACCACCTTTGAAAAAATATTAGATTTTTTAAAACTATTATTTTCTTTGTAATTTAAGCACATCTCATACTAAAGTCTGGTAGTAGAAATCTTCATTGAAGTAAAATTCACGAATAATTTTACAAAATATATAAACAAATATTTTAATAATAATAAGGTAATTTAATTATTTATTCGATTTTCCTCTACCCTTCAGGTAATGAATATAGTTTGTAACAGTTAATAACGTAGAATTTTTTTATAGGGAGTTCGCATTTGTTCGTTAACAGTTGTAGAAATATGATGCTTAGGTACCGGCGTGGTTTTGTGAATGTCCTGAATGATGAATTAAACATTGAAATTCTAAAAACAAATAAATGACACAACCAGAGAGTGTGCAATATTTTTCGGTCTTCCTTGAAGCTCCATTTTTCATACTTTAGTTCCATAACCTCTAAATTAAAGTCTCTTGCGGCAAAACTCTATGGTAACGGTCTGATAATTAATAGTAGCCACTACCGTAGAGCTCTCACATTGCAATGGCCAAGGCTACCTAATCATTTGCTAAAAAAAAACTAAATTAAAGTAACTTACAAGTAACAATACAGTTTTTCAGATTGTTGTAGAGAACTATCCTTCCCCTGGTTTATTTTCGAGATGGTTCCATTTTTTTGAGGATGATTATAATAAATTATAAATTATTGTTGCCTTGGCTGTAGTTTAAAGTGGACAAGGCCGGTTGTGGCGCTTGCGTTCCTGCTGAGTGAGTAACACCTTAAGGGTCAATGGTGCTCAAGATTTTCTCATCAACTTTTTTTTGTTTAACTGAGCATGCAATGTGCAGGAGGCCTGACGTAATGCAACAAGCATGAGTTATGAGCAAAAACATCGTGTTGAATTCTCCCTGATTTAGTAACAAACATATTACGCAGACGATATAATTATATAGATGTAATTAAAGCATTTAACTGTTGAAGTAATTAACAAATAAAAAACAGATAATAAATATAACTTCTATGCAGGTTCTCATTCACCATTTAACTATTGTTGTAATTACTGTATTAATACAAGTGGCATTTAAATATTTTTACTTTGCTGTCATTACAATCATAGGATCGGATGTTATGATCAGATTAGATTAAACAAAATTCAAATAATTAAAATACATAAATGAACTAAAATTTTGTAACATAAAACAAGAATGACCTAATTATTAAACAATTATTTTTATAATAGCTAATATAATGAGAAATATTTAAAGTCTTTATTTTTTATTTTGACATGAATATGTCTTTTGGCTAGGGGTCTATACTTTTCTGTTGTAACTTTTTTTCACAATCAATAATGAAACATTTTGACAAGCTCTACCTCTGTTGGTGTTACTTTGATATAAAATTTGTCAATCGATTTCTTATCATAAATTCAATGGAGAATATTTTTTGTTATATATCACTTATCGCTGGGACCTACCGTTTTTTTAATGAAAATTGTTTTTTGGTTAGAATGAAAAAAATAACATATACCTAAACACGTTTTAGCTGTTAGTGCTGCTTGGATAGAAAATTTTATGACAATTTCCTTATTAGAAACTTAATGGAAAATATTTTTTGTATTTAAGCATTTATCGCTAGGACCAATCGTATAGGAACATTATTGATTCAATTAAAAAAATCACGTTTGAAATCCCTATTTTTTCTTAATATTGTTTCTTTTGAATGATCATTGATTGTTAATTTTATTTTATTATTAATTTAAGTAATTTGATCTTTTTAATTCTAAAAAGTAAATATGGAAAGCAGTAGATTATAGATAGACATATTGAGATAGTGAAATCAAGGAGGCATTGGACACCAGTCATCTTGTACTAGCGCAGTATTTACAAGGGGAGGACACACTCAGTCTCTCACGGATCTTGTTGGCAATTTTTTTGGAGGTTCCTGGTCAAAAAATATTAGACACGTATTTTGCCGTTCCGACCAATGGGCCCTAGAAGCCCGAAAAAAAAATAAAATAATTAAATAATAAAATAATTTATTTTATATCTCCAGTTTAAGAAATGATATCGACATGATTCTTGCACCGAGATGTTTAGTTTTGATTGCGGATTTAAGGAACAATACAGCCACTGCATAGATTTTGGTTTAGTTTAATTAAATTCTGAAAAAATGATTAGATTTTCAAGCAAACTACCTCTATAGATTTTTTCACACAAAAATTGACTTTAGATTCTAATTCAGCACCCTCAAAAACCTTGAAAAACGCTTATTCAACAAAATCAAAAAATATAATTTTTTTCACCCTCTTCGAGGAAAATGAAATTTTTAAACCGATTATTGGTTACATACCTTTAAATCGCCATTACTTTGTCACGAAATTACATGGTTGGTGTCGCTGGAAAGAGGAGAGCCTCAGCTTTCTTTTGATGTCTATAAATGTAAAATTTGATAAACAAAAACCTATTAAAAAAAACTGGAAAATCCGAAAAACATTTTGATTTTTAACTTGAGTTTGAAACCAGATAGGATGATGAAACCAAATACATTTCAAGCGTATTACCACCCTATATTTCGTGTAAAAAAATAAAGTTGATATGTTTAACCGTCTATGCGTAATTCGTGTTTTTGTCAATTAAAACAAACGTTGCCTACCAATTTAGTCAGGCAAATTTTGAAGCTAACGAATTTTTATTTTTCTATTTGGATAAAATTATTAAACGTTCTTTTGAATGCTGAATTTGAATCCGATGTCGGTTCTTGTGAATAAAAAAAAATATATATTGAATGCACTTCACTTGAAAAATTTTAGCTTTTACTCTGTAAAATGTGATAGAAAAATTTTTTGTCCTAGAATTCCATTTCAGCATCCTCAAAACTTAGGAAACGTATGTATATATATATATATAGATATCAATTAAAAAAAATTTATATACCAATAAGGAGAAATAATTTATTACTTTAATTATTATTAAAGTAATTTATTATAATTATTTATTTATTATAATAATAATTTATTACAAATTAATATTTACATAATATACAGACAGAACCACATATTAGAGTTGATTGTTAAGTATTTACAATTTATGTTTTATTCTTCAAACCCAGAACACCTCTCTAATCGGTTTTGTAATTCTTGGTGACTGGATTGTTCTAATAACTGAAGCTTATTATCTTAGCATGACAAAGTAATGGCGATTTAAAGGTATGTAACCAATAATCCGTTTAAAAATTTTATTTTCCTCGAAGAGGGTGAAAAAAATTATATTTTTTGATTTTGTTGAATAAGCGTTTTTAAATTTTTTTGAGGGTGCTGAATTAGACTGAGTGTGTCCTCCCCTTGTTAGACACAGTATAAACCAATACATCACACATAGACATATGTAATTACAGTAATATTTATTACTGGTGAGAGTAACTGGCATTGAGAAATTCGTTTATTTTTTAATTTTTTTTATAATGTCATAATTTATTTTTAGTTTTATGCTTGATATGGTAAGGTCCTTTAGTTCCTTTCCTGTCCTAATATAATCCCCTACCTTCAATCAGGTAGAGACCTGCCCAGAAATATTTTCCAGAATAATTTAATCATTTTTTAGTTATGTTTAGTCTGTATTCAAATTTATTTAATCTTTTCCAGTTATATTTAATATGTTTCCATTTTTATTTCCACTTTTGCATTCATATTTAAACATTTTCCAATTATGCCTATTCTTTTTCTATTTTACTTTTAAGTATTCCATTTACATTTCACCCTGTTACATATATTTTTAATATTTTTCCAATTTTATTAAAACTTTTTCTAAATGAAATTAGGCCCCTAAATGTTTATGAGAAATTGGAGTAACACGGATAATAATAATTAAAATGCCATATTCTGAAAATCCAGCATTTATTATTATGCAAAAAACAGTACAATAATGTAAAAATAAAATAAATCATTCATTTCTATTATTATATCGAGTGCTACAGTCCTAGTCAAGTCTTAAAGTATTAAGGTCAAGTTTACATAAACTCTGAACCCATACCCTACTGAATTTGATTTTAATATTAATTAACTATTGTTTAGAATTACTTATACTTGTTATCATGATTCCCCATACAAATTTACAGAATTAATTCTGTATGCATTTCATAAGAATAATGAATCATTTATTTCATTTTTACATTATTATACTGTTGGTTATCTAATAAATGCTGGATTGTCAGAATATGGGGCTTTGATGATTATTATATTTTTCCTTCAAATACCATATAAATATAGGGAACTAATTCCATTTAGAAAAAATTAATAAAATTGAAAAATGGTTCAATAAAAGACTAAAAATATACAAAAAAGGATGAACTATAAACAGAATAGTTTAAAATAAATGTGGAAATGGATTAAACATAACTCGAAAATTATTAACCTATTCTGGAAAAGGTTTAAGTAAACTTGGAAAAAAGTATACATTATACTCTCTCCCTATCCATCGCCTGCACTTCCTTAGTTCTATCAGTGCGTATCTAATCTTGAAGGAAATTTAGCACTATCACGATGTTGAAGGTTGAATATGAACCAGTTATTAAATATGGAAAGTCTTACATACAGAGCTCCTTGATTAAAGAGAGCTTAGATGGTGTGTATGGGCAGTCCTCCCCCTCATATTTCACAGTAAAAGAATTGACAAAATTACTCCAGTTAGAGAAACAGTCAGAATGATGACTGTTAAGTACTTGTTTATTTTCATCTAATATCGAATAATCTCATTTAGATATGGCAGTCTTCTATCCAGTGTGGATAAACTTATTACTGTTGTTCATCACTGGTTTAAAGTTTCTTGGATATCCAATAGGTTGGTCATTTAAAAGCCTTGAGATTTTTTTTTTTTTTTTGCAACACGTTCTTAAAATTATGGGTCCATAATGTTTTTTGTTTTTTTTCATTATACTAATAGGCTTTTTAAGACCTTCCATAAAACCATTTCTAGGGGACTCAATGGCTGTGCAAGTTGAGGCGAGGATGTCAGCGCACTCGATACTGAAGGTTGTGGGTTTGAATCCCACAAATAAACACATTCACTACTTGAGATTAAAACACATTAGCTAAACAGTATAAAAAATGAGGCCCTTATCAGCAATATGTATGAATATATTAAAATTTTTTTATTTATTTCTTAATAAAAATAATTTATAGATATAGGGAAATACAGGTCCTTGTGGGTACCAAGGAGGTGAGTGGGAGGAGAGTATGGAGCGAGGAAGAAAGAAGAATGCAGTCTGAGAGAATGAAGAAGAGGTGGGAGGAGAAGAAGAGGGGGGGGGTGTGAGGGAGAAGAAGAAGAGAGAGTGGGAGGAAGAAGATGTGTGGGGAGAGTTGGGAGGAAATGATATTCACTTGGTCTATAAGGCCGTTTCGTGTAAAAAAAAAAAAATTATAATTCCAAGAAACGTTGTAATAAAAAATAAAGAGAGATAGAGTGAAAAATATAAGATTAATGGTATAGGACATTACTAAACATTGAATTATCTTATTGGTTTCAGCAATTTTACTTTATTTATTGATTTTCATTATTCTTGAGTTGTAATTGGTGAGCACTCATTCTTAAAAATCACTAAAGAGGTTGATAATAGTTTTAATATAGCTATTAAATGAGTCACAAAATATCAAACATGCCAACTATATACAGGGTGAGTATCTCTCTCTTAGTGTAAAAAAAAAAAAAATTGGGTGAAACTACATCAAGTATGTAGCAAAATGCCGCAGATCTCACCTTTCTATTCCAATCCGTTGCCAATATATGATAAAACAAAGACTTTTTTAAGGAAACCACATTTGTTTCTATAAAAGCTGTAATATCAACATTTTGCTTAAATATTTTTTAAAATTTGACCACATTTTCGGATTTAGCATTACATTTTCTATAATAGCTGGAGTACCTGTAACCTTGAATTTTACAAACTTGGTATCTAAAGAACAGCTTGATCTTCACCTTATTTGGGGAAGTCACAATGTCTTATATTACTTCAACGCTCACCATTTTTCGAAAAAACTCCACAAAACCAAACTATCCACAAAACGTCACAAAAACGTCAAATTTCACAAAAACTTGCAAATTTAATAAGCTTTCGAATGATATGTTAAACGTAATGATTTTGTTTAGATTTCATGGAGTAATTTTACTTTTGAAACCAAATTTCACAAAAAAAAAAACATGGTGTTCTCATTTGGCATACAAATCAGTTACTTGTGTAAATGAAACATTATGACTAATGATTAATGAAAATATGAATTTCAAACATAATAAACTCTTCATTGGATTAAAAAGCAAAGAAAAAAATTATTTTTTAATAGAAAATAAAAGAAAACTATCAATAAAGCAACACCAGATCAGAGGATCTTATGTTATTACATTTATTTATTTATTACTATAATTAAGGATTTTATTTTATTAAATTTTCAATGTATGGTTTAATGCTCAATGATAATGAACATAGACCACAATTTTGCTATTAGCTTCTGAATGTAGATAAATTAAACAAAACTACTTTTTGAGATGAATTTTATGGGCAGATGAGTCTGTTTTTACAGGGGAAGGCATTTCTACCACTCCATGTGGAGTATCGTTAGTTTATTTATCTTTGTATTGCTGTCGAAAATCACAGTTTGCCCAACAGACTGAATTATGAGATTACTAAGATTTGTTTCAAAATATCCTACCACAACTTCATCACGATATTCCACCTAAGTTCGGCAAAATATGATTTTCCAACACCATGGTGCTCCTCCACATTATTCGAAAGCAATACAAATATAAAACAACGATATACATGATAGGTAGAAATGCCTTCCCCAGTAAAAACAGTCTCATCTGCCCATAAAATTCACCTCAAAAAGTAGTATTCTTCAACACAACCTGCAATTAGAAGCTAACCGCAAAATTGAGGTCTATGTTCATAGTCATTGAGTTTTAAACCTTACCTTGAAAATTTAATAAAATAAAATCCTAAATAATAATAATAAATAAATAAATGTAATAACATAAGATCCTCTGATCTGGTGTTGCTTTATTGATAGTTTTCCATTATTTTCTATTAAACAATAATTTTTTTCTTTGCTTTTTAATCGAATGAAGGGTTTATTATGTTTAAAATTCACATTTTCAGTAAGGGATAGTCATAATGTTTCATTTACACGAGTAACTGATTTGTATGCCAAATAAGAACACCATGTTTTTCCGGTTTCAAAAGTAAATTTCTCCATGAAATCGAAACAAAATCCTTACGTTTAACATATCATTCGAAAGCTTATTAAATTTGCAAGTTTTTGTGAGATTTGACGTTTTGTGGATAGTTTTTTTGAAAAATGGTGAGCGTTGAAGTAATATAAGACATTGTGACTTCCCCAAATAAGGTGAAGATCAAGCTGTTCTTTAGATACCAAGTTTGTAAAATTCAAGGTTACAGGTACTCAACTATTATAGAAAATGTAATGCTAAATCCGAAAATGTGGTCAAATTTTAAAAAATATTTAAGCAAAATGGAGATATTACAGCTTTTATAGAAAAAAAACGTGGTTTCCTTAAAAAAGTCTTTGTTTTATCATATATCTGCAACGGATTGGAATAGAAAGGTGAGATCTGCGGCATTTTGCTACATGTTTGATGTTGTTTCACCCAATTTTTTTTTCTATACTAAGAGATACTCACCCTGTATAAGCAATCTACAGTATATATTTCACTCGGTTAATGATAATGTTATTTAAGCCAATAATTTCATCAATAGCCACTCAATAATAATGTTACCATGTGTATTTATTAAGAGATACAATGTAAAAAATCTGTGTCCTTAGGAATCGTCATGTTAAATGCAAAGTGTAATGAAAAATATGCCTGTATTAATTTGTTACAAGTCTAGACCTAATTTGGTTAAAAAAATAATTAAAGTCAGTAGATTAATTCCTATCTAATTCAATGAATTAGTCAATCTAGATCAATGGAAAAATCAAGAAACTAGGGGAGGGGGAAGCGCTGAAATGCCAATTCATGTTGGGAATACTGAGATCTAATAGATACAAGGGGAGTCTGAGAGTAATAATGAAGTGTTAAGATCATGATCGAAGGATGGTATGTATACCCCAGCAGATAAAAATAGCAGTTATACTTCTAATGACAGTGACAAATCTCAATTGATTACTTAATGTTATGCAAACAACAAATAATGAAAACTAACCAAATTATTAACTGTTCCAAAGCCAGAGAAAATTTTGTCAATTTCAAGCAGTTTTTATCCCTTATTATTACTTAAATTATAGCATAAAATGAAAAGTTTGAGAATTATTTTTAAATAGAATACAAGAATGTATTGAAAAAAAATTTTGATTTCTCCTTTTCAATCAGCATTCAACCATAAAAATTTAAGTAAAAGTCAAATGGACTGAGTGACAGATAATATCTTCCATCAGAATTAATTAATCAGTTATTGCTACATACAGAAGCAGATATACAGGGTGTCCCGAATTTAAATGGCAAAACTTCAGGAACTTATAGGGGACCGAAAAACTAAGACAAAAAGTCCTTTAGAGATTTGCTTGTTTTGCTTAGTTTTAGAGAAAATCGCAAAAAAAGAAACAAAACAAGTTTTCATTTTTATACTTATTTATTTACATTTATATTTATGTTATGTTCTTTTTAATGTAAATATTGCTCAAAATGTTGTCCTCTTGCACCAATGCAAGCATTACATCTTGCACTCACTTGATAAATTGCAGTTAAACATTGTCCTGATGATATTTGGAGCACTTCATCTATGATTTGGTCTCTTAATTGCTCTCTTGAGTTGATTGACACCGAATAAACTTTCTGCTTCAAGGTTCCCCATATGAAGAAATCCATAGGTGTCATTTCAGGAGATCTGGGTGGCCAAGGTACTACTCCATCGTTGTGGATAATTTATATCCAGCCAAGCTTGAGCAACTCTGCTATAATGAGCTGGACATCCATCGAGTTGGAACCACATTTCAATTCGCTACTGTAAGGGAATCTCACCTAATTTAAATAATTAGAAGTCGTTCTCCAGAAAATATGTAAATGTGTTACCATTCAATCTTCATAAAAAATATGGTCCCACCAGTAATCCGTTCGAAATTCCAAGCTAAACGTTAATAGCAAATTCATGCTGAAACCTATTTTCTCTAATAGCTCTGGGATTTTCAAGAGCCCATACATGATAATTTCTTTGATTAACAATTCCTCCTCTTGTAAAGGTAGCTTCATCAGTCCATATAATTTTTAATGAAAATAAATTATCATCGCAAATTTTGTCAAGAAACCAGTTACTAAAATTCAATCTCTTGACATTATCTAGAGGTAATAAATTTTGAACTTTTTGAAGATGGTATGGGTAGCGATTATCACCTTTCAAAGTTCGCCATATTGCTTGCTGCGATATTGCTAATGAAGCAGATGCTCTTCGGATGCTAGTCTCAGGATTGTTATCAAAGTGGCGTTGGACACAATTTCTTTTCCGACAATCTGCTCTTATTGCTGCATTGGTCAATTTTTCGCCTTCATTACGAATCAAGAATGACCCAGTCTCTCTTAGTCTATTAAAAGTTAATGAAAAGACTCGTCGATTAGGCACTGTTCTATTTGGAAATCGGCGCACATACTCCCACACCGCTTCTGAAGCATTACCGTTACAGAAACCATACACAAAAATCATATCAGCGTATTCAACATTAGAATATGTATGCGGCATTGTGGCTGATACTATTCACAAAAAAATATCTGAGTAACAGACTGAAGACTGATTTAAGAATTATAATCCTAGAAGGAAAACAAAATGTAAACAAATAAAAGAATGTAAAGGATAACATTAAGTGTTTACATATCTCACTGCCTAGTCTGACGAACTTTGAAAGGTGATGATCGCTACCTGTAACATTTTTGTTATTTTTTTTTTTTTTGCGATTTTCTCTAAAACTAAGCAAAAAAGAGCAAATCTCTAAAGGACTTTTTGTCTTAGTTTTTCGGTCGCCTATAAGTTCCTGAAGTTTTGCCATTTAAATTCGGGACACCCTGTACTGTATCAAAGGATTAAACATAATAACAAATTCTAAATAGTGACTTAGATTTTCACTGTACCTTAAATTATATGTGAAGCAAAAGAACTATAAAAAGCTTTATGCTAACTACCACAAATACAATCAATGACTATCATAACACACAATAGTTGCCACACAATATTGTTTGAACCTAGTTTTTAGAATTAAAAAAGGGCATAGATTAACTGCAAACACTTAGAAAGGAACCTAAAATATAAAATGTGGCTGCACCTTGTATCGAGCTCTGAAATACATTTAAGTAAAAAAAAGGATCAAGATCAAACCACACAGATGTTTACAATGGTAGAAGTAAGAAATGTGAGTATGTAGGGGTTACAAGGCTTTTTAAATATTATAGAGAAGAGCATATCAAAATTAAATACAAAAAAGAATTTTACTTACTAATTTTATTGAATAATCAAAAATTTATTATTTATTATTTATTATTTTATAAAATTAAATAATTTTACTGACCAGCCAGACAAATTTGCCGTTTCGAAAGCAACCAAAAATATCCTTGAAAATCCACTAGAAACTCACAAATACTATAATTCACAAAGAAAATTAAATAAAAATAATATTCTAAATTATATAGATACAGCTGCCAAGAAAACAGGATAATTGGTGGAAATTAAATTGCAATTTTACCAGAAAATCAGTTATAAATAAGTAATAATGTTCTGATAACCATTCTAAAAAGAAATTATAAATGGTTCAGTAAAGATAAGAAACCAATTGTGGATTCCATCTAATTAAATACTTGACTTACATACATATTAATACATATCACCAAAAAATATCACAAACATATAAATAGTAAAATTCTTAAATAAACACAATTACAAATGAAGCGTAGGAAAAAATGTAACTTAAATGGCTTATATTTAAATAGGAAGACACATATAATGAGGAAGAACAAATTCATGGCATAAAACTAATCTGGCCTGATTGTAGTTTGTTGGATAGATCTTACAAGAGGATGTTTGGAGTTGTAGCTCACAGATTTGAATGCCAATTTTTGTGTGGGTGGTAGGGACCTATAATAGTCCAAAACTAAACTTATAGCCGCCAATGAGCATTGGGAGTCGAGAAAAAAAAAAAAATAAAAATGAAAATCATGTTTAATTTTTTTTCTCACCTCTCAGTCAAGATAGTGAAATGATTCTTTCATGTTAAATTGTAGTTTTGTATGCATTTTGACATAAAAATACTTTCATTATGCTCAAATCAAAACACAACCTGGCTTCAGGGTGCTTAAAAACTCCAAAAGAATGACAAAATTCCAATAAAATCCGTTTTAAATCAGTAGAAAATTTTTTTATTGGAAAACTGACTTCAAATCTCGACTCAACGCACCAGAAAACCCTTATATGTAAAATTTTATCAAAATAAAAAATTTTTTCTTTTAACCCTTTCGAGGACATTAACATTTTTCAAGTTAAGATTTTATCAACAACTTCTAATGGCCATAGCATTTGCTGTGGTCAACCGATTAAAATAATAATGTCACAACTACAATCAGGGTTCGTTCTGCTTTCTATTTATGCATATAACATCGGGTTTACTCCAGATCTTGCTTGCCTCCTAAAATCTTATAAAATTTTAGAGGTAAAAAAATTTTTGATTTCGGCCTAAACCTGATATTATTTTTAGATTGTTCATCTGAAGAAATATGTAAATAGCGAATTAGGCCAAAATAAAAAATTTTAAAAATATGTGTGAAACAAATTTTTAAACTAAAAACTGATACCATTTTCAGATTTCTCATCTCTAAAAACAGGTAGAAACCAAATTTGGTCAAAATCAAAAATTAAATATTATTTCCCCCCATGATTTTGTAGGATTTCAGGAGGCAAGCAAGATCTGGAGTAAACCAATGTTATATGCATTAATAGAAAGCAGAATGTACACTGATTCTATTGATGACATTATTATTTTAATCTGTTGAAAAGGTTAAAAAAAAAAAAAAGAAAATTGATTTAGATAAAATTTTACATATAAGGGTTTTCTGGTGCGTTGAGTTGAGATTTGAAGTCAGTTTTACAATAAAAAAAATTTCCACTGATTTACAGAGATTTTATAGGAATTTTGTCATTTTGTTTGGGAGTTTTTGAGCACCCTAAAGCCAGGTGCTGTTTTGAGCATAACGAAAGTATTCTAATGTCAAACTGCATACAAAACTACAATTTAACATGAAAGAATCATTTCACTATCTTGACTAACTCTAAGAGGTGAGAAAAAAAATAAAACATAATTTTTATATATATTTTTTTTTTCTCGACTCCCAATGCCCATTAGCGGCTGGGTATAACTCTAGTTTTGCACTATTATAGGTCCCTACCACCCACACAAAAATTGGCATTCAAATCTGTGAGTTATGGCTCCAAATGTACCCTTGTCAGAATATAATGAGAATTATAATAAAATAACATAAAAAATGAATATAGAAAGAAAAAATATTTTTTAATTTTTATAATGTATGGTATATTTTTTACTGTACATGATATTAAAAATGGAATATAATTGAAAAATAAATTGAAGTATAATAATAACATAATAATAACATAATAATAAATAGCTTTGACGTAAAAAACTTATATACTAATATACCCCTGGATATAACAATTAAAATAATAGAAGACAAATGGGATCTAATAAAACCACAGACAAAAATCAAAAATAAAAAACTATATATGAAGGATTAAAGATTTGTCTAAATAATAATCATTTTATGTATGAAAAAGAATATTTTCGACAAATATATGGAATTCCAATGGTGTCAAGTTTAGGTGTAAACATTGGAGGTATAACATTGAATTATTTAATGGAAGAAAAAATTAATAAATCATTAATATTGGTTAAATATATAGATGATTTATTAATAGTTACAAATAATGAGAAAGAGATGGATACAATTTTTGATAAATTTAATGAAATGCACAAGAAAATAGAATTTACCAGAGAAAACACAAAATAAAATCAAATAAAATATTTAAATATGTTAACAATCAAAAATAAGCATAAAATAAACACTAAATGGTTAAAAAAGGAAGAATCTAGTAAGAGATTATTGAATTTTTTCAGCCACCACCCCCTTCACCAAAAATTAATTACAATAGAAAATTATAAAAAAATAGCAATGAAATTAACAGATGAAATTTATATAAAGATATAAAAAAAGAAATTTTAAATGACTTAAAAGATAATAATAGTGAGGTAATAAATAAAATATGGAATAGGAATATAAGTGGAAATAACATAAAAATTAATAAAAGCAATAACGAAAATAAAAAACAAATACTAATTGATAAAATAAAAAAATATTAATACACAAAAAACAACCTCAGAAAATAATAAAAAAACTAAAGTAAAAGAACAAAAGAAAGTAACGGAATTTTATCAAAATAACAAACATATATGTATATAAATGAAATTGAAAAAGTTAATCAAAAGAAACAAAATAATATGGAAATAATAAAGTACGTAAATAATACAAAACATATTAAAAATGATAAAAAAGTAAAATATATTTCAGATTTAACTAAAAGAATAATCAAAAAATTAAAAAAAGAAAATTTTCAAATAGATATGGCTTTATTAACACAAATACATATGAAATAGATCATAAAGATAAAAAAAAAAATGTAATACATAAAATTAATTGTTTAAATTGCAATGAACACTACATAGGTGAAACTAAACAAAATTTGTATAAAAGAATAAATCAACATAAGTATTACTGTAGAAAGATCTGTTAAACAAATAAAAATAAAACTGCACTACTAGACCATCCAAAAAATTTAAACCACCATTTTGATTTTGAAAATATAGAAATATTACAACATGAAACAAAAACACACAACAGAAAAATTAAAGAGGCGACATATATATCAATAAAACAATAGATAAATCAATAAATTTAATCGATAAATTGAAAATATAAGATTGTCCAACTTGAAATAAAAATAAACAGAATAAGGAATAAGGAATGAACCCTAATGGGTTGAGGTATTTTAAATGTGTCTGTTAAATTGAATAGATAGGTGAATTATATTATTGTTTTCATTGTTAATAGATTATTAGTTAAGTTGATACATTTAGTAGTATTGTTTAAATGAAAGTGAATGGATTGTAATGTAAACATTGTTTCTGTCTAATGATGGGATGGAAGATCTGGAAACATGCCATATAATGGATGTTGTTGAGAGGAGTAAATGCCATAATAAAGTGAACTGAATATATTAATATAAAATACTCCTTTATTGAAGAAAATAATGTTTGGTATACTTTTTACAGTACATAATCAAAATAAATATATTAATGTAAAGTATATTTTTTTTCCTCAGTACCAATATTTTTAATTAATTCCTAATTTAAATTACTCTTTTATAAATTAGAATTCTCTACATTAATTTCTTTGGTCGTTCAAAAAATATTTGTTTTATTGCAAGAAATATTGAAATTATTTTCTTTATATAGCATAGTGAAAATGTGTAATAAATTCATTATTTATACAATTATTTTTATGCTTGTACACTTTATTGAAGCGAAGTTTTTGTTGAGTTATATTTTGGGTGTATATATTTGTCCTCTAAGGTTGGCCTAATGATGAATAAAGCAAAGACGAAGAGCCTAAAAATGTTGTCATCTCAAATTGAAGATCCTTAAGCGTGATAAAAATTTTTAACTTTGGCATTAAAACTTGGCGCTTATCACAAGACAATTGCTTAAATCAATAGTATTTTAAAAGTAGATTATCAAAAAATTTACAGTGTAAAATAGTTGAAAGATCTATGGAGAATAAGGAGCATAGATTGAGGGATGGTTCATAAATGAAAACTAGTCAACTATTTAAGGCAAGTAGCTCAGAAAATAATTTCAATAAAAAGGGAAAAAGTAGTGAGATAAGGTGGAGAAGGATGCCAGGAAGTAAGAAGTTCCCAACTGGATGAACGAGGTGCAGGGCAGAGAGAAGTAGAGAGAATCACTCAGGAGGCCTAGGGTCTCCCAGACCAGTAGAGTAGTATATATAATATATAAAGACATATTTGTTATGTACAAATCAGTTGTAAGAAACCTTCTAGGATTGTTCCAGTTGTTTGTCATGTGTTATGGTGAACAAGAAGAGAGTGTAATCACTGTTGTTATACAAATTATAGATAATTTTCCCATTTTTCAAAATCCAGTCTTGTGAAACATGCACTAGACTCTCAGTTTGATTATTTTAAATGAATAATAGTGCCTCCTTGGGAGTTCGAAAGGTCCCAGTGCGCTTAGTACTGAAAGTTGTGGGTTTGAATCTCACCTGGGTGGATTAAAATTTATTTCATGGCGAACCCATTAATAAATCTTGACCTTCCCACCCTGGCTAGAATAGGTTGGTAACCTCAAGGGTAACTTGTCCTCCCTGCCCTAGTTGGAGTACATAAGGACGTTAAGCCCAAATAAAGAAATAACAATACCTCCTCAATCATTTTCAACTGAGAAAAAAATTAAAAAAATTTCTTGAATCGAACCGGGAGAGTCCACCAGTAGTTCTGAGAAATCAGGACTTCTTGATCACCATTCACTATAATAGAAATCTTCAAAAACTAAGAGAAGATAATTTAACAATTCAACAAATGTCGTTAAGATCTAGTAGATTTCATTACGAATTTAGAGCAATGATTATAAATATTAAAACAAATAAAAAATCGTTTTATTGATAACAATTGAAAAGGCATAAAACTATTATTTATTGTCTCCCAAACACATCACTCTAATAACAAATAGATCAAGACATTATAAGCTCAGTAAAAACGGGCTTTTATATAGATTTGGTGCACAAAATGATTGAAAAAGCTAAAAATAATGTTCAATTTAAATATAAGTTTCATTAAGTGCATATTCAAATTCCTTCACTGAATATCTATAATCTATGGATATCTATTGCAATAAAACCAAAATATGAAAGTGTCTACTGCAAACAAAATTAAGAATAAAAGTCTTACCTGGTATATTCCAAAATAGCTGCATACACTGCCAATGGTTCCTTTCCTCTTGCAAATACACTGTATTGGTGATCCAGCAAAACAGCAAATGTTTCCTCTTACTGCGATATTTAAAAATTGTGTTAATTGATGGATTATATTGATCAAGAAAAACTTTATAGCAGAAGTTTATAAAAACAAAGGATTAGAACAGAATATAATTAAAAATCTTACTGTATTGGAAAAAAGTTCATCTGCTAAACCTATAAATAGATGTTCATTAGAATAGTCATAATGGAAATTCAATAGGAAACAGCTACTTAAGAATAAAAAGAGTAATAATAATGATGTATACATAATTAAAAAACTTATCTTCCCCCCGCCGCTTACACTACTCTATAAAATCTGGTTTTGTACATTGTAAGCATGGATGTTATTTCATGGATTTAAGCCTTCCCAATGACAAAAATCTATAATTTTAATTAAATGTAATTTTTAAAAATACATCCAAGGTTGTTACAAAGTCTGTGTGCATGAACACAACCCTTGATTTCAACTCTCATAATTAATCCTATAAGAATATTTTTGTTCCTACTATTTGATTTAATGTTTATTTTAACTATGCCTTTTCTTCAATTCTTTGTGATCTGAATTGGTTTCATGTGGTTATTTACATTTCTAAAATGTACATGCAATATCAAAAGAAAATAAGAAAAAAGGTCTAAGCACAAAACCAGCATCTAAAGAAATTTATCGAAATACTGCTGGTTTGGTTAGTTGGGATTGTGATACAAAAAAGAGTGATAGTTTATGTTTATTGGAACTTCAAAGATGTTTTGCATTTTGTACTCGTTCCTGATGGGTGGGTAATGGACTCAAACCTTTCCTGTGAACAGCTGGACTGAGTTTATGCAGTTTTGAGTGTTAAGTACCCCACTTTGGTCAACGAAACCGAGCCAATTCACAGCACAACAATAACAACGCACATTGTTCCTGTTTCAACAAGGAAAAGTAATTGGAACTGCAAGGAATATAAACATTCTATAAATAATTAATAAATAAATTCTATAAATAGCTAGAGGTTTTTGTTTGTTTAGATCAATGGTTCATTTTTTAAAAGCTTGGATTTTCAATAATTAAGACGTAAAAATTGAATGTAAAGAGTTCTTCATCTCAAAATCAAAGGAGTGATAACAGCATCAATCCAATTATGGGAAGAAAGAAAGGTGAAAGTAGTTGAAAACAATTGACTTTATAGTAGTTTTCAATAATATTTAAAATATGTAAAATTTGTATTTCATATTTCAGAGTAGTATTCTATGAATGTTTAAAATAGCCATACTATAAATATATACATATAAATATATTAAAATAGCTATGCACAAAGACTTCAAAACAAAATTTTCAATCATCCTCTAAAATCAATAGCTTATTATAAGAGCTGAGGAAATATTTTTAGTGCAATGCAGATAGATGACCTATAAAACTTCAGTCTGTGTGTAATTGGCGATTGAAAATGATATATCCAAAATAAGATAGTTACAATTCACACATTATGTTTAAATAAAACATACATTTTATTATGCTATTTTATAAATAAAATAGAACCAGGTACTTCTTCATATATCATTTGCCTTCAATTTTTAAAAATATTATTATATAAAAAAAAGATATGTTTATACTAATCATATTAGGATAAATTAATTTAACCCTTTGATGCTTTCTGTTGCAGATCTGCAACATTTTGGTCTTGGTGATCCCTGCACATTTTTTGGTTAAATTAAAATTGTGAAAATTTAACATCATGTTTGAAAGAACATATGAAGATTTAAAGAATAATGTTATCGTCAAGATCAAATTAATGATTCGATCACACTCTCTTACAGTTGGCTGTTGGCTTCTGAAAGAGTTCTTTTTCACAAGTTTAGTTTCTAGTAAATGACAATAAACATTTCTAATAAACAATCTACTTGCCCAAATTTATGATGCTGTGGACATTAAACTTTCCCATGATATTCCGGAACAAAAAAATTACAGAAATTTTTTCTTATTGTTTTTCATGATCTATAGCCCAAGAAGTGACTCAGATTTCTTAAGTAAAAAAAAAAATACATCAAAGCTTTAAGTTATGGAGTCAAAATTTATATTGAATAGGAATAATTGTCTAGCTTTCATCAATAATCTATTCATTGTCATTATGATGTATTATTAAAATAACAATAACAGCAGTTTACAAAAAATTAGAACCAGAAAATACCAGTCTGTATCTAAAACCTCCTCTGGTTAAAAAAGAGGTAGCCACTGCTAAGTTAGATTAGTTAAAGAAGGCTTACATTAATTTGTGACTGTCAAACAAAATCTACAGATATCGCTGAATCTGGGACATGTTAAACATCCACGCTTACTAACAGTTTCAGGTTCTCCCTTAGTCCTTTATTTGAACACCTCTAAGTATAGTTATCCTCTCATTCTCTTTTTAAAAACTATTATAAACAAGAAAAGTTGTTTATAATAGGAAAAGATTTCTGCAGAAATCAAATTGTCGATCCTTTGCTTTTTGATATTGTGTGTAAAAATATGATTCATGGACCTTTCCTCGTAAGCATTGATAATGCAGTCCCATATCCGTAAGGGTTTCTTAGTAGTCTATCTATTTAAATTACTATCTTTACAGCTGTATACATTAGGTCAACAAATCTGTTCATATCCATTGGATGATTAATTAATTGAATTAGCATCACATCAGTATCAACTTAAAATAAATTTGAATCCTATATTAACTAAAAGAAATCATTCTAAGAATAAGAAACCAAAACCAAGACAATATGACTCTAAATAAAAAAAAATGGAACTTCGAATGAAAAAGTTTAGAAAGACAATGCGGACCTACCTACATAAATTAAAATAAAAAAAAGAAAAGAAAAAGCTGTTGCTTCCATGGCACAACTGGTATTGGAGGTGATGTAGTACTGAAAGAAACAGTTTCTGGTAAGAGCTGTCACTTTTTAAGCAGAAAAAATTGTTTTTATTGCTGTGACATAGACCATATCTACCTTTCACTATGAACATCTGGAAATGTTTACCACCTAATGTCTTATTGAAATAGTGGCAGATGCTTTATTAGTTATTTGATTGTGGCTTGTGAAAGGAGCATAAACAGTCTCCATTCCTGGATACAGACCCAACTGCAGGACAGATGAGCTGTTGAGTGTCATCAGCCCTGAATTCTTTTTAAGAAAATTCACACATATTTGATACCCTTCTCTTTCTGCTTGGCGTTTTACTAACATTTTTTTTTTCCTTCTCCATCTTTATTTTCTTTCGTTATTTTTATTTTTTTCAATGATTTTGAAATTTGATCAAAGTTGAGGGGAACTGTAGTCCCCCTTGCTAGGATAATGGTTAAAGGATGCTTCAAACAATAATATTGATAGCAAGTTTTTTACTGCATCTAGAGTATATTATAATTACTGACAATAAGATTTAAAAAGAAGGAGCTTCTTTGACAGACCATACAATTTCCTTGGATAACTTCTGGAATTATGTAATAGAATTCAATTAAATATTAACAGTAAAGGAACACTAAAACTGAAAACATTGTTAAAATAATATTATTTAAGGAAATGGGAAACTGGTAATCAAGGTAATGAAGCATGTATTACTTTCCATAAACACATTCAAAATATTTCTTTTATCTAAATCGGAATTTCAAAGAGTCAAAATGTGGATATGAAATTAATGATAAATAATGTAACATATATATATATATATATATATATATATATATATATATATATATATATATATATATATGTAATTTTTCTTGATATTACTCATTATTATTAAATATATTATTTTATTTTTTGAAGAGAAAAGATTTGACCCGGTCGGGATTCGAACCCGAGTTTCCACCTCTCTAGTGTGGCGCCTTATCCAACTAGGCCACCGGGGTCGTATCCGAACCAGGCAAATCCCCTCTCTTCAGTGATCCATAACCCCCGGGCACTCGCAAATCGCGATGTAATTCCGGGGATGAATGTTCATATTGAACATTACATTTAAATTTGGATCTCGTGACAATCCGTCACCGTTTTAAATATATGTAATTTTTCTTGATATTACTCATTATTATTAAATATATTATTTTATTTTTTGAAGAGAAAAGATTTGACCCGGTCGGGATTCGAACCCGAGTTTCCACCTCTCTAGTGTGGCGCCTTATCCAACTAGGCCACCGGGGTCGTATCCGAACCAGGCAAATCCCCTCTCTTCAGTGATCCATAACCCCCGGGCACTCGCAAATCGCGATGTAATTCCGGGGATGAATGTTCATATTGAACATTACATTTAAATTTGGATCTCGTGACAATCCGTCACCGTTTTAAATATATGTAATTTTTCTTGATATTACTCATTATTATTAAATATATTATTTTATTTTTTGAAGAGAAAAGATTTGACCCGGTCGGGATTCGAACCCGAGTTTCCACCTCTCTAGTGTGGCGCCTTATCCAACTAGGCCACCGGGGTCGTATCCGAACCAGGCAAATCCCCTCTCTTCAGTGATCCATAACCCCCGGGCACTCGCAAATCGCGATATATTATATATATTTAATATAAACGATATAAATAATATATTTAATAATAATGAGTAATATCAAGAAAAATTACATATATTTAAAACGGTGACGGATTGTCACGAGATCCAAATTTAAATGTAATGTTCAATATGAACATTCATCCCCGGAATTACATCGCGATTTGCGAGTGCCCGGGGGTTATGGATCACTGAAGAGAGGGGATTTGCCTGGTTCGGATACGACCCCGGTGGCCTAGTTGGATAAGGCGCCACACTAGAGAGGTGGAAACTCGGGTTCGAATCCCGACCGGGTCAAATCTTTTCTCTTCAAAAAATAAAATAATATATTTAATAATAATGAGTAATATCAAGAAAAATGACATATATTTAAAACGGTGACGGATTGTCACGAGATCCAAATTTAAATGTAATGTTCAATATGAACATTCATCCCCGGAATTACATCGCGATTTGCGAGTGCCCGGGGTTATGGATCACTGAAGAGAGGGGATTTGCCTGGTTCGGATACGACCCCGGTGGCCTAGTTGGATAAGGCGCCACACTAGAGAGGTGGAAACTCGGGTTCGAATCCCGACCGGGTCAAATCTTTTCTCTTCAAAAAATAAAATAATATATTTAATAATAATGAGTAATATCAAGAAAAATTACATATATTTAAAACGGTGACGGATTGTCACGAGATCCAAATTTAAATGTAATGTTCAATATGAACATTCATCCCCGGAATTACATCGCGATTTGCGAGTGCCCGGGGGTTATGGATCACTGAAGAGAGGGGATTTGCCTGGTTCGGATACGACCCCGGTGGCCTAGTTGGATAAGGCGCCACACTAGAGAGGTGGAAACTCGGGTTCGAATCCCGACCGGGTCAAATCTTTTCTCTTCAAAAAATAAAATAATATATTTAATAATAATGAGTAATATCAAGAAAAATTACATATATTTAAAACGGTGACGGATTGTCACGAGATCCAAATTTAAATGTAATGTTCAATATGAACATTCATCCCCGGAATTACATCGCGATTTGCGAGTGCCCGGGGGTTATGGATCACTGAAGAGAGGGGATTTGCCTGGTTCGGATACGACCCCGGTGGCCTAGTTGGATAAGGCGCCACACTAGAGAGGTGGAAACTCGGGTTCGAATCCCGACCGGGTCAAATATTTTCTCTTCAAAAAAAAAAAAAAATAAATAAATAAAAAATATATATATATATATATATATATATATATATATATATATATATATATATATAAATAAATAGTTATAATAAAATCTTTATTGTTCAAAACCCAGAAACTGGTCAAAATAAAATAATTATGAATGTTGAAATAAATAATTTTCAAGAATTATTTTCTGAAAATTATAGACATAGACAGGCTACAATGGAAAAAAGTTAAAATGAGAAAGAACTTATTACATATTATTTATGAGAGCATTCGAATTACTTAGCTTCGACTTAATATTTTTTTAGCCCCTCAACCTGCAGTTTATCATTAAAGAGGGTATTAATATGTAAGGCTCTCTTTGAAATTCTGGCACTACATATTCTCATATTTAGCAATGACCCATGCTCCATGACAAATGCCTGGTATAATGATATTGCATTGTGAATTGGTAGGAAATTCATGGCACTACTTAAAGACTTTATATATGGTTACAAATATCAATACTAGAAATCTTCATTAGGTAAAGAGAAAATTCAGAGAATTGTATCTTTCAACAAACAGAATGAAACATAAAATAATATTACATTAAGGAAAATAAAGTCAAAATGTTCTGGCCTTCATAAGAACCATTATCAAAAGAAAACACTCCCTTCAAATGAATATTTTGTGAAATACCTTGAACCAACATTTTGTGAGTTATAAAAAACACATGATACTATAACTAAGAAACATATTAAAAATATGTACATAATGATCTAGCAAATCATATCATTCGATATCTACTTACATAACGTGATACTAATTGGCATATAATGATAATAAAGTAATAGAATTATGGTTATCATGGATAACATTATCGTGCGAATATCCGCTACATAATTAATATATTTTATGCCAACAATGTCACTCGCCTTTCAATCACAGTAAATTACTTTTAAATATTTCTTCGTGGATCACAGAACTAAATAAAATTAATGAACTCAATTTTTTCAGAAGGAGAAATACTTAGATTAATGAATTCGCAATCAATTTTATATTTTAAAAAAAAGTTGGTTTTTTTTTTTCCAGATTTCAAATGAGAGGGGCAGAGATGGATCAAAATAAGAATATATTGAGTCTCAAACAATTCAGTCTCTATACAAAGGATAGCTAATAAGAGGAGAAAAAATATATTTCAAAGAAATGGAATTTAGAATAATTTTTTGCCTTTACATATAACAACTGGAAGCATAGTTTCATTCCTTATTCAATTTCATATAGTCAATCAATTACATGCTCTCAAAAAATATCTTTAAGAATTGGTAATTTATCTGTTTAGTACATTATGAATACCAGCTCTTTGTACCAAAAATTTTTAATAATCCATTTAATGGTCATTTACAAATAGTTCCTGATTTATAATCCTTTTGTCAATTATATTCTAACCAATATAATTGGCTTTAATCAATTTTAGGTAATGATATTATTAAATTTTAAAATAATACTTATACCACAGTTTACATTTAAAATATTCAGTGAGTGCATTGGAGCATCCAAAATAAGAATAAAAATACATCAATAAGTAAGAATAATTTAATTTAAAAATAATTATAAATGAAACAAGAAATTTTAAATTTAAATTACTGAAACGAATACCATGAAATCTATGTGTAAAGATGTCCATCCAATGTTGAGTTAAAACAACTATATATACAGGTATTCAGTATCAAATTTACTTTAAAAGATTAAGTTTTAGAAATTTTAAAACTTAGTTAATAAAATATTATAATAATTATATCATGTAATTTTAGCTATCTGCAAATAATATGAATTAAATTATTTCTTATGGTAACTAATAAGAGTAACACTATTATAGCCCCCCCCCCCTCCTTCAAGCTTAATGAATATTTATTTTATTCTGTTTTACCTCACAAAGTCTTGATTTTTTGGGAAAATATGTCATATAAATACACATTTTACTTAGTAAATGTATATTTACTTGAAACTAATTGAGAAAACAATTTTTCCTTGCAACCTTTTATGATAACTCCTTCCCTTCCATAAGAAACTCTGAAAACTTTTGTACTTAATGACCTTAAAAGTCTGGAAATAAGGTTGGACAGAACATTACAAATGTTTTCTTACATAAATAGAAAAATAGCCACTAAACTGCATCTTAATTAATCCAAGACTATGCTTGAAAGAAAACATATTTAATATCATGTACCGATTGAATAAAAAATAAACATCGTTGTTGAACAACTTTATCTAACAAACAAGATGACTTTTCTGTTTACTTTTAAAGTTGTATAAATAGATCAATAAATTACAAACCTTTACATAACCATATATCTTTTGAAGTGATGGTTTACCATAAACATTACACCATTACTAAGAAAACACAACACTTACAACGAATTAAATCGCGAGCGAATTCAATTGGGACTGTTAGCAACAGCTTCACTGTTCTATAAATTTCACCAACTGTGGCGCGAATTATATTTCGAAAATAATCTTAACATATTTTTATATTTATTAATTGGATTTACGTCTATAATGATCAGCTTCAAAGTATGAATTTCGTAATTTGATATTATTATTATTCTCAATCAATACTATATATTATATTGTTATACATTTTACGTTAATAGAAATAATAATTCAATAAAGAAAGAAAACAGAGCCTGGAATTATCAACTAATACAATATATTATTTTATAAAATATCATTTCACAATTTTTTAATTTTTTCCTAGAACACTTGTAGTTTTAATTAGTAGGAATTGTTAGTGGCGGACTTAGTGCCAGACTGATTAGAAGTGCTGATTTCACTGTTCAATTATTTTTAATACATACTTGTAATATGTATATTTAGAACATCCTACATTTGTTACTGGCAATTAAGACAAATCTACTTTTAACTAATAAAATATTGAAGGTGAAAATGAGCCATTAAAAAAGGCGTTTCAGTTAATGTTAGTATTAGAGACAAATATAGGATCGTATAAATGATCTACATTTAAAAACTGACTGAATTTTTCTATTTTATTGACCATGATGTGGTAGAATAATTTGGAAAAGTACTATGTATATCTAATAATAATTCATATAACATATAGGCTCTATAGGCAAATGAATTAATCAAATAACAATAAATTAATTTTTTAATGAAGTAATTAAAACTGTTTCCTTCATCATGTATCCTAATGGTTAACAACGTTAGGGGTAATTTTACTTTAATAAAGAGAAATATCGCCAGGGCATATCAATTTACCATATTAAAAACAGATGAGAAAGTTTTAATTACTTATTTATTTGAATCGAGATTTCCATATCTCCAGTGGTTCAAATTATATATGTAAAATTATATACCTACGTATAAATTAGTATCTATCAAATAATTATGAGGTAAACATGTGAATATAGCTTTTTCAAAGCTGTAATTTTTATTTGGCGTAACGGTATAATAAAAACATTCACATTTAATTGATAACTGAGTATTACTTAAAAGATCTAAATGATTGTTTTAAAACATTGAAAAAACTACGTAATTTGGGTGAGAATCACTGATTTAATATGAATTATTGTACAATTAAAGATAACACAAATTAAATTTTCATTCTCTTGAAACTTGATGTAATTAACCATATATATTAAATGATATTCATTGTCTAGTTATATACATATAATGTTTTCTTTATATTATAGGAGTAATTATGGTTAACAAATTATTGCGGAAACAAAAAAAGTGTATCAAGAATGATGTATCAGTTCCTGGAGGTTAGTGTAAATCTGGTTAAAAGGTTAGTGTAATGCATTTTGTCAATGTTTATACACAATTATTGTAATTTAGCTGCCCTGTTTCAGTGAAATAGTTTAACACCCTGAATTGTAATTTGATTGAATGTTTTTCATTTCTTTTGTATTTAGATTTGTAACACATTTAATATAGCGTTATAAAGATTTTTTTTTCATTATGTCATATTAATTATTTATTTTCTTGGTTTTATTCACTACAATTTTGTGTAATAATTTGTTATTGATATTGCCTTTACTAATAGAGTCCATAAAGGTTCTTGTGTGCACTATTTCATTGAGAAATATTGTACCCTTGGCTTAGAAACAATATTTCTTGCAAACAGATGATCCAACCAGATAATTTTTCCTTACCTCTTAAAGCATCTGATATTCACTTCATAGAGACTAGGTGTACCACATGGACCTGTCCATTTCTGAGGACAAACTAAGTCAAATTGACCAGAAAATGAATTTATTTTGGTTATCATTAGTTTAATTATTGTTATCATTTCATTCATTATTAGTTATTAATATTTTAAAAGTAATGATAATGATTAGTAGTGGAGAGGAATATAAATCTTTTCTAACCAGATAAAAACTTTTGATATTAATAATTATTTGCACAAACTTGTATATTTCTTAAAGTTTATACAAAGATTTTTCTATTGATTTAAGGTTTTGATTTACCAAAGAACAAACCCATTACCATTATTATCTGAAATTTTGATAAGCTTATAAGTTATATTAATAATTTAAGGCCGTATTTTGTTCCATCAAAATTTTAAAAACGTGCAATAAAAATTAGTCAAATAATGCCTTCAAATACTTTTTTTCCAACTGTATTTAAAATACACTTGTGATTTTTCTGTTAAAGTGCATTATACCTTATTTAGTATACTTAATGGTGCTTTTCTTCCCCTTGTCAATATTTATTAATAATCAATTTACAAATGGCATTATTTATCCCTAGCTGTTGATCTAAGAAATAAAATTGGAAAAGTTGATAAAAGTGATGAACAATGGTAAAGCATATATTTTATTTCTGGTAGGAACTTTGTATAAAGTAAAAACACTTATTTTTGAAGTTATTATAATTAATAAACTATTGATTTATTCACTACAGACAACAGAAGTTCATTTTAAACAGTAACTATTTAACTTCATATTTAGAGCCACATAATCCTTCTTCAAGATTTAAAGGATATTGGTCTTGGGTCCTTCTACATATATATATATATATATATATATATATATATATATAAGTATGTACATTTATATTGAATTTCTGGCAATGGACACTAAGTCCTTTACTGCTGTAGCTCTCAGCTGCCACTGGTTCATCAGAGGCCCAGTTGAGAGATATGGCTGGATTCCTTTGGATATAGATTCTATAAGTGGAAGAACATAATTGATTCAGAAGTTCTTCAGGCTGACTGTTTCTATTTGGAACATTATATATTAGTGATGCATCGATTCTGGATTCTTAATATAAGAATTGGTATTGAGAATCAATGTTCCTTAGTAGATTCTTAGAAACCGATGGATACCGATATTTTTTTATTTATTTATTTTACGTTCTAGATCAACAAAGCTTGGTACAGTTTTTAAAACTATTCTTTTCGGAAATCAAGCATCTAAAGTGTGTAGAGAAAGGTTTTTGTAGCATTTGTGATTCTCTAAGTAACTAACGAAACCCAGAAATATTTTTAAAACTAGAATTTGTATGAATTATTAAAAAAAAAAAAAAATTATTTTTTGGACATTTTCTGAATAGCAATTGACTTATACATCCGTTGTTGTGAAGTGGATAAGTCAAATTATTCTTAAAAAGAGTTAATTATTAACTTCCAAAGCATGATTTATAATATCTGCGTAGTGAAAAATTCGTTGTGCTTCTTAAAAAAGCCTGAAGTACCTATTTTGGTGTAAGTTGTATTTTTAGAGTATAACAGGATTATGGAAAACGATTAAATATGCCCTACTGAAAAGTATAAAATTTTGTCTTATTTACTTCTTTACAACAGCCGGCGATATGTAGTGAATAATATATGCTGTTTGCTGTTTATTGATTTATTTTTGAATAATTTTTGTTTTTTTAATTATTATATATATAAAATTTGTTTATTTTTAGATCTCAGAAGGATTATTTTATTCAACACGTATTCACCATGAAAAAAAATCTCCACAGTTCTTTTTTATCATATAACTCATTTTAATCAAAATTCGATTCAACAACTCATTCACTGGGATGACAGATTTATTCTTGCTGTATTTATACATTTTTTATGGATGAATTCATTACCTTCTCTGTTAATTAATGACCTTAAGTAAGGCAGATTGTATTGTTCATTTAATCGATTTCGACATTGGTTGGCGGGCACTTTCTGAGCAGATGGGTGCCTCCCAGCTCAGAAAAACTGGATTATATTTATACTGAGAAGAATCAAGTCCACGACTTGGCTGTATGGATGATTCCAATGCCATTTAACCAGGAAAAAAAAAAAAAAATTGAAGTCGGTTTCAGTAGAACCCAAATTTAGTTATAAAATAGATTGTATTTTTGGGGTCACTTGTGGTGTAGTGGTTAGCATAGCAGCCTACCAAACCCAAGATCGCGGATTCGCAGCCCGGCAGATGACCTTAGGATTTTTTAAAGGGAGTAAAATCGGAAGGGACGTAAAATGGGGTTCCTGAGCCTGTGCGATGTCAGGTACTCGTTAAAGATCCCTATCCTAATTATACCTGGATAGGCAAAATCTAGGACGCCCATCGTAGCATCGGTCGATTAGCCATAGCAGCATAAAGTGACGTTAAACGAAATAAACAATAAGTTTGTATTTTTATAATCAAAGAATTATCTCACTACTTTAAGCCTAATTAAATTAAAAATAAGTGAGCTATCTATTAGTTTGTTAAGATACGTCATATCAAAGTTTGTCATCTATCAAATATTCCTCAACGGGTCGTTCCAACGGTCAGCTGGGTTAGTGGCGGTCTCTAACCAAAAAGGTAAAAACAAGGAAGCTTTCGAAATGGTTAATGAACTTGATTCTATCTCAAGGAGTGTCAGTTATACCAAATAATCTCACAGACGGCTCTCTATTCGTTTAAAGGGACCGACTCAATAGTCAATTATGCCAGGATGTACATTTCTTTTCTTTTGAATTATATTTTAAAAGTAATTATATATATATATATATATATATATATATATATATATATATATATATATATATATATATATATATATATATATATTGTAGTAAATAGAATTGTGATCCGAAAAGTTCCATTCATTAAGTATCTTCCAGCTCTTCAGTAATCTTTTATTGCAAATAGTCAAGTCAATGTTACTCTTACCTCTTGGTCCATTGAATGCTGTCAGTTCAGAAGGTAAATTGATTAAGGTTAAATTTTGGGAAATGAAATATGGTTCTAAAGTTCGAATTTTTTAAATAGGCAATAAATAAATATGTAGATATTATGATAGTTATGTTATATAATGTTGATATTTCTAGATAGAATGCATTACCACATGCCTCAAAGTACAGAGCATTTAAAATAAAATAAAATTTAAAATCACTCAGTAAAGTGTTACTCTCTTTATTTTATTTTTTATGGTTAAAGCTGTCTAAGTTTTACTGTAAGACATGCCTATGTTCTGTTATAATATTTTGTAAATTTCCCTGTTCACAATTTATTATAAAATATTAACATTTCCCCATTCTGCCTTACCTGTCTATCGAATAATTGTTCCATTTCCATCTCTCATGGTTTAGCGGCTTAAAAGCGTTACTCCAAAACATGGGATAAAGGGTTGGCAGGCTATTACGGTATGAATTCCGATTCGGTTACATTGCTAAAATGTAACCTGGAAGCGTGATAGAAACATTTATTGAGAATATTATTTTTATATTTCCTGGGTCTTAATTTTTCACTTTTCTTCCTATAAAACAGTTCGGATTAGTATTTATATAATTATGTATTTTATTTTGATCATTAAAATCGATTAATAGTAACTGATATGGGTTTAATAACACAAAATCGTTTTTTTTTAAATAACAATTTATTGAAATTAA
This sequence comes from Euschistus heros, assembly GCA_003667255.2. Lineage (NCBI taxonomy): Eukaryota > Metazoa > Arthropoda > Insecta > Hemiptera > Pentatomidae > Euschistus > Euschistus heros. Next base: position 1,848,579 of record RCWM02000023.1, read on the forward strand.
CGACTGTACAAAATTTTTACATCTAGGAAATGTGCTGTTAACTATTACATTAACGTGACAAAACTTGGAAAGAACTATTCATCAGTAGCTCTGTAATAAAAGTTCTACACTAGAAGGTCTCTGGGCCATCTTCTTTTCAGACGCCTCGGAGGATTATCAGGAATGGTGTGGGAAGTATAGATATCTGGTTTGGGCTAAATCTGCAACATATGGAACATTAAGATCTTTATGGATAAGTTATATTTGGTGACAAAGTAACGTGCATTGAGGGTTTTTCGAAGAATTTTGGATTGTAAGCATTGGATACGAGATGAATTGGATGGTTAAGTAGAGCCCCAAAGCTCAACTCCGTACGTCCACATAGGTCTAATCACAGTCATGTATATTAGTCTTTTGTAATTAATTGGGAGCTTTGAACGTTTGTCAAGTAAATGTTGAAGTAGTCTGTAACGATGGGCAGCTTCTTGTCGTTTCAGTCTTGTATGTGGATTCCAAGTTAGACGTTTGTCCAAGTGGAGTCCTAGGTAGCGGATCTGTTCAGGGATTAGTGGAATAATATTAAAGCATACTGTAGGGCAGGAAGTCGTGAGTTTACGACGAAGGGTAAAGGTTATTTGGTGAGATTTTTTTGGATTTATTTTGATTCTCCGTTTTTGACACCATTCTTGAAGGGTTAGGATATGGGATTGGAGTGTTTGGGAGGCAATGAAGGGATCATTGTTTACTGCTAACACACACGTGTCATCAGCGTAAGTGGTGAGGACAGTGGTAGGATAAGTTGGAATGAACACAAAATCGTAAGAATGAACTTTCCATAATATAGCCATAATAATTAAGGTTATTATCTAATGATCCTTTTTGAACGGGACAATCCCGTTTTTTAGGAACACTTCCTAATGTCTCGATCAACCCTCTTGAACCAATTTGTACTAGATTAGAAGTATTTGTCTTTTAATATGCCTTCTTATCAAATGTTTTTATAATGAAATATGATTAAAATAATAAAACGAATATGTGATAATATTGAGTAGTACATGTATATGGAAACATGACATTTTAAAGAGGATTTATTCCTCTAAAAATCGAATATAAAGTTTATGCATATGTTCATATTTTATTAATGTTTGAAAATATATTAATTATTTTTAGGCTTATTTGTTTGGTTGTTATCATATAGGAAATTTAAATTGACTCAAAACTAGACATTATTTTTATTAAACGTTTTAAAAATCTACCATTTTGTTCGTAATTTTTAATAATATTTTCTTTAAACTACTAGTTTCTCTACCCTTACTACTGTTTTTTTCTCAGCACTGCTGATTTTTTACATGCTTCCCGTTTTGATTTAAAAAAAATCTGTGTAAATAATTAGATAAAGAAACATTAAATACGTAATTATTTACTTATACTCAGAAAATGAAGGGTAAAAATAAGCTAAATCATACAAAATATCACATAATTTGAGACCTAAATAAGAACTAAACAGAACCTATCAGAACAGAGAGACCTACCTTGCTTTAATTAGAGGTTAATGAGATGGTCTGATAAAGTGTTTTACTGTACTTTGATGCAATTGTCAGAATCGGTGTGTATTATTATTTTTTTTTTTTTTTGTATCAATTTATTGAAATTTAAAACTGGTACAAATATATACATCAAGTAAATGTGTTGATAACGATTACAATAACATGTGAAAACTGGAAAAGAGCTACTCATAAGTAGCACTTCAATAAAAATTCTACAATGGAAGATCTTTAGGCCATCTTCTTTTCAGACGCCTCGGAGGATTATCTGGAATGGAGTGGGGAGCAAGTTGAGTAACTAGTGGATTTGAGTAGTTATCGAGCTTACTATGAAAAGAGAGGTATCTGGTAGGGGATCTTTATGGATAAGTTTGTTGGTGACAAAGTAATGCCGGGTCCACACCAAACCAACAAAAGAAAAACAAAACAGCAACTCAATGTTTCCCAACATTTTTGAAACAAAAGCGAAACATTTCGGCAACAATTTTGTTTTGTTCGTGTTTTCAACAACTTTTTGTTTTCCCGTCGCCTGGCGGTAAAGATCAAAATGTTGCTGTTTTGTTTGTGTTTCTGGCAACTTTGTTGGTCTAGTGTGTACGCTCTCCACAGGAAGAAAACAAAACTTAAAATTTGTGGTTCAGTTTGTCTCGTGCTGTGTGCAAAATGACTTCATCGGGAAAAGCAATAAAATGGAGTGTTGAAAATACATGTAAATTAATCGAACTTTATAGAGAAAGTAAATTGTTATGGGATGCCCGACACCCTGATTATAAAAATCGTTATAAAAAGGCAGACGCCTTAAAGGAAATAGGAATATTGTGTAATGTTTCTTCAGAGGAAGTAGACAGAAAGATAAAAAACATCAATACCCAGTACCAAAGAGAATACAGAAATTATCAGTTATTGAAAAAATCCGGAGCTGGTAAAACTTTCGTTTCGAAGTGGTTTGGTTATTCACTATTAAGTTTCTTAAAAGATAAAAACAAGCCAAGACCAAGTGGGAATATAGGCGGATTATCGAATACACAGGTAGATATTTATTTATTTATTTTTATTTATTAGATATAAAATTTACATATATTTATGCATTATTTATTTACTTATATTTATTCATTATACATTCTATCATTTTATCCTTAAAAATCAGTACTTTTGCTCAATAGATTAACAAAATTTTAACTGCCATGGAACTTGTTATTAGTTATTAATAATTAGAATAATAAATCATTAAATCAATTAAAAAATCATTTTCCCCTAAAAAATCAGTACTTTTGCTCAATAGATTAACAAAATTTTAACTGCCATGGAACTTGACCTTGCTCAGACATAAAATATTCAGCAAATTCTTTTCTTATTTCCATAGCTTCTACAGATGATTTTCTTGCAGTCTGTTGTAGATTAAAAAACGACTGTAAAGTTTGTTGATCTTTTCTCCATGCGCCATCTTCTAGTGTACCACTATCAATATGTTCTACATCAAAGCTGTTTGGTGGATTATATTTATTTTTCGACAAGACACACCTTAGATAATTATGCAAACAAATGCATGCCAAAGTCACTTTTTCTACCTTTTCTGGTTGTAACAGCATTGGTTTGCGAAACACTCGAAACACAGACGCTAAAATGCCAAACACATTTTCAACTATTCTTCGAGCACGTGAAATTCGGTAATTGAAGACACGTTCTATTGACCCCTTATCTTGATGGCCGCTATATGGTTTCATAATGCATGGTTTAAGGGGGAAAGCATCATCTGCGACTAAAACATAAGGACTTTCTTTGTCCCTTCCAAGAAGAACACGTTTTTGTGGCAAATTTAGTTTTCCTTCAACCAATAGTTTGTAAAATGGCGTATTTTTAAAAACACCTCCGTCAGAGATTCGTCCTTGACAACCAACGTTTGCATACAGAAAATTATAATTTGCGTCAACAACAGCAAAAAGAACTACACTGAATGTTCCTTTATAGTTAAAAAATTCACTGCCACTGAATGTAGGTGCCTCGATTACAATGTGCTTTCCGTCCATTGCGCCTATGCAATGTGGAAAGTGCCAAATCTTGTTGAAATCATCGCTAACTTTTTCCCATTCCTCTTCACTTTTAGGAGTCTGAAATAAAATACAAATTAAATTTAATTGAAAGTTCTTATTATATATTTTTTTTAATATACATTTTTTTAATATATTTTTATGCAGTTTTTAATAACATACATTCTTTACTTTACAGGAAAGTGATGATTCAGACAGTGATGAAGAGGCAAAAGAATCCGAAACAAATGACGATGATACCGCTAGCGTCAGCCAGAGTACAAGTAATATGGGAGAATTACAAGAAAGCTACGAAGATTTGCAGGCTCAAAAGGAAATTACTGATAAAAACACCAAAAGCTTAAAAGCAAAATCTACCACACCAAAGAAAAGAGTTCTAACCACTAGTGAGAAGCAAAATGCAGAAGTTTATGGAATGCTACAAGAAGTATATAAAAAAAATCAGCAAGGAACATCTGTACAACCCGATGATTTTGATATATTTGGTGAGCTAGTTGCTAGAAAAGTGCGAAAACTTCGTACTCCTTATGCGCAAGCTACTGTGCAGCATTTGATCAATGATCTTCTCTACAAAGCAGAAATAGGAGAATATGACCAACCAAAAAACACAGAAACTCAAGAGCAATTGACACCGTTCCTTCATTTTCGATCTCCAATTGCAGTTCACACTAGTTCTACAGATACAAACAACCACAATTATATGAGTCCAGATAGCATTCGGTCTTGCGCAAGTACCCTTAGCGTTGGAACCTACTCAAATCCAGGCGGCATACAACCTTATTCAAACCCACCCAGCGTTCAAACCTCAAATCCATCCAGCGTTCCAACCTACGAGATACTGACTAGTCCGTCTTGCTCATCGAATCAACATACCACCCAGATTGATGAATCCTGGCCAGCTACGCGGATAACAACAAATGAATCAGCTCAGTCATACATGTAATTTTCAGATACATTCCAAATAAAAGTTATTTTAAAAAAATCAGTTTATTTTTTAACAGCTACCTATTAATAATGTTAAATTTTACCTTGACATATGTATTTAGGGCACTTATGAGAGCATCGCAGGTTTCTGGAATTATTACTGATATTGCCTGTTTGGATACTTTGAAAAGATACATCAGACTCTGGTAATACTCCCCAGTTGCCAAAAATCTTAAAGTAATCACTAAACGTTCTGTTACACTAATGGCATTTCGAAAATTTGTATTTTTCTTCTGTATCGAGGGTCCAATGATTTCTATTAGATTTTCAAGATCAGTACTGGTCATTCTTAAAAAGTTTTTGAAGCTGCATCGCATTTCTCCACTAATACCTCTATCGTCTTTTCTTAAATCTTCCAATAGTTCCTCAACATAGTTTTTTTTGTCGGTTCTTCAAGCTCGGCCTAACCCAAAAACGTTTTTTTTTTCTTTTTTTGGTTTAGGAATAGAAAACCAGCTGCCATAATAAATAATTCATTGTTCCTTTGTAATTCCAAATTTCGAGCTCGCCACATTTTCTATCGGGATCACAAAGTTGACTGATTTTTGTTTTCATATGTGGACAGCAGTTGACAATTAGTTCCTGTTTTCGAAAACTTGCAGTTTTGTTGTGTTGCTGATTTGTTGGAGTTTTTGTTTTGTTGGTTTGGTGTGGACCCGGCATAAGGAGCATTGAGGATTTTTCGAAGGCTTTTGAATTGTAAGGATTGGATACGAGATGAATAAGATGGTTTAGTGGAGCCTCAAAGATCATAATATTTTAATCTATCAGTTTGTTCGGACTTGTGTAATGTTTATTGTTATATAAAAACATTTCAAGTTAATAGTAAATTTAGTTGATATTTAATTCTGAGTCCTATAACTTTTAACTGTAGTGAGCAACATGTACATCCTTTCTTATTTATTAATGTATCGCACAATTTGAATTGTTTTTTTTTTAATAAATGCAAGTGTTCAGTTCATGGCATACTTCTATACCATTTTTCTCATATGATTTCTGCAGTTCATATGTCAATAAAAATTACAAGTGTTAATTTTTCTTATATTTAAGTTTTACTTTAATTTTTTTAATTCTCAAGTCTTTATAATTTGTAATTTTAATTTATAACTGTTCTCCATTGTAATACAGGCATCACTTTTTCTAATGTGAATTCACCGTCGTCGAAGATAAAAGTATAGCGATGGTACCAGTGCCTGATGGTTTAATTTCGCAACTAAACAAATTTCATGATTTTTCGAGATTATTAACATAATTCATTGTAAAGGCGAAAACGGAAATTTTTCAGTGTGTGTGACCTGCTTCCATTTCTTAGGAGAACGCTTCCATTCCTTAAGTTCATTTAATCAGACTACAATAGTGTAATATATTTTCTGATTATATTTTTATATAGATCATCAAAATTAGTATATGAGTCGAATTAACATATAATCATGGCTTAGGTTGGCATAAGAGAAATAGCTCCCACTGGTCCTCATCAGCATACACCGAGCTACGAATGTGTTTTCACCATATTTTTTTGAGTCTATCTTTATGTTGGTATAATATATTGTGAAGTCTTATTTTATTATACTTGATATAGTTCGAGATGGTGTGAATATGTGTAAGTATGAATCTTTTCTTTACTAGCGTGGAGGGGAAAAAGAAACAAGTGTACAACGGAGTTTTACTTTTTCTATTTACATGTTGGCCCGTTTTAACATGCTATTAGTTGTTTCTTTGATCTAATGAACATTTTGTAATGCATTGTATATAATCTTAGTGTATTTGTACATTATTTTTGTGACTAATCGTCACATCCATTGGTGGGAACTTGGTCATAATCCTGTGTTGAATTAAATTTAATGAACAAGAAATTAAATATTTAATCATTGTTCGAGAACAATAAACTTATTGACGTCTCAATTCCAGAATGCTGAACAAGTTGAGAGTAAAATATAACCTATTATTCACTAATCGAAAAAATAATACAACCAAATTAATAATGAATATATTAAATAATACCGATAAAAAATCGTTAGTCGTTTAAGTATACGTTTTATTTTATTACGATTCTTGATTATTACATTTACATTTTTACTTTACAAATGCACTGTAGTTCATGGTAATATCGACTAAATAATATATAAAGTTCGTCAGCAAGGTAAACACGACTCAAACACAATGAATGAATTCACTTTCGTATTAAGATAAAACAGTGAAATATTTTTTTCATAACAGGTTGAAAAGTACATTCAGTAGAATATTTAAATTGTTTTCGATTATAATTACTTATATCAACTGAAAGTTTATTACAAGAAAAATAAAAGGTTTTCAACCCTAATTTATTAATATTTTCAAGTCTAAGTTTTTGAAGAATACGTATACTTATTATCATTGATCAATTAATATTATAACTTGAAAAATAATTTTAATTTTTGTTAACTTCGCAAATAGCTATTTATAAATGTATGGCATTATTATTATAATTATTATTGCCGTGATATTCTGTGGTATTTCGTGGTATTCCGAACTGAAGTGGAGGAAAGTCCGATTACCATTAGATTCAATATTTTCTTCAGAAGTTTAAAAAGTTTCTGATTGTTCTAGTTGAGTTTTGGAGTTTTTAATCTTTTTTTTAAGTTTTATTTTTCAAAACATAATAGAAATTATGTAGTTAGCTACAAGAATAAAGAAATTTTAGTAGCTTCTGAACTATATTTGCGGCCATATGCTTAGAAGCACCATCAATCAGTCTGCAGTTATCGCCTTCTGCCATCCAGCATCCAGAATAGAACAGGACCAGCCGTGTTAAATTTGATTATGTCATGGTACCCAAGGATTTTTTATTTTTGTGGTCCAGTACTCGCTCCTAAATTGTTATAAAATATATGTATCGTGACGGTGGTGTTAGCTGCTAAAGGGGATAAATAGACCTGTATCCCTTCTTGTTCTGTTTCCACGAGACATGACATAGAGTGGCTCGGCGTAGCCTAGGTCCGGGACCGGTGGAGGGAGGAGAGCGAGACCAGTCTCATGCCCAACGTCGCTACGGCAGCTTAGGATTGCTCTGTCCAGGTGAGCCGGGTTTTTTCTTATGTCTTTCACATCTGCGCTGCATATGTAGCCTAAAACTCCCGTGTTTACTTTATTTTACAGAAATAATTTAAAATCTTAAGATACAGTCGTCAATAATCGACAACCATTTCATCGCAGTTTGATGAAACTGTCAAACAATGTCATACTTCTCTGAAGGTTACAAAATCGTATATTTTTTATATTTGTTAGCTAATGCTAATTAAACTAGGCTAATGCTAGCTAAACCAATCAAAATTGAACCAGAATTATTTAATGATTTTTATTAATTTAACAGAATCGTGTTGATATTGAAATATGGTACGAAATATCGTATATATGAAAAATTAATGTTTTACACCTTATTCATTATGGAATATTTCATAATTAGTGCATTGTGTCTTTTAATTTTGACTCTAATAAGTATACACAAATAGATTTAATTTATCATAACTTAAAATTTAAACAACTATTGAGAGATTCAAAAACATAATTCTCCCAAATCAGAAATTAATATTTAAACATCTAAAAGGAAAAAATATTTCTACTCAACTACCTAACAAATTTCGTGGATTCAGTAATTTCGTCCTGAATTTTTCGAGTCGTTGGCATGAGGAAGAGGTAGTAATCGACTTTGACTTAAGTGACTTGTGGCTTTTGATTTGGTATTTATACTTCTGAATCGTATGCTCATTATATGTATGTTATGATTTATGCTATTATGTTGTAATTGAAGAATATTTTTTCAAAATAAATAAAAATTTTTAATAATACTAATGTAAAAACGATGATTCGATTGGAATTAAGGTTGTAATGATGAGAGAGATATCGTTTATGAAAAGTTATCTACGTTGGATATACTGCTGATTGAGTCGCTGCGTTATCAAATCTATTGTTTGAACAATTTTTCATTATTTTCCTCGTATATCTTCTTCTATTGAAGTGTTTAGATATTGATATCTTCATTTAATATAATCCTACGCCTGTACAAAATATAAACTTGGATATGTATGAAATGGTATGTATAGTTCTTGTTCCGGAAATTTCAGATTGTTTTTCTTTTAGGACATAAAAAAAGTTATGGATAATATTACGAAGTTATAAATTTTTGAATTTTTGTTTGGTGATTTTTTTCATTGAGAACTCAAAAAGTATTTTATAGTTTCGAAACCATTAGTATTCTAAATCAGAAATTTAAAGCTTCTATACAGTTTAATAATATCAGGACTGGGATATATATGCATACTAACATATTATTAATTGATTAATATATAAAAATTAAGATAAAAAAATTGGTAAACATTAGCAGAGGATTTTAAGATGAAGTGCCTCCTGTCAGCAATGTAAGGTTTAATTTGACTTCTTTTTTTATATATAAAATTTAAACTTACTCTCAATTTTTTTTTATATACATCACACAATTTTAAAATATCTATTCTAAAAAATGGATGATCTAAATTTTGGCTTTATACGTGAAATGTATTGAAAGGTGTACATATTAATTTATCTTCCTTAACCGTTTGAGATAAAGGGAAAGAATTAATATTATTGTTTCTTTGATTTGTTATATTGTAATTATTTATATATTAATTTATAAAAATATGCAATAAAAAAGGTAAAAGGGGACAACTCTTGATTATTGAAGAGGTGTTTTGCAGAGATAAATGGAATTCAATTTTTTGTTTATGTCAATCAAAAGATTTTGTTCATACTTTATTCATTATAATGTTTTACTTAAAATGTACTAAATATCTTGTTTTAGATTTTCGTTCCTTTGAATATGTATAAAAAATACTATTCTTATTTTTACTGTTTATTACTGTAAGGATAAATAAAATACTATATGTATGTATGAATGGATTAATGTATAAATTGCCAAAGCACTCTACAATTTCTAGTATTTAGAAGTTATGAATCGGAAAAGGTGTTTTCAAATTTTCTTTATGTTTGCTTCTATTAATTCTTTTAATATTTTTTAGAAAATACTGCCAAAATGCTTTCCCTCATAGAATTAGGAAATTTAACGGACTAAAACTATGGAAAAGAACAATTAGCAAGTTTCATGAAGTTATACTGAAAAGTGTACAAATTCTTAGTTTTTAATATGTTAAAGTTGTGTAATGTTGCAAGAAATAGTAGAAATAAACATGCTTTTAAAGATTGCTGAAACGAGTCGATTTTGTCTAGTCTCAAAATTTCCTTAGACCGAATGTAAGTCGAACCCTTATTTACATGATTTAATATTAATATTAATTTAAATTTACAACAGAAAATTCCAGGATCAAATCATGATCAAGCAAATATGATAACAGGCTTTCCGCATGGTGTAAAAAAAACAAACCTCTTAATGTTTACAACAGAAGAGAAAGTAATATAAAATACAACTTTACACCATCAAATAAGTAAGTTGTGATTTTTTCTTCTGAAATTTTGACTCAAATCATTTGCCTATAAAGATTCAAGGTAGCTTTTTGAATTATTATAGGAAATGTAACTGCTAGGAACTACGTTCTTTGACTTGGAAAAAATCATTCTAGAACATGACCATTAAGATATATTGTTATTTAGAAAATTAAATTAATATAAAATAAACGAAGAGTGAATAAAATCTGAATAATATAGGTGAGGAATGGATCTAACAGTTGAATGAAAAAGCATGCACGACACTCGAATCAATCTATATCGATTCGAAATCAATCCACTGTCTATTAATGCTATTTTTTTTGGCATTGTACTCCTTAAGGAATATATTGAAAATTATTCTGCATGTTTCGGGAAAAATCGTTTCCTATCATCAGGATCAACTTTTAAAATAATTAAACTATTTACTAAGTTCCCACTTGTCATAATTAAAAAAACAATAAAAAAAAAAAAAAAAAATATATATATATATATATATATATATATATATATATATATATTCAGTTAATAGTTTTTTTGGATGGTCACTTTGATGTACTCAGCTTAATTTTAATGAAAATAGTGGACGGCCTGATATGGAGCCACAAAACTAATTCGGATGACTTTACATCAAACGAACCATTTAAAGCAACTATTGCCTGAATATAATTTTGTTTAAATGATTACAAGTGGAAACTCTCTATATAATTTAATTGTTTTAGAAGTTCACCCTGAAGAGAGGAAACGATTTTTCCCGGAACATGTAGAAAACTGTTGAATATATTCTTTAAGGAGTACACTACCAAAATAATTTATTATCAATTACGCCTTCTTTTCCATAATTGCTATAATCCATTAAATGTATATTCTTCTTTATTACATTTTTACAGCTTTTATTTTAATTTTATAGCTGATAATAGATACTATCGTAGAGACAGAGACGAAGTGTAGTGGATGTATACTAGTAGAGCACAGGTCTTACTTTCGATAAGGGGAACCTGGAGATCTCTTCTTGGAGCCCATTGTGCCCTTCTAAGGAAGCTAGATTTTTTTCAGGAGTACTGTCTTCAGGCTTCTTCACTATTTGACCTTGCCGCGTAACGTCGAGGGACATAGCTGCCGGTACAGTCACTGGGAACGTGAACTTGGCTCGGCCAACCTTTATAATTGGTTTTCTTTGTAATATTTTCGCATTTATATCCTTTTGAAATCTCATCAATACTATTTTTTTTTAAATTTAATTTCATATTACATAGAAACAACACTATTTATTAATTTAAAAGTATGAATTTTTCTATGTATCTATCACTCGGAATATTTTTTGGATTGAGACTTATGATTTACATGCCAGGCTTAAAACACAAGAAACTGCTTGCCGTTTCCGAAAACTCCAAAATTGACTAGACAAGCGTTCAAAGCTCCCAATAAATTACAAACGACTTATTTACATGACGGTAATTAGACCATGAACATACGAAGTTGAGTTTTGGGGCCTCAATAAACCTTTCGATTCCCATTCAAAATTGTTTGTAAGATCCTCAATGGTCCTTATTTTTTTTTCGCCAACAAACTTATCCATAAAGATCTTTGATTATATGCTCCATATGTAGCCCGAACAAGATAACTATGTCTCCCAGCCTGTCTCACATTAAATTCCCGAAAATACTCGTAGGCGTCTGAAAAGAAGATGGCCAAGAGACCTTTTTTTTTAAAGAACTTTCATCGATGTGTTACTAGTGAGTATTTCTTTACATATTATTGCCATGTCATTGTAATAATTTTCCTAAAATTTTCTGTTTGTATATATTGTATAAAGTTGTAAATATCAATCAAAGCATTTGAAAAAAAAAATAAAGACTTCTGAATTAGAAAATAGGAGACCATCGCTATTTCATTTAACATGGTGCATGTTTAAACTCGGTTTCAAGAGTGTTACCATTTGTCCGTTAACTCTCGCAACAACTATTTTATTGCTACTCATTAATAAAAAATAAAAAGTAATATTTCTTATATTACATCTACATATCACTCTATATTCGTTACAAAAACTTGCTCATCTCGATTTTTTAATAAAATGAACCAAATATTTTTTTTATTTAAGTTGATAAACAAGAAATATTTTTAACGGTTCTCTTAAAGCATCGTAAAGAAAAAAAATTCTTACAACAATCAAAGGAACAATATCACTCAGAAAGACCATGGAAGCAAGTAAAATACCACGAGGTCGCTCAAGGATCTATTAGTCCAGTAAACTAAGGGTTTGCCGAAGAAAAAACTACCGAACTTGTATTCTCAACGAATCTTTGTGTTTTTTGAGATGCTGAATCTGAATCTGAAGTTTGCTACCACGGCAGACGTCGGCTTCATACCCAAAATTGCAAAAAAAACGCCCAAAATACTGATTATGTTTGGTTTTTTATCTGTAACTTGAAAATGAAGCTTTTATCGAAGAAAGTCTTCAAATATTAATTGTAGCTGGAATTATTATCTATGAAATAAAAAAAAAAAACTACTCTGAAATCGGATCATTTACCGCTAAGATATGGTCTTGGGAAAAGGTGTAGAAATTGGCCAACTGGCGGTCAGTCCCACTTCTCCGCGAAAGCATGTTTGTCGTACTTTTTTGTCCATAACTCCGAAAATATTTGTCCGATTCAAAATTTCATTTTTTCATCTCAAAGCTGGTTAAATTTACTATTAGATCATATATATTTAACTTATATTAAACACCATGTAACACCCACTCCAGCCCACTGAACATGTTATGATTGTCATCTTTTGCCAAGATATACACATTTAGCATGCTAGTGTGGGTGTTTATTATAAATTACATACTTCTAAAGGACATTATTAAAACTTCATACCAGTTGGCCAAATTCTACACTTCTTCCCTAGACCATATCTTCGCAGTAAATGATCCGATTTCGGAGTAGATTTTTTCATTTCGTAGGTAATAATTCCAGCTACAATTAATATTTGGAGACTTTCTTCGATAAAAGCTTAATTTTCATTTTATTGGTAAAAACCCGAAAATAACCGGTATTTTGGGCGTTTTTCAATAAACATAAAAATCCGCTAAGAATAAAAGTTCGGTAGTTTTTTCTTGAAAACATACATTTGAAGCCTTATTTTACTGGATTATATCAGGAATACATCTAGAGGATTGGGAGCAAAATAAATAAAACCCTCGCTGAAAAGAAGCTGATGTGCAGGAACCTAGGGGACTGGCGGCGCTGGATTGAGGCCCCTCTACGCCAATAATGGCTAGAAGAGGAAGAAAAAGAAGAAATATTAATAAAAAAACAAAAACAAAAAAAAACATTCAACTCCTCTTTATTAATAGTAAAAAACAGGTGACATGTTTCGGGAAATAAGGTCCCATCATCAGACTTTAAAACAATCTCTTGGTGTTAACACATTGTTTTAAAGTCTGATAATGGGACCTTGTTTCCCGAAACATAACACATGTTTTTTACTATTAATAAAGAGGAGTTAAATGCTTTTTACAATACTATTATTTATCAATATATATAACTCCTTCATTGAAGAATTTATTTAAAAAAAAAGTTATTTATTTTGTTAACAAAATATCTGAAAAGAAGGGATAAAAGATTAATTGTATATTTTCACGTTAAAACGAAGTACCTAAATCTTACAAATCGCAGAAGATTGGTTTTATTTTTTCGAGCAAAGTTTATGCAATTGCCTTCAGTCAGTATCATGTTGGAGGCCTAGTAGTTTTTTTTATTTTTATTTTTTTGTTAATAATAATAAAAAAGAAGAAAATGTTAGAAAACAGTTTAGACCGAAATTAAGGATTAAGACGGACTATAGTATTCTTAAAATAACTATTAACTAATAACTTTAAGATTTTCTATTTATAAACTTATCATTGCGCTTATCGACTGCAATAAACAACCAGTCCTATCGGTATATTCTTCAAGCGATTGATGTGAAGTTGAACGTTGTGTAAACGTTACAATCTCCGACTCACTTTAGGAGAAAGTTACTATTATGTAGATGCAAATTTGTTCTGTAAAAGGTTTTTAACTGTCGACTTTTGCGTTAGTCCTTAAAGAGAGTAGTTTTACGTAAATTGTATTGAAGCTGTTACCCCTTGCAAATCCATCATAGTCTGCGAGACCAACAGACAAGTCACCTTTTAGAACTCTAGTCATCTAAATAGCCTTAAGGTTTTAATGTTTATAATAGGTAAAAATCACAGTGTTATTAAATTTATACTTTTTTTTAAAATATTATTTATTTATTTTTAATAATCAGTTTTAATATATACAGGATGTTCGGAAGATCGTTGGCCAAAAAATTATCTCGGGTAGGGAGGTTCATTTTGAACCTATTTAAGGTCACTTACCTATATACAAAGTCTTACAATCGTAACAAATAGTTGTGTTTCTTTATAGCATAGGTTAAACTGCATATTTTCTCTTTCTTTCTCGTAATTTCGATTTTATCAGAGTAAACTTTATCTACATTTTTGTAAACAATAATCAGGGAACAAAATTAAACTAATTATAAATTATTCATAAATTTAATTTGTAGAGTATCACAGGTATTGCTCAAAATGATCTCCACTATTTCTAATACAAGCACGATATCTTTTTCTTATTTCTGTGGTGGTTGTTCTAAAAATGAATTCTTCCTTCATTATGGTAAACGCGGCATTGATTTTTTAAATAAGTTATTGTTTTGAAAAAGCCCACTACAACTTACCTGTAAGAGAATGTTTAAACAATTGTTTCCCACAATCCTGAATAGGAAGAGGGGGTCCAATTGAGTGGCCAGCACGGTCTCCAGACCTCACGCCGCTCGATTATTACGCCTGGGACCGTGTCAAAGATTTGGTTTATAATGAAGAATTGTTTTCAAGACAACAACTTATTCAAAAAATCAATGCCGCATTTACCATAATGAAGGAAGAATTTGTTTTAAGAACAACCACCACAGAAAAAAAAAAAGATATCGTGCTAGTGGAAGAAATAGTGGAGATCATTTTGAGCAATACCTGTGATACTCTACAAATTAAATTTATGAATAATTTAAAATGGTTTAATTTTGTTCCCTTATTATTGTTTACAAAAATGTAGATAAAGTTTACTCTGATAAAATTGAAATTCCGAGAAAGAAAGAAAAAATATGCAGTTTAACCTATGCTATAAAGAAACACAACTATTTGTTACTTTTTGCATGAAAAATATGATTCGATTCATTATTATTGTCAATGTGCGCTGGTGGCACCCTTTTGTTACTTTATAAAAACTAAAAAAAAACTAGATGTGCTGCGTGCCTGCAAAAGGTATTTTTTTAAAGAGTATTAAATAGAGAAGTTTTTAAAACAATTTGGATTTGGCTGTTGCGCTTACTTTTTTTTTTATTGAACCTAAACGAAAAGTTCATAATTTTTATTTTTGCCTTTGACAAGATTTAACGATCTCCCGCTTTTTTGGTATTTGTTTTTTGCACCATATCTTTTTTATTTTACATGGAAAATGTATTAATAATAACAGGAAAAAAATGGCGTTGATATATTAGTAAACAACGGAGTTATAAGGCATAAATGTTAGGATTTGGCCATTTACACGAAAAAATTCACAAAAAAAAAAAACCGTAAGACTTTGTATATAGGTAAGTGACCTTAAATAGGTTCAAAATGAACCTCCCTACCCGAGATAATTTTTTGGCCAACGATCTTCCGAACACCCTGTATATATATTTAAAATATGTATATATATATATATATATATATATATATATATATATATATATATATATATAACAAACACTTAGATTTAAAATAAATTGATTATCCATTTAACCATGTGGTCGGGATATATGTTGGACATATATTTATAAATATGTTTATCATGCCACTTTATAATATATTAAATATATTATGAAGAGCCTTCCTTAATCTTTAAATGATAGCGACCAGTAATAACTATTTAGGGGTTAAATACTGATTACATAGATTAAGACATCCTTTATATAAAGCCAGAATTAGGAATAGAGTGTGGAGAAGAATAGAATAGAAACTAGTGGATTTGAGTGGACATGGAGCTTACCATGAAAGGACAGGTATCTGGTTGGCGCAAAATCAGATGAAAGATTAAGATGTTTGAGGATTGTAAGAAGCGGGTATGAGAAAAGTTGGAAGGTTTTTTTCCGAATTTTAAACAGACTGAATCAAATTAATTAAAGGAAGAATCATTTATACGAAAGATAGACTTTGACAGATTGACAAGTGATGAAATCTCTTGTCGGCTTAATTTAATTTATTTCTTTTGTTATTTGTTTTTTTAAAATTTATTTTGTAATTTTATTAGTTTTTTATTTTATTTGTAATTTTATTAATTTCGTTCTGTAATTTAAAAGAATAACAAATAAAAAGTATAAGTAGTAAACAAAAATCATGTAGGTAAATGTTTAGTTGCTAAAATATATATAATTCTTAACTCTTGTGTTTCTCCAGTTGGTGTAAGCCTGTTTTGTATTTTCATTTGAAATACCAAAAGGTCCTTCTCATTAGCCTTAGTGGAAATCCTGGCTTGCGTCATTCAGGACTACGCTTTCAATATATTCAAAGGCATTTATAAAATTGCTTTGTTTAAAGATTTTGCTATTGCTTTTGATGCTATAATATTATTGAAAAAGAAATATTGGACATCGTAAATGCGCCTACTAGCCTACATCTCTAACTCTTTAGTTTTATAACATCATTGTAATGCATTAAAATAATAATTATAATATGTTAACAACTAAATATCATTTGAAATTTAATTTTTAAAATAATTTATTGGGCTTAATTATTCAGTACGTCAATATAAATTTTAACGAGTGGGACTTCCATTTCAGTATTCAATACCGTTATAGATGGAAATTTATTAGCTACACTTTCTTTTAGAGAAGAGGATGACTTGGAAGTTTCCTCGTAAACGCTGCTGCTGCATGGTACACGCAGAGACGTTTATCTTGGCTGTTGGAGCGGAGAAGGCAAGAAGTCACTCAGACATAACAGGATCGTGAAGAGACCGCCGGGAACCGTTAGTTGCTTAAATATTAATTGCCTCAGACCCTACAGGCGGTGAAGTATTGCTCGCTTCCAGAATTTGGTTCGCCGACATCCCGCCAACGTGCAATTATAAGTCATCTCTGTAACTGTTCCAATGGCCTCGACAGGTTTCAGCTGTCATGTTTGTTGTCCGTGTGCGAAAGTTCTGTGCAGGCCATCCATCATAGGCTTATCAAGATAACCGGCTATTTATTTATTTCGAATCTCGTTCTTCCTGTATGGCTCCGTTCCAAATATTTAATGTGATAAGACATTTTTTCATTACACAGCTATAACTTGCCTGACAAATTTATTTTGTAAATAATAAAATTATTTATTTCTTTTTTTTTTTTTTTACTTTATCAAATATTTACAACTGTATAGGATATAAGAGGCGTGGAATTCCAAGTCCAATTTTCAGATAGTATTTCTACTAGACTTTTTTTAGGTGAAAGGTTTTCTAAAAAGAAGTAGTTAAATCACATTAAAAGCGGTCAAAAATAATTCCCCTTCCTAATCCAGTCTGATCATTACCAGCTTATCTTAAAGGATCGGTATCCTGTTTGTGTCAAATCAAGATATTGGCTATTAAGATCGTTCAGGATAAGTTTATTTGTGACATAACAACGAGCATTGAGGATTTTACGAAGGATTTTGGATTGTAAGAATTGGATACAGGAAGGCTGGGAAGGTTTAGTTGAGTATCAAAGCTCAACTCCGAATGTCCAAACGACCCCTATTAAGCTGGCCCCCCCACCATCGCCAAACGAATTAAAACCTATTGCATAATTTTGTGCTATTTATGTGCTAATTTGTTGCCGTAGTACGGATTTTGTTGCTCGCACCGCTTGGCAGGTATTAAGGATCAAAGGTGGGGGGGCTAGCTTAATATTAAGCTAGCCCCCCCACTATAAGAAAGAAATGGAATTTCAAAAAAAAAAACTGCTTATGTCGGAATTTGTTGCTATTTTGTTGCTCTAAGATGGCATAAAAACATTTTAAAAAATCAACAATTTAAAAAAAAAAAAAATTATGTCACATACGAGTGTTTACCGCTTACCCGTAAATGATGAAATTTCTTCAAAACATTTCACGCTATCTTAAAGCAACAACAATGTAACAAAATCTAGTACACATATATAATCAATTTAAACAGTATAAATTAAATTCTTGAACAGAAAAAAATAACTATATTCCATTATTAAGAAGAACCAGTTCCACTGCGTGACTTAACATGACCGCGAAGACATAGTGTCCATTTTATTTTCCTAAAAACGACCAACAAATAGAGTTTCTTTTATATTTCAATAGGAGAAGGTATACAAAATAATTTAATGTCAAAAAGATGTGAGCAACTCATATTTTTAGAAAAATATTATGGTCTAATTGAGCGGAATACTTATTAAATCCGAAAAAGTGTCGATTTTCGTTCCTTAAAAACGAGCAACAAATTCAGTTACACATATATTTCAATAGCAGAATGTATAAACAATAGTTCAATACCAGAAAGATTTGAGCAACTAATTATTTTAGGAAACTATTATGGTCTAATTGAGCGTAATACTTATCAAAAACGAAAAAGTGTCGATTTTCGTTCCTTAAAAACGAGCAAAAAATTCAGTTACCTATATAATTCAATAGCAAAACGTATAAACAATAGTTCAATGCAAAAAAGATGTGAGCAACTAATTTGTTAAGAAAACTATTATGGTCTAATTGAGCGTAATACTTATCAAAAACAAAAAAGTGTCAATTTTCGTTCCTTAAAAACGAGCAACAAATTCAGTTACCTATATATTTCAATAGCAAAACGTATAAGCAATAGTTCAATACCAAAAAGATTTGAGCAACTAATTATTTTAGGAAACTATTATGGTCTAATTGAGCGTAATACTTATCAAAAACGAAAAAGTGTCGATTTTCGTTCCTTAAAAACGAGCAACAAATTCAGTTACCTACATAATTCAATAGCAAAAGGTATGAACAATAGTTCAATGCAAAAAAGATGTGAGCAACTAATTTGTTTAGGAAACTATTATGGTCTAATTGAGCGTGATACTTATCAAAAACGAAAAAGTGTCGATTTTCGTTCCTTAAAAACGAGCAACAAATTCAGTTACCTATATATTTCAATAGAAAAACGTATAAGCAATAGTTCAATGCAAAAAAGATGTGAGCAACTAATTTTTTTAGAAAACTATTATGGTCTAATTGAGCGGAATACTTATCAAAGACGAAAAAGTGTCGATTTTCGTTCCTTAATAACGAGCAACAAATTCAGTTACCTATATATTTCAATAGCAGAATGTATAAACAATAGTTCAATACCAAAAAGATTTGAGCAACTAATTATTTTAGGAAACTATTATGGTCTAATTGAGCGTAATACTTATCCAAGACAAAAAAGTGTCGATTTTCATTCCTTAAAAACGAGCAACAAATTCAGTTACCTATATATTTCAATAGAAAAACGTATAAGCAATAGTTCAATACCAAAAAGATTTGAGCAACTAATTATTTTAGGAAACTATTATGGTCTAATTGAGCGTAATACTTATCAAAAACGAAAAAGTGTCGATTTTCGTTCCTTAAAAACGAGCAACAAATTCAGTTACCTACATAATTCAATAGCAAAAGGTATGAACAATAGTTCAATGCAAAAAAGATGTGAGCAACTAATTGGTTAAGAAAACTATTATGGTCTAATTGAGCGTAATACTTATAAAAAACAAAAAAGTGTCGATTTTCGTTCCTTAAAAACGAGCAACAAATTCAGTTAACTATATATTTCAATAGAAGAATGTATAAACAACAGTTCAATGCAAAAAAGATGTGAGCAACTAATTTGTTTAGGAAACTATTATGGTCTAATTGAGCGTAATACTTATCAAAAACAAAAAAGTGTCGATTTTCGTTCCTTAAAAACGAGCAACAAATTCAGTTACCTATATATTTCAATAGCAAAACGTATAAGCAATAGTTCAATGCAAAAAAGATGTGAGCAACTAATTTGTTAAGAAAACTATTATGGTCTAATTGAGCGTAATACTTATCAAAAACGAAAAAGTGTCGATTTTCGTTCCTTAAAAACGAGCAACAAATTCAGTTACCTATATAATTCAATAGCAGAATGTATAAACAATAGTTCAATGCAAAAAAGATGTGAGCAACTAATTTTTAAAAAAAACTATTATGGTCTAATTGAGCGGAATACTTATCAAAGACGAAAAAGTGTCGATTTTAGTTCCTTAAAAACGAGCAACAAATTCAGTTACTTATATATTTCGATAGCGGAAGATATAAACAATAACCCAATGCAGAAACGATGGGGGCAACTAATTTTTTTCTTTTGAAAACTATTATGGTCTTTTTGAGCTTATTTATGTTTTTTAAAAAAAGATAAGAAATCAAGCATAGGTACTCACCTTCGAGGTAACTGAAACACTGAATTTTTGAGAAGTAAAAAGGGGCAGTTAGGTTAAGTTTTAGATTTACAATGGGGTTTCCCTTATGACTCATTGGTTTTTCCGTTCCTATGGGAAACAAATTTAAAATTGGGCTATTGGATATGTTAATCTGATTATTTAAACAAAAATCTGGATCGGTTTTAAACGATTTTATTATTTATAGTGATTCAAAAGTATTTAATTTTGGGCTATTTTCTACTTGATGTAATATTTTTACTCCCAAGTCTTTATTAAATTTGTGGTTACTTTCATTTAGATGGAAAGCGAAATTGGAATTTTGGGTCTTATTAGTGTATGTTCTTATATGTTCTTATTTACTCTTTGATTTACCGATCGTCCGGTTTTTCCGGTGTATTTTGCTTCACAGTCATTGCATTTTAATTCGTATACACCGCTTTTTTGGAAAGGGTCTATTTTGTCTTTTGGTGAAGGGAAGTATGATGGCAACAACAGAAACAATAGAAATTTTGAAGAACTAATCTTCCGGTCTTATCTTCAACCACTAGAAAAATTAGACTTTTAAAATTTAAGTCAGTTTGCATAAAACATAATTATTTTCAATTTAACAATACATTCTATAAACAGGAAGAAGGATTACCAATGGGGTCCCTTCTTTCACCCCTTCTAACAGATCTTTTTATGAATAAATTAGAACGGAAAATCCTTCATTCAAAACTAGCTCAACAGATCATGAACTTTAAATTTTTTAGACATAAAAATCTCCATAAACAATAAATAACACGAATTTCATAAATACGGGAAACCCACACACACAGATGTAGTTATAGACAACAATGCCAGGAGACCACTAACACACAAACTCGCAGCATTTATTAGCATGATATACCGCCGTTTAAATATACCGCTAAATGAACGAAATTATAACAAAGAAATTTAAAAAAAATACTATGAATAATATATACAAAACACCAAGATAAAATTTTAATTAATTTTTGTTAAATACCGTTGCCAGCACGCTACAAGCTGAAAAACGTTTATAAAATCCAAATTTTTTTGATTCATTTTCTATATAGGTAACTCCTAAGCAATTTGTCCGATCTTAAATTTCTTTTTTCCATCTTAAAACTACTTAAATTATCTATCAGGTTCTGTATATCAAATTGTGATTAAATTTCGTACAATATCCATACTAACACGCTAAATGTGTATGTTTTGGAAAAACATGACAGTTCTGACATGTTGAGTGGGCTGGTATGGGTACTTCACGGAATTAATTCAAAGTTTGATTTAATGGATCTCACAGCAAATTTAATCAGCATTAAGATATAAAAACGGATTATAATTCAGGATCGAACCACTTGTTGTTTCGAGTTATAACGAAAAATGTGCCAACAAAAATTCATTACACATACATAAATACATTATTCCACAACATTACACGGAATTTAGTGTAGTGGAATGGATATTTCACGAAATTTAATTAAAATTAGATATATCGGATCTAGAGAGAGATATATGCTTTATTGAGACATATTAACAATAAACATAGTGCTGCCCAACTTTATTGGGTTGCTACACACACAGCATACTCATCAATCCAATTACAGATAACAATATAATTTGTAATTTAGTTATATAATATATACTTAATACTACCTAATTTAACCAGCTTTGAGATGGGAAAAAAAAATCAGGATCAAACTAATAGTTTTGGAGTTATAGCCAGAACAATAATAGCAAACGTGTTTTGTCGGAAAAGTGTGACAGCCAAATTTTGTCCTTCACAGTTCTAAAAATATTGATCAAATTAAAAAAAAATTAATATAACCAAATTTATTACGAATTCTCTTAGCTTTAATAATATATGGAAGACAATATGTGCTAAAAGTATCGCTTCCCGAGTTACTGTATCTAACTGCTAAAAACGTAAAATTTTCAACAATTTCCCCCTCCCCTGCCAAAACCCGATGATCTTTCAAAGAAATCATTTTAACACATTTAGAGCTAAAGTTAGTGAACAATTTCCAGTAGTCAGATATTTTTTTTCTTAATTCAATTTCCAGGTTTGAAAGTAAATTACCCTTCATTATTATAAACATATTAACTTTAACTACTAATATTTTATTTATAGCTATACCCATTTAATAATAAACTATTCATTTGTTAAAATTAACATTTCAATTTAAAAATTAAAAAATAATTTTTTTGAAAAAAAAAAAGTTTCAATTGAGATATTAAAAGAAATATATTATATTAAATATAGCTATTAACATTAGTAATAAGAACTGGAATGGTCATCCACAACTTCTTTTGAGATGTTTATAATATATATTCAAAAGATATAGTTAAACTCAAAGGCAGTATAACAAAAATGTTTAACCCTTATACTATAGAAATGTACAAATAGCTAACTTTGTCAACGCTGAGTATTACGCTCAATTAGACCATAATAGTTTTCTAAAAAAATTAGTTGCTCACATCTTTTTGGCATTGAACTATTGTTTATACATTCTGCTATTGAATTATATAGGTAACTGAATTTGTTGCTCGTTTTTAAGGAACGAAAATCGACACTTTTTCGTTTTTGATAAGTATTACGCTTAATTAGACCATAATAGTTTTCTAAAAAAATTAGTTTCTCACATCTTTTTGGCATTGAACTATTGTTTATACATTCTGCTATTGAATTATATAGGTAACTGAATTTGTTGCTCGTTTTTAAGGAACGGAAATTGACTTTTTTCGTATTTGTTAAGTATTCCGCTCAATTAGACCATAATAGTTTTCTAAAAAAATTAGTTGCTCACATCTTTTTGACATTTCATTATTGTTTATACCTTCTGCAATCGAAATATATATGAAACTCTTTTTGTTGCTCGTTTTTAGGAAACGAAAATGGACACTATGTCTTCGCGGTCATGTTAAGTCACGCAGTGGAACTGGTTCTTCTTAATAATAGAATATAGTTATTTTTTTTCTGTTTAAGAATTTAATTTATACTGTTTAAATTGATTATATATGTGTACTAGATTTTGTTACATTGTTGTTGCTTTAAGATAGCGTGAAATTTTTTGAAGAAATTTCATCATTTACGGGTAAGCGGTAAACACTCGTATGCGACATAATTTTTTTTTTTTTTTTAAATTATTGATTTTCTAGAATGTTTTTATGCCATCTTAGAGCAACAAAATAGCAACAAATTCCGACATAAGCAGTTTTTTGAAATTCCATTTCTTTCTTATAGTGGGGGGGCTAGCTTAATATTAAGCTAGCCCCCCCACCTTTGGTCGTTAATACCTGCCAAACGGTGCGAGCAACAAAATCCGTACTACGGCAACAAATTAGCACATAAATAGCACAAAATTATGCAATAGGTTTTAATTCGTTTGGCGATGGTGGGGGGGCCAGCTTAATAGGGGTGTCCAAACGGGTCTTATTACTGCCATGTAAATTAATAGAGTATACAAATTTTTATACGGAGCAAACTTTATAAATTTATGAAAGGTCTTTAGAAGGTCTACTTTTTTGATGAGGGCTGATTTTCAACAATACTATTAAGAACTTTAAAATGAAATCTAGTGTTAGTCGAATTAAAAGTTAAATAATAGCTTTATTTTGAAGTGGTTTGAACAGGATAATTTTTTAGATTATTTTATTAAAAATAAACATTATTGTTATTTTATGAATGTGCCATTATGCTGTAATATATTTAATAATATTTTGCTTAGTATATCGATAGTTATACTGGCGTTATTATATTGGCTTCTAAAATAATCTCAGGCTGCAATGATCAACGCATTCAATATAAAATACTGATTTAAAATAATAATTAAAAATATGTTTATTAGAATGTACGTGCAATGGATTAAGTTATAAATTTTTATTGAGAAAAGAAAAAAAAATTCATGAGCGTTAAGTTTTGTTTGTAAAGGCAGTTAAAGTAGAATATTCCGTAACCATGGTTCTTATTAACTCCATCTAAAAATACTTTAAGTGAAAATATGCGTAAGAAAGAAATTTAAGTTTTTTATCTTCTTCCTAATTATTTTTGATTATTATTATTTTTTTTTAAATCAAGATATCTACTCATTAAATGAATTAACGACGTATCAAAATTTTTCTAATTAATTAAAAAATACTCGAAAGGACCAAGAGTTGAGAGTTAAAATATTTTAATATTCTATTCGGTTGTTGGTGAAACGGTAAGACTGGAAGGGCGCTAGATGCAGATGGACCGGTTGCAGTGCAGTCAGTTATATATTTGATGCCGCCTAGAAGGTCGCAGCCCCCACGTGTCTTCGGCTCCAGGCACTCCAGGTCCCTGCATTTCCAGGATCCCTCCTTCTTATTAGAACTCTTTCCGATCATTCGGATGAACCCATTTCGCCTCCTTCACCTATCAAAATGTTACGGAAGTCGAGGTGCCCTGATTCTGGACTGCCGTGTTGAATATACGACCTCTATCACAACACCTGTAATTTAGCTTTCATCATCAGCCTCATCTATCATAATTCAGCTAATTGCTATTCAGGTGAAAGTACAAACCTACTTGATGTTGTGGGTTTAATAGATATTATTTGGTACTCCTACGTCCATGGCCTCTGAATAGTGTTACTTCGCTTTCTAGTCCTTTTATTTCTTGTTTAACGGTCCTAGATGTTATTTACAGTTATAGAGAAAAATGAGGCAGTTAGTTTCTCTTTTATATTTATAGCAAAATGTGTTTGATAATAATTTTTTTTTTATACGTACTTATTGAAAGATTAAATGCCTCCCTCAAAGGCTATGAGTAGAATGGATGACAATGAATCCATTCATATAGTATTTTTTAATTATAAAAATATATTTTCTATCCTTATTATTACTTACATAAATATATCTCTATTTCTTTGTCAGGTTGTCCTATATAAAGAGATAATATTTAGCAAAATTTACATGTTACATAGTAACTATCAAACTACTTGTTCATGACCAATAACACATTATAAATTACTTTGTTTTAAATTTAAAAAAACAACGAAAACACAAATTTACATAACTAAGACAATTTATTTATTATATCGCAAAGCAGACTTTTTACTGTTGAAATTTAACATTTTGGCACATATGCGAGACATAAATAAAATACTGACATTGAAAGCATTCAGAGAAATCATTTTCATATGTACGTATACATACAAAATTAGTAAAAACATAGATCCAAAATCAAAAGATTCTTACTTTTAAAACGTTTTTTTGAAAATTCAATAGACCTGGTCGGGATAAAATATCAAAACACGGGAACAATACCATATAGGTCCATGTGAAGTTTAGACATGAAACGTTTATAGTTTATCTTATTTATTCTCCTTGAATTTTCATTATCATTCAAATGTTTTAAAATTATTCTATTCTATGTTAGTCTATTACAATTTTATATTTATAATATTTACTTAATTTACTTTGCTTTATTTTCTATTTTTCTATTTCTATTTCTTTTTTCTTTATTTTTAAATATTTATTTTTTTCTTTTAGTCATTAAGTGTGTTTTTTTTAGCTAGTTACGAAATATTTGTTTTATTTAATTTTCTGTTTTAGCTATAAATGTTATGCCTTATTTTATGTGTTTTTAACTCATCTTTATTAGTAATTAGTTAGTTTTGTGTTTTAAAATGTATTCTTTTATTTTTCTGTTCATTTTTTCCTTATTTCTTGATATGTGTAAACATCGTGTATTCCGTATATACAAAGTGAAAATATAACAATAACTTTCAACGATAGAAATTCTTAAAAATAATGTAAGTGCACAGCAGCCGCCTGGGTTGGACCTAAATGTCCAGGTGGTCACGCTAAGCTCCTAAATGACCACGTCACGATTCCCGATTATTTTCCACCGTGTAGGAACATTACTCCTCTCGGTCGGTGTCCGTTGTTTATTGTTAGTTGACGGGCTTCAGTTAGCCCCTTGGTAGGGTGTTAAACATGCAAGTACAGTGGTATTTTTGTTTTCAAGTTATTTGTTTTGTTTTTGACAACAGGTTTAGGTGTTACTGGTAAATAAATTCAATTTTAAAAAATTTAGTTGCATGGCTTATAGACACAGTGGACGACTTTCAATTATAAATAAGTTACTTCGAGAATATATTAAATGATTTTGATAATTTTATTGTATTATTTCCTCTTAGTTTTGATAAGCATGTTTTATGTTGAATATATATATTAAAAAAAACTGTACATATGTTATAATATTTAATGTATGTGCCTTGTATGGTTTATCTATATCAACTATTTTCCTGGTTTATTTGTCTTCAGGCTTTCAGAATCCTTCAAAATTCCATTCAAACGTTTTTTAAACGAAATAATTCTGGAAATTTATTTGGAGATAACTGAAGTTTCTTCAATAAAAATAAAAAGCTATTGACTTGTGTCAAATGGTGGATGTTAAGTTCGAACTTTAAGCAGTTTGAGGGAGAAGCTCAATTCGCATTTGAAATTTTTGTTTTAAAAAGAGAAGTCTATGGTTCCACAGAATTTTATTGAAATAACACCCAATTTATTTTTGTTTGTTAATTCCATTTAACACTTGATCACATCATACATTCTTTGTTACTGGTCATTGTAAAGTTCAGGATAGTCAATTTTGAAATAAATGTGTAGTGAATAATGCATTAAGGTTTTTAAAATCCTACGAGCATTCTTTATTTTTTATAAAGCTTCTATGACTATTTTTTTCATATAGCTCTTAGTGAGCTGGGTACAGCAGTTTTTTCTGTTTTAATCATCGTTGTTAGGTCTTGAAAATTCGCTAATATATCCACGTTTCGTCGTAAATAGCTATCCTGTTAAGGAACTATAGTTATTTGGAGTTTTAAAAACTAGGAATGGACTCTCATCCCAACGTTTCTAACGTATTATGGACTAATATACCCCGACTATCTAGAACCATATGCAGAATATCTACACACGATTTTATAATAAATTAAGCGGAGATGTCATGAAAAATAACATAACAGTCATTTACAAAATATGCTGAAATTCCTAATAAGTAACAGGAAGTTCTCGGAGAGTAACATTTAAAATCAACTGGAGGTCAAAATTAAGCACTTCTAGATGCTGCAGCCTCCCTCACTCCAACCCTTGCCTTGGTTATCATTTGCATTTTATATCATTTAATGATTGTAATAATGGATTACATGTGCAAGACAAAATTTTAAGTTAAAAAAAATAATTTTCCAAAAGTTGTTTATGTTATTTAGAAATAAGAATACATATTTCATCATGATGCTATGTCTTCTCAAAGCTAATTATTGAAGATGGATTGGACACTTCAAGCTTAATTTTCAATTTTTGATAAATAAATACATAACATAATAAATAAAATATTACAATCACGGTATCAAAACTGGGTTTATTTTATGAAATGTTAAATTTTAATTACATTTTTTCTGTACATATTTATTTATGTTATTAGTGAAAATTTCAGAGATTTAACATGAACATTTGCCGTTCAGGTTTTCAGACTTCTGTGTTGTATTGAAGTGATTTTCTAATCTGAGACCGATATAAAACCACTTAGATTTACTGAGGAATCCAACCAGTCTATCCGTATTTATTCCAATTAAAAAGTCTGAGTGACTTCTTTATCTCAGGAATGAGTTCTTAATTGAACCGGTTTCTTATTCTCAATATTTGTTTCGACTTTAGAGGGAAAAAAGTAAACAGATCGCATGTTTTATGGAATCACGTCATGAATTTGTTAAAACAACTAATTTGTTGGACTACAAACGATTATAATTAAAAAGAAAACAAACAAATGCATACAACGAGACAGGAATTAAATCTTTACCTTTCTCAAGTTCTTTAAATCTAAATTGTAACTATTAATACTTTAAAAAATTATAATCTACAATGATAGAGCAATCTGTGTTAACTTTTGTTCTGTATGTAAATTCGTTTTAAATATCATCTTAGACAACATAGTTCAATAAACTCATCAGCCAGTAGTGCACGTTTGACCATAAAACAATATATAGGCAGACGAAATACTATTTTAAAAGGTTCTCTTCTCACCGTCAATGTGACAATATGCATGCCACAGTGACGGTTAGGCAACAGAAACATATTACGACATATCATACCATTTTTTTTAAACAACTATTTCATTTGATCAAGACAGTCGTGCTGTGTGGAGTAGGATGACCGCTTTCCGCAAAAAAAAGTTTTTAAAATATATTAATTGTGAACTGAAAAAGTCACGCTAGTCCATTGGACAACATCGAAGACAGAACACCTGAACATCTTAGCTTTAAAGCATATTATATTATGTTTTTTTTTTTAATTTTTAATTTTTTAATTTTTTTTTATTTTTTTACTCATGTTGCGTATATTTTATTATCCTCGAGTATAGCCCACTGCAATATGTATAGCACACACTATGCTTTTATGCATAGTTTGTGTGCGTTTAAATTTATACTTTGAAGGTCCTAAATTAAGATTTTAAAAATTAAATGTAGTACTGATGAGTTAAGAAATATCCTAATTTTGAACTTGTTAATAGTGAAGGAAAAAAAAAAGGTGCAAAAACAGCCGGCTTTCAATATAATAAATACATCATGTGTCTAATTCTATACCGAGTTCAAGGATTGTAAAACAAATCGCCAAACAAATAACGAAACCCAGTTAATTAATAGTATTTTTTCCTGATTCAATTTACCACTCATTAAAAAAAAAAAATAATAAAATAAAAATTGTAATGTTGATATTTTTAAAAAAGTGAAAAAAAAAAAAAAAAAAAAAAGATAGAAAATAAAGTTAAAAAGTTAAATTGGCTGTAGATGCGGATGGTGGAATTGATGGTGGAAAGATCAACTTTGGATTTATTGGCGTTAATTGTATCATTTTTAAATTATTTCAATATTCACCATATTTTTAACAGTACTTTTTTAGTCACGTTTTGTTTTGTTTTTTTTTTTCTTCATTAAATTTCTGTACTTTAATGTACTTTTATTTTGTTGGTTTATGTTAAAATACTTACATATTTCCACTGTTAAAGCTGATTAAATCAAATTATGCTTTCATGCCTTGCAGATTTATATGATTTATTTTTTTCAGCTCATTTATTTTTGGCCATGTCCGTTTTTTTTAATGCTGTAGTTGCCCTATTATCTTTACAAGAGGGAGATTTTTGAAAATCTTTCGTATCAACATATTTATATTTAGTGATGTGTCGGTATCAAAATTTTTCGATTCTCAATACCGGCACCGAAACCTAGAAATCGATTCTCAATTTTTGGTACTGATACGTCAGTTATGAATAAATTAATATTTCAAAACATAATCCAAAAATAATTTAAAAAAGTAAAACAAGTTGTTTACAAAAATAATAATAATTCAATAAATAAATTATTAAACCGTTAGTAGCATTTATTATCCATAACTAATAATATATGTTATTAATTATAAATCGGACAATGTACAATAACATGATTCACCAATTCTTATTTACGAAGGTTAACATTTCAAGGTTTCATTTATTGATTAAGGAATTAAAATCTTTCACTAAACATAGACGATGAACAAGATTAGTCTTAATTGAGTATTAAGATTCGAAAACGTTTTTTAAGAATCGTTAGGATTTTTTTACCGTGGACGTTATTATTACTACTCCTGACTGCATCTCAACCATTTCCTTCATATATTATATCCTATAGTCGACCATTATATTTCCATACATTTTTTAATAATTTTTTTTTTATGTTGTTACGACATGGGTTCACTCGAATTTCTGGCCTCTTCTGCGAATCTTCTCCATCTAGGAACTTGTACTCAGACTTAACCTCTTTCTGTAGCTGGATGTTCTTCCATTTTTAGTTTAAGTAGTGGATTTTTTTCTCAAAGCATGTTAATTAGCCGATCATTGTTCTTTTTTATGTATATTTTCTGTTTATGTGAAGAGTCGAATTCATTATTTAGATGTATATTTTCCTTAAAATATTAACTTTGTATTCTTTATAAAAGCAACCTTTTCGCTGCATGTTGAGGATCAATGTTTTACTAGCATTCATTAACTAAGGGCGAAGGAAAGTCATGTCATTTCGAGATATATTTCCTCGAATTTAACATATTTTGAAATATATTAAAGAAATCATTGAAATCATGAAAACCGGGTTGTTATTATTATTATAATCGAGTTAAAATTATCAACTATAGTTAAAATAATATAACCTTTACTTCGTTTTTTCGATTTCTTTTGCTGATATAATCTTTTTAATATTTACTTACTACATTATTGATATTTATTATAAAGCTTTTACCTAATCTCGTTCCGATTTGAGCCATCTCTGAACCAGGTTAACTTGAATTGTTACACTAAGGACAGATACTATTTGGAACTTAGCTGGTCCTTCTATCACAATTATATTACCAAACTGAAAACAACACCTGCAGTCATCATGTGGTCTAAAGCAAAATCAAGTCGAATGATTTACGGTGAGGTTCGGTCTGTGGTTTGCAGGCCTTCTCGCCTGTAAACTCGTTTCCCCACTTCTAGCAATTAAACTGGAAAAAATGTGTTTTTATAAATTTTATGCACCAGCTTGTTTTTTCAACCTCCCTATACAATATATTTTGTTAAAGCATTTCTGAATAATTGAATCGTAATAAATTATTTATTGAAATACATTAAAAAAATTAGGGGATTATTTTTAATATATCATCTAACTTTCTAAAAAAGAAAAAAACAATTTTTAAATTAAAAATATTGATAAAGTAGAAATGTACTTTTATAGAGTAGTATAGACTAGCATCTAGGCCTCACCCGCTTTTATAAGTAAAGGGCTTAGATAAGTTTATTTTTTGTTTATAGTTAACAATTTTGTACTGGATGGTGAGAATTATTTTACAGATATTTTCATGCAAAGCTGTAATTTTTAAACCAGTATTATTGCACTGAATAGGTGGTTTA
Organism: Euschistus heros; assembly: GCA_003667255.2. NCBI lineage: Eukaryota > Metazoa > Arthropoda > Insecta > Hemiptera > Pentatomidae > Euschistus > Euschistus heros. The sequence continues at coordinate 1,880,021 of RCWM02000023.1, forward strand.
ATTTTATGTCACACCACAATTGGATATTCAATTATTAATTTTAATCTATGAATAATGATTTAGATGCGCAGAGACTGTTTAGAAAGAAACTCTGGCGGGTGATTGACTGCATTATCAGAAGCTTACAACCCTATCAATTATGATATTCTAAGCTGTCACCATTTACTTTTAATAATGTTATTTATTTTCACTTCAATAGTATTTATAGGTAAGATAGCTGCTCTTACACACAACTGATGGTATGATTTATTTAATGAAGCTGAAACACCGGAATAAATTTCAAATCATTGCGATTTCAGTCTTTTAAAAACCTCCGTCAAAAATAAAGGTTTTTACTGCATTTTTTAGTCACAATATCAAATAATAAGAAATCGATATTTTGATAAGGCTATTTTTAGTGCGGAAGAAATAATTTTATCAATTTCATCTGGTTGAATTTAATTTTTAACTACAAAAGTTGATGATAGCGTATCAAAGCTCTGCCACTCAACACTGTACATTCAAATTATTATTATAGTAAACTTTACTATCTTAAACCTTTCCAGAACTATGAAAATGATGTTAAAATTTAGTACGGATGGATTCAATAGTTTTACCATTGTAAACTCTGTTGCTGAATGGCATGGATAAACCACATGTCGTTCGATTTTTAAACAACCCTGGGGTTGTTTCACGTCACTCTACATAATTATAGAACAATATATTTGAATTAAGCCAATTTTATTATGGATTTCTAGCTCAATATAATACCGTATCTCCGTAACCTCTCTTCATTTTCAAACTTCACTGCGAACTACATATTTATAGCTTTTTACTAACAATGTAATAAAAAATATGTAAGTTTTATCATTGCTAAACCTTCCTTGAACTATGACGATGATGTGGTTAAAGTTTGGTAAATATTGTTTTAGCAGTTTCCGAGGTTAGTGATCACAAACGAAAAACGGCTTGTCCTTTTATATAATTGATATAAACCAAAAATAGATAGTATCCTTGATCAACTCATGAACGGACTGGAAGAACTCTTTTTACAACTATCACTCTGTAGGTGGTTTTGCCTATCTTCTACATCAATACATGAAAGATTCAATTCTGAGTACTTAATGTTTTTTGATAAAAGATTATATTTAGATGTCATGTGAACCGTATTCATGCTCAACCACCAGATTATTTACCCATGCTGATGAAGGGGTAAGTGGCTTATATATAATGGGTTTCCTCAATTCTTGGTTCGATCCACCGCTGAAGATTTTCTGCCATATCTAGACCTGAGTTCGTTCTTCTTTAATGAATAATTATTATTGTCTATGCGCTCGAGTAATAGAATATAGGAATATGCATGTTAATAAGAAAACTATACTAGTCCTCTAAATTAAAGGACAATTTTTTAATATTATATTTAACTGCACTGTTTTTTTTTAAAGGAATTCTGAAAGCATGTTTTATATAGTTATAAAATTTAAATCTTTGTGCTATAATTGTTACTTGATTGCTTTAATAATGGTTGGTTGTATAGTTTTTATAGAGTCATAATTATTACGAGCTGTGAGCTCAGAAGATTGAACCTGTAATAACGAATCCTAATCTAAGACATTATGTAGTAGAAGAGAAATTGGATAGTATTTGCCCTTTGGTTTCTGCAAACCCATTATTTATTTAGCCGGCTGCCGATGACCACCAAAGACCAGACGGTGTCCTAAAACTGGATGTAATTAGGACCTTTCTCTTTTAGAAGCACTTCGACTCCAGAGGGTTTTATGGCCAAGGTAGGCGGCATCGTGATGGTCCACTCTGCCGTATCCCCTCAACGTCGTTAACTTCTCGATTCCAAACCACTCTGGCTCAGAGTAACATAAACTACAATCAGCTATCTAATTTAGTATATTTACCTCGATACAGGAAAACATTTCCCTACTTTCTGCCTTCGCTCGTTATATGTAATAATATAAATCATAACTTGGGTTGAAGGTTTGTGGTTAGTGAATTCTGTCTCCTCGCAGTTTTCATATTATATAATACTGAAAGCGTTGCAGTTCCAGTTCAAGTCGTGATCGCATTAGTTCCAAGGTCTATTGTACAGCACTAGTCATTGAAATAATCTGTTTTGTTGTTTGTTAGTAAAGTTTGAAATTTGCTGTAGTTTATTTTTACCATACAGGATTAATTTTATATTATTTTAATATTTAGAAACTACAAGAAACACTTCTAATATAAAACTTTCTAGAACTCCAATCTATTGATCAAATAGAATAATTAATTTGCCTAAAGTCAGGTCTGTTTGAGCGTAGATTAGAAATCCACTAGACCATCGAGTCTTCATTAATTGGTCAGAACCAAGTACCTTTATTTCCATCATAAACTCTAAAAAAACCCAAATCACTAATTTCAGGCTTCAAAAATGTGATCTGATGTAAAACTGTTATTGAATTCATCAGAATAATAATTAAAGTCATTATTGTTGATAAAAAAATGAAATAGAAATTATACTTTTTTGATTTTCTTACAAAAAAAAAGGATACATTTCCTCAAATGCTTTAAAAAGTGGGAACTGTACTCTGTGCAGTAACGAAAGACGTCCCTTCACTTTATATGGAGCTGGTTTCGTTTTCACAGGGGAAGCAACGACTCTTGCACTAGTTAACCATTTATAGTTATTGTCAGAGATTAGATTAGCTTCCTACCCGTGATAATGATGAAACCAAAAAAAACTGTATAGATTTTTCAGACCGAAAAATTATGAATCAGAACCGGTGACGAACATTCCCGAATATCCTTGGTCAGATATCTTAACTTTGAAAAAATTTATTGCAAGAGAACGAATTTCTGTGTACTGCCTCCTCCGCAAAGTTGACGGCCTCTTCAGTAAATTCGCGGATTGATGTCAGTGTATTGGTATAATGAGCGGATTAAAATCAAATGATAAATTTATATTAGAAATAAAAATTTCTTTCTTCGTTTCTTCGTTCTAATTTATTTTAGGTTTCCTTTCATTTTGATGCTTTTATTATTCGAAAGAGTTGCTTGCTCTCACCATATGATACTAATTCCACACAAACCCCGAACATACTCAGAACTTTTTTTAATATTTTGTTTTTGCAACATAGCTGTTTATCATGTAAGAAAGCCCCCCAGCCATAACCTATTGTTTTTTCGTGACTAGAAATTGCAAGATCTGTCACTAATGTTATTTTCACCAGTTATGCGGCTTCAAAATGTCGTGATCATTAATATTAAACAGCATGGACCATCCTTGAACCGCTGCATCGGTAATTACCAACAACTGTTATGCAAACTGTTTAGAAATGTCGCTTTTTGATTTTTTTTATCACAATCCAGCATTCAATTTCTAAATAAATTTTATCAAATATTAAACCAAAAATAATGCATGGTTCGTTCTATCAAAACTTTCTCGCTTTGGACTTCTTTCCATTTAACATCTTCATAACCATGTCCAAAAGATCGGAGTATTACATACGTCTTTAACTGGGGTCTATCTGTCATCATTATCCATCAGAGTAACGCTGCCCAATTTATTTATTTATTTTTTAAAAATTATTATCACTTTAGTCATTCGTATACGTTCCGCACTTAAAAAAATACTAATAACACTGGTTGCTATTATGCGTGAAATAAAAATGTCACTACGTATAATTTGCATTTAATACTTTATTTAGTATAAATCAATGAAATTTAATTTATGCTTTATGATGTAATAGGATAAACTAAGTGCTTACTTCATTATAAACTATTGATGGTTTTTCAAAATGTATACCATAATGTTAATTGAATACGAACGAAGAATTGGAAACATCTGGAATAGAACTGCCATTGCTTGCTGAGAGCTTGCTCGATAAAATAAAAGAAAGGTAATCTAAGAATAACCTTCTCTCAAGTGCTAACACCTTCTGGGACGTCTATGTAAATCTTAGGCCGTTTTCCTTTTTTAAATATATCCATGATTGATTTAATAATAAAATAATCTAAGTTAGAAATATCTTACAGCATAATTTGATAGATTAGGTTCATAAATGCAGTTAGTTTTATATTATTTGCGAATGGAAATTTTATCCTCTCATCATAAGTATTGAAATGTCCTTGGTTGTACAAATGTATTGTATCCTGCGCGCAATATTGTAATAAAAAAAAAAAAAAAGTAAGTGGTTTATTTAATTTTTTGCAGCTACCTTCTCTTGTTTACTTTGATAGAACACGTAAACGTTTCAGTTGTTCACTGTATTGATTGTATCCTTTAATTGGGTCAATCATTTTATTAAAATAAACAAAAATAAATGATTATATAAGGTTAGCACTGGATCCCCATTGAACTGTCCTTGTTGACAGAAAGGTATTCGTTTTTGTTGATAGAAACGCGTTTATTCTTGAAATATCCATTGATGATGCCTGTAGAAGAAGGATTCATGTCAAAATACAATGTATCTACAAGAAAATAGATTCCTGTATGTTTATAAAAGATAGTCTATGATGGCTTAATCTAACAACAAATATATAATATCATTAGTTCGGGGATAGATTGAGAAGCTGGATTCTTTATATCTCCTTTGGTCAGAGATGTTCTTATAGCAGCGTTTTTTAAATTTAAATATTAAAAATATATTTGGAATTAATAAAAGTACATACTTTAATCAATGTATTTAATTTTTTTTTTTTTTTTTTTTTTTTTTTTTAATTTAAGGCCTCTTACTAGGATTTTGACTTACTTTTTGGAAACATTCATTGCTGATGATGCTTCATATCACCCGAAGTCTTATAGCAAGGTTCAAAACAGTAATTGAACTTTTTCAAAAGTTTCTAGTTTAGCTGTTTAACATCAGTCATAGTAAACTTGTTGCACAATAGTTCCACAAGACTTTTACTATAATATGAATTATTATATAAATATAAATGTTTACAGTAATATAATGTTGTCGTTGAAGATCGTATGAAATAGGTAGGAAAAGCGTACGATTTTTTAAGTTGTATTTACTTTTGCAAGTATATCATGGACCAATGAACTTTTCAATTCAGTATCTCGGTCGAAAAAATACTTCAAGACACAGTTATATGATTATTTCCTGTATTTAATGGAAACTTTAATAAAGGAAACTCTTATTATAAAAGATCTGTCTTAAACGTTCTGTAGAGAATTTTTATCATAGAATAAATCCTAAACAAAAACGTTCTTGCTGTTTCAAAAAATTACCTACATATATGAGAACAGGAACTTTTTCAAAATAAAAGTGCACAGTTTTTTCGGACCCATGGTTTATAGTAATTACTCATTATTGAAAAAAAGAAGATATTATTGAAGCTTACTATAACTAAATTAAAAAAAAAAAGACCTAAATAAAAACAATGGACTAAGAAACATGAGGAATAAAAAGAGAACGTGCAATGTAACGCGAAAAGGAAACGTCACTCAAAGAGGGGAGAGATACACAGGACGACATGGAACAAAAACTGATTTCTTTCTTCTCCGTAGCAGATTTATAACCGTGTCGAGGGAAGCCGATAAAGTCCGTACTCTCGTTACAAGGATCGAGGAGGGTGACTGAGTTGGTTACACCGCTCGCCCAATACCGAACCTTGTTCAGTCTTGACTAATTGAACCAAATCAGCTGTAGTCACCGGATTTATGGGACAGTGGCTGGTCTTAATGCTCTTAAATGTCGGTCAATTACTATTATAATTATTTTCTTTTAAACATTAGTGTCAGTCTTAATCAATTCAAAGCATGTAAACAAAATTGATGATCAAATTATTTTTGTTTTTTTTTCTATCACATTTGAAACCTTCGTGATTTTAGCTCTTAGTTAGAAAAGAAATGGTTTAACTTCCCAATGATGTCACATTTATAGACATACACAAGAAAAGTGATTTGGAATAGTCTCATTCTCAGTACCCTTTATGTCATTCATGAACGCACAACAACATGACTTCAACTATATTAAAAAGTCCCGTGATATTAAATACTCTCTCCTGCTAAAATTCAATCTTATATTTCATTTTCGGCCAGTTTTTTCTTTGTTACTCATTCCTGTATTATTTGTACCATTGAATTGCTGTGAAAGCTAATTCGTGAGAATATGGGAATAATAAAAATAGATGTCGCAAATGGCACCTTGGTCTAACAGATACTTCAGCCGTATGCAATTGATGGCTTCTTTATAAACGAAACCAGCAGAAGAGTAAAATGTATCATAAAAATTCAAGATGTCAGTAGCCAATGAACAACACCTTTTCATACAACCTATGATAGGGAGAGGATCATCATCAAGATCACCCAACCCCAACATTCTGACCAGGACTCCATAGGCAGTCTCTGTTAGACTGGCCAGCTTACATCAGTAGAGGGAAATGTAAATATAGTAAAGTATCACTGAGCAATGAAATTGCCTCTAAATATAAAAACAGGTTTTACTTTTAAAAAATGTTTTTGAGAATTCCATGGTGTGAATACTGATTTCTTATCGAGATACGAGTATGTTGGTTGTGTATAGTATTATTCTTTTTGTAACTTTTTTCTTTGAATCCATTATATTGAATAATTTTTATAAAAATTCCTTTTAATGTTAAGTATATAGATTTTATTATATTTACTAGTTTAATTTTTCATCCTGATTCCTATGTTTCCATAGACCATAGTTTACATTTTACACTAACTTTAAATTCAGCAACCTAGGTCTCAATTTTTAATTTTTAACTAGTAATTTTTATGGCAGAACAACGTATCAAAAAGGGTTTAGTAAATTTTTGTTCTTTGTTGCCAACAGATAGATTATTTAAACTCAGGATTAACAACACTACTGTATTTACAAATGTAAAGTACTTTTGTTTATTATATCAATATACATTATCTCAGCAAAAATACATGACATTCTGAAACACAATTTCCCTTAAGGATGACATACATGGTACAGGAGAATGTTGAAGCAAATATTTTTAACAGCATATTAAGCCTTACAGCAAGATGGCCGAAAATATGGTTGACTTCAAATTTGTCTTCTACGCTACAATTTTGCCTTCCAACGCCAAAGAGACTGTTGAAGAACACAATTTTTAAGCTTTATTGAAAATACTGCGGTTTACTGGTATCATCTCAAATATTGACCTGTATGCAGTGGTTTTTATTAGTATCCCACTAAGTCGGGTTTAATAGATCCACTTCAAAGAACTTTTTTTGTACAAGCGACTAACATGAAAACCCCATAAAAAACGGAACCATAAGAAATTGCTTGTTTACGACTGAATAAACATTTACTAGAAAAATTATTAAAAATGTCAATAAATGACGAAAATCTCATTTACATAATAAGGCTATCTGAACATCCGCTTTTTAGCTTCAAGACTACTAAATAATCGAATTCCACTCCTCTCATCTTTCCAATCTAAGATCAATCGTTCATCTTCTCTTTATTATATCGTAAATAATTTTATAACCACCTATAAGGTTGCATATCTTGCAGACCTGTCCTGAAATATAGTTATACTTCCATAATAATTTGGTAAACTCAGTAGTTTCTAGCCTTCTAGAATTAGTTCCGGATAATCTTTCAATGAGCCTAATATGAAGTTATCCCCGGGAATCTATCTGATAGGTATATTCTTTACAGTCATTGTTATCTCAAAGAATTCTGACAGCATTGTACATGTGTTTCATTTAGTAATGCAGGAATCGACTTTAGTTCAATAATTTTAATATATTGTTAAATAGTCTATTTTTATAAATTCTAAAACAATATATATTTATACAGTTTAAAAAGAAAATCAAAAGAAGCCTCTACACCGAGATATAAATATACAAGAATTATTGTTAATCTTACTTTTTTTATTAGTTAAATCATATTTTTAGTGTTTTACATTCTTGGTTTATCAAATAATCTGTATTACTCAGAGAAGATACAAATGTCATGATCTATTTGTATTATTTTATTTATTTGCAAGATCAGTCTTCATAAGAAAATAAGCTAGGTACGGCAGAATTTATTTTTACTGTTGTACCTATAACAGAGGTTGATCAAAGACACCTGCAACCATGAAGTTAGGTGGGTGAAATAAATTAAAGACTTTTTAAAATTTATTTTTGTTTTTAGGTGTGCTGAAAGAGGATTTCGATTCTTCACCTGAAAAAAAAAAATGTTATAGTGCTGTAAAGTGATTGAACTAAAATTTAGTTCTAGTAAAAGAGCATTCTTTTTCTTTGCTCCTAAAGCCAGTTTATAAAACACAGTATTAAAGTATTTGATGTTATTTCTGCAAAAAACTTTTCTACAAAATCAGTTACCCATCAGCAGCACCCTCATCTCGTTAGTTCTTTTAAAGCAATTATGATTTCCATCACACTTTAGCCTATTATTGACATTGTATTTAATTATACATTACTATTTCATACTGTAGAAACATATATTTATTTTCTATTATCAATTTATATAATAGAGTTCTAATAGTTACATTTGAACTTTTTACATGAATATATGTGTTAGGGGTTTATACTTTTTTGATGTTTTTTTTTTTTTTACATTTATTTTGACACACAGCTTTGATAATGCTGTTCGGATGGAAAATTTAACGACAGTTACCTTACCAGAAATTTAATTAAGAATATTTTTTTTTGTTTTATATAACATTGGTAAATGAAACCTATCGTTGGGGGGCAATAATGGTTGGAATAAACAAAGTCACGTTTTGCCAACATTTTTAAAGTGATGGGGCTTTTTTGACACGCTCTGAATCTGTTGTTGCTCGGATCTAAAATTTGATGGTAGTTCCCTTATGACATTTGTTACTAGGACCTACCGTTTAGGGGCAAGTTGATATCATCGTAGAAAAGTTTAAACGTTGTATAATTAGGAGCATTATTTATCGGGATTGGTAATTCAATTTTTAGGTGATTACAGGAATAGCTCTTAGGATAATACTCATTGGAATCTGTTTCTGTTGATAAGAGCATGAATTAAGTTCGTTGTAATTCAATTCGAACCATAATCTATTAAGGTCAGTCCTGTTCAGATTATCACCTTTATACAATGGTTGATCAAAAGTGTAAAGGATCGATCCGGCTTTGAGGCACTTTAACATTATAATCCTTGACTTAAACGCTAACGATATGATAAGAGTATGGCTGGTGAGATAATAGTGACTAGGTATTAAGGGCGCGGCATCCTTTGTATCCTTAGGGCCGCTTCTAGATAAAAAATCTAAACAAAAAACTGAACCCTGATTTAAAATCATTTATCTCAATAGGATCTCCCTTGAGACACTCTACAGTTCCTATTGTCAGAAGGATTCCTTGAACTACTTCTTGAAAACTTCAGTGACTTTTGTGTGGCCGCACAGGTAGATGTTGGTGTTCATTTCGGTAAAGCAAACATTAAGTAAGGAGATGAATATTAAAGTTTATATTTCTCTGGTTGTTGTAAAGTAGTCGACTAGTCCAAATTGGTCACTTTTCGTTAGGCACATTTTTGCTCGTTTTCCATAATTCTATAATTACTCTAATAGCACCATTTTTGTCAAAAGAGGTACTTTATAGCCTTATTAAAAAGTACAACCTGACCGTTTTTTTCGCAACGCTAATATGTGCTAAAATCGTGATTGGAAAGCACAGTTAACTCGTTTTGTAGATATTAGCACTTATAGTATAGGGAAATTAGACCAAACTTTAAACTCCAAAAATAAAAACGTCTTACTACCGGAAACAGTTTACCACCTAAATGTGGTAAAAAGTTTTCCTCAAAACAGCGTCGGGTTTGGGCGTACGAGAGATGGAAAAGTGCTAAAATTTGTATGTTTATAGCTGTTTGATTAAATAACTCGGAAACTATTGCTTTTAGCACTTTTTGTGCTCTGTAAATTATTAAAGCAAAGCAAAGTTGCAAGAAATTTGGCTCTGTTCGTTTTTTTTTTTTGCTGAGATCAACAGTACTAGAGCTGCGGGGGTGGAAAAAAGTGAAGATATCGGGCCAAATTTGGTACAGATTGGATCAGTAGTTTTTTTTGTTAGTGATCACAACCGAAAAATGGCTTGTATTTTTATATAATAGTGTATAGTGTGTAACACAATCGAAGTGAGAAATAATTCTTTAAGTATTTTATATATATATATATATATATATATATATATATATATATATATATATATATATATATATATATATATATATAAGTTACACTATATATTTTTCCTTAGATATTTTTAATTTTAAGCTTTGACTCCTAACCATTGTAATCTATTTCTTAGAAACCCCTCGTGGGAACTTGCTCTCCTGTGAACTGTAATGTTAGCATAAAGCTTCCTAGAAGAAGCCATTGTAACCCTTTATAAACCTCAAGAAATTTTGTAATTCCCTCTCAGTACATCCAGAGCCGTCTCCACGCCACTCTTCTTTCTGATATTGTAACTTTTATTGAATAAACTTCTTTTTTAAAAAAGTCTTTACTTTTAAATTGAAGATAACTGGCGCAGTCGGTAGGACATCGTCAAACTTGAGGGCATATCAAGGATCAGTATCAACTGTTTGCTGACGAGTCCATTCAGAGGAAGACGAGACGTTAAACTGGCATGGATCTGACTATCGAAGTCATCTTAGTGTAAGTGATTTTTTTTTTTTTATTTAAGAGATATTATCTCAATATTAAACTTTTTTTTTTTATTTTTCAATTTAATAATTTTGAATAAAATCTATTCTATTTTTAAAGAAAAGGTTATGATTTCATTACTATAACTATAAAGAAATATTTTGTTATTTAAAATATAATTTTTTATTTAATATTAAGTTAAATATTAAGTTACTGTATATTAAGGATAAATTTAATTTTCATTTCATATTATTTTAATTTCATTGCATACTATCTCATTTTATTTTTTTGTTTGTTATATTAAATATTTTATAAAAATGGCACCTCCCACATTAAAGAAAGAGTATCTAGAGATGATACCTGATTTCCATGGTGACCCTATGTCACTAACGCGATTTCTAGAAATTTCTGATAAATTAATAAACAAATTTTATAATCACGAAAATACTGCCGATTTCCAAAACGATTATTTAATAGGATCAATTCGTGCTAAAATTAAAGGAGCTGCCGCCGACATGGTTAATAGTAAATATATCAATACCTGGGACGATATTAAAAATGCGTTAAAACAAGGGTACGCCGACAAACGCGACGCGTACACTCTAAATATTGAAATGGCGGGAATGAAACAAGGCAACGAAACCCCTTTCGAATTTTATAATAAAATACAAAAAACATTACAGTTGCAAATTAGTTATTTAAGGAGCGAAATGCCGATGGAGGCGTTAGTCCTCACGAAATATATCGAAAAATTAGCACTAAGAGTTTTGTTAAAAGGACTGAAAGAACCGCTTGGCTCTTTCATGAGAACCAAAAATCCGATAGACCTAAATCAGGCAATAAACATGCTAACGAACGATTTTCAATTTGTCATCGACACTTATCGCCCACACCAAAACCATAACAAACCAATACACAAAAATCGCCAACAATTTATAAACTATTTCCCAGTAAACCAGTACAAAGCAATTCAACCTGCTAAAAATGTAATCTCAAATCAGTATAGACCCCAACAACCTAATCAGTATAGACCCCAACAACCTAATCAATATAGACCCCAACAACCTAATCAATATATACCACACCAATATCATCAATATAGACCCCAACAACCTAATCAGTCAACCCCTATGAGTGTCAATAGTAATTATAGAAGTAATTCCCAATATCAGAGACAACCTGATCAAAGTGTAAAATTTAAATCTTTTCTCAATACCCCAGTTCGGAAAAACCCAAACCTAGAAATTGAAGAACTTCATAATCTAAACTCGGAACAGTCCGTAAGTGAATCCCAAATTACTGAATTACCAAATGCTCAACCACCCGACTATCCCACTATATCATTTCCAGACGATCATCAAGAAAATCAACAATACACTGATCAAAATAATCTGGATAGTGATCAAAGTAATTTTTTAGATCCCAGCCTAGCACAGGAACCATGGACGTAATAGACCTATTTAATTTAACCCGTTTTAGTGCTCTTCCATATATAATTCCACCAAAGTCAAACTTAAAAATTCTAATAGACACTGCGTGCACAAAATCGCTTGTATCCGTCCTTGTAGCAAATAAATATTTTTTTAATAACATTACTCACGAACCATTTAAACTTACTAGCGCGCACGGTTCTTCTATACAAAATTTTAACGCTAATGTAGATTCATCTAAATTATTTCCCAACACCAAAACTCCCCTGAAATTTGGCATTTTTGACTTCCATCCTAAATTCGATTTATTGTTTGGAACAGACAGTCTTAAATTATTAGGTGCGAAAATTGATTTAGTAAATGATATACTAATCACACCTTTTGGCAATTTAACAATTCATTATGACAACAGACCCCCTCAATCTGAATATACTTACATCTTAAACAACGATTCTGAAACCGTAATCAAAATTCCAATCAAAAATATCTCAAATGGAGAAGGAATCATTCCTCATACCGATTTCAATAATTGTCTTAAAATTCATGAAGGTTTAATTTCAATTAAAAATAACGAAGCTATATGTACGGTAAAAAATAATTCGGATCGGTCATTTAGATTAACTATTAAAACCCCAATCCTTGTGAAACCAATCAGAATTTTTAAAAATAACGAATCTCATAATATAAATTTAATTAAAACAAAAGAATCAGATTTCAATGAAGTCAAAAATCTTATTCGCACGGACCATTTAAACGAAGAAGAAAAAAAAGAAATTCAAAATTTAATAAAACAATATTCTGATCTATTTTATTTAAAAGGTACTCCACTAACTGCAAATACGCAAATCAAACATAAAATCCTAACTAAAGACGAGATCCCAGTCTATACTAAAAATTACCGATATCCTCAAATATTTCAAAACGAAGTGAAAAGACAAATTGACGAAATGCTAGAGCAACAAATCATTCGCCCTTCTTTTTCACCTTACAATAGTCCAATTTGGGTAGTTCCAAAAAAATTAGACCAATCGGGAATACAAAAGTGGAGAATAGTAATTGATTATAGGAAATTAAATGAGAAAACGGTCGATGATAAGTATCCTATTCCGCATATAACCGAACTGCTGGATAAATTAGGCAAAAAAGCAGTTACTTTTCAACAATCGACCTAACAAGTTCGTTTCATCAAATTTTATTGGATGAAGAGAGTATCCCTAAAACAGCATTCTCAACCGTAAACGGTCATTACGAGTTCCTAAGGTTACCTTTTGGATTAAAAAATAGTCCACCAACATTTATGAGAGTGATTAACAACATACTCATGGGCGTTCCAAATTGTGTTGCCTATTTAGATGATATAATAATTTACAGTACGTCCCTTCAGGAGCATTTATCAATTTTAAAGCAAGTTTTTAAAAAACTAAGAGAATCTAACTTAAAAATTCAGCCCGATAAAACCGAATTTCTAAAAAAGGAAATAGAATATTTAGGACATCTCGTCACATCAAACGGAGTAAAACCAAACCCTAATAAAATCCTTGCTATAAAAAATTATCCCATACCGAAGACTACTAAACAAATTAAAGCTTTCCTTGGACTACTAGGATATTATCGCCGTTTTATTCCAAATTTTGCACACCTCACAAAACCTTTGACCCAATGTTTAAAAAAAGGATCGAAAATTAACATCGCGGATAAAAATTATTTAGATAGTTTTGAAACCAGTAAAAATATTTTGATTAATAATCCCATCCTGCAATATCCGGACTTCAACAAAACATTTTGTTTAACGACAGATGCATCAAACGTAGCCTTGGGCGCTGTATTGTCACAGACGCACGGAGGACGAGATCTTCCGATAGCTTACGCGAGCCGTACTTTAAACGAAAGTGAATCAAAACTGTCCACTATTGAACGCGAACTTCTAGCTATTGTTTGGGCTACCAAATATTTCCGACCATATCTTTATGGCAGAAAATTTATCATTCAAACGGATCACAAACCACTTCAGTGGTTACAATCATTAAAAGATCCAAACTCAAAATTATATCGTTGGAAACTAAAACTCGAAGAATTTAATTTTGAAATAAAATATAAGAAAGGTCATGAAAACAAAGTCGCTGACGCACTATCGCGAGTAGAAATTAATTTAACAGAATCTGAAGACCCTGATACTATTATTAATGATTTAATAGAACAATTTTACCGCGAAAATGAAACATCGGAAAATGCATCTCTTATCGTAAATTTTGATGAAAATGAAAATTTAGATAATATAACAGAAGAATCTGAAACAAATTCCGTTCACTCTAATACTTTAGGAAATACAATAATCGAAATACCAATAGCAGACTCTCCAGTAAATTTAGGAAAAAATCAGATTATTTTAAATTTAGTTGATATTAATCCCGCGAAACCCAAAATCGAAAAACTGTTTAATAATACTAAAAACAGAATTATCGCTCAGATATCAAAGGAAAATTTCGAACAAGATATAATAAAATTAATTAAAGAATTCGTTGAACCAAAAGTTAAATATTATTTATTCTTTGAAACTGATTTTTATACCCAATTTTATGAAACCATGGTAAAATATTTTAAACATTCGGAATTAAATTTTGTAAAAACTACAAGTAGATTAATCGATATTCAAGATCCTGATGAACAAAATAGTTTAATAAATGATTACCACATTGGCAAAACAAACCACCGCGGTTCGGAGGAAACATTTAATCGAATAAAAAGATTGTATTATTGGCCTAATATGAAAAACTTAATTCGAATTCAAATTAATAATTGCGAAATTTGTACGGTATCAAAATATGATCGGAATCCTTTAAAACTCCAATATAACGTTACTCAAACACCATCTAAACCATTTGAAATAGTTCACATGGATACAATCACACTAGAAAACAAAAAATATTTAACTCTAATCGACTCCTTTTCAAAATTTGCGCAAGTTTATAAATTAAAAAAATGGTCAAGCAACTGAAGTCGTTAATAAATTAATTTCTCATTTTTCTCATCACGGGTTACCAAAACAAATAATAACAGATAACGGTTTAGAATTTAGAAACTCATTATTATCCGATTTATTAAAATTACACAGAATCCAACTACATTATACAGCTACTCAATCACCTCAATCAAACGGACCCATTGAAAGATTTCATAGCACATTAATAGAACATTTACGGTTATTAAATAATAGAGACGAATTCAAAAAAGACGCAATGGAAAAAAAAATTAAATATGCCGTACTCGCGTATAACAACACTATTCATTCCATCACACAACTAAAGCCAATCGAAATAATATCTGGACATTTAGATATAGACTCGCCCGTTGCAATAGATCTCAATAATCAAATCATAAATGATTATGTTGCAAAACATAAAGAAAGAGTAAAAATTTTGCATGAACAAATAAATCATAGGAATCAGGTAGCAAAAGAAAAATATATAACCAGGATGAATAAAAATCGCGAAGAATTGCCAAACGAAATCCCGGAAACAGTATTTGTAGCTAATAGGCAAAAACAATCAAAATTAAAAAATAAATTTAAAAAGGAAAAGATTAAAAAAATAATTAAACATAGTAAAACCGCTGTAATTGATAAAAAACATTATAACACGCGAGAAAAAATTCATTTAAAAAATATAAAACGACCGCAAAAGAAAGGACAAACGTACGATGTTGGTAGACCCCCAGATGAAAGAGCTGGACCGAGTCAGCATTCTTAGAACTGAGATAAAGCACTCGCACCGGACACATTCTTTCGCTTAAGACAAGCTATAATTACAAGCTATAATAATTATGTTTATTTAAAACTAATTTTTTTAATATTAGTAAATATTTTTTTTTTTGCTTTAAAATAATTTTATTTTTCTTTAAAATAAAAAGCATAAGAAATAATTTAATATAAATAACAATTTAATATACACAATAAGGTCGCTGGATACGACGATATTGATGTGAAAAGATGGCAGATAAAATGCCCAAACTATATAACAACAATAAAAAAAAAAAAAAAAAAATAAAGAATGATAAAAAGAATAATTATTGTTGATAAACAACATAACGAGTTCAGGGAATATGAACTCTTACTAGTTTAAGAGATGGCATTATAAGCCAAATTATGGAAAATATTTTATACAATAAAATAGTATAATTAAATGATTAGACTTTAATTTTTATAATTTAATTTTTAGGTTAGTATCAACTCTCACTGCAGGGATGATAGAAATAAAAAATGTTACTTCTAACCTCGGCGTCATACCTATCAACCTAGGACACGCTAAATTGCAAACATCCCAACACACAATAATACACTTCTTAGACTTAGGACCACTATTTACGGAATATCTTTTCGTAAATTGGCAATTTGAAAATTACCTAAATGAATCACATTATAACAATTCAGTATTAAAAGAATTAAAAGTTCACATTAATATAATTAACAGTACAAGATTTATAATTAACGAAAAAATAAATAATATTAAACTACATGATACCAGGAATAACCGAGTTAAAAGAGGATTAATAAACGCTTTAGGCACTATTATAAAAGGTATAACCGGTAACTTAGATGCGTATGATAAAAAAGAATTTTCTGAATTAATGAAAACTCTTAAAGAAAATCAGGACCAGATTGTTGACCAAATACATAACCAATATTCCATGAACAGTGATTTAATTACTCAATTTAATAATACGTTTAAAACCATACAAGAGAATACGCTGCATATTGCACGAAAAATTAATGATATAGGAACCGTAGTTAACTTGTTAACAATTAAAGAATTATTAGATCACATCCAACTTATTTTCTCTTTAATTTCTACTACTATTTCTGATATAGAAACTTCTTTAACATTTTGTAAATTAAATATTCTACATCCAGCTATAATTAATACAAAAACATTGTTTCAAGAATTAGAAAAGATAGCTCCACATTACAATAACAAATTTCTTTATCCATTTCAATTTAAATTTATCCTAGATATAGAACGCACAATATCTGTACAATGTGCTTTGCATGAAAATGAGATTATTTATACTTTAGCACTTCCAATTTTTGAAGAAACTGTTTATAGTTTGTATAATTTATACCCCATTCCATCTATTGTAAAGGATGAAATCATAACAATAATTCCAAAGTTCAAATATCTCTTAAATATTAATAACAACTTTAAATTTCTTAATCATCAATGTATCAAAAGAAACAGCATTCACCACTGTCATACAGCTGACTTATCTCACCACGATGACTTATGTATTCAAGATATTTTACAAAAATCATCCAGTGTAAATTGTCTTTACACACGTCTACATCAAGAAGAAAACCACATCGAAGAAATCCCAGGAACACGCTACATTCTCATAGCATTTTACAACCCGGATGACCTTCAAGTTCAACAAGAAAAAGAAACAGTAAACTATCATATGACAGGAATTTATTTAGTTAAAACAAACTTTAATTCAATTTTGTATCATAATAAAACTGTATTTTCATCCAGTCAAACTCATGGTTCTCTAACATTGTTTGATAAACAAACTTTAAATATTCAAGCCTCACAGCTTTTAAACACTACATTAGAAATTAAAAATTTAAAATTTCATGAATTACAAACCTCACATCTTTCACATCTTGTATCAACAAAACATACCTATAACTCTAACACTCTACACATAATTATTTTGTGGATAATTTTTATTTGTATTATCATCTTTATATTAACCTTTGTAACTTTTATTTATTATTTTTACAAAACTAGAATTGTAACTCATTTCACCCAAAGCAGTGAAATTCGTATCTAGGTGGGGAGGAGTTACACTATATATTTTTCCTTAGATATTTTTAATTTTAAGCTTTGACTCCTAACCATTGTAATCTATTTCTTAGAAACCCCTCGTGGGAACTTGCTCTCCTGTGAACTGTAATGTTAGCATAAAGCTTCCTAGAGAAGCCATTGTAACCCTTTATAAACCTCAAGAAATTTTGTAATTCCCTCTCAGTACATCCAGAGCCGTCTCCACGCCACTCTTCTTTCTGATATTGTAACTTTTATTGAATAAACTTCTTTTTTAAAAAAGTCTTTACTTTTAAATTGAAGATAATTTATATATATATATATATATATATATATATATATATATATATATATATATATATATATATATATTCGATTGTGTTTACAAGGCAAAATTTATCTAACGTAAATTAAAAGTAAAATGCATAAGGTGTAGTAAAACATATTTTATACAAACTCTTCGGGATGTATTATCAACCATTCCTGAACAAACTCATTTTGGGAGCGGAGGAGGGTTATAGCAAATATATAAATAAAATTTGAAGACGTGAAAAATATAGGAACAGAAGAGTATATTTCAGAAAATAAAATCTTGCCTGGACACCCTATTAATGAACCAAGTATTGCATACTTAGAAGTAACAGTTATAAATAATATTAAGTTAATAATATTTAAGTTGTAAGTTAAACATAAGATTTTAATGCATATATTTTTTTCCTTGCAATAATACGTTTCTTAAAATTTAATATAAGTGTTACTGTCGAAACGACTTATAATATTTTCACGAACACTTAGTAACACGTCTTAAAGTTTTACTGTTGTATGCTGACAAATAAATGATTCTCATGTCAAGTTCTTTTCGAACCTTTGGCTTTCTCCTAAATTTGATGTTCTAGGTTATTTTTTTCAAAACTGAACGTACAATTTTATTTGATCGTATTATCTTACTAATCTGTCATGTGATCCAATATGTGGATTGGTATTTGCGATAGTAACAGCTGTATGTGTTTCGAAAATGGGTGCACCTTGTTGATCAGAGATAACTTTACTATCTTATCAATGACACTTAACCTGCTTGTTATCTTCTCGCTAAAATGGCTTTTTCGCTAGGGGGAAAAAAAGAGCATCATATATATGCTGCTTTATTCAAATCTGGAAAAAATAACTTCTTGAAGGTTCTAATAGCGTCTTAGTATGCTGTAATTTATCTATACAGCAATACGGTGTATTAATTTTTAGTACCATTTCCAGGTGTTCTACTTCTTCAACCTTTACCATCAACCATTAGGTACCTATAGATCGTGTTTGCCTTCTAGAGAATTGCAGCTTTTGATGATTCTACCACAATGCTCCCCTCCACCCAACATTAGATTTAGGTAACCATTCGGCGCATCTAGTATAAATAAAATGGATTTCATTGTTAAATTGGGGGATTGACAGGATTGTAACCTGGCAATTGACCACGATTGATTTTTGATTTTGATTTTTTCAATCACCTAGAATTCTTTTTGTTACCTCTATCTTCTTTATTTTGAACCAAAGGTAAATCACTTCAATCTGCCCTATTTTAATTATTATAATACTTTTTGTATAATTTTGTTTGAAAGAAAAAATAAAAAATATTATTGAAGTAGGGATGGATATCGGCACCCGATGTATCGAAATATTCATATTTTCCTTCCGATAATCCGATATTTCTCTTGCGATACGTCGTTTTCTCTGTATTATAAAAATACAACATGCAAAATTTAAAAAAGTAACATAACCTTATAAAATCGATTTGAATAAGGGAATGTTTTTAATAATTATTGACCTTTTCCATTTTTATGTTTATTGGCCAGGAAATGTGTTGCTATTGTTTCACTTCAGTGTCAACAGATCAATTATTTTCTGGAGCAGGGCAATCTCACCCTCAAAGATTAAAGTAAGAGAGAAAAATTTGGAATAGTTACTTTTCCTACAATCAGATGACAACGATATGTGGAAATTGTGTTCCTATTTATGTTGTAAAATAAATTAAGGTCATAGCATTGAACCATCTGCTACTCTACCTCTGTTTCCACCCAAAATACCTTTATATTCCTACCAAGATAAAAAACACTCAATATATGTTGAAAGTTATTTTGTTAACTTCTGGAAAACCCTCTCACATCAGGAAAGTGTTAATAAGAAAATATCGAGCTTCTGATAAACATCACATTTTATTTAGATAGAAATGTTTTATTGAAATAATATTACAAGCTGCCTTACCTTAAGGCAATGAGATGACAAGAAATCGATTCACATGATATCTATTATTAAAATTCCTCAAATTAGGGAAGTGGAAATAACTAAGTGTGAATAAACGAAACACTAAATTCATTCTAGACGAATTTGATGAAGCATTGGTACGATTTTGTTTCATAAAATACTCGATGTTATTATAGTAATATCATTGTGGTGTGATTGGAATCTTTAAAGTTAAAGATAAATATTTTTGGTCACCGATGTATCGTGTATCGATATTCAGAGCTCAAAATACCGTCAATATGGAATACCAACATTTTTCTTACGATCCCTATATTTAATCCCGTATTAAATGTTTTTTTGTTTAGTTCCCATTATTTTTTTTTCTGGTTTTAAGATTTGTTGCTAAATCCTATACAACCAATTCCCATTTTTTGTATGTATTGAGTTTCATTAAGATGGATTACTTTACATATGTTTCCATTTTTTTTTTAGATATTGCTCGATTTTTTTTCCCATATAGTATGTATATAACATAGGCATACAACACTTCTCTCCTGAGAGCTGGTTTCTCCGAACGGAACTGACATCACTAGGGCATCGTGTGGGCTTAGGGACGCCTACCCGAATGCTAACTTACACCTTCCCAACCTGCAGCCTAAATATCTTCGTCTGGATTTATAATCACATGGAGAACTTAACGGATTCAGGTATTAACTGGTTTCCTAAGGGTCTGAAGGATTAATGTTTCAATTATTGCAAACCTCTGTAATTAATAAGATAATAGGTGGAGCACATTTACATTTTGTTTTTGGTACCCGTTTATTTTTTTAAAACGTAATTCATTATTTCATGAAGGTTTTCTATACGGAACTGGTTATTTACGAATGTGAACTATTGTGTTTGCTGGCATACAATTCATACGACAACTGGGCTTGACCATTTAAATAAGACTACCGAAAAACAAGGAATTGCTGGAATAGCTTATATTGTTATTATTATTTTCTCTGAGGATTTATTCTTACAATATTTCATCTTATAGCTGAAAAGTTTCTTAAAATTCAAAAACTGCTTTTTGAAACATTGTATAAATATACGAAATATAAGGAATAAATTTCTTGGAAATAAAAGGTGTCAGCGTTTTAACCCACCTTGATAAAATCTCTGACGTGTCCTGGACTTTTTATCATCATTTCCGGTCACATTTTTGCATTTGAGTAAAATATCTCTGTGAACTTTTCTTTATTTCATTTATATCCTAAGTCTGTTGTACTTTTTGAAGCGGAATTCAAGACATATAATATCTTTTGACCTAATTGTTACTTTAAATCAATAGTACTTTGTTTTCATTATTTTCCCATACAGGTGGTTTTAGCCCCATGCAACGTATCCATATGACAAATGGAGGTTAACCCGAACTCTACCCCGAAGATATCTCACCTTATGTGAGAATAAATGTGCAGTTCACTGTTTTGTTATGGTTTTGTGAACACCGAGTTATGAGCTCGGTAATCTGGGGCAGTGTTATAGTTTTATAAAATATAAAACTAACGTGTTGTTAGTTTTATATTTTATACTATAATTTATCGTATTAAGTATTGAAATTTCTATGAATCTGCTTTGAAATTAAAAATATATATAAATATAAAAAAAAAAAAAAATATAATAACAAAAGGAAATACAAATAAATACTTATCCTGGTCATATTTTATAATTTTACAATATAATCGGAAAAAAAGAATCTATATAAATATAAATAATTCTTGCTAGATAAAAAATAAACTGAACACTTATTACTAGTTAAAATAATAATAATATTCTATGATTTTTTTTTTTTGTATGGTTCGTTTGGTAAACCATAAAAAAGCTTAGCAGGTACAATCGACGTGAAGTTAACATCGAAATGTTAGGTTGTTAGCTTTGATAATAACCGAATATCAAAAAAAGTTTGTTGGATTTGATTTACCGGTAAATGTCCGAGGTACATACCGAGACGGTTATGGCAGGATTGGGTTAGGGCTTGTGGATTTAGATTTTTGATGAGAGGAATGGAGTGAGTATGTGATCAGAATGACACATCGAGCCTTTGGGCTTCTTAAATATTTTATTTTTTTATTTTAATTGTTTAGCAGCTTCGAAATATTTATTAATTTTTAAAAATGTAAAGAAATAGTTTCTAAAATATTATCTATTAAATTTCATATATATATATATATATATATATATATATATATATATATATATATATATATTTAATTGGTATATAATAAAATATAATTTTATTGATTATTACATGAATGTTTATTAAATAACAATATTCGGGACTTATAATTTGGATCAGAAACGTTGAGTGGTAAACACAATTTATTTTGGTTCAACAACTTATTCCTTATCGCTGCAGAGTTATGTCTCACTAATATACTGGATAAATGCTTTTGAGATAATTCTTAACACCATTTTACTAATTATATACTAATATATAGGTTGGGGAGGGGTATCTGTTGGTTCACTACCTCTTAAGCCAGTAAATAGCAATAATGGTAGACTCACTAAATGAATCTGCGATAGGAGACCTCTTGATAACCGTCGCACAGTGGGGCCAACCGTGAATCTAGCGGGACAAAAGTCTGAAAGCGATCGTATGAATAATTTAATATTTTTTTATCATCCAGAACAACTTGAAATGATTAAAACAAGGTTATTGAAAGGTTGATAAAACATTTAAAAATTTATTTGTGACTTGTTGTTTTATTAAGAAAAAAAAACTTAATTAAAAACAAAACCATTTATTGATTTATCGGTGATTATATAAATTGAATTTAAAAAAATGAATATACCTACTTTATGATAATAATGTCAATATTATGACTGTAAAAAAAAACACCTCTGTAACAACTAAAAATTTCTCTTCAGTAATAAATAAATAGAATTTATAATATATATAAATCAGGACAATGCGTTATCAAACTATAAGCTTTAGCAGAACTCAAACACATTATATTGTTTTTAACTGAAAAGAAAATTATAGTCTATAATGATTTATCATCGAGATTATCACTATCATCACTATCTTGACCACTAAGTAAGGGTACCATACTCGTATCTGCGTCTGATATAGCAAGCAAGTTGAGAAGATTGCTACCGAAAGTCGTAATTTCCACTGGTAGTGGTCTGTATGAGCTAATTAAAGAATGAGACGAAATAAACAAATTATTCATAATGTCAGTGTTGGTTACTCTGCGAGACATTTTCCAAGGAAAATGTTCCCTGTATCTTTTTATTTCTTTGTGTTCGCTTTTTTGACATCCTCTGTGAGTTGCCCGATTGCAAATTTTTGAATTATATAATTGACCAAATATATTTTTTCTTCCTGGGAACTTTTAAAACTGAAACCTCCAGCTCGTAACGCTTCAGCCAGTGCCAATCGCGCAACTGAGAGTACTCCGCCTAAAACACAACTTTTGGTGCTACTGATAAACGGGCAGCTAAATACAATATATTCACTAAAATTAAATGTCCCCAGATACACTGAAACATAAATTGAGACCTAC
The DNA here is from genome assembly GCA_003667255.2 of Euschistus heros. Taxonomy (NCBI): domain Eukaryota; kingdom Metazoa; phylum Arthropoda; class Insecta; order Hemiptera; family Pentatomidae; genus Euschistus; species Euschistus heros. Next base: position 1,903,619 of record RCWM02000023.1, read on the forward strand.
GTTCACCTACGTAAAAGTTTCAGATTAAAACATGAGTATGTTTTTTTACTTGGGGACTACTTAATTGGCGTACCGTCTCAGTATCTAAAATGCAGTAAAATTAAAAATATAATGTACGAATACTTACTATTTTGAATGCGATTCATTGTAAAATGTAAAAAAATAAGAAAACTTGTTACAATGTTCACTGTCGAGTGCTTGAAAGAATAGTTACTTAATTCTCAAATCGTGCGGGATTAAAGTTGTATTAGTTCCTTATTTATTAAAATGCTTTATTGACATTTCCTCAGCCTGATTCACTCCGTTTCATGTCTTCCAACATTTAACCTGTTAGATCAACCACTTTCTGCATCAAAAAATCAACCTTCATTTTTGGACTTTTGTCCCGCTAGATTCACGAATGGCCCCACTGTGCGTCGGCGGTAGGCAAAAATGACCAACAGGCTCTTTTGCATTTCTAGTTGCTCTCCCCCACTGTTATTTATTTTTTCCTATATTGTGTTTTTCACAATGCTGTTCCTGGCAGTATTGAGCATTAAGAATGGATAATTATTGTATTAATGTACGTGCTATGACAGCAAACACAAATACTATTGATTTTATTCTTTATATTCTTACTAGTTAGACATCTCGAGGGAGAACATTGTCCTCTTCTGCCCCCATGTCCCGTATTCTCCTTAGAACAGGTCCTTCTTCCTCAAGTGGGTTGGACCTAATAACCTATTCCTTACTTTTGTTAACAATGCCTGTTCCTTGACTGAAGGTTAAACCTCAACTCAATGAAGGGACACCTACTCTGATCAATAGATGATCATACTGGGATTGCCTCCTAGTTTGAGGCCGATGTTTCATATACTTTCAAATAAATTCCATAATCAATAAATCGCTTTGCCCATGTTTTAGATCAGACGAGTGGAAAGCCTGTGGTCTAAATATATGAGCACGGATAAGGTGGGCGTTAGCAGCTGTTACTTTCGTTGAGGTCTGCGAGGAGATTCCATTAATTGTCTACCGTAGTGGGTGGTAGTGAATGAGCCTGCGGTCTGAATGAACCATATCCCACCCACAATCATTCAATAGCTGAGGTCAAATAGATAATTATGGTCGCTGACATCAAAGGTCTTCCTTCTAAATTTCAAAAAGTTTAAATGAAACTAAATCGATTCTGAAGTTTTGTTAAACTTCAGATTTATCTTTAAATATAATACAGGATGATACCAATAATCGTAATTGTTAGGTTGTAGAATTTCACGCTATTTAAAAAAAAAAAAATCAGTAAACATACAATATTCTCCTTGCATTCACAATCCATCTTACCTCGGATCATGTAGAACACTCCTCTTCCACCTTTCTCATGATTGACAGTTTCTAAAATGAATGGTAAATTTCATTCAGACACAAAACAGAAGCCTGAATTCACAGTTTTATTTTCTTACAGGTAATTTTAGATTATATATTTCATTATGTTTTCATCTTTCATTTCCATCTCCTTCTTTACAGATATTATTTATTTTTATGTTTTACTATGTTTTATAATAGAAACTATTCGTTATTTCAATGCTGCTTCCTATACAATTTTATTCCTATATTATGCATATTTCACCGGTGACCTGGTTGGTCAAAAGCGATACGTTTTTGGCGTTGCGCGTATTTTGATAGTTTGATATTAGGAGAGTAGGATCAGTTAAGAGCTGAACTCTTAGTAAGAATACTAAGTTATTCTGTTTTGACAAGGAGGCAGGTTCTAATGAGTAAGCTACTTTTGATTCCGATTCTCATAATACGAAATAAAACATTTTAACCTGGATTTGACCGACCTTGCTCGATCCCTCTCGGCTGTTCAAAATTTTGGCATAAATAAAAAAAGTCACGTTTAAAAACCTCTACTTTTAAATGTAAGAGCATTTTAGCTCAACTGGTCTTACTCGCAGCGAATTTGTTTTGGGAGGCTTAACGACCTTATATACTTCAACTACAGCAGGAAGGACTAAGGGTTATTCTATAGGTTACCAACTAATTCTAGCCAGGGTGGGAAGGTCAAGATTGATTTCCTAACTCCACCATGAAATAAATTTTAACCCATGTATGTGAGATTCGAACCCACGACCTCCAGTACCGGCATGTCTTGACCCTCGCCCCAACTCGCTCGGCCAAAGAGTCCCTGTCAAAAATTTAATGGAAATTATTTTTTTTTATATAATACATTGATATTTTATACTTAGAACAACTAAACTGGTTAGAATGAAAAAGAAGAAGAAAAAAAAAAAACACGTTTGAAACTCCTATTTTTTCTCAACTTTGTTGATAACGGATAATCAGTAATTGTTAATTTAATTTAAAATTATAAAGGTAATCTGAAAAGAATAAAAACCGATGGTCTAGGGCAATCCCTAAAACATGTTCCATGTTATTCTGTATTTAGCCGACAGGGTTCTTTTTTCCTCTATCATATTATAATGTAAATCTGTATTTATTTTTTCTTCCTGTTATATTATAAAAATTCATAGCATAGGTATGAATTTAATTTCTTTATGAAGGGTTATTCTCAGGGGAAATTGCTCTAAAAATGTATATACTATTATGATCGTTGAAATGCAACTTCCTTTACCTGAGAAATCGTAAAAGGATCGTAAACCCTTGGTCCAGATGTCCCCCCAGCAGTTGATTACCATCGTTGCATTTGTTATTACCATCATAAATACATCTAGTATAGCACTCATTCTTGTTTTAAGTACATTTTGTACATATGGGGTGAGGTACCATGAACTCCGGTGAAATGGTGCTTGAAGAAAGGTTGATGATTGCAAGTCATTAAGCAATTGATTCAAACTTAAAATTGACAATACTTGTAACTGACAATAAAATACTTCTTATAGGCAATAATTGTCCCACTTTTTCTAATGCTGCTCTTATCCAGTTGCTAATGTCCAGTCTGTTTCTGGCGTTTGGTATAATTCACTCCTCGAGCGTCTTTTACGTCCTCCATGCATTTGTTCCTTGATCGTTAAATGATTTCTCATTTTTCGTTTTTAAAACCCACATTCTACATTACCAAATTGTTGTTATTTGTACTTATATATTAAAACTGGGGCAGAAAGGACGGTATATCCTTCCGGTTACCATCCTATTCTAGGGATGGTGGGAAGGCTGAGATCCTTTTGCTGAACAAGCATAAAATAAGTATTAACCGGCTCACTAGGAATCGAACACAAGAACGTTTGTACCGGGCGCTCTAAAATATTTGCCTCAGCTTGCAGGGTCTTTATGAACCCTTACTTTACAAATGTTGCAGTGGATTTTTCTCTATGTATTTTCTTGTAGCAATACCAGTTCTCATATATGATTTTTTTTTTCTCATTGACTATGAAGCCGAATTGTCTCGCTGCCATTTCAAAAGAAGACAATCATCTTTTAGTACTGTTCCGATCTTGTCACATTAACAGGATCATAGGTGTATCTTCAGAGTTTTACTACGTTTGAAAAATAGTGTAAGTACTCTGATTTTTTAAATTTCTATTGCCTCGTTGAACAACATGCTTAGAAACTTAGTTTTGCGTCAATATAGCAAAATATACATGGTAACACCAAGGTATTCCCACTACACTCATTTTGCATGTGAGCGGTTCGAGATTATTGAAATTATGTACATTTAAGAAAAAGAAGATTATTTCAATTATTAATGTTGCATTTTCATGCCATAGACTAACTTTAATTTCATAGTAGTGATCATTCAAAATGACACCCAAGAAGTAACAAATTATCGATAGGGATAAGCATAATAGTATAAGCAGGGATAGGCATCATCACACAATGTCTTTTCATAGGACTTCAAATATTCTATTAAATAAGAAAATATGTTGATGGTAATAATTTACAAAACTTTTAGTTGAAAAAATATTTATTGACAATGAAGTAAATTCTAGGGCTTGAAAACTACGCTGCCATGAAACTACGCCCAATTATTATAAATATAATTTTTTAATAATAGAATTAATGTTGGGAGATATTATAGCTCATTTTAAATATAAAAAAGTATCAATTTTTTTTTTTTTTTTTTTTTTTTTTTTTTTTTTTTTTTGTGGGAGGGAAGAGGAGTTTAACGTCTTTATGTATTTAAACGTTTCAGGAAAGCCTAGTTCTAAAAGTTACCCACCTATTCTAAGTAGAGTGAGAAGGATGAAGTTTATTCCGTAGTTTAGGATGAATTTTTTTCTGTGGACTATCAGAGCTATGGTACTACGAATTTATGAATGAAAAATAAGAAACATACAATAAAGTAGCAACGGATTAAAATTGATGTAGATGATAATGAGACAGGTAAATAGAAATAAGAATGGTAGAAAACATAAATATAAATATAACTGGTTGTGGTAAAAAAAAATAATAATGTAAATAAAAAAAGTAATAAATAGGTAGTATTTTCTACAATTCTTGATATGAATGCTCTTTGGAAATTGTTATGGTCATAAATAAAGATCCTATAATAAAGATTTGTATCCATTACGCTAGACTTTCTTCTTCATTCATGAGAGCCTAGCTCCCCATTCATGGCGAGTAGTGTGGGCGATGGTGCATAATGTGGACAGAGGCCATCTAGAGAAACAGGTTCCATCAATATGGTCATAATATGCCATAGCGGAAGTATTGCTAAATATGTTTCCACTTAGGATCCGAATCTGTAAAGACCATTTTTTTAGAAAATAGCAAACATTTAAAATAATGTTAACAACAAAGAAATTTGTCTATCTTATCATTGTCTGAAATGGTCCATGGACAAACAAATATTAGAATCATGATATAGATAGTATAGGAATGAAAACATACATGTATAAGTAAATGTTACTGTGCATGTTGATGAATAAATTTCTAATTTTAAAGAATTTTATCATTTTTTTATTTAACTTGGTTTTAATAAAAAAAGAGTGCTTAATCTTTAACTTCAGTACAATTTACATGATCTATTAGTTTCTTCTCCATGCTCAGGAATATTCTTTTGTTTGTTTACACACCTGAATCGATAATACTTAAAATCAATTTGATATACCTCAGCTATCGTCATACAATGAAATAGAATGCAACCTCAGATCTTGCTTAGGTATGGTCACTAGGCGGTAACCCTTCCTTTCCTTCCAAGCTTGGCTGTGCTGCTACATTAGAACATCATTTCTTCCCACACTTCAAATATTTGGCTTTGTTTGATCTAGTTCCTTCATTGCTTCTTACTAAACTATTATGGGTTGTTCTTTCATAAGTAGCAATTATTAAAATGTATTTAAGAGGGACTGTTTTTAAACACATATCGACACTATCTGAAAATCTCAACATGTTTTTTTCAAGTCTTTTTTTTTTCTTGTTTCATTTGATTTCCATAATCCGAGATACATCATGAAAAGTGTAGGAAATGTGCTGATGAACTTTTGCTTGTCAAATAAGAAGTAGTCTGACTTGGGCTCTTTCTCTCTAATGAGATCAATATTTTTTTACTTAAGCTCTGGATGAATCCATAATCATGATACACATTGACCATCTGAATTCTGTTTTGGATATTTTTTTTTAAATTTTCTCATAGACTCTTAGGAATAATATTTCTGAAGCAAATATCTGTACCACGTTTCTATAATTTTAAAATTGCTAGGAATAAGTAGGATTGTCTTGTAGTTTAATACTACTAACAGTCCAGTATTAGTTTCTTTTAATTTTTTTTTTTTTAGTTTTATTACATTTTTATTTTTATGACATTAGAGTGAATTTGAAGTTGATACATCTATCACATAGCTTAAAGTCACGAATTAGGTTATTTAAGTAGTTTTCAATGCTACTTAAATTACTCCTCGTAATTATGATGATTACCGTCTCTTTGATTTTTGTATACTTATTACTATAAAACAATTCTTTATAGTTTAGATCTGAATACTGTTAAATATATTTTAAACTGTATCGATGTGTTTTGTGAATTTTGATCATAACTATATGGACATATTAAAACGAAACAATCTTAAGTTTTATATCAATTTAAATATCTATTATGCTAAAACTTGTGAGTTTCTCTCTAATTTTTATTTTTATTTTTTTGTTTCTATCAAACCTTAAAGTAGGATCGATTTATCACATTGACCGTTCGGTGTTCTGCATTCCGGGCAAAAACCGCAAGGACCTAATCAGATACCGCTCTTACTTTATGATACCACTTTCCGCCCGAATATACCTGAGTGACATTTAAGTTTTCAGCAAATTGTTTATTCAAAATTCCTTTCCTTTGAATATTTTTATGGTCTTCACAAAATCGTCACTGAGTAACATGGAATACAAATTGAACATTATTATGGAAAATCGGATCAGGCAAACCAATAGTTCTATGATTATTTTAAATGCATACAACCAATATGATTCTATTTTGTTTTTTGGCAAAAAAAGTACAATTTATTATGTGGATTGAATAAACATACGATATTCATCGATAGTAATAACGTTTGCTACACGATTCCAACGGTTTTGTACCTCTATCCACTTGTTTACTAAAATATAGTAGTTCCTACTCAATTATCGTTACAATCTAATGCTATAGTATTATTATTTTTTTATTGAGTTACTAAATAATATACTATTATATGCATATATTTAAAAATACAAATATTTTTTATTATATTATGATATATTTAATGCATTATGTAATTAAGAATTTTTATTTAGTGTTTGAACGAAAAGTGTTTTGGAAAGGAAAACCAATGTTCCTCAAAAACTATAGAAATAGGTGTGGCACTTTTTATTTTATTGTATTCGAAAATCATGTTTTTGTTGCACGCCCCCTTGAAATAATTAAATCACTGATAAAGGTATTCAGTGAAATCAAACCTCTGGAATTAAATTCATTTTCCAAAATTTCAGTCATTCTATGATTGTATTTTTGACATCAGTTGTGGTTTATATAAAATTCTGTTGTAAAATTTTTTTTTCCGTCTGTTTGGATTATGATTTTACAACCAAAAATAATTTTGTGTTTGATTTTTTATTATAAGTTTAATGAAAAACTAAACCGTGATAAAAATATGATTGAATTCAATATAGTAAAAAACTACTAAATAAATAGTGAATTCTACAGAAAAATACTATTCTACGTTTCAAAAACCTACATGACGGTAAAAGATTTAATAAAAACCAAAAAATACATTGTTTTAATTATTAATTAAATACTTACCTAATGAATAGAAAAAAAGTCAAGGTTTTATGCATTTATTTTAATAAACAATTATTTTAACAAAGGAAAATTATTTTGAACCTTGCTCTCGTTTATTTAGTATTTGAACTTTGTACACCAAAATTTCACTATTTTTTGAATTTATTAATTAAAAAATATATCAGTCTGTAACAAAAAGTACTAAGGAACATTTAATATAATTTGAAACTTTAGTGTAATGTTAATTAAATCGTTGGTAGATAAAAAAAAAAATGGATAATAATAATAATAATAATAATGTTCTTAATTCACCCAATACAAATTTATAAATTTTTTTTTGAAATTTTCAAATCATTCCAGTTTAGTTAGATCATTTCCACTCGCAGATTGGCAGTGGACACGTGACATTTATAAAATGTGACAAACGGAATCCTAAATGTTCTAAGTGCTTTAGGTTTTAGCAATTCCTGCACAACGGTTTAAATATTAAGATACAACAGGCAACAGCATAAACATAACAATGTTTATAGATTATTAATTTGAGGTAAATGAATGATGAATGTGTATTATACACCTCTTCATAGTTATGCCAGATTCGGCTAATTGTGGGCGCTGTGCTGCTCTTCTTGCTGTGAAGATAAATAAAAAATATACATATGTTAAAAAAAAAAATTAATTCTTGTGATTGTTTTAGTGAGCAGATCTCCTGATTGTTTCACGATACTATATGATAGGATACTACTTAAAAAAATACCTTCTAATATATATATATATATATATTTCTTTTTTTTGTTGTTCTTTCTTTCCTAATAAAATTGCTATACTTTCGAAAAGTGATTCAATTCCTATACATTGGCTGTTACAGAAAATATAAAATGGTATGGCAAGGGAGAGTCCTGACTACCGATAAAGATCAGGTACTATCAGCAGCGATCGGATCTTTAGCCGAAGTATTGAGGTCAGCCTTGTATAACTATCCTTTTCCTAGTGGTTGAGCTCTCTCCAGCAACTTTTGCATAGTAAATTCAATTCCCTCTATATGTGACTTTTCGTAGCGTTTATACAATTATTTCAACTTTAAATGGTATTTCCATACTAAAAACTTTCTGAAGCCTTGGTACAGTAAATGTATTATTGCATATTAAAAAACCTGTGCCTTAGCAATCTATACATTTTGTTATGTCTCCGTATTTTATCATTCATTTTACTATTTCTCGGACTGTATTCTTACGGGACTTGGTCCAAGAATAAAATTATTTTTCGTTTCTATTTTATTTTATTCAATTCTATGTTTATATATTTTACAGATATTTTTCGATTTAATTGTTCTTGTGACACTCATCCGAGCCTCTCCGAAAATTGGTGACTAATTCCAGCACAGAAATATTATTAAATAATAGGATAACCCATTTTCTGAAAAATATAAAACTTTTTTGGATACTTTATGTCAACTTTTATGGGAAATTACTTAACACGAAAGCTATTTAGAACCGTTGCATTTACATGACCGTTTAAACATCACTGTCAGTTATATAATCAGGTAGTTTCAATAGATAAAAAGCCAACCAATTTCAGTTTATTCCTGACCACACTCCTTTATAGTGATGTCTAGACCTCTAGCATCAAGTGTTAACTCTTCCTCGCGCCCAACAGTTAAGTTAATAAGATTCCTTAACCTCACATATTATAATATACATAAAACGCATTCAATAATATACTAATTGTATACTTCACTTATTCTTAAATTGTTTGGTTTTAATAGATTCTATATCATGCTTATATATATTTTTATTTTTTTTATTATAAATTTACCATAATCCTATTATTAACAGTAACCGACTTTTCATAGTTGATTTATATCTGGAATAAAAGTAGCCACATGTTCAAACTTTTTTTCTAAAATAATTTTATTCTGGGACAAAGTCCCTTAAGAATAACAGATAAGTGCAGGTATAACTAAATTAAATCTGGTTAGAGACATAATGAGATACAAAAGAAAAGAAAAACAATAATACATTAATGACACTATGTACCTAGATAATATTTAAATAAAAAGAAAAGAAAATAAGATAACATTCTACTGATTAGAGGAGATAAAATTAAGTGAGAAAAAAATAAAATAAAATGATATAGAAAAATCTTTTGGTACAATGATATGATTTGTATGTACAATAGAAGTACTGAATGTTATATTCATGGAAAGTTAAATTTTTATTAAAAGGAATCTCAATTATTCCAGAACTGAATCCAGCAATGCAATAATAATTTTTGACTACGTAGTTAGATAGTTAGCAAGCGTCAGTCTGGATGAGAGGAGGTATCGGAAATAGCAATATTTGAATGTTTTCAGGGATTTAGCTTGTCTGATGTGAGGATGGGTGGAGTTCTAGAGGATGGGTGAGCGGAAAACGAAGGAGCGTTGGAATGTTGAAGTTCTATGGGATGGGGTATACAGATCAGAAAGACGGGATCTCGTATGTATTGGATTGACTGCAGATCTGAATTGAAGCTTATTGTAAATATAAAAAGGTTGAAGGGTATTGATAACCTGGTATAGGAATGTTCCATGGAAATATTGTTTACGGAAAGTGGGATTGAGCCAATTAGTGGGGAATAGAGGTGGTGATAATATATTAGTATATTTGTATTATACTTTTGTGATAATATATCTGAGGTATTTGCTCATTCTTGTTCCGAAATTTATTTTTTAAATGAAACTTGTTATATTTTGGTCCTAATTCGCTTAAAATGCACTTTTGTTTAATAGTAAATCTTAGGTTTATATAACGTTAACTAATTTGGAGTCTCATTTTCCTATACACATTGATTAATGGATATCAAGTTATGAATTATTTGTTATTTTTTCCGTATATCTTTTAAACTTTTTTAAATCAAGATGATTATTCATTTTTTAGCTTCTAGTTTGTACATATTTATAGTTACCGTTACTCTAAAATAAATAAGATTTATTCGTAAAACCTGTTTTAAACTATCAAACAGGGTGTTGTTATGTTACGCACAATAAATTTGACTTTAGCCGGGCCAGTCCTTGGTCTTTGTGATCAATAATAATAAAGACAATATATCAAAAAACGTTGTTTATATCATCGCATGAATTATAATTAAATGTTATTAACTCAAAAGGTTCAACCGTTTTCTTCCGTATCCAATTTGTATATGACGAGAAACCGGTTTCAAGACCTGCCTTAATTTTTATCTCTTTTTAGAGTGAACCACATTAAGCGATTAGCACCAAGTTGGTTCTTACATCAAAAATAAAATTTATAATTCCATTTTATTTATAAACCTCTGTTTTTATAGCTTTTTTTTTTTTTTTTTTTAATTTTTCTCAATACCTTTTTTTCTTTTTCATCCCTAAAAATTACAACAAAATATTAAGACTACTTTTATAATGAAAAATTGAAATAATTTTTAGTTCACACAAGTCGCAATCCATGACGTTTCTATTATGTTACAATGTTGCATTTACATTTACAGATAACCGCCACTCAAAATTTTATGTACTTATTTTTATTAGTTTTACATTTTTTTTATTTATTTATTTTTATTTTATTCGACAGATTATATTTTTTAACCATATAAATCAAGTAGAAAGATTTAAAAATCTGTGAAATCATCATCTGCGATTTCATTAAATAAAAATCCTTACTAATTCAGGAACTTAAACAGTTTTTAAATAGTGTTAAATTGTCTTCTTTCAATCTAAAATCAGAGATGGCCTCCATTTGCATTTGTTGTTCCACGAAGAACATTGTTCAGGACATAAAGATGCAGCATTAGAATATATTAATATATCAACCATGGATGAAACTTGTTCTCAGTTTCATCTCTCTAACCTAAAAAAAAAAAAAAACTATTAGGTTGAAGAAAACTAGTATGGTAAAAATAAATTATAGATATGATTAATCAACTCAAATATAAACTAATCGTTTTTAGGACACCACATTGTTATAAAGAATCATTCGTTTCTAACAATGAATGACTTTTAGACCCTGTGAAGGTCGTAGAAATACTTCATTTATATTTTTTTACTCATAGTAGAAGTATTTCGTTTCATCATTCGATGATGTAGTGATTACAGGGAGTAAAACCAATGCGCTCCTAAGATCTTTTGAGGAGTATATGATTAATAATCGAAAAACTAAATATATTGCAACGACCTAAGAGGAGAGAGGAAATAGATACATTGAGATTGTTGAATACCGTTCGACAGAATTTTAAGGGAAAGGAAAATCTTTCTAATACTATATGCCCAACTAAAAAAGATTAGAATCATTGGCGGATAAAAACTAATGGAGAGCTAAAGAAACTTTATGCATCCCTAGATAATGTAGCCAATATAAAGAGGGGCCTGGAAATCTCCAGGTCAGAGGACCCTCGATTGAAGAAGGATTGATACGTTTCGACTTCGTTAGCTGGATAATGTCGAGGACGATCTTAGGACTCTTTGTGTTAGAGGGTGAAAAAGGGCTGCTTGTTTCACCTGATTGATATACTGTTGAAACTTGATTTCAAGTTAGGTGAGATTGAAGCGCCATATTTGATAGGGATCTCGAAGAATCATCCGATTTGGCAGCTTGATTGTTAAGCTTTCTGCTCGATATCAGTTTATATTCTGATAAAATATGCTTTGAATTATTTTTCATCATTGGCTATACTGTTAAAAATTGTAATTCATATTTATTATTCCTATTATTGTATTACAATAGTGTAATACTGGTATCCAAATTATATTTAAAAAATAGCTAAAATGTTATATATAAATTATAAATCTCAATAATTTCTTTGTTTGCAGAAATTTTTCTTATTTTCTTAGAGTATAACAGATCAAACATTCTACTTTAAAATAATATTTTCAACACGATGGGCTGTAATGTTTTTGAATTTAACAAAAACTGGAATTAACGTAATGGGGATCGAGGAAATGGAAATCCATCTGAAAATTGGCCCTATCGTCGAAGGATTCGTGATGCAGCCGGGAGTTGTATAATCGGAGAGGCTTATTAAGTGACTACTGTTACTAATTGATATCCACTACTGTTTGTGGCTAAGTTCTTAAATTACAGAGGTTTGCCCAATGGCAGTATCTCTACCAGCTCATTACTGAGGTTCGTGATCGGAGATTGTTTCTTGTGGGGGTAATCTTTTGTAATAAAACAGGCCAGAGTGTTAGACAGATACTTGTGGTGCATTGTTGATGCCCGGTGGAACTTTTATACATTCTATATGCATTATAGTCATTCGAATAACTTTTTTATTTATACGACTGATATTGATTAAATTTTCTAAAAATTGGATTTATTAATGTAAATGTATTGCTTAAATTTTAAATTTTTTCTGTAATTGTTTATTGATAGAATTATATCGTTATTGGATGCCTTTTCATGATTACTCTAATAACTTTAGATTATGAGACATCTTTTTTAAAATTTGTTGGAATATTTATTAAAAGTTATACTTTGATTGCTAAGATACTAGAGTGCTCTCACTCAGCCTTCACTGGGTGTCCACGACAGTGACGTATCTAAGAGAGAAGCGCTGGGATCTCCAAACGTATAGGGAAAGGCTTGATTAGGAGATCCCTAGACTGTGTGTAATTTTCTTATATTAAATATGAGTATTTTTTAATAAATTTTATAAATTGTACAGTCATAGGCTCTTTTTTCTTTTCTCTTTCTTTATTTCCTATTGTAAATATTGCTTGAATGATATCATAACCGTCCATATTACTTATTACCCTTAATTTTGGTAGATCTTAATATTTACTCAATAAAAGCTTAATGTATTTTTAAAAAATCGCTATGATAAAAATCTGTTTTTAAAATTTGAAATTACTTCTTAGTTACTGAATTCACTACACAACAATCTCATTGCATGAATGTTCGGAGTTTCATCAATAGTCCTTCCGTTTCAAGGACTAATATCCAACTGAAATTGTGTAATTAATTATCAATCGTAATAAAAAAAAATACATAACGATGTTATATAAATGTCTTATATATCATTGTATTTATATTACATCTTCACTTATTCTGGTATCCATTCTTAAGAAGCTTAAGGCGTGGTATCTGAGGTAGCATTTAAGGTGACAATTTCTAATCCTTAAACTGCTGTTATTAGTTAGCGGCGGAGTGAGAAGCCCGCAGATGAGACCCGTTACTTGGAGCTGTGGATCGGCAAATTGGCCGGTGTATCGGTCGGCCGGTACTCCATTCTCCAAACCAGTCGAGCCAGCATAATTAGTGCCCATCAAGGAAACCTGTCATTTAAATGGAGCTTCCATTTCTTTTAAAATTGGCCTCTTCAAAACTGGCAGACCAATTGACGCTATGATGGTCTGTATTAATACAACCGACATAGTTGTTGTGTTTAGAATATGTGGAAGTCCAATTACGTAGCTGGATTCAGTAGGCTGTAAAAATTTAACGAATCTAGTAGTTGTTTAGATGTATTTAAAAAAAAAAATAATAAAAAAGTTTTCAGAGCCATTATTTGCTGTAGCTTTACTTCTAGTGTTTTTAATCGGATGCTAAGTCGGCCCACTGTTTGGTGTGTAAGGGTTTGTGAAATATAACTAATTATTTGATTTTTTACTATAACCCTCGTACATGGTATATATTATTTCCCCTTTGACGTACTTAATCATTCCTTTTGAAGCTATCTGAACCCGTTTTAGCATAACCCATTTCGGGCATATGGAATTCGTAGTAATTAGCTTGATAAGTGATCGAGACCCACCATAAACGCTCTGTATGAAAAAGGAGTGTTTCGATTTTTTTCCTTTTTAGTATTCACTTATTTACTTGAGGCGGCTCTTGTCTTCTTTAAGGGTTAGAATATCAAAAGCATCCTCTGGCTCTAAAAGTGTCGTCTGGCCATGCTTTCACACCTGAGGATAGTTAATTTTTATAAAAATAACTTGTAATGATTTTTCAGGTGCTAAGTAACCTCAACTCTTGCCTCTATATTCAATCATAATTGAAATATGTACGAAATATATTTCATATATAAAATATACACGAAACTAACTTAAAGGGGAACTCTCAGAAAAAATCATAAGCCTGTAATCAACTTTCAAAACTTTTATCGAGTAAATGAAAAAAAAAAGAGTAACATTTTAAGCGTAACCTTCTATGTAAATAATAGTAAACACGGAGATCATTGTGATCATTATGGTTCAAAAATGAGATTAGAGAAAAAAATGAAAAGTTTGCCTGCATGAGGTGTTAGATAGCGACAAACCTTCAATGTAATCCCAGATAATTGGCCAGGACTTTAAATGTATACTAGTAAATTTTGGAACTCTGCATACCACCTACAAAAGCAATCATAAAAACATTTTAAAACTATTTTTTTTAGTAAATTTATTATTTATAGTACCAAAGAGTTTCTTGCTTAATCCTTTCTCATTCTTCGTACTTTGGTATTCTTTTATATTTGAATCATATTTAATCTTATTTTATTCAAAGATATTCTGTAGAAAATTCTTTAAAATATAGATTTTCTTTACTTTATACTTTTTATATGTTTTTCATTGGAATCAGGAAACGTTAACATTGGGTTGACTAAACTATATATTTAGAAATGTCAACTCGTTCTGTGACAAAGTTTTAGAAAGACACTGTTTTGGATTAAGGGAAATCAATAGGCATATAATATGTATCTTGTATTCCTGCAGTGTTTATAAATATTTTGTTTTACAAAATAAGTTTTCCTGACTTATTATAAATTCTTGATCCAAAAATGTTGAGCACTGGATTATTTTCTTATTAAGAGAGCGTCTCTCAGTCCTTCATAAAGTCATTTATTTAGAGTTTTCAGGAAATACATTTTTCAGCAGGTAATAAAGATCTAAGAGAAAAGGGTTTTCATTATATAGTTAAATTTAAGTACCTCGGGGTTACGGTACTAATTAGATATTATAGAGATTACGAAGAAATAAAAGTTTTATATCGTAGAAGCTTGAAAGTCACGGATTTATAAGGCTGTTGAACTTCTTATACCCCTCTATGGAACCGAAGGATTTTCGCTAACGATGTATTAACTTTTATAAAAATTAAAACTAATGCGTAAATTATTATTATTATTATTTTTTTTTTTTTGCAGAAAATTGCAGATTTGGATTTGATCGATTTGTGTAGACATCGACACTTATATTTATATATGCAATTGCTACACTATCTCTTCAGGCCCTCATTGCTAATAAAAACTAGGTCAAAACTCTCAATTAAGATTAAAGGTAGGATAACTACGGTAATATTGAACGATTGGTCCACCAAATTACTGAAACTCTTTTCACTCTTCCAGATCGATTCCGGTGCTTCACTTACAGTTTGAGCTTTATACATAACTCTTTTCTATTATCTCACCTGTAAACTTCCATTTCTAAAATTTCAGCTTGAAATGTGTTGTTTAGTGTGTGGCTGATATTTCATCAACATTACTTTCTACATGGATATATAATTTTATATATTGATATTTAGTTATTTTCTCTTTCCTAATGTGAGATATTTTCTTTGTACATATTTTTTTCATTCTATATATTGCGTGAATAGACATTTTGGCATATTTCCATAAGGTGAGAAAAATTGCAATATTAATGATTTAAATTAAATATGTAAAAATTTATGGCAAGTTTGATATTTACTTATTTCCACTTCCCTAATGTGAGAAATTTTACTCGAAATTTGATGTATTTTCTTGTCTCCATTATCCTAATTAGGAAGTTAATTGTTTTTTAAAGCTCCTATAGCAAAAAAAAATAAAAACTTTGATAAAATCTCGATTATAAGAGGGTTGTGAGAAAAGCAGTTGTTTAGAACCAAATAAATCATTATGAGTCACTATCTAGTGATGGAGCTCTTTAGGGTTTAAGGAAGTTTATCAGAATTTAACAACATTGCTTAAAACACGGATTTTTTGTAGCAATATAAACATAAATCGAAAGGAGGTAACAATTTATAAGAAGGTATTTTGAATAGGAGGTATTTTGGGGTGGAATAGTGGTTCTAGGTCGATACCAACATTGCTCTTCCTGAAATGTAAACATGCAATTCCTTCAGAATTATTACGGGCTCATTTAATGGCTGCATATTATTTTAAGAAATGTATACAAGTGTCTATTTCTAGAGCATTCCAGAATTTCCTCGTAAAGCGGATAACAGCCTTGCATTGCTGACATGTGAAGATATTTACGATGGAGGTACTCGCTGGAGACGCCTACGATCTGCCTCCGTTACCTCCGTACTGTAAAATAAATGGGGACCTGCTCCTCTTTACACCCCACGCTTCTTATGCATTCTTGTATATTAGCATTTCCTTTCTACAGCAGTTAAAAGGGATTTTTTTTATTTCCTGTCCCGATCACTTCATTAGCAAATACTTAAAATTATTTTGAAATTTACAGCATCCTTACTCTCTTAGCTTATATTTATATATATATATGTTTTTCTCTTTCAATCTCCTGAACTCATAACACTGACTAATAAAATAATTACTCCTCTAATCTTGAAAATTTATTATAATTTACTTGTTAAAATAATAATTATAATATATCATACGTTGGCGATATAACAGCAATAAATATAATTGAAAGTGAACAAAACAAAAAATATGAGAAATTAATTATTCAAAATGAAATAATAAAATTATAAAGTTGTATTTTTAAATTTGTTTTATCACAACAATTATCTTTATTTTGATAATTTAAGATGTATTAAAAACAAAATAAAAAAAACGTTTTGTTTCAATCACTCAACACCATCGTTGCAGGATAATCTAATATTTATTTATTTTGTTATTTATTTGTCTTAATAAAGTTTTCGAATTGTATTGTCTTAGTAATGTGAATTAAACAAAAAAAAAAAGAAGACCAAAATAATGGGAACTCACATACATCAACTTATATACAAATCCCGTGACATAATAATGGGATAAAACTTTACAATTTTTAAATTTTATTTCATATTTTCGCAAGTGGGCCATTATTAGCTAAATGTATACATTAAATCATTATAGTATAGTTCTTTATATTATTTATATATTATGTAGTATTTGATCTCTTTTCTTTAATTTTATGTTGTTGTTTTTGATCAATAATAGTATTATAAACAGCATTCAACTCCTCTTTATTAAAAGTACAAACTTGTTACATGTTTCGGGAAACAAGGTCCCATCATCAGACTTTAAATCAATCTCTTGGTGTTAACACAAATGTTGTTTTTTTGTGTTGTTGTTTTTTTTATTTACTTTTTTATTTTACGTATTGTGTGAATGCATTCATAAAGCCATCCATATTACATATTGCCCTCATTTGAGACTGATTGTATTACTTAATAATGATTTTATTTATTAAAAAAAAAAAAAAAAATCATAATTTAAACGTTTTCAAGAATTAATTTTTTTTTTTCCCATATTCCTTAAGTACTTCAGCTACCCTACGAGTATAAATAAATACAGGCTATACATTTTCTTCTTGTGTTGAGTATAATGTGCATGTTGTTACAAATTTCACCAAGGAAATACATTGTAGAACATTATAGTGTCTTGCAAGTTTTACAAGTCTGTGGTTCAAGGCCTCCATTAGGTTATAACTTTGGTTGTAAACTGTATTTCCAATTCTGAGTCAGTCAGGATTACTTCCTAGATTTCCAGGTTAGCTATCTGCCTGGGTACGACAATGCCAGTTTGGAGGTGTCCACATTAATATCTGTTATTAATTAATATTAATTTCACATCAATTATTTTATCTCTCTAAAGAAATTGTAAATTTTTATTTGAGAAGCATTTTTAGTAGAGCTGTAGGTGAGGTCATCAATGAACTAAAAATAGCAGTAAATGTAAAACAATAATATAAAGTAATATAAAGATAGTGCAATATACAACAACAGAAAGTAAAAAAAAAAAAAAATCTTTGTACAAAAATTAAATTTTGATGGCACAAACGAACAATAATTTTCCATATTATTCCATAGTCAATGTGTGCTGAAATGAGGGGTGCAGAGTGCATCAAATATGCGATAACTTTTGACTTCATAGCTTCGTTAGGAATAGTGTGTTTATACACTACAGTGTGTTTATTGACTGGACTATATCTCTCATTCCGTCTTATCCTTAACTAGTCTATTAGATTTAGTTAGGTGAAGGCAAATGAAGGATTTAAAAATATTCAACAAGCGTGGTATACAAGGTTACAGAAGTCCTTGGGCATAGGTGTTGCTTGATTTTAGATTAATTTTTAAAAACATTATTGAATATTATTTTTAAAAATAAGGTCCATTGATTATAACTATATTTATCCATATTTCTGCTAGTAATTGGATTTGATGCGAGTACTAATCCTTCGGTTTTGAAGCAAAGAACTCTTTACAATCAATTTTTACGTTCTTGTGATTATCAAAGACTCGAACTTTTTTAAAAATGAGGTTTTAATATTGATAATTTTAATTTTTCCTTGATCCAACGTATACAATAAAATCTTTCTCTTTTGTTGTATTATAAAATGTCTTGGTTTATGTTAACCGACGCGGGGTACATTGCACTATTGCTTGAACACTGTTTAGCTGTTTATTTTTAAAATTTGAGTCCACTGTCCGACCATCAGGAAAAGCTTAAAATGCAGAACGGTATCGAAGTTCCACCAATCCCTAAGCATCCATTACTTTTATCCCAAACCAAGATATGGCAGAATTTTGATGGGAAACGACTCTCCTTTCCTAGCACTTTCTTTAGTTCCTTTACGCCCTTGCATTTTGACGTGAATACGTCTTTAAATTTGCTACCATACGGGGGAAATCCAAAAAACCTAATGCTAACAAAATCGGGGGATACAGTTTGGCGTTGTAGTATCGAATCTATCCTCTACATCCAACATTAAATAATACCATTGGATAGCTTAAAGGATCAAAAAATTCGTTGCGATAAGCGAGAACAGTGATGCATCGCGCGCTGTGGAGGGGGAAGCGCCTGAATTCTGAGGTTATTTTGCTGCGTATCGCGGTTTGCAATTAGTATAACTTTTGACTCGTAGAAGCTACGATGTTCGTTTAAGTTTTAATCATCAGCTGTCTACAACTGCATCATTACATCATACAACTACAACTACATACGCGGTATCATCATCACCAAGTCCCAAAGCCGGTGGAGTTGCTATATCGATACTATATCGTTACGATTAACATGAATAGATTCACTGATTGTAATAGAGTTAACATTGACATTTCGGAATGGTTACATTGGAATTTGGAAATAAAAGACACAAAACCTCGTGATATCTGTCTAGTAAACGTAAAGGCCAATGGTATCATCAAATTCGTACTCGGGGATGTCTATATCCACACGAGCACAGCGTAAGCAGAAATTAAACTGTTTATGTTAAAATCTTTGTTAAAATATTCCAAAAACATCGCTAAAATTATACCCGATTACGAGTCTGATCTTATTATACCAGTTCTATTATAGTTGGAAACTTTAATGTTGGTGTCTCATAAAACCGTTCATTCCCGACTTTATGTTCAGCGAGTTGTATTTGTCTTATATTGAAACTTCTCCAACGTTAGGTAATACCGGTATTGATTTAACGTTTACCAGAAATCTTGATGTATCTTGTATGCCATTTGTGTCGTACTTTTCGTATCACAGTCCTATAATTAATAAGGATATATTGTAACAATAATTCTTTGTTTCCTTTCTTTTATACTAAATTCATAAATAAAAATATTTTATTTAATAAATATAACCCCGAAAGAAAATAGTGGAAACTAAATACAGGCCAATCAAAGTAACACAGAAATTTAAATACCTAGGGGAGATCATCTGCAGTAGAGGATTGGAAAGGGAGAGCATGAAGGAAAAGATCGCTAAACTAGAGAGATTAAGCTTTGTAATCTTTGTAAAGATCAGGCACTAAAATACTGTAGTAAAGCCAGTTATACTATATGGGACAGAGACCACAAACCTCCCTAACCTGGAAAGAATGCTGAAAGTAGAAAGAAAGATCCTAAGGAGAATTTACGGCCCTAGGAAAACCCAGGAAGGATACAGGTTAAGATCAAACGAGGAGACAAAGAAACAACGAACATAGAGATAAGAATTAAGAGACTGAAGTTCTATGGACATATGGTAAGAATGCCTGAGGAAAGATTTAATAAGGCTATTTTTCAGAAAATTTGGGATTACAAGAGTGCACAAGGATACATAAAACAGCTAAAAGAGGAGACCAGCAAACTGAGGATTGAGGACCGTGACTGCCTTGATAGAGAAGAATATAGAAGGAAACTACAAGGAATAGCGGTTCTTGTGGATAGGAAGGAGCAGAAAAAAGGAGAGAAGAGAGGAAACAGAGGCAATCAAGAAGAATAAAGAAGATATGGAAGATGAGAAGGAACAGAATTAAAAATCCATCTTCGTAATATTCGCGTGGTCTCTATGGCTTTTTCGTGAAAAAAAAAAAATATATAACCCCTTACATAAACGTATTCACGTTCAACACACGGCCGTGTCTACGACACAGCCATACCCCTTTTTTTCTTCTGTAAATGCACACGCATTTTAAAAATATAATTGGCTCCATAAAGCCGACTTAAGTCACAAAGAATGAAAGGATTATTCAAAGTAACCATCGGCATAAATATTAGGAACAAAAACATTCTTACAGGATTAATCATGAGAGATGGAATTAAGGATTGTGCTCGTGCACAAGGAATCTTGTCAAAACCTAACATAATTTCCTAATCTGCAAATGGAATGCTTAAAACTGCTTCTTAGGAAAAAATGCTTTCCTACCAAGCGATAAAATATATCATTGAATAGATTCCGTTTAAACGAAATATATATTACTTTGGTTACAAAAAAAAACTACTATCCTTGAAAAGTTTTCCTCACTATCTATAACGAGAACTGGCACAGGAATTTTTTAATGATTTTATGCTAAAACAATTAAGTGAGATTAGGCTGCAAAATTTCAAAAATAATATGCAAGAAGTCAGATTTAACGCTAACAATATTAGTGCCATGATTGATTTTACGTCTTAGTAAGAACTTCACAGTTTCTCTAACATAGGAATTTTTTTATTTTTAAAGTATTATATTTTATAAAAACGCAAGAAGTAACATGTCTTAGTTTGGGATTATCTATTCCAAACCGACTGGAAATTCTGGGTTCGATTGCTATTTTGTTTGTTTGACTTCCTTATGGCTTCTATCTGTCTGGTCATTTGTTTAAATCAATTTATTCTGAAGGCGGAATATGCAGAAATGTTTATGATATTCAAACACCACTGATTAAGCATTTTAATTTACAATAAAGAACAGATAACATCAGTATACTCGTTTATTTATTTATTTAATTTATCGTGAATATTTAAAATGCAAAACATTACTTCATTTACAATATAAGTGTTAACTCATGCCTCTTTATATAAAAGAAATATTAATTAACGGGTAACTATTAATTCACACTATACTGTCAATCATAAATGTATAGTCACTGTGTGTCCGTAGCTTTAAAGCTTGGAAAGCTGTTTTGTATCCGTGACAGTACATATTGTTCTTATATTTTATAATGTTTTATTTTTAAAAATACCAGGTCAGAAAATCCTGTTAATATGATTTATATTGTGTATTTTGATTTGAGTGCCTTTTTATATTTTTTAAAAGTCAAACCTATTTGCCTCTTACTGTACAGTGTTAACGAAAATGTTTATAAGGAAGAAGATGATGGGTGTTTGTGCTCATAACTAACACATAAACACATGGCATAAATTACATTAATCATTGTGCCGACTTTTCGGCTTACACTGCAAGATTTCTTTAGGACTGGATAAAACCAAAAACAAGAGTATTTGACTGAAAAGTGAATAAAAAATAAAAATAAAATAAAAATTAAGGCAAAAAAGTATAATAAATAAAAATATTATATGAGATAAAAATAGAATAAAAAAAGACAAATTATAACAAAAACATTTCTCATTATTTACAACTTAAATAAATTATTCTTTATATTCTTTCAAGAGTCCAGTGTCTGCCTACATTATGTTGTTATCTTTATACTCGTTTTCGTGGAATATCATCATTCCAGTATTACTTTCTTGCCCGTTCCTTTTCCCTCTAGAACTCCCTCTTTCCTAAAATCATACATACCCTAGCCTCATTTAAAACTCTGCTTTTCCATCATCTGCTTACAATCGTATCAGGCGTATGCAAACATGGTTATTATTTAGCTATAATTGTGTCCATTTTGAAAATATTTATTAAATTCGATGTTATTCAATTGGCTCATTAATAATTCAAACATATTTTATTCTATTATGTGTCGAGAATATATATATATATATATATATATTATTTTTTATTTAAATATTTTATCTCAAATAGCATATAAATAATATTGTATTTCTTATACTTTTGTCTAAATTTTAATTTTTTAAAATTCATTTTTCAATCAAATACTCTTGGTTTTGGTTTTCATCCAGCCCTAACGAAGTAGCACCCTTTTTGCCCTTCTTTTTTTATAAATCGTATTTCTATCTACGATGTATTTTTAACTATCAAGCCTTTGTTTATCTATTTAATCTCTTTTAAATTTGATATTTTTCATCTTATGCGTATGATCATAATCGAGCCGATTTAGCCTCTAATACACAACCTCCGTTGGCTTCTCTATCTTCCACGACATCTGAATTAATCCACTATGACCTAAATACCCACCTACTATTGCTATTTTCGCTCAAACCAGACATGACCACTCAAACTTGTTAATTTTCCGTGGCTTTTGAAAAGATGATATCCTAATAATGAATTTTCGGATAATTCTATTCTATATGAAAGGTTTTATGATTCCTCAATTTTACTAGATTTATTTTTGTTTTATATAGTCTAAGGATTAGGAGACGAATTTTAAAATTTTCCTAAATCTTTTCTTCTTTATTTTTTTATTCAACCAATGCTAGGTTACTATTTTAATACTCAATGACGCCTTATATTTTTTTCTACGTTCTAAAATTATGTAAGTCATTTTCCATTTCTACTGCCTAAAAAAAATATTCTGTTTTCTGTTTATACTTCGATTGTACTCTGTTACTTTAGAAAGTCGTTTGATTTCCGAAGTAGAGATGTATCTCTAGTTTAGTTGTGAGATTGTGCAAGGGCCCGCTGGCAGTGACTAGACAGGAGCTAGATAAACGACCACAATTAAAGCCCTCTCGACTGACTTATAATAGCAACTGGATGACAGCCGTACTTTTTTCTTTTATCGATCTCGTTCAGCGAATAGTTGCCGAGCGCTGAGGGCATGCGATAAGAGATCGCTTCATCATCATCCCCGCAACTGATCGCTCTCAGCCTTCTCCGAACTCTACCAGGGCAATCGGCAGTGCGTTCCTTTGTCACTATTAATAGGACGATAAAGAAGTAGTTGTTGTGTATCAATCATTCCTCTACAGGCCCATATTTCAACATCATCATTTGGAGGTTAAAAAAAACATTTAAATATTGAATCATTAGTGAAAACATAAGTCTTAAGCAGGGTATACATTATTCACTTCTTTTGGTTATACTTCGAAGCTTAGCTAATAATTTACAGTAGGATAATCTTGGAACAACAAGTCTTCAGACTAACCGATCTACCCCGTAGAACTAAACATATTACAGGATTACGTAATGATTTCGAGTTTATGTGAGATTATGTACAGAGATATACTTCGACCACAGCCGTGAGGAGTGGATATCGAAACTAAAGCCTGTCTGCGCTGGTTTCCAAGTGGAAACCATATGTAGTTTGAGGACGAGGAGAAATAACTATCATAATTTAATGCCAAAACTAGAATGTCTAATGTATAATAGGACAAATGTCTTTACTTGCTAAATAAATATTACTATTACCCCTGATATGATTGCGAATTCATAGACGATAGTAAGCATTAAAAAAGTTGAGGGATATGAGATTCAAAAAAATATTACGATGATAACAAAAAAAGAAGAGAAAAAAAATAACAATGGGTACTCTATTAATATACAGGGTGTCCCGAATTTAAATGTCATAACTTCAGCAACTTATAAGGGACCGAAAAACTCAGACAAAAAGTCCTTTAGAGATTTTCTCGTTTTTGCTTAGTTTTAGAGAAAATCGCAAAAAAGTAAAAAAAAAACAAGTTTTCATTTTTATACTTATTAATTTACATTTATATTTATGTTATGTTCTATTTAATGTAAATATTGCTCAAAATGTTGTCCTCTTGCACCAATGCAAGCATTACATCTAGCACTCACTTGATAAATTGCAGCTAAACATTGTTCTGATGATATTTGGTGCACTGCATCTATGATTCGGTCTCTTAATTGCTCTCTTGAGTTGATTGACACCGAATAAACTTTCTGCTTCAAGGTTCCCTATACGAAGAAATCCATCGGTGTCATATCAGGTGATCTGGGTGGCCGAGGTACTACTCCTTCACGTCCAATTCATCGTTGTGGATAATTTATATCCAGCCAAGCTCGAACATTTAATGAGCTGGACATCCATAGATTTGGAACCACATTTCAATCCGCTGCTGTAAGGGAATGTCATCTAAAGAATTAGAAAAGTCGTTATCCGAAAAATGTGTAAATGTGATACCATTAAATCATCCAGGTAAAAAATATCGTCCCACCAGTAATCCGTTCCAAATTCCAAGCCAAACGTTAATAGCAAATTCATGCTGAAACCTATTCTCTCTAATAGCTCTGGGATTTTCAAGAGCCCATACATGATAATTTCTTCGATTAATAATCCCTCCTCTTGTAAAGGTAGCTTCATCGGTCCATATAATTTTTAATGGAAATAAATTATCATCGCGAATTTTGTCAAGAAACCAGTTACTAAAATTCAATCTCTTGATATAATCTTGAGGTAATAAATTCTGAACTTTTTGAAGATGGTATGGGTAGTGATTATCACCTTTCAAAGTTCACCATATTGCTTGCTCAGGATTGTTATCGAAGTAGCGTTAGACACAATTTCTTCTCCGATAATCTGCTCTTATTGCTGCCTGGAATTGGTCGCCTCCATTACGTATTAAGAATGACCCAGTCTCTCGTAGTCTATTAAAAGTTAACGAAAAGACTCGTCGATTAGACACTGTTCTATTTGGAAATCGGCGCACATACTCCCACACCGCTTCTGAAGCATTACCGTTACAGAAACCATACACAAAAATCATATCAGCGTATTCAACATTAGAATATGTATGCGGCATTTCGGCTTATGCTATTTACACAAAAATATTTGAGTAACTGACTGAAGACTGATTTAGGAATTATAATCCTAGAAGGAAGCCCAAATGTAAACAAATAAAAGCATGTAAAGGATATCATTAAGTGTTTAAATATCTCACTGCCTAGCCTGACGAACTTTGAAAGGTGATAATCGCTACCTGTAATATTTTTGTTTTGTTTCTTTTTTTTTGCGACTTTCTCTAAAACTAAGCGAAAACGAGGAAATGTCTGACTTTTTGACTTAGTTTTTCGGTCCCCTATAAGTTCCTGAAGTTTTGCCATTTAAATTCGGGACACCCTGTATATATATATATATATATATATATATATATATATATATATATATATATATATATATATATATATATAAATTCGTAACCATTTATTTATGGTTTTCATGGTTCTGTGTGTTTATGTATCTGCGCATTCAATAAAATGTTTTAATACCGATTTTTTTTTTTTTTTTTTTTTTTTTTTTTATTCGTGATACAAAAAATTGTTGAACGAAAATTGATTTTTCAACTGAAAGAACGATACCATGGCGTCTTGGTCCCGGCCAGACCGGTTACGACCTGTTCTCCTGAATTTATTTCATAGGATTGTAATAATATTATTACTTAATAATAATAATAAGTTCTTCAACTGGAAAATGCACAGGTGATGGATAGTTGATTCCATCATATGTCTTTTGAGATAACAGGATTGTCAAGTTAAGCTTTAAAAAATATACAATATTTTCTAATATTTGTTTGGTCTTAATGTCCTTTTGTACTCCAACTAGGGCTGGAAAGACCGGTTATCCTACAGGTTACCAACCTATTCTAGCCAGGGTGGATCTGCCACAAAATAAAGTTTAGCCCACCCAGATGGGATTCGAACCCTCCACCATCAGTACCTCAGACCTTTGCCCCGACTCGCTCGGCCATCGAAACCCCTTTTAACAAAGTTATAAGGCTGAATAATATTGTATTTTTCAGGTGGTCGTGAAGAAGTCGATTATTGAACATTGTACTCTTTTCATTACAGCATTTTTGATCGTTTTCGAAATCCTGTGATTAACCTAAAAACACCATTTGCTCCTGTGTCACAAATTGACCAATTTTTGACAACGCATATAGATTTCAAAAATTCTGCTTTGAAGGTTAATATAATAGTTAATTCGTTTTCAAGGTAATTGAACTTATCCACTTCTTCACCACAACCACTGATTTATTTTTAAGATAAGAATTATTATTAGTAAAGTCACTTTACTCTCATGCAAAACGTATAGGTTAACCATCAGAAACTATGTTTATTGAATAAAAATAACTAAAAACTGGCCCCCTTGAGCCTATTGGCCAAAGAAAAAATAACGTGGAGCATGTTTTAGGGGTTGTCCCCTTGACCGTCGATGCTCATGTTTTCTACTTTTTTTTTTCGGTTACCTGAGATTCATTTGTCTGTAGGAGATAAATTTTCAAATTAAATGACTTAATCCTGCTGACCGTTGATGCCCTTCTGTTCTTTTTTTTTTTTTTACTTGCCTATATGATTTTAAATTAAATTAACCACTAATGATTATTCGAAATAAACAAATTTGAAAAAAAAAAACAAAGGTTTCAAAAGTAATTTTTTTTTCAATTATACCAGTATAGCTCCTAAACAGTAGCTCCTACCGACAAATGTTATATTGCAAAAATATTTTTTTCATATAATTTCTGATATGTTAACTTTAAGCAAATTTCGATCCAAGCAACACCAACAGAGCTAGATGATGTCAAAAAAGCTTCTTAACCTAAAAATAGATGTTTCAACCGTGACTTTTTTTATTCAAAAGAATCGCTTTTGACTAACTAGGTAACCTGTATTACATGTTCAATTTTTTATTTTTTTTTTATTTACAATTTATTGAAATTTACAACTGTACAAATATACATTAAGTAAATTTGTTAAAAACGCTTACAATAACATGGTAAAACTTGGAAGTAACTACTCATTAGTAGCACTTGTTAAATTTTAAAAGTGCTTTTTTCGATTTTGTTTATTTCTTGTTTGTGAAAATCGAGACCAGTGATCTGTCTGAGGCAGTAATAAATCTATGTCATATAATATTTATACACAAAACATGACAAGACTGCAGTAGTAAAATAAGCTGTAAACTATACATGAAGGAAAACAGTTGCGGGTGTGGCCCACTCAAGCATTTCCTAGTTAAGCCTGTGTGTACTTTTATAATAAGTCAATATTTTTTTTTGTTTAATTTCCAGCAAGTTTATTATTTATAACATGCTTAAATCATATTTATGAAGAGGTAAACAGGTTTTACGAGGCTCGATTTTATCGAAAGATCGAGAATCTACTGCACTGAATGCTGAGAGAGATACATTATTGAGTAGATTGGAATTCTAGAGGGACAAAAGTGTCATAGAAAGATCTGTCGAATGATGATAGCGAAAGACTTATAGTTTTAGATCTCTAAGGCTGTAAGTCAGTTTTAAATCTTAAAGGCCAATATTTTATTTGAATTGTTTCATAATGAAAATGTATTTTTTTGTTTTTCACTTCTTTCTTATCTCATAAATTTTATCGGTGGATTTTAAAAAAGTTATTTAGATCTTATATTTTTCCCTCTCCTAAAAATTTTAGTATATATATATATATATATACCAGGTATGCAAGTTTAAAATGTCGTTTTAATTCCAATAGAATGCGCTCTTAGCCTATTGAAGGATTTGCTTATCTCTAAACGCTATTTTGTTTGTTAGTCATTTGTTTACAAAAGTCAGTTGTTTTTAAGTCGTTTACGTGGACGTATCATACCTTTCTTTGGTGTTAAAAATGTCTAATTTTAAGCCAAATAAAGAGCATTTGCGGCATGTCATGATTTTCTTATATAATCAAAAGAAAAAGGCATCTGAATGTCATCGAATTCTTGTTGAGACTTATGGCGATGTTGCTCCAACCGTCAGGACATGTGAACGTTGGTTTCAAAGTTTCAAACGTGGTGATTTTGATGTTACTGATCAAAAACGAGAAAATCGACCAAAAAAGTTTGAGGACTTCGAATTGCAATCTTTATTAGACGAAGACAATACCCAAACCCAACAAATGATGGCAGAACAGTTGAATGTCACTAGGCAAGCCATTTCCAATCGCCTGAGAGCTATGGGAAAGATTCAAAAGGTTGGAAAATGGGTTCCACATGAATTGGACGAACGACAGATGGAAAAAAAAAAACGAAAAACTGTGTGCGAAATGCTGCTTTTACGCCACGAAAGAAAGGGTTTTTTGCATCGAGTTGTAACTGGCGATGAAAAATGGATTTATTTTCAGAATCCCAAACGAAAAAAATCATGGGTAACGCCAGGACAACCATCCACATCGAGTTCAAGACCGGATCGTTTTGGGAAGAAGACAATGCTGTGTGTGTGGTGGGATCAGAAGGGAGTAGTCTACTACGAGCTTCTCAAACCCGGCGAAACAGTCAATACCGAGCGCTACCGACAACAAATGATCAATTTGAGTCACGCATTGATCGAAAAAAACGCCCAGAATGGGCTCACAGGCACGCCAAAGTCATTCTTCAGCATGATAACGCTCCTGCACATTCAGCCAGATTGACTAAGGAAACGATTTCTTCGCTTGGTTGGGAACTCCTACCCCCCACCCGCCGTATTCAGCTGACCTGGCGCCTTCTGATTATCACCTCTTCTCATCGATGGGACACTCATTGGCGGAGCAACACTTCAACAATTTCGAAAACGTACGAAAATGGCTCGATGAATGGATTTCAAATAAAGATGAAGCATTCTTTTGGAATGGTATCCATATATTGCCCGAGAGATGGACAAAATGTGTAGAAAGCGAGGGTCAGTACTTTGAATAAAATATATTATACTTTTTTTTAAATTACTGTGTATATATTTTAAGAAAAATAAACGACATTTTAAACTTGCATACCTGGTATATATATATATATATATATATATATATATATATATATATATATATATATATATATATATATATAATTTTATTTTTTGAAGAGAAAAGATTTGACCCGGTCGGGATTCGAACCCGAATTTCCACCTCTCTAGTGTGGCGCCTTATCCAACTAGGCCACCGGGGTCGTATCCGAACCAGGCAAATCCTCTCTCTTCAGTGATCCATATTATAAAATAATATATTTAATAATAATGAATAATATCAAGAAAAATTACATATATATATATATATATATATATATATATATATATATATATATATATATATATATATACACACAGGGTGTTCAGCATAAGACTGTAGTAACTTCGTGAGACGATTCTAGGCATCATTTGCAACAAAAAATTTCATATATACTATAGCTCGATTCTCATCCGTTTTATAGATATTTTTAATTTTATGTTTTTTCAAGAAATTTCTAATTTTTGACAAATAATTGTCTATATTTCAATAAACCTAGAGCTATTTAAATATGCTCATTAGAAATAACATTAAATTTTATTTAAAATAAACTTATTTAGACTTCAAATTAGCAGCGTCCAGTATTTAACATTTTGATCCAAACATATGGAATAGCAAGTTTCTAATTCCGTTCTAAAACTTTGACTGAATTTTTATCCAACATATTACATGTTACAAACATGCATTACTCAAAAAAAACTTCTACAAATAAATTCCTTTCGAAAGTTATACCATGAATAGTGATAATTTCTAAAATTGATACTGAAATCGCTTATTAAGTACAAAAACCAGGATAATGCAACATTGCCATTTTGGGAAACACTGAGAGAATGCTCAAAAATGTTAAATAGTTGTATCATGTTTTATTAATAGAAATGTAATTTAATCACAATTACCTATTTTTCTTATTCTAATATTTGAAGTTTAAGAAACTTTTAAGATGGTTTAATTAAAATTTACATACTTAATTTACAATAATCGTTCAAAATGTCCTCCCTCTTCTCTCATACATAGCAACATTTTTATACATTCTATAATGTAATACTGAAATTCTTCTCGATTTAAGATTTTAAGATTATTGAAATAGCAAAAGAAGTAACCTAAGCAAAGAAGTAACGGTTCAATCTTACATATCTATTAAACCAATTACAATTATTATTTTAGAATACTAAAATAACTTAATAAACAATTTATGATAAATGTTTCCATCCTAGTAATCTGTTATTAGAAATTATAAAGGCGAAAATCTGTGACAAAGCATTTAGCGGAGTCGACTTGCATGAGGGGTCTTCTTAATCACCGAATAAGCTGGAATAAGGCCTGGAGAAGCAGTCAATGATTACTAGCCTCAGTAATGGCACATTTGTGGCCTTTGTTTTGCTTTTCTATACTTCAGCACTTCCTGGTTAAAAACAGATTTGAATTCAGATATAAGAAAAGAAATCTTTCTTTCTTCATCGTCTCTCTTTTGAGAGTCTTTCAACCTCCCGTTGTGTTTAGCAATTGTCTTTAGATGGTTTCTGAACATTGTTCCATGTCCATACCAACGTTTGTTACTGTTCTTTAGTTGCTTGGTCAAGATGACTCTATTGCTGCTTTTACTGTTATTGCTATTAGTGATACAATTAAAAATAATATAATATATAAGCTAAATAAAAATGTATTTATATTTTCAACATATACTTATGTATATCCTATATACACGTACTTATTTACAAAACAGTGTCATTGAGCATTAATGTATTTAAAAAAAATATTCAAAATTCGTACATGCTATTAAAAAAATGGTTTTTTGTGTCTAGTGATGTGAAATATCTAACCGATATTTCCAAAACGTTTTAGTTCTCCCGTTTTAGACTGGAGACTTAAATATGGCGATTAGGGTCTCTAGCCGGTGTCTAGAAATAGTATTTGATCTCTTGGTTGTCTCAGCAAATGTCTGTAAACCATCATGAGACATTGCCTAAAGACGAAGCTGCTATACCGTTTCTCCTAGAGAGATGAGACCTAAAAGAAGCAAATGTTCAGTTTACTATACTATTACAATATTCTGTTATTTTATATGAGGCAGTAAATAACCGAATTTATGAGTTCTTCCTTTTTTTAAAGTTTTTATATTATATTCATAAATTTATTAATTTATTCATTAATTCATAAATTTATTAAATTCATCCAGATTTAAAATTACCTATTGTGCCAAAATAGACCTCACCTTTATAAGTTATTAGATATCAGTTTTATATAATTAATATGTAAATGATCGTTTATAATAATATCAAAAACAGTAAAATACAAAATAAAATATATAGTATCTAAAAATATTACCGATGATCAATTGGTGTATCGTTTAAATTTGTGCAAAAAATTATTATACTCTAAAACCTAAAATTACTGTTACAATAAATCTTTTATACTAACATAAAATCATGTTTCAAGATAATATTCACTTGTACATCCTTCTATTTCTAGATGATAGATAAAAAAAATCTCACAATGTTCTTTATTTATACGAGCATTTCTTAATGTTGATCTGGGCGAAAGAGATCTTTGACTTTTCCTCTAAAAAAACACATTCACGTTCTCCCCACTGCCTTCTTGATGACTACTACCTTATTTTTTCACAGCAATACTTGCATTTAATCAACTACATACCTAATATTTTAAAATATTTTTTGAATCTTTATACTACATATTTTAATTTTATAACTAATTTGAATTGTTATTTATGAAATAATTTTGCTTAGTATGTAAATAATGTGAACAGTATTTGATGCTTCATCAATTGTTAAGAGGCCTTTACACGGTCAATATTACTGACAGTATTAGAAAATACTGTCAGTAATACTGATCGTGTGATGGCAATACTGACGTACTGAAGAAGGGTATTAAAGAGTGATGGTTCGCTCCATCAGTATTTTAGTCATTCCAGTACTGTCAGTAATATTGACCGTGTATAGGCCCCTTTAAAAAACTTTGAAATATTTTAATCATGCTCGATTAAGTAATGTTTTAATAATCAAATTATGAATATTCTTACAAGATTTAATACGAAGTTCCTTTCTTTAATAGAACAAAATACAATTAAATATTTCACTGTTAAAAAAAAAAAAGAAAAGAAGAAATGTTATAATAGAATATTAATTGTAAGAGTTTGGGATTATAAGTATAATAATTTTAATTTTTTAAAGTTATTTTTATCTATTTAAACAAATAAACATGTAACTGTTTTGGTCAGTTACAGCACCTAAAACTTGAATATCCCTAACATAGAAATAAGTGTTTAATTTCTTTATCGTATATTGAAAATAAAGTATTTAATATTCTTTAAAAAGAATTGGATACAAAAGTACTATAATAATAATATACATATTGAATAAAGATATTGAATGTGTAGATCAATCTTGTTCATTAAGTAGCAGTGCCTCAGAGTGACAGTAGACTGGAAGCAACGATACGTCTATGAATGCCTCTCTGTCCCGTTCACAACTGTCGCTTATCTAAAATGCTTCATCCTATCAGATTTGAGCGGATATTTCATATAAACAGGCTGTTATACAACTCACAGGAATATTATGTAAATCACTAACCTGATCACCTTTTCATAAGCAATACGAAGGTAGTCTACGTTTTCTTATTTATAGCTACTGTTTTATTGGATTATATTAAAATCCACCCAATTAAAGTAAATTATAATAGTGAAGAAAACATATGTTACATATAGTCAGTGCGGAATTTAATTAGATCGTTATTTTATTAAAATACATTTTAATTGCTTATTTATTTAATTACTCTCAATTTTTTTTCAAGCATCGCATGTAAAACCAAGTCTTAAGGAATCTTTTCCTTGACTGCATGCCTCACTTGTACTGAAAATCAGAAAAAGATATATTTTCAATTGTTTAATATTGAAAAATATTAAGAAACCTTTTAATTATAAACCTTTAGGTGGCTTTGAATATATACTATCACATAAAAGGACAAGCCATTTTTCATTCGTGATCACTAACCACGAAAAATACTGAACCAATCTGTACCAAATTTTAACTACATCACCTTCATAGTTCTAAGAAGGTATAGAAATATTAAAATCTACTGATCTTCAATTTACATGTTATTAAAAAAGCGATAATATGTGGATAACAGTGAAGTTTGAAAATTGGCCGATAGGTGGCCAGCGCCATTCTACACGAAAAGTTACAAACTTATAATGTTATATAGAGCTTGAAATTGATAATAAAAATTACTTATATTAAATTAAATTGTTATTGAAAAATATTTTAATATATAGTGCGATATGTGGTTCCCAGTAAAGTTATGTGGTTAGCTCCATTCCGCAATTGAATTATTGTACCTATATGTAAGAAATTTTAACTGATTCATTTTTATTATTCCAGCAAGGTTTAATAGTAATAAGACTTTAAACCTACAATTTTGAGTGGTAGAAACGTAGTTTGCCACACTGAAATATACTTTTATGTTTAAAAATTGGAATGCTACCACATTACATTAATAAAATTATTTCTGTCGAATAAAAATAATTTACAGATCGAAATTTCTTTCCTTTGATTTTGATATTGTGTGTAAAAATGTGTCTGTTTAAGTATACAATTTTATATTTTTTTTATTCCGTATTTTACTTTCATTCTGTTTCTATTGTACATTTTTAGTAGTATTATTATTATAAATGAACTATTCCTAGAATAATTAAAAAATATATGTTTTTTTAAATAATATGATTTTTATTTATTTTGTCGTTTGAGCGTACTGAAGACTACGGAGCTGGTATTTTCAAATATGATGACTAAAACGTATATCAACCCTCTATCAACAAACCTAATCAATCAACTTAAATAACAGTACTTATAAAATTAAAAAAAAAAAAATTGTTTGTATTTTATTCATCCATCAATATCATTTTTTTTTTCCAGATAGGATGTAACCCTTGATTGCGATCTTCTGCCTTATTGCTGGTGAGTACTGCTTTCATATATATATTTTTTAAGTATCAAAGTAACGATTCTGTAGTGCCTAAAACCTGTAGTTGGTGGTTAAAGAATCAATGTCTCTTTAATACTAAATTAAAAAAAATAAATAAAATCTACTCTTTTGTTTTTTTGTATACCTTTTTGAAACAGTAACGCTTTTAAAAAATGCAGTATCAGTGATTGCTCCTGACGCCTCTGTCCAACCCCGAATGTCAAGTTTATAACTCTTAGCTCATGTTGATTTTAAATTCCAGGCTGTAGTTTCATTTAAAGCCGTTGCAACTATGTTAAAGCATCTTGATGTTTCTACTACTTTCTAGTATTTTTTAAATTTAGCCATGCACATTATCTAACTTGATATTATAGCTATTTTGAAAACGGGATTGTTATAATTTCAAATTAGAATAATTGTTTTCAATTTTTATTTATCATCACTCAAAAAAACTTAGCTTAAATGCCTTATCCACAAGAATTAATATTACACTCTTCATGTCTACCAATGTGTCATGCCGAAGTATTATAGCATTCATTTTATTATATTTTTTTATTTAGTTTAACGCTTCTACAAATAGAAATTTAACCATTAACTCTTGGTTGTGTTTATTAAACTTATATTAAATACATTTTATAGCTAGTATTTTATCACCTATTTGCAATTTATAGTCGCTGGTTCAGATCGGACTATCAATGCGGTAGTTAAAACCAAAACCCACTAAATATGTTGTATGGTCAGTAGGTTTAAATATTTGATAAACATCACGAATGTTCGACTCTACAATTACCACTTATGTATGGTAACAATTTTGCACAATTTTCAAAACAGTTATTTTCAATTTTAATAACAGTTAAAATCTGAAAAGAAATTACAGCTTTTCCCTTGAAACATATCTTTTACGTCTTTTATTTCTGTATAAATATCTATTTTATTTATTTATTTTTTCCGAGATATCTATTTCTCTATTCGTGCAACCTCGTATTATTCCTAGAATGGACCGCTCTCCATACTTACTTATCCCACGTTTTTACCGATTCGACATATCATATTAGGTAAAACGGAATATGTTGACCGTAAACATACGGTTTTCGGTCTAAAAACTGAGTATTTTCTCCTATGAAGAGGTGTTTTTTTTTTTTTTTTTTTTTTTTTTTTTTTTTTTTTTTCAATGAAAGGAACATTTATTTTCATGATTATGTTTTTAACAGAGACTAGGTAATTAAATGTGATATATCTATGGTTATATAGAATATGGAAAACTGATGTACAGTTGAACCTACAGATATTTCATTTTCCAATTTGATTACCGCAGAGAATGCAGGTGGACGGAACCTATTTTCTTTATGTCTTTTGGCATGTTTGTGGGGTAACCACTTTCATTGGGAAAGCCGGCTTATAGAATCTAAAGATATGAGAAAGTATGTTTATTATTTTTTAAGGTTTATGTAAAAAAAAATGAATCTCATTTTATTTTTTTCCTTCAAATTTTAAAAATCAATATATGCCACAGATCATCAAATCGTTATGTGTCATAGTATGACAGGCGAAGGCACATTGAGGAGGGCAGGTTTACATTGGGTTGTAGAGTTGTATAAAGGAGAAGATTGAAGGGTGAAGTCAAAATATCGAGGTTTTAATGATTTAGTTTTGCTTTTAAACATATTGAAATTATGACCTACTTGTTGCTATACCACTTTAAAAAAATAAATAGCATGTATTGTACATGTAAAAACTGCGACGTAAAGAAAACAAGTCATAGCTTTATTAATACCAATTTGATTTAAATTGCAGAATTAGGACTATGCCTTAAGAATTCGTTCACTAAAAACTTACGTTATGATCACAGCAACGCAATTCGATTATTTTTCGACAAAACAA
This sequence comes from Euschistus heros, assembly GCA_003667255.2. NCBI lineage: Eukaryota > Metazoa > Arthropoda > Insecta > Hemiptera > Pentatomidae > Euschistus > Euschistus heros. Next base: position 1,939,866 of record RCWM02000023.1, read on the forward strand.
CTGATTACCTGAGCCGACGAATTTATAGTTAATATTTTCTTTTTCTAGCATGCGTGCTCAATATAATTTACTTCTTTTAAAACCATTCCTCATATTTACAGATGAAGGTGAAGTAATCTTGATGATATAATATTTCTGCTATTCGTTTATATGACTTTAATACCAATTAAAAGTTGAGGTGTTAATTTTACAGACATTGAATATTTCTCATGACTGAGCCTCACGCTTGGAAAACAGAATAAAGGTTAGGGTCTATCACGAGACAAACCTAGGCACTGGAGAGTCGATTGTAGTATCTTGCCACCATTACTATTAAGTGGGCCAACACACCCCCTTTTTTTTTTCTTTTTACTAATTTAGAAGATAAGATCCGATAAGTTCGTGAATCACTCACGTCACGTTTAGTTCTGATGCTCCTAATTCGAAAATTTCGAAGCAAATTACTATCCTCTGAAATTGCTATACCAATTTATATAACTCTTCTTTTCGGCGAAGAATTTAAAGGCCTTGATAGTAATGACGCTTGTATGAAGTCATGTGTATAAAGTACGACTGGTCTAGCTGGGACAGAAATTACTCCTATATTTTAAAGAAAATTTGATTGTCACTCAAAACACTTCCTTTCATCGGCTGTAACGAATAAACAAGTGAATATGCCGTTATTGCAACTCATTTTATAAGTGTTTGCAATCCAATTTTCACTAAGCAATGATGGCATATGTTAAAAAATTGCTTGATTTTTTTTATTTTTTCATTATTTTAAACGGTACACTGGAACATATATTAATTATTTACAACTAAATTTTTCTTCTCGGTTTCATTCACATCATATTATGTTAGTATTTTTGACCGGAATCCGTCAAATTCACTCTGACAAAATTGGATTGGTTCATAAAAGCTTAACAAAAGAAGTATAGAAAAAAATCAGACGTTAGTGAAGTAAGAAAGCAATCAAACTAATAAACTGTCTCCTTATTGGTTGTGCTTTCCGGTACACAGGCACACCGCATACCGGTGGAGTCTTTCCATTTTATGCATAGATTGAAAGATTAAGAAAAAAATGAAAACATTAAACTTAGCCTCTTAGGATGAAATGCTTAACCCGAGAACTAATGAATCTAAGGTTGGTTAAATTGGTTTTTCCTTTAATTCAGTAGAAGAGAACGCCATTTCGCTGCAGTCACTTCATCATTTCTTTCTTTCACTGAAAAAGATCCATCTCTACTGAAAGAACCCTTTGTTCATCTCTAGACTAAGTCGATGTTTGTGATCAACACAAAGTCGATTCATAAAATACCTAAAATTAAACTATGTGTAACCGTGAAAACAAGACCATGGAAGCTTCCATGGCTATTATCGAAAAATTGATCTATACAGGTTGAGTATCTCTTAGTGTAAAAAAATGGGTGAAACTAGATCAAAAATGTAGCAAAACGCCGCAGACCTCACCTTTCTTTTCCAATCCGCTGCAGATATACGATAAATCAAAGACTTTTTTGAGGAAATCAAGTTTTTTTCCATAAAAGCTGTAATATCTCCATTTTTTAAAAATATTTTTCAAATTATGACCAAATGTTCGGATTTAGCATTAAATATTCTAAAATAGCTAAGTACATGTAACCTTTAATTTTACAAACTTGGTATCTAAGGAGCAGCTTGATCTTCACTTTATTTGGGGAAGTTACAATGTCTTATATTACTTCAACGCTCACCGTTTTTCAAAAAAGCTATCTACAAAACTGAAAATCTAAGAAAACTTGAAAATTAAATTAGCTTTCGAAAATGTTAAGCGTAATGATTTTTTTTCCATTTTATGGAGAAATTTACTTTTGAAACATGGTGTTCTCATTTGACATACAAATCAGTTTCTTGCGTAAATAAAACATTATGACAATCCCTTAATGAAAATGTGCATTTTAAACATAATAAACTCTTCATTGGATTGAAAAACAAAGAAAAAAATTATTGTTTAACAGAAAATAAAGGAAAACTGTCAATAAAGCGAAACCAGATCAGAGGATCTTACGTTATTACATTTATTTATTATTACTTAGGATTTATTTTATTAGATTTTCAATGTTACGTTCAAAATTCAACGGTAATGAACATTGACCTCAATTTCGCTGGTAGCTTCTGAATGCAGATGATATTAAAGAATACCACTTTTTGAGGTGAATTTTATGGGCAGATGGGTCTGTTTTTACAGGGGTAGGCATTTCTACCTATACATGTATATCTTTGGTTTATATTCGTATTGCTTTCGAATAATGTGGGAAAGCACCATGGTGTTTGAAAATCATATTTTGCGAAACTTCAGGTGGAATATCGTGATGAAGTTGTGGTAGGATATTTTGTAACAAATCTTAGTGATCTCTAAGATTACTTACTACCCATGAATTCACCGCAAAATGTGGTATTCTTTAATATCATCTGCATTCAGAAGCTAATAGCAAAATTGAGGTCTATGTTAATTATCATTGGATTTTAAACATTACATTCAAAAACTAATAAAATAAATCCTAAATAATAATAAATATAATAACATAAGATCCTCTGATCTGGTGTCGCTTTATTAACAGTTTTCCTTTATTTTCTGTGATACAATAATGTTTTTCTTTGCTTTTTAATCCAATGAAGAGTTTATTATTTTTAAAATGAACATTTCCATTAAGGGATTGCCATAATGTTTTATTTACATTACTAACTGATTTGTATGCCAAATGAGAATAGAACACCATGTTTTTTCGGTTTCAAAAGTAAATTTCTCCATTAAATGGAAACAAAATCATAACGTTTAACATATTATTTGAAAGCTAATTAAATGTTCAAGTTTTTGTGGAATTTGCAGTTTTGTGGATAGTTTTTTTCGAAAAACGGTGAGCGTTGAAGTAATATAAGCCATTGTAACATCCCCAAATAAAGTGAAGATCAAGCTGTTCTTTAGATACCAAGTTTGTAAAATTCAAGGTTACAAGTTCTCAGCTATTTTAGAATATTTAATGGTAAATCCGAAAATGTGGTCATAATTTGAAAAATATTTAAATAAAATGGAGATATTACAGCTTTCATGGGAAAAAAAACAGCAGCGGATTGGAATAGAAAGGTGAGGTCTACGGCATTTTGCTACATTTTTGATCTAGTTTCACCAATTTTTTTTTTTTTTTTTTTACACTAATAGATACTCACCCTGTACAAACATTCTAGGCATAGTTGGTAAAGTTCTTGAAGGTACAAATCAGTATATTTCAATGACGATACCTGATTGGTACAGACATATAGTAACAGGGTGTTTGCAAGTGTTATACTTATTAGTTATTCCTCCAGGCTCGTCAATTGTTAGAAACAAACTTATCCACAATGATCATGTTTTTGTTATATGTTGCTAATTAAGCACAAACCTAACATTTCATATTAAACTCTATAACCATTCAAATCCACTTGTATCTCAACTTGGTTCCCTTTCTGTTCCAGATAACCCTTTATTGAAGTGCTACCAATGGGTAGCTTCTTGACAAGCAACTCCCTTGTCTTTATGAGCGTTATGTTTAAATTTGCTAAATGTATTTTTATTTTATTTTATTACAGCTGCATTTATTTATATTGAAATTTCCATCTGGAAATTTCAATAAAATAAAAATAAAAATACATTTACTGTGTTGAATTTTCCAGAATGCGTCATGTATACATTTAGTTTAATAAGTGGAAAAGTAGTTTTAGAATAATATAATTGGAATTCGATAATATTTGTAGCACAAAATTAAATTTGACAAAAAAAATCATTTTTTTTTTTTTTTTTTTAGTTTTATTTTCACCGCCTCTCTAATTCTTCTTCTTGAGTTTATCAGTCTTCGAATTACACTGAATATGCCATAAATTAAATTAATATATATCTAGAATTGACTCAGGAAAGTTCGTTTTTAACTGCATAGTTTTGTAATATTTCTTTCATGCTAAAACAATTCAAGTACAAAAAAAAAAAAAAAAAAAAAAAAAAAAAAAAAAAAAAAAAAAAAAAAAAAAAAATGTAAATAACATTGGAGCTTGAATTTTCGTAAGATAAAAGAAAGTTCTATTAATTATTCTATTGACAATGGAACTATTGATAGAAAATATAAATTTATAATGAATGAAAACAAGAAATAAATACAGTTTAACCAGTTTTATTTGAAATAAATGTTGACCCTGGAAAAAAAAAAAAAAAAAACTACTCTTCATGTTTATTGCATTAGTGATGAAAAAGCTGCAAATCTTGGGCTATAATAAATGAATAAAAGTTTACTTTCTCCATTCACATCTTGCAACTCATAAAATTTTACGATTGAAGTAAGGAAGAGAAAGGTGATTGCCCCGAGAAACGAAAGAAATAAAAAAAAACTACCAAGAAAGATAGAATATTAATACAAAAGAGCATTTGAGTTGGCTACAGTTATATGTCGTGCCTGGCCGTGTTTTTATTTCTTGCCAATATCAATAGACGGTTTGTTTCATTTGCAGTTGGGATCACCTTAATTACAACATTTTTACTAAATTAATGATAAAATAATTAATAACGTACTAGAAATAATAAATAATAATCATTAACGTCTAAAAACATAAACTTATAAAGTACATCTTGCTAATCCGAACACTCCAGTAATCCGAATTGGCGGGTAAACAGAACGTTTTTTTACTTTTAAATATTCACTTTTGTAAATTTATTTAAAATCTAAATAAATGAATAAGTGAATAAAAAATTATTTTTTTTATTTTTAAATGAATAAAAAAATATATACAAATTTATAATTGATTGATCAATCAAAATTTTGCTGTTTATCATCTAATTAAATAACCCCTCCATATGAGAATTTGTTCTCAATTTCATTACATTACATACATTAAAAACAATGTTTATTCTGATTTTTCGTTTATTTTTCCGTAACTCCTATAATCCGAATACTTTCTAGCTACAGTTAGTAGGGATTAACGAGATTCCACATTAATCTAATCTAAACTCAACAATATTATTGTTTATTCGTAAACGTACATTATATATATATAATGTAAGTTGTATGTGAAGTTACTTATCTATAAAGCTGGCTAAGCATAATATTACTGTAATTTACAATTAACTTATAAAAAATGAGCAATAATGCCAATCGCAGCCTTAAGTTACTGAAGCTGTTATATTTATTTCTTCACATTTTCAACAGTACTCATTCACATTAGATAAATGTGAAGATGATGCTTACAATAACATTTTAATTATTTAATTTACATGCAAGCAGCTACAATTGGTAGCACTTCAATAAAAGTTTTACACTAAAGGGCTCCTGAGACCATTTTCTTTTTAGACGACTTCAGGAATTATCGGTATTGAATGAGATGCAAATTGGGAGATAAGTAGGCTAGAGTGGTTATGGAGTTTACTATGAAAGGATAGGCTTGGACTTAATTAGCGACATGTTGGGCATTAAGATCTTTATGGTTAAGTTTATTTGTGAAAAGATCAGGAAAATTAATGGTTTTCGAAGAAATTTGGTTTATAAGCACTGGATACCAGATGAACTAGATGGAACTAGGGTTGGGCGATAGTCGATAGTTAGCACTATCTGTTGAGAACTATCGATTGCTATCGATAGTTTTTCGATAGCTGTTTCCTTTTTTTTCAAAGTTATTCAATAAAGAATTTGATCTAATTTAATTAAATTCAATTATCTACTTACTATTTGAAATTTGCAGGATTACAAATTATAAGATTATAAAATAAAGATGAGAGAAAAAACTAATTTATTTGAATTTTAAAAAAGTATTTACAATTTACATGGTTACGATTATAACGAACAAATCAAATCTTCAGAAAAGAAAAACAACGAAATAGTTAATTTCAAGAGTCAAGTGTGCTTTACATATTTTCACATATCCCCCCCCCCCCAAAAAAAAAAAAAAAAAAAAACTGCTTTCCTTTGGCTTAATCTTTGAGAGAACCCTTGAGCTCTAGGAATTCCGAATTCAATTTCAAAAGAACTTGACACTGGACAGAGACAGGTCAGCATAATTCCGGGAGTTTCAAAACTTGAGGGTAAAAAAGATCTATCAATAGTTGGCACTATCGATAGTCACCATCGATAGGCATGACCTATCGATATACCGATAGTAACTATAGACCCCTAGATGGAACCCTAAATGTTAATCCTGCAGTTCAAAATAAGTCTAATTACTGTCATTTAATACTGAATTGGTCCAGGAAATATTATTCAAAGTTCAACAAATTCTAGACAGTTTTTCTTTTTCAGTATTGATATTATTCAAAATAAACTAGGCTATTATAATGTTAATTCATATGCATAATTATGAATAGTCAGTGTCTCACCAATGACGCTTATACTTTACTGCGATACTCAGAATCCAAACATCTAGTCTCTCTTTTTCGTAGTCTCATAGCTTAAGTAGCTACATTACAAGACTGTTACGATAGGAAATTCCTCTTCCACTCAAATTTTTATAATTCACAGTAAAAGAATTACTTGGAGACAAACTTCGAGAACAGGGCATAGCAGAAACCACTTCGACCGCTGTGCAATGTGCATTAATTAGCCAAATATAATGATTAAAACATATTAAGGGTTCTTTATTTTTATTTGTATTATTATTTTTTTTTTTTTTTAACCGGTACAAAATAATATATAATAGAGAAGAAAAATATTTTTATTCTGGGACCTTGTCCCTTAAGAATTACAAATAAGTACAGAAATAAATAGAATCAATTGGATCTGGTCAGAGACATAATAAAATGAAAAAATTAAGAATGAAATAATAATATAACAATGATAATGTATAAAGAGATACTAATTAAATATATAGAGAGGAAAATAAGAGTCTATTTTACATATGAAAAGAGAAATAAATTCTTTTGGTATAACGCAGAGTGTAGTACATACAGTAGAAGTACCTAAATGCTATATTCAGAGTAACATCAATTATATTGAGTGGAGCTGAATTGTGCAAATAGTTAGGGAAAGGATTTCAGAAATGCAAGAGCATTATAGCATAATATCAGATAATCTAGCATTTGTGGTTTAGTTTTGTGACTTATATGCTGACATGGGTATATTTTGAGAATTACTCATATAGCTGTTGGAATTTATGATTGATATAAAAAAATGATATTATATTTATGATAATCAACTACGGAAAGATCGCTATATATTTTTTTAAATTGCAGATTTTTAAACTGCAGCTCAAGAATTCAGCTAAAATTAGGAATATTGATTGAAGCCTGTATTTCTATCTCGTAAAGCTATAAATTTACAGTGCGACATTTATATCAATTTGATCTGCTGGAAATTGCTATAATTAGTATAATTATTATTAATTTCACAGCAAATGCTTTAATCAAGGTTATAATATGATACAAATTGAGAAACTTCCACTTGCTTGAGCGAAACTATTAAGTTTCTTGTCTCGAATTCAGTTTAAATAAGGTAGGTGTGCTTAGGGCGGGAACATGTGAGGACAAGGTAACATTCCTGTCGGGCACCTAACTGCTCAACCGGCGGATTTTGCGGAATCTTAGCTTGTTCCGTGGAAATAGCTTTCCAACTGAAGATTCCAAGCATACTGAAGGAGATTTTGACATCGGATCAGCATTTTGCAAATCTTATTTTGTTAATCTATAATATTTAGAAAATAATATTGTCGTTAACAATGAGCACATCTGCTTGTAATTCATGAAAATAGAATATAGACTCTGTTTAATTCTTAAAACTGCAAGATATTTTTAAAAGTAAACTATATTTAAAAAAACCAAACCTGGCGAATTTAATTCACTTTTATCGTGTTTATGTACATGAAATTACATTACGATAATTATAAAATTATCGTAGTTTATGTACACGACAAGAAAAAGACATTTTTAACTTTCAAATTGTAATCTTCCTTTAAACAGTAACGTTTTCGTAACCCTCAAAAGATATAACATTTTGATTGAGATGTTACTCGGATCGAAATTTGCTGGCCGTTTCCTTATCAAAAGCAGTGGATTATAGATAGGCATATCCATGATCTATTGTTTTTTCCAGTCAGAGAGAAATTGCTCTTTTTTTAGTAATTAATAATAATTTTATTTATCGATTAACTTTTTTTTTTTTACTTGTAATTTTTTTTTTCATACTTAAATTCGAATCACAAACTTCACATTGAAACAATAGTTAAATTACAAAAAAGAATTTTTACCTTCTCTGATTTTAATTATAATTCTTCTACTTATCTGTTATTTTCAAAGGCCTTTTGTAACTCCACTGATTTTGATCGATAGAATTAAAGAGCCTAAATTTTATAATTACCTAATCTATAGTATTATGTAAAATTACAAGCTATTTTTCGTTTTTGACCACTAACCGCGAAAACTACAGAACTAATTAGCGCCAAATTTTAACTATTTCCTGTTTATAGTTCCAGGAAGGTTTAGCGATTCTGAAATCTACTGATTTTAAATCGGTTATCTACGAGCTGAACCTGCAACTAACTAAGATTAACTACATTATTTACATAGTTCTACTAATGATGAAATTTACAATATTAAAAATTTCAATGCACAATTTTCAGAGGTAGAAAGTTTGCCTCACTGTTATATACTTTTATGGTTTGAAATTTATATCTAACCAGAAGAAATCAATAAAATTATTACAAATGTCTAATCAAAGGAAAATGTCAACTATTTGCTCAAAAGAAACCATAATGGAAAACAATGATAATTCAGTCCATTATCTGAAAAAGTTTCTTAATAGTCTCTGTCCATCTGGATTACCAACTCATATTCCAAAAATAAAAATTGGTTGTCCAATTAAGTTTTTACGTAATCTTCACCTGATCAGTGCCATTTTAATTTAATTTTTTTAATTTCAAGATAAATTAATTTAATTACATGATGACTTAAATGAGAAAAATCTATTGGAATTTAAAAGTATTGAAATATTTTAGAAAAAAAAGGTTAATTAAGTTTTTACTTGTACATTTTTAAATACATCTAATTTAATACGTTTAAAAATAAATTTTCATAATTATTAACATATCAGCATACAAACTCAGCAATTAAATAATATTCCATAGACTGAATGAATTCTTGCTAATGTTATTATTTTTAAAGCTTATTTGTTTATAACAACCCTTAAATTCCTATGCCAGTATTGCAATTTTTTCTATAACACTATTATTCAAATTATATGGGAAATTATGTATTTGTATTACCAGATGTATTATATGTGATGTGAGTATATATAATTAAAAGTGAATTAAATGTATTGATTTGTTTAATAAATTTATGATGTTTTGTATTAATCCATTTAATAATCTGGCTCTATTGAAAATAATAATAATAATAAATAAATAAAATTTTAAAAATTTGGATAGTGATTTAAAATAAATTAATTAGTTTTGATTAATAAAATGAAATATATTCATGGAAAACTTTGGCATTGCCGGAAAATAATATTTATCAAACCTATAGAAATTGAATAACATTACACTATTTAAGTCGTAGTAATAATTATTGATCATTGCTTCATCCTAGGTTATGAGGTAGTAAAATAAAAGATTTAAAAAAAGCTAATCTCTTTCCTTAATAAAGGCGGCGGTGAAAGATCAAAGGTGAAGAAGGGAGCTGATATTTAGGAGGTATAATTTAATTTTATAAATCACCTGTTGGATTAATTATATGTTGTTTTTTTTTTTGTTATTCTCTTATAAAATATAATAAATGTTATTAGAATATATAGAAATAAAACTAAACCTTGGGATTAAGTAAGTAAGACTATCGGCTTTTTATTTTCTTAGGAACTTTGAGTTTTTTATTAGAAACTGAAAGCATTATTTAAATAATTTTGTAAGAATGTAATAAAACAATAATAAATCGTTATGGAGGGGAAACAATGAAAAGTTTTGGATTTACATTGTATTTCAAATGGGGAAAGATTACAATTTTTTTTTTCCAATCCTCCATTTATTTACAATACATACAATATAATATACAATATATATATTAAGATCTTGGATTGCCTTGCGGCATTTGAAGATGGGTGTCCTCGGCAGCTGCTGGATCCACTCTGTTGACGGATGGTCTTCAGAGTGGATCCAGCAGCTGCCGAGGACACCCATCTTCAAATGCCGCAAGGCAATCCAAGATCTTAATATATATATTGTATATTATATTGTATGTATTGTAAATAAATGGAGGATTGGAAAAAAAAAAAAAAAAAAAAAAAAAAAAAAAAATTGTAATCGAAAGATTACAAAAAAAAAAATATTATTTTTGTTATTTTAGGAGATAATATATCTGTGGGATGATGGTATATAGGGATAGATGATTCTCGATCTAATTGCATTTGTAACTTAACTAAGCAATGAATAAAAAAGATTTCAAAATTTGTATTACAAAAAAAAAAAAAAAAATCATTCACTCCCAATAACTTTCTTTTTTTCTTATATTATTTTTCATCAATTACGAAAAACAATGTTCAGTGCCGTTCCGAACAATATTTATTTTAAACAGCCGAGCTAAAATTTGTGTTTTCAACTTAACGATTTCCTTTAAAAATTATATAAAATTTAATATTGCTATAGGTAAATAAAAATAACAAAAAACAATTCTGCAGTAAATTTTAGATTTTTTTTTTTTTAATTTGCTAGTTTGTAGTAGTAAAATCGTTTCAATGAAAATACTGTATGTAAATGAATAAATTGATATTAAAACTATTCATAACGGTTAGAAGAAGATATAGGTGTTCTTATCTCTACAAGGCAGTTTATTTTCACAAAATATGTTATCAAATGAGATAACCCAAATGTTTCATAAATCTAGTTAGTAAAACTAAGTATATATAGAAAGACTAGTTGACAACTGAAGAGTCCACGGGAGAAAGGAGGGATGTCATTTGGAATGCTTTCCGAGATAATCGAGTTTTTAGGTTTTGATCTTTAATTACTTTAGTATTATGTTTTATAATTTTTCTTCAATTTCTTTAAATCTCTTTTTATTTGGAGACCTAATATTTTTCAACGGGGTCGCAAGCCTTTTTATTGGTCCCCTTTCCTAAAAAAAAATAAAAAAATTCAACATTAAACTTTTAAGTTTAAATACCTACGTATGTTGGTAAAGCAGGGGGAAAGCGTAGAAAGTTATATATACCTTTATAATCGTCTGTCTCAAATGATCTGGGAAATCAAAAAACCGACTGAATCGCACCTTTCTTTAGATTTACTCGAAATGGAGAAGATCTGTCAAAATCGTCATCTTTAAAATGTTTTGAACAAATAACACTTGTATTTGTTGGCTTTCATTTTTCTTGCCTCAGGGCTTGAACCCACTTACTTATTTCGTTCCTCTTCAGCTGAACGGAAGCTGATGAAAAAATAAAAGGTAAAATTGGAACTGTTTACCTTTTAAAGATTTATTCAAATCTAAAACTATATTATTGATGTAAAACGTCTTCTTAAGGTTTAATGTTTAACATTCGAAACTAGTTTTCAAATAAATATAATTTCAATAGAATTAAAAATTAATTTATCAGTCCTAATTGAATATACAGAATATTCTGTATTATGTGGTTACAATATCTATTATTGTTAATACAGGGGAGTTTAACAATAAAGTTAAAAAAGCTCCACAATAAACATATTTTTACTGTGGCGAAAGGGAAGGAAGATTTGTTTCTCAATTTATTGAAAAACTATATTGTGTACGTTTAAAATGTACCGGTGAATCGTTATTGGAGGGTTTAAATCCTTGTTGGAATCTTTCCTAGAACATCCAAACGCGGCACAAGACGACATTATTTAATCCAATTGAGAAATAAAAAAATAAAAACACACACACAACAGAGACCTAACAATTAGCAATTGTTCCAAAAAAACACGGGAAAAACAGTGGTATTGATAGGGACAGCCGGGGTTGAGGTGGTGGGGATAGCGCTCCTTGCCGGGAGCCATCTCCCCCCACATACCCACCGCTTCTATTATATTCTGTATTCTGTGGCTGAGACCCACAACATCCTATGGTGTGCGGGCTGTGGCCCCGTCAATAACAGAATTTGTGATAACAGTGCTAAGGGATCTCGACACACAAAAAGACAAACCAGCAACACCAATTTCCACCGATTTCCAGAACATTGGATAAAAACCGAGAGTCTCCCAGTGTACGCAAGAGCCCGGAGGTTGTCACCTGAAAAATTGGCAGCAGCCAAACTTGAGTTTCAGCGGCTAAAGGAAGATGGTATCGTCCGATTGTCAAAAAGCCCTTGGGCATCGCCATTACACATGGTACAAAAAAAGGACGGTTCTTGGCGTTGCTGTGGTGATTTTAGGAACCTAAATGGAGTGACGAAACCAGACAGGTACCCCAAACCACATATCCACGATTTTAATCATAACTTGGCCGGTAAAACAATATTTTCTAAGCTCGACTTGGATAGAGCTTACTATCAGGTACCGGTTCGCCAATCCGACATACCAAAGACAGCAGTAATCACCCCATTCGGCTTATTCGAATTTTGTAAAATGCCTTTTGGACTAAAAAACGCGGCACAGACCTTCCAACGCCATCTTGATGAAGCGTTTGCATCTTGTACCGATTTTCTGTACATATATTTAGATGACTTCCTGATAGCATCGCAATCAGAGGAAGAGCATCGAGGGCACCTCCAGCGCATCTTACAGACAGCACGTGCGGCAGGTCTTAAAATCAACATGGAAAAAAGTATGTTTGGTCTAAGCTCGGTCGATTTCTTAGGTTTCAATGTCACGTCACTTGACATCAGTCCATTGGATAGCAAAGTACAAGACATTTTAAATTATCCCCGCCCAACAACTGTTCGTCAACTTAAGCGTTTTTTGGGTTTGGTCAACTTTTATCACCGTTTTGTTCCAGATGCAGCAAGACTTCAAGCACCACTACATGACTTAACAAAATCGAAATTGTCATCACAGGTCCAGTGGTCAGAAGAAAACCACAATGCTTTCCAGAAAACGAAGAACAGCTTAGCAGAAGCCGTCAGGCTGGCACATCCTTTGGCAGATGCAGATCTATATCTCTCTGCAGATGCAACTGATACCTCCGTTGGTGGTGTTTTGCAGCAGGTGCAGAAGGGTATCTTGGTACCTTTAGGTTTTTATTCCCAAAAACTCTCCCCGTCAGAACAAAGATATTCGACCTATGACAGAGAATTGACAGCTGTGTTCAAGGCGATAAAATCCTTTCAACACATGATTGAGGGTAGAACGTTTGCTATACTAACGGACCATAAGCCTTTAACGTTTGCATTTCAACTAAAAATCAGAAACTTTGTCTCCTCGGCATGTTCGGCAGTTGAATTTTATTAGCCAATTTACCACAGACATTCGTTTTATAGAAGGAAAGAAGAACGTTCCGGCAGATATTATGTCAAGGATAGAAGTTGTTAGAGTCGAGAGTAAATCGGTGGATGCTGAGGAGTTAAAGAAAGCTCAAGAAACAGATGCAGAACTTACCGGTCAACTGGCATCAGGGTCTACCAACCTCAACTTACAACCTTCAGAGTTCCAGTCGCAGTATAACAATAAACCTGTCACTCTTTACGCAGAAAAGGGTCGACCTTATGTGCCGAAGATTCTCCAATATCGTATTTTTCAGAAAATACATCGACAAGCTCATCCAGGAATCAAAAGGTCGGTGGGATTAGTTACAAGCCGCTATGTTTGGCCCTCAATTAATAAAGACTGCCGCCAGTGGGCAAGGACTTACATAGAATGCCAACGGTGTAAAGTTTTCAAACATACACGAACACCCTCCGACCAGATAGCGATCCCGAGCTGCAGGTTTAACCATATTCACATAGGTCTGATAGGACCGGTACCGATTTCGCGAGGATTTAGCTATTGTATGACCATGATAGACAGATTTTCCCGCTGGCCAGAAGTGGTTCCACTTGCAGATATTTCCGCTGAGACAGTAGCTGAGTCCTTTATTAATACCTGGGTGTCGAGATACGGGATGCCGGTTTCAATTACAACAGATAGAGGACGTCAATTTACTTCAGTACTGCTCACTACAGTCTGTAGGCTACTGGATGTACATCATATCAAGACCACTGCATATCATCCCCAAGGAAATGGTAAAGTAGAACGCTTTCATCGAACCTTTAAAACTGCAATCACAGCATGTGGTGATGAATGCTGGATGGACAGTTTATCTCTTGTACTTTTGCAGTTAAGAGTATGTGCCGGGGAAGACGGATGGTCTCCTGCGGAGCTTCAGTTTGGTTGCACTTTACGTATTCCTGGGCAGTTGGTGGCGAAACAAGATTGTAAAGATGAAGATAATTCTACGTTCTTGCAACGATTGCGGAAAGTTTTCAACGTTCTAACACCAAAGATAATTTCACACCGACCTTCAAACGCAATCTTTGTACATCCAGAATTGACGCAGGCAAGTCATGTTTTTGTTCGGAATGATACTAACAAACCAAGTTTCACACCGGCATATTGTGGACCTTATCAGGTGATTAAGCGTTATATTAAGTTCTTTACACTTAATATAAAAGGTAAAAATGAGAACATTGCCATCGACCGACTTAAACCTCGTTTTATGCCTCACAATCAAATTTCGAGCCCACAAAAACAACTACATGAAGATACATTACCAGCAGCACACCGAAGACAGAATGAAACAACCAATGGTCAGCAGCAATCCAAAACCGCTAAAAACAAGAATTTAAGATTTAAATTCAGTTCTACAAGGTCAGGTAGAGAAATAAGACAACCAACTAGATTTAAAAATTAGTTTTAGTTGTGTTCTTAAATTTAGCCAACTGTTCCTGCAGATTAGTGCTATTAACTGTTTAATTTTGTATAAATGTTCTCTTTAGTAAAAAATAAATCAGTAAAAAATTATATATAAAAATATTGTAAAAAGGGGAGTATTGTACTGTATCGATTTTGTTATCGTTAGGTATAAAACAGCTGGAAAAGGTTACATAAATGTTTTGTGTGTGTTATTATCAACAAAGTTTGTTTATTATATACAGTGAAAATAGTGTTTTTAATACATATAGTAAACGTGTCAAAATAATACATTTGCCCGAAACAGACATAACACGCTCTAAAAAAAAAAAAAAAAAATTTAAACATGAAAGAAAGGGGGATAGTCCTGGACGCTCCCCCTTTCTTCCCAGTTTTATTGATGAAATGGTGATATTAATACACAATCCACACTAATAAAAATAATCTCACTTGAGAGAAAAGAGGGTAAGGATCGAAAGGAATAAACATGAAAACGTAAAGAAACGCAATTTGAACTTTCTAACATGACTCTTCCCCGTTCTAGGTTTTTCCACGTGGACATTCCCCCCTTCTTCCGAGTACGCGATTCTTTCCATCGCTTGTAACCAACCAACTATCATTTTTTTCTGTCTTTTTCTTTTCACCAACATATTCTACTCAATTAGACGAACAATTATATATATATAACTACAATTCGGAAAAAAATTGACTCTCCCCCTTTCTTCCGTGCACTCCTCAACTGCTTCACTAGTATTTTATAATACTTTTTTTTTTTTTTTTTTTTTTTTCTGACAGCAACCATCAACTCAATTTTAATTAATGATTTTATCTGTGGACTAGTTCAGACTAAATGACTTCACCCTTTTTAAAATGCGGAACTTATATTCTTGAGATAGTTCTATTGCCAATGGCTTAAGCCACTTCGAGTCGACTACTATCAGCGGTATATAAAAGGCTAGGGATGATACAGTGCTGATGATGTGGCTAGACCCTCTGAGACAATAAACATAAGATAACAACTGAATAAAAAGAGATGAGTTTAAATAGTACAGCCTCGTGCGATTGCATCACAACAAACGGATCCTCTAAAAGGAACAAAGAAAACATATCAACTATACATCAACATAAAAATACGTATAAATGTACTGAGCATTTATTTGTAATAGAGTTGAATTTACTTTGTTATTTGTAGCCCGAAATATTCTATGAAGTAATTAAACGCACACTATGTATGTGCACTGTTATTGATTTCCTTCTAAGGAATATCTCACACACGTAATATATATATAATAGTTTGGTTCATATGAAATATTTAAAATAAAAATATTGTTAAATAAATGAATGAACATAACAGAGAATGTTCTTATTTCTAAAGCAGATGGACGAATTCTGGGTTTATTCAATAATCAATTTTATTTTATATATATTATTTAATTAAACTAAAAATAAATATGTTTATACAAAATAGTTCATTAAACATCATTTGAAAGGCATGTCAGTTAGTTATCTTCCAAATGGATAAATATTTATGATATTATGCATAAATTTTCCACGACTAACGTGGATTTCAATTTTTCGATTCTTTCATTAAAAATTGTTAAAATAAATTGCAGTGCATTAAGATTCTAACATTTCTTAAGTTTTTGGTGAGAAAATAATTGTTTTTATTTAAAAAATAATATTTGAATAATAATAAGAAATTGAAAAAAAAAATAATAATAATAATAATTTAATACTTTTATATATTCCTATACAAATCAAATTTTTGAAAGTTAAAAAGGCAGTAGCCTCGAGATCTATTGTAAATTTGACATGGAAACTTGGCAATGCTTTTATATTTTATTTTTATGTAATTTATTTTATTGTGTTTTTTTTCGCTCTGTACATTGTATAGTTTGAGGTTCTTCATTTATTTTTCTCTTCTTTTTCATTTATTTATTGTTGTACATATTTTTGAATGGATTCACAAAGTTGTCCATGTTACTTATTTCACTCTTTTGAAGAAAATTGTACTAAATAATAGTTTTAATTAAAAAAAAAAAAAAACTTTTGTGTATTCAAACTTTTTTTTCCTAGTAAAAAAAAAATTAAATATATCAAATAATCTAGTTCGTATTATAAAAGGCTTATGTCTATTAAATTGTAGCTAGCCTAGACGTTTAGCTAAATATATAAATTTTCCCGTCATCGAAACGGTTCCTCAGCGAAAAAGGACCGTGTCTTGTGGCCAATCTTCAGAGACCCACCGCAAATGTAGTATTATGCAAATTCAATATGAATATTAATGGGAATTAGGGGAATTATACTTTGATGACTTAATTGCAGATACAAGTTAATTGGCGTCAAAACCGTTGATGTTTATCGCATTTTTTTTTGTTTGTTCTTAATCCTAATTATTATTTTGTTTTCTATAAATTATGATCTTAAACCTTTTATTTAAATTTGGGTTCTGCTATATTCCTCAAACAATTTAATCTTACTCACTTATCTATCGTGTTTTATACACCTACATGATTATAATTATATAACTAACTATTAAAAAGTTAGAAATTTGTTTCACTCACCAACTGAGCCACTGTAAATCTATTTAACTTACTTAACCTGAACAAAGGCAAATCTACTATAACTGAAATTCAACACGCCACAAGCCTAGCTCGCAAAATTCCCGGAGTTGTTCACCCAAGGTAATATATACCCTCACATTCCACAACTGACAAATGGGACCACGGGAGACATTGTCTTCCAACATATTCCAGTTAATTCTCCAGCTCTTTTGTATCATACTATGAACTAGGGTTGGGCGATAGTCGATATTCAGCTCTATCGAAAGGCTGATACTATCGGTTGAGAACTATCGATTGCTATCAATAGTTTTTCAATAGTTGCTTCCTTTTTTTCCAAAACTATTCAATATAGAATTTCAACTAATTTAATTAAATTCAATTATCTATTACTTATCCCACACCTATAGCCAAGAACCCAAATCCTTCATCACCAAAGGATTACCGAACGATCTCCATACTTTCTAACCTCTCTAAGCCCCTAGAAAGAATAGTACAATCCCAAATCTCCAATTACCTCGAAGATTCCAATTTACTTGACCCGTTCCAATCCGGTTTCCGCCCCAGCCACTCTACTCAATCCGCTCTCACCAAAATCATCAGTGACGTCCAGGCAGCAATGGATAAAAAAGAATTAACCATCCTCATACTCCTTGACTTTTCCAAAGCCTTCGATTCCTTAGACCACTCCATCCTCTTTTCCAAAGTGAAATCTCTACACTTCTCCAATAGTGCTCTCATGTGGTTTCATTCATTCCTTTCCCACCGTTCCCAATCAGTTACCAATCCCAAACAAGGTTCATCCTCTTTCCTCACTTTGCGATCAGGCGTAGCGCATGGATCTAGCATCTCTCCTCTCCTGTTTAATTCCTATATAAATGATCTTCCTAACTCCATTCATAATTATTCCTACCACCTCTACACCGATGATTCTCAAATTTATCTTTCCTTTCCTCCAGCCGAGTTATCAACTGCATTTTCCAAAATTCAGCAAGACCTGGATGAAATCTGTGCCTGGGCATTCCTGAATAAATTGAGTTTAAATGCAGCTAAAACTCAAGCAATTGCAATTTTAACTCATTCCCTCCTCCGATCGAATACCAACTTCCCTACTTTATTCCTAAATGGTCACCCTATAGCTTTCCTCTCCTCTGTTAAAAACCTAGGGTTTCCTGGAAACCCTACATTGCTCAAATCACCCGACGATCGATTGGCATCCTAAAATTATTACACCGTTCCCGACACCTACTTCCTCTATCCACACCGAAACTCTTAGTATCCTCCCTCATATTCCCCCAATTTGACTATGGATGTTTGATTTATGGTGGGCTCTCGATGATGCTTGAAGATAGATTAAAGCGTATCATGAACTGTTTTATAAGATTTGTTTTTGGAACCTCGAGAGGCTCCCATGTGTCCCATCTTTACACCGAGTTAAATTGGCTTTCCCCGTCCTTGCGTAGAGATTACTTCCTTGGTACATTCCTCTTCCAAGTTATTAACACACATCACCCTCCATATATTCACAATATCCTGCATTTCAAGTCCTCAATCCAATCATTGCATACAAGGTCCCGTCTCTCCGATCTCTACACCCCATCCTACAGAACTACTGCTTTCCAACGTTCCTTTCTTTCCCGCTCCGCTATTCTTTGGAATTCTCTTCCTCCTTCTATTCGTAATGCATCCTCCCTCGGAACTTTTAATACACTCCTCTTCCACCACTTTTCCTCCCTCCAGTCGGATGATAACTAATTATATAGATACTTTAATGAATTTCACCCAAGCATATCATATATAAAAGTTTAGCCTGTTTAAAAAATCCTCATATGATAACGTTTTCTCTACCATTGAAATAATTTTCATTTTTATTTTTCATCATCATTTTTTTCTTCTTCATACTTTTATCGATTTAGCATCAGAAATCTATTATTTAGTCAATTCCTTATATAATATATTTTTTCTTTTACTGATTGTAAATATAGTTTATGTATGTATGTAGTGTGTATGTGTTTATATATGCGTACATATTTTTTTTTTCATTTTATTACTTATTTTATTGTAAAATTGTATTTACTTTTAATGATCTTATTTTGTTATCTAATTTATAACATCTAGGCCAGATATAACTTATGGTCTGTTATGTAACTATTATTCTTAAGGGACTTTGTCCTAGAATAAATTTTTTTTTCTATTCTATTCTATTCTACTATTTAAAGTTTGCAGGATTATAAATTATAAGATTATGTCATAAAGATGAGGGAAAAAAAAAAAAACTAATTTATTTGAATTTTAAAAAAGTATTTAGAATTTACATGGTTACGATAATAACGAACAAATCAAATCTTCAGGAAAGAAAAATAACGAAATAGTTAATTTCAAGAGTCAAGTTTGCTTGACATATTTTCACATACCCCCCCCCCCCCCCCCCCCCCTCCAAAAAAAAAATTGCTTTCCTCTGGCTCAATCTTTGAGAGAACCCTTGAGCTCTAGGAATTCCGAATTCAATTTCAAAAGAACTTGACACTGGACAGAGACAGATCAGCATAATTCCGAGAGTTTCAAAATTTAAGGTTAAAAAAGATCTATCGATAGTCGACACTATCGATAGTGACCATCGATAGACATGACCTATCGATATATCGATAGTGACTATCGACTATCGCCCAACCCTACTATGAACTATGTCCTGTAATTATTAGTAGTTTTGTTCACTTAATTTATTTATTGAAAGTTTAATTTTAACTTTTAATATTTTTTTTCCTGTTTAGGCTTTATTCTGTACATTTTTTATTTACTTTTTTGCTGATTCAAAAATATTAAATAATTACACTAATTTGAAATGTTGAGTGTCTCAAAAAAGTTAAATATTTTCGATTTTTTCAATAATCGTGAAAAATCCAATTAAATATTATTTAACTACCTACATACGTTTTTAAAGTTATACTTTGTAAAAAATTATCCCTCTGATTAGAACTAAAGTAATTCTTAAAAAAATGAAGAGATACTTTGTAATAAACATTTTTATTGATTAAATTGTGGAACTTTCATATTTATATGGTAAATCATCAAGATTACGAAACAAACAATTTATATAAGAATAAGAAACGAATTATATAATTTAGGAACTTTATTTAGTTTAGTAATATTTTTGTTTTATGAATATTTATTTAAAATTGAAAGATAAGTAACTTTATTTTGTGTTTTGAAATCTTTCTAAAGCCAATTTACGTTGAAGGAACTAGAACATCTTAAAGTTTTTAAAAATTAATTATTGTGTTTGATATTTGGTTTAAAAAAGGATGAGCTTAATTTTATCAAGAAAGATCCACAATTTCACATAAAGAATACTTATCTGTTGGTTATATTTGAGGTTACAGCAGCGGAAGGGTTAAATTGGGCATGCAATGTCCTCCGATTTAATAAAGAACTTATTTCTGAATAATAATCAGTGTTGAACCATGTTGTGAACATTTGAGGGGTTAACTGAGACTACATGGAAGGACTCTGTCATGGCTAGTCTTGGACGTTCTAGTGTTGATGGGGTGGGATGGAGAAAGGTGTTAAGTCAGAGATTGGTGGTGTCCAGCTTTCAGATTTACAAAGGCATATTATTTATATGGTAATTTTAAATGGGTTATAAGTCAATGAATGCATATAACCCATTTAAAATTACTATATTCACTTCATTCTTCAAGATTTTAATTTGTTTTTCAAACAGTTAGTTTTATGGGAAAATATAATTGTTATTAGACTATTAATAACAATAGCAGGATTGTTAGTCTATTAAAGAATAATTTATTATGATGATATAATTATAATTTTACTAAGGAAATATGTATCAAATATGGAACTCAGATTGTTAATCAAATTGATGTTGAGCCGTGATTCCTTTGAAATATTATTGATTACAGCTGGATCCTCATTATCGTAAATAATTTACTTCAAAATAAATTCATATTGGAAAATGCTAATCAAATTAATTTTTTTGATACATATATAAAAGAGGTATGACATGAAATACATATTTTATTAAATGTAAAAGTACAAATTATTATTACTCTTATACCATAGGCATTTAAGCATATTGTATTTAATATATTTAGTTTAAATTGTTATTAGTATATTTATAAGTATAGTTAATATGAAAGTATGTAATATAGCCATTTTTATTTACATTTAAAAAATTAAAATTTAGAAATGTTTTTATACTGAGATGATTTCTTTAATTAAATGTATTTGTTACTTATTTCATTTCAAACATTTCTCCTTACTGGGAAAAAAAAAACTCACTTGTTTGTTGACAATTCAAATGTGTTGATTCAAATCAATATAATATGTTGGATAAGTTTAAATTGAGTAGATGTTGAAATTTTAATTTTAAATATAAACGCCCAGGTATTCAAATAATTATCAATTATTATTTGAGATACGATTTTAAATTTCTGTTTAAATATTTGTTCTAAGGAAAAGTTTCTCTGGTTTTATAAACTAACAATATTTGTGGGATATTTTAATTTAATTTTTAACTGATGTTTATAGTAGAAGTATTTTTTTGTTAGCTTAAAAATGGAAACCATGCCTTTCTAATAATTTTTTAATATCTGGTGAACTTGAAGGAAGAAATAAGTTGTAGTAATTGGCAATAAATATATTTCTTTATTGCTTTTTAAGCTTTGATGTCAAGTTAGGTATAAATTTTCAAGGAGAATTTTATGGTTGTTCTGCATAATCATGCACTAGAGGTGTTTTTTTCTTATTTGGACTGTGAAAAAAAGATTACAAATTATCGGTAACTAGACACGAGCTTGTAACTTTCAATCTCCTATTTTAATTGATATTTAAAATGACACATAATACGTACTTTTAAGAGAGGAATAATGGATTTTATGATTTGGTATTAATTATTCAAAGTAAAGAAACTAACTTAAAAAGCAATACGAGTTCTGTTTAAGGAGGTCTCTAGGATCTTATAACATATTATTTCCATGATATACTCTCAGTTCTGTATTACTAGGATTAGCTATTCTTAAGTTGTAAGTTTTTGATATCTTGTTAATTATTTTTTTACTTCATGTTTGAAATGTAATGTTTATACAATTTATAAAAACATTTTCAGCTGGGCAAAATTAAACGTGTTAAGTTATATAAAATTTTAAATATATTAATTGTCAAATATAATGTAAGATATTTGAAAATAAATCATAACGTTTTAAAAATTAATGAATTAATGAATAAGTATTAAAATTTATCTCAGGCCAAATTGAATTTCAAATAGTTAAAATTTTACTTTTGGACAATAATGTTCATTGTGGTAACATTTTAATTTCCCATTGGATATTCATTCAGATTGGTATTATAACCATAACTAATTGGTATTATAACTATAACCTTATTTAAAAAAAAAAAAAAAAAAAAAAATAAAAAAAAAAAAAAACTGCTCAATTTTTTTATTTTTTTCTTTAAAAACCTCTTTATGTTTTATATATTTTGTTGCAAACTAATGTTACTTAATAAATAATTTCATGAACTGATTGAAAATAGACCAGCAAACATAAATAATATTTATCTGTAATGGGTGTCATGATGGATTTAACTAGTTTTTGTTTAGTTTAAGAGTATAAATATAGAAAATGCAACATTGTTGTTCGTAGAGCAGCCGCTAGAGAGCATTCCATTCCACTCTGTCTCAGTTCGTCTAACCAACGCTAGGTAGCAACCCATACTATAATGCTACACTCATCCAAAATACTATGAGTTTTCCTAAAGTTCTATGAGATTACTATTTTTATTCACACATAATGTATATTATTTTTTAGTATAATCACGTTATACTTAAAAATTAATCTGTTTCATTAAGAATGTTTTAGGTACTTATTTTTTTCCAATCCATCAGTTTTTCGCAATAAAAATCTGTATAATATCAATAGATTGTTCAAAGGCATTTGATGCTGCCTCGCACGGCATAGTATGCCAACAGTCAATAGACAATAAATGCCCAGAGCAACTATTTTCGATTATTAAATCGTTTCTTAGCGAACGATATATTGTGGTCAAAGTTGGAGAAGCCTCTTCAAAAGAAGTAGCTCTTACTTGCGGTGTCCCTCAAGGAGCGGTTTTGTCCCCGATCCTTTTTTCTATATATACAGCAAACAGCGTTGGAGCTAAATACCACAAAGCCAGTGCAACCGCTTTTGCTGATGACCTAGCTATCACAAGCAGTAGCCTTAATGCCACAAGAGCCCTCAGTCAAGCCGAAGTAGCATGTCAAAAGATTGTTGACGGCTTAAGAAAACTTTATATTGACGTGAATGTTAATAAAACTAAATGTACAATATTTTCATTTCAAAAAGGAAAGGAAAAACTGCCAGTTAGTTTTAAATTAAACGGACTTACAAACAAAATTTCTGATTTAATTATTATATTTAGGCATTTACTTAGACAGATATATGACATTTTCGGCCCATTTTGAAAATAAATCTAAAACTGTACGGACAAAATCATACAAACTATATCACCTATAGAAAAATAGTAAAGGGAACGGCATTCGAAAAGAAAAAGTCAAAAATTAATAAATAAAGAGCTTCAATTACTGACAATAAAAGAAATTATAAATCTAAAACATTTAAATTTTCAATCAAAATTACCACTGTCTGGGAATAACTTGTTCAATAAAATTATAGAAAGTCCAGTTCCCCAACGTTGGCAGAAATATATTACCATGCGTGAATAAATTTAAGTTTTTAATTTTAGTTTAATTTGTTAGGTTAGACCGGCTCAAAGAAAAGATGAACCCCTATCATCTAATAATAAGTAAATGAAATCAAAAATTTTCAAACCTAAATTTATCACTTATAAATTCCTTAAAATGTAATTTAGTTACAGTACAAGGAGAAAAAGTAAAATATTAGGCATAACAAAACTAATAATAATAATTAAAAAAAAAAAAAAAAAAAAAGTAATATATATATATATATATATATATATATATATATATATATATATATATATATATATATATATATATATATATATTTGTTAGTGACAGTGTTCAATCAGTACAGATTGAATTTTTAAATCTTATAATAAAATAAAATAGTTATTATTTTAGTAATGAATCAAATATTTTCAACAAAAGTGCCAAAGTAAGATTAAATTAATTTATGTTTGATAATTTATCCATTTATAATTTGATAATTTATTCAGTAAAAAAATGCAATTTTTCTGCTAGACACCTTTCTTCAGGTAATTGCTAATTTCGAACAATATTAATATAAATATATATTTTTAGCCCACTTTTATTTTCTGATATTTGGATAATTAAAAAAACAAAACAAAAAAAAAACTAATTGTTTGTCGGTTCCCAACCTTATTAGTTTTGTAGATATGTATTAGGGATGTGTTATCCAAACTTGATTTCTAGAAACCATTTTTTAGCGATGGTTTAAGTAGTTATTTAAAAAAAAAACGGTATTTTTGATTTTTAAATGCCAAGCACTTTTTCATGTTCTAGATGAAAAACTTCTGAATTTCATATTAACTATTAACAACTTAACTTAAAAACTTCTTTTACCGCAGTTCTGAGCTGTGTGCCAGATTAGATAATAGGTTTGCTCTTAGATTGGTATAATTCTAAATAGAAAAGGTTTATGCTATTGTGTTGAATCGCTAACTGTTCCTAAATAATTTATCAGGAAGTTTTATGATAAATTATTTTTTGATGGCAAAACTATTTAAAACAAGATACAGTTTTTTAATGAGAATCAAGGAATTTATGGAATAGTAGTTGATAATTTTACCATAAATTTTTTGCTTGACGGAACTCAGAGACCGAAATAGAACTTCACGTTTTTCCAAAAATACTGAATGGAATCCAATACAATATTTTCGGAAGGTTTTTAGTTTAATACGGGTATTAAAATAATAAAATAAATCGTATGAAAAAAAAAATATAATGAACATTTTCTATAAAATGTTTTATAAAAATGAACAAGGCGTTTTAATGTACCGAAAAAATATCATTTACAAATTGTTTGTCAATATAAAATACAATAACAGCATACTCCTATACATCAAATGGATTTTAAAATCTGAATGAATATTCTTTTTTACCATATAGGAGAAATATATAAAAATGCAGCAAAAAAAAAAAGATTTACCAAGTATTTGCTATTACACATACAAGTGTCAACATGTATTTAGAAATATATTATTTGAAATTCATTAGAGGAAATTAAACTTTAATCCTGTAGGATCCAACTAAATAAATAAATAATAATAATTATTTTTTAATTCATAGCGTATTGTCTTTGAGAGTATTGCTCAAAATATAAAAAATATATAGAAAATGTATATGCATATATATATATATATATATATATATATGTTGTAATATTTAAACTCAATGGGATACTTGAAAATTAGTGTAAGAATATATATACAGCTATTCCTTATTATGTATATTTTTTTAAAAACATTTTTTGAATAAACAAAAAAAATACTATGCAAGAACATGACCTCGTTCTCAATAGTAAGCAAGGTGTGATGCTCAGACTTGCTTAATATCATACTTCGTTCTCACAATGCACCTTCCACGGTACGAATAACAGGTCGCGGAGTAATCTGTCGCACACTGTCTAGGTCATTTTAAGGTGAAGAAGCGGAATATTCTTAGGAAACCTCGACATTAATTTCGCGATCACCAATGTCCTTGGATTAGGCAATGTCTGTGGTCATTGCCGAGAATAGATCCCATTCTTATTTTACTTTTAAAATCGTTTTGGGTTTGTCGATCCAGAACATTCTTGATGAGCTGGGTGGGTTTCCTACCTTATAAACTTGAACCACATAAATATTTGTATTACATTATATTGTATTATATTTTGAAATAGATAACACAATTTATATAAATTATAACAATATTTTTATACAACTAAATTATTTCTTAATAACTATTTTTAATATATATTTTTAATTAGTTTTCAATTTTTTTTTTTAGCTCATGAAATAATATTAAATTTTAGGATTTGCTTATTATAACAGAATGAAAATAAACTCAAAAAATTGAATTAAACGGTAGAAGTGAACGGATTTTGATTAATTACATACAAAATATTTTTAAATCACAATTTCTTTTTATGAAGGTTTGATAAGAAATTATGGGATAAAACAAAAAAATCTTTTTTTGTTATTTTAATTAACTGATATTTTTCAATATTTTTATCTGAATTTACTTTTAAAAATGCTCGATATTTTTTCATCTAGGGATTTCACATCCCTTATTTTAGCAGTTACATTACTTTTATACTTCCCTAAATGGCCGAAAGACTTCATACAATATAGTTTCGATAGTTTAAAAATATCGATAGTTTACCATCAATTTAATGGATTTGATGGATGGATGAAGTTTATAAATGACTCAATTGAAACTGTATATTTTTTATTACAGTAACAAGAAATGGTTACTATTGGTTTATAGAAATCATAGACATTATAATATAAATCCATATCCTCATTAAATGCTAATGAATGCTCACCTTTTTTAGGATTCAATTATTTTAATAATTACAAAATAGTTCATAGAGCTAAAATTGTTATTTATTTATTTTTATTTTATTTTATTTTAAGGTGCCGTGTACTGCAACATGGCCAGGGGCACCAAATTCTGATTTCTTGTTTATCTAAATGGTATTAAAGATTTTGCAATTCCTGAGGAACTTCAGAACATCTGGTTGATAGTTTTTGAAGATTGTACCCAGGTCTTTGTTGAAGTTGGGTGTTCCAGCTGTAGGGTGTAGACTGCAATTACTAAATATGTGCTCTACAGATAGAGGAACATGGCACCTTGAGCACATGGGCTGTGAAGTACCTTGAAGTAGGTGTTGGTGTGTGTCCGATGCGCAGCCTAGTCATCACCACTTGTTCCCTCCTAGAGCCGTTTAGCAGTGGCCATGGTTGACCATTAGGGCAAATCATTTTAAGTTTGTTACTATCCGGAGTCCTGTTCCAATAATAAATCCACGCAGCCTTGCACTTGCCTTCCAACATGACTCGGTACCCAAAGAAAGTGTATTAGTTTATTAATTGTATGTAGCTGTTGTGTGTGAAATTGGATTGTTAGAATGGTGTGCTTTGTAAGTTTTTTAAAGCCGAGAGAGAGTCAGTACAAATTACTATTTTGTTGCTATCTACAAAATTTAACTATATCAAGTGCTAATTGGATAGCAAATAATTCACTCGAGAAAACCGAGTATAGTTTAGGGAGGCAATATCTAACTGTCGTTCCGGAAAATGTTACCGCGCAACCTGTTTCTTTGTTTTCCTTGGAGGCATCAGTATAAACAAAAAGGATATTTTTATATTTTGATTTAGACTCATGAAAAAGTTTTTGTATGGAATCTTGCGGATAAGTAATTTTATTGTATGAGAAAAGTGAGAAGTCGAAGGAGGCATTGATTGTTTTCCATGGGGGCATAGAATAGGGATGAGCTAAGTAGATATTTGGAATCTGGAATAGGTCTGATAGAAGTGGATAAGTAGAAATTCGGGGAGGTATTTTATATCTACTTAATTCGAAAAAATCTTTGCTCGACTTAAGGCGCCCTAAGAATTTTAATAGTAAGTAGTATAGTGCCTACGGAGCTCTAGAGGCCATTCTTCAGCATCACACAGCACGCTTGATATGGGACTGGTTCTCAACGCTCCTGTTGTTCTACGTATCATTTTGTGGTGAATGGAGTCTAGTTTCTTGAGTTGTTATTTAAGAAAATCGAGAATTTAGTTTAATACAACCTTTTCTATACTTTACAAATGCTATCTTTCGGCATATAAACCATTTTAAGACGGATTTAGGTAACTAGACCAATAGGAAGACACGCGCCTTAGGCTGTAGACATTATTTCAATATAAAGAAAACATTACTGCTAATAAGATTTTGGCACTTAGACCGTTATGAATTTCCACTCTTCAATTATCAAGATGGTTTATTTATATTAGTTAATGATAGAATATTATTTACTTACGACGCACTCGAGCTAAAAAAGACGATGATTTTTTGAATGATTGTGTTCGTCAAATTTAATGAAAGAATTACAAGTAAATAGAAAATATATAAAAGCTAAAGTTCTATTTGATTTTCATAATTATTTCAGGTGAATACTAATATCCGAGTTGGTTTAGGATTTATTGTCACCCTGAGGACGGTCAGCTGTGGTGTATCCACATCTTAAATATCTTAATTTCATCTCCTTTCCCCTGTAGCCGACAGTAGGGCTCAGCCTTCCCCCTTTATTGGCCTTAGATTGTTGGGGTGCTACAGCATGCCAAACTATTTAGATTGCTATCTGGAATGGTTCCACTGGATCGGGGGGGGGGGGGGGGGGGGGTTGGAAAAGCATTTCTCACTAGAAATATTTGTCTTATTAAATAAATTATACAATTTTCCTCACTCAAAGACAGCAGATAATAGGTGTAGTTAAATTCATAGCTTAATTAAAAAAAAAAAAAACATTAAACCTAATCTTAGTAAAGAAAACAAAATACAGTAATATAAAAATAAATAAAAACGATGGTAAAACGTAGCATATAATATTGCAGCATGTCGAAAATATACATTCATCCGAACCAAACTTATCACCCCACTTATGGGATGGCCAGCTAGTACCAAAATGATCCCAGCGCTGCTCTCTTAACTGCGTTGCTACTATACTGTGGGTAACAGCCTATTTTATATTCTTTAGTAATTTGTCTAGAATAGTTCTTTTATTTAGAACATGGTTCGACTAGCAACTGACGTGAAATTTTCATAAAAGACTCAAAAGGACACGTAAAATTTAGAAGCACTGTATCTGGCCATGGTGAAAATTTAAGCTTGGAAAGCAACCCCTGATAGTAGTTACTATTCCAGCTGATAGATCGTAATGCAAATACCTATTTTGGAATTAAGGAAAGTATTATTTTTCCCCTAAATCATTTAATTATCTATTCCGGAATAAATCGCTTCCTTATAGATGAATAGGACAGTGTATCGAGAACATTGAGTGTAAAATAAAAAAAAGATTAAGAAAAAAAAATCTATATCCTATTGTTATCATTTTTTAAAATGTAAAATGTTTGATTCCCGCTATTTATATTATCTATCTTTATGTGAGCAGCATCGAAATATCAAACTATTTTTAAGAATTGCATTTAAATTTATTACTATTTTTTTTTGGAACTATTTGGTTTTGGATTTCTCACTTCTCGATTCAATTTGAAAGTGTGACAGTGAAACCCCGCTTGTTTTTGTTTTTTTGGTTGGTCCATTTGAATGAGTACTAGCCTAGCACTCGACTAGTACTCTTTTTATTTTTGGTTGTGGCCTGGACCCCCACACTCTCTCACACACTTTTCAGGTCCCCCCCCCTCCTGCACAGGACGTGGAGTGTCAAGTCAGGGAGAGAGGAAGAAAGAAGATTTAGAGATGAGTGATGTGGAGATGGGAGACTCATCGGAGCACCATGCAGGTGGCGACCCCACTGTCAGTGCACGAAGAGGTGCCCGCTCTAGGACCGATGCCGAGGGCTTCATTACGCCAGACCCGAAGAGAGTCTTCAAGCCTCGGCCAATGGCTGAGCCTAGCTCAGTTCCAACGCTCAACCGTTATGATGCCCTGCCGGCGGAAGTCAGCACCGAGCCAGCCAAGGAGAGACCACCTCCTATTATCATCTCACCGCCGATATCTTTCACTCATATGAGGAGGAAACTGGCAGAAGTTGGGATCATTAAATTTGGCTTCAACAACTCCCGGCGGGAGTCCAGGGTCTACCTTAACACCGCCCGGGAGCATAATACTGCTACCTTGCTGCTTCGCAGCGACCAAGAGTGTCAATTCCACTCGTACGCTCCCAGGGGGACCCGGAGTTCAAAGAAATTTGTCCTCCACGGATTCGACCTGGATCATTGCCTCGAGGAAATGACTGAAGACCTCGCAGCCAGACTACCAGGCTTTAAACTTGTACGACGACTAACCCGAAGAGAAGGCGCCGGCGGGTCGTACGCAACTGAAGGTGTCCTCCTCATTACAGAGCACACAGTGAAAATCGAAGCGATCCAGAAGCTAAAAGAGATCAATATGGTCCGTTTCCGGGTGTCTAACTTTAAGGACGACGGGGGCCCGGTTCAGTGTCGTCAGTGCCAGCAATACGGCCACAGCATGAAATACTGTGGTCGTACCTGCGCCTGCCCATGGTGTGAAGGACCACACCTGATTGAACAATGCCCGAAGAAGACCACAGCCGCTCCAGTATGCGCTAACTGCAAAGGACCACACGCCGCCTTCTCCAAGGAATGCAGCTACCGCCAAGGGCTAATAAAACAAAGGAGGGCTAAGACCAACAACGCCCCGGTCTCTGTTCCAGCTACGGCTCCGGCTCCGATAATGGACGAAAAGAACTTTCCTCAGCCCAAGCCTGCACGAGGCAGCCGCTCCTTCGCCGAGGTATCCGGATGGGACCAGCAGCAGCCGTCGACTACTTCGAAGAAGTCAACCAGCCAGCCCCGGGTGAACTATCTGAGGTGGTACCATACGCCGCTCCTATAGTTGACAACAACTTACTTTATAGGGTCATCGGACGTATGGACCAGATGATGGATGCTATGACCAACCTGATGGGGCTCGTATCCAGACTCCTTCAAAAACATGATGGTTAAAGCCTTAGTGATTAACTATAACATCCGAGGTTTCGGCACTGCGCAACCCGAACTGGAGGTACTCCTGCTACAATACAGACCGGCGGTGGTGGCCCTGACCGACACCATGCTCTCCCCAACGACCAGACTATACATCACGGATTACAACGTCTATAAGGAGGCTGTCAGAGATGGTGAAAGGCAGGGAGTCGCCATCCTGGTGAGAAAAGACCTGTCATCGAGACTCGTTCCGAACCCAGTGGATTGCTGTGATGGTGTACACATGATCACGGTGGATGTGCGGCTCAAGCACAGGTATACGTTTGCCTGTGTCTACAGGAGACCCCGGGCGGCAAATACACCTGTTCGTGACCTATTGCTTCACGCACAGTCGCGTAGCAGGTTTGTCATCCTGGGCGACCTCAATGCCAAGCATCCGGCGTGGCTGTGTCGCAGCAGCAATCCAGTGGGAAATATCATCACAAGGATGCGACTCCAGGTCTACCACCCTGGCGTTCACACCTTCCGCTCGGACTTCGACCATACTAAGACACCAGGGACATGCACAGCGTCACCGACTGCCGAGCACTACCGTTTAGCACCTCTGATCATCGCCCTGTACTCTACATCTTCGAGGGCACTCCAGCCACACCACCGGCTACAAAGTACAGGCTACAGAAAGCGGACTGGAAAGGGTACAGGACATCGATCGGGGAGTGTCTCCCTAAGGTGACGCCTTGCCTGACCCCTGGTGAGATTGATGCAGCAGTGGAGACCATCACAACCACCATCCTTGATGCAGCCGACGCCAACATCCCGAAATTTGCTCCTCTACCAAACTACCTCCGACCTCCACCCCCGCACATCCTGGAGCTGATAAAGCAGAGGAACAACCTCCGAAACATATTTTGTCGCACTAAAGACTATAGCTTGAAGCCGTCCATCAACGCCATGACCAGGCAAATTGCCAGGCTCATGAGCGATTGGAAGACGGCCTTGTGGCACGACCAACTGCTACGGACTCACAACGACCATGGACAGTTTTGGAGGTTGGTCCGAACCTTTGTTAATAAGAGGAGGGCGGTTTTCCTGACCGACGGGGACCAGCTGCTCACATCTGCTGAACAGGCTGAACAACTAGCCAGCGCATATGCCGCCAAGGATGCTGAGAGAACGAGTGATGCTCCGCAGCCACCACTTGGATCTCTACCGAGCCCTAATGAGACGGCCATCTTCTCAACTTATAAGGAGCTCGAATCAGTCCTACGCCGCATCAAAGGGAAGAAGGCATCCGGACTGGATGGTATTCCCACTACGCTGCTGGTGATGTTACCCAGGAGGGGCAAGGCCTTCCTGCTTAACATCTTCAACTCATGCCTCCGGATCGCCTACTTCCCTGTGGCCTGGAAGAAAGCTGTGGTGTTACCACTTCTGAAACCTAAGAGGTCCGGGAATGTTGCGGAGAATTATCGTCCGATCAGCCTACTCTCCCACATCAGCAAGGTGTTCGAGCGGCTGATCCACTACCACATCCTTGACCACTGCCGCCGTGAAGATGTTATTCCACCAGAGCAAACAGGCTTCCAGCGAGGTGTCGCGTGTGAACATCATCTGGCCAAACTCCAGGCTCACACCATCGAGCAGATGCATCGGAACAAGGCCACGGCGCTCATCTCGCTGGATTGCACTCAAGCCTTCGATTGCGTCTCGCACCCCTTGCTGCTGCACAGACTGGAGGAATTCCGGTTTCCCGTCGCCCTGTGCCGACTGATCGGAAGCTACCTCAGTGGAAGATCATTCGTTGTGCGGGTCGGTGGGAGCCTGTCTTCGCCAGTCCCCACCACCTGTGGTGTACCTCAGGGGTCAGTGCTGGGCCCAATCTTGTTCAACATCTTCACGGCACCAGTCGTATCCATAAAGCACCCTGAGGCGGTAGTGGCTGCATACGCTGACGACATTGCGGTCTACGCGTCCAGCCTCAACCCCGGCCGGGCCCTCAAGATGGCTGAGAGGGCGACCTCCACCATCGTAGAGGCGCTGAAGACATGCGGCATTAAGGTGAATTCTAGAAAGACTGACGCCATGGTGATGTCCTTCAGTAAGCGCGGCAAATATCAAAAACTGCCGAAGAGCTTTACAGTGGATGGCATCGAGCAGACCATCTCCAACTCCATCGTATACCTTGGCGTCAGTATCGACAGGCACCTCACCTTTTCGACGCATGTTAGAAGCAGGATAAAGCTGGCCCGGGCGCGGACATACCGCCTCTATCACCTCCTTACCTCACCCCAGATATCCCTTCGGCTAAAACTCCAGATTTATAAGTCTATCATCAGACCCGCCCTCCTCCACGGTGCTCCACTGCTGCATCATATGTACGAAACTACACTACGCGCCCTCCAGACGTTCCAGAACACCGTCCTTCGGCGAATCGTCCGCGGCACCAGCCTTCAGAGGGCCAAAAACACCCGGATCCTCGAGGAGCTGAGGATGCCCACGATCCCGGCCTTTATCAGTCGCCGGCACGTCAAATTCTTTGACGGGCTGAGCTACTGTGCCAACCCTCTCTTCAGGGACATAGCCCCGCCTCCCAGGCCTGGGAGGTGGCAAGGCACGATCCCCTTAGCGTACGTACTCGCCGAGGGAAGGGGTTCAGACCATACGGACTGATCCGATATGACCCACCATCGCCGGCAAAGTGTATCCTCCGCACTCGACATGTAGACGGATTGCCTCCAGCAGACTAAGACCCTCCAGAGATGGCAGAGCTACAAATATGTCTTAAAATGCCGAAAGGCAATAAAAGATCCAATAGCCTAATTTCCTTTGCATGTATTTATAATTTAGTCGGAGGTTAAAAAAAAAAAAAAAAAAAAAAAAAAAAAAAAAAAAAAAAAAAAAAAAAAAAAAAAAAAAAAAAAAAAAAAAAAAAAAAATTGGAACTATATCAATTTTATATAATCCATAAAAATGTAAAACTCCCAGAAAACTGTACGTTTTTATTGATGCAATGAATTTATATTCTCGAACTTTCTAATAATAAGTGAATACTGTTAACTTATCTGTGCCATTATTCATAGAAAATAAAATAAAAAATATGAACTGAATAAATAAAGTATTAATAAATTATTTAATCATTCGAATTAAGCAGTAAATTAAAAATGTATATTTATTTATTTATTTATTTACATTTTGGTGCCATGTACCACCACATTTGGTTAGAGGCACCATACTCAGGTTCAGAACTATAATTCCTTGTACAGGTTTGTTTCTTTTAAGAATTGAATAATGTGTTTGTGGAGATACGAGTTGTTTTCTAGTAATGTTGCAATGTCTTGATTCGTCAGACCGTTATCTTTTCTCTGCTTTTTGTATTTTTGGCATTCAATAAGAATGTGTTCTATAGTCAGATTTACCTGACATTCGTTGCATTTTGGGGGTTGTTTGTCTTCCAATAAGTAACTGTGGGTTAATTTTGAGTGTCCAATTCTTAGTCTTGTAAAGATGACTTGTTCTTTTCTTGGTCCTGGTTCCTCTTTCCATGGTCCTGGAATTGATCTAATTTTTTTTAGTTTGTTGTTGCTGTCGGTTCCAAGCCATCTTTCATGCCAAACTATATTGATCTGACGTTTTAAGAATAATTTTAGATCTGTTATAGGAATAGGGATTGAGGGTAATGGAAAGAGGGAACACGCTTCTTTGGCTGCTAAATCCGCTTGTTCATTACCTTCTATTCCTGAATGTCCTGGAATCCACATAAAGTTAATAATTTTGAATTTCGAAATGGATTCAATTAAGTTGGCTATTTCAGATATTATGTAGTTTTTAACATTATGGTTTTTGTTGCTAATGCTTGTGAGAGCCGAAAGTGAGTCAGAACAAATTACGTATTCTTTTTGGTCCATGTCAAGTGTTTTTATATGCTCTAGGGCTAGTTTAATAGCATACAATTCTGCCAAAAAAATAGAAAAGACAGATGGTAATGAGTAGCGTATTACTACTGACCCTATAATCACTGAGCAACCCACACCTTCATCAGTTTTTGATCCGTCAGTAAATATAAGCTGCGTATTTACATAACTGGAAATTGCCTCTTTAAAGATATACAGTGACGAAGTCTTACATAAATTGTTTTTTAATAATTTAACAAGAGTAAAATTAAATTTAGAAGGAATTAATTGCCAGGGTGGAAGTGAGTAAGGAAAAGAGATTTATATTTTATAGGACATTATTTGAGTGATAATTCTAAAAAGATCAGGGTGACTTTTAGGAAGTATAGGCAATTATTTCGAATCCTGGAGTGGCCTTTAGTCTTATCGAAGATTGAAGGAAATTATAAGTCCTTCGAATTGATAGAGACCATTCATCAGCGTCATAAAGCAGACTTGCTGTGGGGCTGGTTCTGAATGCTCATGTCGCGAGTCTGATCATTGAATTATGAAAACAATTCAATTTGTTTAGTAATTTTAAGGAGGCACTACCGTAAAGTGGAGCCCTATAATCCAGAACTGGTCGAATCACGGTACGATATATCTTTAAAAGGGTCAACCTGTCACTGCCAAATGTTGTGTGTGATAATGTTTTTAATAAGTTTTGCTTTTTATTTAATTTTGATAGAAGATAATCGATTTGAGGTTTCCACGTAAGTTTACTGTCAAATATTACACCAAGATATTTGAATGAGGAAACTTTTTTAATAGTTTGATTATTTATGTTCACTGTGAAGGATTGGTTGCACTTATTTTTGCGACAGAAGTGAGATGAAACTGTTTTCTTGGTGGAAAATTTAAAACCTGCTTTTAAAGCCCAATGTTAAAGCTCTTCAACTGTATTTTGCATGATTGCTTGCCCAAAATTTAAATCATTACATAAAATGTTTATCAATAAGTCGTCAGCGTATAAACAGGTGTAAACCGGAGGTTTTATCTGGTCTATAATATTGTTTATGGCTATGTTAAAGAGAGTAGGACCTAACACTGACCCTTGTGGAACACCATTAAAAAGTTCATAACTTCTCGATAAATTGGAGCCGATTCTAACATTAAATTTCCTATCCTCAAGAAAATGTTTAATAAAATTAAGCATGTTGCCATTAATTTTCCACTCTATTAATTGTTGTATTATTTTAGATTTTCTTGTACAGTCAAAAGCTTTTTCAATGTCGAAAGAGATACATAGTAAGTGCTGTCTGTTTTCAAAGGCTTTCATGATTGCAGCATGAAATTTGATTAATTGGTGATTAGTTGATCTGAATGGTCTAAAACCACATTGATTTGGGGATATTAATTTTCTATTTTCCAGTTCCCAAGTTGGTCTCCTATTAACCATTTTTTCCATTATTTTAAAAGGTACAGATGTGAGTGAAATAGGACGATAGCTATCAATTTGTTGAGGGTCTTTGTTCGGTTTGAGAATAAATATGACTTCGGCTGATATTTGTTTAATTTTGTGCCATAGTATTGATGAAGGGGTACAGTATGTTATGGATGAAATATAATTTGTCCATGAATGTTTTTTTGCTTGTTTGATTGTCCATCTTGCAAAAGCCCGAGCTTCCTGAAATAGCAGATGGTTTTCTAAAGTGGAGTGGCGCTTTAGATATTTTAAAGCCTTATTTCTTTTCTTTATCGCCAAACGACACTGCGGAGTCCACCATGGAACTGGTCTTCTAAAGTGTTTAAGAGGTTTAGATTTAGTAACTGTTTGTTCGGCTACTTGGACTAATAAATCAGAAAACAATTTGACATCGTTAGCTGCATCATTACTGTCAAGATATCCCGAATAAATATCTTGACAACTCTGTTCGAAGCGCTCCCAGTCGACATGTTTTAAATTCCATTTTTCTCTCCATGTGGGTATTTCGTAAGATAATTCTAAAGAAATGACTATCGGAAAATGGTCACTGCTAGGTAAGTCGTTATGAAGGTAGACAAGAGGCATTATAGGAAAGCTAGGAGAAGTCAGAACGAAATCTAATGTGGACCAAGTTTTATGTGCCCTGCTGTAAAATGTTTGATGGGGTGGGTTGTGAAGTAGAAGACTGTACGTGTCAATCAAATTTTCGAGATCTTTACCTCTTTTGTCTGTCCTAGAATTAAACCATTTTGTGCTATGAGCATTCACGTCACCGGTTAACAGAAATGGACGTGGTAATTGACTAATGATACTTTCTATCTCTGAGTACAAGATGTTTTCATTCGGGGAAAGATATAAACTACATATTGTAAAGGGGACTGATAAATGTACCGTTGCAGCGATTGCTTCAAGTGATGAATTTAAATCAATTTGCGAGAAATTTATACTCTTGTTAAATCCTAAAAGTACACCGCCTCAGTTGTTTTCTGATCTACATTTTTGAATTATGTTAAATCTAGATAAAACATTAAAATTAGGTTTCAAGTTTGTTTCTTGGAGAGAAATTATGGCAGGTTTGTAGTGGGATAACAATAAAAGTTCTTCGTATTTAGAAAGTAAACCTTCACAATTCCAATTTAAAATAATCATATGAGATTTGTATATTGTTGTCAGTAAATGTGTTATTAAATTGATAAATGTGGATTTACTGTTTTGCTGTCGTATAGATTAAGTTTAGTCTTTCGGAAGGTTTCTTAGATGGGCTGCTAGGGTTTTAATGATCTTGGTAAAACGACCCTTGATTCCTTTATTTTGCAAGTGTGGGTATAACTCAGATAGCATTTGATTTACTGCTTTTAAATCGTTTGTGAACTGGAATACTGTTGAAACAGGATCTTTTGTAGAAACTACTGTCTCTATAAATGATTGCAACTCTTCAAATGAGAATGGGAAATCCGGATTTCTTAAAAAAATGGGTTTTAAAGGTGCCATTTGACTTATTACTGAGTTTGATTCATTGATTTCAGGAACAATAGGATTAGCTGCAGGTGAGTTCACCAGAACACTTGTGTGAGGCGTTATATTAATATTTTCTAAAGTTATATTTTGAGATTTATTATCTGGTACTTGCAATTTGTCATTAGGAAACGGTACAACAATATGTGGTTGTGGTGGAGGTATCTGTAAGGTGGGAGCAGTATCTGTAAGTTTGCAGCATGAGAGATGGCTATTAGAATCATTAGAATCGATAGTAGGAGGGAGATCATTTTCCTTAGAGACTGGTTTAGTATCAACTTCTTTGTGGACATTGAGTGAGGGGCACTGAGAAGCAATGTGGCCAGTTTTTTTTGCAACGAAAACATGCCCCTGTATCTTCCTTGAAAAAAACTCTATAAGAGACACCTTCAAATGTTATTACTGATGTTTCTGGCATGCAATCAGTTGTTTCAGGTGCTATGTAAACTAGTCTCTTTAAGCTAAAGATATGTTCGAAGCCCTTTATTCCAGCGCTGAGATATTGGACTCCTGATAGAAGTTTAACATTTAATGTTTCTAGTAATTCCTCAATAGCAGAATGGGGGACACTGGGGCAAAGGCTAGATATTATGAACTTTTTGCCGGGATTTACTAATTTTCTAACGACAATTTCTTCCTCCCTTATCTTGATTTTATGATTTTCTAATATGAATTTGTCCACAAGTTGTTTGGATTAAAGATAAACAACGTATCTATTATTTGATATCCTGCCGGCAAAAATAATGCTGGTAGGCCCGACTATTTCTGCAATCTTTTGGACATACTCGAGTTGCGGAACCCCACTAATTGAATTAAAAACTATACCCTGTTCCTTACTTGGATATCGAACTTCCAACGGTTTCGAAGTGACAGCAGCAAAGCTTTTACCTTTAGTAAGTATTCTTGTTGAAGAATTCATCATATTTTCGAGAAAGGAGTTACTTCTTAAGAAAGTTACTTCTATCAACTTTAGATAATATTTTTTAGCTCACTGATCACCATATGATCTCCTAAAAATGTATAGGAAAAATTAATAATATTTTTAATAAAGTATTTACATTAACAATTCTGGATCAATGATGTATGTATTATGTATTATAGACTTGATTCCTGTACTGAATCAAAAACCCGTGAGTTCATTTTAAATTCACCTGCTATTCAAGAATATCACTCATTCAACTTCTTTTTAGATTAAGATCTTGATTATTGTTAATGTCTGCTGGGAAATGCTACTTATTAGTCTATTACAAAAAACTCTGAAATTTTGTATAATGTTTATGTAAGGGTTTATTGATTCATATAATTTCCATAAAACAGTGTCCCTGAATCATAGTTATGTTGTGTTTAATTAAAATTATATATATTTTTAATTGAGAATAATTCATCATAAAAATATGGCTGTACGTCCAACTGAACGTTTTCAGCCAGGTTACAATCCTTTTGATGAAAACAGCGATTCAGAATTGAATATCCACGAATAGGAAATATGTCAAGAGCTTCCACTACATTCGATTGTTCCATCATCTATGTCTATCCAACAATCCTGACACTTATCATCTGTTGATTATGACAGGGATCTTTTAGCATCTAATTAACCTTACATTTATCTTTTGCCTATCTATTTGCTCTATACCGAGTATGTTCAATCTAAGGCTGAAAGAATACCATGCTGATGAATGCTTAGTCATATCGGTTCATTCACTCCTTCTTCATCTCCTATTTTATACATATACTTAAGAAACCAGGCGTGATTACTTGAGTTTTCTCTTTTTTTGTTCAAGTATTAATTGGTTGAAATTTAAGCATTTCTTTCATCAAAAATAGCTATCGTTATTCATACTTTTGAGTGTTATCTATATTAGTTTGAATTTCGAAGATAATATTTTTTCTACTCATTTAAATCGAAATAGAATTTTGGTTTTATTTTGAATTTTACAATACCATGCGCCTAAGCACCATGACCTGAATATGAGACTTGCCTATCTCCTTGCCGGGTCTCTTAGTATTCAACAGCCCCTCGAATTTGAGTCCTTGTAACCTCATCCACCTGTAATCATTACTTGCTCTATCACGCTGTCGAAAACCACTTCAGAGAGAATTAATTTATTCATACTCATATCTTCAATAGTACATTCTTGTTAGTGGTGAACTGAACTTTCATTTGTATCTATGTATACATACCTAGATGTTTAATAGCCGTTATTTGTTGATTAGAAAATGGTTTATTGTGTGGTTATTTATTTATGATTGTTAAATTTAAATGTTGTTGTGAATTATATTTTATTTATATGTTATAACTTCTTATGTTATAATTTGATTTCAATTTTTGATGAAATTATTTTAAACTCTTTGATTTAATACGATGTACAATGTTATTTTTAATTTCATTTTTGCATGAAACTGATCGAGAAGAATATATGAAACATTATTGTCTTAATATATACGTCAAAAAATAATAAATTTATACAGTGTTTTTGGGAAAAACTAGATAAGTTGATTTTTGTCCACAATAAGATATGATAGAAAAAAGTCGGCAAGTTGTAATGTCAATTATATAAAAGGATACCATTGCCATGATGAGTAGGACTCCAATATAGGTTGCTCAAAATATTTATCTTATTGTGGACAAAAATCAACTTATCTAGTTTTTTCCCAAATGGTAC
This sequence comes from Euschistus heros, assembly GCA_003667255.2. Lineage (NCBI taxonomy): Eukaryota > Metazoa > Arthropoda > Insecta > Hemiptera > Pentatomidae > Euschistus > Euschistus heros. The sequence goes on from RCWM02000023.1 coordinate 1,980,415, forward strand.
AGAATTGATTCTATGTTATGTTATTGCAAATGTTCGGAGTTTTATTCGTTATGGAAGCCCTTATGTAATTTTAAAGACTCCAAATTATTTGATAACAATCAGGGTCCTATAATTTGAAATTGTTTTTTGATACATCCTGTTATGAAAGAGAATTCTTCTCTATTCTCGGTATGCAACTTAATAATTACTTCTTGCATTAATTTTAAGTCTACGTTATCAGATTCATTTTAGGTATTACTAGAAGTTCTCACATTTCTCGCCGGAATTTTTAAATATGTTGCTTTACCCTAATTTCCGACGTGTGTACTTCCTAGATGCACTCATATTTCAGTCTTTAAAAACCATGAAAAGCACCAATACAAAACCCTTACCTATCAGTCTGTATTCTCCTTCTCATCGAATTATATCCTTCACAAAATCCTGTATTATCCATGCTTTTTGATTATGGAAATCCTTACCAATCTCGATCTGAAAATGCTCTTTTCTAACTTCCTTTTAACATCATCTCTTTCTTTACATCATGGATTATCACTCTTACGATTAAATATAAAACTTGTGTATTTATTTATAGATATTATAATATTGTATATAAGTTTTAACTTATAATGTTATTAGTAATCAATTAGACGATTGCCCTATGTATTGTATTCTTATGATATTCTTAGGGGACAAGTTGCCACAGAATAATGTATATTTTCTTCTTCCTTTTCTTTCACCTTTAATGATTACGTTCACATCAATGAAAAATTGAGGCTCATCAGTTGCAGTAGTATATTTGCGTTGAAAGGGAATTTTAATATTTAAACTAGGTATCACCTTGGAAAATGTTCCATTCCTCACCGCGATTGCCATAACCAGCATAGGAGGCCGGTTATAAACTGGCCTGAGACTTTTTTTTTATTTATTATAAAACGGTGAAATGATACATAGGGATTTCATTTTGTAAGCGTGGAACTGTTGCAGTCAGTATAGCAAGTGATTTGTGGTAACTTTGGAGATTATTCACTCCACTGTGCTGTGGATACAAGTGGAGTTAATCTAAGTTCAAACGTAGCAAGTTAAATTAAGCCGTGCCGGGAGCGGGCGAGCGGACAAAGGGTGAGGCGCGGCGGTCGCTATGGCCACGCTGGCGGTCACCAAGGTAACCCTCTCGCACGCGGGCCCCTCCACTTCCCTCTTCCCTTCATCTCCCGTTCGTTATATGTAAATAATTCTGTCTTTATTATATTTTCATCACCTTCCTTATCTCCTAAATTCATTTAAGGTGTCAAGTGGCTGAAATTCCAGTAGGTTTCCTTCTTAGCAGTTTCTTAATATTTGGTCTTGCCGCCTTTTGTTTAGAATATATCATTCCTGGTTATTAATAACATTTGTCTTACTTTACATCTGATGTTTTTAAAAATATATAATTTAATTAACCCCTTTTAATATTATTTAACCTTTATCTTTATTTAATATTATCTAATTATAGTATTGTTTCTACCTCTTTTATAAATGATTTAACCCTAACCACTTAATTAAACCAACTTACCCCAACACAATAATTGCAACATATCCAAACGATACCGTTAATTCTGATTAGACATTCAGAAATCAATCAGGCATCATTGACTCCCTAATATTACAACAATTACAAGACGAGTTAGAAAAAAAAAAAAAAAAAAAATTAAACTCGATAACAACAAATCACTGCATACGATACCTGCCCCCAATTTATATTATCAATGTTCCCATTAATCAGATTAACACTGTTCAATATTTAGAACTAATTTTCCTTAGACTGAGACATTTATATAAACTATATAAACGATTAAAATAGAAAATTATGCTAAGACTAAATACTAATACTAATTTATTAAAACAACTATGGACGTACGCCTCACAAAATTAATGGATCGCTAAAAAAACGTAAATTTAAAAAATATTGACTATCCAGTCAAAACATTTAGACTCATTAAACATCACAAAACATGATAAATAGACTTACGCGTACGTCTTGTACAAGATAACATTTGACTCATTACAAAAAAAAAATTCTTAACTAAGTCAACGAACATATTAGCAATCTGATACAAACCATGATGGCCTCGAGATACATTCCAGAAAATACTCTAAGAAGGCTGAACAGGAGTTGTGATTGGGGGATCTCCTTGTATAAAATTAATTAAAGAAAATGTGGTTACCTTTCTGAATCATGCCATTTACATTCTTACTATCATCACTTATTGCCACAGAATAAACAAAAAAAAATCGTGGATTTAATAAACAAAAAAAAAATTCTTAATTATGCCTATTCATATTTAACTAACTTGACAATGTCACTCAAGACAGATTTCTATGTTCTCAAGAGTCATACGACTTATGTAGTGGATATTCCAACCCATCCTTTCTCTCTCACTATTAGTCCAGTAAAATAAGGCTTCAAAAGGCTGTTTTCAGGAAAAAACTGCGGAACTTTTATTCTCAACGGATCTTTATGTTTTATGGGGTGCTAAATCCGAATCTGAAGTTTGCTACCATCGGCTTCATATTCAAAATCGCAAAAAACACGTTATTTTTGTTTTTTTATCTATAACACGATAACGAAGCTTTTTTCGAAGAAATTCTTCAAATATTAATTGTAACTGGAACTAGTACCTCCATAATGAAAAAAATAAATCCGAAATCGGACCATTTTTCGCGAAGTTACGTTGTTGGGAAAAAATGGACAAATACTTTCGGAGTTATAATGATAAATGTGCCGAAAACCATAGATTTAATAACAGTACGTGTTTTTAGGCGTCTGGGATATAATATTATATGGGATATTATAACTCCGAAAGTATTTGTCCGATTCAAAATACTTTTTTTTCAGTCTGAAAGGTGGTTAAATTTACAATTAGATCCTATATATGAAATTTTTTTTCAAAATTCTTGAAATACACTAGCTATTACGCTGAAAATCACTTACTTTTGTAAATTACATGTAAACTCCAAAACCATTAGTCCGATCCAAAATATAATATTTTTATCTAAAAGATGGTTAAATTAACTATTAGATCCTATACTTATAATTAACACCGTGATATACCCACACCAGTCTACTGAACATGTCATAATTTACATATTTTACCAAAACATACACATTTAGCGTGCTAGCTTGGGTAGTTTACAGGATTTAATATAATTTATATATATAGAATCTGATAGCGAATTTCATCAGCTTTGAAATAAAAAAAAGAAATTTGGGATCGGACAAATATTTAAGGAGTTAGAGCGACAAAGGTGCCAAAAAACACTTGGATTTTACAACAGTACGTTTTTATTAGCAGGCTGGAATGTACATTTTACGGGGTTTGATTAAAACTTCATTTATAGATTCTTATAGTAAATTTAATCAACTTTAAAATGAAAACAAGTAATGTTGCATCGGACAAATAGTTTCAGAATTATAGCCAAAAGAGTACGACAAACGTGTTTTCGTGGAGCTGTGGGACTGACGGCAAGTTGGCCAATTTCTCCATTTTTTCCCAATAACGTGACTTCGCGAAAAATTGTCCGATTTTGGATTTCTTTTTTTCATTATGTAGGTACTAGTTCCAGTTACAATTAATAACTGAAGAATTTCTTCGAAAAAAGCTTCGTTATCGTGGTATATATAAAAAAACAAAAATAACGGTATAGTTGCAGTGGTAGCAAACTTCAGATTCGGATTCGGCAGTTTTTTCTTCGGCAAACCCTTATTTTACTGGACTCTATATACACTGATAATATATGTATTTTATTATTGGGTTGTTTCACATGAAATGTCCGTTTTCAAGGTATAGGGATTTTAGTAAAAATACAATATGAAAACAATATAATTTTATTCGAACTATTTACCTTCTTTTTCTACACATTTTTCCCAACGTGACAACAACTTTTTTATCCCGGATTTGAAAAACTCTGAGCTTTGAAGTGAAACAAAATCTGAAAACGCACTTTTGATTTCAGCATCATTTGCAACAATTTTTCCTCTGCAGAAGTTGTCTAAATTCCTGAAAAGGTGATAATCTGTTGGAGACAAGTCGGGAGAATATGGTGGGTGCGGAAGAACTTCGTACCCCAGCTCTTTCAATTTATGCATGGTAAGTTTTGAAACGTGGGGTCTAGCGTTGTCGTGTAGGAGTATAGGGCCCTTCCGATTTACCAATCCAGGTTGTTTTTTGAATAATTTTTCGTGCATTTGGCCAATTTCATTGCAGTAGGTTGTAGAGGTAATGGTCTCACCTCTAGGCAAAAAGGAATAATGTATGATTCCAGCCATGGACCACCATACTGTAACCATCAATTTTTTCGGGTGCAAATTTGGTTTTGGCATTTGTCCTGGGCTTTCGTCGATGTCTAACCACTGCCCTGACCGACGCTGATTGTCATAAGCAATCCATTTTTCGTCGCAAGTTATTATTCTTTCAAGGAAAGGGTCGGTTTTTTGCCTAGCAAGCAACGAAACGCAGGTCTCAAGACGTTTCAACTGCTGTCGCTCAGTGAGATCGTGAGGTACCCATGTATCGAGCTTTTTCAACAACAGAGACTCACAAAATCCTCTATGTATTTCAAATATTATAAAATCGGACATTTCATGTGAAACAACCCAATAGTAAATAATAAACCATTTCAGTTGGGATGCATGATGGTGTAGAGGGATCAATACAATTATTAATTGTTGAATTTTTTGTCTCTTCTATTAATACCTTCTTTATTCGAAGACTAGTTTCAAATGTTAAACATTTGACATCAGTCCCGAGGAAGCGCATGGTTCAAAGACAGTTTGCTCTTTGATCAATTAACTGCAAGAAGTCCTTTCGCTTCGATTGGCTAGAACTGACGATGAATATTTTACATCCGTAATTGTTCTTCGAATAAACAAATTATCTATTGAGGTGGCAAATAATACTTGAATTCCTAATGATCCGTTTATTGTATGTGCGTTTCATTACTGCCTCACACTATATCCAAATAAGAAAAAGGAGGATTAAAACAAAATCTAATAAATCCTATCAGATCAGCTTTACTTCAAGTTATAAATCTCCGATCCCCTGTTCTAATGTAATCTTTAATAATGGAGAGTTTGTACCTGTTGGACAGATCCAATATTTTTATCGTCAGCTGAACAAAATATAGCACTGGTATCTTAATACAAAACTGTAACGAATGGAAACTGCATATCGGCTATTACACAAATCTTGTATTGCCATATTAAAAATCTTACAACTACCATTTGGAGGATTTGCTGTGGAAAAAAGTGAGCTTAAGATATCGAGTTTGGAGAACTACTCGTAATCAACAAAGCTATAGAATTTTTATACCAAAGGAACGTTTGTCTTTATTTATAATAGGATTCTACGAGGCAGGGTATTTTGTTTAGAATAGAATACATTTGTAGAAGAGATTATACAACCATCGGTTATAAAAAATTAAACGAAATTGATGCAGAACCAAAGCGTATTCTGAAGGTTTAGCTTTGCCATCGACTGTTACCAAGAAAATATGACTACTATTGTTTAATTTATGAAAATTTTACAGATAAGATTCCGAAATAAAATCTTATATCAAATTAGCAATTAATATTGTAAATTTTGCATTACGGTTTCTTGTTAGTTCGTGTACAGGACATAAGTCCAAATCCATCTATTCCACCCGCATCATTAATATTCCGTTATATAAAAATTATATTCTTTAACTCAGTTAGCAATCTAGCCTATTGCTAGACGATGCTATCGTCAATAGCCCCTCAATCCCATCTAAATGCTTCCATTCCCGAAGCTATTAAAGCGCCAATAAATCCTTCAATCTGACCATGAATAATCTTCAATTGGATGGTCCTCCGCTTAATGAAGCTTGATTTATTTCCACTTTCGCTCATTGCGACACGTTGTTTTTCTGTTTATTAGCAACCCCTTCTGATTCTTGTCTTTAAACATGAGTAACAATGAGAATTTGATTTGTTTTTTATTTGATATATATAATTTTTTAAATAGGATGACCAAAAGTTTTACTTGTAAAAAGTTATCAGCAACAACCACGGAAAAGTAATCTTTTATATGGATTATCTTTTATGGATAACTTCATTATCCAAGCCACTGGCTATCTGGAATAGAATGTGAAGCCAATTCAGATACTTTGTGGATTTAAATAGTTATAGAGTTTGTCATTTATATTACTAATAGGAAGTGAAAAACCACCATAGACTGGCACGATATTATGAATAGTGCTGTACAAATTAGAATAACTTTCCTAGATCAATTATATATTCGTCGAAAGGTTTTTAGGGAATATTGTTCTGAGCCTAAGAAAATTTTCAAAATTCATTCAAACCATAAAAATCAACTTCTAGTAGCATTTCAGTAAAAGATCAAAATTAGGTAGAACAAGGTCTTTTGGCAATCTTCTTTTCAGATACCTCGGAGGATTATCGGGAATCGAGTGTGAGGCATGACCATTAATGTCAAGAAGAGTAAAATAATGCAAATTGGTCGGGAACAAGAATACGTTGAGGTATTTTGCAAGGGTGAAGCATTGGAAATGGTAGACGACTACACTTACCTGGGAACAGTGATAAGCAGGAATGGAAAGGTAGACCAGGAGATATCGAACAGAATAAAGAAGGCAAACTCAATCTACTACCACCTCTGCAACACGGTTATAGGGAAAAGGGAGGTGGAGAAAAATGTTAAGTTACATATCTTCAAAGCTGTTTACCTGCCTACTCTTCTATATGGAAGTGAAAGCTGGGTACCATTAGGGAAGCACCTAAGCAGAGTTACTGCAGCGGAAATGAGGTACCTAAAGTAGCGGGCCGAACCAGAAGGGATCGGATCAGGAACGATAGAACTAGAGAGGATCTAGGGGTTGTCTCTCTAAAGGATACCCTTGAAAAGAGGCAACTTAGATGGTTCGGACATCTCTGCCGGATGAATGAGGACCGAGACCCGAGAAAGTACTTTGAGGCCAGACCAACAGGAAAACGTCCCAGAGGGAGACCCAGAACTCAATGGATGGACTACATCTCCAAGGTGGGAGAGAAGAGAGGCAAAGACTGGAATGCCATGAGGGCGCTGGCTCGGGATAGGGAGGATTGGTTTGCTTGGACAGAGGCACTTCCACGCTGAAAGGCACTAAGGAGGAAGAGAAAGAAGAAGAAGAGTGTGAGGCAAGTTGGGAGACTAAAGGATTTAAGTGGATAAGGGAGTCTGCTATGAAAGGATAGGTATCTTATTTGGGCCAAATCAGCAACATTTGGAACATTAAGATCTTTATTGATAAGTTTTTTTTATGACATAACAAAGAACACTTAGGATTTTACGAAGGATTTTGGATAGTAAGAATTGGATTCAAGAAGAAGATTTAGTGGTACCTCAAAACTCAACTCCGTATATCCAATTGGATCGTATTATCGTCATGTAAATAAGTCTTAGTAGTTTATTGGGAACTACCTATGATCTATTGTCTTTCCCTTCATGGAGAAAATATTTTTTAAATTTATTTATTCATATTTACAACTTTATAACAACATAATAAATACCTTTTTTATTGTACGCAACTATTCCGTAAATTATGAATCGATCATGAATTTTGTACAGGTCATACTTTAGAGATGGTTCCATAAATATTTTATTAAAATAAACTCTGCGCTTTTTAAGAAAAATAAATAATTGAAATGTATAACAGGAGGATAATAATATTTTTTTCTTATATATATATATATAAATTTTTTTTTTTTTTTTCACTGTTGCCCTAACTTTGCTTTGCATTGTGACGCAGAATTATATTAGAGCAATCAACCTGAATGACTATTAATTATTGTTGAATAGAGTTAACTCAACGACCGTAATTAAACCGAGACCGAGGTTGAAGAATAATGCCCTCCCATAAACTGGCTCCCATCTCTCCCTTAATTAAATAACCTAAAAGGGATGCATTAGCCTCAGATAATACTTAGTCTGGACTTCTTAGTGATTAATTAAATCGCTTTATCAAATTTTACATATTTTAAAATAAAATGTAAAAATTTAAGATTTTTAGTAATACATTTAATATACATATAACAGACTTTAAGCCATCAATAAATTACAAAAACTTATTTACATGGCAATTATTAGAACCATTTGGACATACGGCATTTAGCTTTGGGGCACCACTAATCCTTCCAATTCGATAAAGATCTTAATCACTTGAGGTACGCAAGATGGTATAGAATGATCAATCCTTGTTGTAAAGATTTTAATGTTCCGTATGTTGTAATTTGGCCCGAAGCAGATACCTATCCTTTCATAGCAAACCCCATACCCACTCGAATCCTCGAGTCTCCCAACTTGCCTCAAACTCGATTCCCGATAATCTTCCGAGGTGTTTGAAAAGAAGATTGCCAAGAGATCTTGTTTTACCTAATGTTGAAATTTTACTTCGTGAGTAGTTCTTGACATCTTATCCGCATGTCATTGTAATCATTTTCCTCAAATTTTATAGGTTTTTATAGGTAAAGTTACTTGTTTTATTTTATATATATATATAAAGTAAATAGTTAAAAAGAAAAAACTAAATTTAATATCACTTACTATTATTTATTTAGCACAACCCGCAATTGAGTTTTAGCTGCCTCCAGCAGCAATCACTTACTCGGGTGGACTAGAATCCCCTTCAATACAGTGACCACCGTAACCTGGGTCTTCCAACTTTGCGGCGGCCGATTTGTATTTCTAAAATTAGATATATTGAAAACAATGCTGAGCATTGAGCATTGAGCTGAAATGTTATTGCTAAATAGTAAATAGAGAGAAATAAAGGAATAAATTTTACTACGATCTTTAGAAAAAAATTCTAGTCGGGTCCTCTAGTATTTTTCAACGACTCTTGGGGGTTTCCCACATAAGTATCGTGTAAGCTTAGCAAAAACTCACCTCTTCACACAAAGTTAAATGTTGAAGGTTTTACAGCCACTTAGTCCTGTCAAATTGTCCAGTAGTTAAGGTAGTTTTGAGTTGTTAGTATTTTGTACAGGTTGTTATGCAGTTATAGAATCTACGTTTGGCACTTCCCCCTTCCTTAGAAATTTTGACAACTTTTACGAAAACCGCAAATGTTTTGAATATTTACAAATTGTCTCTATATTTTTATCTAAAGTATTGGTCTAACATAGAAAAAATAATCAGTTCTCTGTTAAGCTAGAGGATAAAATATCTAATATTCATAAATATGAAATATCTATTTCAAAAACATTCTAATTGGATTTTTCTCAACAATGTAGGAAATACAAAATTGTAGGTGCTCATAACAAAAAAAATATTCACTGTATACCAACCATTGACTTAATAAATATTATTGACATAATTTTGTTTTAGGTAAATTGGTTTTGTTTACGATCAGCTCTAATATAATACTTCCCTTAAAATTTGTAACTTTTCCATTTTTTTTTTCAATTTCTACACATTCATAGTTCGCTTTTTTTTTTTTTTTTTTCAAAGTTTTCAATGGTGGTTAGTCACGAATACTAAAAATTTTTGTTAATCAATGTCAAAAGAGTGATTAATTGCTAGATATAATGAAGTAAACTACTATTTTCCTGAACATTTAGGAAATGCTGGTATTTCTACGATGAAACTTTTCTTCATCTAACTGTTTACCTAAAAAAATATAATGTTTTACTCTGTCCATAGTGGAACACTTATAACCTCTACTTTGAATTTAAATAAATGTAATTTTTAATAAACTGTTGATTCGATTCCTAATCCTTGTAAATCAGGTATAAATTCTTCTTCTAGGGGCACATTACACTGTATATGCTGCCTTTAACACGCTCAACAAGCCTTTACCACTGAATTTAATCATTTGTTAGGTTGATACTGATTCCAAGCAGGCCAGTGCTAACATTACTTCGCCAATTCGTTTTGGGTCTACCAGTTGGTCGTGCTGTGTATGAATTAAACATATAAAAATCTTCTGGCTGCTTTTTTGCCATTCAGTAACATAATGCACCACTCTGCATCTTTAAACATACGGACACTTTTAATTCCAAAATCCTTTGTTTGTTCTTACTCTCCTCCTTGCCAATTTTTGTTGTGGTCCAAAGAACAGTCTTAGAATTTTTTTTAAACCTGTTAATTTGTTCTATAGCAGATATGTAGAATATTTATTAAATCATTTTTCTGAGAAGGCAAACGCCAGGCCTCTGCATTACAATTTAATGTAGGTAGAAAAATATCAAAATTTCATTACTGCAATTCTGTACCATTTGAGAAATCCTAAGCAAGTCCAAAATTACAGGTTTTTAGGGCAGCGATTTGAAGTATTCTGTTTCCAGTGTAAATCGAATTTTCTCGATAAATTATTTTCCAACCGCCATTATTCTACAAATTCTCTCTATTTTATAATGAAATGCATATATCTTTAATTTTGTTAATGTATCATACATTTTTAGGACTTACCTAAAATTGCACCCATAATTATCTAGTTTATCACCCGAAATCAAAAGAATTTTCAATTAGCACCATTACTTACTTAGTTATTCTCGATATTATCAATAAAGATAATTGTACTTATCTATTTTTTGCCAATGGAAGACGCGTTTCAAAACTGGACAACCGTAATTATCTCTTCACCGCATCTGGAAAATCTATTTAAAAGCAAGATAAATACTGTTTTGATAAAAATAGATAAATGAATTTGTATAAATCTGTAAGTAAATTTCCGAGTTGTCTAAAAATGCCCAATGCGTTTTAAAGGAAACCTTTGATATTACGACTTGCCTACTTTTACACGATGTGTAGGACACCAATATGGGCTTACCCTGAGCATTTATCTCATTTTGGACAAAAATCGACTTATCTAGTTTTTCCCAAATGGTACAGAATTATATATTTCGCAAAAATATGTTTAGGAAATACCACCAAGCCGGAAAACGATTAAATTAATAAATTTCTTGTTTTGTTTTGTTAATAGTTAATTATTTAGTATATTTTTCTATCATTATCGAGTATTAAAAAAACAAAACAATTAAATTAAAGATGACCTCACGACGAGTTCATGAACGTTAAATTGCTCAACGCTTGATGCTCTAATCAAACCATGAAAGACGTTATTAATAAAACTTTTGGTAATGGCTATGGCCTTTGCAAATGTTTTATATTTTAATTGTTTCGGTTAAATTAGGTTTAGCGAAATTCTATTCTCTCTATACTTTGTTGTATTCAGACATAAATTATTGAACAACAATAGTTGCTAGGATTAAATTACAGAATTGTATTCCATGCAATGGTTCAGTGTTTCAATGATAAGAAATGATCAGTTAATTACACAACGTACATTTCAGATAATCCAATATATTCTTATATTTAAGCTATCGTGGGCAAGATGTTGACGGGCACTGCACACCTTTCTTAGTTTTTTCTTATCTTCAATATCTGAGTGCAGTAACCCCAAGCCTGTCGACTGGTTAATGTACCGCTGAGGAAGATAGGAACATTATTTTAACAGGAAGTAACTGTTTCAATATAATATTAAAACTGAGATTTAATTTTTAATAGAGTAATTTTGTATTTAAATATTTAAAAAAATAAAAGCGTAAAGACTTATTCCTTAATCTATAAGTCCTTATTGATTTATTAATCAGTTCATATTCCAAAAATATAGAATTGCACACTAAAACATTAACTCCTTGGAGTTAATGTTAAATTTTTATGTTTAATGTTAAGTTTGCTACTAGATGGAAGATCTGTAGATTAAGAGATTAAGAGGTAAAGCAGGGTCTCGCATCCACTAGTTTCAACTAAGAACTGTGCAGTATCCATAGCGATTATTTGCTTGGTGATCATAATGAAGATGGTTCGGAACTTGTGTTCCTTATATTTTCATCGAAGTTAGGCAGAGAGTCGATATGTTAACTGAAAGTTTCACTGCAAGTTCTTGGACATTCGTTCTGGGATTTCATCGTCTAAGGAATCTAGAACGTTATCAAGATGAGTCCTTCCACAACTCTTGTCTCCAAGCACTCACTTAAGACCTCTCCCTGAAAACCTCTCGAGCGTTTGCATAGATGATGGCCTCTAGATCTAATATGTTACTTTTATTGTAGAAGAGCCTATGAGTAGTTGCTTTAAAAATCATAGGCATATTACATTGTATTCAATACCCTACACATTTATTGATTTAGTTACATTACACAAATGTAAATATTAATAACTTTTTTCAAAATTAGTCCAGGGAATCGTTTGTCCCTGATTCAATAATTGGTTTTTATTGGCCTATTCCCTCCTGTTGATTGAAGGTTAAAAATTATACCGAAGTAATCATTATCTACTACGATTCATCCAGAAACTTATATTGTTAATAAAGTGGAGAGGAACAAGGATTGAACTGGCAAAATTGGATATTTTAACAAATCAATTAGCTCATTGTTTGGCACATATAAACTAAATTTCAGATGTCCCACTTAAAAATAAAAATGAATTAAATTTGTAATATAAATTTAAAAATATAGTTTTCCATTTCAAACATAACAGAAATCAACAATTTTAAATTGTTTCAAAATTCATTGTACTCATGAAAAACTGAAAAAAAAAAATTGCAGTCTTCGAAACCCAGAAGGAGCTAAGGTGCCTGACTGGAAAAGGAATAGCCAGTAGAAAGAAACTCTTGATAAAGGGCAGGAATGAGGAACAGATAAACCGGATTTCGACTCCATAATGGAGCTATAATTAGTGGACTAATGAACGCTCCTCTCTTTACCTTTTACGAATTTTCTAAACAGAATATTTTTATCAAGGAGATCATTAGAGTTTTATTTTAAATGGACTAGTTGAGATAGTCAAATATAAGAACAAATATTCTAGAAGGAATAACGCATTTCATGACATTTTAACAGCAGTAAATATATAAAGCCGTGAGTTTGCTGTAAGTTTTAAATATGAAGATTAAATTAAATAAGCTAAATTATAAATTTGATCTAGTAATTAATAACGATAAAAAAATTATATGATTAGTAGTAGAAACGTTGAAAATTTCAGTGATGTAGACATTTCCGGGATAAAGTTTGAACACGTTGAGCAATTTAAATATCTAGGATCTACCATATAAATGAAAAATATAATTTAAGAGTAAGGTTGTTATTTCTCGAGTGCAAGACTCAGTTCGCGCTTACTCTCCAGAAATTTTAAAAAAAATAATGCGACGTTAGGTAGAAAACTAGAAAAATAATGTTTTAATTTGACATGGAAAAAAATAAATATTTCTTCGGTGTAAAATAAATTGTTCTTTTCATAAATATATTTATTTATCCACTTCTATCAAAAATACAAAGCGATGATCATTTCGGAATGAAAGATAAATGAAAAATATGGAATGAAAACCGATACTCACCGGACATCCTTCTTCTTTGAATTCTTGGGATTCTTTTACTTAAAGATGTTACTAAAGTAGATCTCTTATTCACCTTGTTGTAAGTCTTTTACTTTTTAATTTTAAATAAATATCCATTGCTTTTATTTAAAACTAGCATCCCCGTCGCGGCTTCGCCCGCTGTTTATGTTAAAGTAAAGAACATTTTAACGAAGATTTATTTGCCTATCGATAAAAATCAGTATTAAAGAATGCAATTGAGCATTATTTCTTCAATGATATTATCTGGCATAGCAGTAACTTTTAACTTAGAATTGTACAGATTAAGTGGTTGAAGAGTATGTAAAATCATATTTGGATATCCAATTTTTAATTTTAATGTATGAGTTTGTAATCTAGAAGGACAGAAACTATTATCAACATTATCAGTGCTAACAACTACAGGCCTATGATTCATATTTTTACTCACCATGGTTTAGTAATTATTTTTATTTGAGAGAAACAATTTTATTGATATCATCTGGTTGGATTTTAATTTCTAACCATAAAAGTACTCGACAACGTCCTAAACCTCGTTTCTGCCACTCAACATTGAACATTAAATTTTTTATCCGCAAATCACCTGGATATGATCTTCTCACCACCCAGATCCTCCGGCAACTTCCTCAAAAAGCGATCATATTCCTCACTTATATTTATAATTGCATCCTTCGCACAACCCACTTTCCTCTGATATGGAAACACTCCATCATCGTTCTGTTCCTAAAACCAGGCAAACCTCCTAACAAAACCTCATCATATAGACCTATAAGTCTTCTTCCCATCCTTTCAAAAATCTTTGAAAAAATCCTTTTAAAACGAATCCTACCTATACTCGAATCCCAAAGCATCCCTTCCCACCAATTTGGATTCCGGACTGGTCACTCTACTGTTCAACAAGGTCTTCGTGTTGTTAATCATATATCCTCTGCCCTTGAAAACAAGCAGTATAGCACTGGTGCATTTCTGGACGTAGCGCAAGCTTTCGACCGGGTGTGGCACCAGGGCTTGCTCTACAAGCTCAAGACGCACTTACCCCAATCCCTATACCTAGTCCTACGATCCTATCTCTCAAATCGCTCCTTTCGAGTCCGCTGTGGCTCAGAGTTCTCCAACTGTTATCCTATTGATGCCGGTGTGCCACAAGGTAGTGTACTAGGTCCTGTCCTCTATAATCTCTTCACTGCAGATATACCAACAAACCCTAATACCTTTTTAGCCACATTTGCAGATGATACTGCTATCCTATCATCCCATCCAGATCCTAAACTTGCTTCCCTCAACCTCCAAACACATCTTTTACAGATTGAAGCTTGGTGCAACAAATGGAGAATAAAAGTTAATGAAGCCTAATGCAATCATATAACTTTTACCCTTCGCCGCAAATCCTGTCCTTCCATCCACATCAATAATATCCCTATACCTATATCCGACTCAGTACGCTATCTTGGCTTTCATCTTGACAAAAGACTGACTTGGAACCCTCACACTAGACTAAAAAGACAAGAACTAAACAGGAGATTCAGCCAACTTTACAGACTACTAGGCAGGAATTCTCATCTCTCAGTAGATAACAAACTCCTCATATATAAAACATTATTAAAACCTATTTGGACCTACGGACTTGAACTGTGGGGAACAGCAAGACAATCGAATATTAAACGTATTCAATCCTTCCAATCCAAAGTCCTCCGAACAATAGTCAATGCACCTTATTATGTTACCAATAAAACCCTACATAATGACCTAAAAATACCTTTTGTCCTTGATCTCATTCCTTCAAAATTCTCGAAATTTCATTAAAACCTATCCAATCATCCCAATCCTCTGGCTCAATCCCTATCCAGTCATAACCATCCTTATAACCCTCCGAGAAGGTTAAAATGGCAATGGCCCCGAGACCTTTTGTAATGTACAAAGTTATGTTGGAGTTCTGGTAATGACCAGCTTCTCCACTCAAGTCCTGAGTATATGTGTCCATAGCTGTGTCCACTCAGCCTCCACTGGATATTACCAGTGATGCAGCCGAGAGAGCAGCGCTGGGATCTCTACGCGTCTAGCCTTGACTCCCAATAAGTGGGGAATAGGTTCGATTCGGGGTTCCCCGGGCTGAGTGTGTTTGTATTGTATATAAAGTATGAATGAATAATAATTTGTGTATTTTAATTTCAATTCAATTTTGTTTTATTTTTGATTATTGTAAATAATTATTAGTTTTATTTTATGAAGATATTTATTTTATTTTTTTTTTTATTATTATTATTAGTTGTGTGTGTGCATTGTATATATGGTATGAATGAATACATTTATCTCTGTACCTATTGCCCTTTACTGAGGCAGATTGTACACTTATTTCAATAAAATATATTAGAAGAAATTTTTTATAATTGCTAAACCTTCCTACAACTATGAAGATGAAGAAGTAAAAATTTAGGACAGGTGGGTTCAATAGTTTGATCATCGCAAACTCTGTTGCAGAATAGCGCTATTATCGTTCGATTGTTAAAATTCACTGGGATCCATGCGTCACACCATCTATTCATAGCTTTTTTTATAACAATTTAATCGAATTAAGCAATTTATTATCAATTTCTAACTCTATTTAACTCCTTATCCATGACCTTATCTTTGCAACCTTTCTTGATGGCGCTCGCTGCCTATCGGTCAATTTTTCAACTTCACTGCGCAACCTACATGTATAGCTTTTTTTAACAACGATTTGATTGAAAATATGTAAATTTTATTATTGCTGAACCTTCCTTGAACTATAAAGATTGCGTAGTTAAAAATTTGTTCCGATTGGATCAGTAATTTTCGCGGTTAGTGATCACAAACGAAAAATAGCTTGTCCTTTTATATAATAGTATAGATTAAATTGTGAATAAAGAAAAATTACATATGTAACAACATACACAATTTTACCTTTACTTTTCTGCAAAAGTTTATATATAAATGTATTACTAATTTGTATATGCAGCTCTGCAGTAGCAATATCTGCAACTGTGCAGTATCTCTTCAACATCTGCTTATTCAGCTGTCTACACTGCGGGCTATATCTCATATTGACAGATATAGTCCCCAAGCCTCCTCTTATCGAAGTATTAATAATAAAACTCCAAGTGCAATATTGAGAAATTAAGCTACCAATGCGTATTTTTCTTTAGACCGCTTCGTGTTTTATTTAAAAATATAATAAAAAATATCGCACCAATTCGTAGATCCTCGAGAACGGTATCCTGTATGTAATTCTTTTTTATTTCTATTTTAGAAGCTACCTTTCTATTTAATTATCGAGTTAAACAAAAATTAGTGATTTAATTTAATTAAAACGATATTTTATTAAATTTATAATAAATATTTATTTTTGTTTTTTAGTTTACTATAATTATTTCTTTGACGTATTTAATACCTGAAAGTAGTTTTATTTATAGGTAAAACGGACTGAGGTGGCCTTCAACATTCTATTTAATTAGTGCTTCTATGTTATGTTGATAATGCGCGTATTTCTTATTCATTTGTGCTTTTGAAGCTTTGTTACTTTAAATAGTCTGGAAACTTTAGACGAAATTTCAGCCATTTTAATCATGATACGATCTGAAGATTATTTTTTTTATGGCTGTAAAAATCTATTCTACAGCTATAGAATCTGCTAGACCATCTCATACTTTTGCGCAAAACCATAATCCAATATGATTTTTATAACACATTTCGCGCATACATATCCAAATGAAATAGCCTTCTCTCCATAATTTATAAACATTAGTTGCGAATGTAATTTTTAGCGTAAAAGTATGGTATAATATGTAAGTAATGGTATATAATAAGTAATGGTCAAATAAGACATTGAAATAAAAACATTTGATCAACATTTATTTATTTTTTAATTAAGAATTGGTATCTCCTGAGGTATTCAACCAAGATTGAGGTGCACACTCACTCAGAGTATCTCAGTGAAATATTAGTAAGGAACATACAATTAGGTCAGAATATGCCTAAAATTTGTAAACAAACACTTACAAAGAGTTAAAAAGGAATGTACTGAAAATTTCTACGTAAAAAAGTAAAAATAAAAAAAAAAAAAATACCTACATTACTACACCAGTTACCTAAATGAAGAGTAATATTTTTGTTTAATATCGAATAATTACACATAGTTATGAACATGTTAGTTTTGATTCGTATGACGACTATATCTTTATTTTCTCTTCCTTATTATTATTCCGATGTCTTAGATATTTAGTAATATAGAGAGGTTACAAAATTTGAGAATGGTGTTTGGGAAAGACTGGTTGGGAGGGAGTTCTCGAAATCAGAAGAAAAACAAGATATAATCGTTTGGAAGTTAATGCTTGGAAGAAAGTTAGGCTTATATCAGATCGATTGGGTCTCAATAAAGACATCGAAGTTGTCGTTTCGATAATATATGTAATGTATAGATATAAGTTATTTGTAAAGGAACATTCCCAATTTGCGAAGAAAAATTATGTAATTGTAAACTTTAAAATGCTTAATTTGATGTGATGAGAGAGATAGTTATATTGCGTGATTTTTGGAACAAACTCAGCTAGCAGATAATGATTTCAGTCTAGCTTCTTCTGATCCTGAAATACCCCCGTACACTGCGCAACCATAATCAAAATTAAAGAAGGCCTAAATGCTGGAAGATTGATTGTGGTGGATCTCTAATTCTAAGAGTTTTTTTTATTTTAATTTGTTAGTATTTTTTTTTATCAAATATTTATTATTGAACACACTATTTATTATTGCCAGAGATCGTTGGAATCAAAGCACAGTGTTCTTAAACTTATTACTTAAAATGAAGAATTTGAGTTTTACAAATATAAATTATAATGATAAATGTATCTTTAGTTTTTTATTTTTATTTTATTTTTTTTTTAAATAACATAACTAGGTTATTTATGAGGATTCTAATCCTCTAATATTATACTTTTAAACATTACTTTAAAATATCTGATTCCATGATTGATTTAAATATTGATTTGGTAGTATTTCAAAGGGCTTTTTTTTATCATGTAAATATAATTAGTTTAAGAAGGGATATTCTCGTTATCAGGCGCACTCCCCAGAGGGATAACATGTCAGCCTAATATGACATATGAAGACACATTGCCCCATCTTCTGCCTCCAAAGTCTACAGAAAATTGGATTTCTCCAGGCATTACTTCAATCAGGATCGATTCGATGTATTGTATAAAATATGTCTAATTTAGGCAACTAATATTCAACCAAGTAGATTACAGTCACATATTTAAAATTAAAGTTTTGATTTAGGATTACTTACTTTTTCGTTTTCAATACTCCCTATGCCTTTGGTTTTGTAGTACTTATTTTAATGTCTTCTGGTTACACTCGTACTTTCTTGTATATTTTAGTATTAGCTAAATATCCATTATCATATCAGGTAATCGGATTCTTATGATATAATCAAAATCTATATGATAAAATTATATAAGCTTATATTAAGGTAAGGGTAAAAGTATTCATCTGTGTTGACATATTTTTTTTAATTGCTGTGGAACTATATTTGGCACTATTCTAATAAAGTCAATTCTAATCTGTCTTGTATTTTGTTTTGAAAGAATTCAGATCCTTTACGATTTTTCTACTCTAATTAGAATAATCTTGCTTTTAATATTTGGTTTTTATTATGTATTCGGAACGTTATTTATTAATGCATCATTTGTTAGATAGGTTGATATCGTACGTAGGAAACAAACATATGACGTTCAGGCCGTATTGTCCGAGACTGTTAAAGTTTCAAGCACTTGGGCATTTTCACTACCTCTTCGGCGCTAGTTCGAATGTGGTCTGGTGTTGACATTTATTTCGTCGGAATACATGCTCCTTTTTATTCTAAATAGAATGGTTTATAATGTGTAGTTAAACCCATCCTTGCTGCCATATTTAGAGAACATAAGGCCTTTTAATTCTTTAGTGAAGGAGTATTTAATTTGTTTGTATATACACCTTTTTTTAGCATAACTCCTCAAAACATTATTTATTATCACTCAACAATGTTTTAATAATAATAAGCACTTTTAGTTATTGACCTGGTGTATTAACACTTAGAAAAAAATAACAGGTAAATTAAATTATTTTGATTTAATTTATTTTAAATTGATTTATTTCAAATGAATTGTTTGAAGTGTGATATAAAAAAGTTTTAGAAAAAAAATAAATTTCTGTCTGATGATGGGATAAGTCCCACATATGTTTAGTGTAACACATTGTTGAGTGACAATAAATAATTTTTTGAGGAGTTACACTAAAAAAAAAGTGTATATACAAATAAATTGAACACTATCCTTCCCTCCCATAAAAAAAAAAATTGTTTTAATCTTTGAACTTTTTTTTTTTTTCATATCAAATATCCGTTATTGAAAATATTGCTCTTAGAAATTTTAATGTTTCAGTATTATGTTACTGAATTTTATGCAGTTACTCAAATATTTATTATTTATATTTGTTGTAATTTTTTTCTGAAATAAAGATGGATATCAATTCAGCACTTTTAGATAAAGTCATAGCAGTTATTAAGGTTTCTTATATTTTCTTGTAAAAAATATATTTCATCCGTTTGTATCGAAACTTAGTGTTGAGCCGCTGAGATTCCCAACCTGTGATGAGAAACTGCCCATTAACAGGTCCCTGTTGTTGAAATTCATTCATTTGTGATATGATTTACATTGAAACCGATCATCTCGATATGATATAGGATTTCGCTAATAGTAAAAGTAGATAATGCCCACCATCTTTGAAAATATAATAAATAGCTTTAATGTAATTATCCGAGTCTAGAAAAAAAAGAAACATGAATAAGAAAAATGGATATTTTCTATATTTATATCTATATCAGTAACGTCTTATTCATTATCTTAGTAAGGAAGTAATAAATTCTAATGAGTAATGCCGATTTGTAATTGATATAATTCCCAACTAGTATTTTCCATTATGAAAGGTTAGATTGTTAATCTATATATTTATGTTTTATTTTCGATTTAGTATTATAATAAATCTTTATTTTTTCTTGGATTCTATTGTTTGAAAATAAATTAAAGTAGTTGGATTGAGATTTGTTGGATGTGGAACGTTTAAAAGTATTATTAGCCACTTCTGTGATATTCATTGTCAGTTTTTAGAAGGATCGTCCACTAAATGTTTAACATTCATCTTCAGTTCTAAAAACATTTAAAAGATCATTTATTATATTTAGATTACGTTTACATAATAAATGTCAAAATATGTTGAATTAAATCAAATGCATGTTACCAATCACCTAGGGAAGGGAGAGAACTTGTTTGAACTGTTGTTGCAAATGAAATGTTAGGTATGTTAGAAAGGAAATAGGCGTAGCCCCTTCTATAATAGTTGACTAGTAGAATATTTTCATTAGGGTGAATATTCATCTTCTAGTTTAGGAACATACAAGCATTAAAAACTTAAGAAATAAGGATGAATCGTTTCTCGCTTCCATCGATTCTTCAGAAAAGAATCGGTATCAGAGTCGATTCCTAGGAACCGATCGGTACTGCTGACGTTAGTAATAGTTTTGTGGTATCTAATCATGTTATCACTATGCAACGATTGTTCTCCAAACCACCTTGTTACTGAATTTAAAACGATTCCCTTCCAACTGCAAGTTAAATTTCGTTTGTTGAAGAACTTAATCGTTACTGGAGTACGACGAAATAAGATTACAATCTTTAATCAACGAAATAATACCATTCTATTATACAGTTTTGTAATTCTTAATGGATCAGAAGTCCAAAAATAAAGATTATTTTCCATTGTATTACGTGTAAATACTAGTTTTCGAACCTTAATACTCAATTGAAATAAATCTATTGCTTTTACAGAGTTTAGCGAAAGAGTTACTTACATTTTTAATTCCTTTATCAATAAATAAAACCTCCTGTTTATCCTCCTATATATGATATAGAATGAGACAATTAGTTTTTGTTTTTTTTTATTTACCCCACAATCTAATTATCTCATGTGTTTTTTTATTTTGTTTTTTTCACTTCCGACAATAAGAATTATTTCAATCTAATATATACATTGTCACATATAAACATACGAGAAACTTTTTTTTTTTTAATGCTTCATAAACGGTCGACAATGAAACTCCGACAACGACTGAATACATACACTTACTTACTTAAACCCATATGGACATACGTCACACAAATATACGGGACTGCAAAAAATACACACCTTAAAAAAAATGCAAATATTCCAATCAAAATTACTCAGACTAATCACGAAATCATCTTGGTACGTTTCAAACCACACACTTTACAC
This sequence comes from Euschistus heros, assembly GCA_003667255.2. NCBI lineage: Eukaryota > Metazoa > Arthropoda > Insecta > Hemiptera > Pentatomidae > Euschistus > Euschistus heros. The sequence continues at coordinate 2,002,126 of RCWM02000023.1, forward strand.
TGATTTAGAAATACCCACAGTAAAGGAACATATACATGACCTTTATAGACGATTTCACGGCAGACTTCATGGACATAACAACATACTCATTAATGACATGGCCACGACTGACATACCTGGAAATACTCTCAGAAGGCTTAAAAGAAGCTGGATGAGAGATTTGCTCAAATAAATCTCTTTAATCCATGCCAGGAGGAGTTACTATTGATTACTAGTCTCCCACAGGCATACAAGGCTTGTAGTATTCAATTTCATCACATTCACTGATTGTTACCCTAATAACAGGTGTGAATTAAAATCTGAAAGAGAAAAAAAAAAAAGGAATCTTATATTTCAACTTAATTTCCCATTCCTAATAGATATTTGTTAATTTTTGAAATATAATTGTTTATTAATATTTTGTAAGTATCCTTACAATAATATCAATAATTAGCATCCCCCGTCGTGGCTTCGCCCACTCTCATAAGTTATGACCTAAAATAATATTTACTAATAATTTGAATCTTAAATTTTTTATCGATAAAATTCTTGTTTTGAAATATGCCATCGAGCATTATTTCTTCAATGATATTTTTACGCCTAGCAGTAATTTTTAACCTGATTAAAATTGCACTGATTAGTGGTTTGAAGATTACCTAAAAGCATTTAGTGCATGATTTTTCCTTTTTCATTCTAATAATTTTTTTTTAATATGTTTTGGTCAGGTTATTAACAGAAAAATACTGAAAAACATATTTTTCACCTACAAGCCATTTTAATTAATAATATACATTATGTTGCACATAAGTAAAAAGTGATTTATCTCGATAATAAAAAAACAAGAATTTTATCCTCATTGATATTTTACAAACTACATACCTTGGGAAAAGCCACAGAAATTTTATTTGATAAAAAAAAACACAATGGATGTTATAAAAAAAATAGGAGCACTTTACTGGCAAGAAGGAGGAATCTCCACAACTGAGGACTTGCAGATGTAGGTGACAATTAGAGACATGCCTGGTCCAGTTAGGGCATACGTATAAATATAATGTTGCAGATATGCTACACTATGCACTAGAGGGTTAAATATATGAGTTGGTAATACAGACGGTCAGAGACTCTTAAGAAACTCTTGCGGATAATGGACTGCATTATCAGTGCTTGCAACTAAAGGCCCATCGGTCATATTTTTACACACCATAAAAATCAAAGGGTTGACGCTTTAATTTGGTAATAATTTATATTTGGCAGATATATTTTTTTCGATTTCATCTCGTTGGATTTTGATTTCTAACCTTAAAACTTATGATTGTCACTTAATGCTGTATATTTAAATTATTATTATAGTAAACTTTACTATTGTAAACCTTTCTAAGAGTATAAAGATGGTGTAGTTAACATTTGGTTCAGATGGGTTCAATATTCGATATCTAAACTTCACTGGGATCCACACGTCAGACCACATATTTTTAGCTTATATTTATAACAATATAATATAATATTATTATTGCTAAACCTTCCTTGAACTATGAAGATGATGTAGTTAAAATATTGTACAGAGTGGTTCAGTAGTCTTCGCGGTGTGTGAACACAAACGAAAAATGGCTTGTTCTTTTATATAATAGTATAAATTAAGCAATAATTAAACAGTAATAATGTAAACTGGGTAGCGTTCTTGATTTAACTGTTTACCCGAAATTTAAATTTTGAAATAGTTTTCATCGGTATTATTTTAATAAAATTGCTATCATGCTGATTTTCTATAAGGAAGATACCTTTTAATTTTTTATTTAACTGGCATAAAACAAAATAATAATTATGTTTAAGAAAACACATTGAATTATAAAGAACAACAAGTAAATACCAATACTAACTTGGAAATATTTGTTGTGATGTATTCCTTTACAAATACATCAAAATTACCATCAAATTGATAGATAACGATTTTAGGAGTAGGTTATTATTAAAAAAAAGAATCTTGTAGCAGTGTAATCATAATAATTAGTTATGCCATACCTTTGCTCTAAACAACACAACTCAACGCTTGCCTTGAGATTATATGTTACGTTATGGAAATTTATGGGAACAACAATTTACAAGCGGTCTTTACAAATGAGTCTTCGCGAAATAGAAAAAAAAAATAATAACTATCTAAACTATCCTTGTCTACAGTTAGAGCACGTTTTAGCATATACTCAGTTATTTTACTATTGGAAAGATTTAATAATTTATTTAATTATTAAAAATAAACTACTTTTTATAGGTAATGTACTGATTTTTATTGATATCATCACTTGAAAGTTTTAGTTAACTCTTCTATTATAGATTGGAAACGTATAACTCCATGTATAAATGATATTGCCTAAGATAAGGAACAGTATTTCTTTCGGAGATGATAAAGATAAACCTACTAAGGAAGAAAGGAGAAAAAGTTTCTTCATTGTGATGAGTTATAAAAAGTTTTCGAACCAAAGGCGCTTGAGTTGGGAAAATAATATGAGGACAAAAACGTGTTTGTTTGCAACTTCGCTTTTATCCAATAAAGCCGGTGCAACTTATGAAACTTGATACAATTGCTTATTCAGTAAATATAACTCTTATTTTATATATTCTTAAATATCTATTATTCAAACACTTTTATGATAATTATTGTTACAAAATTTTTGAAACATATCAAAAACCGCGGTTTTTAAAGTTTTGACACTTGGGCTCTAATTGTTGGTTCTTCTATATTTTCTCCTTAAAGAAGTAAGTTTGGTTTTCATATATTTTGTCCCACTTTTCGAAAGGACTTCTTCAGTCTCTTCTGGCTGCTGCCTCTAAAGAAGTCTCCTTAAAAGATGAGACGTAGTATAAGAAGTAAATTAAGCCCTTTGAAGATAAAAGCCAGAAGAAGACTTAGATCTTTATGTTTCTTCTAAGTTTATTAACTACTTATGATGATTATGATGCCATCTTCAGAACAGAAATACACATTCTTTTTTTTTTTTTTTTTTTTATTTATTGATATTTACAACTGTGCAAAGTTATATACATCAAGTAAATGTGTTCTTAGTGAATACAATAACATGTAAATAACTTGTGAAGAACTACTCTTCTTTTCCATCTTCTTTTCAGACGCCTCAGAGGATTATTGGGAATAGAATGGGCAGCAAGTTGGGAAACTAGTGGATTACAATAGGTATGTAGCTTGTCATGGCAGGATAGGTGTCTGGTTTGGGATAAATCAGCAACATATGGACCATTTGTTCAACAGGGATTAGTGGAATATAATTAAAGGATATATTAGGACAGTAAGTCCTAGGTTTACGACAAAGGGTAAAGGATATTTTATGGGATTTGTTTAGATTTATTTTAATCTTCCTATTTCGACACCATTCTTAAATGTTGGTAATGTGAGCTTGTAGTGATTGGGATGCAATGGAAGGATTATTATTTACTGATAACAAACATGTGTCATCAGCTTAATTGTTAAGGACAGTGGTAGGATGAGTCGGGATATCAGGTGTTTAGTAACACATTTAAATCGTATTCTTGGAAAACTATAAAGAAATAAATATGTTGTTCTTCATGTAATGGGTTTTTTAAATTTCTAAACTAAAAAAAAAATAAATAAATAAAATAATCAAGACTTCCAGACCATTATATAATAAATAAATTATTTATTAGTGTTTAAAAGAAGCAAACTCAAATTTTAAAGTTTTTATTATTAATGATTAATTGTATTTTTCCTTTGTTTATTTGATCTTAACTTTCTTAGGTACTCCAACTATGGAAGGAAGGACGGGTTATCCTACAGGTTACCAACCTATTCTAGCCAGGGTGTGAAGGTCCACCACAAAATGATTAATTTTATGTTATTTAGCTTAATGATAAACCTGATACTCATTTCTATCTAAGCTGTTTATTTGACTGTAGATAATTTTGGTGTGCCATCAGGATCTACTATTCGGATGCATAGCCTACTTAAGTAGTTATTTTATACTTTTTAAATATGTTGTGAAAAATCAATCATATCTAGTTTTTTTTATATAGGAGGCATGCAATTATAGAAACATAAATAAATGGTTGGTTATTCTGGATTAGTTGTAGAAAGAGGGGGAAAAAACTGTATCTCTGTTGCTTGAAAATGTAATGTACTTTTAGTATGCGTAATATTATAGAAGAATATAATTATTAAATAATTTAAATAGGTCTTATAGTTAAATAATATAATATAGTTATTGTCGATTGTGTTCTTACATTCCAATACTATTTTCCTATTAACAACAATAACTGATAACATGTATTATTTTAAAAATAACTTTTATGGTAGATTCATGTTTCATAGGGCGCTCGACCCCTAAACTTACGCTCCCGAGTTCGTTGCTCGTTAAACTGAGATTTTTTTAATTTTTTTATTTTATTATTTAGATTTTTTTTTAAATTAGTACATGTTCATTTGTTTTTTCTTTTTTTTTTTATTCTCTCTTGTTTAAATAATATTCAAATTTAATATCCATTAGCAATAATAATTATTAATACTATGGAGTATAAAAAATCATCGTGCTTCGACTCCGAAGAAGAAATGCCGTGTTCCGACTTTAGTGAATCGGACTCGAAGTTACTTAAGGGTAGAACTTTGTCAAAAAGACAAAGAAATACTGCCCTTGAGCCCCCTGGGAACTCTCCCGACAAAAAAAGAAGAAGAAAAAAAAAACAAAAGGAAAAAAAGTCAAATCAACCTTCCACTCCACCACAAACCCGCAGTAAGGCTGTCGTCACTGCAGTTACACCTATTGAAATATCCAACAGATTCCAGCCATTAACTAACATGTCTCCAGATAACTCAGCACAACAACCACCAAAACCTCTGACAGATATAAAGCCACCTCCTATTTACGTTACCGGCGTAGATAACTACATCCAATTTTGTCATGATATTTCCGAATTAATTGGTCAACCGAATTTCCAATGTTACTCCAGATATCATGACATAAAAATAAACACAGAAAAAAAAGAGCATTATAAATCATTGGTAGCCTACCTAAAAGCTCAAAACACCGAGTTCCATTGCTACCAATTAAAAGAAGAGAAGGTCTACAGGGTAGTACTACGGGGCCTTCACCAATCTGTACCTCCTGATTTCATCAAAAGAGACCTGGAGCAGTTGGGCCATAGCGTCAGGCACGTCTCGAACGTACTCCACCGCTCAGAAAAACACCCACTCCCACTGTTCTTTGTGGATCTAGAGCCAGCAGAGAACAACGAGGAAGTCTTCAACATCAAAAGACTGGTGTACTCTGTGGTCAAATTTGAAGCACCAAGAGTCAAAAAAGAAATAGTACAGTGCACCAGATGCCAAAACCTAGGCCACACAAAAGCGTATTGCAACCGCCAGGCAAGATGTGTCAAATGTGCAGGACCACATTTAACAGCAACTTGCTTAAAAACACGAGACACGCCAGCCTTGTGTGTCCTCTGTGGTGAGAGCCATCCTGCCAACTATAAGGGTTGCCAGGTGTACAAACATAGACAGAAGCAAAGAGCCACCAACTCCGCTACAAATAAAACTTCAGTTCTTCAAACAACCGAAACAGTAGTAACATCCCTCCAGAATCCACAGAACACTTTATTCAACAATAGTTTTCCTAAGCACTTTCCTCCACTTCCATCAACATCAAAAGCTCAAAAACCTCTGCATCAGCAACCCATCGAAACAGCTGTTCAACATCCTCAATCTCTGCCATCAACCTCAGCTGTGGGATCATCTGTGGGATCGAACGAAGAAACCGACGGCCACAAAATCAGGCGCCTCAATCATCCCTTCCATCCCGGCCTTCCAAAATGATCAATCCCTCTCCACCGACTACCTAACAGACCCCACAATATTTAAACCAGCAGAACAAGACTCCATCCCAAATTTATGAGCAAACCATACCTCCTCAACAAAATCCAAGCCAAATTCCATTCCAGGTACCGTCAGAACCCTATCCTATTTCCTCCTAAAGTATTGGTGATATCTCATCAATTCTTTCCTCCTTCCTTCATGAACTCCAAGAAACTATCAGACCTTTAATTACCCTTCTCACAAGAGCCCTGTCCGAAATCACGTCTTTTGCTCCTCGATGATCCGAAACTCCTTGGCAGTTCTTTTATGGAACGAAAATGGTTTGTTCAATCACAGAAATGAACTAGACATATTCTTACACGACAATAACATTCACGTTGCCCTAATTACCGAAACTCACTTGACGCCTACCTCTTATTTTCACATTAATGGCTACATTACTTACAGAACTGACCACCCCGACAAAACAGCCCACGGCAGTACTTGTATCCTTATCCATAGATCACTAACCCATACCCTGATTCCTTCCTCTCCAACTGACACCATTCAGTCTACCGCACTAATCCTATCCTCCCTTCCATTTAACCTTACTCTTTCAGCTGTATATTGTCCTCCAGGAAACAGCCTTTCCCAAAATATTCTACAATCCTTATTCCAATCCTTTGGGTGGCGCTTCATTGCTGGTGGTGACTACAACGCTAAACACCAGCGATGGGGCTGTAGAACATCCAATTCCCGAGGTAGTATGCTTTCCCGTGTATCATCCTTAAACAATTACCCTATCCATTCTCCTAACAATCCTACCTACTGGCCTACATCCCTAAAAAAACGCCCAGATATTCTGGACATATTCGTTACCTCTCAAATATCTACTTCCCAAACTACAATAGATTCCTTAGATGATCTTTCCTCAGACCATAGCCCAGTTTTGCTTACCCTACATTTTACTCCTATAATCAAACCTTCTCCTCCATCCTTAATAACTGGACGTGTGGACTGGGACAAATTCCATTCGACTTTAGAAAACCATATTGACCTCAAAATTCCACTAAAAACTTGTGAACAAATAGATGCGACAATAGAACACCTTACTAAATCAATACAAACCTGCATTACGGAAAACACTTCACAAAATAGAATTAAAAAATCAGAAAGTATCTTACCACAAAATATTCGCGTTTTATTAGTAGAGAAACGTCGAGCAAGGGCCAAATGGCATAGAACTCGATACCCTTCTGACAAAACCAATTATACCAAATTAACTAACAAACTTAAATCAGAACTTAAAAAACTAAAATTTGAAAATTTACAGAAACGAACTGGACAACTATCTATTTCCGACAAATCATTATGGACCACTACCAAAAAACTTTTGAAATTCAAAACCTTCAATCATCCTCTCCTTACTCCAGCTCAAACCTGGACCAAATCTGATTCAGAAAAATCACAGGTATTTGGTGAGCAATTACATAATACTTTTAAACCTCATTCTGACATCTTAAATCCTAACCATGTAGAACGTATTGAAGCAGAACTGACTATTCCTCTCCAAATGACCCTTCCTCCTAAAGCCTTCCACCCTTCAGATATTATATCCATAATCCGTAGATTGCCCTCCAACAAAGCTCCTGGACATGACCTTATTACCTCAAGAATCCTCAAATGCCTTCCAAAGAAAGCAGTATTACTCCTAACTTATATTTATAACGCTATCCTCCGTACTACATATTTTCCCGATTCTTGGAAATTATCAATTATTAAAATGATCCCAAAACCTAAAAAAACGCCATAAAATCCTTCCTCATACAGACCTATCTCTCTCCTACCTATCATGGGCAAAATCCTTGAAAAGCTCCTTTTGAAACGCCTTTATCCCTTCCTTATTCCAATCACATTATTTCTGACCACCAGTTTGGATTTCGTCAGTTTCACTCTACTACCCAACAGTGCCATCGTGTGGTGGATGTTATCTCATTCCTTCGATCGGGTATGGCATCCAGGACTGCTTTATAAACTTCGCCAATTCCTTCCATCTACATATTTCCTCATCCTCCGTTCCTACCTTTCTGATAGAGTATTTAGAGTTAACCACAATTCTAAATACTCATCCATCTTCCCCCAGACCGCTGGTATTCCTCAAGGTAGTATCCTGGGTCCCATTCTTTATACCGTTTATACAGCTGATATTCCAACTCATCCTCATACTATCCTCACAACCTTTGCTGATGACACCAGCGTGTTATCTGTCAATGATGATCCATTTTCTGCATCCCATACACTCCAGTCACATATTACTTCCCTTGAAAAATGGTGTCATAACTGGAGAGTCAAGATAAATCCTAGCAAATCTCAACAAATAACCTTTACCCTCCGTCGAAAACCTACCTCATCCTGTCCTCCAGTATCCTTTAATGGTGTACCGCTGACTAATGTGGAACAAATACGATACCTTGGATTTCATCTGGACAAGAGACTTACTTGGAACCCTCATACAAGATTGAAAAGACAAGAAGCTGCACGTAGATTTCGAATGCTACAACACTTACTTGACAAACGTTCAAATCTCCCGATTCACTATAAGAAACTTGTATATATGACGATTATCAGACCTATTTGGACTTACGGTATAGAGTTGTGGGGATCCACTAAACCATCGAATTCTTCCCGCATCCAATCACTCCAATCCAAAATCCTTCGAAAAATCCTTAATGCTCCTTACTTTGTCACAAATGAATTAATCCATAATGACCTTAATATCCCATATGTCTCCGATTTAGCCCGAACCAGATACCTCTCCTTTCATAATAAACTTAACACTCATCCAAATCCACTTGTTGCACAGCTAGCTTCCCATCCCATCCCTGGCAATCCTCCGAGGCGTCTGAAAAGAAGATGGCCTCGTGATCTACTTTTGTAAATATCCATTAGAGTACTACCAATGGGTAGTTCCTCTACAAGTTTTATTCATGTCATTATATCTCACATATACCGCCTATTTACTAGATGTGTTTTCTAATACAGTAGTAAATTTCTATTAATAAAAGAAAAAAAAAAACAAAAAAAAAACTACATTATATTTTCCAAGTTATTTAGTTGTTTAAAGTTAGTTGTTGTTTTATAGCATAATTTCCCTAGTTATTATTTTTAATAAACTTTTAGTACTAACAAAAATTCATTAAGAAAGTCTTTGATTTAAAACAAGGATGTACAATATTTACTCTGTTATATGTCTTTTTAATTTTCGTTGGAGATTTCCACTAAAACATTAATCACTCAAAGTATTCAAATCATTATTCCATACATTTTTATATTCTAATACTAGATAACTCTAGTCTGATCATGATAGATAGATGAACTTTTATAAGTTTATAGTATACTTATATAAGTTCTAAACATAAACTTTACTTTAATAAGTTTATATTTAGTTATATATGTTATTTAAAGTACTACTCAGAAAAAGAAAATTAAACAGAAATTTTATGGACAAGTTTTTTTTGGGAAAACCTGATTCTGTAGTATCTTGAAACTTGCTATGACAGAACGTCCTTGGGAATTTGTTATTGATGGGACGTAGATTGGAACGATATAAAGTCTATAAATAGCTATTAGCTAGACTCAGAGAATGCTGTAACCTCTGAGGCCTGGATCCTCAAGGCGGTACCGACGTACAACATCCTAGATAATCTATAACTAATATTAAAAAAAAGATTGATTTTCCCTGAACTCTAAATTGATAACAGGTCCGGCCAGGAGCTGAACCGCTGAGATAAATGGTACAAAGCAGGTACTGTGTGCCTTATCTGCTCCGCTCAGGGCTCTCACTGCATCCCACCGATATAACATCTCTTTGCCTCTATTTCATATTTTTTTTTTCTTTTTGAAATTACTAACATCCTTTGGAAATTAAAGTCCTTAATTATCTACAACCGGTCAGAGTGAAAAAAAAAAAAAAAAAAAAAACTCAGGAATTTTTAATCTGTAATTTTAGTGTGTCTCTCATGTTTGTTTCTAGCAAGTTTGTTCAATTTTAAAACTTATTTAAAATTTTTTTACGAAAATTTGATAAGCGGAGCTACCTCATTTTTGTAGCAAATCCTTCCATTTCTCATAATGGAGGGTTTGATAGGTTGGAGAAGGCACTTCATTCAATACCTCGAAGGCAGAACGGATGCAACATCGTTCTATTTGATGGTTTTTTTAACAGTGGATAGATCCTCTGGCGGCAGATAGTATATACTTAAACAAAAAAAAATCAATGATTTTTAATCCATAAACTTTCGCATTAACTTATTTAATAATGTTACTTATGTATATTATTATTGCAAATATAAAAAGTATTACTTTGTTATTAACTAAATATTTTTCATTGGTGTATTACATCATTGGTTCTATGTTATTTTTTCTTATAGATTTTTCGAGTATCGATTAAGCAAGAATTTATACGAACCTATCTCGGTCTCAACCATGTCGAATATCGAATCCCAAATGCATACTCTTTACCTTTCAAGTTAAATTCAATGGTCCATCTAAGTCTTGGGTCACTCAAAAAAATTACTTTTCTCGATGGTAGTGGAAACATTATTAGAAAATGCTGATCCCGGATCATTAAATATTATTTTGAGTTACCCAATACTCTAAACATTTTAAATCATTTCCTACAAACTTTATAATCTTAAAACAAACTGCGAGTATATGGTTAGTCCTTGAGTTGAACAACGATATTGTCGGAAATGCTTGGCATACGTAAATAAATGTAGGTCGTCCGGTTTAAAAATTAGTTTCTTCTGAAATGAAGAGACGTCATTTTCAAGGTTCTTGGAAGTCATCAACTACTTCATAATTATTTATCACTTTTGAGAAGTTCTAAAACATTAAGCATCCTACCAACATCACGTTTTGGAAAAAGAAATATAATAGATTATATAACAATTATAGACACCAGACAAGTACTAACAGTTAACCTTCTTTCCTTTTATCTCAATATGAAAGGAAAAAAAAAAAACTATTCCAATACTTCCTATGAAGGATCTTGGGTTCAGTTCTTAGGTAAGTTTGTACTGCTACTGCGCCAACGTGAGATGTGGCCGAAATCACGTTCGCCTGCCATGTTTTCTACCTAGTTAAGGGTACTTTTATCGAGGCTGGGTTTGTTCCAGGGGGTCTACCGACCTCGAAGTCAGCCAATGCTAAAATAATTTTAATATAAAATGATGGATAGTTTCCCGTCAATTATCTTAATGAGTGGCAAATTTATATACGAATGGAAATATTTTAAAGAAAATTTAATATTTTGTAGAATCTGATATTGCCTCTTGTGGGGTTCCTTTTTCTTGAGATATCGTCTATCAGAATATTGTGTATAAGAAGTACAGAAAGAAAAGTAATTAACTTGGAATCTGTACTATTTTAAAAAAAGGACAAGCGATTTTTCGTTTGTGATCACTAACCAAGAAAAATACCTAACTATTTTGCACCAAATGTTAAACACATAACCTTTTAAAATCTTCTAGTCTTCAAATATTTCTTTATTAAAATAATAATATGTCGATGACAGTGAAGCTTGAAAATTGACCCATAGGTGGAGATCAATTTCCATTCTGCAAATTCCAACATCAGCTTCATAGTTCAAGGAAGGTTTTGGAATAATAAATTTAAATGTGCAACGATGAATGGCAGAAACAAGGTTTGCCACACTGTCATGTACTTTTATAGTTATATATTGAAATCCAATCAGATAAAATCAATAAAATTATTTCTGTTGAAAAACGAGGTTTACCAAATCAGAATGCCCTTTGTTTTTGATATTGTTAGTGAAAATATGATTCATGGGCTTTTAGTTATAAACACAGTCCATTATTCACAAACGTTTCTTAATACTTTCTGTCCATCTGGATTACCAACCCATACATTAAAATTAAAAATTGAATGTTCAATTATGTTTTAACGTAATCTTCAACCAACTAATTATTGCTATGCGTCAAAATATCATTGAAGGAATAATGCATTAATTTCAGTACAAGCTTTTTATTTATTTAATAAAAAAATATTTTTATTTATTTAAATAAAATTTCAGTTATTTGCTAAAAATTATCTTACATACCAAATGATATTGTTATCATATCTGCCAGGTTCTGACGATTTTTGGCTGCCGACGGACATTCTTGGCAACTCTCCACCCCAACAAATCAATTTTTCTCCTTAAGGATAAATTTTTTTTTGTAATCTTCCAGAGTTTTCCTCCTTAAGGTAGGTATTTTAAGTTTGCGTAAGGACACCCTTGGCCACATATACATTTGTCACGTATATATTAGACCAAATATATTTTCATCCTAATAGATACTATTTTGAGATCCGCCAGGATTTAACGATTTTCAAGATAGCCGAAGAATACTCCGCCATAGTTGTTCTTTTAGTTTTTGTCTTAAAGGATATTATTTTTACATATTCCAGGATTAAACGATTTTAAGATAGCTGATGGATATTTCACCATTGCTGCCCTGTTAAAATTCCGCCAATGATGTCCTTTTTGAAAATTGAATTAAATATAACGATTTTTACAATGAAGTTATAAGTTCTTTACTTATGAGAGCGGGCGAAGCCGGGACGAAGGATGCTAGTTTATAATAAAATTTGAATTTTAATGCAATAATTTAATATATTTAATGACCTTGGTTGGAATTATACGATAAATATTATTGAAGAGGTATATCTGAGCGGATGAATATACCTTGTAGATTTTTTTTTAGGATCAGTAAGCTCAGTAACATTAAGAATTTTAATTGACTATAGATTATTTTGTATTGTATTTGTTTGACGTTTCGGCCATAACATAGATATTAATGTCATTGCCAACGGCCATCAGTCAACATTGCATATATATTGAGAAGTAAAAATTTAAACCTTTTTTATTTTTAATATATAAAAAAAAAATATTTCTCCCTGACTGGAAAAAACAATAGATCATAGATATGTCTATCTATATTCAACTGCTTTTATATCTATCTACTTCTTCCAATAAGGAAACTGTCGTCAAATATTTGTTCTGAGAAACGCCAACAGAGCTAGAGAGTGTTAAAATGTTATAGTATGTTATGTTATGTTATAGTGTGATGATCACCATCTGCAATCTGTTGACTTAAAAATATAAACTTAAATAACATTTCTAATAATCAAATGTATTGTTGAAATGTATTGACAACAGTTACATTTCCCCGGAAAAATAGAAAAGTTTTTAAGGTAGAATAATTTCTTCCTTTAGCAATAAACCAGCTATAACTGTTATGCATTTCCATCTATATAAATAAGTTTTTATTAATTTTTTTCTTTTTTAAATATCTTACCTTCTAATTTAATGAAATATCAAACAAAGCATAAGAACGATTCCTGTGAGTTTTTACATTAAAATTGTGTTTGAAATGCCAATGTTTTTAATTTTTGTGCTAGAGAATTATGTTTCTCTAATATATATATATATATATATATATATATATATATATATATATATATATATATATATATATATATATATATATATATATATATATATATATATATATATATATATATATATATATACAGGGTGTTCGGAAGATCGTTGGCCAAAAAATTATCTCGGGTAGGGAGGTTCATTTTGAACCTATTTAAGGTCACTTACCTATATACAAAGTCTTACGGTTTTTTTTTTTTTTTTTTTTTTTATGAATTTTTTTGTAAAAATGGCCAAATCCAAACATTTATGCCTTATAACTCCGTTGTTTACTGATATATCAACGCCATTTTTTTCCCATGTAATTACTAATACATCGTCCATGTAAAATAAAAAAGATATGGTGCAAAAAAACAAATACCAAAAAAAAACGGGAGATCGTTAAATCTTGTCAAAGGCAAAAATAAAAATTATGAACTTCAAGTTTAGGTTCAATAAAAAAAAAAGTAAGCGCAACAGCCAAATCCAAATTGTTTTAAAAACTTCTCTATTTAATACTCTTTAAAAAAATACCATTTGCAGGCACGCAGCACATCTAGTTTTTTTTATTTTTTATAAAGTAACAAAAGGGTGCCACCAGCGCACACTGACAATAATAATGAATCGAATCATATTTTTTATGCAAAACGTAACAAATAGTTGTGTTTCTTTATAGTATAGGTTAAACTGCATATTTTCTCTTTCTTTCTCGGAATTTCTATTCTAACAGAGTAAGCTTTATCTACATTTTTTTAAACAAAAATCAGGGAACAAAATTAAACTAATTTTAAATTATTCATAAATTTAATTTGTAGAGTATCACAGGTATTGCTCAAAATGATCTCAACTATTTCTAATACAAGCACGATATCTTTTTCTTATTTCTGTGGTAGTTGTTCTAAAAATAAATTCTTCCTTCATTATGGTAAACGCGGCATTGATTTTTTAAATAAGTTCTTGTTTTTAAAAAGCCCACTACAACTTACCTGTAAGAGAATGTTTAAACAATTGTTTCCCACAATCCTGGATAGGAAGACGGGGTCCAATTGAGTGGCCAGCACGGTCTCCAGACCGTTTATTACGCCTGGGACCGTGTCAAAGATTTGGTTTATAATGAAGAATTGTTTTCAAGACAACAACTTATTCAAAAAATCAATGCCGCATTTACCATAATTGGTACATTGCTTACAAAAATGTAGATAAAGTTAACTCTGATAAAATCGAAATTCCGAGAAAGAAAGAGAAAATATGCAGTTTAACCTATACTATAAAGTCGTGTTTTCCTAGCGACGCATTTTTCGCGTCGCATGTGACGTGTTACGCTCAGCTTAATACGTCACCTACTCCTCCATAGGGATTCAATAGGACTGTTTTCCTAAAGAGCGCAACACGTTCCATGCCGACGTGATGCTCTCAACGTTTTAGACCGACTGTTTGGAGAGGAGTCTATTTTATTTCACGCTACGCAATAGTCAGGTTTTGTCAGTCTCAGAACGTTTATTTTGTTGTGTATAGTGTTTGTGATTTGACTGAAATGGGGAAAAAAACGGCAAATGTGCAAAAACTGCGTTTTTCGGCTGATGAAGACGAACTTCTGATAGAGTTTGTTCAACACCACCAGAGTTTATTCTTCCATTCTTCTTAATTAATGATTTTTTCTTAATTTTGTATTATTCTTTGAAACTTAAGATAATAAATGTTATGGTTTCTTTCTTAATTTTATTAATCTGTCCACTTACCTCAGAGTTAAAGCCAATTTTTCTGCTGGTGTAATTGGTATCTTGACTCGGTTACATGAAGAAATTCTCAATTCCTCTTCTACAAGGTTCAAAAGTATGCGAACCTTTCCCGGGACAGCCTAAAATACCTTCTGAACTTTTCTTCTTCATCAATGAGATGGCTATTGATTAAAAGTTTGAAAAAACCCCTCGTTTTCCCGATTATTATAAAAGTCACTTATTTCTTTTCTAAATTTCGCGTGTTTCAAGAAAATATGGTCCTCTTCATCATTTTTCATTTGTTTCAGAATAAACATTGCAATAAGTTTCTTTCTTCTTTGGGTTCGTTCCATAATGACACACCCGAGACACTGTCCATTGTCCGTCAGTACGTCAACTGAACACGCTTTGCTAGGAAAACATTAAAACGCCGCGTGATAAGTTTCATGCCCCTGCCGACGCAATTGGGACGAACCCGGTTCCTGCTGCGCAAAAAACACGTCGCTAGGAAAACCTACCTTAAAGAAACACAACTATTTGTTACGTTTTGTCTAAAAAATATGATTCGATTCATTATTATTGTCAGTGTGCGCTGGTGGCACTCTTTTGTTACTTTATAAAAAATAAAAAATAGATTTGCTGCGTGTCTGCAAATGGTATTTTTTTAAAGAGAATTAAATAGAGAAGTTTTTTAAACAATATGGATTTGGCTGTTGTGCTTACTTTTTTTTTATTGAACCTAAACTTGAAGTTGATAATTTTTATTTTTGCCTTTGACAAGATTTAACGATCTCCCGTTTTTTTGGTATTTGTTTTTTGCACCATATCTTTTTTATTTTACATGGACGATGTATTAGTAATTACAGGGGAAAAAAAATGGCGTTGATTTATCAGTAAACAACGGAGTTATAAGGCATAAATGTTTGGATTTGGCCATTTTTACAAAAAAATTAAAAAAAAAAAAAAAAAACCGTAAGACTTTGTATATAGGTAAGTGACCTTAAATAGGTTCAAAATGAACCTCCCTACCCGAGATAATTTTTTGGCCAACGATCTTCCGAACACCCTGTATATATATATATATATATATATATAATATATATATATATATATATATATATATACACACACACACACACACACACACACACACACAGTTGGATTTTCTGTTTAAATCTTTATATCTTTACAATAAAAATTGTGTTTATATTTTTGTATTTTTTTTTTTTTTTTTTTTCAGATATTGTAAAAAAAATGAGACGCCTTTTCTGAATCATCCAAATAATTTTGAGGTAAATTTAATAACGATAATTATTACTAATATTATATAATGAATTGCCTAACACTAATGGTGTAGTTATTCAAAAAATATTTTATACATTCCTATAGTTCAATTTGGTAATTATATTTCCTTTCAACCATTAAGGCTTGAAATATTAATTTATTTATTTGTATCTAGGTACATATATTGATTATAGATAAGGGAGTGTAGCCATTTTATATATTTTCTTAGCAGTTATATGTTCTATGTTTTCTTAAGATTAGGAAAATTAATTCTCACCTGGGAGTAACACTTCTTGTTAGATTAATTCACTTTTCCCATTTACGATGGTTTTTACAAAGAAATTTTTTAATGGAAACCGTAGTTTACTCGGATTATCAAGTTACATGTATTGCAGGTTAAAATTGCATTGCACATGGCCTCTTAATATCTTCTCATCTTAATTTAGACTCTGAATGACTGTAATATACTAAAATATATAAATATCTTCGACTTACCAATACTTTTAGTTTGGAAAAAGGCGATATTCAAATCAGACCATTACCTTGAGATTACCTTTTTACTTTTTTGTTTTTACCACTTTTTCAATATAGCTGAAATATAAGCTTTTAAGCTGTGAAGACCTCTTAAAAGTTTCGAAACTGGGTCGCTTCCTGTACTGTCTTGGGATATTGTTATCGTTTAAGATCTGGTCTTTTAGTGGCATAAGGCTTTGTGTCAACTTTCCACATAAAACCATTTCTGAAACTATATATGAAATGGTCTTTCTCCATTTAACATTCAAAACGTTCGGTTTTTCTTATCCATTCACAAATAATAAACTAGCATTGATATTATCGTTTTACATTTAGTAACTAATTTACTTATCCCTTACTCGTAACCCCAAACTTCTCTACTTTCAGGCAAGTAACAATAATGAAAAAAACGTTCCTTTTCTTTAGACTCTTATACAAGAATTCAATGGTATGTCATGATATCTCTTGTCCTTCTGAACTCAATGATAGTGGATCTATTGAATAGGGGTAACTAGACAGTTACAGGATGCTGTAGGATATCGTTGATATTGGTAACTAATATTTATGGAGTTTTTATTTAGCTCGGTCCTAAGATTGTAATGACTTTAATAACTATAATGAAAAATAGTATTAATATCAACACTAATTATATGTATTATATTATAATTATATGTAATCCTTTTTTTCCCCTTTCTTTTTGGAAATTTAACTTTTTTTGAGAATCTATTAAAATATGCCTTTATGAGAGCAATAAGTAATATGGATGGCTTTATAGACCCATCTAAACAATACTTACAATAAGGAATAAATGAAATGAAGATAAAATAAAATAAAATAAAATAAAGATGCTTATAATTTATTAAACACTATAAAGAGTAAAAAAAAAAGAAAAAGAATAATAATAAAATAAAGATCTTCAAACTTTACAATATATAATTGGAAAAAAGATTTTAAATAAAACAACAATAATAGTAAAAAATAATTTAATGGGCCCGCCAAAAACGTTCTAAGCGACACAATTTCCAAAATGGCGATTTTAAAGGTTTTTAAATGTATAATAGTACGCCATAGTATGATATAGTTCTCCATTATGTCATTATACATGTAAATATAATAAATTAATATGTAAGATATAAATATGTAAGATATAACTGTAATAATTAAATATATCGTTATGGTACTATATAAATACAAGAACCAGGCAGAATTATTAAAAGGGTTATCGTTACTACACAAATAATTTAAAAAACGATATATATTTTTAAAAGTATCCCATGTAAATAATTATTTTTTATATAGTATACAATATAATATATCTGAATATTTATAATAAATTGATGTATTATCCAGAATGGTTTTCATAAGAATAAGCAAGTTCGTGAAATGCGAGTGCATGCCGAAGTTCTTGTAGGTTTTGGATATTTCAATATTTCAATAGTGGACATTGGATATGAAAATTCTATTTTCTGTTAAACTTTACTTAAAATTTTCACAAAAATTGCAATATGCCAGATTGGAGAAAAATATGTAATTACGGTTAAATGTTCACAATATTACCTTATTAGGCTTATTTACTAGATAATCAACGAAACTCTATATGACAGATTTATCGATAAAAATTAGGAAATTTGTTATTTGTAAACAACATCGTAAATAAATATAATAGATTCATAAATTTAAAAAAATCTTTGAATACTAAATCTTAAAATGTTCAGAGGAGTTAAAATATAAATATTAAAGTTAGTTTTGTTATTTAATATAATAAATTAAACCATTGATGTACGGGAGGTACCGTACTGGTGGGGGAGGCGACGAGCTCGGAGTTCTGCCTCAGTCTGGCCCGAACCCTGGTAGCATACGGTGTGTGGTTTGCCGAGTCCTCGTCTTGTGTCGTGTTTTCCCGCCTTTTCGGAGAGACCCCGCTCCAGTCGAGATGGGCAAGAGCAGCAGCAAGTTGAAGAAGAAGGACAGGAGTCAAAGTGAGTAATCGAATTCCAACAATTTCGAAAAAAATAAATAAATAAAATAAAGGTCCGAATTGACTGCCTTACATTTATTGGACAATAAATGCCTTATCAGCAACTCGGGGAAATATTTTTTTATGAATCCTCATCACTGGATCTTGTTTGAACACTGGCGTCTCCTTGCTTATCAAAGTGTATTAATCATAGTGATTCTATGAATCTGCATCAGTTGTGACCTATCGTGCAATGACGATTATTAACCTTCTTAGGAATAATTTATATGAAAAAATTAATTTCACAAAATATGCGTAAAATATTTGTTTTTCGCATTACTGTGTATGGATGGAATTTAAATTTTTACTTAATCAGAAAGATTGATTAATTGACAATTTTCTGATTTTATCAGAGATAAATGTTATGTCCTGAACCCATGAATTTACTAAATCTTCCTTGATGCCTTTCCGTAATAAATTAAAAATTAAAATTTGTTGTAGATTCTTAATCCAACTCTCGTCTTTGTGTGTGAAGTTAGTTTTATTAAATGTTAAACTTATCCAAACGTTTTTAAAATTTATTATAGTCAAATGTGTAATAAATAAATAAATAATATTTATGTAGTTTGTGCGTACCAAAAAGAAAAGCCTGCTCATTTATACATATATATTTGACTTCCGGAAACTGTATATTAAACGAACACTTTATTTTTTCTAGCACAATCCATAATGAAAGTGCTTTCAAATCATCAATCTTATTGCAGTTTCATGAACTTGATAGTCAATAAGTGCCTAACCCTAATACTAAATCAAATAAATATTTCTTTTTCCATTTCAATATAAACGATTTTTTTTTTTTTGTTTGTGCATTATCGAGAAGAAATTTATTCTTATTCCCTAATTTTTAAGATAATACATTTATTTATTTCCTATAATATAACCTGCGAGCACAAAAATATTTAAAAAAAAAAAAACTTTATCTATCTAATCTATATCTATCTAATCTTATCTATATCTAATATCTAAATCTCATTTTAGCTATACATTTTTAAATTTTAATAGCCTGTAAAAAAATTATATTAAATATATCATTATAAAGTATAATATTGCATGGAATGTATCAATCAATAAACGATCTTTTCATAGGGTTACTTTGGAATGAAAAACATAAGTAATTAACTCAAAGAAAACCGCTCTTGTTCCAGTCTAATAAATTTCGGGTTATTGTTAACATTTTTAGCGTGTTATGATTACCATCGAGAATTCTTTTTTTGTTATATCAAATTACATTGAAGCTTTATCAAGAAACTAGCCAGTTTTTCCTATCAGGAACAAAAACTATCTATTCCACTAATGTTAATTACTGGTTTCCAAAATATATCTGACATTTTATGGTGTTTATGATATTTTGGAAGAAACATGATATTTTGGAGTGGAAATTAATAAACCTTCTTATCTACTTCTTATCGATATTCCATATTTAATTTATCTGCACATATAAAACCATTAATTGCTTCAAATATGCTAATAATAGTTTTGGTGCAATTCCCTAAAATGATTAGGTAGTCTAATTTGAATATTGATTAGAATTAAACAATAATATAAGTGCTTTTTGATGTTTCAACGCTACGAATTAAGAGTAATCGATGACGAATTTGATGAACTGGTTAAAAATAATTTATTGGCCCTATTTACTGTTTCTGTCTAAACTTTTTTTTTTTTAATATAAGCTTTTATTGGAATTTACTATCTCCCTTAGTGAAGGGCAATGGGATAATAATGTATTCATTCCTATCATATATACAAATACATACACACAAAAAAACACACACCCACAATTAATAATAATAATAATAATAACTGATATAAATAAAGAAAATCATTATCATAAGAATAAAATTAATAATTACTTACAATCATCAGAAATAAAAATTAAAATACAAAAAAAAAAAAAAAAAAAAAGGATACATTCATACTATATGTACAATACAGACACTCAGCTTGGGGAACCCCGAATCGAGCCTAGTGTCTACTTATTAGGAATCAAGGCTAGACCCGAAGAGATCCCAGTGCTGCTCTCTCCGCTGAATCACTGGTGGTATCCAGTGGAGGCTGAGTGGTAGCGTTATGACCACAGATGCTCAGGACCTGAGTAGAGAAGCTGGTCATTACCAGGACTTGAACTTAACATTATATTACAAAAGGTCTCGGGGCCATTGCCGTATCACCCTTCTGGGAGGGTTAAAGGGAAGGTTAAGACTGGGTAGGGATTAAGCCAGCGATTAAGTTCTGATTTAGAAACCATTCTTGTTACTAAAAAATACGTAAAAAAGTATGAATTAAAAATAAACAAACAGGGGAGGAAAATGAAAAGAAGAGACACTGCAGCATCCATTCAAATTAATTAACTCCTCTTTAAATAAAATAATGTATCATAACAAAATCTGAAAATTTTGTTATGTTTATGAAAAACATAGTGGTGATAATTATTATATAAAAAGAACTCTAGATACTTAAAATTTAACTGCATTTAATGATGTGATGTTATTTACATCAGATCTATTTTAAAACATGTAGATGAATGCTGTACCGTGTACACGAGGGTTTTTTTTTTTCTCTATTCTTCCATTGTAAATATCCATAGCTGAATAGATTGATTATTATAGAAAATCATTTATAATTATATATAAACGAATATAAATATATTAGTTTAAAATATAGACCAAAGAAGGTTCCAAGTGATTTTACCTGATTCATGATATTTTGTTACTTTTTACTTTCTATATTATGATAAGAAGAAAAAAAGGAAAATCGTAAAATAAATCAAAATAAAATAATTCAGAAGTTAGTAATGCATTTCGAAGACGCACTCACAACTTTTGCAGCAGTTTAACTCAACTGAAGTGAGAAATGTGGAATTACAAATACTGAATGGTTCAAGTAAACACAGCAGTAGATCGTTTATTTTCGTATTTGAAAACAAATATCAGTTTCTTTGTCCACTTGTTTTTCCTGTTTACCATTCCTAAAATGTTTGACTAATGCATTTTACATCTTTAGATTTAGATAGAGGCTTCTAGATAAAACTTCATTTGATCAAAATAATTGCTTAGTAAAAAGGTTTGAAATAAAAATAATTATGAAAACCTTGCTCGATTTGATATATTGGTTAGAATTAATATTTCAAACTTAACTTAGTGAAAAAAACAACAACAATAAAACAAGAAGAACATAAACGTAAAATTGAAATTTTAAACTATGGCATTTAATGGTATAATATATTCTATCATATTTCTTGAAGTACAATATGAAAGAATGTTCTAGTAAATTGCTCTTAAAACCATAATGTTTCTGTTATAGTCGTAAAAAGTGATATTTCTAAATTTCCCTAAATTAATTAAAAGAATTAATATATTGCTGTCTAGTAATTTTAGTGTCAGATTTCCTTCAACATTTTGGCTTGTCCAGTCCCTATCATCAAGTATTCACTTCAAATGAATAGCTATTTTTTGCAGTTGCTTCTGTTCCTCTATTTTGGACCGTCATTCTTCTACCTGTATAAAATGTAAAAAATTATGATATGGCTTATCAGAATTTAGAAACTATCCTTAGTAAATTGATCCAAGAGAAACATATGTAGGTTCTAGGCACTTCCTTTACGATTATAATCTAAAAAATCAATTATCTCATTGAAACCGTATCAGAGGTCTGATAATCTAAGTTTGCCTTTATTTGACGTATAACATATTTTACCCACACCTCTACCCGAGTGATGTCTGCTTTGCTTTCATGAGTAGAGGTTCTCTGAGAACAGGAGATATGTCGAACTGAGAAATTGCACTTGAAGTTACCGGGGAAATGGGGGCCCATATTTACACCAACCCTACCTATGAAAAAAAAAAGATAAAAGTCAATCTAGTCAAACATACAGGGCTTTGCGAATTGCCGAACCGCCGAGATCTGTGTAATAGACAATGATAGTTAAAATTACTTTATTAAGAGATAAAGATCCACACTTGTATCTAAATTGATTTTTAGATCAAGCTAGAGCTTACTAATGTATGATAAGATCATAGTTTTAATTTACTGTGAAATTTAATGACAGTACGATATTTTCGAAATAATATATATATATATATATATATATATATATATATATATATATATATATATATATATATATATATATATCGTAATCAAAATCATAATCTCTCAATATATCTGCTAATAACTAACTATATGTGTGTGTGTGTGTGTTTTATCATAGCTCAGTACGGTATTATCAAAATAATATTTTTTTAAATTTAAGTATAATGCATTTATTTTGTTTTGTTAGAAACAAATGAATAATAATAAATAAAGTTGTATTATTATTTTTCTGGAAAATCTTAGATAATTATAATTATTTACACACTTTTGAACTTTTACAATTTGATTTAATTACACTTTTGGGAACGTAAGGAATTAAGAAGATACGTTCCCTGCTTTTGAAACTGAAATTTACTGTGAACAAATTCTGACTGACCCAACATTTTACAGACTCAAATTAGATAATTTAAAGAAACACTGAGATAAAAAAAGAAGCTAATAGCATACAGTGTGAAACTTTGTACAATAACTATTGAAATGTTGAACCTATTTTTTTTTTGTGTATTTATTGAAATTTACAACTGCACATAAAGAAACATACATCTAGTAAATGTGATAATAACGTAAAATAATAACATGACAACCCACTGGTAGCACTTAAATAAAAGTTCAATTTGAGAAGGTCCCGAGGCCATCTTTTTTTCAGATCCATCAGAGGGTTGTCAGGAATGGAATGGAAAGCAAGTTGAGAGACTGGTGGATTTGAATGGTTATTGAGTTCACCATGAGAGGATATATATTTAGTTAGGGCTAAATCAGCAACATATGGAACATTGAGGTCTTTATGAATAAGTGTATATATAACATAGTAAGGAGCAGGATTTTTCGAAGGATTTTGGATTGCAAGGTTTGGATACGAAATAAGTTAGATGGTTTAGTGAAGTTCCAAAGCTAACTCCATTTATCCAAAAAGGTCTGATAACAGTCATGTAAATGAGTCTTTTGTAGTAAATCGATATGCTGAACCTTAATTCTTCAAATCTGCTAAGGGCTTTCTACGTATGTTCTTTAAAATTTTATAACAAATATCTGATTTAACAACTACACTTTTATGCTCCATTATTTATTGATAGAGATACTGCAAAATAGTGAATCATAAATTTCATATCCTTACATATATAATAGACATACGAACTTGTACACTTATGATATTAAAACAAAAATATTCGTGAATATTTTATTTATTAATAATTATACGAGTTTATTATTATTCATTTGTCTCTAACAAAACAAAATAAATGCATTATACTTAAATTTAAAAAAATATTATTTTGATAATACCGTACTGAGCTATGATAACACACACACACACACACACACACACACACACACATAGTTATTAGCAGATATATTGAGAGATTATGATTTTGATTACGATATATATATATATATATATTTATATATATATATATATATATATATATATATATGTGTGTGTGTGTGTGTGTGTGTGTGTGTGTATATATATTTTTTTTTTTCCAATAGAAACTTAGTAACGACTGAGTTTAGCAGCGATTTAGGAGAAACAGTTTGTTACTTTACCCATTCTTGTTTTTTTTACTATATCGTTCTTTATTCTCAAAAATAACGATTCAGCCACTAGTTTTGTACTTTATTTCGGTCCGACATAATTATTTGTTAATTATCTCTACCATCTGATTCTATATTTGAATTTAAATATATTATTAAACGTTATGTTGTCATATCCTGTAAGGTTATTTATTTCTGCTATCCACAGGCAGATATAGAAAGGTTGTAGCAAGTCCTGAGTTGTATATGTTTGTTATCCAAAATTATGCCACTTGGCCTTGGATCGCTTAGATAAAAGCAGGTGATGGTGCAACTAGCATCTTACTGTGGTACGTAGTGAGATTTATATTATTTGAAAACTAAGATCTTTTGTATGTAACAATTAAAAATTTATAATTTTACATCTGTATTCAGCAATAAAAATAGCGTTTTTTAATGGTAGTCACCAAGGCAATTTTCTTCCAGAGACCGTATCGTATATTACCATTATTTAAATTTTAAATCTTGTATTACTGCTTATTTCTACTTTAATCTGTACAGGTCATTACACAAATTAAAAGCACAGGAAGGACTAAGAATTCATTAGGGCAAACAAAAAATAAACAGGGAAAATACAAGCCTTGGTCTCCAAGCAGCATTATTCACATCTCCTTTAATTAAAATCCATAGTCTCCAACACTTGAAAAAAATTATAAAATTGAAACTCTCAAAAAATGACAAAAATGTTTGTAATCTTGTAATAAATGTTTCCATTTTACGGTTTTGTGTAACCCAAGTGGGATTCGAACCTTTAGTACCGAGACCCTCCATCGGCATCGAGTTCCATACTAAGCGATTTTAATTACCATAATAATGCTTCTTTAAATAAATATTTAGTTAATATAAATATAGAATCTGAACTAGAATAGTTACTTCGCAGTGTTATGCTAGAACCATGGGAATAAGAATGGCCAGCACAAAGCCGATACCTTCCAAATATCCTGCCCAAGATATTTCTTGCCTGGGTCCGTTGTTGAAAGGGACAGCTATTAATCCTTGTTTTTACAAGATCTGATCGAGGGGAGGGATTTTGCCTCAGTTTTTATTAGCTGTAGAAGTATTGATGGATCACTTCAACATGAATCAATGATTTAATTTTTAACGATCCTTGGTTTTTTAAATAATGAACCTGATTGTATGAATTTTCAATTGGCATAATTTTATGTTCACAATTCCGTTATCTTAATTATTGCATTATTGTGGGTTTTTTTTTATTATATTAAAGTATTTTATAGATAATTTAAATACTAATGTTAATAGGCATATTGATTTCAATATTCAATCCAAAATGGAGTTCAAAAAGAAATTTTTTTTTTTTTTATTAAACGTTGATAGTTTCCTTTAAGATGACAATTACTTTGCAGAAAACTGGTATATCTTACTAACCTCTTTATTTATTTGATGATCGGCTTCTTTATTATTATTATTTATTATTGATAGCCTACCTGAATGTTATAAGTTCGATTTCCTTCTGAGCCAGTTGGTATTTTTGGTATTTTCACTGGAGCAATGGACTCCTCATAACTATGCCTCTGAGTATTTGGAATTCAGCTTAAAAACGCTCAAAATTTAATGGCTTCTATTTTCTACACCATTTCAGACTAATGACTACACTGCCTCAGACTGACTATATAAATATTCATAGTTGTGGAGAAAAAAGAATGTTTTTAACTATTAAATATCACATAAAATTAATTGTGTCTTAAGGGAAGTTTTTTTCGAAGCTACCATTTTCAAGGTTGAATCAGGTCAATTAAAACATATATTAGAACAAAAATGCTCTTTAAGTTGTATTTTATTTTTTAGTTGAATTTTCTAACTCTATAGACTTTTTTTTTTTTTTTTTTTTTTTTTTTTTTTTTTTTTTTTTTTTTTTTTTTTTTTTTTTTTTTTTTTTTTTTTTTTTTTTTTTTTTTTTTTTTTTTGCTTTATAATAATTAAACAAATACCTAGACTAAAAAAAAAAAAATCTGTCATTTACGCGCTGGGATCTTGTTGGTCCTGGCTTCTTTGTTCATAAGTGGCCATTCAGGTTTTTCTCATGGATGCTTAGGCTGAGGGTATATTCTGTATAATGATTATTAACGTTCAATTTAATATATTTTTTGTTTATAATATTATTGTTTTGTTTTTTAATTATTTGTTTCGCTCTATATATTATATAATTAGTGGTCCTTTTTTATATTTTTTGGTTTTCATTTGTTTCTTATTGTACATATTGTTTGAATGCATTCATAAAGTCATTGAGGCAGACTTTAATACTTACTCAACTGAATGGCTCCACCGAAAAACGTTCTAAGAGACAAACAAAATATTGAGTAATCAGTAAATGAAAATTTTTCATACTCTATGGATTATTAATTTTATTTATGTTCGATCATTTGTCCATTAAATGAACGTTTATAATATTAAATTGAAATTATATTGCCGAAATAAAGCACGGAACCTTTACGAAATTACTGTAATGAAAACAATATAATACAGTCACTGTTTTGGGATGGTTATGAAAAGACTGACTTTCTTCTAGAATTTTATTTTTTTTTTTAAATATATTAATCCCATTAAAACTTTTAGTATTTGTTCGATATCACGTTATCCTTGATTTATGTGCATGGTTTACTTGGAAACTTCATGTTAAATTTGATTTTAATCACGGGAAAACCATGAGTTAAATGAGATAAGTAAAAAAAAAACATAATCCCGACGAGAGAATTTTATTAATCAAGTGGTTGATTCGATATGTTGGTCCGCTCATCATTAATTTAAATGATTGTTCATTTGTAATTCTCGTCACGAATAATTTCGCAACCGATGACGAATCATTGATGAAACGGACCATGCTGCAACGTTACATTGTTGAAAATATTTTAAAAATTCTTACTGATGTTTATTTGATAAATATCAATTTAAGCAATAATATGTATTATTATATTCATATTAAAAAACAATACTAGTATTATTTCATGAAAAAAAAAATATATATATATATATATAGTAAAGCTACCCTTTGTGTTATTAAGATTTAAAAAGTATAGATTTAAAAAATAGCCAGAACTAAATCAATAAATAAACAACCCATAGGAATTATAATTTAGTCTCATAACTAAAAAACTAATAAATGATGAAAGCTATACAAATTAAGGACTAACAAAATCATTAATTTAGTAATTTATTTATTTATTTTATATGAATGCATTTTTTTTTTTTTTTTAAAGCATCCAAAAGAAAAAGAAACGCATTATAAATTTTTTTAATTTTAATTTTTGTCTATTGGTGTATTATTATATCCTAAAATCAACTATGGTAAATTATGATAAAGAAAGTCGCTATAGAATATTGTTTTTTTCGAAAATAAATTTTTTGTGAATTGATCTTAGGTAAGCAATCCAGAATATTTGTTATTGGAAAATATAAATTTATAAGAATTTCTTCTTCTTTATGTTGTTATTTTCCGTACTGAACAAATAAAATTACGTTTTTGAAATAGTGGAATATTAAAAAAAAAAAAAATTGTTTATATTTTATATGTATATTCTCTTATATATACCTGTCAATAAACAGACTCCTATTAGTCACGCCACGTTTTTTGTAGGATAAAAATTCATGTTTGTTGTAATGGCTTATTAAATATTCTTTAAAAACCCATTTCTCAGCAGCCCTTAAGATAATGAACGTCTCGGGAGATTATCACTCTTTGACAAGTTTTCTTTTACCCCAAAAAACCCCTTTACAATTTTTCCTTCTCTTCTAATCCACTTTGGAAATTCAGTGAAACAAAGAAGGGCTGTAAAAAAGAAGAGAAGAGGTTACCCGGCAGCTAATAAGCGGGAGAAACACATTTAGGGAGGAAACGGTAGAACAACTGGACCCTGGGCGAGCGGGTCATTTCGTGCCCTTTTTCCGTTTTTTTGTTCCAGTTGGGAGAGCCATGTGCTGAGGTCGGGACAGGTACTTCCACCCTCCTCCATTCATCGCCTCTTCAAAGGGCGCATTTTTGCCCTTTCCAGTTATTCCCAGGCCTGAATTTTACGTATTCTGCCTGGCGCCTGCCAAATCGCTTGATAATTCATTAGCTATCTTATAAATTACTATGTATTATATATATTCGTGTATAAATATTTTTTATTTTGGAATAAATTTTATCACCTCTATCTCTTGTTAATGGCATGAAAAAATGTTGATCACAATGAGTCCATTCTTATAATTATTGCAAACAAAAGTAGCTGAATAAATGATTTAATAGTGTTTCAAAACAAATACTTAAAAAAAAAAAATCAGTTAAAATTAAATTTGAAATAAAATAATCGTAAACCCAGGCATAATATGCACTGGGCAAAAAAAAAAGTGTGGAAACACTTACCAAAATCTTACGCTTATGCCTCTCCTGTTTAAAATAGGCAATTTCCCGTTGTGAAACTACTTTTATTTTACACAGCGAACATTAATCTTTAATTTTAACATAATATATCATTGAATGGATATCAACAACAGTCAATAGAAAACGTTGAACTAAAAAAAATATACCCCTATAGCAAATAAAGTCTAGAATGAATGAAAACAAAACAATTCAACAATAACAACTGATTATAATAGATATGGGCTTTAAGGACAAATGACAGAAACAAAATAATTATGATTAGATTAATCCTATAGTTTGTGATTAGCATTCATGATGGAAATGCCAAAAGCCGTTCACAAGTTAATAGTTTATTTTCGAAATCAAGGCAATACTTTGAGGGAAATTGGGAGGACTGTTAATAAAAACTTGGGTACAGTTTCTAAAATTATAAAAATGTATAAAGTCTTTGGCTGTGCAGCAAAAATAAATAAATTGCTCAAGCGGAAAATTTTAAAAACTGTCCATTACAAACCATGCATTAGCGCTCCGAATTGCTACAAACTTATCCCGTAGCTATGGTGTATAATTTACTTGGTTAAATCGCCCGGAAGAATTTTTAGCGCAATTTGGAATTTGTTAAAGAGTATGTGCAACTGCCTTCATCGTTCTGGGAATCTATTATTTTCTCCAACGAAAGACGATTAAACATTTTTGGCTTATATGGCCGTCAAAAAGTGTAGCGAAAAGCGAAAAAAATATTGGAAAAAAACCTGAGGCCCACATTACCAAACTTTAGTAAGAGTTTCCAGACATTTTTTGCCCAGTGTATGCATTATATACACAGCCTATAAACTCTTAACGAAGACTGTTTTGTGAGGTTACTTCGATGTCCTTATCGAATAATTGTTCCAAAAAGACTTTTTAAAAAGAAAAAAAGATCTGTAAAGGTTTCCAACTTTATAGAGGCTGGATGTGCCCAAGAAGATTATCCCGACCTCGGAGCTGGTCCACGACTGAGATAATAGAATATAAATTGTATGCCTTCAGCTGGACTCGAACTAGAGCTACCATACCTCCCGCTGATGTTCACAATACCTCATTATTCTCATTAGCATTAAACAACTTTAAAATTAATAACATATATCAATATATTTTTATTTTTTGAAACTTGGATTTGTTAAATTCTGTAATTCTTTAACGTCCTAATTTCTCCTGAATTGAAAATACATACGTTTAACGGAAGATAATGACTAAAAAAAAAATAGAAGAAATGGACATTACCGGTTCACAAATGGTTATCAGCTACGCGGTCTGGATAGCGCCCACATACTTCAAGTGTAACGAATATCAATCAATAAAGCATATGTTCCTAGCCTGTCCCCTATAACAACTAATTCAGAAATAACTAGGATTATCAATGACAATAAAGACAAAATTCTTTGGATATAGCGTACCCTGTAGATAATGAATAAAACTACACCAAAATTAGTTTGAAGCAGACGAACTTGTTTTCAAAATATAAAATATAATTTTTGTTATGAAGAACCATTGGTTATCACGTTTGTATTTATATGCTTAGGTAAGTATGATATACTATTAAATCGATTTATTTCGCTACCACTACCATGGATTATTGACGTATTGTAATTATTACTTTTTCAAATTTCAATTTATAATTAATATTTTTATATTAATGATATATTATTCATTATTTTCAAGAGTATTTTAGTTACTGGTAAAACCTGGTTAATTTTGGGTAAATTTACACAGGTAATTTTCTTAAAAGATATGTTTTCGATAATATGTGGAAACAAATGGTGAATTTCGAATACCTTAGTTCAACTGCAAACATAATATAGGGATAGTTTAGAGAAATATTCTTATTTCGAGAGATCTTATGAAAACGGGTTTCTTGATCTTTCACCAAATGTTATTGCACCGTTGCATAATCGCTAGGATGTTTATAAATATTTTGATTTGCTGTTATTCTTTTGTATTCATTTGCTCCAATATTCCGTTTTAATTGGTTAGACCTATTGTCTGTGACTGCAAAGAAAGACTATAATTAAAAATACGTAAATGACAATAAACTTGAGATAATTAAGTATCTATGATGTATTAATCCTTAAAATTATATTTAATTATAAAACTTGATTAATTTTGAGTTAATTTAATACTGTAATAAAATTGTAAATTTAAATAAAATTGTATTAATTATTATTAAAATTTTGAATTATTTATCTATGCTAAATTGTATCCTATTTAATAGGTGTTAATTGACACAGCTTAGCAGGAGGCATAGATAACGATGACAAAGGATTTTTTGAGGTAGCCTAATGCTTTTTAGAGGTGTCATATTTTATTTTTGATCATTTATTGATGGTATTTCCATAAACGGAGTAGTGACCTAAAAATTAATATTGTTATCCAACCGTTTATTGACTAATAATTTTTACAAGGGACCCCTTACTACGCGAATTCAGGATTTAAAATCAATATACAAGTAGCTTTTATAAATACGACAACAAATGATATTCTCATACTTATATTCACTTTTTATTTGTGGAGTATTTTTATCGTATTCGAAGAAATTCATGTTGTGTGATGGATTCTGCTATTGATATGAATGATGTGATTATACATTTTTATTTTACATGAAGCAATAGTATATTTTTAAAGTCAAATGAATGTAATGTAACATATTGAGAAGATTCAAATGAAATGAAATAAAAGTCACCATCATGCAAAACTGTAATGATTTATTTGTGCCTTTCTTTTTTTTTTTTTTTTTTTTTTTTGCTTAAAAAACAGAATGTCATGTTATTTTTCAATAGCGATCTCCGTTATTTTTTGGAGATCCAGTAGCTCATTGACACAGTATGGTACAGGGTCTAATTTAATATTTAATATCCGTTATTTTCAATAGGCATAAGTGGTACTGTTGTGCATTTGCTGGATCATTTTTATTAAAAATATGCCTTTTTTTTTTTTAATCTCTGGAGTACAGATATGTTTCTATTGTTTTTGAATGTATCTTTACGTTTTCAGTTTCCTATAAGTTTAAAATATGAAATATTTTTATTTATTTTTGACCATTTCTTCTTCTCTTTTTGTTTATAATTTAATAGTTCTTTCGTTTCGTTAATACTAATAACAATGGTCACACAACGCTCACATCTCGTCAACTGTTCTACACTCAAGTGGCTTGAACTGGATTAAATAAGAAGTATTATTATTATATATTATCTGATGATATTAATGTTAGAAAAGACGAGATAAAATTGTGCCGTCTGGTTTCTCCTGGAAAGTTACCAAAAACAAGGGGTAGAAGATAATGTAATTTTTGTAAGGAAGTCAAGTGTAGAAAGTTAAGCCAAGTTGTCGGATGTTTTATATCTTTCGATTTGTTGTTTTGTCTACTTTTGTTCTTATTTTTTTAATAAAACCTTTACTTTGTTTTAGATGAAATAGCTAAGTATTTATATTATTTTATTATTCCAAACCAAAAAACTTCAAACCTCTCTAACCAATGTTTATTAACGACTCTAATGATTGAGTATAGGCTTCTGCAATGAGATTTTTCGAACTTTCTGGTCAACTATAACCTCTATTGCTTAATTTTTTTTTTTTTTAAACTATTTATTGATATTTACAATTGTACAATTTATGTATCACAATATATTTGGGGGAAATTATTACAATGACATGTAAAGAACTACTTACTTGTAGCACTTCAATAAAAGTTTTACATTAGAAGGTCTCCAGGTCATCTTCTTTTCAGATGCCTCGGGAATTGAGTGTAAGGCAAGATTTACAAATAGAGGATCTGAGTGTGTATTGAGTTAACTGTGAACGGATACGTATCTGGTTTAGGCCAAATATGGAGCATTAAGGCATATGGAGCATTAAGACCGTAATAGATAAGTTGGTTTGTGACATAATTAGGAGCATTGATGATTTTACGAAGGATTTTGGATTTTAAAGATTGGATGGAGCCACAAAGTTTGACTCCGTTTGTCCTAATGGGTCTAATTACTATAATGTAAATAAGTCTTTTGTAATTTATGGTGAGCTTCGGATGCTTGTCTAGTAAATGTTGAAGTAGTCGGAAACGGCGAGCAGTTTCTTGTTTTTTAGTCTAGTATGTGGGTTCTAAATAAGTCGTGTGTCCAAATGGATTCATTGTTTCAATTTACTTTAGAAACTAATGCTGTAAATCACAACCTGCAAAACTAGGTAAATAACTTAAAATATTAATCAATATGAGTATATTGCTAATGTACTTATTGAGAAATGAAGAAATAGAACTACAATTTCAAACTGATAAAGCTAAAGCACTAATGAAACAAATGCATTCAGGCACTAGCATCTTTTTATAATAATTCATTTATTCTAAGGGATTTTTTAATCCTAGAATACATATTATTATTCATTCAATTGCAAGTTCCTATGGGTTTTCGAGCGCTAATGCTCTATTAAAACAACATTTAACAATATCTGTGAATATGTTTGAAATGTTTACGAATACGTGAATAAAGGTTTTCAGTGACATTTGCGATTCTTTAAATTATAAATGTAACATTGAAATACTAATCTCTTTAAATAAAAATTTATTAAAATAATTCTTCACTTGTACATTTTTTTAATGGTAATTACGCTAATTTATATATAATATGTTGTAGATTTAATTATTTTTTTGAATGAATATACTTTTTAAGAGAATTGGTTTAACTTCCTAGTTCTTACATGGATAATTTTTTGTGATAGAAAATTATATTTTAACCGATGTATCTGCATCTAGAATTGAGAATCATCTGAGAACGAAAGTTGTTATCGTCAGATATCTAGTATTAATTATTATGAATATTAATATTTAATGATAGAATATTTATCGTTTGTTCATTTGTTAGTTTAAAACCATTATAAACTAATAGTAACTGAAAAGAAAATCAGGTCAAAATACTTTTTAAAATAAAAATTTATGGTCAGTAATTGTGTTGTACAGAATCAGTAACAAAAAAAAAAAAAAAAAAAAAAAAAAAAAAAATTAATGAAGAGAAACTGAAATCCTTGTTACAATCTTATTATTAATAACACTCAGCTCCAAGTCTTAAGTAATTTTTTACATTTTTCTCTTTGGTACGAATTTTGATCCAAGTATTTGTTTTGTTATTTATATTTAGCTTCTCGACATTGTTTGAATTAAAAATGAATTATTTTTTTAATTATTTAACAATTAAATTCTTCTATTTATATAACAAATCAACAGACTAGATTTATCAGAGTTCCAAAACATTAAAAATATATTAATAATGTCTAGATTGATTTTTTTTTTCCTGTTATGTTAAATTAATGGATGTTATATTGACGTTTCATTTTTTAAACTTCCACATTTTCGTAACATCCTCACGAGGCGGCAATAATTATCAATCAATTAGTACAAAAATGATTGCTCCACCCACTCGTGGACTAATTTACCTCCGGAATATTAACATATGCAGATAAAGCTCTTTCACAACCATAAACCTGATCCACGCATGTCCGGGACACCAACTGTTTTATTTTTAAGGAAAATTAATATATCTTAATCGTTAGGGTCTTTAAGCAATAGGTTATATAAAAAAGTTCCATTCTTTCTCTTTAAGTAACTTGCTTAAAATGGGTTTCATATGTCTCTAAAATATGACTTGGGGATCTTCTAAAATAGAATTTTCTTTTTGGTGAGACCAATGGTTAGTTTCTCTAAACTTTTTAGCCATATAATTATTTTTTAATTATGCTCATTAAGTTGATGTATTATTACATACAGTTGTAAATTTTAATAAATAAAATTTTACAAAATTTCTCTATTTCCTTATGTATATTTATAGTTCAATTAACTATAGAATGAATAGTTTTAGGTTATGTTTTCTTGGTTTTCTGATTTTTTTTTCTTATATAGTTATTTTTTCCAGATGAGTTCATAGAATTGAGAAAAACATTTTTATTTTTTTTCCTTTTTATTTATTAATTTATTTTATGACTGTAAAAAAAATATATTTAGTGGATAAGCTGAACTATAAATCTAACATGGCTAGACTTGTTACGAACTATCCCTTTGTGGCACTATTAATGTTCTTTATTAGACGTTTCAGAAGCCATATTTTTTTCAGATGCCTCGAAGGATTACAGGAAGTTCATTCTGATATCGAAAATATCTGATTCGTTAGGAATGATGAATTACTCACCACTTTTATAGGATTTTTTTTTAATTTGGAAGCGTTTCGAATGTTAAACATTCAGCATCAGTTCTAAAAACACACTAAAATATCAAAACTTGTATACAGTTAATATGTATTAATTTTGTTAAAAATCTAAGATAAGAAATCAAACATGTTGATACTCAATTTACTTGACACGCTGGGGCTCCTAAGCGACAGCATGAGCTAGAACAGACGGAATGTAAAGAGCAGAGATCAGGTAGATAGATGGGTTTTCCTTTCGGTATGACTGATTATTATTATTTTTATTTTTTTTCGCACTCTAGGCAAATTTAAGATGGGACTATCGGAAACTATCGGGGACTATCGGAAATATTGCATAAAGGGCCTAACTCGAATACTTATAAATGAAATTTGATCTGTTATTTTATGTAGTGTGAATACAATTAAAACAAATAGTTGCTCTATTATACCATATTCTTTATTTAGCTATACTCCTCATATATAAACAAAATAAAACAAAAATAATAATAAAAAATAAATAAATTAAAAAAAAATAGTTGCCATATTTTATCTATTATATTATAATTGTATAGCACTAACAATCCCTCCTAATAAGAAAATAAATTAATATTAAATAATTAATGAAATATATGTTGATAGAAAATAAAACCCAGTTGTATTGTTGATAGCTGCAAGGGTGGTCTGAATAGGTGTATTCATGATGCAATATTTTTTTCTTTTTGTGCCCATGATAACACAGCATCTTGTTCTCATGTGATTTAAATAGCCCAATATACAGGGATATCGGTGGACATGCTATTGCTGTTCCGCGGCAATACATGTCACAAACAAGAGATTATACCTCAATGGACGGAGAAATTTACAGTCCTTGGTGTACACTCCACTGAGTGGGATCGTAAAAGATAGCGCTCGCCGCAGGCCACCCAACGCCACCATGGACCCGTCAGCATTAAAGTCGCCAGTGACAACTCTATTGGTGGCTCTTCTTGCTCGCCCACACCGTGCCCACTGCCAACTAAATTAGCCCGAATCCGATACTTTGCTCTTCCCACGCAATTCGGTTCTCGACGCATTTCGATATATTAGTCCTTTTTCGATACAAGATAGCAATCTTAATCTGCCGATTTTTCTGGCAATGTCAGATCTGATAGCCAAGAAAATAATATGACTCGACATAAATCTCTTAATTAAGCTAT
Organism: Euschistus heros; assembly: GCA_003667255.2. Taxonomy (NCBI): domain Eukaryota; kingdom Metazoa; phylum Arthropoda; class Insecta; order Hemiptera; family Pentatomidae; genus Euschistus; species Euschistus heros. The sequence continues at coordinate 2,038,352 of RCWM02000023.1, forward strand.
CCGTCTTCGATTTACATGGGAATCGGATATTTTCAATTGTTAATTTTTTATCTTTTTATTATATTATCCTACCATTGCACACTCATTCTTTAATAATGCCAGTAAATAATTTCGCATTTATTTTCGATACTCGTCATACCAATGACCTGACCAAGTATGCTGATGACTCATGAGTCTTATCAGTGTATAAGGATCCATTCATTGCCTCCCTAGAACTACAATCTTATATTCAAGAAAATTATCGAAGAATTAAAATAAATGTCCATCAAATCACACCAACAATCGATAAACTTCGTCTTAAACCAACAACCTCTTGTCCTACAGTATTCTTTATAATTATTCAATTAATTCCTGTTGAAAAGATTCGCTACCTAGGACTCCTTATGGACAGACGACTTACTTAAAATCAAAATACTAGACGAAAACGAAAATATATTGCACAAAATCCTCAATGTTCCTTACTCAATCTATTTGAAATTCTTTATATTGATGCTTATTGTGTATTAAAAATAAGGCTTCTTATAAGATTTTTTTTATTTATAATACTGTTACAGGATTTTACATCATCTTAAAAAATTAATGCTTAAAATGCAGCCCAGACATGGAATCGTTTGTTAAATCTGTGATGAGAAAAATTAAACATCTAATAAAAAAAGAGAATAATAATTAAAAAATCAGTTAAATATTACGTGAAACTTAGTTTTTTTTTTTTTTTTTTTTTTTTTTTTTTTTTTTTGCAGGTACCTACTCGTAATCAAAAATGTTTTTAATATAGAAATTAGAAAGAAAAACTATTAGTACTAATATATTTGTATATTTGTATTGAAACATGCAAATACAAGCATTTATTTACTAATATGAAGAATAAAAAATGTATTTATTTCCATTTAAATATTGTGTAAATGCACTAATGAATATGGACTTGAAAAAATAAATAAATTTAGAAAAGATCAAAACGCTTACTTCTGCGGAGGTTTTCTTTATAGTGTCACGAAATTTGTTTTGGTGATCAATTACCTAAATAAATATTAGGTTTTTGTTCCCTGCTATCGTAACTATATTTTATACAACTATGAAATATTAAACATACACCTTCTTGCTGTATATTTCTATTGTAATGTAGTGTCAAACCGCATTATATTATTTTATATACTTAGTTATATTATTTATTTTTTTAAACTAAATAATTTAAAAAAAAAAATTGTATTTGTGAAGTATTTTACATTGTTGTTGAATTAGATATCTATTTAGAACTGAGGTTTTGCGTTAATAGAGGTCGTAATCAATATCTGAATTTGTTTTGAAATTATATTTTATTGCCTCTTAAAAAAATAGCACCTGATTTATTTCCTAGACTCATTCTAGTTTTTTTTAATTTTATTCTAGAACAACTATGACATTGTTCTAACCTTTGAAGCGATAACAATGAGATAAAAATAGTTGAAACCCCGACATTAAGTGTTTTCTAAACTCGGAAGTATTGTAAGGTTAAATAGACGTGATGGGCAGTGGATTCTTTTTACCTTCGTTTTTGCTGATTTATATTCCTTCCACATCCAAGGATGCAATGAGCAATCCACTGTTTTATTCCAGCAATGGAGCCGAGAAAACAATAAGATCAGTCTTTATGTTCACCTTCTAGGGCGTTGTATACTTGGTGTTTTTATTGTGTTAGAATTGTCGCTGTCTCATCCCTTTGGTAAAAACAAAGTTAGATGTTCTTAGAATAATTAATTATTAATAATGCAATGTGGAAGCTCTATTTCAAAGATAGATATATTTTAGTTTCTAAAGTAAATTCTTGTGAATATGCACCTAATTAATTAATAAAATCATAAATCAATATTAGAAAATAATTTAAACATTTTTGATAACTTTTTTTAAAAATTATTTTGTGGTGGATATACTTTACTATTTTAATATCTTAACTGTTACTAGCTAGTTAGTTTTATCTAAGCAAATGTCGAGGTTCTAAGAAATAAGATAAAATCACAAGGCAACTTTTGATTTAAAAAAAAATTAATTCATTGTTTTGTTGAATAATGTATTTTTTTTATCTGGAATAAGATGTATTGAAGGCTCTTAGGCATTATGGCAAATATTTTCATTTTATCTTTTGACTTTTTATGTTATTTATTTGTTGATCTCTCTCATAGATCTCTATATCCTTCCTTATCTACCATAAATATTGTAGCTCTCGTGAAATAAACTGTATTTTTTTAATTTTTTAAGGCATTTAAAGGTATGTTTAATTCAAGTTTCATTCAATGATATACGGTAGAGATCCTGATATGAGGTTTTGTGGTTGAGAAGATTGAATTTTGTGTATAGCACATTGATTTATATTAGTTAAATTTGAGAGTTATTATGATTAAATAAGATTTGATACATAGCCGATACCACATTTTTATTAATGCATCATACAACATAGAAAAATGGTTTTTAGGATCATATCTGAAGAAATCAAATCTCAAAAATCTATACTACGTATATCTCAATAGTTGACACCGATTTCAACCATTGAGATATAGGAAAGATATGAAGAGATGACTGTACCTGAATAAAAAACTTAGTTATTCAGATTCCTGAAAATGTAGCACAAATGGTAAATGAAACCCAGTAAGAGATAAGTAATGAGGGAGAAAATAATTAATGTTCACCCCTCTAAGATGCAGAAAATCAAGGAACAATTCATCGAGAGATAGAATGAGGAACTTCAGGATTGGCAGGTTTTCAAGAAAAGGATATAAGTGCAAAAAAAAAAATTGGTTCAAGTTACTAACGTTGTCAGAAATTAGAGTTACAGGTTTTAGTTTTAAACTCATATAATAGGATGAAAACAAGTTTTTTTAAGACCAATGTATTTTGCTAAGTCTTGTCATGTGGTATAATATCATTAATCTATATCCCCATATTTTTTACTTTTAATCGAAAACAAAGGTAACAATTAATTTAATCTTATCCTTATGATAGTTTAATTAAAAGAGTTTCAATTGTAAATTCATAAGTAAAGAAATAACAATTTATTAATTTTTAATTCCAGAACTTATTACCTCCTTGCGTATTCAAAAATGCAATAAAAACGTTTCTACTGTTTGAACTATTGGTACATTTTAGGAGTTGGAAAGCAAACATTTTTTACAAACTTCATAAGTGTAAACCAAACCAAATTGTATATCCAGTTTTACTTAAGGAATTGATTAAACGTAAATCATCACAAAGTTAAGTCAAGTGTCAATATTATCGTTAGCAGTGTCAAAAATATAATATTTTTTTTCATAACCTGCCAACTATTTGTTCAGTTTCCTTATTTATCGTGCAACAAATATTGTGACCGAAAAAATCTAGTAGGCTTCGAAATATATAGATCAAATCAAAAACCGTGTCAAAACTGTTAGGTCAAACAAAAACTGAGTTGTGCAAGTTTCATTCTGAATGTGAGATCTATATATATATATATCACTATTATCAGTTCTATTACTTAAACGAAGGTATATCCCTACAAGCGAGAGGTCAGTTAGATGGACGGCTTAGGAAGAGTTAAGTGTAGCGATGAAGAATTGATAAAAGACATTAGTATTCCGTTTCAGGATCGGTGTCACCTACAAGAGGTCTCTGTGGGCGTAATTGAGCTATCAATTGTTCCATTTACATTTCTATGTTCGTTTTGAGTCCGGCTCATGCTGTCCCTATTGGTCCTATCAACTTAGCATATTATTGCCTTTTCAGTCCTATCAATGTTTTTTCTTCAATTTCTTTCTTTACCACTTAATGTAAAATATGTGTATATATAATAATTATTATACTACAGGGAACCGTAGCCTCGAATTGAGTTGACTCGAAAATAGTTTATTTTTATGATATAACTAGGATTGATGAATTAATTGCCACTTTTATTTGAAATGTCTTATTTGAAAACTATTTCCGAATGTTAAACATTCATCATCAGTTCTAAAACATACAAAATTTTCAAAACATGAGCACTTTGTTACATAGATTATGTATGCTATAGTTTTTAAAAATGTAAGAAAAGAAATCAAATATATTGGTACTGAAAGATATCAAGACATAAAGCAGACTGAGTGTAAAGGGAGGAAGATCGGGTAGAGATGGCTTGTCCTTAAAGTTTTCTCTATGACTGTTTGGTTTTTTCCGTTCCTGCTGGCAACTGATTTAAATGGGACGATCTGGTCATTTAAATAAATATTTGGATGGGTTTTGAAGGATTTATTATTTCTAAGGATACATAATATTTAATTATAGACTATTTTCTTCTTGATGTATTAGTTTCATCCCCGGGTGTTTGTCGACTTTAGTATGGTTACATTTTAATAAATGGATAGTGAAGCTGGAATTCTGAATCTTATTATTATATGTTCTTTTATATCTTTGATATACTGGTCGTCCATTTTTCTTGTGTATTTAGCTTCATAGTCATTAGATTTTAAGATAGGTTTTTTTTTTTTTTATTTATTTTTTTTTTGAATGAGGTCTGTCTGTTTTGTCTCTATGTGAAGAAATATAAGAAGGCAATGTGTCTCTGATGCCCTAGTTTAATGGAATGCACGTTCATTTTAAAATTGCTCATCTTAGTACATTAATTCTCTCCTCAAATATAAACTGTTTGATATTGATTAATTATTCCTAATAAGTTTTTGGACCTTTGGATATTCCATCGATTAATATAAACTAAGCCATAATGTGAATTGAATATACTTCTTGTATTTTTGTATTTACGAAACATAATAAAAATTCTCCGTTCATAATGATTCTCCTGAAAGAATGAACAATTCTTAATTTTTGTTTTCCTGAAAGGACTTATAATCAATGTTATGTGATATCGATTCCTGATGGTTCATCGAAATTGGATTCAGTATCACTTTCGTCTTATCTAATAGCTTCGTCAACTATGAAAATGGATTCATCTGATTCGATTTGCATTCTCTAGTCATTGGTATCGATATTCCAATACCTGCTTGCCTCATTGATTCTTTTATTTTCGTTGAACAACTTTTTTTGGGATTTTATTAGCGTTTCTTGTATTTTAATTACGTGAAGTGAATAGTTCTTATTACCTTTTGCTGCATATTTTTGTTGATTCCAAATTTTGATGTATTGTTGAATTATTTATTTGAAGCTGGTTTTTTTTAAATATATTCATGATCATTATTAAAATGTTTTGAAAAATAAATATTTTATATCTCTATTGAATTATTTTGGAAATGCACTTTTACCAGCAAGGTTTCGATAAATGATGTCTTATCAATATATTTTGGATGTTGACTTCCAATCAAAACAGATCGTATCACCATCCAATTTTGCTTCACAACTCTGATATTAGATCTGGCTGGGTTGGCAATTAGTCAGATCATATTTGCGCTTGCTGATAGGATTAATACCGTTCCCTCAAAACCAGATTTTGGTTTCATTCCCATTCGAATTGGAATTCAAAAAAAAATAATTTGTATAATAGTTTCAGTTAACTGCCACGGCAGCTCGAGTAATCTGGATTTAAATAAATGCGATTAGGAAGACTATCGATGTTTTAAGTTAGGAAATTAATTATTAACTATATCATCCTTCATATGATGGTCAGCAGGTTAATAGTATTGAATCGTATGGATAAAATAAACAATCGGCATTGTTGTGAAGCTGAATAGTCAAATTTAAAAGAAAACCTTAAAATTTTATAATAGAGATAAAATAAAAACAAATTGCTTATTGAGATTCGATAAATGAATTGAAACTTCTATGACATCGATTTTATTTATAAATTAGTTTCGAATGTTAATACTTTACAGACAGGGCTTAAGTGGATTTGAACATTGAGGAAAAGTAAATCTAACTATTTGGATGAGTGGTAAAAAAATATTGTAATTGGACTAAATAAGTAATGTATTTACAAATAAAGGATTTCCCTTTCAAGCTCTTTGACGAGAATTTATAAATTTCATATTTACGAATAATTAGAAATAATATAATCGTTTAAATATCAATTTTAGTTTAAAAGGATAAAGAAATATTTGTATTAGTGAATTTAAATTATTTTTAAAATTCAGATCAAAAAAATCAATTCTTCATTTCATCAAAGAAAACCCCTAAAGGTTTATGTTACTCGGAAAAACCTCCTTCTTCCATTCATATTTTATTTCAGTTCTTATCCCCACAGATAGCTGAAATTGTGGATTGCAACATATCTGTAATTATTTCTCACTTTTCTCAATAAGAAAAATCTTTTTTCAATAATAAACATTATGTCACTTCCTACTTTCAGTAATAATAGACTTTAGTTCAGAATATTTTATTTGGTTAGCTATAAAATATACCATATTTTCCATAAATATAATTTGTATGTTGTTGTATGTTATTGTATGTTATTTATTTACTATATTATATTTTTTATAATTTATGTTATAAAGTACTCTTGAGGGTGTTTGAAAATATTTTTAGAAAAATAGCCAATGTTCCTCAGAATATCATATAAGCGTTTTTTTATATTATGTAGATTCAAGTCTATGAAGGGTTTTCATCTGATTAGACATTTTTTAATGAAATAAGCAGTTCTATCATCAAATTAAAATACTGGTTTCTTCGTCTTATCTTCTCTCATATCTTAATAAGAGGAGCCATATTTTAAACTATTTGAACATAGAGAATTGAATTCTTCAACATTTTCAGGCCCACTAGTTTGAAATCGCTCAGCTAGATTTACTCACTCCTCTGTTCTCCTATACATTCAGTCTTGGTGAGTTCCATCATGTATTTCATTTCTTTTCTTCGTTAAGCTGTTTAAGTTTTTGATTATTTTTGCTAAAACCTTAAACTTAACATGAACAAATGCTTATTAGGGGGCTCGATGGCCGAGCATTTTGGGGCGAGTGTCTCAGTGCGCTCGGTACTGAAGAGTTCGAACCCTACCTGGGAGGGTTCAAATTTATTTCGTGGCAGAACAACGAAATGAATTTCCACCTTCCCACTCTGGTTAGAATAGGTTGGTAACCTGTAGGATAAACCGTCCTTGCTTCCCGAGTTGGGATACATAGCGACATTAAGCACCAATAAATAACAACAAAATCGTTTAATGAAATGGAAAGAGATTACGCGAATATTGTGAATATTACATAATCTGAATGTTACAACTTGTTTTTAAATACGTAAAATTAAATATAAAATATTAGGAGAAAAAAAAATTAATCTAGTTAATGTTATTGTATAATAACTTGTTAACAGTTTCGTAATTTTACGTTTCATTTCTTTGATTTTTGTTTTTATATTATTAATGTTAAGCTCGAGTAAAAAAGAATAGTTTATTATAAAAAAAAAAAAAAAAAAATCATTTAGGGAGGACATTTACATTAATGTAATAACAAGGTTAATTTTAAACTTCTGATATTGAGAATATTAAAATGCAAATATTTAGGCACTAACTAATTAATTAATATTCCTATAAATAACTATTGAATTTCCAGGTATATTATCATATATTACCACACGGAAGTTGTAATGCATGATTGAGATTCATATTGGGTTTTATTAGTTTTTTTTAAACCATTTTTTGATTTATTCTCAGGTTTTCATGCATTCATGTTCTTTACGACTTTCCGATGCTTATCTGTTGCTAAAGAACTATCATTTTTCAGGTGTTACCTAATGCTGAAAGGATTAAGAATGAGGTCGGATTTCAGGATTAATGCGGTTCCTATTTTGGTTTGATGGATATGGGAGTAGGTTGCATTAACGGCACGGCTCTTCCGATGAATGCGGTCCTCAGCTCCTGGAAACGTCAAATATTTATGACTTGGGTACCTACACACCTCCCTCTCCCTCTCGTGGTCTAATCCCACCGTGTCAGCCTGACGAGAGTACCGCCTTAATGTATGGTACTTGAGGAAGGGTTGTTTATTAAACATGGGAGTAGAGAGCTTGTTTTGTTGGAATTAGCTTTGTGGAACTGTATACATAAGTCATAAGTTTATAACGATGCAAATAATTAACTACAGTCAACCTTCTAGCACACCAATTTATTAACAAGAAATTCATTCCTTTTTCTGATTATTAGGAAACATAACGAGGATAAAAACGATTCAGGCCATTCAAAGCTATTAAAACTTCATTCTGATTTAAACTGTCCAGGATATAACCATGATTAATGTTCATCATTGATTTATAGAAGATTTATATGTTGTACGTATGGTTGTATAGAAGGAGGGATACAATTAGGACTGATGAAATAATTTGCCACATCTTTTGAAAATTGTTTAATTCGAAAACTAATTTCGAATTATAAACGCCTATCATCAGCTCTAAAAAAACATATAAAAATTTTCAACATATCAGCGCATTTAAATAGATCATATCTATTAATGTTTTTAAAACTGTTAGACAAGAAACCAAATATGTTGACAATGACCTAAGAAGGCAAAATGCTGGGGCATGTATGGGTATCAACATGTTTTATTTCTTGTCTTAAGTTTCAAAAAATTAAATATGTGTTATCAGCGTAAAGAATTGATGATGCTTTGAGGCTGTTTGTATGTTTTATGAACTAATGATGAATGTATAACTTGTTGTGACAAGTTTTCGTATAAAAACAATCACGATAGCAGTAGCTAATTTAATTCATCGATCCTAATAAAATTTCCAAAACGAAAAAATGACAAATACAGAATAAGAAGAAAAATAAATAAGTATATAAAATAAATTATTAACTTAAATTACAAAGATACAATGAGTAAATAAGAAATAAATAAAAACTTATTAAAGTTTATTAAAAGCTAAATTTATTTAATTATATTAAATTTTCTACGAATTCTTAATTATAAATAATTTATTTTCAAAATATTTTTATAATCTTTACTGGGTATCTAGTCGATTGTGTCTTGTTTGTCGTCTGGCTAGTTTTTCGTTCTGTTTACATTTGTTTACTGTCTGGTCTTAAGGGGACATGACTTGGTTTTTCTATCCCTTTTTCTGATACCTGTGAAGTGTTTGGAATAATGTTAAAATTACTAAATTATCACTGTGATAATTTAAAAAATATATAGATATTTGAATGTGAATATCGAGTTCAACTTACAACAAATATGTAGGTTATATATCATTATTCATAGTTAAACTTATATTGCTTAATAGAGACAAAATACAGTAGCTATTCTTTCATAATCAACTCTCTAACTAATCAAACAACAGTTTTATTATCTTTTTTTTCATTTAACTCTAGGCGATCCTTCAGTAAGTCATAAAAGAAGTCCTCGGAATTTAAAATAGGAAATTATTGAAGTTATCAGCTCATTATGTCTCCGCAAACCATTGAAAGAAACACCAGAATCACTAGCTAGAATCATACACCTTACTTTACTATACTATCGACCTACCTATTAGATTGGTAAAATTGTTTTTTTATTAATTCATTTAAAATTAAATATTATAATTCTTAATGTAAAATATTTTGTTTGTGATCGTCTAAAAACAGTTGTCTTGTAAAAAAAATGAATACAAGAAAAAGCAAGGCGGCTTCATTTTTAAAATCAACATAAAATCAGCGTTTTAAACAAAATTAATAAAAGTAAAATTACATAAAATGATGGTTAGTAATTAAAAAAAATCTATATGGGCAAGATAGCTAATCTTCATGAGTATAACCAGTCCTAGAAAATTGTGTATCCGAAATTAGTCGGGTTATGAAACAGACAGTTGGAACGCAGTGCTTATTATTGTTTTTTACTTAATTAGTAAAACAATCGTGTCTATCATCACCATAAAATAATTACTAAAACACCCGTTTCTTTGATAAACAATGAATGGAACGCTTCAATTTGAAACAATCAATCATGCTTGATTTTTTTTTTTTAATAACTGTAGCGAAAATATAGCAACCAAATATTGAAAACAAGTTAAGGAATAAAGATATTTAAAGAAAAATATATAAATGTAATATACCTGGACACTGTATTGGTCCAACAATTGATATAGCATTTTTCAGTTCATTAATTTTATTATAGCAATTTCATGGCTGATTCGGTTTTTATGATATTTTATGCTCCTCTTAAATGTTTTTAAGGGAGATAAATTTCATTTGATTGGTTTTTAATTTTGCCTTTTCGAAAGTATTGTTTTTTTTTCTCTCCTTCCAAAAATTTGTATTACTGTACAGTAATTTTTATTAGTTGAAAAATAAATTGTATTTTTTCTATGACAAGTCAATATTTCGAGAAATGATAATTTTGTGAGGAATATCCCTAATTTATGTTTCAGTATTAATTACTAGCCACATTTTTTTCTTGTGTGGTTAACAAATATTTACGTTATTTAAAGCTCAAGACGGCAGAACCATAGAACATCAGTATAAACTAGAATCGTACTGTTTAAATAACCAAGCCGAGAAATTTGCTGTTTTGAAAGTTACGGAATACATAATTAACGAACCTCAAAAGACTAACATACGTATTTCAATACACACAGACAGTAAAATTTTAATAGAGTTGATTAATAATACAGACATACATGACTATTTGACTGACCTAATCAGACGGAATTAAATATCCATTAAGAACAAAGGGAAAATGGTCTCTATAAAATGGGTTAAAGCACACTTTGGAATTGAGGGTAAAGAAAGGGCCGATTACCTAGCCAAAGAGGCGGCTAAAAGTAATTTGTTACCTTCGTATAACAAAGTTCCATTATCATATATAAAGCGAAACATAAGTTCTGATATGATCGAATAGTGGGACCAATTGTGGGTGACCTCATCAAAATCACCAAGCTTACACAGATTTATACCTCACATTACAAACAACAATTACAAACACATACAAAGTAACAACTATAAACTAACACAACTAATGAAAGAACACGGTAACTCTTAACAATATCTCAAACGATTTAACATAATACGATCTGACATATGTAATGAAGGCGGACAGACTCAAAATTTCAGACATGTACTTTACGAATGTAAAGCATTTGAAAGACACAGGTTTAATCTAGTAAAAAATATTATTCTCAAACATGGAACATGGCCAGAGACAGAACAAAATTTGTTCTCTAAATTTAAGACTGACTTACTCACATTTATACGAAAGATCGACTTTGACAAACTGACAAATGATGGGCAGCGGAGGTAGTTTCTTGTTCGCTTTTGTTTTGTTTTTTTGTTCGTTTTTCTTTTCTTTTTTTATTGTGATTTTGTTTAAATATTTTTGTTATATTACTATGTTATGCTAAACTAATCATGTAAACTTTTTAATAACATTATAAAACATGTAGTATGCCTGTAAGGCATGGAACATGTTATTGTACAAATAAACGGTCCTTATATGGGGATACCATATAAGGAAAAGAAATTAAAAAAAAATATTTACGTAAATTATTTTTATTTTGTTAACATCATATTGTATTTCAAGAATTGTTTTTCCATTTTTATTACAAATTTTATTGATACGATTTATTTGGCGTCCCAGTAAGAACTTGATTATAGCTCAAACACTTTGTAAGTGAAATAATGGAGAATTGTGGTAGAACAAAAATTACTTCGATTTAGGATGGGCTGAGTCCTGGGGTTTAGAAGTTATAGCAGGTTTCGAGCTATAACTAGTCAGCAGTTTTTTTACCTTTCTTGTTTTTAATCGAACTGCTTGCTTTCATTTTCTATTTTAAAACAACACCGATTACCCTTCCATTTCTTTCCTTAAAAAAATAAATAAAATTAATTTGTCTTGACTCTCCTATAAATTTAAATAGTTTTATCCTCAAATGACAGCTCTGCACTAGATAGTTTTTTGAGGTGTGTCGATTTGAGTTTAAATCACTTTGATTATCCATAGTAAATGCGCTACAATTAAATTGTTTGGATAATTCATTTTGTTTCATTAAGTAAATTGTTTGACACAAATGTTGTTGTTGGATGTATATTTAATTTTAACATATCAATATAATTTAATAATTTTAAATACATAACGATCAAAACGGGCTATGTTTTAGAGGAATTAAAGGCATTTCACTTTACACACTTATTTGATTGGCGAAAAACTCATAATCAGTAACATATCATAAACATATTTCACTATTTTTTTATTTTTTTGTAATTCGGTGAATAATTATTGTATAATGGTTTATTGAAAATTACATCAGGGAAAAATTAGGAATATTTTTATTGTTCCGATTAATAACCAAAGAAAAAAGATCTAGTCAATTCTATCGATTTTTCAGTCAAACTTTTTGATTAGTTCAGTTTCATCAATTTAAGATAACGTTAGTAACTGATATGTGTACCCTGCTGTCACATTCAGGATGCCTCAAATAATTTACAGTTTAGTCATGAAATTTCTAAAATAAAACAAGTTTATTTAACCTTAAATAATTTTTTCTCTGTAATATATTCTATAATATATTATATATTATATAATATATTCTCTTATTGATATTGTTCCTAATATTTAGCTCGTTTGTATAAGCCAATATGCTGGATTCTTGTCACATTACGGGATTGGTGACTTCTTACTTATTATTAAGTTTGTTTATTTAAAAATTAATCACTTTTTTATTTAAAAAAATATCATTATTTATTCACTTTACTATGTTCTTAATTGATTAAAAAAACGGTATGGCTAATATTATTTTATTAATGATAATCTGCTGAAAATCACTTGGGGTCAAGTGGAGTAAATATCCCCTGACTACCTTATGGACAAGCATTTACCTGCTTCAGTATGCTTACAACCCATCTCTTCATCTGGAAAGAACAACACAGGTTTCCAGGTCTGTGAGAAATTGTGTTGTTAACTCCGATAACATTTAGAAGATATGATATGATACCTATCAGAACCACCGAATTTATAATAACCCAACGTTTTTAGGAGATTGCCAAATAAAATAAAAATGATGTAACAATAGAAAAAGAGAATCAAAAAGTAGAATAATAATAAGCTAAACTTTTGCCAGAACTACATTGTCAAATTTACAATGTACATAGAGAACATAATTTTACTCTGCAAGGAGGAATACATGAATATGTAGTGTTGGATAAATATTGAGCAAGAAAATTTGTATGATTGTAAAGGTTTTGATGAACTTTTGTGTGGTATGTAAGGTTTTGTTAAAGACATAGGGGCGTTAGTTATGTTTATCAGCCTTTAGGATTAGAAAGATGGGATACATTAGATTTTCAAATATCTTGCTTTCCTCCACAGTAATTGTCTTTAGGTCCGGATAGGAGGAAGGATAGTCTCATAAATTAAAAGCAATTTTTTGTTAACTAACAATTTATTGAATGTTGAAAGATCCTGCTTAATGTGGATAGTATGTATTTTGTCATCAATGCGTTGTTGAAAATGATGTTTTAGATAAAATTAAAGGGAACAAAAGTCTGTTGTGCTTGGATTAAGTGGTAATAGAATACAAGTTGTCGCAACTAGAACAGAGTCTATTTACACTAGTACTAATTGACGGCTGGCGAGGAAGGGAGCTAGTGAATGAGCTGAATTAGTTAATGTTCACAAGCGCGTGTTCTCCTTGCCCCTTGTCGTTCCCTCTGCGGCGTCGCTTCTTCATTTAATTCCATTTAGTTCCTTAACGCTGTTTCCATCTGTCGGTTTGCGTCATTGCTTCCTCTTATGCTATTTTACTTCCGACAATTTAGAGACGAATCGATTTGTTTTCATTAGTTCTTCTTTTATTATTTTGCCAGATATTGAAATTTTGGAATTCAGAGGAAGAATTTCTGTTCTGTCTCTGTATGGCAAGAAGTAATTCTATAATTCCAATGCAACCCTTCACAATGTGAAACCAAAGATTTTATGAATAACCAAACAAAAAAAATTATAAATAAAATATGGTTAACTATTTAATAACAATTACAATGAGGCATCTTAGGGGATAATAAATAAAAACATTTTTTTTTCTCTTTTTCAATTTTTTTTATTCAGATCTGTAAAAAAACAAAGAATAATTATAGTACGTAAATTTAACTAATATCACAAAAAAAAAATAATAATAAATTTATAAAAAAATAATTAATTAAATTTGAAAAATAATAAATAGAATTTGAAAGACTAGAACGTATTATCAGTAGTAATGGAATTGGAGAATCTAAGGTGCTCCAATTGTTTTTGAGATCCTTCAAGGGATAAAATTTAATGATAGTAATATTTTTTTTTATTTTTTTTTTTTTTTTTAATGGTTGGTTTTAAATGTTCCTTTAAACGGAATGTTATCCGTCATCGTTTGCTTTGTTTCTAGTTTTTCACTATAAATCAACGCTTCAAAGAACTAGGTTTTTCTAGAGAATGTTGTCAAATTTGATGTTTTGCTGGAGAATAGTGTCTAGGATCTCTCTCTCGCTGATAAGTATAATTTATAATAAATAATCGATTGAAGCCATTGGTGGAAGAAGGTGTTAACTATTTTTTTTTTTTAAATCATTTTTTTGTTTATTCGCGTTTTCTCACCTGCAGTTATCGTTTCATTACACAAAAATGTCAAAAGTTAAGCTTAAATTTCACATTAAAAGATGGGTCAACTCAAGTTCATGATTTTTTTTCTTTAGCAACCAGCAATCAACAAATTCATTTATAAATGTTAGATTAATGTTAGCTGTATGATCAAAATGAACAATTGATTTTTTTTTCCTTAATAACATTATTTTTCGTTTTAATGTATTATTAAAAAAAAAAAAAAAATTATGATTTCTTTATTATTTATAAAGATAGTATATGTATCCATAAATTAAAATGTAAATAGACGACGTAAGTTCCTCCGTTTTAATTAAAAAAATATTTAAGATTTTAAAAAAATTATCTCATGGCAATAGATTGTACTATAGTATCGAAGATATGATAATTCACTCTGTTTATTTACTTAAATGGGTTCTGGCAAATTAAATTTTCGCTTATGTACAATAGAAAATTCTGGAATTTTGTGTACTGAACTAAAGAAAAATATATGCATTTAATTAAATGAATAAATATATAATTATAATAAATGCCATAAAATTAATTTATTTTGACTCTACATTTTTTTCCATCAAACAAATGGTTTACTATATTTTATCAATTCTATAATTATTCCATTATAACAATTAGATACCATTATTTGTTTCCTTGTATTTTCAAATTGAAAACTGAAAAAATAAAATCATCACTAGTTTGGAATAAAATATATATATGTATATGAAAAAAATCAAAAATAATTGTAATAGAAAATCTAATAATTAGGTATGTTTTATTGGGCACTTAAATTAATTTAAAGTTATTTATTTTGAGAAATGATCCTAATAAATTATTTTATTACACAACAATGATCTAGATTACATTGGTATGCTTGATCATACCTCATTCACAAGGGTGACCCTTTTTAACCCTAACTCAAACATCTCTATTAAAATGACAGGTTGACTTAAGAAATGATATTTTCATTAGCATGCTTATCGTTCCATAAATGACTGTTGTATAGTGCACTGTACGTATTCTCGATACTCCTATGATGAAATGTGTTAATTATAAAATTATATCATTTCTATAATTTTTATAAAAGAACCCTTCCTTGTTAGTTGAAAATAAATGTAACTGTACAAAATCCACTTCGCAGTTTAAGATATCTTTTGAACCTGACTTTACACTTATAATACAAATTTCGGAAATTCTCATACATGTAAATTCAAGGAATTGTTGAATTGTCGTTAACGGATAATAACGAAATCATACTGTGAGTGATTAAATTTTTACACGAATCCAAATTTTTCTGATTTAAGGAAATGAAAAATAAAAATCACTTATATTACAAATAAATACATTGTGTACATAAAATAAAACCACACCTCAAACAGTTTATACACGAATACCATTGACAATATAATAGCCTACCACACAATACCTGCCCATCGAAGTAACACTACACCGCCCTAGTCCACATAATTAGCTAATCAAGGTTGTAACTGATAAGACCGGGCCCTCCTTCACTCTGTACCTGAGATTATATCGTGATAGGGTCTCAGCTATCGACTTGTATCGAAATATGACAGGGTAATATCACAGTAAATTATAATTAATTATTACATTAACCGTTAAAAAATACAAAGCTATATGTCCGTGATAGATTATATCTTTGACCAGGAGCACCGTTATGAATAAGTTGACCTTAGGCACAGTCAAACTTCCTACTTCTGTCAGATCTTTATTATAGGAATAAATTTAACTATTTTTAGAACCTAGTAAAGATAGACTATTAGATTTTTTTTTATATATTCATTTATTTGGATTATTATATTTAATGTATTATGATCCCCAGAAACTTTTTCCACCAATTCTTCTTATCTGCCCATTCCCCTTCTTCTTGCTGCCAGTCCTTTTCTTACATCCTTAACTATACTCTGACTTATAAAATACATTTTTTTTTGCTATCTATTGTATTTCATTCTCATCAGACGACCAAACCACTGAAATCTTCTGGTCTCTACATAATACAAAATATTCTTCTCTTGCCCTATGTTTTCTTTTATAATATTAGTAAGAATGTGTTGGAGCTTTGAGAGGCCGCAACTACCTCTAAGGAAGTTATAAGTTCTAGATTTTATGAATTGATATAATTCCCTTATCTAAAGTAATAATATTTTATTGAATATTCTCTATTATTTAATTTTTTAAAAAATACTCTCAAGTATGTACTACTCAGGTAAACACTCGAAACAGTAGTTTACAATGATTAAACTTAGAAATTTCCAAATAGAAAACTATCATTGTGAAATTTAAAATGATGCATGTTAGTTTCTTTTTTATTTCTCACTTAATTATCGAGACGGCATCCTGAAAGTATAAATTAATTTTTATATGATATATTATTATAAATTTAGTATCTTTTTTTTTTTTTTTTTTTTTTTTTTTTTTAGAGAGAGAGATAATAATACTTTATTTACATTTTTACAATTTACAATTCATATTAAGTATTCATGTTCCGGTATAAGTCCTCTACATGAATAATATAATTTTATAATTGTGAATAGGCTTTACAGTTCAAAGTTTATCTTTTAACAGCAGGAAAAATAGAAAAAACCTACACAACAAAAGAAACATATATAATATTGATAAATAAATAAAATCAATTAATATAGCTTATAAGTATATGTCTTACTTCATATAATAGTAAAAAAGAAAAACAACTAAAGAATGTATTATAACAAATGTTGAACACCACTATAAAATAATAATAATATAATAATAATAATAATAATCTATAAATTAGATTAAGTGAGGAGTATATGTTTTGTTCTTTTGTGTGTATATCTTTTTAACGATGATTTATTGTAATTACCGATTTCTCGTATAAGTGAATTTTCCGAAATTATTGTTTTACCAAAGTAATTTTTTGTTTGATCGTGGACGTGAAGTTGGATAGGGATAAGATTGAGATCGTGCAGCATTGTTGATATTTTTGTATACCGAGGGTAATCATTGATTATCCTCATACACAAGTTTTGTATCCTATCGAGTTTGCGGTAGTTGGTTGTGCAAGTTGAGCTCCACACGGGTGAAGCGTATGTAATCTGGGATCGGATAACTGTTTTGTATAATATAAGTTTATTTTTTGGACTCAATTTAGATTTTTTGTGAAAGTAAGGGAACATCTTGTATATGATTTTTTTTACTTTGTCTACTTTATCGTTTATGTGGGTTGTGTAAGTTAAGGATCTGTCTAACGTTTAACCAAGGTATTTTACAGTTTTGGACCAAGGGATGTTTTCACCGTTTAAAGTAATATGTTTGCCTATGAGTGGCCTTCGTTTAGTGAAAATAATGGCTTCTGATTTACTTTATTTACCTTCAGTTTCCACCTTTGGCAGTATTTATTGATTTTTTTGAAAGTTTGTAGTAACCTATTTTCTATTGTGTCAATTCGGTAAGAGGTTGTATATAATGCTGTATCATCTGCGTATAGGGATGTTATTACATTAGGGTGCGTTGGTAAGTCAGATAGGAACAGGTTAAAAAGTGTTGGGGATAAGCAGGAACCTTGTGGAAGACCAGCAGGAAGGGTATGTATTTTGGAGGATGATGAGTTTATTTGGGTATAGAATTGTCTGTTGGAGAGGAACGAATAGATAATGTGAATAAGGTAAGGAGGTAATTTGTACATAATCAATTTATAAATGAGACCGGTGTGCCAAACGGTGTCAAATGCTTTTTCAAGATCTAGCATAAGCATCCCAACATGTTTTTTCTCGTTAAATGCCTTCGTTATGAAGTCGGTGAGTCGAGCTAATTGGTCAACAGTGGAGTGGTGTGCCCTGAATCCGAACTGTTCTTCTGCAATTAGATTGTTCTGTCTGGTGTGATTGTGGATACGGATTAATAATAATCGTTCAAATATTTTGGAAATTATATTTAATAAACTTATAGGTCTGTAATTTGAATAATGCTTGGGGTCTTTGTTTGGTTTGGGAGTCGCAATGGTTGTTGAGGTTTTCCAAGCCTTAGGGAAATAACTGTACCTTAATATGGAGTTATATATTTTTGTTACATGGAAAATGGCTTTTCTGCTGAGGTGTTTTATAGCTATTGAGGGAATTCCATCGTCACCTGGGGAATTTAGTATCTAGTTACATAGAAACAAACGTTGTAGCAGTAAATACCGAGTAAAGCATTTCGTTACGGAGATAATAGCTCTGGCTGAAACACTTTGAGATTGACTTTTTAAGATTTTACTTTTCCAGTCTGGTTTTGGTAAATGTTAAACGTCTAATGAATACTTAGCACTATTATTTATTACCCTAAATTAAATTTCGGCTTCCGAAATATTTTTTGTTAAAAAACAAAATAAAAAATAAATCAACAATTTTATATTGGTTTAGTTTATTAGGAAATCAATAAAAATAAAATAATGAACAATATATTCGTATTTTAAAAAATAAGACCATCCTCATACCGTCCTATTTCCCTTTTGCCAATCATGGGCAAAATCCTTGAAAAACTAATTTTAAAACGCATGTATCCCATCCTAGATTTCCATCATGTAATCCCAGATCACCAGTTTAGATTCCGAACATCACACTCCACCATTCAGCAATGCCATCGTGTGGTGGACATTGTCTCCTCCGCATTGGAGCGCGGAATGTACTGCACGGGAGCCTTTCTCGACGTGGAACAGGCCTTTGACCGAGTCTGGCACCCAGTACTGCTTTACAAGCTCCGCAAATTCCTTCCTTCAACATACTTCCTAATTATCCGTTCCTATCTGAGTGATAGAACTTTCAAAGTAAACCATAAAAATTCCTATTCTCCCCTCTTTACCCAATAAGCCGGCGTTTCTCAAGGTAGTATTCTAGGTCCCATCGTCTTCACGGTGCATATAGCTGATATTCCAACTCATCCTACCACTGTCCTCACCACTTACGCTGACGACACATGTGTGTTATCAGTAAACAATGACCCCTTCATTGCCTCCCAAACACTCCAATCCCATATCCTAACCCTTCAAGAATGGTGTCAAAAATGGAGAATCAAAATAAATCCAAAAAAATCTCACCAAATAACCTTTACTCTTCGTCGTAAGCCCACGACTTCCTGTCCTACGGTATCCTTTAATGATATTCCGTTAATCCCTGTTGAACAGATCCGCTACCTTGGACCCCACTTGGACAAACGTCTTACTTGGAATCCACATACAAGACTAAAAAGACAAGAAACTGTCCGTCGTTACAGATTACTTCAACATTTATTAGACAAACGTTCAAAGCTCCCAATTAATTACAAAAGCCTTATATACATGACTGTGATTAGACCTATCTGGACGTACGGAGTTGAGCTTTGGGGCTCCACTAAACCATCCAATTCATCTCGTATCCAATCCTTACAATCCAAAATCCTTCGAAAAATCCTCAATGCACCTTACTTTGTCACCAAAAAACTTATCCATAAAGATCTTAATGTTCCATATGTTTCAGATTTAGCCCAAACCAGATATCTATCCTTTCATAGTAAGCTCCATAACCACTCAAATCCCCTAATTTCTCAACTTGCTTCCCACACTATTCCTGATAATCCTTCGAGGCGTCTGAAAAGAAGATGGCCCAGAGACCTTCTAGTGTAGAATTTTTACTAAAGTGGTACTAATGGTACTACAGTAAAGTACTACTAATAATTTTCATGTTTTGTCACGTTATTGTAATAGTTAACAGCACATTTACTTGATGTATAAATTTTTTACAGTTGTAAATTTCAATAAATTGTTATTAAAAAAAAAAAAAAAATAAAAAAAAAATAAAAAAATAAGAGGGTACTACCTTAAAGATAGAAAATCTTAATTTAAAATTAATCTATTTATGTTATGATAGATGTCTGATTCGTGCCGGAAGTACCTAAACTCCTATATCCTCATATGTTCAAACCTTCCCTTCCCGTAATATGTTTAGTTAAAATACTCTTAGAGCCCATACTCCGACGATTCCTAACTAGAAATAACCACGTTATACGAATCTACCGAAACTCCATTACAACCAACAGCTTCTAAGATTCCGCTTTTTATCGAGTAGGTTATCTATTTCTTAATTACAGGTAGCAATTTTTTCCCGGTACGCTTCTTTTCAAATCTCTAGAAAAAAAAAAAAAAAAAAAAAAAAAAAAAAAAAAAAAAAAAAAAAAAAAAAAAAAAAAAAAAAAAAAAAAAAAAAAAAAAAAAAAAAAAAAACCTTTTCATCTATCTATTTTCTGAATGCAATAGTTACGTGATTTTAGTACAATATCACCATCCGGAAATGATGAATAAACTTTAATTTTTTTTAGAAAAGCAGTAAATGTTCATGTTAAAATCGCCTATAGTCCGCTCTGGCTTATGACGAGCAACGCGGAATATTCGTGATGGCCCGAATCGCAGATTGAGATCACCTTCTGTAATACCTTTGTTTTTATTCGTCCAAAACAACTCTCTCAATGCTAAACGAATTCTTGCCGCTTCTTCAATATTCTTCTGCAACTTTTTTTTTACTTTACTGTTTTATACTTCAATGCTTGCCATATTTAATTACATTCTCATTTCAAGTAGTTAAACGAATTATTCAACACATTGAATTTTTAAGCCATAATTTCGGATAATTATTATATGATATATTTCATTTTTCATTTATTTGAATTCTTATAAATATGGGGTGAATATGAACTTAGCGCATTATTATTCATTGCTTATATTGTGGCAGGTTGTATTTTTTTTTTTTTAATAAAAGAAAATACAAAAAAATATGTAGCAACAGCTTTATTCTAAAATAAAAAAAAAAATCACCTATATTATTTTGAAATCACATTTATTTAAATCCACACTGTAATTATTTTATAATTTTAATATGGATAATTTTACTATAACCCTTGATAAATACTATAATGATACCTATTTGTACATTTTTATTACATATTGCCTAACATACTTTATTTTTATCATCCTCAAAACATAATGTTATTATGTTTAATATGCTTAATATGCCTCGGTTAATATGTATTTCCCCTTGAAGTCGCTTTTCAGGGGCATTACCTCATTACAGCCTTCATTGTGTTAAGAGAATCGTTCTATGCAGTGCTAGGATAGAGTAATACAAGTGTAGGACATCAATTTAGTTGAAAGTTATAGTCTGGTATCACAACCAGTGGAGGAGCTTCCGCCTGCAATCCGACTTGATGAACTGCAGGCCTGGTTCGGTTTGGGTTTACGCTCGCTGCCCCTCCCAACGTGTGATCCAGTTATTACGCTCCAGTACATGGTCTCGTTGAACCTCCGTAGTAAACTGGAAATTATTTTAAAATGAAATCTAATTTTATTTTTCATGCATTATAAATTAGTTATAAAGGAAAATCATTATAGTGTATTTATAATCTGTAAGGAAAATAGAATAATTTGAACAGTTGTAACTGTTTAAATTATTCTATTTTCCTTTGCGTTATTTATCTTTTAATTACTTTGATGGCTTAGAAAACATGTTTCTCTGTTTATCTGGGTGTTCCACTCATTATAATCTGATGGTATTGTTTTTATTATATTCATGGCTCTGTAGATTAGCTGCTTTGAGTTCCTTCAAACATTTCATCGTTTCACCTTAATCTTCTGTCTTCTAATCAAGAAGATACTGGAGATTACCGTTTCTGGAATTTATTTTCCCTCTATTTATTTTTTTACTATGATTTAGTAAAACTCTTATTACAGCTTGTCAATTCTTTCATTTACTATTTTTATTAGAAATGAGTTTTCTAAAATTAAATTAACTATTACTATTTTGTGTACATCTTTGCTAACCCTTGTTCTATCTAATTTATTACATTATTTAACTGCAATCATACATACATATAGTAAATGATTGGTTTGATTCTGGAGACAGCTTGTCAAAAAACTACCCTCTAATTGCACTTTAATTGTAATTCTACATTTTTAGATACATCTTTTTTCTATAATCTATACATCTAATTTCTAGAATCATCTGGAATCAAAACGAGAGGAAGGTTAAGAACTATTTAAATAATTAAGTATATGAGTTTATAGTGAAGGGATAATTCAATGGGGTAAATCAGTAAAATGTAATCTAAAAGTGTTATCATGAGCATTATGGATAATCTTCATAAAAGCATGTTGAAAGATGTTGAGAATGTTAGGGGATATTTTAGAATATTATAATAGAACCCACTATTTTTTTTTTAAGAGGATTATTTAATATAAAATATATTGACTTTGCTGTGAGATTGTTTTTATTCTTACTATGGACAAGCCTGATAAGTAGGATAACTAGGAATTGTTACAAATTTTTTTGGACCTACTAAATCTTTTGCAGATTTTGCAATTCTTTATTTTGTCTTATTGTGTTATCTCGTAAGGTTGTGCTGGTTCACAGAGCACTAACATTCCCGACGTTTATATATTCCATTACTACAGGATGGATTACGAAATGGTGTGTGCTTTGAAAGTGACATGATTCATAGACAAATGTCAGCACCAAGGCTTTATAAAGGTATCGGTTCGTGAACCATCCAACTCATGCAGTCACAGGCAGAATTCAAAATAGCACGGTACTATCATCAGACTTACTTGCTCGTGACTAATACTTCCTTATGTTTTTAGAAATATTTTTTAAATACAAAGTTGTTATCAATGCTAGATGGCGATTGCTTTCCTTATTGAATTTCTTGTTCATAAACCTTTACGATTGGGGATAGACTACTTTCAGAATTCCTAGCTATTGCATAATATTGGGCGAGAGAAAAAAAAAACAGTTAAATAATCTTAAAACTGATAGAAAAAGAATAAAATATTTAAATTCAAATTTTGTTAACAAAAAATCTGAAGCACCAAATAAATTCTTGAAAAAAATTAAAATAAACTAATTTTCTTATTCCTTCCTCTTGGACTCCTATTCACTTAGATCATTCTTTATTCAGAAAAAAATATAACTGTGTTACCACCTCTTGACGTTAAGGTTATTTTTCCAATTTTTAACTTCCTAGTTTAACTTCTTATTCTGAGTCATTAATAAAAATAAATCGATTTAAAAAAAAAATTTCCTTTTATTTTCCTCAGAGCCTCCGAAGTAAGGAGTATAAAATGAAAAAAAAAAAATGTGAGGAAAAAAATCAATTTCTCGAGTTTTCTAGGTCCAATAGTTCATTAATTTTTTTTTCTAATGATTTCTTTTTGTATTTTATTTAGAATATTTTTTCTTTTTTAAAAACTGCTACAGAGTTTTTTCAAGCTTGTTTCATCACAGAGTTTATAGCTTGATGAATAATGGGACCAATACTGAACCTTACGGCACTCCTGCTTCAACCGATGAAATTGCTATAAAAGACTATTTTTTTTTTTTTTTTAATGCTTATTAATTGATTTATTGTGCTGATGCTAATAATATTGAATACAGACTAACCACTGATGGATATGGTTGGCTCTGAGTTAGGGTTTCAGCCCATTTGTAATCTATCTCGTTAGTGGTTAGTGGCTGTGGGGACTGGGAACGTGCCCTCGCATGATAGGCCACGATTGGACAAGCCGAATGATGCCTTCAGTTGAGCTTTGTGACATCTCGCGTCGCCAACATCCCTGGTGCACCAGATTTTATTGCTTATTTATTGCTTTGGAACGTGTAAATTCTAAAAAAAAAAACGAAATAAATAAAATAAAAGAAGAAACAGTCAGCATGGTGTTTTGCTATCAAAGCTGTCATTCGTACAGGCTCTCGGATGCTTTTTTAATAAAGCTGAGCTCATTCACTATGTAAACAGATTAAATACATCTAAATAGTTTGTGAATGTTTTTATGAATTATTTTTATGATTTGCTATATGATTTATTATATATCAGCAAAGTAGTTTTATCAAATTTGTTTAATATTTTATATTTATATATTTTAAATAACTAATTAAGGTCTTCATATTTCGAAAAATGGAAATTTAAGGAAACAAAATTACATCACATTCCGTAAAATTATAAATATTTTTTCTTTATGGCTGTCTATATCGATTAATATTTTCTTGATTATTATTGACATTATGTTATTATGGTTTATCTGAAGGGAATATTGAATTGGAATGACGTGTAATCATTAATTTTGAATACTGGTCCACCTTTTAAGATATAATGTAATGATGTATGTATCTACATCCACAGTTGAAACCTAAATTATATTTTTTATTTTTTAATTAAATAGAAAAGGGTTTACTCAATTTGATACCCTTTAGATAAGTACATTGGTTAAGAGGATAATGTGTACTTATCAAAAGGATATTGATTATTACAGTATTTTGCAAATGGTGGGAGATGTTATCTAGTTTGTCTCATCTTAGTTCCTGTTTTTTTTTTGTTTTTTTTATCGAATAAATATTAAAATCTGCCCCTCCCAGGTACAATATTATAAATAGTAGAAATGGTTAAGGGTCCATTCATTCAAAAGATACAATACATAATAATAAAATGATAAATAGCAACACAAATGAAATTAAAAAAAAAATAAGATACATCATACTATATGCATATATTCTTTTAATATCTAAATGTTAAAAAATGAAATAGAAGAAAGATGGATAAAATTGTTAAACATATTTCATATCAACCAACAATTCTAAATTTACGAAGGTTTGTTGTTCAAGCATTTTTATTTTTTAAGTACTTTCACGTTCTGTACTAGCAACGGCTAGGCGAGTTGCCATTGGGCGAATCCACGAAACTAATCCTGGCCATCTTGCTTTAGCTAAAATATGCTGGTAGCCTGCACACCCGTCATACGTATTCTTGATGGAGTATAAAACCATGTTTTATGTTAGCGCAAAGGCATTTTAAGTTATTGTTTAAATGAATAATTAAATTATATTATTTTGTCTCCCTGTTTTAAATTAAAAGTAAATCATCCTTCTCTTGTGACCTATTAGATGTACATTTTTTTAAATTGATTTAATCTGTATAGATGCAATATCAAATATTATTCAGCTAGCAGTATCATATTTTTATCCGCATATAACTAGCCTAATTTGGCGTATATTTTGTTCATGGGCTACATACATAAATGTTTTTTTTAAAATCTAGTGCAAGAGCTTTATGCTAATGTGATTAAGTGCAAGATAGATTTTAAAAACATACAAAAATTGAAAAATAAAAACAATTATTATCTGCTAATGTCTTAAGACCTTTACAAGTTTGAAATCAACTATACATATGTCTATCCATAAGGTTATTCCTGTTTGGAACGATAAAATCAATTAAAACCCATCTAAGAGATGTTTCTTTATCACTTTTGAGATTGTGAACATGGTTTCTTTTGAGGATCGATAGAGGCTTTTCTACGCAATTATATGGAAATTCAGGAGGTCTCCCGGCTATAATAAAATCATTTTCCGCCCCGATGAGTTGGCCCCTGATATTAGGGAGGCTAGCTCATGCAAAAATCAGCCTCACCTCACCCAGTCACCTTATTAATAATTCATATAAGTTCGTTTTATCTTTACGGCAGTCAAGGGAAAAAACTCTTTTACCTTTTTAATTTTCTTTTTATATTCTTCAACTTCTAGGGTTTCCATTAGTTCTAAAGTTATTTTTTTTTTAATTTTAATTACTGTTTATTTCTAACCATACCCTGGAATCATATTCTGATACGAGGACTTGTCAAAACGTGTAATTTTATAAAATTAAGGGCTTAGGATGGATGTGCAATGTTAATACAATAGTTACCTTAATAATATAATCAATCTGTAACATTGATCGTAACCAACATATTTTTTCAGTTTTAAACTATTTTAATAATTAATTGTAGGCAAGGAATTCTTTAAACCCTCTGAAAATCATATGAACATTGGATCTTCATGCATATAAATGTCATGTTTTTTAGAATAAATCAAGTTGATGAAAATAAGTTTCTCCCTGAATGGGTTAAACAGTAGATCATCTATGTATCTATTTATAATCTACTGCTACCGATAAGGAAACATTCGTCAGATTTTGGATCCGGAGGTGTCCCAAAATTTAAAAAACCCTACGTTTTTTCGTTCAAACCAATTTAGCTCCTAATCAGTAGATCCTAGCGACAAATGTTATAAAACAAAATATTTTCTATTGAATTTCTGGTCAGAAAACTATTCTCAAATATTCAATCGGAGTAACTCTAGCATATCTAAAGCGTGTCAAA
Organism: Euschistus heros; assembly: GCA_003667255.2. Lineage (NCBI taxonomy): Eukaryota > Metazoa > Arthropoda > Insecta > Hemiptera > Pentatomidae > Euschistus > Euschistus heros. Next base: position 2,064,977 of record RCWM02000023.1, read on the forward strand.
ATGTTACATTTTTTCGTGTGAAAACAATATTATAAATTTTATGGGTAAAAAAAAGTCACACAAGAAAAACTATAGATATATTCATGTCAATCAGTTATAATCATTTCATTTTAACCATATTATATATTACGTCAATGCATGTAAACCTTTGTACAATTTTATTTTTTTATTGATATTAATTTTTTAAAAATTAACGGTAGTTAATCACAATTTCGCTGAATCGTAGAAACCATAAATTGACGTGATTTAACGATAATTAGTATGTATGTCCATAATGAAAGGTATATATATATTTTTTTTCATTACACATGTTTATATCTACTTTTATTTTATAAATTTATTTCAACAAGAAACCTTGAATTTCCATTTATTAGGGGAAAATAACTATTATTCTGACCTAGATGCTAATATATTATTTAAGTTAAGTCTAATTTGTTTTACTGGTGACTTTAAAACAACTCATAGCTATGTTAAGGTCATCTTATATCATTTGCATGTTCTCTTAAAGAAAATAAAGTTGTCTATTTCTGTATTCCGGTTGTGTCCGGGAGCTTTCCACTTGGTGCAAAGCCGAGCAGAGCTTTCCTGCTTTTCTCTTCATCATTGTTTTAAAATACTCTTTTTTTTCTGTTTCAGGTAAGTACTGAAAGTTTCAGACTGATTTTAGTGAGTAATTATTTTTCTTATAATGTGTAACATATATTTCTGTGGAAAATGATGTCCCCTCTATGGGTTTTGCAAACGAAATTCCTTAACAGCCCAGATTTTTTGATTGTTAAAAATGTTTAATATTTATACATATTATAATCTTTATTTGCAAGCATTAAGTTCCTAATATTTTCTCGATAATTCAAAATAAGAAATTCAAATAAAGAATTTATTGGATAATCGAAAGAGATGATGTGATCAACTCTACCGATACCAGGCTTTTCACCAAATTTAAAAAAAGATACAATAAATCTTTAACATTTAAGAATTACTTTTTTTCAATGAGTAATGAAGAAATAAATTATTTTAAATGTAAGATCATCAATTTTAAGAGAAACAAACAGACCATACTCTTCAAAATTAATGTAGTGCTCCAATCAGCTTTTAACAGACTTTTGCCGCAATCTTACAAATTTTTACAAACATTTTCATTACTTACATTTGTATTATACTTGTAAATAGTTTAAACATCTTTCTATATATATCAAATAATTCTTCAGTAATTATTACTTGAATAGAATATTTTTCAATACATTAAATATTTTTATTTTGTTTTTTTTTATAGTAATATTTGCCTAGTAGAAATTGAAAATCTTTGAATTCATAAATTTTCATTAGCGCTAGGTTATGATCTCATTGTGGAAACACGTTGAATAATGGGCAACATGGAGGCAACCTGAGCGTTGGTAGTACCGGGACAACATAAAGTCTCCTCCATCAGTGTCATTAAAGTTGTTCATTTAAATCTCTCTTTAACGAGTCGCTTTGTATTGTATTATTCATGTCATTATGAATTAGTGACATTTATGAATTATTTATTGCTGTTAAAAAAAATAACCTGCAATTTGGCGTACTCGAGAACTGTGTCAAGTATGATCCCCACCCATTGAGGACCACCCTGCTCGATCGATTCAGCGATATATAAATTTGAAATTTAAATTTATGGTCAACGGGCTTTTACTGACGCGGTTGGTGTCCTGGAGGCCTCTGAGAGTAGCTGGCTGATTTCCATACCACACATCTTTTACGAGAAGAAACATTTTGATTTTACAAGTCGATAATAAATTATCAAATTTTGAAAATTATATATTTCAGATATTTATCTTTTGAGCAATATTTTTATATAGAAAATTTTTCAAAGTATTTTCGCTCTAATTTATTCTGCTCTACCAAGTAGAAAAGCAGTAACCCTAAAGTTGTGATGATATAATGATTTATGGGTATCGTTGGATTCATTGTGAATTTTTCGATTCGATGCTTCGTAGAAAATCAGTAGTTAAGCTTTCTACTGTTTCTCTATGGAACATAGAATCGAAAATTTCTATATCGAAACGATACCAGTAAGTCATCATCTTAAAATTTTTGAGTTACTGCTTTTCTCCTTGGCAGGGCAGTATTATTAAAATAAACTACAATTTTTCTTTTTAATTTCATTCAAATGAAATAAAATGGCGTCACAATTGACTCGTTAACGCATTTATAAAAAGGATACTTGGATGATTAAATGTAAAAATATAAAACTATCTAGTTTGTTTTTAAAATTTTTTATTTTTTTGCATTATTTTTCAATTAATATTTGTCTTCAGACCAAAGCAAATCATAGAGTAAGTAAATCGCATACAAGGCTTGAGAAAGATCAAAACCTATTTATACCTCTTCCTAACGTTGTTTTAGGTTATTAGTTACTCAGAAAGCTCCGTCATCCAACTTTTTTTTTTTTTTTCTGTTCACATATATATTGTTAGGAAATAGAAAAAGAAAGTTACTATCACGGAATCCGAGTTTTCTTTGTCTTTTGGATTTCTCTTAGTATATTAATTGTTTGATCAATGATCGTAATATTTTCTGTTGCGACTCCTCAGAAATCGCAGCAGCCTCTGGGTAATGGACTGTATGTAAATTTATTAAAACGAATGCTTGCAATTTTGGGGAAACCTTTAGTAGAAGATAAATAAACCAAAAATCAAAGTAAAATAACTCACCCTTCTGCAGTTGCCGCTGTACCTCCGCGACTTCTCAGAGGCCTCCAAGAGAATCGCCGGCGGCTGAATGGTTCCTGTAGGCTGATATAATTAATCGGTTGAGAAATCTTCCGCTTAAATCACCACTCATTTGCATGGGAAAATATGTCTTTAGTAAATATCATAAGAAAACACTGTAAATGGGTCTTGGGCAAAGAAAATAAGTCAGGTTGGCTCCGCTTCAAAGACAGCAAGAGTGTGAGAGGTCTGGTCAAGCTGGGATTTGTGGACGCGATAAGGGCCAGTTGACATAGGAAATGCCTCTATGTACAATATATTTTATTTTTCTCCTTTCCTTTTTCACATGAGCGCCGATTGGCGCGAACATTAATGTATTAATAAATAAGTTTATAAATGCATTTAGATTAGCCAGTAGTTTTTCTTATATAATTGACATATAAACGGTAAAACGACAAAACACCGCTTGCCATTGCTTACTAATCCTATTCTTACTATACCCACGCGCTAATTTTCCAATTACTTAAAAGTAAATAAAAAATATTTATTTATATAATTATGAGCAGACCTACTTAAATATATTTAATTGAGATTTGGCACTCCTCTAAATATCCAATTCATCTAGTATCCAATCCTGACCTGATCCTTCCTAGAATTCTCTATCACCCCATATCCAACTTGCATCTCAACTTGTTTCTTTCTCGAAAATATATGGATAGCCTAAGGATTTAGTATTGGTAAGTTAACATAGAACGTTTTTTGAAGTGCCACCAATCAAAATTCCCTTTACAACGCATAGTTATTTGATTCATAATTCTTCAAGATTATTTGAAATATTTTGTTTTATAGAGTTGTGATTTTAAAATAATAGATTTGAAAAAAATGTTAGTGTCGCAATTATAAGTACATCGTAAATGTCTAAAACTATGTAAATTAATATTCAAATTTATGCCATATACTTTATTTATTCGTCGTACATCAGTTATTTAAAATCTAATTTAGCTGGTAGCATAAATATTGATGATACATCGCCCCTCATTGGCTATTATATGTGACGCCTCAGTCTAAATACAAGGACAAGGACGCTCATGGATATTCTTTGCTGCCTTGAGTTTGTTTTCTTAGTCAGCCCTGTTTCTTATAAAAATTATTTCATTTACACATAATATATTTTTGCTAGATATTTTTTTATATAAAACAATTTAGCTTCTTTGCAGGAGTGTTTATAAAAGTACGTTACTCTGGTGTAATAGGGAGTTACTAGAATCATAATCTCTGTGCGTTCCAGGTAAATTCTTCTCTCTCTCTAAATAAATTTCAAAAGACGAAAAATAAACCAGAATCTATCTTATCTATCCTGATTATCTTTTTTTTTTAGGTTTTTTTTTTTAAATTTTTTCTTACCAGAAAACGACTAAGTACGTAAGTGCTTTTTGTACGTAAATAACTAAGGCCGTTAAAATCGAAACTTTATAAGTATGTAACTAGAAGCCAGCTGTATTTTTTTTTTTTTATTTAACTGAGATAAGTTAATATAATCAGATTATAATATATGCAACTTTCGGTCGTGGAAGTCTCTTACCTACTCATTATTCATTGCGAATAAAATGCAGAATGCCTTTAACAAAATAGTAACTTTAAATAATCTTGAAATAATCACTAAACAAAAATATATAACTTACTTGTTTTTGAGGGACTATGTAGAACCTCTAGACTGCAGGTTGGTATTTGACTCATAACAATCCTTCGGAATTGACAATGGCCTCCGATTCCCAGAGAAGGTCCTATAAAACTGACCTGAATGGTGCTATATATCACTCATGAAAAACTTGGGACAGGCAAACTACCTGTCTATTATACCTTTATCCCCAACAGCAGTGCTATAATCTAAGCTATGTATTGAAAGAGGGAGACCAGCATCACTTAGTTGCCAAGATTATGTTAGTTACTAAGGCTAATATTGTTAAAATTAGAAGTCGTTTTTAAATTAAGTTTAAAGGATGACTAAATGTCTTACGTTAATATCAGGAATAAAAGAGAGCTCAAGACACCTCCATGAGAAACATTAGCTGTTATTTCGTATTCCGATATAAGTTTCTTATTTATAACTTGAATTAATTTCAATATTTAAGGTATGGTATGGTGCTATAACAGACCGTTTTTGAAAGTGGTTGCTTTTGTATGTATTATTTTGTCTGATTGATACTTATATACCATAATGTGCATAACATTTAAAATTAATTATGATACTTTTAATAATTTTACAGTTACTAAAAAAAATAATTTATATTTTCGTTAGAATATGAACAGGTTTTACTATTTTAGTATTTGACCGACAATTCTGAAATATTACAACCCTGTTACAGTAAATTAAGTTTGATTTTTTTAAAGCTATTTATTGTAATTTACAACTGTATAGAATAGAATATAAAATATACCCAGTAAATGTGATGATAATGCTAAAAATTACATGTCTATTGTTTGTAAAGATTGTTTATTTCGTTTAACGTCTCTTTATGCTGCTATGGCTAATTGGTCGATGCTACGGTGGGAGTCCTAAATTTTGCCTATCCAGGTATAATTAGGATAGGGATCTTTAACGAGTACCTGACATCGCACAGGCTCGGGACCCCCTTTTACGTCCCTTCCGAAGGACGGCATAGCAAAGGATTTTTTACTCCCTTTAAAAAATCCTAAGGTCATCTGCCGGGCTGCGAACCCGCGATCTTGGGTTTAGTAGGTTGCTATGCTAACCACCACACCACAGGTGACCCCTTGTTTGTAAAGAAACTACCCATTGGTTGCAATTATAAAGTTCTATAAAATAAAAGCTCTATATTAGAAGGTCTCGAGGCTATCTTCTTTTCAGGCGCAACAGAGGGTTGTCTAGAATAGAATGTGAAACAAGTTCTGATACTAATGTTTATGAATGGTTGTGAAGTATGGTATGAAAGGATAGGTATCTGGTTTGGGCTAAATCTATAACATATGGTACATTAAGATCTTTATAGATAAGTTTTTTTGTAACAAAGTAAGGAGCATTGAAGATTTTTCGAAGGGTTTTGGATTTTAAGGATTGGATACGAGACGAGTTGGATGGTTTAGTGCAAATAGGTTTAATTGCTGGCATGTAAATGAGTCTCTTATAATATCGAAAGGTTTGAACGTTTGTCCAGAAAATGTTGAAGTAGTCGAAAACGAAGAGCCGTTTCTTCTTCTTCGTCGTTTAAGTCCGGTTTGAATAATTTAAATATTAATTTCGAATTGAATACACACTTTCACTTTCCTTTACCAAAATTAAATGTAAATAACAATTTCATTTAATAAAATTAATAAACCAAATATTACTAATATGATGGACATTGAGTAAGGAAAAAAAGAAAGAACTGATTTGACCTTTTACCGTACGTTCGGGAGTATAGCAATAAAGTTTTAATTTATGTATTTATTATAAGTAGATATTTATATTTATTCTGCAGTTACTTTATTGTTAATTATTTAAAACTACATTTTCTGATTAATTGACGTTTCAAATACATTATCCCGAATCAAATCGATGAGGAATGATTAGTGAACATGATGACAGCTGCATTAATCTCCAACTACGTTAAGGTACTTTAATATCATACTTTCCACCATCAGTCAGTACGGCTGTCAATAATCCCCTGTGAACGATGATGCAGGCAGGCATTCCAATCTTATCAGTATTTGAATTCCAAAAAATCTCAATAGTTCGCTATTGCTGTTTATGAGAACCGTTGCACATTATAGGATTTACAATAAAGTAACATTGAAAAACAGAAGAGATTTTTTTTTTTTTTTAATTTGAATATAAACCGATAAACCGTAATGGAAAAGATACAATTACTTGGTTTAACGCTTATAAGACACAGACAAGTTTTTTAATAGCAAAACTGATGACGATGTTAAATTGAATCCAAGGTGATTTCGCAGTGTTCACTTTCCTAGTACAAATTTATCTAGCCAACATCATTTCACCTAAAGCAATGTTATTCAATATTTTAATTCATTTTAATTTGAAATTAGGATTAACACTTAATTTTTATTATGACGGTCGCAAATATGTTTGCTATATTTTTAAATGGTTTTGTAGATTTTTATTAAAGTTGTATATTTTCAAAAATAATTAAAAAATATATATATTATATTTTAGATTAATTTAATAATTTAAAAATAAATTATAAAAAAAAAAAAAGAAGGCATTTTCTACTATTAAAAATTACCATAAGGTTGAAATATCTTATAAAAAAAAAATTGACGTCTACCCTGTATTATATAAATGAGATGGCTAGGGGAGGGGGTTGCTGTAATTATTAAAATAAAAATATTATTTCATTGGGCCAACGTTTTGTCTAACGTTGCACGCCTTCATCAGGGCTCCGATAAATAATAAAACAGAGGAAATAAAAAAGAAAATTTAGAGATTATAGCAGTGTGATTAAAGGATAAATGGATAACAATATGATTAAAATTTTAATAATTTATAAAATAAATTACTTTGTAATAAATCAATAAATATATCTTAGTTTTAAAGTTTTTGGCACCAATGAAGGCCAAAACGTCGGTAGAAAACTTGATTTCGTTTTACTGTGTTTTTTTAACGAGCGTATCCACCAATCAATTTTTCTTTCTAAGAGAAATAAATGTAAAATGAAATATTAAGAAGAAAAAACGTTTAAAGATTATTATTTTTTTTATAATGAAACATTGTTGTGTTATATTTGTTATGTTTTGCATCAGTGATATTCTGCCATATCAAAAACAATGGAAAGCTACATAGTTCATTTTTTAAATAAGTTTAATTAGAGCCAACAAATTAAATAATAACAAATTTTTAGTTAAATTTTTAATTTTAATCATCATTAAAATTTTTAATAATTTGAATTCGAAATTATAAATGTTTTTTTACACATTCGAGTAGTACCAATTTTTAAATATATATATATATATATATATATATATATATATATATATATATATATATATATATATACATATATAAATACTGTTTAATTGAATAAATATCACAAGCTGACTCAATCAAGGGCTATCAATAATCTGGATGACAATCATTTCATTCGTACAATATGTAAAGTGAAAGTAGAAAAGTAGACCAAAGATATAAAATAAACAATATCTAACCATTCAAAATATAAAACGAAAATATAATAAATCATAATATAAAATGAATGGTAAACTAAAATAAATAAAATTAAATTAAATACAATCATATTTAATTTATTTAAAAGCTTCCCGAGAAAATTCAGAACCAAGCTTGTCCCTCAAGTATGGGAAGAAAGCCAGTCTCACAGAGATCCAAGCGCTGCTCTCTCTTGCAGAAACAGTATGTATTAAATAAAAAAAATTAAAGTTAGATGAAGTATAATTTATCACCTGCCTTCACTTTAAATACCTTACCTGTCATAAATCCGAAATATAATTTATAATTAACATCTTCTTCTCCCTTATCACTACAGCTCTGTGTGGGCCTTGGTTTGACGGACGATAAACGTTCACTTAAATTCGGTTTTCATAGCAATATGTTTTTTGTTTTGGTGTTAGACCAACACCCAACCCCACCTGGAGGACCAGGTCATTTGATTTCAGTGTTTTCGTCCCTTAGACAGGTTGCTATCACTACAGCTTCAGGGTTCTATCTATATCTTTTATTCAGAGTTTGCTCACCTAGCCTAGTTGCTCGTAGGTTCTATCCCTATGACAGTGTCACCATGCCCCAGGACTGCTTATTTGGTACTCCCCTCATTCGCAGTAAACCTGTATATATGGTATACAAGCCGTTGCACTATCGCCACTGATGCCCTAGCCCTGTAGCATAGCCAGCAATTTAATGCTATACATAAATATTTTTAATTTATTGAATCCTTTTTATTCTCCAGATGTCTTGGTGTTATAAAATATTATACTATATATAAAGAGTATATTAACGTAATTCACAATGTACCCGTATAATCGCAATATCATATAATTTTTTTATGTGTATATCATACTGCCACTATCACCTACTTTCATTTATGATGGCCTGGTAAATGGTTAGTTTGCTAGAGACCGTCCATAAAAAACATATGAAAGATAATATTTTCAAATAACATTTCCAGTTCTGATATTTGATTCTCCTCTTTTGATTCTGATGGAATATTAGCTGGGTGTAGAAATCATTTTGATTCTGGGCTAATTCAACGGCCATTTCATATCGTATAGTTCGGGGTGTGTTCCAGTTGTCAGGTATATGGAATATATAGGGCCATCGTAAACTAACCCGCTGGACATAATGGCACCCGGCCCACCTGATTTATGTCCCCTCTTCTGATGGATTAACCTCAGGGGCAAGTGCGCTCTGATCGCGAATATCAATAAACGTTGTTGGAGCAATTGCTTCCGCAGCTAAAACCTGACTCGTCAATACAAGTTTACTACTCTGGGACTGTTATTGTTTTCGTTTCCTGTTTAAAATATTCTGTAAACTCCTGATTTTTCGTTTAGTTAAATCGTTTGGAACAGCGTTAATGAACTGTGAAACACGGTCGAAAAAACTTTGAGGAGATTACTTTCGATTTGAGTAAAATCAAAGTGTTTTGGCTAAATTTAATGAAGAATTGTATTATATTATTTTAAGAGCTATTCAACATTTTTTATGGATTTACTTTCGTCCTTTCCCATTCTTGCCTCAACAACATAAAATCTTCGTTTTTTTAAAGTTGCGATTTTTCCCTTTATTGCCACGTATGATATACTGAACTCTCCTAAAAGGCATTCCTTCTATGTTTAGTCCACTTGTTATAGAGCCTGCTTTCTGAAATATTACTTTCTCGCTGTATTTTCTTAATTAGCTGTTCATAGTTCATAGTTTATAGTTCGAAAAATTAATATTTTATTGGTACAATTTTTTCCTTCTAGGAAAATACGATAATGATTATTAATAATAATGATTATTTGGGTTCTGAAAGACATTTTATTGTAAATGATTTCCTGAGAAAACCTATTTTAATTTTGGATTCCGAGAGGTAAATATTAAAAAAATGTAATAAGGAAAAAATGGATAAAAAATTAGAAAAATCAAAATATATATAAAAATATTTCTTTATTTAATATTATACCAGGTATGCAAGTTTAAAATGTCGTTTTAATTCCAATAGAATGCGCTCTTAGCCTATTGAAGGATTTGCTTATCTCTAAACGCTATTTTGTTTGTTAGTCATTTGTTTACAAAAGTCAGTTGTTTTTAAGTCGTTTACGTGGACGTATCATACCTTTCTTTGGTGTTAAAAATGTCTAATTTTATGCCAAATAAAGAGCATTTGCGGCATGTCATGATTTTCTTATTTAATCAAAAGAAAAAGGCATCTGAATGTCATAGAATTCTTGTTGAGACTTATGGCGATGTTGCTCCAACCGTCAGGACATGTGAACGTTGGTTTCAAAGTTTCAAACGTGGTGATTTTGATGTTACTGATCAAAAACGAGAAAATCGACCAAAAAAGTTTGAGGACTTCGAATTGCAATCTTTATTAGATGAAGACAATACCCAAACCCAACAAATGATGGCAGAACAGTTGAATGTCACTAGGCAAGCCATTTCCGATCGCCTGAGAGCTATGGGAAAGATTCAAAAGGTTGGAAAATGGGTTCCACATGAATTGGACGAACGACAGATGGAAAAAAAAACGAAAAACTGTGTGCGAAATGCTGCTTTTACGCCACGAAAGAAAGGGTTTTTTGCATCGAGTTGTAACTGGCGATGAAAAATGGATTTATTTTCAGAATCCCAAATGAAAAAATCATGGGTAACGCCAGGACAACCATCCACATCGAGTGCAAGACCGGATCGTTTTGGGAAGAAGACAATGCTGTGTGTGTGGTGGGATCAGAAGGGAGTAGTCTACTACGAGCTTCTCAAACCTGGCGAAACAGTCAATACCGAGCGCTACCGACAACAAATGATCAATTTGAGTCACGCATTGATCGAAAAACGCCCAGAATGGGCTCACAGGCACGCCAAAGTCATTCTTCAGCATGATAACGCTCCTGCACATTCAGCCAGATTGACTAAGGAAACGATTTCTTCGCTTGGTTGGGAACTCCTACCCCACCCGCCGTATTCACCTGACCTGGCGCCTTCTGATTATCACCTCTTCTCATCGATGGGACACTCATTGGCGGAGCAACACTTCAACAATTTCGAAAACGTACGAAAATGGCTCGATGAATGGATTTCAAATAAAGATGAAGCATTCTTTTGTAATGGTATCCATATATTGCCCGAGAGATGGACAAAATGTGTAGAAAGCGAGGGTCAGTACTTTGAATAAAATATATTATACTTTTTTTTAAATTACTGTGTATATATTTTAAGAAATAAACGACATTTTAAACTTGCATACCTGGTACAGGAGAATTTAGAAGGCTTCACAATGCGGAACTGCGCGAGTTATATCCAGTAAATATTGTTCAAGTAATAGCAGCGCGACGCTTAAAATGGGCATGTAAAGTAGTTGGGTTTAATAATGATCGAATTCTCAATAAAGTAATCAGTGATGAGCCGTCGGGTAAAAGACCCAGACGAAGATGGGAGGAATGCGTCAGCGCCGACCTGGGGAATTTCGGGTTTGGAGGAGTGGATTGGAGGGAACTGTGCGGTCGACGGTTGGTGGTGTCAGCATCGAACCTTCGGGTTCGCTAAGCCTTTATTTATTATTATTATTATTTTTATTTTTTTATTTTTTAAGATTTTCTAGGTTTATTAATTTTTAATTATTTTATTTATAAATTCAAAGAAATGAGTAGAGATACAAGAGGTGATAAATTGCTGATTGTTGCCGACTTAATCGCCACCGGTACTAGGTCGCTCCTTGAAGATGGAAGTTGAAGGGTCAATTTAGAAAGACTTAGGCCTTCATAATTATCGACTTAATGGCATTACTCCTTGACAGTAGGATTAAGAGGAAGCTGTACTTGTAATGGCCTTTTTCTTTACTCTCTTAAAAAGATTAACTTTTATTTATTTTATATTTGAATTTATAAAATTAAACTTTATAGAGTGCAATGACTTCTAAGAAGTTGAATTCTTGACGTTTATTTCTATGACACTGAAAGAGTATTAAAATGTTCCTTTAAATGTAAAGAACGTCAATTTTTGACATCATCCTTCTGAAATCTATAAACAAAATAAATATAAACATGTTTATTTCCATAATAATCTATTTTTACCAGTACGAGATTCGAAATAATTTTAGGAAAACTCATGATGTGAAAATAATTTATCAAAAGCAATTGTTCCTACTTTTGATAAATAATTTCATATTTTCATAAATTTCATAAATATCTGTTTAATATATCATTAACTTTAGTTCCTTTTTTCTGATGTATTTTTAAGTGAAATAAAAACTCTGAAAAAGAAAGAACTATTAGATAAGAATTTTAATTTCGTATTAAAAACCATTTGAGATAGGAAAATGTTTTTGTAAATTTCTTAAGCACATCCATGAAAGGTTTTTCAGATCTGCCAGAATCTGACTATTTTATGATTATTATTATTATTATTATTATTTAATTAATATTGTTGTATTTGGATTGGAAAATTGCTTGGCGTTCATCTTTGAGCAGCTATTTTGGATAAAAACTCACTCGTCAAATTTGAATAATTTCCAACGATAGTTGTACATACAAAAATGAGCTAAACCTGAATTATTTTTGTAATGACCGAGTTTGTTGTATGGATTAATTTTTTTTTTCAATTTTTTTTTTCCTATTTTATAAAATCTTTTATTGAGAAAGTATTACAATCTCCCACAAAGAGAGCAATAAGTATAATGGATGACTTCATGGATCCATTCTCACAATATATACGATGAGAATAAATTAAATGAAAAGGAAAAAAATAAATAAATAAGTTACCTCGTAATATATTATGTACAATAAATATAATATATACAATAAATAAAGTGAAAAAGAATATAAATAAATGAAGAACCTCAAACTATAGAACAAACATAGTGAAAATAAATTAGAAAAAAAAATTAAGAACTCAAAAAAAAAACAATAATAATAGTAATAACAAAAAATAGAATTAAATTAAAAGTTAAAATATACAACCATACTTATTTACTATATACAAACATTGTAGGGCCCCCTCAACCAGACTTATCCCTCCAGTTGTGGAGGCACAAGCCAGATCCAAAGAAATCCCAGAGCTGCTCTCTCTGCTGCGTCGCTGGTGTGAAAAAAAAAAAAAAAAAAGTGGAGGATGAGTGAAATCATTATTGTACAATCACTCAAAGCATAAGAAGAAAAGCTGGCCATTACCAGGTCTCCATGTCGAATTTTATAATAAACCACGAGACCACTGCCTTTTAAACCTGCATGGAGGATTATAGGGGTGAGTGGAACTGCATAAGGGATTGCGCAAATAGATTTGGATGATGAGAATTTTTTTGATGAAATTTTGAAAATTTGATGGTTATGGATTGTTGGACACAATACCATTATGTGAGGTACAAATTCATTATGTATTATAATTAACTAAAAATTATTATTAACTCAAAATTCATATTATATTAATATACATGTGCGTGTGTTTAATTTATATAAAACTTTTATTTGTTCTAAAGAGTTATTAAATAGGCTCAATATTTACTTTAAGAATGTAACTTTATCTATGAAAGAATAGTTTTTAAGAATAAACATTTTAAAAAATAGTTTGAATATCACGCACTCATTTTAAAAACCTTATTTAAGAAGAAAAACTAGTTAAAATGAATAGTTGTGGGTTTTTTTCGAAAAAAGATTTAATTCCAAGAGCATGGCTATTGGATAAGGATATTCACTGTTGCAACATGTTTAGTTTAATCCATAATATCAAAAATAGGATAAAAATGTTTCGTTATTACTTTATGAGAATTTATGAAAATTATATTTATCTCTTGTTATATCTTCCTTGATGTTCTACGTTATGGCTGATATCATTGTTGAAAATCCTATTTGACATATGTGACTCTAGGCAGGTTTATCCTTCACTCCTCTGTCAATATCATTTTAATGATATCGGAAGTGTCTTCAATGTCATTAGGAACCGTCAGATATTAGCCTTGTCAGTATCAATTTCAGCCTGACACATTGTTGTAGAAATTATAATCATAAGTCTGATAGTAAACGTTATGTTTTAAATATACTTACCGATATCTTTATTCAGAAATATTTGATTAAATATGTTTATTTGATTCTGATGTCTAAAATCTATTTCTCATAGGTTTATGTCCACAACTGATGCAATCCAAATATAGCCGCTTATCGCACGGGCAACAAAAAATACTTGCGTCAGAACTGTACTTCACATCCTTTCCAACTGTTACAAACGAAACTAATCAACTTTTGTGGGTATCTGTTGTATACGCACAGTTTGTTTATCTTAACGGTAATGATGAACATTGCAGTTATCAGCGTACAGTTGCAGAGCCCAGATTGACTATTGAATAGATGAAATCATCAAAATATTTTATTGAGTTATATTCATAATTCCAGAGATATTTTACAGACGTTACAAATGATGTTCCTTCCAGTTTGTTTCAGCATTTGGTGTAGTAGTTTGTAGTGTGTTCATTTTTGGTGTGTAGTGCTTAGAATATGTTAGCTTAGTGTCCTAGGGTCAACCCTAGGAAAATCTATTTTTGCCAATGTTTGTCTCTAGTCATATTTGATCGGTAATTAAGGATCATTACTATATAAAGTCAACAGTAATAAAGTAGTTCGCAATCTAGGTTAGACTAAACAGTTGTAGGAGTTCTTCATTGCATATTAAAAGTTTATAATGTTTCTAAACGTTTTATATATTTCAAAATATATTTTGCTTTTATTTGTGAGTTGGTATTTTTTTCTGAAAAAATCAGTTAGTGGCGGTCATATATCCTATTTGTGGTAGTTTATCGCATATATATATATATATATATATATATATATATATATATATATATATATATATATATATATATATATATATATATATATATGCATATACATGCATATATTTCTTGACTGTTACTATTAGATGTTTAACAAGGTTTTCGAAGTTTAGTCAATAAATAAAAACAACTATTTCGGCTACGTTTCGAGACTCTATTATTCTCATAATCATGCCAATGTAACTGGTGTATATACTATTTGTATCTACTACTGAGTATTATGTATGTATTATATTCCTTATGACTTATATTAGTTCTTTTGTATGAAAAATGAAAAAAAAAGTTTAAAATGTCTTTTCAATTGGCGTTTATTATTATAGATAATTTTTTATTATTCAGCATGTAAGTTCAAATACCCCAAGTTATTTTATAAAACCTTCGATTTTTTAGAATGTATATAAAATATTTTGTTATATCGCAACAATTCAGCTGTGGAGGATAGCTGGATTTTTTTGTAAAAAAATTGCTTAAGAGACTCCTATCATCAGGTACTATCTTAATGGACCAGGTTGGAGGTGGACATCCAAGAAGAAGGAGCCGATGAGGGTACTTGAGGTGGGTACTGACCGGGTCATTGGCGTGGGCAGTGCTGCTCCGATGACGATATATTTATTGCCTTCCTCTGCATCTTGATCAGTCTCTCCGGGTCCTCCGTCCAATTGATATCCGCTAAACGATTCCTCTTATCTCTTGTTCTTTAGTTTCTCTTCACCCACACTCAGTGATTTGACCACTCTCTTAAAGCTAAGATACTTTATTCCTTAAGAAATATCAAATGTTTTTGTGAGAATTCTTCTTGTAGCATCTTGACTTTCTTTTACTGAAGCTTATTTTACCAGTTAGATGGACAAAACCATGTCGATTGTATAGTGTTACATTATTCAGCGGAATGGTAATTTTTGGTTTAGTAATAGCGTATGGAGGCAGATATTCATGTAATGGAATTAGCGTCAGTAAATGCATTGAAAAAACAATTGGTTAATGCTAGAAATTTTAATAATATGACCATGACTGACAAAGCTTAACTGCGTTCTAAAGCGGAATTAGAGAAAGAAGAAGACCATAACAACTATGATAAAGAAACTAGCCAATGATAGCATTCTTAAAGCATACATTGAGTATGAGTATTGAGTTTCTTATGGAGAGATAGGTATCTTGTCAAATCAAATCAGGTCAAATAGTAGATACCCCATACAGTTTCTAAAGATATTTCAAACGTGGTGTAATAATAAACATTTAATGGTAGACTTATAGGATTTCTTGAAAATCTATATTTAGGTTTACAGCGGTCTTAGTACAAATGTGTCAACGAGAATTTAATTGAAGACTATTATGATATGACAAGAATGAGAATGGTCTCCTCTTCTATCACTTGTGTAATGTAAGGCCTTGGCCAGGCAGTTTGTTCTTGTTGCACTGGTCTCCATCTGGAAATGACTATTTATTATTTGTTAACTATATATTAAATATTTATTCATTTGCCACTTATATTGGGATTTTTGTTGTTTTTTGGAGTTTAGCGTCGTTATATACTTCAACAAGGACAGGAAGGGCGGATTATCCTACTGATTAATATAATATTCTAGCCAGAATGGAAAGGTCAAGATTCATTTTGTGGGTCCACCAAGAAATAATTCTTAACCCGCCTAGGTTGGTTTCGAACCCACGACTTTTACTGAGTGCAGTGAGAACCTTGCGCCAACTCGCTTGGTCATCGAGTACCTAATGGCATTTTTTTTATTCATAGACCGGTTTCGAACGTTTAACATTCATCAGCAGTTCTAAAAACATGAATACAATTTCAAAACAATTTGCTACATAAATTATGTTTTTTTAATATATTTTGGTGCCCACATTGGAGCACTTAAATCAATCCATATACACTTCAGCCTTTATAAGATTAGTTGTGGTGTTGTGGCCCTCTCCTCATCCGTAATGGTGTATTGTTTTCGGTTGACTGTTTTTAATTTCAGTCTTGTATCTCTAATTCTCTGAATCCTTTTTTCTTTTCTCTCTGCAATTTGTTTCATTGTTATATTAAGCTCTTTCAAATCATTCTGGACCTCAATGAACCAGTTGTTCTTGGTTTTACTTTTCCAAAAGAAATTTAATAATTGTTTCAGTTGTTTGATCTCTGGTAGTCTTGATAGGTGGCCTAAAAAGGCAATTCTTTTTTCCCGCATTGTATCCGTAATTGATTTATTTTCTTGATTTCATATATTTACTATTTCATTTGGTACATAAATTATGCAAGGACTTCTAGATATCAGAACGTTGAGCAGACTATGTGTAAAGAGACATCACGTTATGCTTATTGGTTTTACCTATGACTGGTCGGTGTTATTGTTCCTATTGGAAACGGATTTAAAATGAGACTATTGGAAATATTTATCTGGACGTTTAAACATAATTCTGGATGAGTTTTGAACGATTTTATTATTTCTTATGATTCGTATATATTTAATTTTCTACCTGATGTGTTTGTTTTAATCTTTTGTTGAATTTTAGTGTTATTTTATCTACTTAAATAAAAATAACGAGTTTTTAAAAATATGCTGAATATTCAACTTTCGTAACTAATAAAATAAATAATCTTAAAAAAAAAAACGAAAGAAGTGGCTGATAATTTATCAATTCTAATTATGGGGATTTATTCATTTTTCATTTTATCGAAAAGCCCGGTTCAGCCAAGTCATTCCACTGTATCTGAGGATTCCACAGTGAATTTTTCTGTTAATTAACGATTTCTTATTACTTTCTGCAGAGCAAATTTTCTATTGTAACCCACAATACGTTGGATTCTTGCATTACATTAGAATGGGATACATCCTTCCATGGCCCGACTCCTTATGAAAATTGTTTATTCTAGGGACGTAAACTTTTCTTGAATATGTATTCCAACATTTTTATTTCCTTCTAAACAGTACACGGCTGGGTCCTCCTCAAGGGCCCTATATATAGCCGCTACAGCTCGTTTTGACAGGGCGAGGAGTGTGTACTGAGGGCATAGGCTCCTCCCTATCTACCCACGTTAATGATGGACGATAAACATTTGCGATAACGATTCCGATAGAGCGACTCTTACATAATCCTTTATCAATATTTACGCCTACTCTTCCTGAACATCTGGTCCACTCCTTTCCTTTTCTGTGAATCCAATCCGATGACAACCCCTGCTATTGGCAGCTTTCAGGTCTCCTTCTTGGAAATCTTATCGATTTATTATTCTTCCCTTATTTATTGCCATTTCGAGTTTAGAATTATTGTTATTCCTTCAGAAACTTATTTTTTCTTCCTCAGCCGCTCAAAGTATTTGAAATGTGTTTATTTAAATAGAGGTTTCACGTTCACGTAGAGTTAGTGGTTCAGGCCAAATGTATATGATCATTGTCATATAAATGTTTATGTAATATGTTAATCATATTCTTATTTTATCGACTTCGGATTGAGCATTGCGAATTCACTTCTCAAGTGAATTCTAGATCTCGAAAAAGATACATATGTTAAGTAAAACAATCCTTTATAACACTCCCCAGTTTGAATTAATTATAAAAACCTTTGTATTATTAAAATAAAGTTCATGAAGACAAAGCAGAAAAAAAAGTAAATGACAGAAAAAAAAAAAAAAAATTCTTGTACCTATACTATTACATAAAAGGACAAGCCATTTTTCGTTTCTGATCACTAACCGCGAAAACTACTCAACTAATCTGTACCAAATTTTAACCAAATCATAATGATAAATGTATAGTTGTCTGGATGATGAATGGAGAAGAAGAGTCATCGCCCTTCTTCTCACAAGTGTGATTCGGTGACCCTGAAGAAGACCTGCAACGCAGGTCGAAACGTTGGCACGTATTAAAGAATTCCTTCTTTAACGTGGTGTTACTTTGACTGCATCCCTGACTATCTCCTTCTCCATTAACCAAATCATCATCATAGCTTAAGGACTGTTTAGCAATAATAAAATTTTAAGATTTTAAATTATATTGCCATAAAAAAGCGATAAATATGTGGTGTGCAGTGAAGTTTGATAATCGACCGATAGGTGGCGAGCACCAATCGAGAGAGGTTACAAAGGTTTGGTGTTATACAGTTATAAATTAATGATAAAATTTACTTATTTTCAATTTAATTGTTTTTTAAAAAGCTTTAAATATGTGGAGTGGCATGTGGATCCCGATGCAGTTTAAAAATCGACCGACAGTAACACATAGTAACAGATACCAACAGAGTTATGGTAAAACTATTGAACCCGATTGTACCAAATTTTAACTACAAACACTACAGTTTTAGGAAGGTTTACAATAATAAATTTTATTATAATAATAATTTAAATGTATAGTCTTGAGTGCCAGAAACAAGATTTGCCAAACTGTCATATACTTTTATGGTTAAAAATTAAGATCCATCTAGATGGATCGATAAAATTATAATACCTACCAAATCTAAATGTGGATCCATTGCTTTTCGATATTGTTTGTAAATATATGAATCAACTTTATTTGTAAGAACTTATAATGCAGTTCAATATTCGCAAGATTGTTAGCAGTCTCTGTCCATGTGGATTACCAACTCAACCATAAAAATTAAAAATTGGGTGTCTAATTATGCTTGCTTTTACCTTATCTTCAAACACCTATTAAAAATCACTTGAGGTACGCATGATGATATAGAAGGATCAATACAATTAGGATTGATTAATTAATCATGCGTACCTCAAGTGATTCTGAAGCCAGCCAGGCTACTACGTATAATCGATCAAAACTCAGCACATCAAGATTCAACACATTATCCGAAAAAGTTGTTGCAGAACTGAAGACTGCAAGCCGGAAGGATGCAGCTTATTGGTTTTCCAAACTTAGACTTAAATACGCCATCGCTAACAAAAATATTTGGTTCTCAATAGAAGTGGCATTGAATTCATCAATCCTAACCTATTAAAAAAATTTAAAAATTACAGATATGCGTGAAAATATTATTGAAGTAATAATAATAATGCTCAATGTCATACTTCAATACAAGATTTTTATCGATAAACAAATGAAAATAAATTATTAGCTAAAATAATCTAAGTTCTTTACTTATGAGAGAGGGCGAAGCCGCGACGGGGGATAAAATATAAATAAGCTAAAGTAAGAATAACATGGAACATGACCTCCTTGGCCGTCGATGCTCATATGTTATCCATATTTTTAAAATATCTCTTATTTACTTTGATACTATTATTATATAATATTCTTCTTTTGATTTCTGATAAGTAAACTATTGGCAAAGTTTTGATTCAAGCAACATCCACAGATCTACAGCTTGTCAAAAAAGCACTTTAAAAAAAGGTGCCTCAAACGTTAATTTTTTAATTTGAACCAATATAGCTCCTAAACGACAGGTCATAGTGACAAATATATTATAAAAGATAGTTTTATTAAATTTCTGATAAAGAAACTGTCGTCAAGTTTTTAATTTGAGCAACACCAACAGAGCTAGAGGGTGTCAAAGTATGCGTAACGCTTTTGCTTTTTCCAAAAACGTATCACTTTTGATCAACTAGACCTCGGGTAAAACATGTTCAACGTTAAAATAAGACTATATTAATTAATCTAAAGCGTTTGTCTAAGAAATAATATTTAAAAAAATTAAATTAATGGTCATTAGTTTTAATTAGCTGTTTATGATCTACGTATGCAACAAGTAAGAAGGTTGTTCCTGCAAAATGAATGATATATATTTCTAGGCTAACAAACTTCCTTATGTTAATAACTGCGAAGCCAAAACAAATAAACAAATCCCTCAAGTCAATCTTCTTTTTTATGAAGGAATTTGTCAGGTTACTACTCGACGACTAGGCAAGCATCTGGAGCATGTTGTGACTAGGAGAAGAAAAAAATAATGCCCGGAACGAAAAAATATTAGATGAAAAAAGTATGTCCTGGCTAGAAGCGACCATAATAACCCTGAAAGTGGGACCATGTGACTCTTGTCAAAGCAGATCTCGCTGAAGGATATGTCCGTGATGAGAGGTGCCAGTCTCTTCATTAATGTTCTTCTATTTTGAGGAGACCTACTGGATTCAGTCGGATTATTTCGGTTGTTTCAAATAAATGATAAAGGTTCTTATCAATGAGAAATAATTACAGAAACGCCAACCATGGGTAGTCCACTAGTTGAAATTAAGTTTTATGATTGCTGCTCAGATTTTTATTTCCTTTTTTATATTTTCCCACACTCCCTTATTTATTTGGATTATGCAATTACAGGATGAACTTAATGTGATTCATTGTTCCTTTGTTATGAGCAAAAATAATATAGAGGGACATTATTCAAAGCATATAAATAATTCATAAAAATAAAAATATTATAACTTTTGAAGAATATATTAAAAATATAAACAGTCAAACATGATCAAAACTTTATTATATCTCTTGATGATTGTAAGCGTTACTTTTTGATATACGATTTGTCCCTCTTCTCAGATCTAGGAAGGACAATGATCCCTTGTTTAAATTAATTGATATTCAAAGTAAGTGGAGGTATGAAGCTGCAATAAGTCCTCAGTGAACCTGAACGTTCCTGAAAGCAGTATTTTTTTTAACTTAAAAGATTTTCTCTAAAAATTGAAATTTTCAATAAATTTAATATAAAACTGAATATTTTATGATATTTGACATTATTATCCAAACATTGAGAGGCGTGGTAGTGGGTAAGGCAATTCACTACCAAGCTCCTGGGTACGGGTCGAGACTGAAAGGTAGAAAAAATATTCTCTATTGATTCGGCTGTGGTTCGATTTCGAGGTCGCGAAATCCTCCTGGGGTCCACCCAGACTCAATAATGTGGGAACCCTTTATTGGGGAAAATACCCGGCGGTTGAGGGTGATTTCGGCCGAATCTCCTCCTTTCACAACCTTTGACCCAGTAACAGCAGATCCGTTCGTAAGTACTGAACTCAATATTATTTAAAAGAAATGTAATTCAATTTTTTTCTTTTTCCAATTAATTAAAATTATTTTTACCCTTTCCTTTTTGCTAAAAAATAAAATAGAATAATTCAGGTTTAATGTTAAAATGTAATAAACCTTTTGATAATATATTACTCCGATTTTTTTTGTTAAATAACATATATAACTGAAAAAAACAAAAAGCATATCTACTGATAATGATAATTTCTTTAAGATTTATTAACTAAATTAATTTAACATTATTTAATTTGTGATGTTTTATGTCTAGTAGATTCTATGCCATCTTATGGTGTACGCATGGTTTATTATTGACGTCTTTCATGATGTATTATGTATTATAAGAACTAAAGTAAGCATTTCATAAATATGAGTATATAGAAGAAGAGGAAGGGAAGAAATTTTATTCTGAGACTTGTTGTGTCTTAATAATATCATATGAGTACAATACATAGGACAATCGTATATGATAGTTGATCAATAATTACATTATGAGTTACAAAATAATTTATAAATCTTTTAATATGATTCAACTAACGTATTATTATAGAATATGAAAAATAAATATTTATTTTTACAGTTGATCGGAGCATTAAAAATTCAAGAGATAAAAAAAAAGATGATGTTTGAGGGAAGTTAGAGAGGAGCAAATTTGAATTGAGATGGGCAATGAATCCCATAGGAGGAGCCACGGATGGTAAACGATTTTTCAAAGGATGCAGTACAATGCGCAGGGATGTACAGCTTGTTGGGTTTGGTTTTAGAATTAAAAAGGTGGATGGAGTAGAGCAATGTAAGTAGGTGATTTATATAGGTGGGTTTTTTATTTTTGAAGGATTAAAACATGAGTGCATGTAGGAAGTATTTTCGTCAGTAATTGGGGCAAAGTCACCCAAATTCAGAATACACCTGTTATATTAGATGTGAGAACGTCTGGGGATCACGAAAATAAATCTGATAAAACAGTTCATTAGTGTTTTACATCTCATTTCAAGCTCACTAGACAGTCCTCCATATAATATGCATCCGTAGTCAAAGTAGGGAAAAACGAGACATTATACAAAAGTTGTCAAGAATTTATCTGGTAAGTAAAATTTGAAATAGTTTTCTAAGTGAATTTGTGAGATGTTTCTTAGCCTCTAATTATGTGCGACAATTATTCAAAACCATGATATTTAATAGATAAATGGTTTTAGACAGTAACAAGTCAAAAATCATCTCAACGTTTCATACAGTTTTTTAAAAGCATTATTTCCTTTGCTTAGTATCGATTTTTTGTTAAATTCCTTTACAATTCTATGATAAGTTGAATAATTCTCTGTACTGTTGGAATTCACATTTATTTTTGCAACATGATTCTGCTTTATCTTTTAATGGTTCATTATCTGTCCATTCAACGAATTTTATGGTATTTTAATTACTCTTATGAGTAATGACCCATTAAAAGATATTTATAATTATAGAATTAACACTGATTTATCATTTAGCTGGTTCACAAGGTCAGTGCGATTATAGTCCCTCCTGTGTCGATCATCAAAATGTTTTTTATAGAGAAGTTGAAACATTCTAAAATTATTTTAATATTAATTAACAGAATTTTTTTAAAATTTTCTGTTGACATTCCACTAATTCCGATTGAACAGATCCGCTACCTAGGACTCCACTTGGACAAACGTCTAACTTGGAATCCAAATACAACACTAAAACGACAAGAAACTGTCCGTCGTTACAGATTAATTCAACATTTATTAGACAAACGTTCAAAGCTCCCAATTAATTACAAAAGACTAATATCCATGACTTTCATTAGACCTATCTGGACGTACGGAATTGAGCTTTGGGGCTCTTCTAAACCATCCAATTCATCTCGTATCCAATCCTTACAATCCAAAATCCTTTAAAATATCCTCAATGCTTCTTACTTTGTCGCCAATAAACTTATTCATAAAGATCTTAATATTCCATATGTTGCAGATTTAGCCCAAACCAGATGCCTATCCTTTCATAGTAAGCTCCATAGCCATTCAAATTCCCTAATTTCTCAACTTGCTTCTCACACCATTCCCGATAATCCTCAGAGGCGTCTGAAAAGAAGATGGCCAATAGACCTTCAAGTGTAGAATTTTATTAAAGTGCTACTGATGAGAAGTTGTCTTCAAGTTTTGTCACGTTATTGTAATAGTTAACAGCACATTTACTTGATGTATATATTTTGTACAGTTGTAAATTTCAATAAATTTTTAAATTTAATTGATTTATTTTATAAATTTTTAAATATCTTTGATATTGATATGGATTAATTAATAAAGACAGAAAGTTAAAATGAATCAACCTTTTCTGAGGTTATCGAGTAATTTATGAACTATGAAAACCATTCTATTCACATTATCACGGACTCAGGAATATTTAAACTTTTATCTGATGAATACATTTCAAAGTTCCGTTTATCCGTCAAGAGCTTGTTTTAACCGGTTTTAGCGAAACAAGTTTTTAATATTTCTGTAAGACAGTAACTTACACGCTTTAATGGCATATGTATGGAAGAAAATATATTTGTTTAGCGAAAAATAAAGTCATTTTATTCTATCAATACTTTTAGTAGCTAAAAACATTCGTACTACATCAATATTAGCTTATTTAACATAACATACAGTTTTCTAATTTTGGCCATCAAAATTTATAAACTCATTAACCAATATTAATAAATATTTAAGTTTAAAAAAAAAAAAAAAAAAATGTTAAATGCCATTTTAGTAATTTTTTTTTCTTTTTACATAAGTTGAAAAAGTGGTTGTTTTAGCTGTAATTTTAAACAATTCACTTATTAAGGTATTACTTGTTAGGAAACGTTTTCAATAATAGAGTTTTTAAGATTTAACAGGAGATATAAGATCAGTTAAATTTTTAAAAAAGGAATAACATATTTTGAAAATATATCTCTCTTTTAGGAAAAACATCGTAAAAAATGTCTGTTTATTAATTTTTGCTTGATACTTGTCCAGCTCACACATATTATAGTATTTACCTGATTTCTAGGACGAATTGAACCAGCTCTGAGAGCGTTAGTTAACTTACACCTGGAGTAGTTGAAAAATCTAACCTCTAATTGAAAAACCTTTACGGAATTTAAAAATTTATTCTAAGAAAATATCCTATTTTATAATTGTGTTTTTCCCATAGCTCCTGTTTTTTTCTTTCTTTTAATAGCCTTATAAAGTTACCTCTTACTGTTTTCTAGCATTTTATGGAGTTATAGATGATTTATCATATTTTTGTTATTAATTAATATAGTTAAATTATTATTTAGGTGATGGGGCTCACCGTTTATTTATGTATATATTATTTATACTTCCAAATTTAAAATAATTTTTGCTATTAATTTGGTTCTCCTGGGGTTGAAATTTTGTATAGAGAGGATTTGAATTATTTTTAAAGGTATCGAAAAACTTTTCTTTTCTATCGGCCAAAAACTCCTTAATTTTTTTAACTTTTGATTCCTCAGAATTATTTTGAACTAACGAATAACCACTTATGGCAAGATTGTAGTGTTTTAATCTCGTGTCTGTGATGACAGCTATAATAATTTTCTGATTTTATTTCATTTTTCTATTGTTACTAAAATCATTATATTTTTGCTTGAATTTAACATTTACCATTTTTCCAAGATAAAAGCAAATGCGATTGCAATATGAAAAAAAAGTGTCAGCTAACTATGGTATATCAGTAGTCATCTAGGCGGATTGTGAGGGTTAGTTGTAAACAAGCTATGTTACATTAGAAATGTTATTAGTTGTTAATATGTTATTCATATTATATATTTCATATTATGTACTTGAATTATATATTTTTTTCTTTTAAATGGAATAAATAAAATTCAAAAATACTTTTATTTGACATTTTTAGGAATTGAAAAGTGGAAATGTTTTTAACTTCGATTTTCATTTAACTAGTCAGAATACAATTTTTTCCAACGACTTATTGATAATCTAAGTCTAATGTACACTGATCTGAAAAATAATAAATAATTATTTCAGCCCTATACTTTTAGTGGCGACTATCAGGAATCATATTTGACTATCGATCTATCAACCATGGAAGATTATCATTGTTGACTTCGATGACGCCTTCCTCAGTTAATATTGGAAAATTAGCAGACCTAATAGCATCCAACGCCATTAGATCATAGCTATCTTACTTATGAAATTGCCATGGCGATTAATCTAGCATTAACAATAGCACAAGCCTGCCATTGTATGGTAAACGCTCCAATGAGCTTATAAATAGGCCATGATATCCGATTAGCAAGGCCGTCCCGGGGATAATAGCATCTAAACACTCCATAATTGAAAAAATGGTAATTTTTAGAGTAGGCAGCTGTAATTTGTAAAAAAACAGCAAACAACGTGTGGGTTCGGAATGGCGAAGCACCTCACCTGCTCATTGCAAATAAAAAAACAGTTTTAATGCTTTAAAACTGTTAGTATAGTAATTTTTTTTCTTAAATTATCTAATCTTTAAAATTTTTATCAACGATCTAGGATAATTGCCATATACTACAACGCCATTAAAAATTCATTTTTAACATTCAAGATTTTTCGAACGGGTTATTACATAACCTAGGTAACACCAGTTGATGAGAAAGAGACCGAATATGTCTGTTTGTCTTTTTTGACTAGTCAATACAAGATTCAGTTATAATTACACTCGTTTCGATCTGTCTAAAAAAAGGATATATATATATATATATATATATATATATATATATATATATATATATGTAATTTTTCTTGATATAATTCAATATTATTAAATATATATTATTGTATTTTTGAAGAGAAAAGATTTGACCCAGTCGGGATTCGAACCCGAGTTTCCACCTCTCTAGCGTGGCGCCTTATCCAACTAGGATTTATGGATTTATGGATCACTGAAGAGGGAAGATTTGCCTGGTTCGGATACGACCCCGGTGGCCTAGTTGGATAAGGCGCCACGCTAGAGAGGTGGAAACTCGGGTTCGAATCCTGACTGGGTCAAATCTTTTCTCTTCAAAAATAAAATAATATATTTAATAATATTGAATTATATCAAGAAAAATTACATATATATATAACGGTGACGGATTGTCAATAGATCCAGGTTAAATGTAATGTTCTATATGAACATTCATCCCCGGAATCACATCGCGATTTGCGAGTGCCCGGGGGTTATGGATCACTGAAGAGGGAAGATTTGCCTGGTTCGGATACGACCCCGGTGGCCTAGTTGGATAAGGTGCCACGCTAGAGAGGTGGGTTCGAATCCCGACTGGGTCAAATCTTTTCTCTTCAAAAAAAAATAAAATATATATATATATATATATATATATATATATATAGTATTGTAAAATTGTTGACTATAGATGAATAATTTTATTGATTGAAAAAAAGGAATGTTCCAGCAAACTAGGATCAATTTTCCTCAAAAGATCTGCAAGGCAGGTCGAAACGTCAGAACTCCGTGAATAAATTTTTTTAAAACTTGAATGTGTAGTTTATTAAACCTGACTGCATCCTTCACTATCTTTTCCAATCCTATCATATATATCATACAGTGAACCATACCATTTTCTTAGAATATTATTATTCTTTAAATATATTTTTTTTAATCCTTACAAAGCTAGCCTAGCCATCAATTGCTTTAACCGAAACGTTGGCATGGAATTTATTGTTACTATCATTGAACCATTATATTTTTTTTTTAAATATATTTTATTTGACTTTTATTATTATGTGGCAGTAATAATAAACCCTTTTAAATATTATTATTATATTCACTATGAAAATAAAGCAAAACCAACAGAATAATTGTTGAAGGTAACGGCTCTGCATTACAGAACCATACAATTTTAATTGTCAGTTGAAGAAAGTGGATGCCTTAATCAATGTAAGTGAAAACAAAGTTTTGTTCTTAAACTTTGTTTTTTCATATACTTTTGATGTTGATTCTAAATTGTTAAAATATATTCTAAATATGGATTCAGAAATCCGCCCTCAGGAGCAATTTTTTTACACTTGTATTTTACATTGTTCTTTGCTTTGTTAATGCTTAATTTGAAATGACCCCCTCTTTTAGGAATTGATGATTTAATTCATTGCTATGCTTAACTTCTTTGTTTAATCGAATGTATTTATTTTCAAATAATAAATAGTATTGCTCCATGAATATTCTTTACCATAAATAAATAATATTCTTCGAATATAACGTTTATCTATTAACATACCTTAATAATTTTTAGGAGTACGCATGAAAGTAAAACTATAAAATAGTTGCTGCTATGACCTGACAGGTGGTAGTGACCTTGCCAATGCAGCATCAGCAACATAACTCCGCCTCGCAGCCTCGCTCGGTTGCTAACGAAGAAATAAAAAAACAGTGTTCGTGATAGCTTTACTGCCTCAACTCTGCTTTTCTACTTCAAACAAATAACGCTCTATTTTTACAGCTTTCTCGTTTTTATGCCGAAGATGCAAAGCCAATAAAGCTACTTTTTATTTTAGTCTATCTTGCCGTTTAATATAAATGCTGATCCTAAGAACACTTGCTGAGTAGAGTTTTTTTTATGAGATAGTTTCAATTGGATATGTAATAAATAAAGAGCTGTCGTTGAAGAATGAGTGAGAATAGCACGCAGGGGATCCAAAAGTCAGATATTATTGGCCCATGAAAGCTGATTTTTTTATTTTTTTTTACTCAGGAATGAGAATTCATAGATTTAGCTCCGAGTAATATGAACTCATTTATTCATTTCTGGTGGTCCATTTAAATGAAAATAACCATAAATTCAATAAAGACTCGTGAGGAAAACAAATATATCATGCAGAAAATTTAATATTTATGGATCATTAGAAATAATAAAACCGTTCAAAACCAGAATTTTATTTAAATACCCAGATAAATATTTCCTAAGGTCCCGTTTTATTTATTTTTCCCAGTAGGAACGGAAAAAACTAACTAGTCTTAGGGAAAACCAATGAAGTACAAACCACCCCTAGCTTACTAGGGTACTCTTTCTGTCTGCTCTAGTTCCTAATTTCCTTCAGAAGCCCTTTTTATTTTGCATCCTTAGGTGTGAAATAAACGTGCTTGTTATCTCGTCTTACATAAAAAACAAAAAAATAAATAATATTATATGAAATGAAATGAAAAAATAATCTTTATTCTGGGACGTATTGTCCCCTAAGAAAAACAAAATTGCATCAAAAGGTAGTAAAATGGTCTGACTTGCATAATTTCATACAAAGGTATTTATATATGAAGAACACGAGACATGTAAATAAAGTTAATTGTAAATAATTGTTTAATGAACTTCAGTAAATATAATAACATAATAAGGAGAAATGAAATAAACTAAAAAAATAACCATGAGAAAATAAGAAAAGATATATACAGAAAATAAATTGTATCTATATGTACATTGAAAGAACAATATATTTACAGATACCACGATATATATTTATATATACTGCAAATATTCAGTTATATAACCGTACACACAACCATAGAGATATGAATTGTCAAGTTAATAGATAGTACTTGAAGTGAATGTTACTTTGTATAGGAAAAATGACAATTAAAGTAAAAACAAATTTGAATTTTTATAAAAAGAAATGATTATGTACCATTGTGAAGCAAATAAAGGATTATTATTATTATATTAAAGAAAATTGATCAACTAATTCACCGGTATCAGATTTATTCAATTTGGCCAAATAAAATGTTAATTATTATTCATATGGACAGGCGCCTGACTGGGATGAGAGGAGATATTCGAAAACGAGTGTTTTAAATGAGCTTAAGGAAGGAACACGTCCTATTGATCGGGCTAAGAATGAATGCTGGTATAAGGTTGTTTGATGGAAAGGCAAGTATAGGTCAAAGGAACGTGATCTTGTAAATTGGGAGTAGACGGAAGACTTAAATTTCAAAAGATTTTAAATGTAGGATGGGGGATGGTGATGAATGACATAATAAAGGAATGAACCCAGGGAATATAGTTTGCGGGTGGATGAGTAGAGCCACTTCAAGGTAGTGTACAGGTATGAAACATGGGAACGCCTCGGGGTTCCGAAAGCAAATTGAACGAAGCAATTCATAATTCGCTTTCACGACTCTCGGAGACCAATAGAGAGATCCTCACACTCCACGCAGCCATAATCAAAGTGAGGAAAGATGACCCAGGAAACTAGGAGTTTGCAAGTGGATTGTGGAGGAACGATTAAATAGTTTCAGGGTTCCTATTGAATTTCTGGATATTTGGGCAATTTGATACTTCCAGGTTTGGTCGAAGATGATTCCTAAATTTTTGGTGGAGGAGCTGAAGGTATTAGGTTGATTATTTAGGGTTAGAGTGGGAAAATAGGTATTGGATTTGAGAAGGTGACTTGAGCCGATTACAATCGCCTGGGTTTCATTTGGATTTAATTTTAAGTTATTCAAACTGGCCCAAGCGCAGATTCTGCGAATGTCTTTCTGAATCATAGAGAAAGAATCAAGTATTTCGGCAGGGGAAAAGGATAAATATATTTGGCAGACATCTGCATAAAGGTGGTGGGAACAGAGTAGCATTGGCTGAGGCAGATCGTTGATGTAGGGATTAAGGAGGAGAGGTGATATAATCTATATAATCTATGAAGCAAAGTATAGATGTTTCGAATTTTTTCAAAATGTTTTTAGAACTGATGATGAACAGATTCACAATATTTTTATTTCCAGATAAAAAAGAATAAATAATTAATATTATTAAAAATAAGTAATACATTTATTATGATATTGATTTATAACAAAGTATATTACAGAATAAAATCCAGGAGTCAAAATAATAAATCCTTTTTTTTTGTTGTTTGCATTACATAAAGAATCACCTTCCTGTTTACCTTCAAGTAGTGCGTCATCCCGATTTTCCTTTCCATGGTGTAGACCAGATAGTAATACTTTGGAGATCATGGCTTATTTATATATAATTAAGGGTTGAAGACAAATATTAGAATTATGCAATAAAAACCAATTAGTTTCAGAACATCGAAAAGACGTTATTAGGGCATTGGCTGCGTTGAAAAGAAAACTTATAGAGGCAAACCTGGCTACTTAGGCTTTTAGCAGTGAACGAGAGAATTTATGTGGCAGAGAAACTTAAGGCCTTTTTGTAACCGGGGAGGAACTGTATCAGACCATTACTCGGGGTATCGCTGCTTTCATTAGATTAATTACTGACGAGGGTAGGTTCTGCCTACACGTGTAGGAAGGGGTGCCTTCGTAGCGTCCCGTCGCTAAAATTTAATTTTACTTCCAAGCTTGTATTTTTTCCTGTTTAATTTTTTTTTTTTTAGATTTTTATTAAAATTTACAATAGTGCACACTAAAATAAAAATAAATCTAGTAAAGGTGAAAATCTCATACGACAAGTCAATTACTTGTAAAGTAACTATCCATTTGTAGCACTTTTATAAAAATTCTATATTAGAAGGTCTCGGGCCATTTTTTTTTCCGACGCCCCAGAGTGTTGTCTAATATGGAATGGGTTATGATATTCGTGGATTTTGAATGGTTATGGAGTTTATTAATATTTAAGGATAGGAAACTAATTTGGGCTGAATCAGTAACGTATGATACATTAAGATATTTATGTATAAGTTTGTGACACAGTAAGGAGGATTGGGATTTTTCGAAGGATTTGGATTTAAGGTTTGGTTACGAGACGAAATGGATGGTTTGGTGGAGCCGAAAAGCTTAATTCTCTATGTACAAATTGGTCTAAATACTGACATGTAAATAAGTCTCTTGTAATTGAAGGTTTGAATGTTTGTCTAGTAATTGTTGAAGAAGTCGAAAACGACCGGCTATTTCTTTTCGTTTTAGTCTAATATGTCTTTTTTAAATGTATGATGTTTTTGTTTTATTTTACCTATTTAATTAAAATTATTCATTTTGGAATATTCTTTTTATTGTGGACTGTGATTCCGTATAATTAAATGTAATATCCTTTATCTTATTGGCTCTCACCAACCTACATTATATTCTCATCCAGTTATCAAACACACCTCTTCAATTAAATATCATAGGGTTTTTTTTAGTGTAATGCAGTAAATAATTCCTTGCTTTTTCACCTTTGAGGGATTTTTTCTTGATGGATGGGATGGAACGGAAAATATTTTTTCTTTGGAAATTATTTAGAAATTACCTGTTGGAATTATTGCTGTGTTTTCTGATGTATCAAAAATTTATAAGGAAGATATCAGGTCTGTTATATCGCATAGTATTTTCCATAATAACAGATTCGTTTTAATGCAGTGTGTCACATCAGTGGTGTGCCAGACAGTTTGGAGATCGATTTGGGTTATACTTACTGTATCGTAATATTTATTCCTAATATATTAACTTTCAGTTTAGGGCGTGATGAAAACATTCCTCATCAGGCCTTAACTGATCAGTATGTGTTGTCACATTTTATGCCTTTGAAGAGTACTGAACTAGCTGAACAGAATGTATGCTACTACCTGTGCTATAAGGAATTTATTCTGGCGTCATTGAACGTAACTAACGTTTGTTGAGATATATTGATGAGTCTTTTACAGTCTTCAGTCTTGTCATCTGGAAGCTTTCAATAGGCTATAAAATCTTCTACACAAATACTAACTTTTCCATTCGTAGAGACGTTCTTATTATAAAATAACTGTACCGCCATTTTTCTGCTTATAGAAAGTGCGTTTAGACCGGAATCCAAATTTGAGATGATGAAACAAAATCGTGTTGAATCGTGTTTGTGAAAACATAAAAAAAACGAATAAGTTTCAACTCCTGTTTACGGCATTCTTAGATTTTTATAATTCTACAACAATCTCTTTATTTTCAAAACAATTACAGTTGGGGTTAGTTATATTAGATTTCATGGTCCAATAATCATACTTCGGCCATTTCCGTAATAAATTGTCGAGTACAACATTAGAATTAAGAATGCAACAAAAAATATTCCTAATAAATATATATATATATATATATATATATATATATATATATATATATATATATATATATATATATATATATATATATATATATATATGTTTCCATTTTTATTTTTTCCTCTCCTGTTTTTCTTATTCCGTTGCGACACTTGACCGTCCTCACCACTTGGAAGGTGGAGGAGGTCGGAATGATTGTCTGCCCTGTCAAAGATGAATTATGTTAAAATCGTTCGTTTTAATATTAACATTTGCTATTCTTTGTTTTAGTTTTATAGGCGTTATCCTTGTTGATGCGAGAGTACACCATTCTTTACAATGTCTATAAATCTGAAAAACATTTCATTATCTTAAAAAATATTGAGAAGGTCCAGAACTCGTGGTGCAGTAGAGGACAAAGGATTGAAGAACATGAGTCGAAGCCGTTGAAGAACACTGTATAATTATCACGGCAACAGGTTCTCTGCGTGGAACCCGTTCATTCATCTTACCCCCAGCATGCTCCGACTGTATTTTAAAAATGGGTTTTTAATTCTTATTTCCATGCTCAACCTTGAGACACATGCCTATGTAGGTTAGTCTTGTTTCTGACTTATTTGACTTTGTAATTTTTTTAGAGATTTCAGATTAGCCTTATTAATTGGTAATGTTTCTCCATACGTTTCTTGGAAGACATAATACAACAAAATAAAAATACTGTCTGACTGTTTTGTTTCGTACACCATTCCTAAAGGCATAAATATCTTGTCAGATTGTTGATTAACATACAAGTATCTCTTGAAATGTTTTGATGCAAATATATATTAAGAAAATAAAATAAGTTCTTCTTTACTTATCAAGACTTTAACTATTTATTAAATTCATTATAATGAACGTCATTAAAACATAAAAACAGAAATACAAAATATTGATAGATCGTTCTTCAACAGTTTTTTTTCCTTTACCTTATGCAAGAATTGTGTATGATATATATGAACTGCGTTACTTCTAGCCCTCTCCTCATTTGAAGGATATATAGAAACTAGCAATAGGATGCCCTAGATTCGAGTAATTGCTTATATTAAGAAAAATAACTAATTTTCCTATACAAAATTATATTTAATTTTAGGTTTTTCATAAAATCGTTTCTTTGCTGTCTATGCAATCAAGCATAATGTATTTACAACTGAAATTAAATTAGCTTGTACATCAAAATGATTCATAAATTCACAAAATATTTATAAAGGAATATCTAATAATTTTACATTAAAATATATCACTTAATCTAAAAATTTAGATAATGATTTTCCTTAATGGTTGTATGTAGGTACTTTTTTGTGTCGTTAAATACTATTTCTTATTTATAATGATGAATCAAAAAATTTTACGACAGTCAGTCCTCTGAGCCGCAAACGGAGTTTCATCTTCTGGTAACACGTGACTGTCGGCCTGTTTGCGTGCTCTAACTGATAAACAGAGGATGAGGGCTGTCAAAAAATGTTCTCGAGATGAAAATGCCATGGTGTCGCCATGCGTCAGTCATAAAATGAAGCGCGTGTGTGACACAGAGAAAAGTCACTAAATATACCTTCAATAATTGATATCCAGTTAAATTAATTCAATTTCATAATACTATAATATTTTCTGACGGAAATGCAAAACAACAATGATTATAAAAACAAACAAACTAATACATAAATTATTCTGGTACAATCAATACTGCATAGAGTTTTCACAATAGTAACATTTCGTATTTTTTTCTTTTTACCATGATTTGGTTTCTTTTAACTTTTTTTTAAATTATTGTGTAATTTCTGGGATCGTAAGTTTGCTAATGAATTAGTATTTGAGATACTAATTCAATGGTCTAATAAAGAATCTGAAAATAAAAGATTAAAAAAAATAATTAAATAAAAAAGATACAATGTATGTATATACATTGTATACAGGGTGAGTATCTCTTAGTGTAAAAAAAAAAATGGAAAAAACTAGATGAAAAATGTAGAAAAATGCCGCATACTTCAATTTTCTATTCTAATCGGTTGCAGATATACGATTAATCAAAGACTTTTTTGAGGAAAACACGGTTTT
This sequence comes from Euschistus heros, assembly GCA_003667255.2. Classification (NCBI taxonomy): domain Eukaryota; kingdom Metazoa; phylum Arthropoda; class Insecta; order Hemiptera; family Pentatomidae; genus Euschistus; species Euschistus heros. The sequence continues at coordinate 2,099,680 of RCWM02000023.1, forward strand.
GCCATAAAAGCTGTGATATCTCCATTTTGTTAAAACATTTCTCATACTTTGACCACATTTTCAGAATTAGCATTAAATTTCCTATAAGAAGAGAGTACATTTCACCTTGAATTTTACAAACTAATGACCTAAAGAACAGCTTGATCTTCACCTTATTTAGGGAAGTTACAATGTCTTGTGTTACTTCAACGCTCACTCACCGTTTGTGGAAAAACAATCCACAAAACTGCAAATCTCACAAAAACTTGCAAATCTAATTTGCTTTCGAATGATATGTTAAACGTAATGATTTTGTTTCGATTCTATAACTTTTAACTTTATACTTACTTATAACTTTCTTAAACCTAAGATGACAAGTAAATATAGTTTCTACAGTAATCTGGGATTAAATAATTTTAAATAATGCGTCGGCACTCCTGATGTTTTTTTTTTTTTTAGCTTGGATGTTTAGTTTATAAACCTGACAACATCCCTGAACATACCCTTCAACCATTATATCACACAGTCATCTATTTTTTACTATTTACTATATTCACTATTTAATATTTCAGCTTTAATCAATTTTTTTATGTCTTAGAAAAAAGTGTACGTACATATAGTTGAAACTTTTAAAGTAAATTACTTTAATTTAAATTTTACTGATTGTGAGTTTTATTTAGATATGTCTATAAGTTATATTCACTCACCATTTTATCAGACTTAGTTACCTCCAACAATCTATTGTTCACTCGGCGGTGCTAAAGTTTTCTCAAACAAGCCACAGTTTGCTGCCAGGGATACCTGGTTTTATGGAAGTTGGGGATAAACGGGAGAATAAAGGGGAGGAGGCTGAGGAAGTTTAAAGGGAAAGGGTTTGGCCGCTTAGCCCTTACATGACTCTTCACTTTGTACCACCCTTGCGGCCGTTGAACTCACACACTTTGAATATTATCAAAGGAATTTGCATCTTTATAAGCTCCTGTCATTAAGAAGGTTTTAAGGCCTTAAAGGAGGCCCCGGCTCGACCACACCTTGTTACCATTAATGTAACCGTCGGCTGAATGTTCTTTGTCAAATCTTCCAAGACAAAGAGTTTGCACTTTGCGAATTCTTGTCTGAAGAGGAGTTGCTGTTTTACATGAAGCCCTTTATAACTTAGCTCATACTAACAAAAAATAATACATACATTGAAGTGCAAAAAACCATAGATTCTGCTGGAATTTCCTACGTTGATGGGTCGGACGGTCGAAATTTAGAGGTATGGTCAAATCTTGGCCCCAACAACCCAAAATTAAAACCAGACAAAAACCTAAAAAGGAAAAACTATTGGCAGGTCTCAGGAAGTATTGCAAACAAAATAAAGCATCCAAAGGAAGTGGTCATAAACGCTCCTAGATGGGCTTAAATCAATTTAAAAAAAACAAAACATGAAAGAATAAAATATTTAAATAAAAGAGAAGTTAAAGATAATAAAGTTATAATAATAATAATATAGGAAGTTGGAATTTATAATCGAATTTGAGAATGTTCTACACATTAAATTCGGATATAGACAAAAAAGGTGGGACTATATGGATATATATGTATATATGGATAAATTTCTTGACTGTTACTATTAAATGTTTAGTAAAATTCTTGAGGTTCAGTAAATAAATAAAAACAGCTATTTTGGCAACGTTTCGAGACTACATTGTTCTCATAATTATGCCCTACAGTGAAAAAACAGGTTACAATACAATTATATAAAGTGCAATACAATTTCAAAACCTAAAGGTTAGCTACAATACAAGTATATAACAACATGTGTTAGAATAATAAAAATATATATAATTACAGAATATAGAGGAGTATGAAACTACTTATAATATTATTGGTGGATATGGTATCGACTAACTAAATTCTAACAATTCTAGTACACAACTGACCTTGGGAAATTTTGGAAAACAGTTACAAAGGTTATGGGGGATTCCCTAGGAAAAATTAAGTTAAAAGTTGGAAATACCATTAAGTTGAGAATACCATCCAGTCCTTTGAACTTAATTTTGCCTTCCTTAAATGCTTCTTCCTTAAACTCATTTAAAACTCTTCTATTCCGATATCTCCTTAAATCCCAGTTACAGCCCGCCAATATGAGTGATTATTGAAAGTCGGTTAATCAAATTAAGCATATCCGATCCCGATGAGTTTGCTTCAATGAGTATATCATTATATAAATTTAAATTCGTTTCTCCAGCAATTGTTTCTGTTTTGTTTTTTTTCTCATATAAATTATTATTATTATTTCTTTCCTTTTTCTTCTAACTGATAAAGTGCTATTATCAATTGTATATATATTACCTTTTAGATATTTGTAAATATTTTGTCATATTATCATTCAAATAGGTCTTATTATTTTTTTCTTCTCTATATATCTTTTCCTTTCTTTTCACTATATTTATTTTATTTTATTTTATTTATTTACTTATTTTTTTAAATATTTCTTTTTATTTCTGAACGCATTGTAATTATTATATTAGCATATTGTTATTTTTTTTTTGTCCTACTTTTTTTTTTTTTTTTTTTTTTTTTTTCTCTCTTCTTTTCTCATGTATATATTTATCACAAAGTTCTATTTTCAATTGTATATTCATATATTACCTTTTATACTTATTATTGTCCATTTGAAATTAAGATAGCCAGACTATTGTACAACTTATTATACATGTCTGTTATTCTTAGGGGACAATATGTCACGGAATAAAGATTTTTTTTCATTTCATTTCATTTCATTTCATTTCATTTCATTCATTTCATTTTAAATTGGTTTTCCTTACCGAAATCAATGTGACAATATATGGGTTGTCTTATTTTCTTCTTGTGTGGCGACCAGGAAGTGAGAATACCTGAGGTAAATGAACGTGTTGGAAGAGGAATTCGTCAGAACTCGCGTATGGTGGGATAAGATGTCAGAAATAATGATGTGTAATTTGAGATCCATTCTCCTGACACATCTCCCGTATTATCCTCGATGTGCTGTAAGGATTACTCTCAAAGTTGAAACTTTGCACTATACGTATAATATTTTAAAATTATAAATTACTGCATATTAAAATTATTAAAAGAGAAAATATAGTTTATTTTTTATTGTAAATAGTTAAAGCTTGTATATTTGTGTTCAAATTTAGGGGTTTTTTCTTTTGTGATTAGGACGCTGCCGCTCTAGCCTTGTTCTATTTATGACAAATTTTAACTTTATTTTACTAATTATTAGAACTTAATAGTTTGAAACATATAAAAAATCGTTCTTATCCCTATTTTGTATTATTGTACAAAGAGTAAGATATTATTTTGTTCTTAATTCTAAAATAATAATAATAAATGAAAAAAAAGGCATTGATATGAAATATTTTAATAGCTTAAAAATGATTTAGTAGAGAATAATAATGGTATAAATATCTAAAATTATATAGGAAATTCTTAGTTTTTAGTAATTAATACGGTAACATTAGGTTTTAAAAATAATAAAAAGTTAAGATATAATAAAAATCTAATATAGCAACTCAGATAATAACAGAATTGAAGGGTTTGATGGATGAAGGGGTCATGTATCAAAATACAATTTTGAATAATTTATGTTTAATCTTTTTTTTTTAAAGATTTTCCTTCAGCACGAAAATGCCACATAGCACATCGTCTTTTTCATATCTCGTTTTCTGGTTGATTTGAAATATTCAGATTTGGCTACCTAACACTTCTGCACATAAATTCTTTATCCAATGAACTAGATTATATTCTTAAAAAAATAACCCCTTCTTCCACCGAAACGTTCAATTATAAGTGAAATATTTTTTATAACATCAAAAATTACACTTTATTTCCCATAGCTAAACATAGTCTGAAGTTTCATAAATTACTCACTATGAAATCTTATAGGTTGCTTGCCACCATTCCTAGCGATACTGCTAGCCTAGCCTCGCCTCGCAGTAGCTCTTCTCCTCGTTGATTTCATTACAGTATAATGTGTATTATCCTATGGTATAGTCTTAAAGTATTGCAGAATATAAATATTGAAATACAATGGAATGGTTCTATCTCTTATTTTTTAACGCCCCATATTAGAAAAGATTTTACGACTTTAAGAGTGATAATATCCCTCTGTATTTTATAAACTTTTTAAACCAATAGAGATTTGTGATATTTTTTCTTTACTAGAATTAAATATAATGATTTTTTAAACTATTAGTCCAGTCAATAAAAAGATTGTAGAATGCATGTAATATGCGATAATTTTTGACTTCATAGCTTCGTTTGGAATAGTTAGAAGGTAAACATACTAAAAGTCCCCGCCCCTGGGGGGTGAGCTAAAGGTGGGGGGGAGGGGAGAAGTTCCATTTTGTTGGTTTTTCGATGATATCTCGAAAACTGTTGACTCTAGTAAAATATGTTTCAAATAAACATAGAAGTTAATTACATTTACTATAAAATTTATTAAATATAAATTTGTCGTAATTCTAACTGTTTACTAGTTATACGTTATTGAAAACAGGTGATTTTCGGGGAAAAACAAATGTCACCTCACTTTTTGTCAAACGTTTGCTTCTATTGCATTGAACAATCGTTTCCCAGAAAAAACGCCAGAATAAATATACTTTAATTTCATATATACTTTTCTGGTATTTCCTTCAAATGTTTAACAAAAAGTGAGGTAAACATTTTTTTTATTTCTAATCGTTCGATCCAAAATTTCTAATTTTTATCTGAAAGCTGCTTAAATTTACTATAAGAACCTATATATGAATTTTTTATTATGTCACGTAATAAACTCAAACCAGCCCACTGAAATTGTGAGTATCATCATATTTTGCCAAAACATACATATTAAGCGTTCAGATTTGGGTGTATTATGTGACATAATCAAAATTTCATATATAATGCCTGATAGTAAATTTTACCATATTTTAGTTGAAAAAAATAAATTTCAGAACTGACGAATAGTTTCGGCGTTATGGTGAAAACTATGCCAAAAAAACTTGGACTTAAAATAGTTAGCGGTTTTTAACGTGCTGATATGGGTATTTGATGGGACTTGATCAAAATTTCATATATAGGTTCTTATAGTAAATTTAAGGAACTTTCAGATAAAAAAAAGAAAGTTTGGATCGAAAAATTAGTTTCGGAATGAGTATCAATAAACTTTTTTTTTCAGAGAAGTGCGACCCAAGATAAAGAGTGCCGAAATGAGGGATGTAGAGTACATGAAATATGCGATAATTTTTGGCTTTGCAGCTTTGTTAGGAGTAGTTAGAAGGTAAACATATTAAAAGTCCCGGCCCCTGGGTGGTGAGCTAAAGGTGGGAGGAGGGGAGAAGGTCCCAATTTTGTTTTTCGATTATATCTCGAAAACGGTGGACTCTAGAAAAATATGAAGAAGATCTAAATTAAAGCTTATTAAATTTCCTATAAAATTAATTATATACGTATTCGTAGAAATTCGAACGGTTTTCGAGATATACGTTATTAAAAATCGACGATTACCTCACTTTTTGTTAAACATTTAAAGGAAATACCAGAAAAGTATATATGAAATTAAAGTATATTTAATGCTCTACAATTTTGATTATGGCGTTTTTTTCTGGGAAACGATTGTGGAATGTAATAGAAGCAAAAGTTTGACAAAACGTGAGGTGACATTTGTTCTTCCCGATAATCACCTGTTTTCAATAACGTATATCTCGTAAACAGTTAGAATTACAACAAATTTATATATAATAAATTTTGTAGTAAATGTAATTGATTTCTATGTTTATTTAAAACATATTTTTCTAGAGTCAACAGTTTTTGAGATATTATCGAAAAACCAAAAAAATGGAACTTCTCCCCTACCCCCCACCGTTAGCTCACCCCCCCCCCCCCCCAGGAGCGGGGACTCTTAGTATGTTTACCTTCTAACTATTCCAAACGAAGCTATAAAGTCAAAAATTATCGCATATTCCTTGCACTCTACACCCCTCATTTCAGCACTCATTATCTGGACTATATGGACATATGTTAATATAAATTAAACGAATACAATACAATACAATATCCGGCTCAACAACTCGTCACCGAGCCCGGGCCACCTCAAGTAGCCTCCGCCAGTTGGCTCTAACCTGTGCAGCAGTCCTCCAGTCCCGCACGCCGAGAAGAGTCCTAGCGTCCTCCGTCACACCATCCATCCATCTTACATTCGGCCGTCCCACTCTCCTTGTTCCAAAGATCTCTTCTGTGGCCACCTTCTTTGGAATCTCGCCATCATCCATTCTGGCTAGATGGCCAGCCCATCGAAGTCTTCCCAATTTTATGATTTTGGAGATCTCGTTATCATCAAAGAGCTCGTATAATTCCACATTCTTTCGTCTCCTCCACGTCTCGCCTACTTTGATGGGACCATATATCCTCCTCAGTATCATCCTTTCGAACACCAAGAGCCGTTTTTCATCCGCCTTCTTAATAGCCCATGCCTCCGAGCCATAAATTAGTACTGGGCGGACTATTGTTTTGTATAGCTTGATTTTTGTCTTTCTTGACAGATATCGGCTCCTGAAGTTTCTTGATAAGCTGTAGTAGCACCTGTTAGCGGTTATTATCCTACGCTTGATTTCTTGTGTAATATCGTTTTGGTAGTTTATTTCGCTTCCCAAGTATATAAAGTTGTTAACCACCTGGAATCTATACTGTCCAACCTCAAAGTACGCTTCATGGTTTCCTAGCCCTCCATCCTGCATATACTTAGTTTTTTGCTGGTTTACTTTTAATCCAAACCTTCTTGCAGCCTCCTCGAGGGCAAGGAATGCTTCCCTTAAAGCTCGTTTGGATCTGGCCATTATGTCAATGTCATCAGCATAACCCAGCAGCTGCACCAGTCTATTGAACAGGGTCCCACCAACCTGGATACCCGACTTCCTGACAGCCCCTTCTGCGGCTAGGTTGAAGAGCAGGCATGCAAGTGCATCTCCCTGCCTCACTCCATTATTTGTGTAGAATTCCTCTGAGACGTCGGCTCCAATACGTACAACACACTTTGAGTTCTTCATGGTCATTTTCACCATGCGCGTCAGCTTTTTAGGTATTCCCATTTCCTCAAGGGTCTGGTAGAGCTCCTTCCGGTCCACACTGTCGTAAGCTGCCTTGAAGTCCACAAAGAGGTGGTGAGTCACGATCCGGTGTTCCTTGCACCTTTCAAGTGTCATTCTTAATGAGAAGAGCTGGTCAATCGTAGATCTACCTCTTCTAAATCCTGCCTGATAATTCCCTAGTTGTCTTTCAGCAAACGATGACAGTCGTTCAAAGAGGATACTTGAGAGAATCTTGTATGCGCATGACAGGAGTGTGATTCCTCGATAGTTTTCACAGTCGGACTGATCTCCCTTCTTATGTATAGGGTATATTACGGCTTTCGCCCAATCCTCTGGCATCCGTTCCTGCTCCCAAATCGTCACCATCATGTTGTGGAGTTCCTTCCTTAACTCATCCCCGCTGTATTTTAAGAGTTCTGGCTGGATCCCATCAATCCCAGGTGCTTTGTTGTTCCTTAGCTTCCTGAAGGCTTCCTCTATCTCATCCTCGTCGGGGGGCTCAGCGTCGTCAGTGAGAGCTTGTTCCTCTTCTTCGGGGCTTGCATCTGCACCGTCTGCTCTGTTAAGTGCCTCTCTGAAGTGCCGTCTCCACCTTCTGAGTACATCTTCTGTTTCTGTGAGGAGGTGTCCATCCTCATCCTTACAGCATGTGACTCTTGGTTTGGATCTTCTTCCTTCATTCACTCTTTGGAAGAAGAGTCTGCATTCATTAGCATTTCGAAGGTTCTCGATTTCTCCCATCCGCTTGTTCTCCCATTCTCTTTTCTTTCTTTGATGCAGCCGTTTCTCGGCCCTTCTTTTCTCACGATAGGTCTCATCCGTACTTCTGGTGTACCTTTGAACTCTTTTCTTATATGCCCTATTCTTGTCCACGGTAGCTTGTAGGCACTCTTCGTCAAACCATGGAGACCTTTGCAACTTTGGTCTGGATCCCAATGCTTCCTCAGCGGCTGCTTTAATGGAGTTAGAAATTCCCTTCCATTGTTCATCAAGGCTGGAGTCTGCTATCCGTAGTTCTTCTGCAAGCTTCTGTGATAGTTTTCGCTGGTACTCTTCCTTGTGTTCCGGTTCTTTCAGCTTCCCAGTGTTGAACATCTTCTTGGCTTGTTTCCTCTGGGCTTTCTTGAAAGGAAATTTTGAGCGGATTCTCGCTATACTGAGGTAGTGATCAGTATCCATGTTGGCTCCTCTAAATGATCTATTGCTTACCAGCTCAGATTTGTATCTGGAGCTTATGAGGAGATGATCTATTTGATTTGACACTTTTCCATCTGGAGATCTCCAAGTTTGCTTGTGGATGTTTCTTCTTTGGAGTAGTGTGCTTCCTACAGTCAGTCCGTGCTCGGCCGCAAAGCTTACCAGCCGGTGCCCGTTGTCATTGCTTGTTTTTGTAAACTATATTTACCGATAACGGGTTGATATGCCTGTTCTTGGCCGACCTGGGCATTGAAGTCTCCAAGTATTATCTTCACGTCTCGATGAGGGCATTTATCCAGAGCTTTGCAAAGGTCTTCGTAAAAAAGGTCTTTATCCTCTTCTGTGGCAATCTCGGTTGGTGCGTGGCAATTTATGACAGAATAATTAAGGAACTTTCCTTTGAGCCTGATGCAGCATAGTCGTGGGCTATATGGTACGAATTGTGTTACCAGTTGCCTGGATCTTCCCTTGACAACGAATCCAGTTCCAAAGGTGTGATGTGTTTCATGGCAGCTATAGTATATGGTATGCTGTTTCATTTCTTGTATTCCTCTTCCCAGCCATCGCATTTCCTGGATTCCTGCTATGTCCACCTTGTATGAGTCCAGTTGTTTAAGGAGATTCCGTAGAGCCCCCAGTCGGTTAAGTGTTAAAATGTTCCAGTATCCAATACGTATGTCCTTATGGCGGTTCATGGGTCGTATCTGTTTAGACAATCCGGCTTCTTCTATTTGAGGATTTTTAACAACGGTTGTTTAAGAGGTGAGGGCAGTCAGCCCTCGACCTCCGAGTCAGGTGGAGGGGCTGCCTCCTCAGAGCTCCCTGACTCGCTCCCCCATCCGGAGCGGCTACCTAGAGAAGGTGATCCTAGGGTGTGTACTGTTGATGACCTTAGTCTGTTATATGGGGATGAGTGTAGTGTGCTGTGTTGTGTACTGTGTGAGCGTGAGTGTACTGTTCCCCCAACCTGGAGGGCCAGTGGCTGTCTGCGGTACTATGACCGGGCGATGGGGTCGCCACTTCCCTACGCCAAAATTAAACGAATATTAATCTAAAATATTGTTTAAATATTTTGACGCCATAATACATATTATTGTTTAGAATTAATATAGTGATTCTAGGGCTTGAAAATTTGGATGAGCGAGGAAACTTTTCTTATATACGATATATATATATTTTCAAATAAAGTGTTGCTCTTTCTTTTTCTAATTATCAATACAATTGTCCTAACCATATAATAAATATAATATATTTATATTTGTTAAATGATTATTATTGGCCCACCCTGACTGTGGAATGTAACTAAATAAAAATTCCACAACTGAATCTATCGACGGATTTTTAAAAAGGTAATTAAAAAGATGGGGGGAGGGGTGGTTCTTTGAAACTTAAATTGATTTTTTTGTATCTGTTTTTTAACAGCTGAGCAAAAAAAAAAGAAAGTTTTTTTTTTTAAATAACTAATTATTATTATATAAATATAAAAAAGATTTCTTTTGGTGTTATCTTACTGCCAATATTTATTAGTATCTTCTTATATTTATTTACCGTATCTTCTTCACCCAATCGGGCGACGTACTTTAAATCAGCTAGTAATATCAATATTCTGAAGATGCCAAAGCCGAATACGGATGATTTGATTGCATCTGCGATTTCTGCTATTCGGTTGAATGGATCTGTCACAGCAACTGTACGTGAGAAAGGCCTACTCTTGTATTCATGTCACCGACAGTGCAAGGGTGTAGAGCTATAGATTTTAAAACGGGTCGCCAAGAATCGTTCCTTCTTTTATCTGACTCGGCGATGTCACTCTTGAATTTCATTTCTTAGATTTATAGGCCTTTTATTCTGTAGTGCATCGTAGCAATATCATGTGGTGAAAATAATATTGCGTCTTATACGGTTCTATTGCTCCTCCTGTCTTAATATCATTGTCCATCAATAAATAAATAAAGATAAATATTCGAAACGTTTTGTTACTTAAAACACTAACTAAAGTTTGATCTGTAGTTTTGCCTTTTTTTTTTTATTTTCGAATAGGCCAACAGAGGTCCACGTGCCAATTTCAATTCTTTCTTCCTTGTTCTTTTCTTTTCTTCCAGTATGCCTTCATCCTTTCACCATGTTTCCTCTTTCTGTCCTCAGACCATTTTGCACCAGTCCTTTTCACTTTCCTGCCCTGGAATCCCTCTATTTTCAATACTTTTCGCCGAAAGTGTTCTCTATTATTTATTTCCTCTATTTTTATATTGTTTTTTCCAAATCCCTTTTTACTTCATTGACCAAACTTGTTCTCGATTTCTAACCCCACAGATATCGGAAAATCTTACCTGTCAATCTTCTTTTTCTCATGACATGTGATATATTTTCTACATTTTGATATATTTTATCATTGCTTCGCATACCTTTTGCATTTATATTAATTCAAAATACATTTTTTCTAGTCCTTCGTTTCTTCTTATTCTGATCTAATGTACTCTTTTTTTTTTTTTTTTTATTTATTGAAATTTACAACTGAATTTACAATATGAACATACAATACATCAAGTAAATATGATGATAATGTTAAAAATGGCACGTCACTTGTTTTTAAAGCAACTACCCATTGGTAGCACTTCTACAGGTTCTATGTAATGAGATACTATAATATAAGGTCTCGAGGCCATCTTCTTTTCAGGCGCCTCGGAGGGTTATCTGGAATGGATTGAGAAGCAAGTTGTGAAACTAATGGATTTGAATGGTTGTGGAGTTTGCTATGAAAGGATAGATATCTGGTTTGAGCTAAGTCAGAAACGAAAGGTATATTAAGATCTTTGTGGATAAGTTTGTGACACAGTAAGGAGGATTGAGATTTTTCGAAGGATTTGGATTTAAGGTTTGGTACGAGACGAAATGGATGGTTTGGTGGAGCCGAAAAGCTTAATTCTCTATGTACAAATAGGTCTAAATACTGACATGTAAATAAGTCTCTTGTAATTGAAGGTTTGAATGTTTGTCTAGTAATTGTTGAAGAAGTCGAAAACGACCGGCTATGGCTTTTCGTTTTAGTCTAATATGTCTTTTTTAAATGTATGATGTTTTTGTTTTATTTTACCTATTTAATTAAAATTATTCATTTTGGAATATTCTTTTTATTGTGGACTGTGATTCCGTATAATTAAATGTAATATCCTTTATCTTATTGGCTCTCAACAACCTACATTATATTCTCATCCAGTTATCAAACACACCTCTTCAATTAAATATCATAGGGTTTTTTTAGTGTAATGCAGTAAATAATTCCTAATAATAATATTAGGATATAATAAAGTAAGGAGCATTTAGGATTTTTCTAAGGATTTTGGATAGTAAGGATTGAATACGAGATGAATTGGATGGTTTAGTGGAGCCCCAAAGCTCAACTCCGTATGTCCAAATTGGTCTAATTACTGTTATGTATTTGAGTCTTTTGTAATTGATTGGAAGATTTAAACGTTTGTCAAGTAAATGTTGAAGTAGTCGAAAACGACGGACAGTTTCTTGTCGTTTCAGTCTTGTATGTGGATTCCAAGTAAGACGTTTGTCCAAGTGGAGTCCTAGGTAGCGGATCTGTTCAACGGGGATTAGTGGGACATCATTAAAGGATACTGTAGGACAGGAAGTCGTAGGCTTACGGGGCTTAAGGGTAAAGGCATTTGATGGGATTTATTTTGATTCTCTATTTTCGACACCATTCTTGAAGGTTTGTGATATGGGATTGGAGTGTCTGGGAATATACTCAAAGATTAGAATATTCTATTCTTAGTACTGAAAAATACTTTAAGGAGACATAAATAATTATTAAATTTTAGTGTAAAATAAAATTAACAACTTAAAAAAAAAATATTGATATTTACTGCTTTAAAAATGTGAATTATAATAGTATAAATGATGGATAAGTTGATATGTTTTATAAAAAAAAAAAAAGGCATTAAGGATTTTGCCGTAGAGAATTCCATTGAAGCCACAAAAGCGAGATTACGGCATAGTACGTAAATCCAACCTTTATGTTAATATTACATTTTACACAAATATACGTATTTGTATAATACTATACAGGGTGAGTATTTCTTAGCGTAAAAAAAAAAAAAAAAAAAAAAAAAAAAATTGAATGAAACTAAAATTGAAATTGAAGCGTAAAAAGATTGAAATAAAAAGACTTCATTTATTCTACTTTTATAGGAAATTTAATGCTCAATCCGAAAATGTTGTCAAAATTTGAAACATATTTAAACAAAATGGAGATATTACGGCTTTTATGGCAAAAAAACAAACAAAAAAAAAACGTTGTTTCCTCAAAAAAGTCTTTGAATTATCGTATATGAATTATCATTTTTTACACTAAGAGGTACTCACCCTGTAAAATGCATATTAAAAACTATGAATTTTAAATTTAGAAAAGTTTTAGGTACGGAAAGACTTACAATTTTAGCATATTGAGGAGCAGTCTTTAATTTTTTTAATATTATTATACCAATCATGAAATTATCGCTGTGTATAATTGGTAATTAAAATAGTTTAATTTTTACTTTATCAATTATATTTAGCGCTTTCGTACAATGCTCAACTGGAATGATCGCACATTCAAACAATTATCCAAGCGTACATTGATTAATAGATATACTTATTTGCTTTACTAACTAGGACTAACTCTTACAAGTAAAGAAATAAATTAACCCCTTAATACACTCATTATACATTCATCCGTGTGTGATTCTTTGGACGTGCGTTGGCCGAGAGCCATTGTGCAAGGCGCTGTGTACTGCACTAGACTGCAATGCGTTCCAGCACGATGCGGATGTATGCCTTGGCCTAGGTCTGGAAGTTATACAATACTTTCATTATTGTTCTTTATTTACATATTATAATAAATAATTTTATTTATTTCCTAATTTAATGGGGATCTTATAGATCCTTCATAAATTTTTCAATTTTAATTTAGAATGTTATTTCAAAACGAATATTTTAAATTTTAAACTATTTATTTAATTGTCTAAACTAATTTTTAAAATATGATATGAATATATATCAGAGTTGTTAAAGACCGACTATTTATCCTGCCAATGATCTAAAACTTCTACGTTTTAATTTGTGCTTAATTAAGTATTGTATCAATTAAAGTACATTTCAAAGTTTGTCTGCATCAAAGTATGTGTTAAACCTTTAACGGGCGAGCCGGGGAATTTTGAATACATTTCTTTTTTTCCTTTAAATGGCTATAGCCATGCTAACCCCTACTCATGTATCATGAAATTTAAGGTTGAAAAAAAAAACGCATTAAATATGAGTATCCTCCAGGATACATCGCCTGTTAAAAAAATAAAAATTTTATTGTACTTAGAGATGGCTGATGAATTCATTTTTCGTAGTGTCCGATTTATGATGTATTTTGCCAAAAGACAAATAGTGAAAGATAAGTATATGTTTTAGACTCTTAGGAGATTTTATTATTTTTACACATATTCAAAGATAATGAAATTACGTATACTTCTAAATCTGATAAAAGAGGTGACACCTCAAATTAAATTCATGACCCACCTCATCAAATATTTTATATTAGAACAGACAGAACTTGGTCCACATTGAAGTAATTAATGTTATAGTATTTTTTCAATATATTAATTAGATCAATGAATTAGAAATTATTCCTAACTTTTTTTTTTTTAAATGGCAGTAGGCAATATATTCATTGATTTCCCATCTTTTGTGGTTACCATACGTATACACAGCATTGACTAATGAATCAATGATATTCTTGATTCTTAGTTAATAATTAAAACACGTTTCTTCATAAAATTACAATTGTGTTTAAAATTAATTACACAATTAGGTATATATATATTTTTTTTATCACCTTTGCATCTCTGTCTCTTTCTCTGTGCTATATTACATCATTATAATAATTGTAATTTTTTTTTTTAGTTTTTTTTTTTTTTTTTTTTAGGTAAGTGGAAGTACAAAATATTGAGAATATATTGTGATGAACTGCATTCGGTATGTATTTTTATTGCAGAAATCTAAAGGTAACTACATATATTAATTTAAACATATACAATTATTTAATGCCTCTTCTTATTGTGTAAAATTTTTGCTTATGGTCACCTAATTTGTGGCTCCAAAAATATTTTGATATTGCAAGTTCTACACAGACAAGCAAAAAATTCCACCCAATAGATTTTTTTTTTAATTTCACAGCTAAAATTTTAAGTTTTTTTTTTTTAATTATCTACATCTCCGTAAAATTTATGGAGGTCACATAAAATGTATTAGAATTATTAGAAATATTAATTAAATTAAAGCTAGCCATGTTTAAAAAGCGATTTTAAATTAAGAAATTTTAAATTTATATGGTTTATATCTGCCTCATGTCAGTTTTAATTTTTCTTTTTTTAACATGTTACATGGTTTTTCAGGGATTAGCACGTTTTTATGAGTGTAACTCTCCGCCCCCTAACTCTTGTAACAATCATTTTATTGTTACTCATTAATTAAAAAAAAAGTAATATTAATAATTAATAGAATGACTACACCTCACTTGATCAAGACAACAGTCAACAGGCGCCAGGATCTATGATAGTAACCAATCTTAAAATGCTGGGAAGGCAAAACAAGATCAATCCATTTCAATTATTATTTGTTTGTTTTTATATTTATAAATGGAGGATAAGAAAAAAAATTAATTAATATTAACATTTCTAATATTACAATCTCGAAAAGACATTGAAAAACAAGAACGGAAGATCCTCAGGAAGATTTTTGGACCCGTGGATAGGGATGGAATCTGGATTAAAAGACCCACTTCAGAACTTTACAAATATTCTACCACAATTACTGACACCATCAGAAAAAGGAGAGCAAATTTCTACGGACGTTTGTACCGGATGGGTCCCGATCGAATCACAAAGAAAATTTTCTCCATAGCCTGCTCCAGTAAAAACAAGACCAAGTGGATCAATGAAACACTAGAAGACCTGAAACAGATGAAAATAAGTGAAAATGACATTAAGGACCGTACAAAATTTAAGATTTCTATAGCAAAAATAAAATTTGAATGTCACCCACAGAGAACCACGGGAAGAACATGGACAACAGAGCGCAAACAAAAGCATAGTGAATTGATGAAGATTATTTGGGAAGAACGAAGGAAAAATAGGGAAAAGTAACCATCATAGATGTCAAGTTCCAACGCTCTCTCAACAGGGATGTAACGATAATAATAATAATAATATTACAATCTCGCTTCAAGGTTACACTAGGGTCTAATATGAATTAATATTTACATTATTATTAATAATTATTAATTAAAATAAAGTTAAGAATATTATTATTAATATATAATTAATAATTGTAGTGTGACTCAAAATTAACAAAAATTCCACTACAACAGATAGTGGTTCTTTTATTCGTTGGTGTTCGCAGGCAATATCAACCTCACCATTAAGAACTACTGCTAGGTAGGTACCTAGTTATCTATATACTACCTACCCAGTTATCATAAAGCTGTATTAACTATAACTATGGTTGTACTTACTAATGTAAATATATAACTATTTGAAAAACATTTACCATGTACCCTTCATCTAAACTGAGATATCCGGGGGTCTGGGGGTGTCCTGTTCGATCTTATGCAACAATGTAAAAAATCATATTAATTAAAAAATTGTATACTTTCAATTTCTACTTAAAATACTGCATGATCTTAAATTAATATATTTAAGAATCCTGATACGTTTCATTTGCCCTGGTTGAAGTAGGTATGTGGGGTGCAAACAACCAAATCAGAATGAAGCGAACTCTGGAAAGGTTTGCTTGGCAATAAATCGAACTGAAGAGTGAGAGTTGGGTATGAACCTCTTACGAAAAGATTATCCAAAGGAATTCTGACCTCATCCCATCTTTCACTGGTCAAAATACATTATTTTTTTTTATCACACAATGACCTCATGAACCTTTATTTGTTGTAATGGTTCATTATTTTAATTATTATAATAAAGCTTAAAATTTAGTAATCTAAATATATTCGGCTTATAAAGCAAACTACGCTTTAAATCCCCCCGTTTGGTTTTAGTAGCCTCAACCGCTATTCATAAGTTGACCAATTAAGGCAATTGATAAAGAGAGGTTTTAACGAGGCAACTGATATATTTTATGGTTTATGTTCTGAGTCAGCTTTCGGGTAGTAGTTTCGGTGGTATCTTTGCTTACAATTCTTTTAGTCTCGTAAGTCTCGGGAACTGCTGTCACTGTCAAAGAGAACAGTGAGACGCCGAACAACAAAAACAACATTATACAAACTATAACCATCCCTAAAAATAGTTATTCAAGACATTGCAGTAGCTCATAATGAATGTTGGATGTGTAATTTCCTTAACTAAGAAAAATTGAGGAAGTAATGGTCCAGCTTAGGTCACACTTAAATGTGTTGAAAATAAATAATGTTAATTTTTTTTCCTTCTCCTTTATAAAACTATAATATTAACTGTTCTTTACAGTCAGTTAATGTGCAATGTGGTAGTAACAGACTGCCAGCATTATTATGACACATTATAAACTTAATGTTGACTTACCATTTTTTGAAAGACGTTTGCAATACCAAGCCCTCGGTCATTCAGTGACCCAATAAATTAATGTAGATGTGGAGGATTCAAGAGAGCTAAGTCAGAAAACATAAAAGTGGTTAGTGTAGTAATACTTTACTTAAGCTGACGCACAGTGGTCTAATTCACTAATTTAGCGCGAAAAAATTCAAATTTCGAATGTGTAATTTTATATTTTAAAAATGTCCGAAATACAAGTCGACTAGTTTAAGATATAACAGCAGGAGAATCAGTCATTTCTGTTAACAATAAGTGTGCGTACGAAACATGACAAATAATGTATGACAAAAACAACTGTTATCTCCTTACTTACTCCCACAGCTCTTCAGTTTTGCTAATGCTGTTGCTTTGTGTGCATTGTTGTTAGGTCGATTTCTTACCCCTGAATGGATTTTTCAGAAGGTAAGTGAGTTTTTAATATAAAAAATCTAGACGAAAAATCGTTTCTATCTTTGACTATTTATTTTTTTAAAAACGTATATAGACTTACGTGTATTATAGCAGTAAATTATATTTAATGAAAAAAAAAGCAACATTTGTACGTCTGCATTCAAATTGTAAATGATATGTATTTATACTCAATCTGATTTGCTTATATTCAAAACAAACATTCGCTGCATAAACTTGCATAAAAATTCACTTGATTGTATTTTGTTCTGGGAGTTCCATTCATGTAAAATTTATAAATTTTATAGATAGAATTAGAAAAACGACCTAAACGGGAAATCCGATTGAAAAACGCTTTATTAAACGTAAATCCAACCTTTATGCTAATAAAGGCTAATAAAGGCTTATATTTTACCCAAATATCTAATACTATACAGGGTGAGTACCTTAAAAAAAAAAAAAAAAAAAAAAAAAAAATCGGGTGAAACTAGATGAAAATGGAGGCAGGCATATGATGGATGATTCGAAGACTTCATGTATTCTACTTTTATAGGAAATTTAATGCTCAATCCGAAAATGTCAAAATTTGAAAAATATTTTTAAAAAATGGAGATATTACGGCTTTTATGGTAAAAAAACAACTAAACAACAACGTTGTTTCCTCAAAGTCTTTGAATTATCGTATATGAATTATGATTTTTTACACTAAGAGGTACAAACCCTGTATAATGCATATTAAAAACTATGAATTTCAAATTTAGAAACGTTTTAGGTACGGAAAGACTTACAATTTTAGCATACTGAGGAGCAGTCGGTAATTTTTTTAATATTATTGTACCAATCATGAAATTATCGCTGTGTATAATTGGTAATTAAAATAGTTTAATTTTTATTTTATCAATTATATTTAGCGCTTTCGTACAATGCTCAACTGGAATGATCGCACATTCAAACAATTATCCAAGCGTACATTGATTAATAGATATACTTATTTGCTTTACTAACTAGAACTAACTCTGACAAATAGAGAAATAAATTAACATATTCAAAGATAATGAATTACTTACTTTAAGGTGTATATCGAAGAAGAATGAAAGAGAAATTTGATAGATTTTGTCCCAAATGTCGAAAAACAATGACAAGCTGTATCACTTAATTGAATACTTTCAACTCCAAAAATCTGGCGTGGCTAAGCACAATTTTTTAAAACCAATTATTTTTATCATCTGGTCTTGTTTGCTGTCCTAGAATGCTTGAAAGTTCTGGAGATTGCTTCAAATTAATAAAGTTCAAGAGTAAGAAAAGTAAAAAAGTATTCTTTGGATGAACTAACATTTGCGGCCAAATCGAAACTGAATATTACAGGTAAACCAAGAGCTGCTCACGTGGTCTATTGTATACCGAGACTTCCTCAAAAAAGAGCGAGAAACTGTCAAACGAAACCTATAAAAAAAAACAACCAAAAATGTTACCCTCCTTCAGAAACTATTAAATTCTCTAAAAAATGCGCCGACGTTTCTTTGCAAAATGTAGCCGATTTCACAGAGCGCATTTGTGAGTATTAAAATATTGTACTAGACAACCTTCACCGCAAAAAAAGCAAAACAGTTTTATCCATTGATTGAGCCACTGGTAGTGCAGAGGTAATAGTAATCATTTTTATGGTAAACTTAAGTATTGTTAAACGAAAATTTATTTCTGACTAATCTCTTGAATCGAACACATATTGATATATAGCCAAAGATTCAACACTTCTATAAACAAATCCATACAATTCATGATTTTTCAAAATATATTTTAATTTTATTTTCGTTAGCCAATCTGAATGTTAACCTAAATATATACCTTAAAGTTAATAATTTGGAAGTCTTTATTGCTGTTAACAACGGTTCAGTGGGGCTGAGTGTTTGTATTAAGAATGTTGGGGACTAGCCTTCAGGACAAATAGAGATCATTAATTTAACCAAGCGCGGGATTTAAACCCATCCTTCTTCTTAGCCCCTCTCAGAGTTTAATTAATTGCGTTTACTAATTAATTACCTAGCATTTTAATTTTTTACACTTTTTTGTTCTGTTTTATTTTTTAACATTTCACAGTTTTGTACTTTTCCAGAAGTTGAGTTTTCTAATCAATGTTGACTTTTAGTTCGTTAAAAAATTATATTTTCAGATCTCAAAAAATTCCTCTTTAATACAATTTAAAACATTAATTATCGCAAATATTATTGCTAATGAAAAAATCCAGATGACTTATTCTTATAAAAAACAACGTATGATATTTAGGACTATACCTGGACAATAGACTCGACTGGAATAAGTTTAGAGCTTAACATATGTATTTTTTTCTTACTGCAAATCTTCTATCATCGCACCATACAAAGAACTTATCTGTAACTGTGTAATAAAACCTGTATGGATGGTAACACATAAATAAACTACAAACTCTTCAATAATCCTTTGCAAAATATTAAAAGAATGATTCAATTCAAGTTAAAGCAAATATAATACAATACCAATAAGATACTGTTTATTAAAGCATACATGTTCAATAAATTTAATAAGTTCCTCTTTGCAACTCATGATTGCTCACAATCCATGTTGCGTATACCATGATTAATAGCAATAGGAAGTTAACATCCAATTGTGAATTTCTAATTATGGACTTCCAATGGTTCAAGATTTAAGGAAACAACCAACAAAATATTAACGATTTACAGCTGCGAATAAAAATTAAAAATTTAATGAACTTTCTTGAGTTCTACCATTCCCTCCTCTTCTGAATGGTGTTTCCTTCCATATTACAGTGGAAAACACTGTAATCAATCAGTATATATAGTTATATAATATTATTAAAGGCACAGACTGTCGATTGAACACTGACGAAAATATACAGATCCCAAAATGTAACGTAAATTTAGCTCTCCAATGTTTGGTCTTCTTGCAAACAAGTAAAAAAAAAAATTAAAAAAAAAAAAAAAAAAAAAAAAAAAAAAAATTAATGATAGTTTAAACTGACAGTATATTTTAGATATTGGGTTTTAACCGAAACTTTATAAATGAATATTCATCTTTGTAATACCCGCATAACTTAGCCACATAGAGACAAATAAAGAAACAAAAATTAGCTTTCTGGTGGCACCCACAACCCAAAAAACCATAAAATTGCACTTAGCATACTATATATAATATGTACTTTATTTATTATTACACGATTTTTTACTAACTATTTTAAAATTATTTTGGTATATATTTTTGTATGAATAATTATATTAAGCAAAATCAATATTCTTAGTTAATTTTACTCATCGGAATATTAGTAAAGTTTCAAGAATACTTAGGATTTTGTTATCTATCGGATGTTCTATCTGGAAAACTATCGGGAAGATTTGTTCATCGGAACTAAGAAGCCTTCTATATCGTCATACATATATTACCATTAAATATCTGTATTAATATAAATGTATTTTTAATATATGAACAAAGGACATATTTATTGACCAATATGCTAGAACGAGATGCATCAATTTTGATCACAGCGTCCACGTGCAGATATTCGCGGCTTAACAGCCCTTTTGATTAATGACTTGACAAGTTAATAAATTTATCCCTGCTCCGTTCGTAAAGTAAATCTCATTATACCCCCTTCAATAAATAAAGGATCGTTTTATGTCACCGCTTGATTTGTGAACCTTGTTGGGTATTTAAATAGCCTTATTATTTGTTAGATCCAAATAAATTAATTATTCCAGATGCCGATTCGGTCTAATCTTTGCTGAAGGTTAGGTATGTCATGGTTCGGAAATATTTATTGTTCTAAAATATGTTTTTGATATTATTTTTATATTTGAATGTTAAACAAAAAATTCTTGTATGAAGTATATCAACACCTTCGAGACTTCAGAAATATTTCTTAATTAGGAATCAAATATTTGTTTTTAACTGAAGAAAAAAATATTTTACCGGTTAGTGGTAAAAAGAACTGAAATTCAAACTTTCAGCGTCATTCCACCATTTCAGTTTTTTATACTTTTCCTTCAAATCATTTAGTGCGATACATGGAATAATTTCCAAAGTACAGTATGTTATTCATTCAAAATATATTTGTTGAATAAGGCTGTGCCTAACAGTAAATCTTGAATGAAAAATCTTCAAACACGTTTTATTAGTGAAAGAAGTAAAATTTGTAAAGTGTTTTGAACAGTACTGTGCTTTTGGAAGTACATTCTATAAAATATTGCATTTACTCCCTGTCTGTTGATTTTACACTATAAATTTCTTGATAATACATAAAAAGCATTTACTGATTAGTTGGTGTATTGTCAGGTTTTCGTTTATAATGTTCTCACATTGAGCAATCCATGTCCACCGAACTCGATTAAAACAATTATATCTGATATTATATCTTAAACCTATACTCGATAACAGATTTAACATTACGTTAAGTTTTTATAACTGATTTGACCATATAATCTTGACTCCATCTGTCAACGCTTTTTTGTTTGATTTTTCGTCACATCGTTTCCGTTACGTCGTTTCCTTTACATGCTCCGCTATTCATTCGAAGGAAATATTTGTATCTACATATAATATAAAATATAAGGGCAGTATAGAAACTTCGTTAAAAAAAAAAAAAATTGCTTTTACATTTCCAATGTTAGGTTGGTAATGTACAATATGATGATTTTTTTTTTCGCTTTTCATTTTTAACATTTTCTGTATATTTCTATTTCAAAAACACTGATTTCTATATTCTAATATCATTTCTGATTTTTTCTAAAAACTTTACGTATATTTTAGAAACAATGTTCCATTGAATAAGTATAATAATCTGATGCAAACAAGAGAAATATGAAAAAATAAATGAAAAATGTTGAAAGTGCGATAGGTATATATAATTAAAAAAATTAAATGTAAACAAAATAATTTATATATTTAGATAAAAATATTGTCCAAGATAATTTAAATTCATTCCCTATGGTATCCAAATACAAGGCTAAAATATTGGTTAAGTTTGAACTAGTAATTTTATGATATTTCCATTTCCAGATGTAGATTATTTATTACCGAAATTCGTGCACCATTGTGTAGATTTTAAAACTTTAAATTTAATATTTCCATATTTGATTTTCAATTTTTAAACAAATAAATTATGTGTAATAGGTTAACCATGATTATAATATTCTAATGATTTAAAAATGCAAAATTTCCGTTTCAATATTAAGAAAACAATAATAGTTAGTTTTTACTTCGGCTGTTTTTCTTTGCTTTTGGCACTTGTTTCTTTAAAACGAATATTGGTGTTAAAAAGTTAGTCTTTATAATTGGTTTGTCGGTGTTCGATTTTGTTAAATTTGAAGTTTGCTGATACCGTTTACTGGTGCTGCGTAGTTTCGGACCGACCATATGTTCTTAATCAGCTGTTCCCAATTAGCTCTAATATGGCAGAATTGCGGCTCGGTGATCAAACACTGTTCAGTTAAGTTGTTTTTAAATATGGCTACTGATTGATAGGAAGTATTTCTTGATTTGAGCCATTGAATTTCCGAAGCCAAACTGTGCCTCAAATTTCGTCTTATGTATTTTCTACAAATCATGTTTAACATGATTTTACTTTTTTGATTTCTGGTTGTTTTAGTGAGATTTTTATAACTCTAACGTAGTAAAATTATAATTGAAATATTTCTTCAGTATTTTCATTTGTTGATTTTTTAGGTTTTTATCTTAGATGAAGCCTCTTTGTTTTTATTCATTGTTATATTTTATTACGTTTTTTATGTGTCGTAAATCGTATTTTATTAATGTATTCAACAGTACGTTTTTCTGGCCGAATTCTATAAATGCATTTTCTTTTTCTTTTTCTTGGAGCATCAATCAGAATATTGTAGTCTGTTATTCCCTGGACGCCCTGATACGATGCTACCTCTAACTAAGTACCTTTGAGGTTAACTTTGAGGTCTGTGACCCGGAATGTGTACAGTTGGGTGGTGACAGGCCACCGGTGGTAACACAAACAAGTCTGCCTGTTTGTATTTTTTGCTCCACCTCCAGTCGGCCAGAACATTTTTCCGTCGGGAGCTTTTTCACCTCGTCTGCATTGATTTTGCTTTCTATTTTTCCAATGAAAAAAAAAATATATACATGTACTCTATATATAAATATACACTGCTTCACCATTTAGAGATTTCTTCATTTTTAGTATTGACCTCTTGATAAAATAACATTAGTTGTGATTTCGAATCAAATAAATATTAATATTAAGAATAATGAATTTTGTTAAATAATAAAATTAATTTCATTTAAGGGTACTCACTTTATAGAGGCTGGGTGTATCTCAGGAAGGTCTTCGAACCTCAAAGTCAATGGACGGCCGAAACAACAGAAAATAAATTTTCTTCCTTCAACCGCTCTCGAAACCGGGAACTTGGTATTCAAGTACCTTACATAACCAAACGCGCCTCCATTTTAGCGCTCAAAAAAATTAATTAATTCAATGAAGGATTGTTCACAAGAAATTATGATTGATAAACTAAAATTTGTAATACCTAATTATTTGTTAATCTAAAGCGATTTATTATAAGTTATAGATTTGTTTTATAATACGTAATACCGTAAAAGTTAATAAATATTGAAGTGGGTTAATTATTGCTGAAACATTAAAACGACATTGATAAATAATGAAAGTTAGTGTACTATTATAATAACTGGAAAAATATAATAAGTTTTTAATAAAATAAAATTTAATGAAAATTAGTTTAATTCGTTCTCAATCCCTAGTTAGCTGTTACGTGGAAAAGTAACACTCACGTCTTGGCTTATAACGCATTATTGAGAAATCATTTTTAATTATTCCTCTAAAAATAAATATATTCGGAAAATCCAAACATTTCAATCCAACTTGTTAAGACTAATAATCTCTCCCTACATTGCATAGAGGCTTACGTATCCCGAACGCAACGCACCACATTTGGAAGAAAAACTACAAACGATTTTATGACAAATTATATGGACACTTTAACAGACTCGGTGGTTGAGAGATCTGGGGTAACACTTTAATTAGCTAAGATGAGGAATATGATCCACTAGGTGCTGTCTACTTCATGCCAACCCATTCCCTGATTATTATATTATTATATTACATTTGTTGATTATAATGTTGTGTTAAAGGTGCAAATCAGATTTTTTAAGTTAAAAAAAAATTAAAAATTATTACTCTATAGCATAATATATATTTGACGTATATAAATAGATCCATTAAGGAGTCATTGTAAATCTTAATTTCACAATTCTATTTACCTTTTCATTAATTTTCGTCTATGAATCGTCGGGTAAGAATGACCTGGACATTTAAAAACATTTTAAACCGATAAACTAGATATATATATACACACACATACAAATACATAAACTACAGACACTCAGTATGGGAAAGATTATTATAAAGATGATTGGAGGATAGATTTCTGAAGTTACACATAGTAAAGTTTGAAGACAAATGTTTGTTGAGAGGGAACAGAAAAAAAAAATATATGTCTAAATAAAATAACGATGAAAAATAAATGTGCATTAAAGTGAAAACATTATCATAAGAACATTATTGAAACAGCTATTGCTTTATTTCTGATATGCTAGTATGAAATTCGTTATAAACCTCCATATAGTTAGAAAGCATCCGTCTGGAGGAAGATGATGTGGTGAAAAAAGAATGTTTTAAAAATTTCGAGGGAAGGAGCATTACGAATAGAAGGAAGAAGAGAATTCCAAAGAATAGCATAGTGGGCAAGAAAGGAACGTTTAAATGCACTAGTTCTGAGACTATTTTTGAGTTTTTTAAAACCTTTCTCAAAAGATAAACACTTCTTTCTGGTCTTTCATTTTTGTGATCTATGGTTGAAAATTTTGACAGTGTTGTTTGTTTTAAGGGCAAAAAACTGCTATGGTTATTATTCCCCATATACCCGAACATAACTACACCCCTTGCTTTCCAAAAATAATAATAATAAATTTCTTATCAAATTATATTAATATCAACTATAAATACGATTTACATAAAGAAAAAAAAATACACTAAATATTGTTAGTGTTTATTATTAAAAAAAAATTCAAAATTTAAAATTGATTTTTATCAATAACAAAATATATATTAGATAACAATTTTGTAACTGTCAGTTGCTTCTGTGTCTACAGACAAAAGTTATGAAGCTATTTTTTTTCTTAACTACAGGGATCTAAGATGATATGTTACAGTTGTTTTCTTTTTTTGCTTTTTTCTAGTAAAGTATTCATTTTTTTTGTGAATAAATATTCTACTAACGTTTAAAATATTATCAAGTTTTATTTTACCCTATTTGGTAACGGTTCGGATCGGCGACACCAACCCCTAAACCCGCTCAGAATACCTTTTATCGATTCTAACCTTGTTCCGATTTATTTCGATGTTCTAGTCGCTGCTTTTAGAGGGGGGAGGTTATTCTCCTACATTTACTGAGAAACTCTAAATCCCTGTTCAAAGTAATATTAACTTCTGTTTACCTTCTTATATTAAAATGATAAATAAGGAAATATTAAAGTGGAAAAAAGGAAATATCGAAATATAAGACACTAAATTAATTTTTAATTAATATTAATTTAATCAACAATTAATATACTACTGAACCACCAGTAAAGGTAATTCCTGATGAACTTTCTCTCAGAGAAGTGAAAATAACAAATTATAAATATAAAAAAGACAGAATCCTTAAGTATTTATTTGGCATAACTCCTATTTATTTAACATTTGTAGCTACATGTTTCGGAGATAATGTTTCATCATCAGGCTTCTAATTTTTTTTTAAAAACACATTAATCTATAACATTATACAATAGTTCTACAATTATATAGTGATGTGTCATTTACCTCTTAATCTGTGATTATTTTTACATTGTCAATTCTCCATGTTATAAGCCATTATATAATATAAGTCAGAATCCTAGTTGAAAGTGACGATGTTAATTTCTGCTATATTTTCTTATGGGAAGTGGAAATAAGAAAACATAAAAAACCTGTGATATACTTTCTCACATTTATTTATAAACTCATATGTTTTATTGAATTAATTATACAATCTGTCTCACTTTAGCACAAAAAGTAATATGGATAACAAAGAATCCATTCACAAAATATGTATACTGAAATTTTATCACTGAAATTGAAACAACAAATACAAATATATAAAACACCAAATCCATGTACAAATAAATCTTGTTAAGTTTCATAACACTTTTACAAGTTGTTAATTTTATCACCTAAATTGATAGAACAAATATAAATATGTAAAACACCAAATCCATGTACAAATTAATCTTCTTAAGTTTTATAACACTTTTACACATAAGATTAGATGAAATAAGAAAACATGAATTCATAAAACACTTAATCCTTTATGAAACTCATTTTGTGAACTTCTGTTTCACTTATTTACATTTAAGAAGTCTAAATATCAATATAACAAACTAAAACAACACAATCCAAGTTGAAACTGTAGAAGTGATTGTTTACATGTGAGGTTATAGGAATGAACTATCGAAAAATGAAAACATGAAGTGAAGCGTAAGGATCGAACTGGTCGGTGTAGCGCGGGTCAACCTAGTTTGGTGGTGTCGCCGATCCGAACCGTTACCTTTTATTTATTTATTATTATTATTTTTTTTTTCAAATATTAGGAAATCCTGCAATGAACATTTTTTATTTAGATATGTTCTTTGTTGGAATGTCTGAAGTAAAGGCACTTGTTCCCTGGATTAATTACGATGCTCCGACTTTGTTTCGAGTTAGTTGACAAATCCCCTTTTTGAATTAAAAACTTTGAAGATAAATCCTAAAGATAAAACTTCTATTTTATAATCCCATCCTGTTTCACAGGAAGTAACGGCCCTTTACCTTTACTGTCGAGAAGGTTTATTTTTTCTGTTATTGATAACAAGAAAAAAAAAAAAATCGTGTGTAAAAGGTTTTTCTATCTCGTTCAGAAATCGCTTAACTTTCACCCCGGTAAAGAGCAAGACTAACTTTTTTAATTTCCGACAGACGTGTATGCCCCTAGTGTATTGGTACACAAGGTTGCAGTAGTATGTTCTGGACAAAATGTTTTCTGTTTAAGATTGTACCGTAAAGACAGAACTTTTATTCTGAGGTACTTAAGTGGTTTGAATACTTGAAAAAAAACCCCGCCTGCATAAACTGTGGCCATTGTCTGCCTAAGCTCGAGTGGTTCCCCTAGTCATTTAGTTGGAACAAGTTGTTACCACTTCTCCGATAATTGTTTCCACACCTGTTGTCTTCCGTGTTTTCAGCCCTTTGCCACTTTAATTTCCATGAATTTACATTTGATGTCCCCGTTACCAGCTTTCAGTATATTTAAATTTTGATATTTTATTTGCCAGACTATTGAGCGGTGCCGTTTAATATTTTTATAAAGAGAGTTATAAACATATAGGATTTCAGTTTGCCTTACTGCTATTATTAAACTCGAAAAATAATTTATTGGATCTAATAAATAAAATGTAATATCAAATAATAAAAAAATATATATCGATAAATGATGAATCAGTAAAATTAAATGAAAAATTTACTTCTAAAACGGCCTATATAAATGTGTATTCTGTTTAGTGAAAGATTAGTGAATATAGTTTAGGTCTAAACGTGAGCGTTACTTAAATAATATCTTTAAGTTTATATTAAGTTGGAATTTTATATATATAGTATCTTCATAGTTTTTGCAATAAAATAATAAACATAGTACCTACTTAATGTTCCTGTTTACGACAAAATGTAATCAAAAAGTTGATTTTTTTTTTTTTCTCTCAAGAAGTAAATATAACGGATGTATAAGTAAATTAAGAGGTGTAAACGCACACAACATTATCACATTAAAAACAAAAAAAATAAAAGAAGTTTTTATTCCTAAGGAGAAAGTAAAATTTTTTTAGTTTTTTATATACATTCATTGAAATTTATAACTGTACAGAATATATACATCAAGCAAATGTATTGACAACGATTATAATAACATGTTAAAACTTGGAAAGAACTACTCATCAGTAGCACTTTATTAAAACTTCTGTACTAGAAGGAATCTAGGCCATCTTCGTTTCAGACGCCTCGGAGGAGTATCAGGAATGGAGTGGGAAGCAAGTTGAGAAACTAATGGATTTGAGTGATTATGGAGCTTACTATGAAAGGATGGGTATCTGGTGTGGCCTAAATCAGCAGCATATGGAACATTAAGATCTTTATGGATAAGTTTTTCTGTGACAAAGTAAGGAGCATTGAGGATTTTACGAAGGATTTTGGATTGTAAGGATTGAATACGAGATGAATTAGATGGTTTAGTGGAGCTCCAAAGCTCAACTCCGTCCAAATAGGTCTAACCACAGTTATGTATATGAGTCTTTTGTTATTAATTGGGAGCTTTGAACGTTTGTCTAGTAAATGTTGAAGTCGTCTGAAACGACGGAAAGTAAAGTTATAATATTCATTTTACTTGCAAAAATTTGATAAATGAACCTCAGCGGCTTCAATATATTTGAGAATTTTTTTTGAGAAATGTATTGAGAATGCAAACTCTAAGAAAGAAACTTTTTATAACTTCAGTTCACATACTTTCTCAGAAAAAAAAAAAATGCACTTTAGTTTACTGCTATGCAAAGTATTTGTGACAATTTAAATGGAAACGGATAGAATTGAAATAAAAAGGGGGATAATTGAGTTACAAAGAATTACACTTGCTTTGGAAAGGTTTCATCTTATTTGGAAAGGGTTCAAACAGACTAGGAAATGCTATATCATGGTAGTGGAATGTCTGATAAGATTGAATCTTGAATTTTACTATACCAAAAAATAAACCCATAGCATGGCGTACATCAGTGCAACAAGTCCAACAATCTGGACATGATCAAAGCATGGAACAACTTTAAGTGGTAGTCTGGTTGGCACGTGGCCCTAGGAAGAACTGGAGGGAAGATTGGAAAACAGTGTCCTCTAGGATCATAGAAAAACAAATATATGAGACCTAAGGGCAAGTGAGGCAGGCTACTTGGGGCATTTGCAGAGCTGGGTAGAGACCGCTTAGAGAGCTCTCCCCCAGAAAGAACTTACTTTTGTTAGAAAATATTTTTTTATTACTTTACTTATTTAAGTTATCAATATGTAAGTGAATATTTCCTCGGCTAATGACACCCTTGAGTTATTCCTGTTCAGCTTACACCTAGTTATGCATTAGATTATTATCTTTATATAGACAAATATGATATTGGTGTATCTTAGACAGTTTTGACATGTTCTATTTGTCAGGAGAATGCTTTGTCTCTTATTTTATATTTTTGACTTTTATCGTGAAATCTAGAATACATAAATTGAAGAGGAGTACTGATTAACTTCCATAAATTTCAAATTATGAGATCTTCAATTTTTCTTAACTTGAAAGGAAAATTTAGCTCTTCGGGATGGTTTGTCTTTTGGGGGTGTTGAGTATATATTATTTATATATATATATATATATATATATATATATATATATATATATATATATATATTTTTTTTTTTTTTTTTTTTTTTTTTTTTTTTTTTTTTTTTTTTTTTGTGGATATAGGGTATATGGTTTAAATTTCCATGTAATACTTTTGCTGATTATTATTTTCAAAACACGTTAACTCATGAATTTAAATGCTGTGGCTTATGCGTAAGTGGTCTCCTGGCATCATTTTGCACATCTACATCTGTGGCCCAGGGAAAACCTAAAGGTCTCTCTTCTCTTCCTGATATCTTACAGAAGCCCTTTTCATTAGGCCTTCTATCAAAATGTTTAATATTTTGATATATGGTATACTTACATTAAAAAATAATAATAATATATTTAATCTGATGTTTCGAAATTTTTAATATATTTTTCGAACAGATAATAAATGTTAAACATTTGGAACTAGTCTTCGAACAAAACAATTCCAATAGAAGAGGTAAATAATCCTCTTCCATCATGCGTACCTCAAGTTAATTTAACTTGTTTATTTGATTTGAGATATTGTTTTAAGAATTTTTTGCTTATAGTGAGATATTGAAACTGCTAACTTATAGCTCTATATTTGGCTTGCAAACTGAATGTTTACATTTTTTTTTGTTAGATTCTGATTATTTTTTTTTATATATGGATACATACTTATTTTATAATTAAAAATGCATTGACACAATTAATAAAATTTTACGATGATTTATAAAGTTTGAATAATTACCTCTCATAGTTGCCAAGATAACATTAATTCCCCATAAATAAGACTTATAGAAATAGAAGAAAACTAAAATTAATCCTAGCTGTAGAGAGATCTAATGGAGGACAGCAGGTAGCCGTGAGGTGACAACATCCATCACTAGGAGCGCTAGTGTCCTCTCTTCCCTTATAATTTATATCCTTTACCAACCCTTTTCACTTCCTCCCTTTCTGCTCCGTCCCTGCGGAAGTACTTTTATAAATAGAGTCCACTCCCTATATAGGGTCTTTTTTAATTATTAATATTCTTATTTTATCAACAATTTTCATCTCTATTACTCCAGAAAGATAAATTTATATGAAACGTTATACGAAACAGTTCATTGTGTCCACTGTAACATTATATATTGAGGAATGTTATAAGGATTTATTATATTTTCATTCACCGTTCTAATAGTTAATATTTATTATAATATAATATTTTATAGTGATCAATAGCATATTTTGTTGCGCTATATTTACACCAGAAACTCCACAACGAGGAAGGTTCTTGGCAAGACAAGGTTGGACCGAATCCAAAACCAAAGAATAAGAGAGAATACGGAGCAGGAACCGCAGATAGACTATATTCACAGAAAAGAATTAAAGTGGTTTGGCCATGTACTAAGAATGCCAATCAATAGGTTGCCAAAAAAAGTATGGGAAGCAAGAGCGGTAGGAAAACGACCCAGAGGACGACCGAGAAGTAAATGGGAGGACCTCATATCGGATCTGGCGAGGAGGAGGGGACTCACTATAGGAGAGATTAGGAGGTTGACTGCGGATAGAGAGGTGTTTAGAACATGGTTGCTGGCTGCCCCGACACCGTGAGGTATAAGGGTTAGATGAAGAAGAAGAAGAACTCCCCAACGCCGATCCATTGAACAGGCGACTAAGAATGAACCAGACCTCTAATGAGTTAATTCAGCTAACGGAAGCGATATATGTGCACTTTAGTTTCTTCCGATAACACACCACTGGGTGTGAAAAGTCGTATGCTCTAACTACATCAGAAATGGTACAAGCAGAAATTTTGTTTTGTTGTCCTCGCTTCCAGTATTGTAGATCTCATTATAATAAATTACGTAATATATATATATATATATATATATATATATATATATTTTTTTAAATTAAATGCAGTATAACTCGTACTTTTATATTACTGCATGGTTTGATGTAAAATAAAAATATTTAGTCTTTAAAGAAAAATCATTCAATGGTGATGTAGCTCTGAGATTAACTAGAAAGTATTTTTTTCTTTTTAATGTTTGTTATCCCTAAATGGAAACAACAAAGAAGTTATACATAAACATTACTTCGGAAATAGTCATGTATGATAACTGCTTCTTACAATACTAAAAGTGTAATATCTTAATAACATTTTTAAGGAATTTGTTTCAATATTTAGAAAACTTTGAACTAATATTATTTAAAGTTGTTGCACATCAAAAATAATCCCACAATATCATTGTAATAAAAAAATTCAACAAGTATAACTTCAAGTAGAAGAGGCTCTAGTAGTTTGATATAGGAATAATTTAAATGTTAAGAAATTCTAGCTTAAAATAAAAGACTGATTTGATCATTCGTTGTTACTGAGAAGGTATACATCATATAAAAGCCTTATCTTGAATACATCAGAATATATGAAAAATTAAAATAATATCCCAAACGAACTACAGGATTATAAACAACGGTATTCAATTAATTACATCTAAGAAGCTTAGATGGGGCTCGTTTATAACCAGAGCTTAACCCGATATGTTGTTGATCTGTTATTTTTTAGTGTTCTTTGTTGTTCAATCATTCTGTGAACGTCAGATCCGAATTAGTAACGTGTGGGCTGGATAACATTAGATATTCATAAGTATATGTGGGTAGCCGGGCTTCGAAATTTAAATTAGTTCTAACCGGAGTGATAAACTATTTCTGAGTCCTACCTGTAATCTGTGATCTTCGACCGGTGATAAACACAGTATCGATGTGAAGGTTGATAAATCCGTCATGTAATCCTCGATTATCTGTCGCAATATACTCAATTTATGGGCTGTTGGAGTATTTAAAGAAAATGGGTTCTGATGAGTGTTAATTACTGTTATGTAATCGAGAAACAAAGTATCGAAAATTCGAGATCCTAAAATGTAGGTATCTATTTAGATTGAATTTCATAATAGATATCCATTCAAAAAAAAAAAAAAAGTATAATTTCAGTCTGCAGAAGTATTATTAATAGGTACAGTTTATTTGTATATGACTATTCAGAGCACTTTTTATACACAGATTATATACTTCTTTGATAAAATATATCATGTGCTGGAAATTTTAAGGACGAGATGGTTACCGACCGTGCCGGTGGGTATAGAGGAAGGATATAGGGGCTGGTGTGTTCCGGTCGGGAATGAAGTTTTCAACCCTTCCCGGCGTCTTCCACCCCCTCCCCCCCATGAAGATAAATCTAAACTCCCCCTCAGCCTACCAGCGAAACTTCTTTAATTACTGTCCAAAGGGTTTTCCAATCTTCTAGGCCTTCCTATGCTTTGTCGACTTGTTTGATGAACTGATATCCAGGAATGGAATTTGTCTGGAAGTAACAACTGTTAACATAACACATCTATTGAGTATTCTTATTATGGTTTACATATGGAAATAGATTCATTTTAAAAGATATGTTTGTTTTTTTTTGTTTTTTTCATTATTTGAAAGTATGTATCTTTATATTAATTTTTAGTACAGTAAAGGAACTTATTTATTTTGCCTGTAGAAATGATTTCCTAAAATGCTAATGCTTTGTCGTGTTTACAAAAGAATTTCTTTGACTATCCAAAGCAAAATGTTTCAAGTCATTTGCTTATTCTATGATTTTTTTGACACAAAAAATGGCCTTATAGACCACGTGAATATCATTTCCTCCCAACTCTCCCCACACATCCCACCCTTTATTTTTCTCCTCCCACCTCTTCTTCATTCTTCCAGACTGCATTCTTCTTTCTTCCTCGCTCCATACTCTCCTCCCCCTCACCTCTATGATTATTAGAAATATAAGACAATTTTTTTAATACTTAGCATAAAAATTCTTCTTTTTTATTTTTTACAGAAAAAAAAATTTGTTACAATTAACAAAGTGGAAAAATACAATTAAAATTAAAAAAAAAAAAGAATTAATGAAATTATCCATAAAATTGAAACACTATTATGACGTTACAGAAATCTGTATAAAAACGAAATACAAATTTTAGTACAATGGAAAGAGTCATAAAAATATGAGTAATTTTTTTTTTTTTAATTATGAGGATCACATTTATGGATATAGGAAATTAATAAGTTAAAATCAAATAATGATAGTACCAACCGTAGATTAAAACAGGTCTTTTGCAAATCGATGAAAGTTTTAAACATCCTTTGGAGTGCTACTGATAGGCACTGTAAAGATGTAAAGAGACTCTGAAATATTAGAATAAAAGTATCTGAAGAGGTCACATGGAAGGTGCCACGAAATGTAAGTTATCAAAATATTGCCCCTTCCTCCCCTCACTCCGGAGAAATAAGCATGGGCATTATAAAAAAAAAAAAAAACTTATTTTACCTGGAGTGGAAACATTTCAAATTAATATTACGGAAACGATATGACAAACATTTTTTTCAGTATCTGGAATTTGTTGGCAAAACATAAATTTTGTTAATTTAAATTTATATATTCATGCTAATTTGAGATTCTGTAAAAGTTACAGTAAAATTGGTGGACATACTGACCTCAATTTGTGCCTGAGAACGGGTTCTGAAGATTATTCCCGAAGAGGTCAAATCTCAGTTTTGTCCACTCAACTTCACGAGAACATGCTTTATAAAATTGGGATGCTAATTGTATTTGATTAATTTTGAAATAAGAAACCTACATTACATAGCGAAAATAGGTAATTAATCATTTTGATTTTTAAAATAATATTGCTCTAGATTGATGTTTCTATTTATTCTTGGTGAATAATAATTCATATACTTCTAGAATGGAAATCCTACTCTTTCAAAGCCCAGTTCCATGTTTTTCTTTTGTTTTAAGTGTTTGTATCTTATCTGAATACCATATTCTGTACTACCAAATGTTAAGACAAAGACAAAACATTCTCTACATTACGTTTAAGAAAATGAATAAAGAATATAAAAATATGAAATACACCTATCGAAATGTCTTGGAGCGTTTATACAAGGCGAAAATTACACTATCCTTCAAGCACAAACACCTCCTGATTTAAACATTAATATTTTTAAGGTTCATACAGTAAGCATCTTATAATTTCGGTTGTTCGAGGTAGGACCTGTTCACGTCGAACTGTCGAGACCTTGTTATGTAATAATTTTATGAATTGTAAAAAAATAAAAACATAACAATGATTACTCATTCATACACAAATTTTCTATAATTTCTTTGCCAAGACAATTTTCAAAATCTCATATTTTCAATTTTATAAGCATTTAGAATAAAAATTGTGTGATGAAAGTATTATTTTTTTGGCAAATCTAAAATAAAAATATTATATTTTTTCAATGTATGATTCCTACAGATAAACCTCTTCTGCCCCTAAAATATAACAATTTTTAAAAGTTCACTTCATTTTTCATAAAAATTCAGTTTTTAGGTCTTTCATTAAAAATATATGTTTAATTTATTGTAACCATTTACGAAATTTAAAAATTCTTTATTTGATTTTGCGTTCCTTCAGATTATGTGTAAAGAGGTATCCTTAAAAAGTTGCGTAGTAAACTGATAAAAATTCATATCGTTAATGAATTAAATTAAATTTTATTAATGGCTATTAAATTCATTCTCACAGACTCTATAAATATGTTTTAATAATCAGCTGATACCATAATACTATAACAAAAATATTGTTGTATAAACTCTAGTTCATGTTCTTTTCTGTTTGGTGAATGTTCATCATTTCCTTTAGCATATCACACATGTATTTCTAAAGAGACGCATGTCTAAAATTTGTATTTTTGATTTGTCATCATGTTTAAGTTAAATACTCTAATGAAATGTCAAAAATGTATCGAATTAATATCAAATCCCACCTGATACACCACACTTGTGGTAGGAATTGAAATATAATTCAGGTATACTTTCAATTTTTCACACACTATTGCGAAAATTATAAATTTTTAATTCAGGTTTTTGAGTTGTGTTACTTTTGAAATGCATGCGCAATATGTTAGGTATTGTATCGGAAACCTAGTAAGTTAAATTAGTAATTTATGTCTGAATTTCGAATCAGTAAATACCTACCGTACATTTTGATTCTGTGTATGTTATCATCAGTAATCTGGATAACATTAACAAAGGGTGCAGTCGATAATGCAAGAGAAAGGAGTTCAAAGGAACCACGTGTGTGGCGACGGGAGCTGAAAATATACATCTGTCAGCCCGTCCACGTACACACTCTTCTCTTTACTGTGTTCTTCATCACCTCAAAGAGTTCATTATCTCCTCTTTCACGGCATGTCCTCTTTGTTGCATTTGTATACGGCATTCCAAACCTCTGTTTGTTTTATGAAATCTCTATCGGTAGAGAAACAATCCCTGCTGGCTACTGTTGGCCCCTTTGCTCTAGCTACCGTTTTCACCAAATCGGTGGAAAAATAAATAAATATTGAAGATGAAAATAAAAATGTCTCATTGAATGTTATCAATTTATTTTGTTTGTTTTGTTAGTTTGTCAATGTGGAACATATTTTTTTTTCTAAGGAGATGAATTTGTCAGGAGTGCAGTCAAGGTTGAATAAACACAGGCAGTTTTAAATGAAAAACTTATATTTTGGCGTGCCAACGTTTCGACCTGCCTTGCAGGACTTCATCAGGGTGAAGTAGTCTAGATGAAGGCTTGACTAACAATCTATATTTTTTTACATATATATAGATATTTTTTTACAGCACAACAATACAATATTTTTTTTACAACAATATTTTTTTTTTCAGTTTGTGTTTCCTGACAAAACCTAAAAGTTAAAAAAAAAAAAAATAATGAAATATAATTAAACTTTATTCTTTGAAATATTGACCCCTAAGAAAAAGAATAATGCACAACTACTGTTACAATTGTTTGTTCACGTTATTTACAAATACATCAGTAATTATTTTACAAGTTACTGAGAAAAAAAAAAAAAAATGTACTATCTAATAGGTGGAAAAATGAATTATATATATTAGATGTTAGGAGAGATGCTTTGCGTATAAGAATGGGTAGAGAATAAGAAATATAGCCCGAAAGATTAAACATTTTCTGAAAGGAAGTAGTTTTATGAGAGGGTTAGGTGGTTGAAAGGTTGGGACATTGAATTCAGGATGTTGTTTGAAGAAGGCAGAGTAATTAGGTCAAAATCTGGGAATATTTTAAATTTTAGTGATTGAAATAGTAACATCGTTCAATGTTACTATTAAGGCTCAGATTGATAAGTGGATTGACGTACGACAAATGGATTCGAGAGGGTATGGAGTTAACAATGAAAGGATAGGTATCTGGTTTTCTGGAATATTTGTAACATAAAGATCTTTATGAATAAGTTTGTTTGTGGCATAATAAAAAGCATTGAGATATGGACTCGATGGTGGAGTGAGTTGAGGCGAGGGTCTCAGCGCGCTCGTAACCAGAAGGTCGTGGGTTCGAATCCTACCTCTTCGAGTTAACATTTATTTCGTGACGGACCCACGAACAACTTGTTCTTTATTTATAGTTAGTTAATAAAACCAAAATATATGATTAACATAATGTGGAATAGTTAACAAATAAGTTAATAAGATCATTTTTTTTTTTTATTCACAAATAAATTTAATACTTTAAACTTTAATATATACATTAGAAACCTTCATATTTACAATAGTAACATTAGGACCAAATATGAAAAATACGCAGCATGAAATTTTGCTAAAGGATTTAGAAAAATGTATGTGTCATTAACTCATTATTTACGTAGATAATCACAAAACGTTGGCATATTAGACATCTGTCTTGTTAATTTTAACAATGCCCTTTTTTTAATCCCATTGACTGATCCCTCTGAATAACCTACATTCTAAATATATTTTAAATCAGAATTCCCGTGATCCGTTACAGTTCATATGTCAACAGCATTTCTGGAAAAATTTTTTTTTCATATTTATTTTAAATGTAACATTCGACAAACAATTTGTTTTTAAAGATTCTGTTCTTTATTACGGTTATGCCATCTATGTACTGAATATACGATTGGTGAAACCTGTTAGCCATATTCAATGTTGAGTACAGTTATATTAATAGCAGTGGACTACCTGCTCAAGCTGTCATTATTCATAAGGCCAGGAAGGGAACTGTTTTCGAAACCTTGAAGCGATCCCTTGTTGATTGATGCTTATATGATTTGGGCTACTATCGGCCTTCAGGAGATAAATCTGCGTCATCAGCAAATCGTTCCTTCTAGTATAATGGACCAGTTTACAGTATTTCCATCATATCGCCTTCAATAAAAATTGTTATGTGGCGATATTTAGATGTACTAAATTATATTTTTGAAATGTTTTTCACATTTTGTTTGTTTCGTGCCTTTTTTTTTCCTCTCTATCCCTCGTTGCTAAATTATAACAAAATCACAACAACAAATAAACAAAACGATACAAATTACTTTATTATATCCCATACATTATATATTTTAACACCACGAGTCTGGTGAGATCCACTTTTGTTCTGTAACACCAATGTCTTTAAGAATATCAAAATATATTAATTCCACTAATATTTTTACTTGTTTTTATGTTGAATTGAAACAAAATGTACATAATTTAATAAGTAATATAGTATCAAAATTTGGATTATAAAATAAATTAGGCTTGATAACAGAAAAAAAATATTTTTTTCTTTTCGAAATGTCGAAGTTTCCGAATCTGATAAATCTTTTCATTCCAGTTATCATGGTTTATTCTATCGTACACTTGGAACTCGATTAATGAATCTCGATCAACCTAGTCTACCATTTTTTATTTCATCATATTACATATTATTATTATTTTTCAAAAAAACATTCGATTGCCGACACAAGAAATTAGGTTATCTTTGTACGAGCATTACTACGGGAAGGCTGGAGAATGGGCAGGATGGTCAACTAGGAAACGATCAATGAAGGGTTAGCTGGGTTGAAAAAAACATTTCAACAATATTTGGATGGCATTATTGATGCAACGACCCTAGATTTGATGATGTTTATACTCTGGAGAGATTGTGCGGCGGCGAATGGAAAAGATAAGCAAAAGATAATTAGTGATATTTTTCAATTCACAAACTTTAAATAATGCCCACCATGTGGAAAAATATGCAAAAGTAAAAAATAAAATTTGACAGGAGAAGTGGGCAACAGAAATTAAACACTTTCAACCATTCTTATAGTTGTAATTAATATTCATATAAAATTGTGGATTGGATTCAGTTAATTTTTCTACCGATGTATTAAGCTTTTGGAGGCCCTTCTGACATGAATGGATGGTTTAGCGGGACCCCAAAGTTGAATCAATTTATCCAAATAAGTTTGATTATAATTTGTAGATGAAGCTTTTGTAATTTACAGGCATCTTAGAGAGTTGACCAAGTAATTATTATAGTAGTCAATTTCTTGTTTTTTCAATTTTTTATATGCATTAGTTCAAATATTTAAATTATATTTTGTCCTCCAAATAGGCTACCTTTATTTATGATTACGAAGAGTTAATCTAAATTAAAGCTGTTCCTGGATGAATTAACAATATTATTATTTCATCAAATATAAAAAGTCTAACCTTGAAGTATACCCTACAATAGGTTCAATAAAACAACATTGAGATGTTTAAATGTTATGAAATAGACAAGAAACAGTTCGTTGATATTTTTTTAACGTTCCCAACATCGCTTTGAATAACTACAGTACATATTTCATCTTAGGTTTCTCCATTTCGTATTCAAACTTCATTCATGAGCTTAGATTGAGTTATCCATAAACGGCTTAGCTCCCATCATCATTGCTACCCTGAGAGTTCGACCTAGGGGAAATCATTTAGACATTCACGGAACCGCCTGAGGCTGTACAGGTGGAAGGTAGAGAAAGGTCAAGAACTTCTACTGATGAACTCAAGGATGGTCAAATGTTTCATCTTAGTTTCTTATATCGTATACAGTTTTTATTACTTTTTCATTAGTCATTGTTTCGTGTTTATCCTTATTTTTCTTATTTTTTTATTAAAATGCTGTTGAACTGGAACCAGGTCGGTGCCAGGTGAAGCAATGAAATAATGATAATTTAGTATGTACTTTCGTTGTTATAATTTGTGTTGGTTATTTTGATATTATGACTTATGCCATTGCATAAAATCCTAAACTGTTATTCCCTTTGTAAATACTAACGTTTATGATTAATGATGAAAAGGCTAATTTTTATCCAATTTTCTTGAAGTATTCCCAAGCTCTAGTAAAAATTATTTCAATTGAAATTTTGTTCTTTGAACACAAACTTGGATTAAAAACAACTGACGCAGCTAAAAAACAATTTTGGATATATTTATACATATAAATATTTATTAAAAAATTTTGTTACAAAAGTTGCCAAAAGGCTATTGGCTTGCTCTCTTTCTACCAAAAAGCATGGTTAAGACGTTCTATTTCTAAGTGGAATGAAATGTGTATTTCGTTTAGGTTTTTCCTTTAAATTTTCTTTTTTATATTGATTTGCAACCCCATAATTTATTTTATATATATTAGCAAATGAGATGTATTATTTCTCCAGCTCATAAAATTAGGAACCTGTTAGAGTACATGCTAGTTTCAGATAGGAACTTGTTAGTTACATTACTAGCTTGTGACAACCCCTCCTGGGAAAGGGCTGATACCTTGAGGTAACCCTCGCTCCCTTATCTCTGTTTGTAGTCCACAGATTACACCCTCCCCCCCACCTTTCCACACTTATCTACAACTTATACTCAACTGAGGATATTTCCCACCTATATATCCACAGCCTCTGGGGTTTCCTTTCTAATATCGTTGAAATTGGTTATCATTCAGATCGCTAATGATATCTTAAGGAATAGTATAATGTTACAAGATTAGGTAAAAATTTTAATGAAAATATAATTTAAAAAAATAGTAACATTTTTCAACAAGGTGTAAACTTTTAAGATGCATTTATCTATCTATTTTATTTTATTATTTGTTAATCGAGTTGAGTTGATAAAATATTAATTTTTTTTTTTTTTTTTGTTATTGTTTAATAATAGACAAAGGTTCATCGAGTAGGTTCATGACATAGGAAAGTGCACTGAGGCGATATGACATGCGGTCAGCCTTGGTCGGGATCCTGGTGCAGCGGCTGCCTGTCAGGCACAGTACTGTCCTGCACGACCCGGCTGTCTGTTCAAGGGTACCTGTCATGTTTGTTTGGTTGGCGATGTTGCTACGTCAATTCTTATCTATAAATATACTGCATAATATCAATAAGAAAAATGTTGTTTACATGCAGAAGTAGATATTTGTTTTTAAAATGTATTGTTATCGAAATGAATTTAGAATTCAATCCATTTATTTGAAAGTGCGTGTTACATAAATTCATGCTTGTAACAATAAGAATCCAAATTATTGGATTACCCAGGAAATAATGCAGACTTTCTTTTTTTCTTTAAATGATTCGTCTGTGCAATAAACTGTTTATATTTTATAGATAATTTCTTTCCTAGACAATGTTCCACTTCTTGAAAAGAATTCTATATTTAATCAGCAGATTACTCCTGATTTTCATTTCAAAAGTCCAAACTCGGTAAACATGGTTCAAGGAGCCAGAAACATTAATAAAGTGCTAGGCGACTATAGCTTGAGTTTGTGTCCTGTTCAAGAATGGTTAAAAAAATTTCTAGTGGAAAAATTGACTAAAATAAGGTTCGTGAATGGACTTCTTCCCCGTTTGACAATTTTCTGAGAGCTGTAGTGGATGAAATTCACAGAAGTGTTCGAAAAACTGCAGAGAAAACAACAGTTAGCAAATAGAACGACAATGACCTCTTTAACATTTAACAGTGTTTTCTTTTTTTTTTTTTTTAAGTGAAATTGTTCGGGAGCTTATGCAGACCTCAAGATACAAATTACCACTTTCTACGAATTTGGACCACCACGTAGGAATTGAGCGTATTTAGATAATTAAAAATGTTTTCTATTGATAAATAGAAATAATTTTATATTTTTATTTTGAATGCATAAACTCGGATTAATTTCCAGGCAACCCATTGATAAATATTTTTGGAAGAATTAATCAAAAGTCGTTTATATTTAAAATCAAGTAATTATATATTTTATGTTACATACCAGACACAAAAGACAAGAAACTGCTGGCCGTTTCCAAATACTTCAACATGTACTAGACAAGCGTTCTAAGCTCTCAATGCATTACAAAAGTCATACTACATGACAGTAATTAGACCAATTTGTACATACGGAGTTGAGCTTTTCCCTTGTTCCCTTTTATTTACCCAGCAGCATCTTTGTGTGGTGCGCTCGTAGAAAATCATAGGTGATCTCATGGGTGGTTTAAATTTACACCCAAATTTTTAGTTACCTCTTTCGTTTCTTCGCCTTTTATATTAACACCCCTTATTGCGCACTGGTTGTTTGATCACCTGCTGGCCCGTCCATTAGACCCCTCCATATATTTTTTAAAGAGAATTTTCTCTTCCACTTGTTTGAACCTAATTGTCGATACAACCAATATGTTGAATGATCAATCATTTAGAGTCTTCGACAACCTCACTCGTTTTTGCTTAAAACTATTTACTTTAAACTAGTTTTTCTAAGAAATTCAGTGTTCATGGCTTCTGGTGTCGAAAGTCATTGCTATCATTGCTGTCGCTCAATGATCCAACAACACAACAAACAAAAAGCTTGTGCTGCCCCTGGCGCTTCTATGCTCACAGGATTTCCCTAAAAATTATTTGAATTTGAATAGGCCTCCTAATTTTTTCCCAGATTTTCCCCTGTCATTAAAAGAATAGTTAAAGTGCCGTGTTTTTTGTTAGTATGTTTGTTTGCAGTCTTTTTGTGTCGTGTTAAATCAGGCCTGTTCCGGGCAATGGAGAGCGTGGATGGGCAGATTGCGCACTATGAGACATAATCGGTCGCCCGTAAACTCATTTAGTCTACACCCGGTTTCCTCTACAATTTCGTGAACAAATAAGAAAACGGGTATAGATTTGAGCGAATTTTGTACTCTGACCTGCCTGATCCAAATCATTTCCGTTTCTGGTTACAAGACTGGAGGAGAGTTCTCCCCAATATTAATTATTAAAACATCAGTGAGTATCGCGGCCTCGAGCCTAGCCCACGACACCCCGACGGTTCCACCGCCCCGGACCCGCCCGCCCCGCCCCCCCGCCCCCCGCCCGGACGCTGGCCCCAGGAAAGCACCCCCCCGAACTAATGACACGTTTCCGTGTAGTCCAATTCTAGGTTATGAGTGAAAAATCAATTTGCATCATGCTTCTCATAGCATGCAGTGTGAGATATTATTAATGAGGAAACATTACAGTTTCTTGTGCCCACATGTCTTCCCCGGATAGGTAAGCATGGGAAAGCCAATGAATAAAGAAGTATCAATTGTTTATGATGCCCAAGTTACATAGATTTCCATAATTTTGCAGGTTGTGGAGATCGTGTGCAGCATATTCCATCCATTTAGTCACAGCTCCGGGGGAGATATAAGAAATTTCACCCAATGGACTTTCTATAACCTACATTCATTTCTAAAGTGCTCTTATAATAGGGGTCGGATTGCCGCCACGCCCGTTTTGATTTAAGTGATTTCGCACCCAGTATGTGGGAAAGATAACTTTGATCTGCTTTACTTCATGAATGCACATTCATTAATGGGTGGGTCTATCTGTAGTCTATCTATATAAGAAATGGAGGCAAGACAAGAAGAAAGGAAACTATATATCAAATTGACAACGGTTGGTCCCCTTTCTGTGACATTTAGTTTACCACATTTCGACAAAATTTTTCTTTTTTCGCAAAATACATCATATTCACTCCTGGCCACTCTAAAAAAGGAAAAATGACGGAAACATAGGATATAATCATATAATTTGTGTGTTTATTTTTATACGTTGCGTCTTATTGTCAAACACAATGACGAATGCTAGAAGTTTTAATAATGTTATCGAGTCAATTATCATGTACGATCATACACATCACGAGGTGGGGGGATGGTTGATGATCTACTAGAGTGGTTGTTGAATCCCCCCCGAACAGCAGCATTCCAAAGTGCCTCTGTAAGCATAATGTACTTTTGCGACTCTGATCTCGTGAGGAACCACGTATACCCGTATCGCATGACACCTAACGGACAATGGGAAACGAGGAGTCAAAGGCTGAGTGGTCTCAAGACGTGATTGGGGTCACGTCATAGGATACGCTGGTATGATTTAATAGATAGTAGTTAAATAAATCTCGTGTACCTAGATACAGATTAGTGTACATAGCTAGTTGATTATTCAGCTGATCCCCATTTTGACCTTTCGTATTACAGGTGAAACGAATTTGTTAATATGGGTACAAGAC
This sequence comes from Euschistus heros, assembly GCA_003667255.2. Classification (NCBI taxonomy): domain Eukaryota; kingdom Metazoa; phylum Arthropoda; class Insecta; order Hemiptera; family Pentatomidae; genus Euschistus; species Euschistus heros. The sequence continues at coordinate 2,143,815 of RCWM02000023.1, forward strand.
GTCAATCAGTTTTTTATTGTGTGCAGCGCCACCAACGACAGAAGCAATTCTAGGATACGGTAAAGCATGTATTATGTTGGATATGCCCGCGCCTTGTGATACTTTTTCTTTGATTATCGTCCCATATGTCACATTTCCACGTTCTAAATTGTTGTTGTGCGTGGTTGTTAACTCCCAAGGACAACCAAAACGTTCACCGCAAAGAGAAAGTCATTGCTATATACTGTCATTAAACCGGATTTTCCTTTTATGGATTATATCTGTCATAGTATAATCTTGATTATTGATGTCTTGATAATACATAAACGGGGTTTTTAAATTTGTATGCTACAAGAAGGTAAGCTACCAATTTCTAATTTCTATCAACAGAAATCACTTTACCTTGGGACGATCCTGGTATTGCTTAGTATACGTTTGTTTAGTATCTTCATACATAAGAACTATTCATGTATTTCGACTCCTGAAGTAGGTGTGCTAATGATACTGCGTTCCTTTTGAGATCCCCCGTATGGAGTAAATCGACCCAACGTTGCCTTGCTTGAAAGAACATTGGTTAACGATCGATATTCCTGTCCAGCTTGTTGGCCGCACGAATCAGCGTTGTGTCATTGTTATTGATCCCAGACATAAGTCAAATAGTTGTGTTCGAGAAAAGTTTTTTATGACCACGTTGCTGACTGATAGAAAAGTGTTCCCTTACCTGTAGCAGTGTGAAATGTGTTTAGAAGTGTTGGGGGCCGACTCGATGACTTGTCCTGTTCTGCTTATTTATAATTCTCAGTCACATATTGTTTGTCTCTGGAAGACTTACCTATCCAAACGAGCGTTCATATCCCGAATATGGAATGTGAATTTTTTGCACCGGAAAAAAAAAAAAAAAAAAAAACAAAAAAAAAAACACAAAAACAAAAAAAATTAAAAAAAAACAAAAAAAAAAAAAAACCCCAACACACAAAAAATATGTTACTGTTGAGTTGTTATAGGATCATATTTTATGAATGAGCAAATCAATGTCATTGATCCTCATCCCGAATGCTATCTCAGACGCAAATGATTGTGATTATAAATCAAATTTCGAGATCAAGATTATCAGCATCCCCAAATAATTTTGTGAGTTGTGTCCTCCGTGAGTTTCCCTTTGCTCTCGTTTCCCATGTCTAATATTGTCGCGGGTTTGATACCGTTCCACTTTAGATGACTCTTCTCGAGTTAGATCTTGTATTATTAGTGTAACACTCTTCTACCCTAGTTTCTACGACTTCTGGGCGTGATCTAAACGATTAACCAAACTGTGTTTTTGTATATATTTGTCATTCCAAAAATATTTTCGCCAGAAACGAACAGACCGAATTGGCAGCTTAACGTACAGTTTCTGTATAGCCATCGGGGGCGAGTCTAGGCAATGATGAATTTTGGCGTACTGGAGGGGAAGGCCGGGTATTTATTATGAAACGGGACAGGCAGCGGCACCTATTGTACGTTAGTTTCCACCCACGCACCAACCGTTTTTTAAACTGTGAACCTCGGTGGCACCCACACTTTGTTCGCGCTTCGTTTTCAAAACAAGAGAAAATATTCGGTCCCAATACCGCCGTCACCCCATCAAATATAATTTCCACGAGGGCACTTAAGGAAGAGTGCGCATTTCAACGTGAATGTAGAAGTGAACTCTTTTCACGAAACTATACTAGGACCAAAAATGATCATTATATTACTTAGGTGTCTCTGCTTCATTTTGACCCCCATGGTCTCCTAAGATAGGCATTACATTTTATGCAAAGGTGCAGAAGATCATCATAACGTTTCACGTGCAAATTATTTACTTTTTGGTTACATTCTTCGGCCAAATTTGAGCCAGGGCACCCATTTTTAGTGTTGTATGTTGTCCCGGCCAGCTCTATAATGTGATGGTATAGGTCCCAATATTCACTTAGCAGAGCTAAGGGAGTAAGAATAATTTTTATGAAATATGTGTGATTTCTCCCCCCCAACAAAATACCCCTACGAGTTTTAAAGAGTTTGTAGCTGGTCAACCCACTATTGGTGTAGTGGGTAAAGGATACAGCCGTGAGCAAGACAGTTGCTCCCAAATCAAATCTATAAGTTATATAATTTCTTATCGTGTTTTTCATCTTTAGAACATATGGTAAGTTATGTGATTATCTGAACTTTCAAAACATAAAGTATGTAGGCGTATCCCTTTATGGTACGGCCTGCGACATTATTACAAAATATCTTCGAAAATAGACAAACGACACTTCTACGTTTTAAATTGCAATTATACCTGGGAACTGGGTAGCGGTGTTGTCCTTGGCTGATTTTGTTCAAAGAATTTGTTATCTATAGCTATGCTCAGCCTTCTGAGTCTCTGGTAATGCTTGATTCACCAACGGTTGTCGCTGAATCGGTATCCTTTCCCCTAGAACTTGTATGTCCAACCAAAATCTGTCAACAGTTATTAAAAAGCTTAAAACACCCAGTGGAAAATGGATTAGAATCTGAAGTTTGTCCATATCATTCGGATACACTAATGTAGAATTCGCAGTGTGGTAAGACGTATCTTCAATGCTAGGTACTCGTGTCTACTTACGAACTCTTCCATACCGTCGTGCTAACTTGCACGTGGTGCCGCAAATCTGTTTAATATCTCCAACACTATGTATCTGCTCCCGGTTCCGGCGTTGTTATAGTTTGCGCTAGACCTATTGGCTGAGGGTCTGTGTTGTTGACACCTGGTTTAATGTTTCCTTGTCGTATTGAATATTAACGTCGATTCAGCCATTGCAAAGTAATTCTGGGATATCAGATGCGGTACACATCTTGGGTGACCAGCGATTGGCCCTGAAAGCAAAATATTCATATTTCAAAAAGAAGTTATTGCAAGACTGGAGCCGCATCTAGAAACTATTTTCACCCTTTATCAATAATCCGTCCACTGGTTAATATCTTATCATTATTTGTAAGCCTTCTGATTTGAATCTTATTGCCGGAGCAGAATTTACTTTTTCTAATAGTTTTTGTACAAGCTCAGCTTCTCTCATACTTGGAATCCACGTTTTCCGATTCTAGAAAGTTTGGTGCCTTTCTTACGCGAGCTGAGCATGGCATTGACCGATTTTTATAAACTTAAACCTGATGACTGTATCCCGTCGCTCTAACGAAACAACTCTCTGCGAAATGTTTTTTTTTGTCGACGTTAGTACGTATATTTTTCTCAATTTTTGCCGCAGCCCGGGCTCTATGTATTGTCTACAACGAAAAGGAACGACCCAACCCTTTTGCTAATCTGCTGGCCTTGAAAAACCTTCTGTAATTCTATTGCGGTGTCCGAGATATTACGCTTCTTTTTGAGATTAAGATGGTTTTGATTGGAGACGAAAAAATTCACACGAACACCCGACGAAAAGCTTTCAAGTTGTAGCTTTCTATCCTAAAGCATTTCCGTCCAGCTTCCAGCAGGGTCTAGTCTGATTGCCTTAGTAATGTCTCGTAGTTTCGTTGTTTTGATACCTTGTAGACACGCACAACATACACGGGGTGAGTATCGGTTTTTCACTTTCACTATTAGCATTCTGAACGTCTCCCACTGTAAATTTCACGAAGTAAATTACAGCGATATAATTCTTTTTTGCCGAGCGTTCTGGTGTGCCACTTGCTTACGGGAATCCTACGTAGTGTGCCGAACGTGTTTCCTCAGTAGCAGATGATAATAAGACTTTAGCTTTTCTTTTTGGTACCTTATAACCTCTGTAGTTTCCCACAAGGAAAAGTGCATAATTTGAAACGTCACGCCTTGAAGCCCTTTGGAGAGGACATTTTTATTTTAGTCCAATTCGGGTTTTCCTACTAAAATAGGTTGATGGCGGTATTCCGACCGGCTGCTTCGCATCTATATAAGCTGTACTAGATAAGTGTGTAGGACTCGATACACCTCAGCACACGGATTACAGTATTGCTGTATAGTTCGACTTTTACAGCCGTGGCAAACTCTTTTGTAAATTTATGCTGGAACCCACGTTTGCCTCCCGCCGTCAACTTCTCGTTCGTCAATGGGTCTAGTTGCTCCTTGTTGCTTGCCACTTTTGTGCAAGGACTTGGCGCCCCTTAAAATGGCTTTACATTTTGCTAACGTTTTTTTTCCTTTCGGTGACCACACTTTTTAGACCCTTGGTCCTCAACAATTTGTTAATGGCCTTTACAACACATTACCTCTCGTCCTGTGAGTAATAATTTTAAAGATTTAATAAAACTTGGTGTAATTTAAAGTTAATTTATAAATGAATATATATGGCTGGTTAAATAAGAGTCGCCTAGAATAAAAAAAAAAATAAAAAAATTACAAAGCTAACCATAGACATAAAAAGATACCAATTAATTATAATTTTACGTATTAGGGGCTTCTCTATACCTTCCTATTCTTCTCGTATCTAACCCTGACAAACCAAACTTCTTTGTAAAATCCTAAATGCTCATTATTCCACAAATAAATGTATCTAAAAAAATCTTAATGTTCCATATGTTGCTTATATTATCCCACACCAGATATTTTATCGTAAACTCGATACCCACTCGAATCCACTAGTCTCCTAACCTGCCTTACACTCCATTCCTAATAATCCTCCGAGGCATCTGAAATGAAATGTCAAGAGATCTTCTAATGTATACTGACATGTCATTGTAATCATGTTCTTAAAATTTACTTGTTTTATATCATTTATATAGTTGTAAATATCAATAAATAGTTTTTAAAAAAGGGATTAATGTTGAAAAACCTTATTTTATGGAGTTTAGGAGGATGAAGAGATGAGATTGAAAAAAATGGAAATATACTGATTTTAATTAGAAATATTTTTCAAAAATAAGTTGATAAACCAACATTAAATTAAGAACTCGACATGCATGTGTAGTTTTATTATATGTTATCCAAAATATTGTTATCTAACAGTTTATCAACAAGCAACGCAAGGTACTGGAATGGGTAGCGTTTTCGCTAACCCTTCTAGTTTAAGTTGTTATTAAGCAACCAGAATTGTCGATATCATCTCATTTATTTTTTTTCTCTTTTTTTATTAAAAAGGAAAAACACTTTAAATAAATCAGGGTTACTCTTTATAAATATTAATATTTTATGATAACCAGCGGCATATTTGAGTGACTGTTATCCTTGCAATCCTGAAAGAATTAGCTGTCACAGTATTCGGTAGCGGTTGGGAAGGAAGACAACTCGGGACAGAGAAGACAAGAGGCAAGAGGCAGGGTGTATCCATGGCGACCGAGCTCTCCCATATCTGGAGTTTATCGCCCGGGGGTTGCCGCCCCTGTATTCGATGACGGGGGGGGGGAAGGGGGTGGGGATTAATTGATAGAATTATCTCGTCAGAGCGAACACTGGGATGTGTAAACGGCAATGAGGTTTGCTACATCTAGTGCTCCTGTCTCTGCTGAATCGAATTATCCGTTTCAGCCCGCATTGCATCTTCGCATTTAGGATTTAGTTACCATTAGGCGCTGTAAAGAGAAGTGACAATCGATTATTATTTTCGTTGATAGATTGATAACCTGTGAAATTTAATTTAAAACTATGTAAATTATATGTTTGCCATGTGTATATTAGAAACGATCCCGATGTGTAAACAATTCGAAAGAAAACTTTTTATTACTCGATATAGTACTATATTGATTTTTTACATATTTTTCTTATAGCATTAATTACCTCAATTCCAAAACCAATCTGAAAATTATTATTTTAATATATGTGTTATCGGTGAATAGTGACCGTTTCATTGCATCCCAAACTCTCCAATCTCATATCACAAAACTTAGAGAATGGTGTCAAAAATGGAGACAAAACAAATCTTACATTGGGCTCCAACTGGAAAAACGACTTAATTGGAATCCACATACCAGACTTAAAAGGCAAGAAACTGATGGTTGTTTCCGACTATTCCAACATTTACAAGACAATCGTTCAAAGCTCCCTACAAGTTACGGAAAACTTTTTTACATGACAGTAATTAGTCTTATTTAGACATAAGGAATTGAGCTTTGGGGCCCCACTAAACCTTCCAATTCTTCTCGTATCGAATCCTTACAATCCCAAATCCTTCGTATGATCTTCAATGTTCTTTATTGTGTAACATACAAACTTATCTATCAAGATCTTAATTTTCCAATATATTGCTGATTTGGCACAAACCAAATATTTCAAAGTAAACTCCATACCACCTCGAATCCATTAATCTCCCAAATTGCCCTAAACTCCATTCTCGAAAATCCTCGGAGGTTTCTGAAAATAAGATAAGGGACCTTCTAATGTAGAACTATTAAAGTGCTACTAGTGAGTAGGCTCTTAAATGTTATTGACTTGTCATTGTAATCATTTTCCTCAAATTTACTTGTTGCATGTATAATGCGCATAGATATATGTAAATGTCAAAAACTAGTTTAAAAAATGAAATAAAATAAAAACTACGTTCCTTAATGTCCTATATTTGATAAAGTTAGTCCAAACTAGATTCCCAGGTATATATTGGTTCAATATAAACTAAATAGCGATTAAAATTCACTAGTTGTTTGTTTGTTTATCATGGTTTAATGTCCCTATGTACTCCAACAAGGACAGGAAGGACGGCTTATCCTACAGGTTTTCAACCTATTCTAGCCAGGGTGGGAAGGTCAAGATTCATTTCGTGGGTCCACCACGAAATAACTTTTAATCCGCCCAGGTGGGATTCGAATCCACGACTTTCAGTAGCGAGCGCGCTGAGACAACTCGCTTGGTCATCGATTCCCCTACATTTCAGTCAATCCCTGATAACCCCACCAGGATTCTAAAAAATAGTTAATTTAGTACTTTATCTGTACTGAGTTGTTTCTATAAAAGTTTCTCCCTTTTAATTATATTCGTATTTCATCTTATTTTCCTAAATATTGTATTATACGTTAAATAAAAAAAAGATACTAAACTAATCATGGGACGTGCCAACGCGACTCGTAAGTTTAAAGAAAAATGAGGTGTAATATGCATAACGAAGATCCATGTTCTGAACTAATTTACTCATTTATAGAGTTTCTAAGTTTACCGTTATTTCTATTATCATTCCAAATCTACATAAAGAATATTATGGTTGACTCTTAAGCAATATAAGAAGAAGTTGATCAGGGATGCTGTGAAGAGATTTAAAAAAAAAAAAAGAAGTTAAAACGTCGGTATTCCATAAAAGTAAAACACATTTATGGAGTACCGACGTTTCGACATGCCTCTTCTTCAGGGCTTAAAAAAAAATCTAGATTACCGAATGATGACTGACCGATAAACCAAATATAACATCTTCATCCCTGATCATCGTTTTATACTCCAAATCTAATATCGGAAATTTTTACCTATCCATTTTATTGCTTAATCTCTCATTTTTGTGCCGAAAAACTAAAGACTGCAGTACATTTAACCGTCAGATTTCGTTTAGCTAAACTTTCATATTTTAAACATATAATTTATGGCAACCATGGCGTACGCTAATGCAAGAAATTCGGAAGACCAATATACAGGGCTTATATTTTTGTCACATCAAACTACATTGCATACACAATATACAGGTGGAGTTATGCGACCTCTGTGGGATTCTATTCACTTAAAGAAAACTTCTGACACTCCAGATAGTTATTGAAACCTTATTTTTAAAATTAAGGAAACAAATATTTAACCTAAAACAAAAAGTTGATAAAATTCCTTTTAAATCCTACAACTCAACTGTGTAAAAGTATTTTCAATTCTGTACGTATTTTAAAAAATCCATAGGGTGTCAATAACTGATTTTACATTTGTTATTGTAACTATCTTGTAAAATAAAATACATTGCAGGAATAATGTTTGGTGTGAACTTTCTTGTTTAGCATAAAGTATAATAATTGAGGGAAAATAACTGTTAGTTTCAACTTAATTTAACTAATATTCCCGAATTTAATTTGTATATAACTAATGAAACACCATTTAATTTGTTATAACTACTCGCTATTTTGGAAGAAAGTATATATTAGCTATTCTGTTTATTAGATATACACCAGTAATAATTCTTCAATAATAGATTTGAGTTATTGGGTAACTCTCTATCGAGGGAAGACCTTGAAGTTGATTGAGTTCGGTGCAGCGCCCTACCTTGGCATTACCATCGCTTAATGATTTGCTCTAGCTCCGTTGTGCAAAGGAAAACTCAAACGGGAATTGAAGGGTGTCTTTGTTAAGAACTTGTCCTTGGGCGAGCTGTTGTAGACATAATTAGTTCTAGAGATAAATATTTTCCCGAATTAAAATTGGAATAATAGTGATATATTTCATTTTCTTATGTTCGTTCTGCGGAATGTCTCCCAAAACAAAATTGGTATGTTTAAAGACGTGAGATTCAGTTATTTAAAAACTGCGATTAGTTAATTGGATACCTGTAAGAATTTTCCTATACTTAAAAAATTCCTAGTTCTATATAATTCCCTTATGTATACAGGCTCCATCCACATTTCACCATTCCTCAAAACTTCTAATGTTCCTTTGTAGAATTCTTTTAATACAAGAAATATGGAAATGGTGATTTTTAGTCAATCTAAATGTTCCTAATTCTTAAAGTGTTCAATGTCGTTTTGAAATCTTCATGGAAGTTGATTTTATTTTTAAATATTTTTCCAATACCATAGCAGTTAATATCTATTGATAGAAAATGGTATTATCGCATATTAACTTTTATTGGAGTGAAATTATTTAATTTCACAGAACGATTAATGTATGAATGACGCATTTATCGCATGGAAAGCTTTTAATACGGTATCTTGGACTACATCTAAACTTTAGACTTACCTAGGATAAACATTGAAAATTATATTTCCAAGAGTTAGTAAGACAGTACAATATACTTTTTTATGTTTTGGACTAAAGATCTTCCTTAAACATACAAAACAAAAAACTCTTCTATAGTTATGTACCAAAACTTGTCTGGATATATAGCAGGGACATATGTTTCAGCAATGCATATTCACATAATTCCAGAACAAAACCTTCAATATTTTGCTTTCTGAAAAATCATCTTCACCACTACAGTACCTACTTTTCAGATCAAATATTACACTCTGAATTGGACATGCTTGTTAAAAAATTCATTCAGAACAAATGCAATACATTTTACTTTTATACTCAAAATCTGTTTACTACAAAGATTGAACACGCAATAGCCTGCCTTCCTAACCTATTGTTTTACTTTTTTTTACATTAAATAAAAAAAATATATATATTTAATCGAAAATCTACCCTCTAATATTAAATCTTATTTGATGGAATTCACTACCATTTATAATGAAATTCCTTCCGCTCCTTAGATTCCACACTTAGGCGAAACCCCACCTCCATTACTTCATATTCGAGTCGTTATTGATATTTTTTTTTTTTTTCAATTTAAATGTTTCTACCGTTTTAACTACTATTACAATTTTGGTTATTGATCGAATATTGCGTACAAAAATATTTAGTTTTGTTACTACTTGTATTTTTATTTTTTGTTTAGACCCGTAACCTTAGTCTCCTAAATTACTCAACCATATTGGAAATAACAGTGCCGCGAATTCAAAATAAAAGTAAACATAAATAAAAGTCAATTTATCTAGAACAAAGAAAACACTAATTTAAACTGTTTAACAAAATAAAAAAAAAGTTGCAAACAATTAAGATTCCTGGAGCCAATTATGGATAAATAGTGTATAATTCCTGCTCCAACACTTTTATTTTTCATTTAGTTAAGAGTGTTAGTTTAAAATTATAATTTTCATAATTATATGTTTATGATAATATGTTTGAGCAGTTTCTGACCTTGTAATTAACTGTGCAATTTACATCTATTTTAGGAAATTTTCTTTACAGTGTAAAATTACGTCTTAAAAATATATTTAGTTTGAGTTTTTCAAAATTTATTAAACTTTTAGTATTAAGTGCTTAAATTGATCAAAATTTTCTAAATTATTTATTCTAATTACGATCAATGAGGACTTTGAAGAAAACTCGATTGTACAAGACGACGTTTTGGCATCGATCCACCAGCTGGCTCTGGGAATCGACCGGGACTTGTTATGTGAGCCCTGCCTCCTCTGGGTGTGATCAGCCTCACTGACTACGGCTTTCAGCTAAATTAAAGTCTATTTAGTTCCTTATACACGTCCGCAAATACGATATGGTGATAGAGAATGTGTCTTGCACTTTTTATTAATTATATCAACTTTGACATCTGGCCCCGTTAGATATACCAATTCATGAGAAAATATGTATTTTTTTTAAATTGTTATGTATGTTATTTGTTCATCTTTGGAACCACAATTTTAGAGATATTTTTGAAGTAATCTATATTTACTTTGAAACATGGAGTGCCTGTAATTTATGTATCAATTAATTAAAATCTTAAAAAATTGAGATGATTTTTTTCTCAATTTTTAATTAAAAGTATTTGAAACAGATTTAACTTTATCCAAAAAAAGCGTTGTAATAAGAATTTTTTTCGAGCATGACAAAACGTGTATCCTTGAAATTTTGTTGGTAAATTCACTCTTCTCAAGATTTAAGCTAACGAAAATGCTATAAGGATTATCACCAACAATGTTAAAAAAACTGCTGAAAAATATTCTTGCTGCAACAACTGAACAAGACAATTTAAGCAATATTTTTTTATCTCACTGATTAACTAAAACAAAAACTAATTTACAAATAGTATATGTTGAGACCAGTTCTTAAAAATGTGTTTCATTGTGTGATAAATCTAGACAGTTGTCAAGTTGCTGTCAGGATCCAATTAATTTATTTTTTAAATAAATTGTTGCATTGTTTTTTTCTATGCATGCTATCGAAACTGATATGGTTAGGATCAAACTTCATCTGGGTATGGGAAACGTCATGCCTTACGCTCTTAAAGTCCCTCGAGGATTGTGAGCCCATATCTATTAAATTTGCACGATTTTATCAACTTGTATCTCGATAAAAATGTATGAAATCAACATTTCAATTATTTTCAACGGGAACGAATCAATCGGTACTTTTCTCTATATCTCTGTAAACACAATTTTGTCTAAAATTGGAAATGAACTGACAGATTTATAAGGTTAAAAACATAAATTTGTTATATTTATTGTTTTGGTATTAAACTTTCTTGCATAATTAACTCATACACATGGGCAGATAAAACTAAAAAATCTGAATGACAAAAGAAAAATTTACTAGTTAAAATTCAATACATATTAATTTTGTACACTTTATGCAACAGTCGCATTATATTTTATTCTAATTAGGATATATCTCTTAATTTACGTTTTTTTTTTCTTAACTATAAAATTAAGTTACATTTTTCGCACTAGTGAAACTATTGGTCTTAGTTTTTGTATGAAATAGGCCTACCTCCGGATAGTTATTAACGTGAAACTTCAATACCAGTGGCTTTAGCGGAGAAGTTGTCATTTAAAATTAATTAAGAATTTTTCAAGCCTATGAAGATGTGAGAGGAAGGGTAATAAATAAAAATTGTTCTTGTGAAAGTTCAGAGATTCTAGTTGCAGAGTTCTTGTCGGTGATTCTTTGCTTAGGAACTCTTGTGGTGAAAATCAGTTGTCAATTGTACTACAAATTTAACCAAAATTACTGATCTATTTTACTGTAGTTTTAGTATCCGTTTTATACACCTTCAGTGATTTGCATTGAAGTAAAAATATCTAGAAGGCCAACAGTGGATTTTTCATCATGAAATAATGCAAAATCTTGAATGAATTCGCATATAGTTTCTTTTAAATAATATAAAGCATATGAAAATAATATTTAAAGGTCTATAAAATTTTAACCTAAGGCGCAATTCACACAGAATGGACGTGGTGCTTTTGTCTCTTCGGACATATAAACAACATTAATAAAATTTGATATTGGACTTTCATACATATATATCAACAATTTAACAGGGGTATCATCACGTTTGATTTTTTTTTGGGGGGGGGGGGGAGGGAGAGGGTAAATCGGACATAAAAATCTCGACTGATTTTCCCGAAAAACCCGCCACCCCAAAAAAAAAATTAAATTGGTAATGTTTCACCCCTATTAAATTGGTGTATAGGTATGTAACTCCAATATCAAATTTTATTAATGTTGTTTTTATGTCCGATTCACCCCTTACCCAAAAAAAGAAAGGTAACTACAAAAGAAAAAAGAAAAAAAAAACTCGTGGCGTGCCCCTTCTTGTACGCAACGAGAGACGGCAAAGAGACGTGGCGCGGACTTTGGTCTCTTCCGCGCCACTCCTATTAAACAAACGTTCCAATTCACACAGAACGGACGTGACGGAGACGTGGCGCGGACTTTTTTTAATAGGACAAACCTGGAAGAGACAAAAGCGCCACGTCCGCGCCACGTCTCCGCCACGTCCGTTCTGTGTGAATTAGGCCTAACATTCATTTTTCTTACGAACTAGGTATATATTTTAAAAACCAACTATAGCTGAAGATGTCACAAAGTGAAGGATATATAATAATATTTTGATTTTTATGAATTAATAGTAGTAAAACAGTCCAGTCAATATGAATTTAAAAATTCCAAAGCTGGTTTCACATTGTACAAATTTGCGTTGACGCGTTATTTCCTGAGATAATGTATGTTTATATTGATCCAATGGAATGTTTAACTATTTCAGTTTACCCAATGTCAATTCTGCTTTGTTTGATCGTCTCCAATATGATACGATCGATTCTTTTCTACCATAATGAATCTTTTAAACATCAGATGGTCTTCATCTCCTAAATATTCTACACACGATGCACTAATTGTTTTTCTGGTTTTGATTCCTTTTATTGTTTTGAGAAATATCTGACGCCTTTTTTACTAATTTAGAAAATTAATTATTATTAAAATAGTGGAATTGCTGATCCTGATTTATATATAAAATATGCCATCGTCTAAACTAAGCAGTTACTATGATGCAAATTTGATTATTATAGTTTTGACAGAGAAGCTCGAACTTGGCTCTTTAAGTTTATCTGCAATTCTTGACATTAATTATATTGAAATTCATTTTCAATATAAATATATTGGCAGAACGTGTCAAAAGTGAACCAGTTTTACTATGAAAAATTACTTTTTTATCTAACGAATTTTTTTCTGTGACCACAAATATATGTGAAATCGTCAAAAGTATCAACATTTTTAAACTGCCGAGTTAGGTAAATTGATAGATTTCTAATAATTCAGTAATTTTATAAAATATTCATGTTTTCGAAAGTAAAAAAAAATAATAATGAATTTTAAATTTAATTTCAAATAAATTATTTAATTTTGAAAAAAAAACAACTAAAAACAAAACAAAAAAAAAAAAACTGAAAAACGGTTTAATTTTATGTAAGGCTAAAATACAATAAAACTGTTTATTGTAAAATGTATTTATTTAAAAGCACATCCTTATATTTTATAGTTTGTATAGCTTTATATACTTTTCCATTTTCAACTGTCGGTTGTTTGTTGTGGTCTACTTTATAATTTCTTTCTTTTATTTTATTTTTAATATAGATATGTCTTTTGGCTGTGGCTCTATTTTTTTTTTCACCCCTAAAAATGTGAAAACCCATTCTGTTGGTGTTTCTCGTATTGCTATTCTATCATTTTTCCCTAGGATCAACGGCTTTGGAGCTATATTGGTTTGAAAACCCAATTTTCACATTATTTCACACTGTAGATTACAGAGAGGCATATTCACTATCTATTGAATTTCTTAGTGAAGGAGAAATGATATAAGTGGTTATTTTGTCTCAACTAATTTTCTCAATTTGCTAAGAAATGTTCCTTGAATTGATTCGTCCCATATTCTAGCATGACTGTTTTGTTTCGTTTATTATTATTATTGTGCAAATTACCTAAAATCAAAATATTTTAAAATTTTAAAATATCACCATTTTTTTATTTTTTTTTTATTGCCTTTTCTATTTTACATATTTAAAAGATTTAACTAAAAATAAATACAGTATTGCTGTAAATCACTGATATACTTAAACCGAGTTAATATATCTTATGATTGGTGTACTCGATGATGTATTCTTTTTGCTGAAGTCAAAGAGGCAAAGCGTGAGCAGTTAATTTTCCATCTGAAAGGAGATTTAAATTTTCAAGTTGTTGTTCCATTCATAACTCTCTTTTTTTTATTTTTTTCTCCCACTTGTAAATGAGATGTCCTTGTATTTTTCCGGTTGGATAATATTTTATGGGGATTATCTTATGGTTATTATCATAAATCCACAAGTTAAATATCCGCTGATTAATATTCTTGTTATTACATGAGTAAATTTTCCTTAAATGTGAAGTTACTTGGATATAGTTAAAACCACTTCAGGGTCTCTGTTAATCTAATTTATTTTGGAGGGTGGGAAAAAAATTAAACTAGAAGTTACTTGTTTTTATTTTAAAAATATATTAAATGACCTGCAGAAAGCAGCAATAATTTACATTAAAAATGCACTTCTAATTTACACGTTTGATTCGTCAACTTCAGATTGTGTTTTTTTAGAACAATAAAGCAAAATTCAATTATTTACTCTACTTAGCTTCGAGGGTTAGTTATCAAATTCGGAATTCTATGATGTCGAAAAAGATATGGACGTTTTTTGACGAATCTGTGATGGAAAACAAGATTAACTTACGTTTATTTTAATTAAACACGTAAATAAATTGCTAATATAGTAGGTTATTTTTCTTTTTCCTGCCATTTTATTACATTTCAAGAAATAATAATTTTATTTTTAATTTTGAAACGAAACCAGAACTCAGATTAAAAAAAATAGTTGGTTACCTAAGTTCATTATTGAGTGTTTTAGATGTTTTTAAAAATATTTTTGCTATGTCATCTCTTTAAAATTAATTTCTTTTTAATAATTGATTACAAAATAATAGTTTCTATTCCTGGATTAAATAACATACTGTAAAGATGAATTTATTTATTCCATAAATTTATTCATAGAATGTGGCAATTGAAATCTCCTTTTTTTGTGATTTTTTTTAACTTCATGGCTTTACAAATGTTCACAGCCAATAACAAGAAGAACAAGTGGTATGAGTGGGTGTCGGAAAGGATGACCTAAGAGTCGTCCTTGTACTACGCCGGTCGCTACGAACTCCGTCCTAATTCTGGGGCTAAGCCGCGTCCGCCCACTTCGGCAATATTTCACTCCTTCCTCTGCTAATGGCCGCTAATGAAGTCTTGCTCCAACGCGGTTTGCGGAAAGGAAACGGCGGTCGAAAGTTCAAAGTCGTAGATTTTGGTTGGGATTACGTAGCGGTATGAGAATTCACTGTTACCTGAATAACCGCTCGAAGTACTGAATTATAACTAAGATATATGTAGGATTAGTATGAGAATATTCCAATCTACTGACCAGTTCCATCGTCAATACCGAACAGATTACAACACGTATAAATATAAAATTTCATAAAATATCGTTCAGATATTTCATAATTTTTTTATGAAAAAATTTACAAGATAAGTGCCTTGAATACAGCAAATATAGTGAAAATAAAGAAAAGAAATAAAAAAAAAAAAAAAAAAAAAAAAAGGATAAATATTATTACTCTAGAATTCTAGAGTAATTGTGCACCAAATCTTTGAAATCACTAAAACAAAAAAAGAGGGTTTTTGTATTTGGGTCTTATTCATCTAAACCATTGCCTAAAAACGGGCTAGAATAATTAGTTACTCTCGATCAATCTGCGAACTCCTTGTACCTTCTTTCATACCCCACTTCGGGGTATCTAAGTACTGTATATAATGGACTGTCTGTTCAGCTCGAGACTGATTTTTATTTATTTTATTCTAGTCTACGAGTTCTCTTCATTCAGAGAAGGCTAACTGTGGGTGTTGTCGGGAATATGTATTGTGGCTATGTCGTTTATAAGTGTATTAGGACGTCCATGCAATTTTTCGTGGATTCATTTGTAGTCGGTTTGTATTAGTTCGTTAACTGTTGGCGCAGGTCAGTATGTAAAGTTATGTTGCTTACGTATCAGGGTGCTTTATTGCCTAGAAGATTTAAAGTTTGTTTATATGTATCTTTGTTTATATGTATCTTTTTAGCTATTCTAATTCATTATTTGATTAATTTGTAGAGTTGAAAGTTTGGAGAGCAGTGAATATAAAAGTCTTAGTCTTTGGTTGAGCGTTTTCCTTTTGTTCTTCATATGTGTACCCCATGTCATTTTTCGGCCAATCCTCAGATCAAGGTAGTGAACAGTGTCTGTTTGAGGAATCGGTGTGTTGTCAAGCAAAACTGTTGAGCTCGTAATTAATCATAATTTCAAACTTTTTATTTATATTATGGGACAAATGTCTCAGAATAAAGTTTGTTTTTCATTTAATTAAAAAAATAATTGAGAAATTTAGTTAACTAGGAACATCTGTTGTACTAACTGCAAAAATTCAGTTTGCTTTATATATCCAGATATTCGGTCTCTAATACCAGGTCTAACTAAAGCATCATTTTTGAATTGTGCTTATTTTGCTCTGAATGTGTGATTCATGGAATTATGGAAACATAATAAGATAAGTAAAGTTGCGCCGACTATCCTTAAAACTTTTAATAGAAAACATTAAATTTCCTTTAAGCTCCTATCCCTGTTTGTAAACCATGTCTCCAAATGGATAACTGCAGGTGTGTGTAAAGTATAAGTTTGTTCCACAGGAAAAGTTTTGATCATTTGACGAGTTGTAGACGTTTTAGACACAAGACACCTGGGATATACAAACTTGTTTAAGACAAGAAACGTAACGAGCTACTTATTCAGACCTGTCTTAACTTTGTAAGCAGAAGTTTTTAGTTCAGTGAAACTCGTCCACTTACAAAAAGGCTAAAGCTGTACATAAGTTCATGAATCGAATATGATAGTTTATAGATAACACAATATGCGGTAATGAAAATATATAATCTTTATAGATTAATACTATTTTCGCTGTCACATTTTAATACAAAACCGGCTGAAAAGTCTTTGATCCAGGTGAACATATTCATGTTGGAGCGAATATTTACGACGTGACATATTCACGCCTGTCACTTTATTTTTTATAAAAACAGGTTTAGTTTATTCAGTAACATTCAACCATGCGCTTTATAATAAATCAATCAATGACAAACCAATCACTTTCCCCGGGGAATTATTGAGTAATCGATCAGTGTCGTTCTGATTAATTGAGGTTAAAAATGGAACTACGTTACAGTTAAGAGGTCTTATTTGACATTTATATATATATATATATATATATATATATATATATATATATATATA
This sequence comes from Euschistus heros, assembly GCA_003667255.2. NCBI lineage: Eukaryota > Metazoa > Arthropoda > Insecta > Hemiptera > Pentatomidae > Euschistus > Euschistus heros. The sequence continues at coordinate 2,161,132 of RCWM02000023.1, forward strand.
TATATATATATATATACACACACACACACACAATGAATAAATAAATTATTTTTATCTTATAGTTGTGATAATCTCAAGATTAAGTAGAATTGATATGCGAATGAATTATATTCCAAATTGAAAATATTATGTGAATAAATACTTGTGTGCGTTATTTCAGTGCGTTAAAATCCATACTTAAGTATAAACTGTAAACCGAAATCAACAGGATGGGTCTCGGTGATTATTTCCTACTCTTCCTTCTCACCACCTTTCATATCAGCATTATCTTTCCTTTATTATGTTTCCATCAAATTAACATTTTAATCGTTCTAAATGTCATGATTGAAAAAATCTTTCTCAATTATCTCTGCCAATTTTTCCCCCAAATCTTCGGGATTAATTGCGGCTTCGAAAGTATGCGGTATTCTGTTATTTTAGGGTCCTGATTGACCCATCTTAGGGGATTTTTATTCTATCGTTTCCAGGTCTTTTATAATAAATAAAAAAACGAAAAATATCTATTATGTAATAAATATAATTAATACATATTCTATTAAAAAAAATCGATGTGATCAACATACAGCTTTAATCCAATTTGTAAAGGCTGGGTGTGCCCTTGAAGTTGTTATATGGCTGAAATAAGTTTAAATAATTATTTAGATAATTAAATATTATTTTTATATTACTTATAAACATTATATTTAATTAAATTCATTTGGAGGCAATCGATTTAACACAAAAATGGTTTATGTCTTCAAACAATTTACTAATGTATATTCTGTTGCATTACTCGTGTATATAGACAGGGAAGTAGACTAGGAGTGAAAGGTTGGGAAAAGAAAGGCGGAAGACAGATTGAGATGGCTGTCGATTCTTTGTGAGAACAAGGGTTTAGCGACTAGGGTTGTAGCCTTATTAAATATATTGTTAATAATAATAAAAATATCTTATGTAATAATAAATTATTCTTATTTTATAAAAATAATTATGCTTAATTTTTTTGTTTAAATAATAATAGTAACATAGGAAACAGGAAAAAGTTAATTGTCAAGGTTTACTCTAATATTCTCTTCTTGTCTTTTCCCCATTAATCAGTAGGACGAAATCGTGTTTATCATATATATAAATATTAAATTGTTTGATAAGTTAATTAAAACAGAATTGATAATAAGAATAACATTAATAATAAAACGGTTTCCATCTGGTTTACAGTATAACTAGATTAAAAAGTAAGACTTTTTAATAAAATCGTGAAGTTAATTATAAAAAAATAAGTTAATTAAAAAAAATAAGAAATTTTATTTAAAAATTCCGTGGTTGTAATATTTAATTACGAATAATTAGTTTTTTAGTTTCATGTATTTGTTGGATAGATTTTATTAAACATTAATTAGCCGTTTTTTCATGAAAAAGTAATATCAACGCTATTATTTGTCATAGTTATTGAGCCATCAAAGCTCTGAAAACTTTATAGATATTTTTTTTTTTTTTCATATTTATTCATTTATTTTATATATTTATTTTTATGTATTATTGATACTGTATTTAGTAGCTGGACAGTTTTATTAATTTATTTTATATGATATCAATATTTTTTTTTTTATTTAAATCGTTTGTCTTGGATATTATAAAAATGATAAGAGATATATATATATTTGGAAGGAGGTTCAAGCTACGCCAGGAAGCGTAGCAAACGGACTGGTTAGCCTTGCACCCTGAGGAGGTTAGGCCGGGAACGGTTTCTACCTCCAATTTCATAGACTCGATTCCGAACTAGCAGTCTACTCTGTTATTTCTTGTATCATGCAAATGACGTCATGCCATTATCTATCATATTGATCTTAATGCATCGAAACTCCATCATTACCCCCATTCCAGTTTTAATGATCTGTATCTGCAAGACAATCTTGAAATTAATTTTTGGTTTGCTCAAATTATCAACTTGTTTTAAGCAATAACTATACCTCTGATCCTGTTGAATCTTAATCTATTAATTTGTGTCGGTATTCAAGATTGAATAAGATATTTTTCTTAACGTTTTGGATATTAGCGTGGATATTAAATTATCGGTCAGCCAAAATAAAATATAAAATGTATCAATGTATAATTAGTTTCAAAGAATTTAACTTCAGTATTTAATATAATATTATTGTGGTTTTGATGTAATTTAAGTATCCCATCTTTTAATAATTTTCCAAGTGATTTTCTAATAATGTTAAATTACTCTTGGCAGAAATTAAAATTCTATATTAGAACCTCCCGAGGGATTCTCTTTATGTAAATACATAAATATAAATTAAATTGTATGAATTAATTTTTGAATAATTTAAAATATAGAAGACTTCTAATAAAAATTAAAAATTCGAAAAGCGAAAGATTGATTGCTCTATATTTTTAGGTTGGAACTAGTTATGGGGTGTATTTGATTTGATATTATGAATCGAAAATACTGATAACAATACTAAAATATTAAAAAACAAAACAAAATAACAATAGATACTTACCTAAATGGTAATAACATTATTATCGTATAACATTTGGGGAAAAACCTTCCCCAGTTACCTTCTATTTTGACATTACAATCATAAAAAACCTTCTGGTGTTACTTGCATTCTATTATGAAATACCTGATTCCAGCTTACAGTCTTTCTTTTATTTTTTACCTATTTCTATTCGTAAATATTCATCACCTAGTTCTTTCAAAGTCCATTTGCCTGGTTGTTTCTAAAGTCCTTCTGCATTGACACAATCATAATCCAATGAAACTTATCAATGTTTATTTTGGCAAATCCTTTGATTTCTTGTGATAAATATCTAATTTTTTATAAAGTTGTTCCAACGAATTAAAATCGTTGATAATTACGTGGAGGTAAAAAATGGATGTGAAGTGATTTAATCTCAGTAGGAAAGGAGTAGTATCACTATCAAATCCAATCACTGGCAGAAATATTGGTGAAATTAGTTGAAAACAATATACTTCACTTTGAACAGTAGTGCTAAATAATGTGTAATCCTGTTGATAACACTTTACGCTTGAGAGGTGTACCAGGTATGCAAGTTTAAAATGTCGTTTATTTCTTAAAATATATACACAGTAATTTAAAAAAAAGTATAATATATTTTATTCTAAGTACTGACCCTCGCTTTCTACACATTTTGTCCATCTCTCGGGCAATATATGGATACCATTCCAAAAGAATGCTTCATCTTTATTTGAAATCCATTCATCGAGCCATTTTCGTACGTTTTCGAAATTGTTGAAGTGTTGCTCCGCCAATGAGTGTCCCATCGATGAGAAGAGGTGATAATCAGAAGGCGCCAGGTCAGGTGAATACGGCGGGTGGGGTAGGAGTTCCCAACCAAGCGAAGAAATCGTTTCCTTAGTCAATCTGGCTGAATGTGCAGGAGCGTTATCATGCTGAAGAATGACTTTGGCGTGCCTGTGAGCTCATTCTGGGCGTTTTTTCGATCAATGCGTGACTCAAATTGATCATTTGTTGTCGGTAGCGCTCGGTATTGACTGTTTCGCCGGGTTTGAGAAGCTCGTAGTAGACTACTCCCTTCTGATCCCACCACACACACAGCATTGTCTTCTTCCCAAAACGATCCGGTCTTGCACTCGATGTGGATGGTTGTCCTGGCGTTACCCATGATTTTTTTCGTTTGGGATTCTGAAAATAAATCCATTTTTCATCGCCAGTTACAACTCGATGCAAAAAAAACCCTTTCTTTCTTTCGTGGCGTAAAAGCAGCATTTCGCACACAGTTTTTCGTTTTTCCATCTGTCGTTCGTCCAATTCATGTGGAACCCATTTTCCAACCTTTTGAATCTTTCCCATAGCTCTCAGGCGATCGGAAATGGCTTGCCTAGTGACATTCAACTGTTCTGCCATCATTTGTTGGGTTTGGGTATTGTCTTCGTCTAATAAAGATTGCAATTCGAAGTCCTCAAACTTTTTTGGTCGATTTTCTCGTTTTCGATCAGTAACATCAAAATCACCACGTTTGAAACTTTGAAACCAACGTTCACATGTCCTGACGGTTGGAGCAACATCGCCATAAGTCTCAACAAGAATTCGATGACATTCAGATGCCTTTTTCTTTTGATTAAATAAGAAAATCTTGACATGCCGCAAATGCTCTTTATTTGGCTTAAAATTAGACATTTTTAACACCAAAGAAAGGTATGATACGTCCACGTAAACGACTTAAAAACAACTGACTTTTGTAAACAAATGACTAACAAACAAAATAGCGTTTAGAGATAAGCAAATCCTTCAATAGGCTAAGAGCGCATTCTATTGGAATTAAAACGACATTTTAAACTTGCATACCTGGTATTGACGTTCTGGAATGTTAATAAATATTTGCGCTTTCCAATACTACTCACCAAATTCTAGGTTTGCTATCTACAGTTAGTCTTGTTTATATTATCGGTCGAATAATCTCGTTTTGGCTCTCTCAAGATGAGTAATAATTCATTTTTCAAAACATTCTACGCCTCTGCGGCGTTGTGTGTGCTTGTAACGTACATTTTTGTACGCCTCTTGAGCATAGGGGGTTGATGAACCACAACTAGAGTAAACTCCATCTAAAAATAATGTGTGCATAATGACTCGATATTAATGTAGGTTTTAGAATGTGAAAATTTACAAATGTCTAAGAAATTCATTTAATGAAATTAATATATATTATTTGTTTCCTAAGGTTGTAAGCGTATTCGACTTAATTCCATATTCGCTATTTGTGATTTGTAAGGAATGTTGATAATATTATCAGTAAATAAACATCCTTGCTGTGTATTTCTTCACCTTTTCAAAATATATATTTTATATTTTGATAATTCCTATATACAGGAAATCTGTCAATAAAGCGACACCAGATCAGAGGATATTATGCTATTAAATTTATTATTATTATTTAGGATTTATTTTATTAGATTTTCCATGTAATGTTCAAAATCCAATGATAATGAACATAGACCTCAATTTTGCCGTTAGCTTCTGAATGCACATTGTGCTGAAGAATACTACTTTGAGGTGAATTTCACGGGCAGATGAGTCTGTTTTTACAGGAGAAGGCATGTCTACCTATCCATGTATATCGTTTGTTACAAAATATCCTACCACAACTTTATCACAATATTCCACCTGAAGTTCGGCAAAATATGATTTATCCAACTCCATGGTGCTCCTCCACCTTATTTGAAAGCAATACAAATATAAATCAATGATATACACGGATAGGTAGAAATGCCTTCCCCTGTCACAGACTCATCTGCCCATAAAGTTCACCATAAAAGTAGTATTCTTCAACACAATCTGCATTCAGAAGATAACGGCGAAATTGAGGTCCATGTTTATTACCATTGGAGTTTAAACATTACATTGAAAATCTAATAAAATAAATCCTAATTATTAATAATAAATCCTAAATAATAATAATAAATAGATAAATGTAATAGCATAAGATCCTCTGATCTGGTGTCTTTTTATTGACAGATTTACTTTATTTTCCATTAAGCAATAATTTTTTTCTTTGCTTTTTATTCCAATGAAGAGTTTATTATGTTTAAAATGCACATTTCCATTAAGGGATAGTCACAATGTTTTATTTACACAAGTAACTGATTTCTATGCCAAATGAGAACACTATGTTTTTCAGTTTCCAAAGTAAATTTCTCCATGAAATTAAAACAAAATCATTACGTTTAACATATTATTCGAAAGCTTATTAAATTTGCAAGTTTTTGTGAGATTTGACGTTTTGTGGATAGTTTTTTCGAAAAATGGTGAGCGTTGAAGTAATATAAGACATTGTGACTTCCCCAAATAAGGTGAAGATCAAGGCTACTCTTTAGATACCAAGTTTGTAAAATTCAAGGTTACAGGTACTCAGCTATTATAGAAAAATTAATGCTAAATCCGAAAATGTTGTCAAAATTTGAAAAATATTTAAACAAAAAGGTGATATTACAGATTTTATGGAAAAAAAAAAAATCTGAAAAAGTCTTTGATCTATCGTATATCTGTAACGGATTGGAATAGAAAGGCGAGGTCTGCAGGATTTTACTAAATTTTTGATATATATATATATATATATATATATATATATATATATATATATATATATATATATATATATATATATATATATATATATATATATAAATAATTACTTATCTAGGCAATGCATGATTTTAATTCTTATAAGATATTCATATAATGAAGATATTTTTCTCTTTATAAACAATATTAATATTATTTTATTGATATTTTTTAATAATAATTATGTTTTTGTTTGTGCAGGCATAATATGGAACTTCAGGTTCGGTAGCCTCGGGCGGCAGAAGAAGATGCCCCCGCCGCTGGTGAAGTCGGCCTCAGAGCCAGTGCCGCCCCCGATATCGCTGCCCGCGCCCCACCTCGAAGTGAGCAAGTGGCTCTCGAGGCTGGACCTAACCCAGTACAGCCACCTCTTCGAGGCCTACAGGGGAGTGGAGGTAACTGGTCCATGATACTTACTGTTAGCTAGGGCCAACTGTTCGCTGAGGCCCCAGGTCAGCTTTCTTGCATGTTAGAACGGTAAAGAGTCTCTCAGTTTTATGTTCAAGTACTAATGAAATAACGGTTCACTGAAAGGATATCTTGCGTTTTCGTTTCCTTTTGTCGGGACATGCCTTGATGTTTTTTTTTTTTTTTTTTATTCTATTGTAAAGTTATAATTTTAGTTATCTTTCATATCAATATTACATCTGCTTTTTGTCACGGGATAGGTGACAGGTAAGGAATAAAAAAAAATTAAGAAAAAAAAATTCTAACTTAAATATCAATAGAATTTATACACAGTAAAACTAATAGTAAGATTCAGGGTAAGGTTTTCATTAAATATATGCCATTAATAAAGAACGCATAGCGAACACTATATGCTCCGCTTACAAGCTCTGCACCACCCCACTCCATCGAGACCCGAATCCAATCAGCCCAGACACCTCGATCCTAAAAGTAATAGTTTAGTAAATAATAAATAAAAGCCTCAGCAAACCCAAAGGTTCGATGCCAACACCACCAACCTTTGATCACACTCCTCTCTTCAACCCACACCATTAAAACCCTGACGATCAGTCTAATCAGCCCTGACTTCATCCTGACTTCTACATATAGGTCTACCTCTGACAGATCAAAACTGATTTTTTTTTGGAATTTGTTCATTACTTAATCCAACGATCTTACATGCCCACTTCAATTGCCCCGCTGCTATTACATGATCAATATTTACTGGATAAAACTCCCGCAGTTCAGCATCCTTAATTTTCCCGCATGTTCATCCAAGTTCCTATTTCGATATACTAAAATATGCAACTTAAGCCAACTATAACTATAATGAACTGGGTACATATTTCAATTAAATACTTCAAGTAAATTGTTAGCGAGAATGCTTGAATCCGATTTTGTGTAATTTATTATATTTTCATCATATTTAAATTTTGGTTTGAAAAATTCTAAAAATATAATTTATCAGCATAAAATGTTTTTAAGTCTGTCTTTAGGCAACAAATTTTTACTTATTGGGTTTAAGTTAACTCAAGTTAATATATCATCGGAAATATATATATATATATATATATATATATATATATATATATATATATATATATATATATATATATTTTTTTAAATCATCTATACGTATTTTTGAATATTAATATAAATTATATTTGTAGATAAGTATAAAAACTGAATATTAAATAACTGTAACATTAAATATGGTTCATTTTAATTACTTTAGCTTATCTCTCTTGGGGGGAGGGTCAATACTCTTACATCTTCTATTTCGTCCCATTCTCCAGGGATACTGACATATCACCATTAACTCATGTTCGTGATAAGTGTCTGAACCTCTGAATCTATGTGAATCTGAAGTGCCTCACAAAGTCAGGGAGTGAGTGGGAAGATTAGTGGAGAAAATCATAAGAGGATACTCTAGGACAAGAAATCGTTGTCGATTCACGATGAAGGACAAAGGTTATTTGATGGGATTAAACATATATTAATTTTTGGATTTCGAATCCAGAAATGAAGGTTTGTGATTTGAGATTGGAGTATTCGAAATGCAGTGAGGGAATTTACTGATAACATGTATGTATGTTTAGAGGAGAGGATGGTGCCCTGATAAGTTGGGATGGGATGTTAGCTTTATACACCTTGTAAAGGAGGGTACCTAGAATACTGTCTTGAGGAAGCCGTCCAGATTTGGTAAAATATATGAATTGACAAAGGAATATACATGATTAAGTTCTTAAGTTAGGAATGGATAGTGAGTAAGTAAGGAGAGGGTAGTTAGTTGATTTCGAAGTTGTGCATTGGAGCCGATTCATCTCGACTCCAATTTTGACCATCTGGAATTCTTCGAAAAATCCTCAATGCTCCTTATTATGACCCAAATAAAATTATACAAAATGATCTTAATGTCCATTACATTAAGATTTGGTTCAAACCAAATAACTATCCTTTAGCTAGTTATTTATTTATAGCTACTTATTATTACGGATGAGCTCCATATCCGTTTAAATCTATTATTTTCCCGAGGTGCTTCCATTCTATTCCCTTAAACTCTCTGAGGTGTCCGATGGGTAGTGTTCTTTATAAGGCATTGGCATGCCAAAAAATCGGATGATTTTCATGTTCGTAAGTTATTTTACTAGTGAAAAATCGTAGCTAACTAGTTTGTTACCTGTTAGAAAATTTATTCAATAGAAGAAAATCTTTTCTTTGAAACATTAACATTTTACCCTAAATAAACAAATAATATATTATCACATTAATAGATGTCAGGGAAAAAAAAAAGGTTGAGTTTAGGAAGCATAAACTCATAAATATTCTGATATTTACCATTCTTCTCTTCATGGGCCTAGTCGTATAACAATCATTTGTATGAATGGAATGCAGAGTATGTACACTGACTGATAACTGCCACCACTCTTGATACACATTTTCCCACGATCCAAATACGTCTAACAGTTGTATCTAAATCCACTCTAACAGTCTAACAGTTTCTTTAAATCCACATAAAAAAAATATTATTATATTATTTTAAAAATTATTTATTTTAAATATTAGCAATTTGGATGCTTTTGATTAAATGCTATTGAAAAAATGGATATATATTACATCCATAAATGTATTTAACCTTTTATATTTGTCGAATGAAAATAATGTTCTTTTAAATAATAATTCTAGAAATAGCTTTAAAATTTAGTTAGATGCAGCTTATTCTTTACTTTAGAAAGCTTTCCTTTTGCTTTGTAATGATTATTTTTATATTTTTGATTAATCTATTTTTAGGTAATTATTTGTTGATGTCACATTTCTTATGCAAATAATATCTATTTTTCTTTTTACTTCCTTCGAAGTATTTTTATAAATTTTTGTTTAACTCTTATGTTTTTTTTTTTGTTTTGTTTTTTTTACGGTACTTTACGCTGTATATGTCATGTAATTTTTATTAGAGGTTATTTTTTATTAGTCATTTTATCAATAGCAGAACCATCTTTAACGAATACCTTGATATAATAGTATGGTGCATGGGGCTTTTCTAATACCACTTATTTATATATATATTTTTTAAATACAATACAATTTGTATTGTATAGCTAAATGTTTCCATTAACCGCACCCTGAGCTATCTATCTATCTCCTTCATAATAAAATATTTTTAAATATTAGTTTTGAATTTCATTTTAATTATGAATAAGAAATATAGTCTTTTATTTTTTTAAACGCTTGAGATTAAATTTAATTTCTAAATAAACATTTCTAAAATAGTACATTATTATAGTATAGCAGAACAACTGTTCCACAGGGTAATAATGGGTATGGGGGTTCACGGATAATCAAAACCATGGATAATCGAATTACATTTTAATGACTTAATATGGTACATAAGAAGGTTAGTAAAATATAAAAACTGCAGAAAAATATTTTTTAAACAAAAAAACGTTTTTTATACATATATCAAGTTATAATTTGCAGTACATAAGACTGCATGTATGTATGCATGTTTTTACATATCAATTTAATTTTTATTCAGATAAAATATCAGTAATTATAGCTTGTTTTTTATAAAACATTCCTTTTCTAATATCAATTTTTATTGTCCGTACCAAGATCATTCTGCTATAATCGGCCTTTTCCTATTTTAAAACTTTTACCTGTTTTAATGTAGAATTTTTCATTGCTTTTCTGAGGAAACGATGTTTGGTTTGACGACGATACGAAATGTCTTTTTTCTTCTTCGAAATATCATGAACAATGTTCCTAAGCCTCAGATAATGGGGGGTTCAACTGTAGTCAGTATTGATTTTTAGTATACCCTCAATTTAAATACTTTTTAAAATTTATAATTTTATTTTTTTCAGGAATTGTTATATTTCTCTGAAGCCCAGATAAGGGATTTGGGTGTGAAGAATTCAGCCCATCGCGCTAGTATCGTATCCAGTTTAGTCGCTTTGAGAAATAAATATGACAGAGGTAAGTCCAATATTATTTTTTAATTCATTTTTTTTTTGTATTAATAATAATAGAATAATAAAACCATGGAATGGGTAAAAGTGTAATTGTTGAAACAAGTACGTAGGTGTTCAAAAAAGTAATATAGAAAGTTTATTTATAGAAGACGCTGAAACAGACATTTAAAATAGCCGATGTATTATTTTAATTGTCAAAATAATTAAAATATTTATTTTATTTTAATTTTTTAAATCTTTAGTTTATTTTCACATATATCGTATTCTGTATTTTAGCTAAAATAAAATGATGAAGACCCAAGTATTTGTTCAACATCCGTAAATTTTTAATCATAAGTGAATTTTATTTAATGAGATGATCTAAGGACTGGGTGTTTAAAACAGATTCTTAAACTGCGTACTGAGTAATAGAGAGCTTCCATTTCAATTAAAGAAATTTTTTTCATCTCAATGAGTTACCTTCATTAAAATAGTTGCATTTAAAAGAGACTGTAAATGTCTTTATTTAAATTTATTTATTCATTAACAAGCATCTACATTAAAGGGTCATTAAAAAAGAAATTAATGTTTTTTTTTTTTAACATTCATTAAATTCAAACATTATTTTTTTCTGATATTATTAAAGTAAACATAATTAGTTATAAAGGTTTGATGTTTTCAGAAATTTAAATAAAGTTTGAACAAAAATTTCACTGAAACTAATCGGTTGTCCATTCTGCAATCTTTCCTTATATCCTTGTATTCTTAGCAGTTCATTGAGATGTGTTTACACGGCCAGGGATACATTGCAGGTCGGTGGGTAAATGAAATATGTGTGCGTTATGGCTGTGTGGCCAATGCGTATCCTTGCTAAGACAGTTTCTTCAAGGCGATTTCTTCTTTCTGAAGTTCTTCAGTCCTCTGGAATATTTTTAATTTTGCCTAATTTTTCATCTGTTTCGTTTCACTCTGTAGACCATTATTCGAATAATATTTTGTCTACATGAATGCGCCAAACCAGTGCTGTTGTTTTGTAGACATTCCTTCTCCAGGAGTTGGATTTTTATCACCAAAACATCATTCCTGTTTTCCAATTATTTCGGTGAGCTTCACGTATCGGATACAATGAGGTGGTATTTATTTGCATTGACTATTCATTGTGAGTGTCAGCAATTTCCTGATTGAATAGAGCTCAACGGTGTAAGCTTAATTTGATTCAGGCAGAAGAAATTTGTAACAAACAGAGTCCGTAATAATGGAACATCCAACTTTAGAGCTGAATTCTGGATTTAAATGTTTATAATCTATATGAAGCAGTATAACTTTTGAAAGTAGTACTGAAGAAGCACTAATGTGTGTTACATTCCCGAAGCTCTGAATTATGAAGTACACAACATAAATTAGGATTGATGAATTAAATGCCACTTCTATTGAGATTATTTTATTTGAAAACTAGTTTCGAATGCTAAACATTCATCTTCAGTTCTAAAACATACAATAAAATTTTCAACACATCAGTACTATGTTACATAGATTAAATATACCAAGGTTTTTAAAAAGATAAGACAAGAAATCAAACACAGGCACTCACCTTCGAGGTAACTAAAACACTGATATTGTGAGAAGTAAAAGGGGGGGGGGGCAGGTAGGTTAAGTTTTAGATTTACAACGGTGTTTCCCTTATGACTCATTGGGTTTTTTCGTTCCTATGGGAAATAAATTTAAAATGGGGCTATTGGATATGTTAATCTGATCATTTAAACAAAAATCTGGATCGGTTTTAAACGATTTTATTATTTCTAGTGATTCAAAAGTATTTAATTTTAGGCTATTTTCTACTTGATGTAATATTTTTACTCCCGAGTCTTTATTAAATTTGTGGTTATTTTCATTTAGATGGATAGCGAAATTGGATCATGCGTACCTCAAGTCACAACATACATGATAAAAAAAAATTAAAACTGAAACTTTTAAATATTAATCGAGCCTAAAAATAAATCAAGAGATGTGGTTTTAAAAATTATTCGGTTGTCTTATGAAGTTAATAATTTTTTATTCCATTTTTTGATAGTATTTTGTTTTGTTTCGTGGCCCAGAAGACATTGTAGGCTAACGATTTGGTATAATCAAAAACTATTTATTTATCTGAACGTTCCGCTAACACGTTCTCTTTTAAAAATGTTTACTATTGGACAAAGTTTCTATTTTGAACTTGATTGTTAAAATTCTATAATATATGAATTAATCTATAATTCATCTATAATTAATGTCTTCGAATTTAATTCATCATATCATAAGATGCAAATAATACCGGTTGATTAATGATTTATATTACAAAATCCAATAACTTACTCAATATCCTACGGTTGCATTAAGTTTGTCGTGAGTGAAGCTAAGCATCAAGTAGCGAGCGATGCTCTAGATCCTGATAAGTAGAAAGTGGAACTGTCACCGGCTGATATACGGTTCTCTATTCTTGTTCCTTTCTATTGTATTTTATTCCTGGAACTTTGTTGCAATTAAATATCACTTATTGTATCCTCTTTTCCCGACTGATAACCAAGTCCAGTTATTATCTTATTTATTATTATTCCATTTCTTTATTATTGAGTTATATTAGAATGTTGTCTTCAATGAGATATATAAGTGTGCCGTGTGTGTCGCAACCCAATGAAGTTGCCCAACTAAGAACCCAATATAAGAACCCTCTTATATTAATAAAGTGCATTTCTCTTATTTCATATTGAGTTGAACTAAAAAATGTATCGCACATGTAATTCTAAAGTGACACAACTCAAAACGCTGTATTTTTTTTATCTATTTTTTTAAAATTTTCATGCTTAAGTTCAATAGCATTCTATGAAGCGTCAAAAATGTAGCAAATTACCATCAAATCCTTCATGATGCATCTCTCTTGCTGTTGGGATTAAATTATTATTCAGGTTCGCTTTTGATATTTCATAAAAGATTGTGAGAAATTTAAATGTTCTTATACAGGTTTTTGAGTTGAATCTCTTTCGACATACATGGTCATTAAAAATACTATGATGCTCCTTTTCTTGCTACTTTCCTACTCTTTTTGTTTGTTTGTTTTTTTTCTGTCCTCTTTAAAAATTAAAAAAAAATAAACTTTTTTTTATTTGGGTTTCACTTCCTTATGTACTTCAACAAAGGCAGGAAGGACGGGGTATTCTATAGGTTACCAACCTATTCTAGCCAAGGTGGGAATGTCAAGATTCATTTTGTGGGTCCACCACATAACAAATTTTTAACTGCCCAGCTAGGATTCGAACCTAGCTTTTAAAATCAATTAAACTTAAAATCAATGAGTTGTTACTGTTTCTTTTAGTTATTATGATATGTATTGTTATATGCAGAATTCATACTTGCAGAAATAGTATTAAATTTTGTTAAAGTTGTACAAAAATGATTGTAAAATTTAAATTTCACGAAACCGTTTACGGTTTCACTAAACATAGTACATAAGTTATATTTTCATAAAGAATTTTAATTTTAAAAAAATAATAGTTTATAATAAACTAAATTGGACTAAAATTTGTTTAAAAATATATGCTTTAGGTCCAATAATGTATATGCTTATTTAAGTGGATTTATTCAACTTTGTAAGGGAACTGTACATTAATAAAGCATGACTTCATATAGCTACCGACGTTTTAGTCTTAACATTCCTATAGAAATAATTAACGGTGGGCAATCAAAAAAGTTTGATCTATGAGAAGCTAGATTATGTGTCTTAAGACATGTCCATGCTTAAATAAACTATTAATTTACTTAAATCCTTTATTCAATGTTCATAAGAACACATTTTGTAACTATATTAACTAGTCATTGTTGTGTTAAAACATAATCTGGAGATGTTGGTGATTAGGAATAAATAAATATTATATCCAATTTGAAATTTTATTAATTTCTTTTTTATTGCGTTTATTTTCCATTGCTCTTGATTCTAGTGCAGTAATATTAGTTACATGTAGCAATGAAATGTTTTAGCCATTTATTATAAAATAGTTGGTTTGTATCTGAAATAATACATCTATCAAGTATATTATAGTTAAAAGGTAATTAATATATCATTCAAGAGATGAAAAATTTTTGATAGTTTTTCTTCTTGGTTAGTTACGAATACAGGGTGGCCCGAATTTAAATCGCAAAACTTCAGGAACTTATAGGAAACCGAAAAACTAAGACCACAAGTCCTTTAGAGATTTGTTCGTTTTTTCTTAGTTTTAGAGAAAATTGCAAAAAAAGAAACAAAACAATTTTTCATTTTTATACTTATTTATTTACATTTATATTTATGCTATGTTCTTTTAAATGTAAATATTGCTCAAAATTGTACTCTTGCACCAATGGAAGCATTACATCTAGCACTCCCTTGATAAATTGCAGCTAAACATTGTTCTGATGATATTTGGTGTAATGCATCTACGATTTGTCTCTTAATTGCTCTCTTGAGTTGATTGACACCGAATAAACTTTCTACTTCAAGGTTCCCTATACGAAGAAATCCATGGGTGCCATATCAGGTGATCTGGGTGGCCAAGGTACTACTACTCCACGTCCAATCCATCGTTGTGGATAATTTATATCCAGCCAAGCTCGAGCAACTCAGCTATAATCAGCTGGACATCCATCGAGTTGGAACCACATTTCAATCCGCTGCTGTAAGGGAATGTCATCTAAATGATTAGAAAAGTCGTTCTCCAAAAAATGTATAAATGTGATACCATTCAATCTTTCAGGTAAAAAATATGGTCCCACCAGTAATCCGTTCCAAATTCCAAGGCAAACATTAATAGCAAATTCATCCTGAAACCTATTCTCTTTAATAGCTCTGGGATTTTCAAGAGCCCATACATGATAATTTCTTTGATTAACAATTCCTCTTCTTGTAAAAGTAGCTTCATCGGTCCATATAATTTTTAATAGAAATAAATTATCATCGCGAATTTTGTCAAGGAACCAGTTACTAAAATTCAATCTCTTGACATAATCTTGAGGCGATAAATTCTGAACTTTTTGAAGATGGTATGGTTAGTGATCATCACCTTTCAAAGTTCACCATATTGCTTGCCGCGATATTGCTAATGCAGCAGATGCTCCTCGGGTGCTAGCTAGTCTCAGGATTGTTATCGAATTGGCGTTGGACACAATTTCTTCTCCGATAATCTGCTCTTATTGCTGCCTGGAATTGGTCGCCTTCATTACGTATTAAGAATGACCCAGTCTCTCGTTGTATATTAAAAGTTAACGAAAAGACTCGTCGATTAGGCACTCTTCTATTTAGAAATCGGCGCGCATACTCCCGCACCGCTTCTAAAGCCAGAAACCATACACAAAAATCATATCAGCGTATTCAACATTAGAATATGTATACGACATTGTGGCTAATGCAATTCACACAAAAATATCTGAGTAACTGACTGAAGACTGATTTAGGAATTATAATCTTAGAAAGAAGCCAAAATGTAAACAAATAAAAGAATGTAACGGATAACATTAAGTGTTTGCATATCTCACTGCCTAGCCTGACGAAAATTGAAAGGTGATAATCGCTACCTGTAACATTTTTGTTTTGTTTCTTTTTTTGTGATTTTCTCTAAAACTAAGCAAAAACGAGCAAACCTCGAAAGGACTTAGTTTATGGACTTAGTTTAGTTTGTCTTAGTTTTTCGGCTCCCTGTAAGTTCCTGAAGTTTTGCCATTTAAATTAGGGACACCCTGTCTATGTATGCATTTACATTATTGTTTCAGTTTACTCTAAATAGTCTATTGGCTAGCGGTTTTTGTTTTGTTTGTACGTACATGATATTTTAAAAGACCTGATTCTAGAAAAAACTTTATATTTCTGATATACATATTCTAAGATAATAATAATAATTACTAAGAGTATTATAAAAATGAAAACATCAATATGTTTTAGTTGATGTTTTCATTTACATATATATATACACACACAGATAAAGAAATAGTAATACTTTAGTACATTTTAGAACAATACATAAACATTGGGACAAGAAATACAGTATCTTTTAAATAGTTTTAAAATCAGATTGCATTAATTTCTTAATGTTAACAAATAAGTGAATACGAGGAGAAAGAAAATAAGTTGTACTATGGATCCCGTCTTCAAAATTTATTCAAGGATACGCTTTGGGATAATACTGTGTACTATCCTTCCTCATAAAAAAAATCGAGGGTCCGTAATTATTTGTCAGGTCAAAACTTACATTGATCGTTCAAAAAAGTTGTTTTTGTTTCTTGTATACACTTTTTTGAATAACTCCCAGTTTATTTACTTCTTTCGATAGAATATAAATAGACAAGCTTGAAAATTAAAAAAAAAAATCTATAGTGTAAGCACCATAGCTAACGAACAAACCACACAGCAGCGAGAATCCATGCGCCTGGAACAGATGCTGTCGTAAACAAACATAGGGGAACAGGAGATAGTATACCTCCATGCTCTAATTCACCGTGATAATATATCTTCAATTCTTTTAAAACCTTAGTAATTACATATATGTAACAATTATTATATATAATTATAAAATCCTGTTATATATTAATAACTGATTAATCGAGTTCCTACCTTGAGTGAATGTACTGTAGCGCTGTCACTCAGCCTCGACTGGTTTTTTTTTTTACACCAATGATGCAGCTAAGAGAGAAGAGCTGGGACCTCTCTGTACCTGGCTTTTCCCTCTATAAGTGGAGGGACAGGTCTGGAGGGAGATCCCTAGGATGCGTGGGTATTTTAAATAAAGTACGATTGTGTTTTTAACTTTTAATTTAATATTGTTTTATTTTTACTATTTTTTTTTTTTTTTTTTTTTGGGGGGGGGCGCGAAAAGGCCTTATATACCACGCGAATATCATGATTTGGGATTCTTCTTCATTTACCAAAACTTCCTCATTCGTTCTGCATGTTTGGCTTTTCTTTCCTCCGTCCAAGCCCCACTCCTCCTTATACTTTCCCTTTCCAAGAAGACCTTTATGTCATTTAATGATTTTCTATATGTTCCCATATCTTGGCAGTCTGTATCCTTTATTCCCATTAAATTCATTTCATCTTTAATTTGTCTAAAAAAACCCGATGTGTTCTTTTGCAGTTGGAAATGTCGGAAGATTTTCCCGTTCAATCTTTCAGGACTCATCCTCATCATATGCCCGTAGAATCTCAGTCTTCTTATTTTGATATCGGTTTCTAGTCTCTTGACCTTAGTCTGTAACCGTCTGGTGTCTTTCTTGGTCCGTAGATTTTTCTGAGTATCTTTCTTTCTACCTTCAACAGCTTTTCCATGCTAGGGAGGTAACATGTCTCGGTCCCATAGAGTAACACGGGCTTAATTGCTGTATTATAATGTCTGACCTTGGCTTTGAAGGATAAATTCTTCTTATTGTAGAAGCTCCTGATATTGAAAAATAGCTTCTCCAGTTTGGTGGCTTTCTCCTTAAAACTCTATCGATCCGAGCCACTACTGCAGATTTCTCCCAAATATCTGAATTTTTGTGTAACCTTAATTTTCCCACAAATGGTGTCCACTTCTTTTTTTTGTACTTTATGTCTGTGGTCATGAGTTTTGTTTTTTCTGCAGAAATTTGTAGGCCCGTTTTCCTGGCGATTTTTGATAATGCGTTTATCTGGGCAATTGCTTCTTCAGTTTCTGCAAGAAGGGCGAGATCATCCTCATATTTATTTTTACTATTTATTTATTTATTTTTTTATTTTATTTTACTATTTTATTGATATGTATATTGTATACTTTATATTGTTTATTTATAGCAAGTTCTTATCTGTTCTCTTTTTTAATTTATTTTATAATATACCATATATGTTTTTTTTTGTTTTGTTTTTTTCTCATTTTACATAATGTGTGAATATAATGGTTCATTTCGAATAATCATTGATTGTTAATTTAATTTAATTATTAATTTAAGTAATTTCACCTTTCAATTCTACAATTTAAATTGAGAAAAACAGTATTTTATAGATTGATATATCTATGATCTATTGTTTTTCCCAATCAGAGAAATATTGAGTTTCAAATACAGCTGTTTTAATAAATTCGGTAGTGAACAGCTTAAATTTATAGGTGGAAAAGAAAAGAATGTTTGATTTTAATTTATTTTCTTAAATATAAAAAGAAAATGTTCTGGGATGGAGAAAGGAGAAAGAAAATAAACACGTCTCTGTTAAAAACTATTTATATTAACTTAGATGTGTTTTTCGTTTTTCTTAAATGCATCCCAGACCGTCTTCTACTTATATTTCTTAACTATCAACTGTACTTTTTTATTATTTTTTTAAATATTTATTTTATTTCAATAATCTCTTATATATTCTCAATTTGCGTTTGATAAATTTGTTCACATATATTAACAGAGAGCAGTTATTTCTTGAAACTATAATCAAAAACAGTAATCGATTTAATTTTCATTAATAATCATGATTAATTTCAGGATTCGTAATAACATTTATTAATGATGATTTATTTTTTAAACTTTTATGGAGTGATTATTACAATATGCCACAAATGCGGGTAATAAGTAATGATGACCAATGATTATATTCACACATTATGTAAAATGAGAAAAAAACAACAAATGATTTCTAAACTAGTTAATCTAAACCGTTATTTTAAATCTTATTTATAAAATTTAAATGTTTGATTAAGACTAAAACGACAGGAAACTGCTCGTCGTTTTCGAGTTCTTCAACATTTATTAGTCAAACGCTCAAAATCTTCCGATTTACTACAAAAGACTCATTTACATGGCAGTTATCAGACCTTTTTGGACATATGGAGTTGAGCTTTGTGGCTCAACTAAACCTTCTAATTCTTCCCGTATCCAATCCTTATAATCCAAAACCCTTCGAAAAATCCTAAATGCTCCTTACTTTGTTACAAATAAACTAATCCATAAAGACCTTAATGTTCTATATGTTGTGAGTAAGCCCATACCAGATACCTATTCTTTCATAGTAAGCTCCATAACCACTCAAATCCTTTTTTCATTTAAACCAATATAGCTTTTAAACAGTTGGTCCTACCCACAAATGTTAAGTAACAATGAATATTTTTTATTAAATTTCTGATAAGTTAATCGCCGGGTAGTTTCCGATCAGAGCAACACCTACAGAGCTGCAGCATGTCAAAATGTTACATTTTTGAAGGTGAAAAAACAGTTACAAACTTACGTTTTTCATTCAAATCATTTAAAATAAAATAAAAACACTCTTCATTCAATTTTTGAGAAGGGAACCAGGGTAACGTTTTCAATCTGAGCACAACCAAAAGAGCTAAAGTGCTTTGTAAAATTGCTATACGATTTTGAAAAGGCTTTTAATGTCAAAGTTTAGGACCAGTAACCAAAAAAAAAAAAAAATGTAAACATACATAAAATATATAGTTTCACAAAGAAGTGGCACATCTAATGTGTAATCAAACATTTATTTAATTTATTATTATATCGACATACATTATTTATATCGATTTATTGAAATTTACAACTGTACAATTATATACATAAAGTAAATCGGCTGATAACGATTATAATATGCCAAAGCTTGAAAATAAATACTCATCAGTAGCACTTTAATAAAAATTTTACACTATTAGATCTCTAGGTCATCTTCTTATCAGACGCCTCGGAGGATTATCGGGAATGGAGTGGGAAGCAAGTTGAGAAACTAATGGATTTGAGTGCTTACGGAGCTTACTATGAAAGGTATCTGGTATAGGCTAACTCAGCAACATATAGAACATTAAGGTCTTTATGCATAAGTTTACTTGTAACAAAGGAAGCAGCATTAAGGATTTTTTGAAGGATTTTGGATTGTAAGGATTGGATACGGGAAGAATTAGGAGGTTTAGTTGAGCCCTAAAGCTCAACTCCATATGTCCAAATAGGTCTGATAACTGCCATGTAAATGAGTCTTTTGTAGTAAAGCGGAAGGTATGAGCGTTTGTCTAGTAGATGTTGAAGAAGTCGAAAACGACGAGCAGTTTCCTGTCGTTTTAGCCTTAATCAAACATTTAAATTTTATAAATAAGATTTAAAATAACGGTTGAGATTAACTAGTTAAAACATTATTTGTACATTTTTTTTTCTAAATAGAATATACATTTTCAGAAAAGCAGATTAGGTTATGTAAATTTATTTATTTATTTTTTTAATTTATTTAATTTAATTAAATAACATTTTTAGTTTATTTCGTATGATTTATTTTATAATCTTTTTTTGTTTTTTTAAATGAACGTTATTTATTACTTTGGAAAGGTTACTTATTATCTCATCATAAACTGGCAAAATTATAATAGATGAGCGCTTTTTTGTTTCTTAACGGAACGGAAAAATTGAATTGAAGTAATGCAGAAAGTATTCAGGAAAAGTTTAGAAACAGATGAAGTCATTTCTAAACCTGTAGCGATGATGGCAAAAATCAGATATTTTGCTAAAAGGTCATTCTGACTATTTAGACTTCATAAATAACGATTGTTTAGTTTCCTTTGCCCGCCCAGCTGCATTTTTATACCTCAGTACTATTTATAATAATGTTGCACTTTGTTGTCATGGCCTTCCCCTTTATTAACCTACCTTCTTTAATTATTACAAATAATATATATAGAACTAATTACTCAATAAAATAAATAACTAAAATTTATTTAGTCATAATAAGTTTAAATATAATGAAAATTAATTTTGAATGATTACCATATTATTCTGAATATACTTCCGTCCTAATCGATAGATTTTTTCGTTAGTTAAGTTTCAAAAAATTAATTTAAGAATATCAACTTTATGCTTAAAAATGTTTTAGCTTTATAGACCAAAAATAAGCAGGAATTTCTAGAAGCTTCCATAAATAGCCAAAAAAACTATCTGAACCTATTGATTTAATCAAAGGAACAATTTTTTTTTTACTTTTGAATACAAAACGTTTCTTTTAAAAAAGGGAGTAAAAAAGAAAAAAAAAGACAAGATAACTTTTAGAACCTTGAAGAAAATGTCAGAGCAGCATAAAGCCAGTTCGATTCCTCTAGATCTTGTTTGAAAAAAAAAAAAAATGTTCAGTCCTTCATTCTAATCAAACATTTTAAAAATAAAATTTACTTCAATATATTTTTATTGCTGTGAAGTTTTGAAAAAAATATTTTTACTTTTGTTTTGTCCATTTTTCAGTCAAAGTTCTTATATTTCTGTAACGTTAATATGCAAAGACATTACTGACCAACCGAAAATCAGAACTTCCACATTTTGAAGGTAACAGGTCATTATAAAAAATCTTAAAATTTATTCATCTAAATATTTCCCCTAATAATGAATATTATTCTTCCAAAATGATGATAAATTGTGGATTTCGTCTTTAAAACAGCACAAGCATTGATTTTAAGTTTTTAGTAGCCAGTACGGAATTTAACATTGTGCGTTCTTATTATCTTTCCTAAGTAAAAAAAGTATATCTTTCTAGCAGCTTCAGTAGTTCTTCAAACAAATATTCATATGATAGATCTAAATAGACAAACGAGTTTCCATTTGAATCATATCGACTTGAGGTTAAAGTGCTGGAAAGAGACTGGATTAAAATTAATTTGTCTATTTACAAACAACATTTGTCTATTTGATTTGATCCAATATTGGAGACAAAATCGGACCACTTATTTAAAAGCATATATTATTATATAGATATATCAGTCCTTTATACACAACTTGATGAATTGTATTTTCTTAATTTCTGCTCAATATTTGTGGGAAGGTTAGTTAAAAAATAAAATAATATAAATCAATAAAAAGAGGTTATGATGAAGAGTTGTGTTCGTATCACTCTGGACGTGGACGTGACTTATGTCAATGGTTCTTAAAAATTATTACTGTTCTATATTTTTTATATAATTTTACTTCTATTCCAGTTATTTATTTATTTATTTTAACGATTAATATTATGAAATAACGTTTAATCTGCGTAGTTTTTTTTTTTAATCAAATTTATTTAATTCTTAATTCACTTTCTATTATGAATCCTTCTCTAGCTTTAATAGCCTAAATGAAAGGGTAGGTTCTAATGAAGTTGCCGGGAGCGATCATTGTGTGGTCCCCTAGAGAGGAAATTATACAGAGCTGCTCTCTGTTGAAATAGGAGTATTAGGACACCAATGGCTATCATCACCGCTGTCACTGTCCACCGATCAATCCCTTAAAGCAGGCCTCTCCTCCGAGAGCTTTTTGCTGATTGCCTATTGGTTCCAACAAATGATGATTGATAAGAAGTGTTGAAATTAATTCATTAAAACAATTTTTTAGAGCTGAAATGAATCACTGTTTAGTAGGAATGGGTTTCTTAAAGAAAATATCAATATTCCTACATCGACAATGTTTCAGCTATGAATATCCATAAACGATGTATCGAAAGATCTAAATTTTTATTTTTTTAATCAGATATTTTTTCTTTAAAATATTTGTCATATCGATACATTCATTAAGATCGATCGTAATCTCCATATTATATTACAAGAAAGGGAAAGTTTTTAATTTTTTAATGCAACATTTGAAAGATTGGCTTGGAAATATCTTGCTACCGTTGCCACTTCAGTGCCAGCAGAGCGATTATTTTCTAAAGCAAGCGGATCATCTTATCCACAAGGAATATATTAAGAGGCAAATTCTTGGAGAGTTACTTTTCCTGCAATCCATCACTCAGTTCTGCAAAATAATACTTATTAAAAGTTGTTTTAAATACTTATAATACTTTTTTGTGCTGAGTTTAAAAATGCAATACATATTTTTCTATCACGTCTAGTTACCTCATAAACAAGGAGAGTATTTTGAGGAAAAAAACAAATTTAACCCAATTTTCAACTTGTTTTTCAAGAGAATTGGAGAAAATCTTGAGAAAATCAAGAGAATTGGAGAATTGGCCTAAATCTCGCTCAACCGCCAGGTTTTTCCCCATTTAAGGGTACCTTATAGAGGCTGGGTGTGCCCCAGGAGGTTTTCCCGACCTCGGAATCGAGCTACAACCGAAATAACAGAAAATAAATTTTTTGCCGTCAGGCTGTCTCGAACTCGGTCAGGTTGTCTAGTGCCTTACCCACTGAGCTACCTCGCCTCCCAATTAACCATATAATAAATTGTAATAGAAATATTACAATTTATATCTACACAAAAGAATATTGAAAATGAGAATAATTTCATATTTAAATGTCCTTATAGTGGCGCGTTCACTTCCCACCAAACTTCTTTTAGTGCTCATCCAACATGTTGAGAATAAATCTAAATTTACTCTTTTTTCCCTGGTTCTCATTTTTAATAATAATCAATCTATCTTGCGAATGAAATATAATATAATGCATTCTTATAAAACATTAAGGCAGTGTTGTTTCGTTTCATAACATTTATAGAGTAACGGTGTAACTGAAAAAAAAACAAAATCAAAAGAATTACATTACATATTGATTAAAACTATTAAATTATTTTCTGAGCTTTGCATTATTTCTTTCTTATGATTAAATAAATCCGAAGAAATTTACACATTTATAATATTAATTTATACCCACAACAGTTCTATTGATCAATTCATGAATCACTTCTATCCTTTTATATTTATAAAGTGAATATTTTTTTTATTTACTAAATTATTAATAGTTATTAAGTAAAAAAAAAAAGTGTAAAATTTGACTAATTTATTGATAAAAGCTTATTGTTTTAATATTCGTATCTCAAAATTTTAGCACCTCTTAGTAATGAAATAACGGTATCTAGATTCAGCTTTAATCCTACCCAGGACTTCAGGAACTCGGGGAATACATTTTAGATAAAGTAGGATAAGATTTATATCGGTGACATACATCCCAGTTTATGAAAGGGAATTCCAGTGGTAAAGGAACGACAAAGGGAAAGATGATTTTGAAGGAAGGGAATTTACTTAATTTAAGGCGATCCTACAAGCCAAGTTATATGACACCGCGGAACATATGTCAAACCTTATAAACAAAATATTTGTGACACCGCTAATATTTTAACATTTTATAAATAAAAAACCTGCTAAACAAGTGCCTACAACCAATAAGAAGAAAATGAGTAAGAAAACTAAACTGAAATTATTCATATTCAATATTTTTTCATCACGGCGTATTTTATCTGTTATTAGAAACTATTTATAAAATTGGCTGTTTTCAAAAGTTACAAGTTTTTGTGATAAATATACCATTTAGGAATAGCTAATTGCGGACTTTTATCTATTTACGTGTAACTTTATACATTGTTACCAGTTTAAAAAAAAATATACCTTATTGGAGGGAAAATTGGATGCCATTAAAATTAATAAAAATAATTTTTAGAAAAAAAACTAAACCGACTTCAAGATTAAACCTACATAAAAAAACTTGAACTAAAAAATAAAAAATAATATTTTTATTGCTTCGAAACAGAAACCATTAAATGACAATCAACGAAATTATGGACAGTTATATACCTATTCACAATTTATGATAAGTTATATTTGGAGTCGGTGCCAACCAAGAAGGGCAGTTTATTCCTGCCTTTACAATAAACTTTCGAATGGCAGGAGGCAGCGGTGTGGTGGTGATGAAACAGTGGGAGGATCTTTACAATTACAATTTCTTTTCAAATTCTGTTTGTTTTGGTTGACACCGACTCCAAAATTAACTGATCATAAATTGTGAATAGGTATATAACTATCCATAATTTCGTTGATTGTCATTTAATATTTTTGTTTCGAAGCAATTAAAATATTATTTTTTATTTTTTAGTTCAAGTTTGTTTATGTAGGTTTAATCTTGAAGTCGGTTTAGTTTTTTTTCTAAAAATTATTTTTATTTTTTACTTTTTAGTGGTGAGTGTATTTTTGTTTATACAGTCAATTCTCGATCTTCAAGCTACCCTGAAAAATAGTTCGACTTACTGAACAAAGCATTATCGATGTTATCATTCCACTTATCTGCATATAAATGGGAAAATTAATCACAAAATGTAGTTGAAATAATTACGTACATTTTCATTAATAGGAATGTTGTTTGTACAGACATATAAAATCATTGATACAGAAAACTAAATACCCGGTACCAATTTATCATATAACTTTTAACTGAATTGTGTTTTTTTCTGAGGGTGCCTAAAAGTAGATTTACCGCTTTCCACCAGTGGCGATCTTTTCTTTATTCTTTAGGACGGTTGAAAGAGAACTACGCGGAATTCGGAATTCACTAGCAACAAACGCCCAACTTCTTTCTCCTTTCTACACTTTGTAAATAAATTTTAACTTTTCGTTAATTGAAAGAATTTTTAATAGTCACTGTAAAACCACTCGAGTGAATAACTAATAATAAGTGACTGGTGTAACCATGAACTGAAAAGACAAACAATGACAGAAAACAGGAAAACAAATTACACATAAATTCTTTTAATTTGAGTTCGAGTTATAGAGGCGATGACTTCTAATAGTTCGTTTCATAGAGGTGGTCCTAGAAGTTCTCTCTTTTGAACCCTATTTTCAGTTCTACTTATTTTAGACACAATTTTTCACGTTCTTTGTCTGAAATCGTCTCATTGAGGTGAAATTTAAGTGTAATGTACTTCCGACCGCAGTTTTTGTTCGACTTATTTAAGAATTTAGCTTATGGAAGTACAAAAAATCGAAAGTTGACTGTATATGTAAATTATTTTTGTTAATAATTTAGATTTAGTTACCATGGAGATTTTAGATAATCATAATCATGAATATGTTTAGAATGTTAGGTTATATAACAGTGATTTTTATTAACTGTTTTTTTGATTTTTCTTAAAACGTGCTGCGTTGATTTCAAATTTTTTTGAAATTTGAGATTTCAAAATTTTATGGGACCACCTCTGAAGTATTCCCTACCCATCTAAAAAAGAATCATTAAAATTGATTCAGAATTGACGAAGTAATCGCGTAACATAGAAAAAAAAAACAGACGAGTTGAGAACGTCCTCTTTTTTGAAGTCGGTTAAAAACTGCAGTATTTTTTTTTTTTTCAGCCGATATAGTATTTCTTAAAAACTATCAACCGATATCACACTTTGCCTTTACACATCGTCTTCGATGATACTCTTAATAAATAAATAGGTTGTTATGTTTTGATAAGTTATTTTATTTATTGAATTTCAAAGGACAAGTTTCGTACTTTTTCATATTAAGACTAAAAAAAAAAAAAAAAAAAAAATCAAATGGGACAGACAAAACGTAGGTAGCCTTCTGGTCAGTTGACAGGAGAGAATAGCGCACGCCCTTTCATCATACCCAAGGGAAATTCCTTTCCGTGACAAAATATCACCCACTAGAGATTTAGAAATATTTTAAAAATTGTTTTTCTCTCTTTAAACAGGAATATTTTAGGTTTTAATTAGTATCCGTCCTTACTTGTGCCGAACAATAACTACTTAGGTTCTTTGGATTTTTTTTTTTTTCATTCCAAAGAACCTAAGCAGCTTTTATTCGGCACAACACCTTTGATAATCTTGTGAGTAAAATTATTTTAAAAATACGCTGGTTTTTGTAAAATTAACTAAAAAACAAAACAAAAACAATTTGAGCACAAATTCTGTATTTTGTTTACCCTTTCGGTCAAATTCGGTTGAATTTAATTAATTTTCTGGTTGATAACTAAAGATTTAGTGTCTTTACTTACTTTTACCTTATCTTTCTAAGCAAAAATACGCAGTATCGAATATAACTATTGTCAACAGGTTTCTCCGAGTGGGACTAAAATAAATTTGCATGCCAAGTCTAAGTTTTTACGTAACACAGTAGAATTCTTCTCAAGTTCAAAACACATCCTTGCATTAGGAGTTGTCATGATGTGCATACGAATCACTACTCATGTCGCAATTACTGCAGATTATCTAACACGTTGCAACCAACTTGTGTTTCAATAATTCATCAAAATCCATAAAATATAGGCGGATTGTTACGGACAGAGTGCACAGTACCGGGCTGTTAGCTGAAGATAAGCAGTAATTAGGCCAACAGTGGCTACAATCGTCGGCACTCTGCATAATGATTAGCCCACTAACTACTCCTTTGTTCCACTTAGTGAAGTTAACTCAGTCTTTGCCAATTGCGTTATGGAATTTCCTAATTCCATGCCTGAATATCATTTCGTTTAAATTAAAGAACATAATACATATTTCCCCATCAATCATCGTTGAGCAAATAACAATTGTATGAATACGATTCAACGATACGTGGAAATGGTCGAGTATAATGGCTACTTTACACAGGAGGGATACATACAGCCTGCCCCCAACCCTCATTATTGGAGAGGGAACCAATATCGACTGGACCGTTCTCCTCGGCACAATACTGGCCCAGGGAGATCCCCAATTCCTGGAGAGATGCCATCCCCACTTCATTGGTTAAATTTTAATTCGACTGTCGATCTCAGATCGATATCTAACCAAGCGATTTACAAATAACTTTGTCTTATTTTAACAAAGCTGTATCAATTCTTAAAATTGAATTTATCACTAATTTATTATTCTTATTTTTTCTATCAAAATTATTTCATTTGTATGATAAAACATTTGTATAGAAAATGTGTATAAAAAAATAATAAATTATTTTTTAGAAGTACCAGAAAAACTAGACACAAGTTTATTTTATTTATTAAAATATATATAAAAAGTTCTTTTTGACAGCGTGGACTCTTTCTATAACTCAAGCTTATATAATACGGGTAATAATAACAACCTTATATTTTTCGTTATTCCATTCTAAAAAAAAAAAAAAAAAAAAAAAAAATACAAAACAAAAAAATAAATAAACAATTCAATTTACTATTATTTCATTGGATAAAAGCTGTTGATAAAGAGACCATCGCTCCACCAGTCTGTAGGTCTTTGGGAACCCTCCTCCCACCCTCGACTCCCAGGATCTTCCTAGCATCCCCTACTATGCCGTTCATCCATCTAAGACGGGATCTTCCTTTAGTTCTGCTTCTGTATATATCCTCATCTATTATTCTTTTGAGGGTATTGTCCTTTTACATACGAGCGAAATGGCCGGGCCACCTTTTCCTTGTCTGATATGTCTCACTATGTCTAGTTGGCCTAGTTAATATATAATTCTTGATTAATTCTTCTGCGGTATGCTTGTCCGACTCTCTTAGGCTAATAGATTCGCCACAACATTCTCCTTTCGAAAGTCTGTAGGCTTCATTCGTCCGATCGAGATATAACCCATGAATTATTAAAGGTAGAGACATAATAAGGGTTGACTCCATCTCTACTTCTTAATAGTAATTTCGCGTTGTAAATAGTTAGGAACACTACAGTATCTCTAGAAATTTTCGGGAGCTTTTCGTTTCAGTTCCTTAACGATTAGATTGATAACTTATACTGAACAGGAAGATAGGAGCAGGTGATGTAAATTTAAGGGATACATCTAAAGTGTTGGGTATATACTAATCATATTAAACATTTGTGTGACTAGTATTGGTGTCAAAATATTCGAATGACAAAAATTGGCCCAAGAATCTTCTTCTAACAGGTCTTCAGTTGTTTGGACTTAATGAAAAAAAATACGTAGAACATTTAAATTATGACTTATGATTAAACATTTTATAAAAATAATTCCATAATTTCAACTTTTTATCTTCTATAATCGGCAGAACTTGCATTGCCGAGTTCGTACAAATGTCTTGTTAGTAGTGTAAAAATATGAATAGTTATTTTTACTTTATTTTTTAATTTAAGAAATTATCGTTCATAATAAAAGTGTGGTTTGATTCTGCGTCTGTAGGTTGATTCAGCTGTAAAATTAAATTTTTTCGATTTTTCTTTATGTTAAAAGTTATTTCATAAAGTGCCCATAAGCTAATTTTCATATTTAATATTTTAATTAAACATATTAAACACACAGCCACAATAGGGTGGTGTTGGTGATGAATGAAGCCTGTGTGGAATTTTGAAATTAGATCCCGTTAAAAATATTTATTTATTTCGAAATTATTTTCTACTTAAAATGAAAAGAAAGTGCGATTATGGATTGAAAAAATGGTGTATGAAATTATTGCTACCTTTTGTTGAAGTCACATATATTTTAATGCGATTTTTAGTCAATTGATGTTACTATCAATTGGTTTTTTGAATACGAGTTTACTATTTAGTGTTATATAGTATCCCATATTCATAACTTCTAACTCGATTATTTTACGCAGAATATTTCCCACTTTTATCCTCCTTTAATTTATACTCCTGTATAAATTGATAATGAAAGGATGTCAGGGATTAGACGAGGTTTTATATCACTGCACCTCTTCCAGAGCTGTTAAAGGAGAATGCATTCAGTACATTTCTCTTTTAGTAACATTATCTTTCTTGAGATCATAAGGACTTTGTTTTCGTTGTTATGGGGTGATATCACTCATTGAAAACATTGTATTCTTTACATGACAGATTTTGTTTTATTTTTCTGTGAAGCAAATTTTCTTTTAAATGTAATCGTCCAGTTATTTTTTTTTTTTTAGCTTTGAAGAATATATTAGATTGGGTCACTGATTTTATTTTTTGTAAACTATTTTTTGGAATTATATATATATATATATATATATATATATATATATATATATATATATATATATATTAAATTATGAAGTGGTTCTTGTTTACTAAATATTTTTTAAATATATTTTTTATTTTTGAAGAGAAAAGATTTGACCCCAGTTGGGATTCGAACCCAAGTCTCCACCTCTCTAGCGTGGCGCCTTATCCACTAGGCTACCGGGCTCGTATCCACGCTAGAGAGGTGGAGACTTGGGTTCGAATCCCAACTGGGGTCAAATCTTTTCTCTTCAAAAAAAAAAATATATATATATATATATATATATATATATATATATATATTTTTTTTATTTTTTTATTTAATTTGAATATAACATATGGAAAATGCATAACATTAGCAGTTGTACTGCTAAACCTTTAACGCGGGCCAGAACTAACTTTATAGTGATCATACGACTGTTAATTCCCGGTTAATGGGCAATATAGCCACCGTTCGGGACTAGATTGCCGTTTGTAGAGCTTCTATAAATAATCAGTTCCTTGCATTATTCATGAGGAGGCTAATACCCATTTCACTTTATTGCCTTCGTTATTGCTTTCCATTCCTGTTAGCAGATATTGTACTCGCGTTTTAGAAAAGGATAAACAGTAAGTTGCCTTGTGTACAAAAACTTTTTCGAGATTTCTCTTAATTTAAAGTTTAAAAAACCAAACTAAACAAGAAAATTATATATATTTCTTAATTATTTGGTGCATTGTAAAATGTTTAGTATGGTCTTAAAGTAAATTTTAATTAATTTTTCATTATTTTTTTTGTTCCATAATTGTACTAGGCAATATAGCTCAACTTTTAGTCCCTGATCTACTAGACTATAAATAAAAATAATTATGCAATTGAAATTGTTTTACTCCCACGTACTACACTGTAATAAGAATCTAAATTGCAAATATTTGTTAATTATTTGAAAAACTACATGTATGTAGAATATTCCCATGCATCATAAAGCTATAAATTTCTTTAATCACTGAAAAAAAATGGCTTTGTTATTGTGGTTAGAACTAAAAACGACTATTTTATAAGCAAACCTTGCTACAGAAAACGGAGACAATAGTTAATTTCTCTGTTTTCGTTGAAAATTCAACTATAATCTCTATTTTTTTTTTTTAAATAATATATTTAATATTTAGAAAGTTCTTTTGTTTAGGCTTCCAGACTCTTAACTCTCGGACTTAGGTTCGAGTCTGACTGAGTTAGGAATTATTTATTTTGTTATATTAGCAGAGGATCGACCCAGGGATTGTCAGGCTTTCCTGGGACAAACCCATCTTTATATTGGGGTACTCTTAATTTGAGAAAAGCCTGGCGGTTGATTCGAATGCAATTAGAAATGATTTCATAACCGTTTTCAAAGAAGTGGTACATCCTTTCTGAACTCAAGATTCGTTATTTGGAATAGTGATTTTTCTTATACATATGTTTAATATTTATTGGTTTCTTTATATAAAATTGAATTAGTATATTTTTTTTTATTTATTATATTTTTATAAATTTTTTTATTCTTTTCCTTATATGGTACTCCCATATAAGGACTGTTTATTTATATATTTACATGTTCCATGCTTTATAGGCATACTACATGTACTACAAAGTTTAGCACGATTATCGAAACGAGTTATTGAAACGTAAAGTAATAATATAACAAAACATATATCAACAAAATCCAAAAACAAATAAGAAAAAAAAACAAACAACAAAAACCAATAAGAAACTACCTCTGCTGCCCATCATTAGTCAGTTTGTCAAAGTCGATCTTTCGTATAAATGTATATTTTTATTATATGAATTAGTATATTTATAATCATAAATTAAAAGGGTGCCATAAAGTATTTAACATTTGGATCCCTCTTGTAATGCTTGTACTGAAGAAGACTTTTGTACTGAAGGATTGCAACGTTTTGGAAATTGACCCTCGGTTTGCAGACAGCTTGCCCTTTCCAACTCCGCTTCCTCCATGACGAGGGTTTAGAGGGAGATCGGCCGGTTTGCATATCGAATCGGGTTTGATTGCCACCGCTCTCGGCAAACTTTCTTCTCGACGGCTATTTCCAAAGACAATGGACACCGGTGGCCGAGGAGGAAGTGTGTCATAGCAATATTCTTATTCCTCCAACTCCGCCGGCAGTCCCGCTCAGCTCCTGTCAGGAATATTCTCGCATCTTTATTGCTCCTGTCCACATGATTTCCGGGTCCGTTCTTCTTCTAAATTCATTAGTTTTTCTTTTTCAGCCTCAATACTAAATTACATGTTAACATGTATACATTTATATTATGATTTCAACGCATACACTGGTTGTTAATTATGTTTGTGACAGATATGCATTTTAAAAAGTAAATGTGAATAAAAAAGAAGAAATGTATCGATAAATTTATTATAAACTCCAATCTTTCCTATTTCATGAAATTTTTAGTAAGTCAATACTCAAAAATACTTTTGATACTCAGGGTTAAGTTAACTAGCCGTTTTTTTAGCATATATATAACAGCTACAGCAACTATATATACCTATATCAATATCAAGAATGATAACAATATCCGTATTGACAGCAACAATGACACTAACCAAATAGTAATTTATGAAAAGTAATATATGAAAAAATACATCCATGTAATCTATGGACACTAAATATAGGAAAAAAGCTGGTGTTCATCACTTATTAAAAAAAAAAAAAAAAAATTTAAATTACAAATATTGTAAAATTGTATTGTTTTACTATTTAGTAATACTTCTTCTTTGTATTATAACGTGTTGGTTATAATAAATAGATTATAAAGTGATGAAAGGTTTGTATAGACTTTGATTGACATGTTATGATTTTTTGCACAAAGCATCCAAGCTGTCAGTGTCTCGCCCATTTATACAATTTGGTGAATACTCTCTATATATATTTCAACTTGTAAGATGAATGCATAAAATAATATAAAATGCAATATATATAAATAATTATTAAAAATTAATTAATAAGGGGAATGGAACTAGTTGCAGCATTCCTCTTTATTTACTACAGTAGAAGTAGAAGATTAGTCACAAATCTTATTAGTTGTATATAAAGAGAGATATAATTTTTTTTTATATTTCTGCTTATAAGAACAAAAAACAACTTTAGCCACACTCTCACTGAAATATTTTAATAATATCTAAAACTAAGTTGCAATTTTTTAATAAATAAAATTAGAAAAATAAAAACTACAAAGTACGAAGAATTTTACTCATCCTCTGATATCAATGATGCTACATATTTTATCGTTTTATAGATCCACAAAATATCTATTACGTACTGCTATACATTATCGTATTTGTATCTTAAGAAGATTAATTATCACATCAATTTTTAGGATAGTTATTTAAAAATGGAGTACAGCCTGATTGTTTATAATTAAGACTCTAATGAACCCCAATCATCCAGGCTACAGATACCATTATAAATATTTTTAGTAAAGAGTAAGAATTTACTGATAGATTAGATAGGATATTTGTTTTTGATAGCTACATAGCTTTTTAAGTTCATTATTAGTTTAGTGTCCCGCCTGCTTAGAATGTAATTTTTTGGGGAAATATGATATATTGCTATATATTATATCATGAATAGGGCCAATTAATTAATATATATGATATACCTTCAAGTAACATACAGGACTCGGAGGAAATTACTTTTGAACTATTACGCTTAATTTAGATAATTATTTTTTCCTTCATGCTTTCTATCTCTAATCTCTAAATTTTCTATCTCTAAGTCAATACTATTTACTTGAATAAATCAACTACTAGTTTATGACTTCCTGCATGTCATTATAATGAATCTGCTTATTTCTACAGCTAGAATTTTATGGCCATGTTAATCGACCTACTTTTGTTTTTATCAGTTAGTGCTTGTAGACATTGCGATAATAGCTTCTCAACAACTTCGTATATCAGGTTGTAAAATGTAGAGGTTTTATCTTAGGAAAGACATAAACTTTTAAATTCCAAACACATTGCTTTAAAACGATTTTCGTCCATTTAATGTGATCAATAAACAAAAAAACTTTTTAATTAGCCTATAATCCTGGTCACATCTTATTTCCTAGATCACTGTTTGGATTCAGAAACATTATATAATACGTATTTACTCAAATCCTATTGGAACTAGTATAACAGTACTCCCGATTTTCTTGCTTTGTAGACGAGACTACAAGTACAAGATTGGTTGATTTTTAATTTATTGCTGATGATTTTCTCAAAAGTAATCTTTAACCAATTCTATAATATATTTATCATTGACGGTTACATAGTTCGTTGAATGAAAAAATAATATAATGAAATGAAGAAAACTTTAAATTTTAAATAGAATTTCTACTAATGACAATATATTAAATGAAATAATTTATAATAAAGTTATTTTAATTACTTTGGATGCGATAGATATCGACTGTTGAGGATGATTAGAATAAAAATAAAAAATTCTGAGACCATATCGCTTAAGAATTACTTACAGGTACTGAATGAAATACAATTAGATAAAATCATAGAAAAAATGAGAATGAACAAAAAATGAAATTAACAAAAAATTTTTTCAGTAAAGTGTAGAATGTACTAAAAAATATTACCTAAAATTAAAACACAAAGTAAGGAAAATTTCTATTCAGTGCAATCTAAATTATAAAAATATAACTCCAGAAAAAATTAAGAAATTATGAACAGCAAGTACATAATAAAAGAAAATAAATCAGTCTCCGTCCAAAAAGTTATCATAAATTCAAATTCAGTTATGTTGAACTCAACCTTTTTGAAGAGTGACAATTCTAAAAAAGTACTAGGCTGCAGTGTTTTCCTACTCAAGTAACTAGCTATAATGCAGAATAAAGTAATTTTAAAAAAGTTTTAATTTTATCAACAAAACGGATTATAAAAATTCAGTCAAGCATCAATTACGTAATTATAAAATCAAGGGACAAAGTTACAAGAATCTCATCCACCGATACCTAGTTTTGTTGAACATTTTCAGATAATTTTCTATGTATTATTTCAAGCACTATTTCTAAAGCAATAAATAATGCATTCTTATAGTACTGAATAAATAATAAATATATCAATTAATTATGAATAGTGTAATCATAGTATAGTTAATGCATTGTTTATAATAGATTATAGATGAAAATCGGATTGGCAAAGTAAAAATGCAATTTTTATTTCGTTCGTTTACCGTTGTATTTTACAAGGTCTACCTACTAGAAATTTGTGTAGCAGATTGTAATAATTAGTTAATAAAAATTGTATTTAAAAAAAAAAAAGTATTGACTATATGAATTCTGAGATTATTCCTCTAAGATTTAGTGTCTTCCAAAAGAGTTTCATATACTAATAATCAGTTTTTTCGTACTCTAATGAATTTTTATTTTTTTAATAGGGGAACCTTGTATTATTTTATTCTTTTATATATTTAAATGTACTTGTATTTGATATAATAAGTCTAATGCACATAAGGGTTAGAAAGCCTTAAAAAATACTCCACCCATTTTGTTAGCAGGGTATTTCTGTCGATTACACTGTGGTGAAAGGTTTTTTTCTTCACTTAGAATACCAAATGAACTAGGTTAGAATTCGATTAGGTTGAATTCGATGAACTAGGTTTTTCGTTTGCAAACATGGCCAACAATTTAAAGTAATCTTTTTCTCAGTATCCCATATATGAAACAGTTACTAGGATATTACTAGACATAAAAATATAAAGTAAGGTTTTATACTTTGATTTATATTTTTCTAATGATATAATTTTTTTTTTAAATACTTTTTTTTAACCTTCCCTAATTATAAAGGACTGTACTTAACAAACATATTGCCAGCAGATGTAGAATGACCATGTTCATTAAATTTTAAATTAGTTTTTAATATTTTTATACGTTTCTTATATTTTTAAATATTTACATTTTAGATATTTTGCATTGTAGGGCGAAACGAAGACACAATAAATTAATATTTTAATCTTGGTTCCATGACTGCACAACTCAATTTCCTGAATTATGATCAGTTTCATAGTAAAAAAAAAAAAAAAAAAACCCACATAAATCTTAATATTGATGAATTACAAGAAATAATAGAATCTTTTTTAACTTATCCAAATTAGTATCCTTATTTTAAATATAAAATGTCTAAGGGTTTGTCTACTTATCTGATTATTTAGCACACTCCGTAAATTAAT
Organism: Euschistus heros; assembly: GCA_003667255.2. Classification (NCBI taxonomy): domain Eukaryota; kingdom Metazoa; phylum Arthropoda; class Insecta; order Hemiptera; family Pentatomidae; genus Euschistus; species Euschistus heros. The sequence continues at coordinate 2,197,421 of RCWM02000023.1, forward strand.
CTCTCTCTCTCTCTCTCTCTCTCTCTCTCTGTCTCTCTCTCTCTTTATCTATCTATCTATATATATATATATATATATATATATATATATATATGTATTTTATTTTTTGATATTCATTGACCTTAATTGTATATACGGGTATATGTGTATTAATTTTCATATGGATAGAGAAAACTGGTACTATACATAAAGATAGAGAACATACATAACCAAAATATTTTTCAATTTTTACATAGAAGTTCTAGTGTTTAAATACTAAATATTTAGGTAGGGGTATACTTTAGAAATATGAGAGAGCCGGTTATGCTAATTTATTTAATTATATGATGTATCAAGTACCTAAAATATTAGTTTTAGGTTTTCAAACCAAATAATAAAATTATGTAAAATTCATCATCATTCAATTGTGACCGTGATAAACTTTATTTATCAGTTAATAAATAAATAAGCTGCTACTGTAAACGAAATTATAAAACTGTTTCCATATAATGTTTAATGCAAATATATTTGACCATTTCTGTATTATGGTCTATTGAATATTTTTTATGTTACTCAATAAATCTCAGTTTTTCTTTTGATTAAATTATTGATTAGTCTCCGCAGCATTGGACTCTCCAAATCAAAGAGATTTCAATGAAGAGATAAGGATGAGATAAGCTCTTTAACAGAGAGTGATCTCACTGTGGCTCTGGCGCAACCTTCGAGGCAGCAATCCTATTTCCTAGATATGTCCCCGGTGGCTGGACATAAACAACATTAGCTCATTGTTTACTACGACATAGATGCTTATGTTTAGTCTTAAATTTACTTCGTTATATCTCAATAATTTTTGATTGAGGTATATTTTCAATAGATATTATGCAACAAGATTGGTCACGGAAATTTCCACGAAAAAATATTTATGATTTTGAGCTATTTGAGCTATATATATATATATATATATACATATATATATATATATATATATATATATATATATATATATATATATATATCAATAATGATAACAATATCCTTTTTGACAGCAACAATGACACTAATCAAATAGTAATTTATGAACAGTGACATATGAAAAAATACAACCATGTAATCTATGGACACTAAATATAGGAAACAAGCTGGTGTTCATCACTTATTAAAAAAAAAATATAATTTAAATTACAAATATTGTAAAATTGTATTGTTTTACTATTTAGTAATACTTCTTCTTTGTATTATAACATGTTCGTTATAATAAATAGATTATAAAGTGATGAAAGGTTTGTATAGACTTTGATTGACATGTTATGATTTTTGGCACAAAGCATCCAAGCTGTCAGTGTCTCGCCCATTTATACAATTAGGTGAATACTTTATATATACATGTCAACTGGTAAGATGAATGCATAAAATAATATAAAATGCAATATATATAAATAATTATTAAAAATTAATTAATAAGGGGAATGGAACTAGTTGCAGCATTCCTCTTTATTTACTACACTAGAAGTAGAAGATTAGTCACAAATCTGATTAGTTGTATGTAAAGAGAGATATAATTTTTTTTTTATATTTCTGCTTATAAGATCTAAAAACAACTTTAGCCACACTCTCACTGAAACATTTTAATAATATCTAAAACTAAGTTGCAATTTTTTAATAAATAAAATTAGAAAAATAAAAACTACAAAGTACGAAGAATTTTACTCATCCTCTGATATCAATGATGCTACATATTTTATCGTTTTATAGATCCACAAAATATCTATTACGTACTGCTATACATTATCGTATTTGTATCTTAAGAAGATTAATTATCACATCAATTTTTAGGATAGTTATTTAAAAATGGAGTACAGCCTGATTGTTTATAATTAAGACTCTAATGAACCCCAATCATCCAGGCTACAGATACCATTATAAATATTTTTAGTAAAGAGTAAGAATATTTACTGATAGATTAGATAGGATATTTGTTTTTGATAGCTACATAGCTTTTTAAGTTCATTATTAGTTTAGTGTCCCGCCTGCTTAGAATGTAATTTTTTGGGGAAATATGATATATTGCTATATATTATATCATGAATAGGGCCAATTAATTAATATATATGATATACCTTCAAGTAACATACAGGACTCGGAGGAAATTACTTTTGAACTATTACGCTTAATTTAGATAATTATTTTTTCCTTCATGCTTTCTATCTCTAATCTCTAAATTTTCTATCTCTAAGTCAATACTATTTACTTGAATAAATCAACTACTAGTTTATGACTTCCTGCATGTCATTATAATGAATCTGCTTATTTCTACAGCTAGAATTTTATGGCCATGTTAATCGACCTACTTTTGTTTTTATCAGTTAGTGCTTGTAGACATTGCGATAATAGCTTCTCAACAACTTCGTATATCAGGTTGTAAAATGTAGAGGTTTTATCTTAGGAAAGACATAAACTTTTAAATTCCAAACACATTGCTTTAAAACGATTTTCGTCCATTTAATGTGATCAATAAACAAAAAAACTTTTTAATTAGCCTATAATCCTGGTCACATCTTATTTCCTAGATCACTGTTTGGATTCAGAAACATTATATAATACGTATTTACTCAAATCCTATTGGAACTAGTATAACAGTACTCCCGATTTTCTTGCTTTGTAGACGAGACTACAAGTACAAGATTGGTTGATTTTTAATTTATTGCTGATGATTTTCTCAAAAGTAATCTTTAACCAATTCTATAATATATTTATCATTGACGGTTACATAGTTCGTTGAATGAAAAAATAATATAATGAAATGAAGAAAACTATTTTAAATAGAATTTCTACTAATGACAATATATTAAATGAAATAATTTATAATAAAGTTATTTTAATTACTTTGGATGCGATGGATATCGACTGTTGAGGATGATTAGAATAAAAAAAAAAAAAAAAAAAAAAAAATAAAAAATTCTGAGACCATATCGCTTAAGAATTACTTACAGGTACTGAATAAAATACAATTAGATAAAATCATAGAAAAAATGAGAATGAACAAAAAATTTTTTCAGTAAAGTGTTGAATGTACTAAAAAATATTACCTAAAATTAAAGCACAAAGTAAGGAAAATTTCTATTCAGTGCAATCTAAATTATAAAAATATAACTCCAGAAAAAATTAAGAAATTATGAACAGCAAGTACATAATAAAAGAAAATAAATCAGTCTCCGTCCAAAAAGTTATCATAAATTCAAATTCAGTTATGTTGAACTCAACCTTTTTGAAGAGTGACAATTCTAAAAGTACTAGGCTGCAGTGTTTTCCTACTCAAGTAACTAGCCATAATGCAGAATAAAGTAATTTTAAAAAAGTTTTAATTTTATCAACAAAACGGATTATAAAAATTCAGTCAAGCATCAATTACGTAATTATAAAATCAAGGGACAAAGTTACAAGAATCTCATCCACCGATACCTAGTTTTGTTGAACATTTTCAGATAATTTTCTATGTATTATTTCAAGCACTATTTCTAAAGCAATAAATAATGCATTCTTATAGTACTGAATAAATAATAAATATATCAATTAATTATGAATAGTGTAATCATAGTATGGTTAATGCATTGTTTAGAATAGATTATAGATGAAAATCGGATTGGCAAAGTAAAAAATGCAAATTTTTATTTCGTTCGTTTACCGTTGTATTTTACAAGGTCTACCTACTAGAAATTTGTGTAGCAGATTGTAATAATTAGTTAATAAAAATTGTATTTAAAAAAAAAAAAGTATTGACTATATGAATTCTGAGATTATTCCTCTAAGATTTAGTGTCTTCCAAAAGAGTTTCATATACTAATAATCAGTTTTTTTTTTCGTACTCTAATGAATTTTTTATTTTTTTAATAGGGGAACCTTGTATTATTTTATTCTTTTATATATTTAAATGTACTTGTATTTGATATAATAAGTCTAATGCACATAAGGGTTAGAAAGCCTTAAAAAATACTCCACCCATTTTGTTAGCAGGGTATTTCTGTCGATTACACTGTGGTGAAAGGTTTTTTTTCTTCACTTAGAATACCAAATGAACTAGGTTAGAATTCGATTAGGTTGAATTCGATGAACTAGGTTTTTCGTTTGCAAACATGGCCAACAATTTAAAGTAATCTTTTTCTCAGTATCCCATATATGAAACAGTTACTAGGATATTACTAGACATAAAAATATAAAGTAAGGTTTTATACTTTGATTTATATTTTTCTGATGATATAATTTTTTTTTTTAAATACTTTTTTTTAACCTTCCCTAATTATAAAGGACTGTACTTAACAAACATATTGCCAGCAGATGTAGAATGACCATGTTCATTAAATTTTAAATTAGTTTTTAATATTTTTATACGTTTCTTATATTTTTAAAAATTTACATTTTAGATATTTTACATTGTAGGGCGAAACGAAGACACAATAAATTAATATTTTAATCTTGGTTCCATGACTGCACAACTCAATTTCCTGAATTATGATCAGTTTCATAGTAAAAAAAAAAAAACCCACATAAATCTTAATATTGATGAATTACAAGAAATAATAGAATCTTTTTTAACTTATCCAAATTAGTATCCTTATTTTAAATATAAAATGTCTAAGGGTTTGTCTACTTATCTGATTATTTAGCACACTCCGTAAATTAATCTCTCTCTCTCTCTCTCTCTCTCTCTCTCTCTCTCTCTCTATATATATATATATATATATATATATATATATATATATATATATATATATATATATATATATATATATATATATATATATATATATATATATATATATATATATATATATATATATATATATATATATATATATATATATATATATATATATATATATATATATATATATATATATATATATATGTATTTTATTTTTTGATATTCATTGACCTTAATTGTATATACGAGTATATGTGTATTAATTTTCATATGGATGGAGAAAACTGGTACTATACATAAAGATAGAGAACATACATAACCAAAACATTTTTCAATTTTTACATTGAAGTTCTAATGTTTAAATACTAAATATTTAGGTAGGGGTATACTTTAGAAATATAAGAGAGCCGGTTATGCTAATTTATTTTAATATATGATATATCAAGTACCTAAAATATTAGTTTTAGATTTTCAAACCAAATAATAAAATTATGTAAAATTCATCATCATTCAATTGTGACCGTGATAAACCTTATTTATCAGTTAATAAATAAATAAGCTGTTACTGTAAACGAAATTATGAAACTTTTTCCGTATAATGTTTAATGAAAATATATATATATATATTCAATATTTTTTATATTACTCAATAAATCTCAGTTTTTCTTTTGATCAAATTATTGATTGGTCTCTCCAAATCAAAGAGACTTCAATGAAGAGATAAGGATGAGATAAGCTCTTTAACAGAGAGTGATCTCACTGTGGCTCTGGCGCAACCTTCGAGGCAGCAATCCTATATCCTAGATATGCCCCCGGTGGCTGGATATAAACAACATTAGCTTATTGTTTACTACGACGTAGATGCTTATGTTTAGTCTTAAATTTACTTCGTTATATCTCAATAATTTTTGATTGAGGAATATTTTCACTGGATATTATGCAACAAGCTTGGTCACGGAAATTTCCACGAAAAAATATTTATGATTTTGAGCTATTTGTTGTGTCCGTTTCCGCTGTTTATAGCTTCTCTAAAAAAAAAATTATATTCACATATTAAATAAACGAACAAACAAAACCTAATTAATGAATAAATAAATTGTATTCGTACATATACATAATTCTATAAAATTGTAGAAATTGAAATCGAAAGTAAATGGTTTTGAAATTATTCGTGGCTTACGTTATGTCCTAATAATTTTATTTTTCTTCTGTGTATGTAGCAACATGAATTTCTATTGTGACATATGTTAAGAACAAATTTATTTTTCTTATTCAGCCATCTTAATAGACCCTACGGTAGATTCTGGTTTGTATAGTCTTTATGAATACATTCTTTTCTGTTATTTTGTTGGCATAGGCTTCATTGGTGCCTTACTTCCAGGTATGAGGTCTTTCTAACTATGCAATTTTATTTTCTGCTATTTCTTAAAAACTTCCAAAACACATGGGTTCACGTAACCTCTTTTCTCATATCAAGTGCGGTCCTAGTCGTGATGTATCACATTTAGATTTTCCTTCAACTCTTCTCATATATCTCATCTCAATGGTCGGTACTCCTAGCAAATCTGCTGGTCTCAGAATCCAGATCTACATCAAATAGAATATAGTCTTGTGTTCCTGAAGAGTTCCCTTTTCCCCAGGTTCCCTTTTCTCCATTTTTCCTTTTCCCCAACTCAGTGGAGAGAGTAAAAGTGCCTCCCTTCCGGCATTATTCTCCCTTTAATGTCCTCGTCCACCCAGCCCCACTAATTTAGCGAAATTCTGAGGTACTTAAAGTCCTTCACTTCCTGCTGTACTTACATTCTCACCTTTAAGCCTTCTACCACCTTGGGCCTTCAATATCCTCATGGCTTACATTACTGCGAAATTCTACGTTGTCGTCTGAATATGCTAGCAGGGTGTAGCAATGATGACCCAAGAGCCCGATATTAAAGCAAATCAAATTTGCAACCACTTTGGTTTTATTAATTTTCTTTTGCTAAGATCAGTAGTTTTATAACAAAACAAACATCTTACTTGTGGTAAGTTTTACTTCTCCCCGAAAACACATTGTCGGTACTCTTTCGACTGCAACTCCAAAACTACTTGTGTGATCCTAAATTTCTTTTTTTCATCTGAAAGCTGGTAAAACCTACTAAAATTTCATCAAGTCCCGTAAAATTTCCATGCCAGCCCGATAAAATCCGCTTACTGTTCTGAAATCCATGTTTTTTGGAACATATTCCGAAACTATTTGTTCGATATATAATTTATATTTTCAACTGAAAGTTGGCTAAATTTACTATAACACCAATATATAAAAACCCACATAAGATGTAAAATTGTCATATTTTGCCTAATAGTACATATGTAGCCAGCTGGCATAGGTAATTCAAGAAATTTAATTAAACTAAATTTAATATATACGGTTCGATAATGAATTTAACCAGCATTCAAATGAAAAAAATAAATTCAAAATCGGAAAAATAGTTTCGGAGTTATAGCCGAAAAAGTATCGATAAATTGTTTTCGCGGAAGTATAACTTACTGTAAGTTTGCCAATTTTTGGTGGGCAAACCCGCTCATGTACAGAACACAAAATGTACTAAACGGTTTCCCAGTTATTTGATTAAACTTTTAAGAATATACAATTTTTTAACCATTTCCCCTCTCCGCCATTTTTTTTTTTTGCGGTAATGGGTACATTTGAAAAAAACGGGTGAAATAACTAGGGTTCTTCTTGCGGTTTCTTAGACCATGAGGTCTTAAAATCTATGCCAATAAGTCATTATTCTTGGATTAACCTTATAAATTATTCTAATATGATCCTTATCTGTGGCATGCTAATTTAAATAATGGCAAGTACAGAAAAAGAATAGAGTAAAAGCGTCAGTTGCCAAAATAAACCTGTGATATTTTTAAGATATCATAGTCTTGTGTTTAAAAATGGTTTCTGCCTCAGGAATCAGGTTTTCAATTCCAGAACCAGTCCCCTGTTGATTTATGAGACCTATCAAGGGGACGACTAATTGCTAAGTTGCTATTTATGTTGAGAGAAGATATTTAGCAGAGTATTGTATATATTAGAATAGATATCTATTTATAGCTCTAGAAAAATAGGCATTAATGGATTTCAAAGCAAGCCACCCGCACCAATTACCTGATTTCTCTCATCCATCATCTAGGGGTTTGTAGGCCAGGATTATCCTTTAATCCTGAATAGAAAGTTGTGAATATTTGCTTCCTCAGGCTCTTTTGATGTCTTAATTAGCCTCGAGCATAAATTATGACTAATCAACTGATCCAAGCTTGTTTTATAAATTTTTCACCTAATTATCATCCGAAAAATGCTATGTAATCATTTAATTGATAATTTTCTTTGGAGTTATAAACGGAATAATAAAATGGGGTATACATTAATAATGGATATAGTTTTTGGTGATTGTTAGGCTAGTCTTACATTTTTTTTTTTATTCATTTATCTATTTATTGAAATTTACAACTGTAATTAAAAAAGAAAAAATGCATTTGGTTAACGTATAAACGATCATTACGTTTATAATAACATGTCAATTGCTTGAGAAGAAAATACCCAATGGAAGCACTTAGAAGTTCAGTTGGGACGATTTGTAGCGATCAGAGACATGCCCTTATTTTCTAAGTTGGTACTTATTTACCAAGGGATGAGTGTTCTTAGTTGGTGGTGACTCAACTGCTGCAAAATATGCCGTGCCTGCGTCTTATCACTTCGGAGATAATTCTCACACCTTCCTGTATCAGGAGTCAAGTTTCGGCCATTCGACCTTAATCTTCCGGCTCGGTGGGCTGGTCCTATCCTCTGGTATAGATTTACTTGCACAATGGCTTGTCTGAACTTACAATTTTAATCCACTATATATAAATATATCAAAATATTTTCAATATCAAACATCATAAAATAGATTCCATATGTAAAACAATCTCAGGACTATTTCTTATATGTTCTATTAGCCTCGTGCTGTAAATTATTTCTTTTTGATTATTTCACATCTAATTCCTTTTCAGAAGCCTGTTAAAAAAATGTTATGATAGAGGTCAGTTTCTTATCGTCGCTTTATGTGTATTTTGACAATGAAATGTAACTTAATATTTGCGTGACGCTTTAGAAGGTTATTTAGTTCTCTCTTCTCACTTTTATACTGTTACATAAGAATTAACCTCGACTTAGACATATTATATTTAATATATTTGGTGAACATAAGTTGTTTACATTTTAAACAATTAGTTAAATTAAACCAAGATAAAGGAAATTTCCTAAATTATCGTGTGAGAAATAAAATTGCTATTTTTGTATCTATATTTTATTATGCCATTAAAATTATTTTATCAAAATGTTTCTAACTTATTTATTGAAACGTATACTTAAGGATATTGAGATAGAATTTGTAAGTTTTTGAAACTTAATATTTTGATTTATGTCTGATAATTCATTAGGTTCATGATAATGAAATACTACTGCAGTTGCGTAATTTTGAATTTTAACGCCTCTTAGGTTTATTAGTTATTATTATGTCTGTAATTCAGTAATGATAATGATATTTTAGTTGTTCTTAGTATGTTACAATCAATCTCTCACATTTTCTTTTTTTTTTAAGTAAGTCAACTATTAAGGTTATGTAGAGGTAATTCCGTCAATTATCCAAGGAAATTGTAACTTTAATTATTGTTTCGTAAATTAATGGCAATAATTATCATTCTAGGTAATGGTTTTCAACCTCTTTATTTGTTGAATTCACTAAAAACAAATCGATTCTGGATTTTTACCTTACTTCTGTATTAATGTATTAAAAGTGTAAAAAGTCATATCAAAGCCTTCCAGTGAATAACCTGTTATGAATGAAAATTCATTTTTTATTCTAAACGTTTTCGGTTTAGGAATTATTTCAATTCCTATTAATATCTAAAAACAGACCATCCCTTCATTCGGTGCTCAAAACGGTCGGTTTCATAGCAAAGCCGCGGAATTTTTTTATCCAACGGTTCTCTGGTGTTCTAAATCCGAATTATAAGTTTGTTGTATTATAAAAAAAAAGGTTTCCCCTTATATATTAAATATGATGCATTGTTATGCTAAATTAACTAAGATAATATTTCTGACAAAATCAACTCGAAAACTTCACCACCTAACGTCGCTAGTTGTATATAAATTCAATACGGTATGGGATATTGTATATAAGCGACGTTATGTGGTGAAGTAAAGCTTTTGAAAGGTACAAACTAACATTTTAAAAGTGGGCCATTTCACCTCGCTATGGCAAAGTCTACGGTACCGGCGCTAGAGAGCTCTCAAAAAGTACTAGGTCTACTTTCCCTCAAGAAAAATTGAATTTTAAATTGGTATTTAAAGATGTTTTTATTAGACTGAATCCGAATTCCAAGTTTGCTGATTTGTAGAAGTTTACAAAAATTTTTTCAGCTTAACGCTTATATCTCAAGCACTATAATCTTTTGATATTATGAGTTGATACAGATAAAATTAGTTAAAACATGTTACAGAATTACCCTTAAAATTTTGATTTTCTTACAAATAGTGATGGTGTTAGAAAGTTTGCTACATAAACATAACAGTTTTTGAAATTTCAACTCTCCAACTTTGGCACAAGTTCGATTTGTCAATACATACATAATACAAATTTATTATATCTAACTTTTTATTCCCACATTCCCTGATAATGCAGCTTATCGTCTGTGATGTCGGTAGCTGAGTTGAGGCTAAAAGTAGAGTCGGATACATAACCTATCCTTAGCGGCGGCATAGCTGTCGGCACTAAGCAACTGCACTATGGGTTTCCACATTGCCTCAGAATATTGGGTATATTACTTTTGGGTTAAATTTATTTTGCAAATAACTGTATCTAAGGGAATAGTCTATCTCGAGACTAATGGACAGGTTAAGATAAGCTTCATCCAGAACCAAGTCGTGACACAGCAACCCGATCTTAGTGTTTCAATGAAGCTTCTGTTGCCAATTTAAATCACTCCGTGAGCATGAAAATCTTTGGGAAGTCTATGAGCTCTAAAATTCCCACGCTTTGTAAAAAAAAGAAAAGAAAATAATGTCTTGAAATCTTCCGGTGGTCTTCATAACTCTTTTGTTTTCAATGTGTTCGTAATATCCCGATATTTTTCAATTTTGTGCTTAGCCCTACCTGCCATTTATAAGGTAACATTAAGGATATCGGCTGGAAGTATATAATTACCTCCTAACTAGCGGCCTTGCCGTCGTGAATTTGTGAAGTAGCGATAGCTATCAGGATACATTGCGTCATCTTTCATCGATCTAATCTAAATTATTGTATATTGCGGGCCAATCACACAAATTATCAAGATGTTATTGTTTTCCAGCCGATAAATCTCATTCTCCAACTTTTCTTTTTATTATCTTTCTTTTTAAAGTCTTCTTGAGGGGTTCAGATATTGCCTCGCCTCTTAATACTTATACATTCCCAAATCTATTGCACCAAAAAAATTATCTCTAGCAAAATGAACTAAAGCTGGGATTTGGATATCAGAATTTTTTAACAAAACTATTCAGATTATTATCACTTGGAAAAAACAGAAGGATATATTGATGAAAACATGGTGCTAGGTACTGTGAACAAAGCGTGGAGAACTATAAATGATCAATTAAGCAAAAAACTAAAATGATAATATTTTTAAAATAAAATAATTTTAGGTCTACAATCAGCGGGTTAGGCAAATCCTACCCAATCATATTACTTTATAACGTAAAAATACATTAAAATGCATTAATTCATGAAATATTACGGCACTTTCCTTCAAAATATCAGTATTTAAACACATGTTTCCTTTACCCTATAATCATTGTGAGCTCCACCATTAATTAACTATCCATAATGATTTCCCTTTCATGTCACTCCTGACCTTAGAAGCCTCTAGACATGCACAGATATGCAGTAAAATTGGTAGAATCAATAATTTTTTTTAGCGATTGGGTTTCATAAAACAGATTTTTATTTGTAAAGGTTAAAATTATCAGGTTCTTTGCTAACACTGCTAATAGCCGACTGCTGTGTTAAAGTTCTTCCAAGGTTCTTTCATTTTGTAAAAATAAACTTTCTATAAAATTTATCAATTTCTACTAATAATCCTTGCCATCATTGAAATCTATTAACATTATACCATACACGTACCTCCCTTAAATAAATTGTAAAAACTATGAAACTATTGTCGAATATACCTTGGTTTATTTTCGAAAATCTTGACGGAATATATAAAGAGTGTCATTAGATATAAACTTAATTTAGGTTCTTCAAGCCATTTTCCAATACTTTTTTTTTTTTTTTTTTTTTTTTGTAGCTTCCATTCAACTTTGCCTTTAAATGTTAATTTTATTTGATAGCTTTTCATAGGCAACATCTCTTCTTATTTTAAAAGAATTCAATCAATACTAATTTTATGCTTAGTGGCGCTTACCTAGCAGAAATGTAACGGCATTAAAAAGCTTTTAAATAAAATTATCATAGAAGGTTGTAAAGACAGTTGGACATTATTCATCATGACTTACATGTGTGCTGGATCTGCATTCGTGCATCATTACTTGTTTTCTAAATGCATGACCAGCAAATGAACACACTTAGAATTCCATTGTATTGAATGCAAATCATGACTGTTTTTCCCAGTTATTGCTCGATCTATTCATTGCTATACCGTTTTGTCACGTTCACAACCGATTAAAACTATAAATTTACAAGTATATCCAAAATTATTTTTAATCACCAAGGGATATGTGTATTGTTTTTTATAAGGCTACAAATTAGAAAGGTTCAGGCGTTAAATTTATTTTACCTCACAATATGTATGCACTATTATATAATAATAAATAAATTATACTTAGGTCATTAGTATGAATCATGAATTTGAATGATTGAGTACTCTACTAGTTGTAGAGGGTTGTTACGAATCGAAGATGAGACCTGAGGCCTGGGGCTGTTGGAGCAGTGGGGTGCAGCCCCGTGTGCTTCTCTTTTGATATGTTATGATTTGTGAGGCAATAAGGCACAAAGCTCGTTGAGGCTTTGTCTTTATGTTAATGCGTTGAAAAGTTGAGCTTGGTTGGGTTCCACGCTAAGATTTGTAGCTGTTGTGGAAGAGTTAGTTTGCTCCTGACAGGTGTTATGTTAATAACCTCCTATATTTAAACGACCTCCGAGGCAATAAAGGTATTCATTTTACCCTTATTTAATAAAAAAAATGTATAATTATTTGGGTCATACGTTCAAACCTTTATTATTTTAGTTAGTTGGGGAGCTATGTGGCGCTGGGTAGTAGCTATGCTCCTGTATTGGTGAATACTTGATTGATATAAAAGCTCTTGTGCGTAAGTATTGTTTTGATTGAGATCACATATTTTAAAACATTATTTAATATTACTCTTCTAATTGAAGTCCATTTTTTCAACAACAATCACTCTTTTTCACACTCAATCTATTTTGCCAGTAATTGGATTTGATTCCGGTACCACTCCTTTGGCTTTGAGGAACAGAGTTCTTTAGATCCGATTATCAATAATTAAAATAAAATCTTTTAAAAAATAGGCCATTGATCAAAACAAACCATAATCTCATTGAGCAATATCTGGGTTGTACGTAGGATGAGGAAAAGCATCATTCCTTGCAGTTCCGATAGTTTATTGTTAGTAAAACAAGAAAGATATGCAGGGTGTATTTTACACTAAAAATATAAAGGCACACGCTTATAATTCAAAACGACTTTAAAGTTCTACATACACAAAGCATCATTTAGTTTGCCAAACCAATCGAAACGAATCTAAGTGCGACAGATTTCTTTTTTTTTTATGGATAATTGACATTGACCTATTTCTTCTGAATTTCACATGCATTTTAAAAATGTACTTGACTCTTTAAATCCAAATCAAGTCAGAAGTAATTAATGGGTTAGTCACAATAATAGTTAAAGTACAGAAACTTTGGTATTTAAGGTTAAGTTTGTGCACAAGGAATTTCCTAACAACCTGGTTTATTTAAAGACATTTTTCTTGTTGTAACAACCTACATTTTCAAATTTCTAGAGTTTTTAGAGACGTCTAGAAGGGGGGAAATGTGGTGTATTCCTTAGATATTATATCTAAATAATGTCTAAATAGCTATAAACACTCAGACAAACATACACACACTCACTCATGTATGTGTAATTCTGCAACAGAAAGAGAATAATTACTTAGAAAAACTCTTTAAGGCAGAACAAAACGTCTTAAGATGTTCCCTGATTGTATTTGAGTTCTGGTCCTCCCGTAATTAAAAACTTAGTCGTCTAATTTCCCGTGGGGTTCTACCGTACTGGGAAATAAGATGCGGGTTTCAACTCATGATCTTATTCGGTTTCCATTTCATATAAAAAGCTTTCTTTAACTTTTCTGTTTTATTTTACCTTTTTAGATATTTTCGATTATAAGTACTTAGTGCGAAGTTTATATATACAAACCTTATATGGCTAAAACATTTACGAAGCTATATTTTCTTGACTCATTCACTTAAAAATTGTCACCAAATGCACTAAAATTAATTTCTAAATCATTACTCAAACCATTTCAGACCTATGGATTAGACCTTTGAGTTAGTACAAAACCCTAACACATTCATAAAATGCATACAGTCTAAAATATTAGCTAAGGACTGTACTACACGCACTATGGTACATTTCAAATATTACAAAACACAATGATTTCCACATTCTATTTTTACATCACATAAACAAAATACGACAATTTATATACATCCTAGTTCATTTGTACAGACTATTTCTTCTTTCCTGTTGGCTCAAATATACATGGCTAGGTTATCTTCTTTGGTTAGCTTTTATTTATTTTATTTATTCATATATTCTCTTTCAACCAATGACACTGTGAGAGAGAAGCTCCGTGATCTCTTATGTACCTTCCTAACCCCTATTGTTAAAATTAAAAATATATATAAATATAAATTAAAATAAAATAAAAATAAAATAAATAATCAACTTTTCTTTATTTATTTTATTTAAATTATTTGCGACATTATTTTAATGTCAAGAGATTGAAGACGGAATTGAATAATATCTAATTCACCAAATACTGAAAAGGGACTTTGCAGTTGTAAATCATATATAAATAAACAAGTTTCCTGCTATGTTTTTAAATGTAAGTGATTGCATTTTTACAAATACTTTTACTATGAGTTCCGAATAAAATTAAATGGGCTTAAAAAATAAAATTTTTAGTTATTCTGGAATCAAAAGGTTGTTTTCCGAAAATCATAAACACAATTGAAATTAAATAATATAATCCAATTAACATACGAGTATATTTAGTTTAAAATGGACGATGTTTCATACAATATTCTTTGGCAACTTGAATGTCACTAATGATTATTATAAAATTGAATCGTTTGTTTCAGAAACCACCTAAGTGCGCTTTTTTCACCTTTCGGAAAACTAAAAAAAAAACTGCGCTTGGGTTCTTTCTGAAATATACGGATTATTTTCAAGGCTGGTAAAAAGCATTGCTGATATGGAACATAAGTTATTTCTGCACTAAAAGATGTATTATCTTTAAATTGTACAGTACCACAAAAAAAGCATGTTTTGATATTTTGTCCCTTAGGTGATTTCTGAAATAAACGATTCAATTTAGGAATGTGCGTTTATATATTATATTATATCTCGATTCATTAAACGTTTATCTGTGTATATTCTATTTCTGCTATATTTCAATGAGTGGATTATCGAGTTCACAATTAGCCTTTTCGAAATGAACTTACCAAAGATCCATTAAAAAAGAAAATAATAAAAAATCTTTGCTATTTCAGCTGAACTGAAGTGGTGTCTTCCGATTTTAGTGAATTATGTGGGATATATAAAAAGAAATCCTGAAATATTATGTTACAAATTTTTATAATTTATGTAGCTGCTATGTAATACAATATTTTTTTGATTTTTGAGTCACTGTATTTATATATATTTCCAACTCAACTTAGCAAGTAACGTGTTAACAACTATTCAACCCATTTATATTATCGCTGCTACAGAAAGATAAATATTAGCTGTTAGTTCCTGAAGATAAATTTTAACAGTGCAAGTAATTAAGATATGCAGATTAGTCCGGTCGCCTTGAACAAGAAAAGCTTGGGGCCATGGCGACTAGGTCCCGGATTTCCATACTTATGTCATACCTTCATCCCTCGGTTATCCCGTCCGTCTCCCTCGTATCCCGCTAATCTTAATATTACTGGATCCTAAAAATACCAAGAAAGGATATTGGTATAAAATTCCGTAAAAATAAAACTGTAAGAATCATATTATGATTTCCTTGATAAAAAATATAGTAATATTTTGAAAATACATAATACCCTATATATATTTATATTAGTTCCCTGGAGCTAATATAAACTACTTTTGAGGGATATCACTACCGTATATTTCTGTATTTTACTGATAAGAAATATAGTATTTTGTTGTTACGTTATATTTTTTTGTAAAACAACTCTCATGATTATATAATTACAGAAGAGGGATTTAAAAAATGAAAAGATGTACCTTCTTGGAACTATAAAGATGGTGTGTTTAATGTTAGGAATTTATTTAATGTAACTTAGATTTTTCAGATTAGTAAATGAACGTAACCAGTATTTTCAGAAAAATAATATATTTGTCTTCAATATTAGAAAGGATCAGAATAAATATATTAAGTGATATTTTACCTCGAAACTTAATTTCTGCGAAATGAAATAATAGAACATTCATTGAACAAGAGCTTACTAAAATAACAATCGGTTTTAATTAATTTAAAAATGGTTAAATAATTAATTAAGAATAAATCTGATTAACTGAATTTAAAAAGTATTAAATATTATTAGTAATATATTATTTACTAAAGAATAAATTTAAATTAAGATTTATTACTCTCAATTTTTACATTTGTATTTCCCCGTTGAAGAATTTATTTCGACCGCTTCGAAAAGAATGAATGTGGTAAAATTAGTCTCAAAAATAATTTAATTAACTTCAAATATTTTAAAAATCTCGTAGTTGTCATCATTTAATTAGTTATTAAATTACTAAATTTACAAAATAAATAAATATTTAAAAAAAATAAAATGAGTGTAAGTGATCTTCTCAAATTTTATTTTATTTTTTTTTAAATTAAAATTTCTCCATATCAATAAGACTTATGATAACCCCAGGAAACAAAAGTTTTAAATTTCTTTATTAAATTCAGATTTTTCATTAATTATATGCATATATTACAGCTTCTTAGTGTCATAGAAATCAATAGTATTGATCTGTTCAAAAAATGTTAATTTTCAAGCTTAGTTCCTGTAAATACCGCAAGGCGTCAGCTGCAGTCAGACAATGTGTAGTTCCATGCTTCTACAACAGATCGCAGCATTCGTATTGCTAGCAGAGCTCAGTTTGTTTGTGCTTAATATATATATTTAATTAAACAAAACACTTGATGTTTTATAAATCGATTCTCACATTTCATAATGTATTATTTTTCCTGAAAATATTTGGGAGTTATTTTATATGTAATCATTTTTCAAATATGATATTTGTAATTATGAGGTTTTTCATAAATAATGTAAAATTAGACTTGGATTCCTTTTTAGTAAAACAATACTAAAATAACACACCTTTAAGAAGATAATGACGTATAAAAAATCTACGTTACTACGTACTAAAAAGTTACTTCTGTTTATTTCTCTATTTCTTTCAAATATTTCTATAACATTACTGTAGATAGGAAACATATCATTCACCAGTTTTTTTTTCTTTTTTTCAATAAAAAAGAATCTACAGTTTTTGAAAATCCTATATTATCATCAAATCATTTCACCGAATATTATTGAAGGGATTTCGAATTGGTGGATCAAGTTTTTAAAATGCCAAATGACTGTTTAGCACAACTCCAGTGCTGCAACAGGTTTCCTGAGATAATTGGAAATAAAAATAACCCAGATAATTGGGATGAAAGAATGAAAAATCCATTGATGCTAATCAGATCTGGAGATATTTACATTAATTATAAACAGAAAATATTCGATACTTAAACTTTAATTAACAACAATATTAAAGTTAAGCTGATCACAACCAAATATTTAAGTTGTTTGAAAATTTATTGAATTAAAAAAATTAAAAATTGGGAAATTTTACTAAATCATTAAAAACTTAAAACAGCTATATATATTTACTATTTGAATAGCTTTGAATCCTAGCTGCATAATTTTAAATCAATAAACGAATAGTTTATTAAGATTCGATTTTATTGTATTTTATATATACTTTTTTTTCGTTTATATAGAATATTTATAAATAAAAAGTTTATATTGATACTGGTTCATGGATACAATAACTTTTTGAATGAACGAAATTATCCATTTCATAAACACCCATATCGTAAAGATTATAACATTGTAGAAAACCATATTTCTCTATTTTGTGTTTAGAATATTTTCCCCATCACCTTTTAAATATAAATAATAAAAATAATATTTTTAAGAAATTTGAATATAAGGTTTGTGAAATACAATTAAAATTTTGTGAAATATACTATACAAAAATATAAAATATGAATTTTTTTTTTAATTTCAGGACAGAGGAAAGCGGAGAAAGCATCACTGAGGCACAGTGTTGCAGTGGATCCCTGTAAGATTGTGAAGGAAGCCACTGAGTAAGTTAATTTATAAATAATATTTTTGTTTATATTTTTTATTAATTCTAAAACTTTGAAATATGATACTAAATCTTAAATTATGTTTTATATACAATAGTTTAAATTTACAACTAATGTAAAAAATAACATAAAAAAAATCACCTATTCGAGCCAATAATTTTTTTTATAATATTCTTTAACCCTAACAAATATTTAATTTTTTTTTTATCCTTATTTTTTAAATTTTTATATTTTTAAAGTAAAATATGCAAGATATTTATGAAAAAAAAAAAAAAAAAAAAAAAAAAAAACTAGTTTGTTCAAGTAAGTTATCTTCGTGATTAGGGAAACAAACATTTAACATACCAGGGATTTTAAGCAGGCTCCCTGTCTCCAGGAATTTTAATACAAGACAAGAGGCCCGCCTGTTCTTCTGCTAGTTACGTTCTTTTTCATCAGGGTAGCCAACCGTTTAGCAAAAGAACGAGTTCAGAAATCTAGGACTAGTCTTCCGAAACTATTTCCTAATTAAGAGCAAAAAGAAGTTTATTTAAAAACTATTTATATTCTCAAGGGATTACTCAATTCGCCGTATAAATAATAAATTGGAATCCTCTCGATATGAGAACAATTATGTTACATAGTCTATTATCATTCATTATTTTAATATTGTAATATTTTGCCTGCTCCTCTCAGTAGGAAATATCGATTTATTTTATTCCTTACATATATGAAATATAGGCAAAGGAATAATTTCTAACAGTTAGATAAAATAGGTTTTTTTTTTTTTTTTTTTTTTTTTTTTTTTTTTTTTTTTTTTTTTTTAATAAAATTTATTACTTTCTACTTTTTACAAATGCCAAGGTTTATTTATAATGTGGATTATTTTCTCTAAAAATTTTTAATTGAATCTAATGAGAATGTATTATGATATACAAAAAGTATTCAATCATCAAATTATTTCTTTTAAATATAGTTAAAGAGATATGAATGACATTATTATATATTATATATTCTTTAACATTGGGAGTATTATAATAAGAATTTGATGGTGATATAAAAAACAGATAAATATGTTAATGGTTAATTGAATTGGCAAATGCTCAAGTAATTAAAATATTTATGGCCTCATTATTATTTATTTATCATTTTATTAATGTACCATAAACTATAAAGAATAATTAAAGGACAGTAATAAACGATCAAAAGAGGTGGTTTTGGCCGTTTATTTCAGCTATCATAAAAATCTGTTAAATAATCAGAAGAACGAAAAATTTATAAAATGTACGGAAATGATATTTATTTATCAAACGTTCTTACTTATCTATGACGAAACAATGTTGTCTTGGCCTGCTGTATCATTTTCTTTAAATTTTATTTGCTGAATAACAATTATTGTCAGTAATTTAAATATTGATTAATTGAACAATGCAAAGCAGTTCAGTGCCTGAGACTCGATTTGCAACAAAAGGATGACCTTAGTCTCGTACATGAAAAAGATAGATCTGAAAAAAAAAGTTATACATTTAAACATATTAGTAGGATAGATGTTTAAACATACCTGGATAAAATAAAAGAAGGCAAATAAAATGGAATTTCCACCCAACCGCTTTGTCTTATCACCCAGATCGCCAAGGCTGGTCAGTAACAAAACGTTAAATACGCGTATTCTCAACAAGATGTGGCAATATTACATTCAACTCCGCAAAAATAAATATTTTAATTTTGGGAAAAAAAAAAAAAAATTGGCTTTAATCATTGGGTTCCTTGTGCTGAGTCCTCACACTCCTCGTGCATTGTTGTGCCAATTAAACTTTTTTGTTTTTTTGTAACCGCACTGACGGTTGGGCGTCAGTATTAGTTATAAAACTAGTAATGAAAATAAAGCTTACAAAGGTAGGTTTTTGGATTATTGGTGGTTATTTTAGGTGTGCTTTATTTATTTATTTTTTTTTTTTAACTTTAAAACTTTTATTCGCACTTGTAATACAATATACAATCAGCAAATGTAATATACCTAATTATGTAATAATCATGACATAGCGTGGCATGAGGGTTGTGTGCTTTATGTAAACTAATAAATAAAGTTGATTGTGAACTCTTTAATTGAAATAAAAAAATTAGTAGCAACTTATTTGAAAATAAATTCTTTTTTTAAAAAAAATAGTTAATCTTATTAATATTATTATGCAAGTTGGGGAATGAGTATTGTAGGGCCAGAGAAAAGGGTGGCTGTCCCGTTGGTTTGTTAATTAATGATAATTGGGTGGAAGTGTTTACGTGCAGGCGTTGGGTAGCGAGCGCTCTTAGTTTTGCGTCCGCTTTTGTTTTCTCTGTCCTCTTCACCATTGTTTAACAAAATCCGATTAGCCTTTGTTGGTTCTTTTTGCTAAACCTGGTTTATTAATGGGATGGCCGTCCTTTCTTTAACTTCCCTTTCCAAGATTGTAAAATTCTTAGACCTGTCTCAGTATATCTTTGTTCCTTATACTCTGATACTATTTGTTACAAATATTATTCATGTAGCGAATCCTTTTTTTTTTTTTTTATTGTTTTACTCTTTTTAAGAAGAAATATGGCTAGTGTTGTTTTCTTAATAGTTCAATAAAGTATAATTTTAAATTAAGCTCTAAGGCAGCTCCGTTCTCCACTTTAATATCTCTTTATTTCAAACATTTTTAAGAATTAAGTATTAATCCATAACTACTATAAATTACTTCCTTATCAATTATTCTTTAAATGTTTTCTGTATTTCAAACTTTATTTAAAGATGCTAATGTTGTCATTGGATTATTAAACAAAAGATATTCTTGGGACAATCCATTTCCCAGGTGCACAGTTCTACAATGATTTAAAAAATGTGAAAGTGAGACTTTAGCCTTAGAGAAAAGGAAGTTTGTGGCAGTATTTCTTCTCTTGATGACGACATTCTAAGACTTTGGATGAAAAACCTAGAAATGTAAAAAAATAGCATACAAAGGACCAGCGAACCGAACGATGCTATCCGCCTCAAGGGTATTGAAAGAGCTAAGGCATAGGACAGCCATAAAAGTAAAATTAAAAATTTTAATAAAATTTTAAAAATAAAATAAAACCAATAAGAAATGTATAATAAAATAAAATCAATAACAAAATAAAATCAATAAATAAAATAAAATATATAAATAAATTTTTAAAAAATCAATAAATAACCAAAATTAATTTAAAAAAAGGAATAGTGACGTTTTGCCGTTATGAACTTGTTGGAGCATAGTTATGAGTAGGGCTGTGAAATATATGCATTTGCATATTTCTCCTAGTTCACTAAAACAGCTAATATCATCAAAATAAATTTGTTTTGAGGCATTTAAATTCAATTTGGGTTATTTTGTTTGTTTGTTTGTTGGGGTTTATAGGAATAAAACCCTAGGGTCATCAATGCCTGTGTAAGTTAAGTTTTTTTTATTTTGCATATTTGAGAATATTTTGCCATAAATCATATTTTTACATATTTTAGACAGTAATTCCATATTTTTCTACATATCCAGCATTTTTGTTTTGCATATTTGCGCATAGTTTGCCCTAAATATATATTTTGACCTGCAATTAGTAATTTATATACATTTCAGCATTTAACCTTCTTTTTTTTTTCTTAACAAAAAAAAAAATCAAATATAAATAAAAAACGAAAAGTAGCTTCAGGGACTTCTATTTTTTTTCCTGTCAAATGAAGCTCGTGTTTGGCCAGGAGCAGATTCTTCTCAGAATTTTAGATCGGATTCGCTTCTCTTGGAATTGTTTGAATCGATTAATTTATAGTTCTTGCTCCGCTCAAATACTTGGAATATGACTTCACTTTTCTTTTTTTCCTGCTTCATTATTCGTTAACTGTTTATTTGTGTATTCCTAAAATGCCAAAAATCGCTCTTGCCAAGACAAAAAATCTGCTAGTGAAAGTATGTACACGAGTTCTTAATTAAGACTTTTAAGTGTGTTGGAGCCGTTTTATATTGTGTTTGTTTTGATAAAGTTGTATCAACTACTGCACAATTTTTAGTATAACAACACATACAAACTGCAAAGTACAAATTAAAAAAGGTAAGAAATTTCACAAACTTCCACAGGATTAGAAAATTCTGGTTTCGATACTAATTGATGTTCAGCTGACATACCCTTCCCTACGAGTTTTCCTTTTCAATATTTGACTAGTATTTTTTTTTTTTTTTAATGGTCTTCTTCCAATTGTTTCTTTTTTCAACACAATAAGTTAGTTAAAACTTGAATTTTTACTTATGCATAAGTATATATCACATTTTTTTTATTTTTCTAAATGATATAGATAGTTGCATATTTTAGGTATTTTATTGCATATTTTACCTAATATATTTGCATATATATGTGCATATTTTTCAGTGTTTAATGCATATAATTCACAGCCCTAGTTATGAGTCTCGAACTCAACCACTCTTCTCTCCATAACTATAGCCTACCAATTACCATTCCTTTTAAGAACATGGGCCGTGTTATAATGATAAAAAATGTATTGATTAAAAGCCCATACAAATCAGTAATGGTCAATGGCAACGATTCAAAATTCTATTTATAGGAGACAGCACGTTGTCAGAAATGTAATAGTAATGAAGATTAGTTTCATTAATAAAAATATTTCTTATAATTTATTTTAAAAAACATAAACCTTCGTAGATTAGCTACATGACATGTGATATATTGTCATTGTTCAGGATTGTTTTTCAAAAGTTTATATTTAAGTCAAAGCCCTACATCTCTATATATTTTTGTATATAAGCAAGGACATTTTTATATTTTGAAATATAGTTTACCGTAGAACTGTAAACCCTAAATATTTAAAACAGAAATATAAAATATACATTCAAATACTAAATATTTTCCAATCAAACATTGAATGCGGGTGCATGTAAACATCAAATTATTATACACTCACAGGTGTTTTTCTTCCAGCAGTAACCCGTTTGGTAGGGATTTTATTTATTCCTGTACACACCATACTTAAACGGATATAATGTACTTCTAATTTTTAAAATTTTTCGTTTTTGTTATTATTCTACTCATATATACATATTACATCTATAGTTAGTTAAATATAAAAGAATAAAACAAAAAAATAAATTATACAATAAATAAATATATATATATATATATATATATATATATATATATATATATATATATATATATATATATATATATATATATAATAAATAAATACAGAGGACCTGTCTGAGTTAACCTCGAGGCGATGTATAAGATATATCTTAAGACAAAATATTACCGTATTATCTTTTCTTGAATTGGGTTCCTACGTACTCGATGCTTCCTCATGTTTGATATGCAATTTTTTTAATACTTTTTATTGCATCTGCTCATTGCCCCGAATTGAGTGACGTGTGTTTATAAATGCATATTTAAAATAAAATTATTTACTTTTATAAAAAAATTACAGTTAACGAATCTGTTTATTTAATATTTAGACAATATCCGTCTGTTGAGTGACGTGTGTTTATAAATGCATATTTAAAATAAAATTATTTACTTTTATAAAAAAATTACAGTTAACGAATCTGTTTATTTAATATTAGGCAATATACTAAACAAACTTCTAATCTCACAGACCTGTTCATAATGTTCCTTCCAGTAGAAGTTCTATTCACTTAATACCATCTGCGCATGATCGTAAATTACTTTATGGAACGAAATCAAACTGAATTTTATGATAAATTTAATAAAGAAAGGCAATGGAAGAGAATGAATTATAGGTAAGCAAATTATCAAGACATAAAAAGCCGCTTGTTTTATTACATATTAAAATTTATAACTATATTTATTACGCTGCAAACTTTAATATACACCCAATTAAAAGAGGCCTGCTTTAATAAAAGGCTCAGTTTAATTTTCAGTAATTAATTAAACAAAACCAGTAGCTTTTTAACTGCACTAACCCGACGAGAATAGTCTAAGGAATTCATTCGAGATATTAAAAACACTCAAAAAACAACTAAACTAAAAGAGACGTTTAATAAACAAATATTTTGCTCCTTTGTTAATTAAAGCTGGATCCTTTGGGTGTGGAATAACTCACATGCCATTACTTTTCCTTTTTTTTAAATTCCAGCTTTATTCCTTTTTTGTAAGTGTCATTAAATCTATAAAAAAAAGAAAAAGAAAAGAACTTTAATAAAGTTGTGATTTAATAAGTAAAGCAAGATGGAATCCAAATTATTAAACTGGAAAGGAATGAAATTAAAAAAATAATAAACATCAAATTATTATACACTCACAGGTGTTTTTCTTCCAGTAGTAACCTGTTTGTTTGGTAGGGATTTTATTTATTCCTGGTGTGTATACACACCATACTTAAACGGATATAATGTACTTCTAATTTTTTTTTAAATTTTCGTTTTTATTATTATTTTGCACATATATACATAATACATATATAGTTAGTTAAATATTAAAGAATAAAACAAAAAATTAAATTAAATAAATAATAAAAAGAATTACAATATTAAAGATAATATTGGAGAAATTAAGCAACAAAGCTATTGTATCGTCAAAAATACTTTAATAATATTTAATAGAGATTAATTTATGAAATAGAAGAATTTTTGATGTGTTAAAGGTATTTAAAATTAATATCTTAATTTTCTGCATGGATTTTTCAAAAATATTTTGATTTCTTCAAACATATTTCTCACCAAACATAGTCCATCCACTGGCTCATTTCATATTTTCTTTACTGTTTTGTCCGTAGTGTACTGCTCTGCTAAGAAAGAACACCATATCGATCAAAATGGTCAAAATCGAAATTTTTATTTTAATATATTCCATTAAACTATAAAATTGATTTAAAATATTAAAATTGCTCGGTGGGTAAGGCGCTTGACTTTCAGCTGTGGATCGAATTCGAGGTTGGGAGACCCTCCTGAGGCAAACCAAGCCTCTTAAAGTGGGTACTCATAATTGGGAAAAAACTGGCGTTTCAGCGTGAATTCGGGCCAGATCATCTCCTTTCTCAACCGTTGGCCAAGAAACAGTACTGCCTTCCAGGATTTCTTCATGGCTATAAAAAACAAAACATTAAGGAAATAGTGAATATAAAAAAATAAATTGAAAAAACAAAACAAATAATAAATAATTATTGTGAAATGTAACAATAAAATTAAATAATGAGTATAAGATGAGTACTAACGGTAGTAGTAAATGTGTCATAATTGAAAATAAAAGTAAAAATACAATAAATAACAATAACACAAATTTGTAACTCCATTTCAAAAAATCATGAAATGCTTGCTTATGGAAATATTTTAAAAAAGAAAGAAAGTTTATATAACAAAGATATAAATTATATGCACGGTTGTTAATAAAGTCAATACAACACATATTGTATGTTGAAAATGTTTTAATGAAATATAATTTTTTTTTTTTTTAAGTAAGATCAAACTATGAGATTTATTGTCTATACTATTTAAATTTGAAATTCGATTCGATTGTAAGCTTAATTAAATTGCTTGAGCAAACTAAGATCTTTTACTTCAACCAATATCACATAATACCCTCGTTCCGGATCTTCGACACAATTCCTAGACAAGAGACACTATCCCTAGTGATGGAAGGCGCCCTGGGCTACACCGATGACAGTTTTACTCTTTTCGGTTGATTTATCTCTGTTGACTCTGCTCCGGGTATCAGCCAAGTGTTGGATAAACAGCCTTAGTTTTTATCCTCTTCTCCAATAGCTATATATGTTATGATTCATGGGTATTCTTTTTATTTATTATACTTTTATCTAGCACCAAAAAGTTTGTAGTACACTATCTGACATAGGATTTAAAGAAACTGTTTGAGATTAGCCAAAGAGATCAGTTTCCAGATCTAAATGAAAACATAATACATTATGTTTATTATGAAGCCAAAATATGAACTTTTTTTCAAATGCCAACAACTTTTTTTAAGAAAGAAATTTGAGTATGGGGAGAAATATTTAGAATAATATTTTTGGTTTTCCCTTAAGGAGAGAAAGTTTCTTAGGACTTGTTTAATGCGGTTTATTTCAAGAAGGAAAATATGAGAAAGTTGCGTTTCATTAAAAAAATACGTGACGAAAACAACATTCGAAAAATGCTTACAAAATTATACATTATGTATGAATATTAAAAAATATCACACTTATTAATCCCTACAAAATTTAATGGGAATGGAACAATGCAGTTACTGTAAATTTAAAAAAAAATATTTTGTGGAAATCTGCGGTACCAAAAAATAAGCCGTACCTTTTTTTCCCAGTCATATGATATCAACACAGATTAAACTTCTTTAAGAATAAAATAGTCAATTATGATCCATACAATGTATTTGGAAATATCAATTATATCTCCTGTCCAACTCGGCTGTTTAAATCTTAAAACCATGTATGTATCTATAAAATTAACTAGCACCCCCCGCCGCGGCTTCGCCCGCTCTCATGAGTAAAGAACTTAGGTAATTTAAACTAATAATTGAAGTTTTATTTCATTAGTGATAAAAAATTTTGTATTGTACCATGCATTTAAGTATTATCTCCTCAGTGGTATTTTCACGCATAACATTAATTTTTAAAATTACGTAAAATCATAATTCAAACATCTAATTTTAATTTTAATCTATAAGTTGGTTATCCAATGGCTAAGCCTTCCTAGAACTATAAAAAAGTTTTAGTTAAATTTTTGTAAAAATCGGTTCAGTAGTTTTACCATTGTAAATTTTATTGTGGAATGGAGCTAACCACAAACTGATTTTCAAACTTCACAGGAATCCACATGTTACACCACATATTTAAATCTTTTTCAATAATTTAATTGAATATAAGAAATAAAAAAAAAAAATCAATTTCAAGCTCTTTATAACACCGTACCTTTTATGTAACCTCTCAAGTAGAATGATTACCACCTATCGACCAATCTTCAAACTTCATTCGAATGTTTCTTCTTTTTTAATAACAATTTATCTTAAAATTAGTATATTTTATTATTGCTAAACCTTCCTGGAACTATAAACTTAACGTGGTTAAAATTTGGTCTTAATTGGTTCATTAGTTCTCGTGATTAGTGATCAAATACGAAAAATGGCTTGTCCTGTTATATAATAGTATATATATAAATATAAATATAGTTACTAACCTAATTATTAATGCTAACTGTTAACTCTCGATTAATTAGTAACAGTTGTTTTGTTTTTGGTTGGTCCATTTGCAAGAGTCCTAGCCTAGCACTCGACTAGTACTCTACTTATTTTTGGTTGTGGCCTGGACCCCACACACTCTCTCACACACTTTTCAGGCCCCCCCCCTCCTGCACAGGACGTGGAGTGTCAAGCCAGGGAGAGAGGAAGAAAGAAGATTTGGAGATGAGTGATGTGGAGATGGGAGACTCATCGGAGCACCATGCAGGTGGCGACTCCACTGCCAGATCACGAAGAGGTACCCGCTCTAGGACCGATGCCGAGGGCTTCATTACCCCAGACCCGAAGAGAGTCTTCAAACCTCGGCCAATGGCTGAGCCTAGCTCAGTTCCAACGCTCAACCGTTATGATGCCCTGCCTGCGGAAGTCAGCACCGAACCAGCCAAGGATAGACCACCTCCTCCTATTATCATCTCACCGCCGATATCTTTCACTCATATGAGGAGGAAACTGGCAGAAGTTGGGATCATTAAATTTGGATTTAACAACTCCCGGCGGGAGTCCAGGGTCTACCTTAACACCGCCCGGGAGCATAATACTGCTACCTTGCTGCTTCGCAGTGACCAAGAGTGTCAATTCCACTCTTTCGCTCCCAGGGGAACCCGGAGGTCAAAGAAATTTGTCCTCCATGGATTTGACCTGGATCATTGCCTCGAGGAAATGACTGAAGACCTCGCAGCCAGACTACCAGGCTTTAAACTTGTACGACGACTAACCCGAAGAGAAGGTGCCGGCGGGTCGTACGCAACTGAAGGTGTCCTCCTCATTACAGAGCACACGGTGAAAATCGAGGCGATCCAGAAGCTAAAAGAGATCAATATGGTCCGTTTCCGGGTGTCTAACTTTAAGGAAGACGGGGGCCCGGTTCAGTGTCGTCAGTGCCAGCAATACGGCCACAGCATGAAATACTGTGGCCGTACCTGCGCCTGCCCATGGTGTGAAGGACCACACCTCATTGAACAATGCCCAAAGAAGACCACAGCCGCTCCAGTATGCGCTAACTGCAAAGGACCCCACGCCGCCTTCTCCAAGGAATGCAGCTACCGCCAAGGGCTAATAAAACACAGGAGGGCTAAGACCAACATCGCCCCGGTCTCTGTTCCAGCTCCGGCTCCAGCTCCAGCTCCGATAATGGACGAAAAGAACTTTCCTCAGCCCAAGCCTGCACGAGGCAGCCGCTCCTTCGCGGAGGCATCCGGATGGGACCAGCAGCAGCCGTCGACCACTTCGAAGAGGTCAACCAGCCAGCCCCGGGTCTTCGTCGAGGAACCATCTGAGGTGGTACCATACGCCGCTCCAATAGTTGACAACAACTTACTTTATAGGGTCATCGGGCGTATGGACCAGATGATGGATGCTATGACCAACCTGATGGGGCTCGTATCCAGACTCCTTCAAAAACATGATGGATGAAGCCTTAGTGATCAACTATAACATCCGAGGTTTCGGCACTGCGCAACCCGAACTGGAGGTACTCCTGCTACAATACAGACCGGCGGTGGTGGCCCTGACCGACACCATGCTCTCCCCAACGACAAGACTATACATCACGGACTACAACGTCTACAGGGAGGCTGTCAGAGATGGTGAAAGGCAGGGAGTCGCCATCCTGGTGAGGAAAGACCTATCATCGAGACTCGTCCCGAACCACAGGTATACGTTTGCCTGTGTCTACAGGAGACCCCGGGCGTCAAATACACCGGTTCGTGACCTATTGCTTCACGCACAGTCGCGTAGCAGGTTTGTCGTTCTGGGCGACCTCAATGCCAAGCATCCGGCGTGGTTGTGTCGCAGCAGCAATCCAGTCGGAAATATCATCACCAGGATGCGACTCCAGGTCTACCACCCTGGCGTTCACACCTTCCGCTCGGACATCGACCCTACTAGGACATCGACTTTGGACCTCCTGATCACCAGGGACATGCACAGCGTCACCGAATGCCGAGCACTGCCGTTCAGCACCTCCGATCATCGCCCTGTACTCTACATCTTCGAAGGTACTCCAGCCGCACCACCGGCCACGAAGTACAAACTGCAGCAAGCTGACTGGAAAGGGTACAGGGTCTCGATCGAGGAGTGTCTCCCTAAGGTGACGCCTTGCCTGACCCCTGGTGATATCGATGCAGCAGTGGAGACCATCACAACCACTATCCTCGATGCAGCCGACCTCAACATCCCGAAGTTTGCTCCTCAACCGAACTACCTCCGACCTCCACCCCAGCACATCCTGGAGCTGATAAAGCAGAGGAACAACCTCCGAAACATCTATCACCGCACAAGGGATTACGGTCTGAAGCCGTCTATCAATGCCATGACCCGGCAAATCGCCAGGCTCATGAGTGATTGGAAGACGGCCTTGTGGCACGACCAACTGTTACGGACACACAATGACTATGGACAGTTTTGGAGGTTGGTCCGAACCTTTGTCAGCAAAAGGAGCGGGGTTTTCCTGACCGATGGGGACCGGTTGCTGACACCTGCTGAACAGGCTGAACATCTAGCCCACGCATATGCTGACATGGACGCTGAGAGGACGAGTGATGCTCCGCAGCCACCTCCTGGACCTCTACCCAGCCCCAATGAGACGCCCATCTTCTCAACCTACAAGGAGTTGGAATCAGTCCTGCGCCGCATCAAAGGGAGGAAGGCATCCGGACTGGATGGTATACCCACCACGTTGCTAACGATGTTACCCAGGAGGGCCAAGGCCTTCCTGCTTAACATCTTCAACTCATGCCTCCGGACTGCCTACTTCCCTGTGGCCTGGAAGGAAGCTGTGGTTGTCCCACTCCTGAAACCCAAGAGGTCCGGGAACGTTGC
Source organism: Euschistus heros (assembly GCA_003667255.2). Classification (NCBI taxonomy): domain Eukaryota; kingdom Metazoa; phylum Arthropoda; class Insecta; order Hemiptera; family Pentatomidae; genus Euschistus; species Euschistus heros. The sequence goes on from RCWM02000023.1 coordinate 2,227,837, forward strand.
GGAGCATTATCGTCCGATCAGCCTCCTCTCGCACATCAGTAAGGTGTTCGAGCGACTGATCCACCATCGCATCCTCGACCACTGCCGCCGTGAAGATGTTATCCCACCAGAACAAACAGGCTTCCAGCGAGGTGTCGCGTGTGAACATCATCTGGCCAAACTCCAGGCTCACACCATCGAGCAGATGCACCGGAACAAGGCCACAGCGCTCATCTCGCTGGATTGCACTCAAGCCTTCGATTGCGTCTCGCACCCCCTGCTGCTGCACCGACTGGAGGAGTACGGGTTTCCCGTCACCCTGTGCCGGCTGATCGGAAGCTACCTCAGCGGAAGATCATTCGTTGTGCGAGTGGGCGGGAGCCTGTCTTCGTCAGTCCCCACCACTTGTGGTGTTCCTCAAGGATCAGTGTTGGGACCAATCTTGTTCAACATCTTTACGGCGCCAGTGGTATCCATCCAGCACCCTGAGGCGGTAGTGGCTGCATACGCTGACGACGTCGCAGTCTACGCGTCCAGCCTCAACCCCGGCCGGGCCCTCAAGATGGCTGAGAGGGCGACCTCCACCATCGTCGAGGCGCTGAAGACATGCGGCATCAAGGTGAACCCTAGGAAGACTGACGCCATAGTGATGTCCTTCTGTAAGCGTGGGAAGTCTCAAAAACTTCCCAAGAGCTTTACAGTAGACGGCATCGAGCAGTCCATCTCCAGCTCCATCCTATACTTAGGCGTCAGTCTCGATAGGCACCTCACCTTCTCGACGCATGTCAAAAGCAGAATCGAGTTGGCCCGGGCGCGGACATACCGCCTCCATCACCTCCTAACCTCTCCTCAGATATCCCTCAGGCTCAAAATCCAAATTTACAAATCCATTATCCGTCCCACCCTCCTCCACGGTGCTCCACTGCTGCATCACATGTACGCGACAACACTGCGCGCCCTCCAGACTTTCCAGAACACCGTCCTTCGGCGAATCGTCCGCGGTACCAGCCTACAGAGGGCCAAAAACAGCCGGATCCTCGAGGAGTTGAGGATGCCTACGATACCGGCTTTTATCAGTCGCCGGCACGTCAAATTCTTTGACGGGCTGAGCTTCTGTGCCAACCCTCTCTTCAGGGACATAGCCCCACCTCCCAGGCCTGGGAGGTGGCAAGGCGAAATCCCCTTAGCGGACGTACTCGCCGAGGGAAGGGGTTCAGACCATACGGACTGACCCGATACCCACCATCGCCGGCAAAGTGTTTCCTCCGCACTTGACTTGTAGACGGAGTGCCTCCAGCAGACCGAGACCCACCAGAGATGGCAGAGTTTTAAATAAAGTCTTAAAATGCCGAAAGGCAATAAAAGATCCCTTTTCCCCTTATCCTTTCCCTTGCATGAAATAAATAAATAAATAAAGCCGGAGGCTAGAAAAAAAAAAAAAAAAAAAAAAAAAAAAAAAAAAAAAAAAAAAAAAAAAAAAAAAAAAAAAAAATAGTATATATTATGTAGTATAGTCAATCTTTATATTTCGCTAAGTTAAATGTACCGAAATTAAAAAAAAAAAATATGTATATTAAAAATGAGCTCCAGAAAAATTATTGATGTACAGAGTAAAGTTGTCACTTTTTAAAATGATTTATATTATTTTATTGAATACATTGTTAAATATATAAATGTAAATTACATGTAATGTAACACAATTTTTATTTTTCTTTGAATAAATATTATAAGATGCTTCAATGATGGTCAATGAATAATAATATATTATTTACAATGATTGAAAAAAAAATAGACAGTTTCTAACTAATAGGTAAGTATTGGTGGTCCCTATAAGTGCCCAAAGTTGACCATTCAAACATGATTGAACTAATATTCGGCAAGAAACCACAATACCTGAAGCCAAAGGGACAGACGGAATGATACATTTCCACTTTCTGAAATTGGGAAATATCATAAATTTTTCGAGAAATAGGAAGAAAAACGATTTCAAATAAATAAATTAATTTAATTGTAAGTTTACACAGATTGTACAACCATGATAAGGTGGAGTGACTGAGTGGCTCCCCTTGTCCTCCTGGCATTGGCCGTGTCCTCTTCTTTCACCTCCGGTAACTCATCGCCTTCCAAACACTCGAGTCAGTGTTTAATTCCTTTTAATTGAGGGGATTCTTTCCAATTCAGTCTATCTAGTGTATATTTTTAGGATCTCTGTCATGAGATGATCTAATACCGTTTACTTAAAAAAACAACAACAATAATAAAAAAAACCCTTATAAATTATGAAAAATCAATTAAATATTAGGTATATGATTGTAACAAATATTATTTTTAATCATAAACATAAACATTACCTTTTGGAGTGACCCTCTGTACTGGGAAAATGCCTCATGTTAATGCACCATTTCTTCACTTTCGTATTCGGAATTACTTGCTGATTTAAAATTTAAAAAAATAAAAAGGAAAAAAAAGAGAACAACTTCAAGATTAATCGCCCTTGAATAAACTTGAACTGAAAAGTAAAAAAATAATATTTTATTTACTTAAAAAAAAAAAAAGGGCATAAAAGGACAATCAATGATATTATCGATACTTATATACCTATTCACAATTTAAAATCAGATATTTTTGGAGTCTGCCAAGAAGGGCAGTTTAATTCTGCCCTTCCAAGAAACTTTTGAATGACACGAGACAGCAATATCACGGTGTCAGTTTTTTTTTTTTGTTTTTCTGTCAAAATTAACTTTATTTTTATCATGGTCCCTTTGTTATTTGTTTTGGTCATGTATTTTATGTGCCTGTGTGAGATCTGCTAGTAATATTTCACGAAATTACTTTTATGGGGTCTGCACATATTCGGTTGAGCATTTAGTACATTGTCTCATCTAATAAAACTATGTAATGATGATCTCCCCTCTCTATCATTCCTTCATCAATATATCTTAATTATTGTTACTAATGGCGTGTTATGATATAATTTATAATGTATCGAATATTGATGAAGACATATTGTTAATTAACTAGGCACTATACATTTAAATTGTCTTTGCCTTACGATTGATTGAAGCGGTCTCCCAGGGCAGTGCTAAGGGCTTTACTCATTACAGCCTACTTCTCTGATTAGGTTTATTAATGAGATGACCAGGGGTTCCTTGGGCTCAGAACATTACCCAAGTCCCATCACACTATGTTGTAAATATAATAACTTTAAAAACTTAGTGTAATAATAGTTTTTTATTTGTGTTTTTATGCGGTTGGCTTTGTAGGTCTCTTAAAATCTTATCATGCCTGCTCTACCTCTGCCTGTCTAATTTGATATACTGTTTTCCAGTTCATGCCATGTAGCTCTATAATATATTTATTTATTCTGTATGGATTTTGCCTCACTCTCGTAACGTTACGTATATGCTCAAATACCGATGGAAGATTAATTGTGATTTATGAAACTGTATGTTGATTTATTTTTACATCTATATGGTGTATATAATGGTAAATTTATTATTTATCTATTTTCAAATCACTCACATGAACAAACATTCTTTAATTCTTTACTCTACATCACATACACATCTGATACTTCGATAAGGCCTGACATTCTAACAGACAACGCAGCGATTTTTGGAAGACTCACGCTTCGGATACATTACTACATTATTCATCAGAATTACATAACAGGAATAATCTCAGTAAAATCCATAAAAAGTTCCTACTCCAATAAGATGTCGAGAGGTTTTTCAACAACTCACTAATTCCAGAGATACTGCCTTGGTCTAACATTTAACCCTATTTGCATGGGGTCCCCACACATAAAATAAAAAGGCAAATTAATTCATGTTCAAGGACTCTTCTTGTAAGGAGTAGCTCTTTTTAGGTTATTTTTAATTATCATAGGGTCGGACGATAGGAAAACTTGTCCGTAGTCTATTGCCGCGTAAATTTCAATAGACGTTAAATTAACGAGTGAAATTAGTAAGAAATTGAAAGTGAGAAATTGAAAGTAAGAAATCATGGAGTGAAATTATCGAAATGGTATATAGTTACTAACTTTTATTTCTTTGGAATTGTCACTGCATCTCGGAAATTGTTTCAATAGTCCTATAGATCTTGAGGCGGTATCATTGGATGTATTCCCTTGGTAAAAATATTCTGACAAAGTTATTTTTTATTTACAGCGACAAAAAGTTGTTTTCGTCGATGAAGCCTCTCTTATTATTACATTTTTTTTTTTTTAATTTTAAAATTGTTTGGTTCCAGTTTGATTCCTTTTATTATTTACTCGGAAGAAACAAAAAAAAAAAAAAAAAAAAAATTGATTTAGTGGATCGTGTAAAAAGGAATAATGTAACATGGCTGCATTGATTCTCAATTACATCCAATGCACAGCTAAACAAACAAATCATTCATTCTGAAGTTTATTCTTTTCTAAAAAAAAAAAAAAAAAAAAAGAGGGAGGGGGGAGGAAATATAATCATATAACACTTAGTCAAATCGGGCCGCTTACATTTGCCAAGCGAACCGTGTCTCTTTGCTGCTTAAAAAGCAGAGCAAAACATGAGTGAGAGGATAACTTTTTTTCCCCATGGGAATATATCAAAGGCCTCATTTATGGGGGTGCCCAGCCCGGTGTGGTGGCTGAGGTTCGATCAATATAGCCCCGCTGTCTGCTCCCGCTCTTTCTTCTCCTCTTCGCCTCTTCCACTTGGCTACTTCTTATGTATTCCAATGTAATCACTCTAGAAATAACTAGAATATTGTTTCCCTTCTACCGCCGAGTTCCGATTCTATTTACTCTATTTACATGATGCCACCTTCTGAAACAATGTAAAAAAAAATAAAAATAAAATGAACATGACATACTATTTCTGAAACTGCGTTTGACGAAGTGATGTGATAATTATCCTGGTTCAACCGCCATTTATTTCTCTAAACCAACGCGGGCCCGGAAACCACTTTCCAGATGTACCGAGGAGGTCCCCGTTCTTTCTGTGAATCCACTTTTGATATAACTAAGTTTTGTCCACACCTAGCTCGGAAATTGATAGTCCAGCTTTACTTATGAATCAATGCAATCTTCAATGTTTTATAAAATCATCATCTAAATTATTTTAAAGATTTACCTTGATATTGATTTTAGATATCAAAAAAGACTAAAGCGGCAACTGCTCGTTGTTACATACTACTTCAACATTTACTTGACAAACGATCAAAGCTCCCAATTCATTAAAAAAGACTTATTTACATGATTGTGATTAGACCTATTTGGACGTACGGAGTTGAGCTTTGGGGCTCTACTAAACCATCCAATTCATCTCGTATCCAATCCTTACAATCCAAAATCCTTTGAAAAACCCTAAATTTCCCTTACTTTGTCACCAATAAAATTATAAATAAAGACCTTAATGTTCCATATGTTGCTGAGTTATCCCAAACCAAATACCTATCTTTTCATAGTAAGCTCTATAACTACTCAAATCCATTGGTTGCTCAACTTGCTTTCCACTCCATTCCCGATAATCCTCTGAGGCGTCTAAGAGTAGAAGGGCTAGAGATCTTCTAGTGTAGAATTTTTATTGAAGTACTACTTACGAGTAGTTCTTTTCAAGTATTGACGTGTTATTGTAATCTTTATCAGCTCATTTACATGATATATATATATATATATTTGTACAGTTCTAAATGTCAATAAATTGATATAAAAAAAAATAATAAAAAAATTGTCATCTACAGAAATCTCATGCATTCCTAATGTTTAGAAAAAAAAACAAAAAACCTTTAATTGAGAATATCTTATAACATACTCTGAGATACGTTTTTATAAATGCAAATAAAATGATTCGCCTAATTGTTCAATATCAACTGATCTACATGCATTAACATTATCTAACGCTAAATGTATTAAATATATACATTATCTAACTTTTCACTCATAGTCAATGTAATCATATTTCCAATTATCTTTGCTTTTGATAATATTTTTAATTTAAAGAATTTGGTTTAGTTTGTTAGCATTAGTGCGCTTTGACTCTGGCTTGTATCTCCTTTGTGTGTATTCCCCAGACAAACCACTAGAAAAACTGTTCTAAAGATAAAATATTGTATAACACGTTTTAGGAATTGGCGTTAACCGTTCGATTCAATACTTAAATTTCTTTATGTAATTAACTACACCATAACACCCGTAATGCACCGGGCTTATGCACTCTGTTTAAATTTAAATCTCTCCTCTTTCAATTTAATTTCAGAGGACTTATTATAGATCTCTGTGAGCATAGGGAGTTAAGATTTGGTTGAACAACCCATTTCATTTGTTATTAAATCTTTAAAATCTAAAATCATTCAAAAAATCCTCAATGTTGTTTACTTTATTACTAAAAACTTATCCATCATGATATTATTCTTCCATACGTTACTGGTTTCGGCCGGGAACTTTTATTGGAGTGCTAACTAAGATTAGTTGCTTTTCAAATCATTAAAATGTCATCATTATATTTGTTTTGGTGTATTTCATTACACAATGTGAATTTTAATGAATAAATAAATAACATAAGATTATTGAACAAATTTAATAGAAATTGTTGGCAAATATCAATTAACCCTTAAAATGTTTCAGTTTTGATCGTTAAACTAAACGAATTTATTACAGTACTAGTCAATTATAAAAATATCTAAACAATTCTTGTAAAAATGGATAGCTTAACTATGTATATATATATTTTTTTTTTGGAAGATGATCCGGGATGCGGCTAGAAGAAAGTAAAAACACGTCTAAGTACAGAACTGTTTTTGGAGTACCGATCTTTCAAACTGCCTTGCAGGTTTTCTTTAGGGCTAAAATTTACGCAATAAATAATGATATAGTTTTATTTTATAGTCATCAGATTTTTTGTTTATTCATTTTATTTCTGCTCTCGGCATTGACATAGAATTATTGTATTTTTTGCAATATCATGGTATCGGATATATGTGCCGTTTATTATTTGGTCACATCTAGTTTCTCTTAATCTTAGCCGCTAAGAAGAACTGCAAGGCAGGTCGAAACCTCAGCACAACATAAGAAGTATTTTACTATCACGTGTTTTTTTCCTTATATTGACTGCATTCCTGATCATTTTCTTACATTTCTTAGCTGTCAGCTATATAATCTTAGTATTATTATTATTATTTTTATTTTTTTAGTTTTAGTTTAAAACTCAAATCAGAATTCTTAATAGAGTATTGTAACTTGTTATTTTTTTTCATTATTTTGATGATTTGTATTCCTTAACATACTTTATTATTCGGGACAGCTCACATATCCTACTGTTTGTACAATCAAATTAGCTGGAGAGGTCTGTTCTCAGGTCTTAACTTTGTATATCAGAGACCTTAACTTCAATGATTTTTCCAGAGAGCAAAACACTCAGCATGGATATCTTATGCAAGGCTGTAATATATCTGCGTACAACAGCCACGTAGAGCACGCTCCAGGAACAGCTTAGCCTATATTTTTATCCGTTTTGTCTGTGTACTGCTCTAATTTGTGCATTAGGCTTGTTCGCAACTAAACTACTACATAAACCTTATATAAACCTATGTAACTTTACTTTTTAATGGCTGGAAAGATCGTATGATATTTTGCACTTCTCCTGTTCTTCAATTACTTAATTGTCTTACAGTTTTCCTGGTGAATAAATTAACATTTGTAACTTCTGTTCAAGAAATAAAGTACATTTTATTTTACCTCGTTTTTTTGTAATCACTTTCGGCTCTGTTTGCTAATCACATTTATATACTGAAAACATTTTTTTTTAATGTAATATAAATATATTGTTTCATTATTTTACAGAAAAAAATAATAATCTATAACCAGCGGTAAATGAATTCTCTTTGAACACATATTTTACTTTTTTCCATCCTTTTAGTTAAACACACGCATGGATATTTCTTGGTTACAACCTTGCGTGAACTGTCCGAGCTTCAATCCTTCATTGTAAATATCTAAAAGCAATTAACCGTTCCATGTAAAATGTTTGTCTTGATTTTAACCTTAAGATACCTCCATGAAATAGAACTTTTTACAGTATCTCAGTTTCTTTTTAAACAGAACTTGTTAACTTTTTAATAGGATTTTCCTCCTGAAAAAGTTAATTACTAACGAAACCTGTTACAGTTAATACAAAATCGCATTTTTTTATAGCTAAGAGATTTTCATCTAAGATTATTTTCAAATATTTACTTTTAAAATATCAATACGGTGTTTGTTTTTTTTTAGTTCGATTTAATTGCTATAATATTCGAAATCATATATAATATAATATAACTTTTCAATTTCATTATTATATGTGTGTGTGTGTATATAATTTTATCTATGTAATTATTATAAGTTTAGGTAAAATAAAGGATTTAAGCATTTGTTCAAAATTTTTCGTTTGTAATTTGATCAACAAAGATTGATACTTGGTTATAGTTAAATAAATTATCTCTTCATACTAAATTAATACTATATACAACTATTTGCTATCGTTAAGTTAATTTTATAATAATAGAAAACAAACAGCAATTTTTGGAATTGTCATTTTTGTTTGATTCCAGCTTTATCATTTGAAATTTTATCAACCGGGCATGTTTTACATTTTACGTCATGTTATCAAAATTATTGTATTTTTTTATGCTACTAAAATAAATGTAACAACTAGCTTCGTTTACATGACTATAAAACTATTGGTGTCCTACAAAACGCGAACAAGTCGGCTAGTTGTAATGTCAACGACAAACCAATTGTGCCATTTTAAGACGTATATATCCATTCCGATATATATGCAAAAACATATTCAATATATATATATATATATGAATTCCGTAATAAAATATAAAGATTTTTTAGAATAATGGCGGTCGGTAATTTTTATATATGGCAGTATATATATATATATATATATATATATATATATATATATATATATATATATATATATATATATATGTAAATATATATTAATTCTGGTGGCATATTCTGTTCTATTTATAATATGGCCACTCCAAAATTTCATCTTAACTTACGTTTCGTATGTTATTTTTTTATTTAAACTTTGGTTTAATATATTTTAGTTTCAGATTTAATCAGTTATCTGCTAAAGAAATGCACTAATTTAAAGGAAGTAAATATATATATATATAATGTATGCCAATGATTGAAAACAAAATGTTCAAGATTTAATAGTAATTAATATGTAGTTGCCGTACCTTCGGTAGATATAACATTGAAACAACATTAAGACACTGAATTTATTAAGAACATAATTCTATCGAATGGACTGTCAGTGCTCAGTGACTTTAAGATTAAGTTCATTATGGTTTAAATTTTCTGGTTTTCAAACGCCGAATCACTTGCCATTAATGTTCTATCAATTTCAAGTCCGAAAGTTTAAGCTATCTACTACAAAAAGTTCTTTTTTTTTTTTTACTGGAAGTTACTATAGCTGATAGTAGTATATGATCGTTAATACGCAAGAAATGCAATTGGGGCTATTTTTTGTCCTCCCATATTGCAATTAATTGCATTGCAGTATACCTGCGTACATATTACCGGCCATACATCCGTTTGTGAGCACGAAGGTTCCAACACCTTCAGCATGTACAGTAAATACATATTTATTATACATATAGGGTGTCCCAGAGATAGTGTAAAAAAAAAATTGGGTAATACTGCATACTGAACGGGGTAGAATGACACAGAACCTAGTTTCATATCTCAATCTGTTGAGGAGATAGAATTTTTTTTGTTTTTATTTTTAAAATCTTTATTTTTTCTAAAAAATAGCAGTTTTCTCTTCTTTGGTATAGCGTAGAAACAAAAACGATGATATTTTCTTAATCAACATTAAATTTTCTAAAATATGACATAGGTTTAGTTATTTTAAATTCATTTTTAGGGGGCCTTTTAACGCGCAAATCACAAAACATATATTAAAACTTAAATTTTTAATATTTTTTGAAAATTTCTCACTCCCCACTGGAGCAACCTAGAAGCCGTCATATTAAATGTATTAGTTATTTTATATAAAGTTATAAATCTTATTTATATGGAATTAAATACACCAACAGAAAAATGACATGAAGAAGAGTGAATGGCAATTGATGCAGTCATGAAATGAGAGGACAACTTCTTATGAACTTTGCAAACAGTGGGATTATAATTGTTTACAAAGCTTAACTAAATAAATCCACTAATTCCAATCAGAACGTGATATCATTGTCTGGGCTAATGAGTAGCAGGCACATTATGAAATGTCATTTTTCTGTTGTTGAATTTAATTTTTTCAAATAATCCTAAATTGTTATTTTTTATATTTAAAAAAAAAAGAAAGAAAAAAGTACGTTTATGTAACATTAGGTAATCAGCAAGAATTTGGGTTCCCCCCCTTAACTCCATATAAATAAGATTTTTTTTGGGGGGGAGGGGGAGGGAGGGCTTGCCATACCCCACATAGATATGGACAAAAGATATAATAACTAATACATTCATTCAATCTAATAGGTACGTGAAGCAATCAAGTATTTATTCTCCAGCGTGTTTTTCTTCAGAAAAACTTTTGTTAGACCCAAAAGGTGAAGTGTAATTGTATCATGAGTTACACCTCTAAAAATCTAACTAAATTATGCAGTTTTGGAAAATTTGACGGCTTTTAGGTTGCTCCAGTGGGGAGTGAGAAATTTTCGAAATATTTTAAAAATTTAAGTATTAATAAATGTTTTGTGTTTTGCTTGTTAAAAGGCCCTCTAAAAGTGAATTTAAAATAACTAAACCTATATCATATTTTAGATAATTAAATGCTGATTAAGAAAATATCATCTTTTTTGTTTCTTGGCTAAACCAAAGAAGAGAAAACTGCCATTTTTCAGACAAAATAAAGATTTTAAAAATAAAACCAAAAAAAAAATTCTATCTTCTCAACAGATTGAGCTATAAAACTAGTTTCTGTATCATTCTATCCCGTTTAGTATGCAGTATTACCCATTTTTTTTTTTTTTTACACTATGTCTGGGACACCCTGTATATACAATAGTTATATATATATAATTGGAAACATAGTATCCTTGGAGAGTGCAAATGATAGAAAATACTCCCCCGCTTAGGAACTAAGTGAGAGATGCAGTTAGGAGCAAGTTGGAGATAGTGCATTACTCAGACTACTCCCTTCCCCTCCTGCATACCCTCACAACTACCTGGGAAGATAGTGCTCGCTGCATCACTAAACTTATCAACAATTAACGACCTGTTACTTGCAGCTAACTCCTGTTAAGGCGGCCTGTTAATATGGTCTCCTAACTAACCATTATTCGATAAACCTCTGAGATAAAACTAAGGTACATTGCTAGAAGTTACTCTATAAATTGCTCCTTCCTTTCGGGGCTGAATCTATAGATGTTAATGGCAGTCATAATTTTACAAATAGTAAATTGAATTTCCTTCACTGTTTTTGATTTATTTTTTTCGTTTTGTCGTTATGTTTATTCTCTCCTACCTCTATATATTGAACTTAAATTATAATAAGAAAATGTTAGTTTGCAAACGTTTCACCTTCAATGAAATTTCAGATTAATCCTACTTATTTTCAAATTATATTAAAGTTAATTCTGTAAAAAAAAAAAATATAATAATAATATACAGTAAGACCTCCAGAATTCAGCACGCTCGGGGATTCGACGATGCCGAATTATAGAATATGCCGGATAACGAGTTCTTCCTTTAAAATGGTATAAACAGGGAATAAACTATAAATAAACGCACATAAACTATATATATATATTATTGGGTTGTTAAAAAGTTGTTATACTACTCAAACTAAAATGTTACAATGCATAAAATATAAACTGAATTAAAAATTGTTTCTTAAAAAAAATACTTACATAAACGCACTATATTTTTATATATATATTTACATATTATGATTGGGTCGTACAACTTTGTTAAAGAGTTAAACATTTCACTTGTCCAACATTACAACAAACAACAAATTATCACATACAAAAATTTCAACACAATAAACAAACATTACAACACATAAAACAAAAACAGAGCCATGTTTTATCAAAAGATAAACATAAAGTTATGTTTTATCAAAAAAAAGATGTGCATAAAGTACAGTAGAATTCAATCAGATTCATTGCCTGCAGCTGGCACCGATGCTGGTCCAGTAGCCCCAGATGATGTTGAGGGAGTAGGAAATGGCATCTAGGCTGCACTTGCATCTAGCATCGTCTTTTTCTCAGCTCTTTGGAACATTGAAATAATACCAACCTGCTTTTCTGGTAGGTTGCGGTTTTTATAAAAATTGTTTAGAGTAATGTGCAGATTCATTACTTCAGTAGCATCATAATGTTTGCACGTTTGAGCAAACTTTACAAATTTATTTAATGTTAGTTGGTGACGTTGCTTCCTCCTCATTGCTCTTGGTTACTTGTGAATCCTGTGGGCTTAACACATCTAACTCCCATCTGCGGCAATTCAGTTATCCGACGAAGAGCCTCTCAGTAACGATTTATGACATTACAACTCATCGATAGTTATAAATATAAAGATTTTCACAATAACTAAGGATAGCGGAAACAGAGTGAACCGAAAGCCATTGCTACATCGGTCTGTCTGTTATTACTTTTGACGACTTAGATAACTCCCTTCTTCTCCACGAGTGGTAAGGACATAAACTTTTCAACCGTGGAAATGGGAGCACACTATGCGATATGGAAATACTGAGGGCGGACTTGTGTGTATTGCTTAACGCGTCTTGTACCAACTTTGCGGTTCTCATCAGACACTTTGAACTATCGAAAACCGAGTGCATGAACTACAAATTTTTGCGCATATAACCTGGCTAGCCTTGAATTTTCTTTTATATTACTGAATTTACTAAATCGATTTTTTCTGGTTATAAATCGAGTTTTTCTTGTTCCTATCTATATACTTGTTCCAGTGTATCATAATATAGTTTAAGTCATTTACATTACTGAGGATCAGTTGATTCGTATTATGATAATGGATATCTTAGGAATTGTTCGAGAAATTGTTGATCAGAAATAATGGTAATGGAAAAATTAGATGGTTAAACCTCGTAATTCTGATCCATATCTCCTTATATTGTTAAGCTTTTTGTAGTGTCAGGTGATTAGAACGTTTCTTGAATAAATCAAACTTCCAAAATTCTTCGTTATCATTTTTGTCCGTTGTAACATTTTTCCATGACTAAGGGAAGGTTATTGACAGTATACAGTGAAAAATTCAAGCAAAATGGTAGTACGTTTCTAACATAATACACAGGTGATTTTTTGGTATTTTTTGGGGGAATAATATTTGACTAGAAAATTCTATTTTCGATTACAAAATTTGAAATATTTCAGATTAATACTACCTAAGTTAGTAAAAAAAATAAATAATATATTTTTTATGGCGTATTATTATTTTCTTTGTATGATTTTGATATTCGTCTTAGGCTTTCTTCAATCAGTCGAACCTCTATGAATTTTTTAGTTGAGACTTTAAGATGTGAAGTATTAAAATGCTTAAAGTATAATAATCCTGTTCATCAAACCTTGGTTTGTTGAACATGTTAATAATTTTTAATATATTTATGTTATGATCGAGGCAATGAATCGTGCGTACGTACTTCACTATGCAGTGTATGTATGGTATCAGTATTTAGTGGGAGCTTGATTGTCTGTTGGAAACATCAATAGAACCTGCGTAGGCTCGGATTCCAATCTACATATTCAATGCACAGAGCTGCTTCAGTTGGTAATAAATTGGAATCTAGCACCGGCAGGGCGTTTCTGATCAAGCTTAGCTCGTGTAACCTTCTCCTAAACGAATCTTCCCAATTCTCTCATGTAAAGACCTGAAAAAGAAGAGAACACTAATAGTATAACGAGGTGAGTTATGGCTCATGTTTGTGTATTAAAAAAAAAATAAAAGAAATAATTAACGATGGGTAAGTAGATTTGTTGTGGAAATTATAAGGCAACGAGGACTGAAAATGGAATGTTGTCCGCCTCCGTAATGATGCGCCATCCCGGATAAACGGGGTCAGTGATTCAGTGGTTGGGCGATTTTAATCCAGATTTGCCGCAATGTATTATCCTATAAAAATTCGGAATTCTTATTCTTATTTACAATTATCCTACGATCAATAATAATAATCCAGATATTTTTATCATTATTTCTTTTTTCTTTTAATCGTGATACCACAAGAAAACTGAGTCACGATTTAATGAATTAATTATTTTTCTACGGAATTTCAATAATAGATACTTGTAGTACCAGTTTCTATTTGAGTAAAGTAAATATAAGTTATCCTTGTTTATACCTTGTTCCGAGGCCACTTCGTTAGCAAACAGAATCCTTAGGATAGATTTGGTGTCTTACTCTGACCCAGAATACCAAGGTACTTCTATGTAGGCATCGGAATAAACAATTAGAATATGTATTTAATCTTAATAATTTTAATTAAAAACCACAGCAATCTCTTTCTCTCTCTCTCTCTCTCTCTCTCTCTCTCTCTCTCTCTCTCTCTCTCTCTCTCTCTCTCTCTCTCTCTCTCTCTCTCTCTCTCTCTCTCTCTCTCTCTCTCTCTCTATATATATATATATATATATATATATATATATATATATAGTAGGTCATAAATTATAGTGTTAATTGTTTTTTGACTTGGACACGTCTTTTGGCTGGGGGTCTGTACTTTTTTGCTGTAACTTTTTTTTCACATTCATAATGTAACATTTTGACAAGCTATAGCTCTGTTGGTGTTCTCTGATCGATACTTTGACGACCGTTCCCTCGTCAGAAATTCAATCGAAAAAATGTTTTGTTATATTACATTTGTCGCTAGTATCTACCGTGTAGAAGCTATATTGATCAGAATGAAAAAAAAAATCAATGTACGTTTTTTTCTTCATCAAATATGTAACTTTCTTCACCTTCAACGAAGTAACATTTTAACACTCTTTAGCCCTTTTGATGTTGCTCGGGTTGAAAATTTAACGAAACCTGTCTCGTCAGAATTGAATTGAAGAATACATTTTGTCATATAACGTTTGTCGCTAGGATCTACCGTTTAGGAACTATATTTGTTTTAATGAAAAAAGTTGTTTTGCCTACATTTTTTTTAGTGTTTGGGGCTTTTTTGGCACACTCAAATTCTGATGGTGTTGCTCGGATCGGATATAAAAGCAGTAGATTATATATAGACATAGCAATGACATATTATTTTTCCCAGTCAGGGAAAAATTTAGTTTTTTAATATTCTCAATCACAATTTTACACAATTACAATCCTCATTCTCAAGCTGGGAATTCCTGAATCAGCTTCCTCCGCATTTAACGGCGTGCAAAACTAGAATTGTAGGAGATCCAATGCCACACTCTAGTCGCGTCATTAGTTTTGAAAGACCTTGAAGATGGAATCAGGACGAACTAGCCGCAGGCCGAGAACAGAGATGCCATAACCTCTGGTGACTGTCAGAACCTTAAAAGTTATTATTTACATAAGGGCTTAGAGCCAGCCAGCTCTATTTTAATCTTAGACGAGGATTATATGGACTAGTGAAGGGATATGTGATAGTGATTGGGACAGAGGGCTGGAATAGTTAGCTATGGAATATTTGGAATTCATGAGGTAGAGAAAGAATTGTATAAATATTTTTCAATAATTTTTTATTCCGCCAAACGCTCCGTTGAAGTATTATTTAAAAGGTTTAATAATTCAATAAGAAAACCACTTTTCATATTGTAAATCTAATAATGGTAATATACATGTACATAATAATTGTAGATTAACCCTGACGAACACTACAGTCACTAGAGTGATCCTAATCTTTCAAAAACTCTCCTATCTGATCCTAGCTCTTCTTTTCCAATTAGAATTTCATTAGTTATGCCAATATTCATTTCGCAAATAAATATTTGCTGAGGCAAATCGGAAACAAAGTTTAGCGTTCCAGATCCTTCTCTCTAAAATTCTTTTTTAATATATTTTTACCTCGTATAATCACGAGAAGAAACAAGAAATCTCAGCAGAAAAACTATTCATCGGATTTTAATGGGCATAAGATATTAGCCTTGTACAAGAATTAGCTGTTTTATCTTCTTAATTTAATATAAAAACTTTGTTGTTAAAAGTTGTCGTTTTCTTTTAATGTTGTGAACAAGTACACAAATGTATATATATTTTGTGGCCCTCGAATGCGGAATATTAAGCTGCGAAAACAGTTATAACGACTTGTTTTTTATTGCTGTTCGACTTGTAAAATGATTTATGAGTCATCAAAATAATAATTATAATTTTTTTTTTCTTTCAAATTTTGATTCACACCTGTTATTAGGGTAACAATCAGTGAATGAGAAGAAATTGTAATACTGCAGGCCTATACTAGCACTCAATAGTACCTCCACCTGGCATGGATTAAAGAGATTTATTTGAGCAAATCTCTCATCCAACTTCTTTTAAGCCTTCTCAGAGTATTTCTAGATATGTCAGTCGTGGCCATGTCATTAATAAGTATGTTGTTATGTCCATGAAGTCTGTTGTGAAATCGTCTATAAAGGTCATGTACATGTTCCTTTACTGTGGGTACCTCTAAATCAATGTGAAGTGTGTGGTTTGAAATGTACTAAGGTGATTTCGTAATTAGTCTGAGTAATTTTGATTGGAATATTTGTATTTTTTTAAGGTGTGCATATTTTGCAGTCTCGTATATTTGTGTTGCGTATAATTATAAAGTACTTTTGAAATTATTTAATCTTTGAACGATATTTAATTCTAACCTAATATTTTTTATAACCATTTCGTTAAACAAATTTACTGTTGAACTTAATTTATGATCGTTTTGCTTGAATATCATCAAGGAAACTTTCTTAATTTCTTCTTAGACATGGTGTTCATCTTTGACTGCATCCCTGATCATCTTCTCCATTCATCATACCAGTCAACTATACTTTTATTATTCTATCTGTTTATGTTCTGAAACTGTAAAATATAATCATTAATTCAAAAATTATTTATCAGATGTTAGAATAAACTCAACGGATAATCTAAGTTTAAATTACTCACAAATTTTATTATTAATTTATTCAAGAAGAGATCTATTTAATGAAATTTTCCATAACAATCCATTTTTAAATTTTCGAAAGATCTCTATTTTGATGTGAGTTATTACATAATTATAAGCTTTTATAAATGTTACATGGTTATATGTTCAAGGCTTACACCTTTTAAAAATATTTTACTTAAATTTTTTAACTTGATAATAAATATTTAATGCTAAAATTTAAAATTATAAATAGATGAAAATTAACATTCTTCGTCAGTGAAAAAAAAAAAAAGTATAAATAAGAGAGATATGTTTTATTAATATCGGTATTTCAGTGAATCAGTGGTTTAACCGAATTTTTAGCAAAATGATGTAATTGTCCAAAAAAAATCGTGGAGGATTTCCTTCGAGGTAAGTAAGATGCTCATTTAAAATAACTATGTTTTAACTCTTACCAAAGCACTTATTCACCATGAAGCAAAACTTCCAAGATTCTTCTTAGTCACTTAATTTATTTTAGTAAAAATTCACCTTAACCACTTATTCACTGGGATGGCAGATATAGCAATAACATTATTGGGTTGCTACATACAAAACATACTAATCTATCTAATTACAGATAATATTATAAATAAAAATAAAAAGACGTAATTCAAAATATTTATAATTTGAGTATAAAAATAATATTAATAAGACAAATTAATAAATGTATACCTGTTGTTTTTTTTTATATCCCTCGCAATTTTTAATTATTTCGTTTTCTTATTTATTATTTTTATTTCCCCCTCATAACATAACTTGCTAGTTATTCGTAGATATTGATACACATTTTAAAAACAATAATAATAGATGTAAATATGATCAAAGTAGCTAAAAAAACTTATTCATAAAGCTATAAGTTTAAACCTTTATCAAATACAAATCAGATTAATAGAAATTAAGTTGAAGGTAGTGCCGGGGAAGAGGGAATTCAGTTTCCCCTCTGCTGGGGGCCAGCCTGGCCCGAGGCCTCCAGTTCGGTGCCGGCCCAGCAGGTCGCTGGTTGTGTTCGCACCGCTCTGTGTCGCTTTGGATCTAGCTGCCAACTGTTCTTCAGTACGTCATTATCTTATATATTTTATTATTTAATACCCTTATAAATTAAATATTGCACAACATAAAATAGCAAATAATACAATAAATAATTATTTCCTGCAATAGTATACGCTGGGAAAGCTAGGATATGTTTGCTGGTATTATACTTATCAGTTATATTATGCAAAAGTGTAAAGCTGATCATTGCTGTTTTAATAGATACATTTTTTGTAAACCCCAAATAATAGTCAAATTCAATATTAATTTTAGTGTAGAGATTATTAATGTGTAGATTATTAATGTGATATTAATGTGTAGAGAATACGTTGTTTTTTCACTGATGTTTTATACATATATTATATCTTAGTGCTAAGGATAAGTAATAATTACTTGTTAGTTTTTTTGTTTTTTTAACGTACTATAATATTTAGAAGTTTTTCAGTTAAATTTTCTATGTCAAATCGTAGTTTTCAATAACGTTAAGTCTTATACGCACTTATATTTATATTCCATCATAAATTCCATCCTTATTAAAAACAAGTTTCATTCCCATTGATGGAATTTAGATCCTTTGCAAAAAGGCGGGGCAGGTGTGGGTTTTGTCTAGTATTTTAACGAATATTCTAATATCCTTGATTAAATTACAAATTTTACAAAGAAACAATTAATTGTTTAATTATACTAATGTTTTGTTATTAGTTTAAAACATTTAATCCCATTCATGAAAATCATAAGATCAGGTGGAAGGTTACGCCTACCTACGCCCATATGTACTTCCGAAGAAGTCAACCCACCGTCTCCTGGTAAAAAATGCATAATTTTTTTTATTATTTGGAATGAGGAATAAAATTTTATAAATGACTCATACTAGATTTTGTTAATCATTTTATTCGACAATTGTATCATCTAGTATTTTTATTTTATGGGGTGGGGTATTGATAAAAAATAGGAGGTATTGATTGGATGCGACTATTACAATTTTATATTGAAGCTGCAAATAATATAAATAGCCGACAAAGCGTGATTTAAAAAAAAAATAATAATAAAAAAAGAAGGGATAGAATACTCAATTCCTCAGGCATCTTCCAAGGTCGGATTAATGAATGCTCGGCCGTTGGGTAATTGTCAATCTGAGTTTTTGTTTATTTTGAACTTTATGAATGGATTTTTTCTTTTTGCCATCATCGTTTTTTTTTTTTAGTTTTCTCTATTATTTGAATCATCTATAGACCGGAGCACGTCATTTATATTTTCAGATACCCAAGTTGAAGACTCAACCGCACAATAACACAGCTACGTCGAGTGTCAAAAATATAATATTCCAAACACCCTCCTTTGTTAGCTTTTGGCGAACGATTTAAGAATATTAATGGGATAATTTTTTTTTTTTTATAAGACGTGTCTGTAAATCTTTAATAACTATCTTATAGTGCATGGAATCTTAATTAATTAGCTCCCTCGAAAATCTACCTTCAACTACATAAACGATCCAACATTAAAAAGATATAAAATAAAAATAAAAAATTAGTACTAACTATTGTATTTAAAAACTATTTATTCTATGAATGTATACTAGGAGAAATTTCAACTGTACATTCATTTATTTATTTCCGTATTTTTTTAAAAAAGTAATCAACTGTATAAAATGGTATAAAATATCAATTTCCTTTCATTTTTTTTAATTCAGTTTTATAGCGAAATTATAAAATTTTAAGAGTTAAAAAGAAAAAAGAGTTTGTAAAACACCTCATTAAATGAATAATTAAAATACCCCACCCTTGTGGGATTATAATTAATTGAACACGTTAGAAGAAGTGCCCACCCGCATTGAGTACGACCCCACCCCTTCCTTGGCTCCCTGCAAATTCAGGGACCAGTGCGCGCATCCCTTACAATTTTCCTAAACTAATATAACTCGTCATCAACTCAATTTTCTCGCTGGAGTGTAAAATTTTAAAATCGTTCGTAAATAAAATCGATTGGAAGTATGATCTTTCTATAAATATATTTATGCACCTTATCATAACTACAGCCAAAAATTATGGAGAAAACCTATTAAATAGAGTGCAGTAGAGTTATAATAAACATTTGAGTGTTATCTTAAGAAGTGTTTTATCCCCTTCCCGCCCCCAACAAACGAATAATAAAATAAAAACTTCCAGAATAACGAATGGATCTACAACTTTTCTGTCGATCTAGTATTCACTAATAAATAATGAGTTAACAACCAAAAGTAAATGCCCCTAAGTAATTATATACACACACATATATATATATATATATATATATATATATATATATATATATATATATATATATATATATATATATGTTTTATTCCATTTTATTATTTCTTTTATTTTTAAGTAGATCAAGAAGACATAAATTATTACATACTACCTTTAAAAAATGAAATAATTAAAGCATTACAGACGTGAAAATATTTTTATAAATCATTAAAAATATTAATTTAATAATTATTCTTAAAAAATACTATAATGTTTATTATTTTAATGTTTTTAAAAAGAATTATAATTATTTATCATCTTAAAATACGATTTAATAAAAAAATGTAATTTAGATGCCTATTTTGTTAAATTTTGTCTACTTTATAAATAATATATTATTTAGTGTACAATATAAGTAATGAACTATTAGGAACTTCGGTCGTTATCTATTTTACTTTAGTTGTTTATCCTTATGATAACTATGACATTTTTATAAATAATTAAAAAAATATAGAATACAGTGCATAGTTTTAATTAACATATATTTTTTAAAATAATCTGAATGGATTCGTGACGATCGAGGAGGGTAAAAGAAATTAGGTCAGCTTTGATATTTAAAAAAAAATGGAAAAATGAGAGACGAAGATTCTCTGCGGAAAGTTGTTGTTTTCGTTTTATTTTTCCGTTTACTGTTGAAGAAAATCTGGGGAAAGACGTTATAGATATTTGTTCTTCTTTAAAAATGTTGAAATTATTTAATCTCTTTTTTTAATTAAATAAAAAAAAATGTTATACTTCAAAAACAAATTTACTATTTCGATTTAAGTATTTATGCATAGGAAACTAGTTTAAACAGTTTATTTAAACTTTAACCTAATATGCTTGAGGTAGGTTTCTGCATTATGTTTTGATAAGCAATCTACTTTAAAAATAAAGTCTTGACTTAAACAAACTTTGTGTAACCTTCATAGACCTATGTCTTACAAATTCCATAGATATTAAAAAAAAAAATCCATAAAATATATATTTAACATTCTAAAACACTATGACTCATAAAACGCTGATTTAATCACGTGAGAAACTTACATAACTTACATACTTACATTTTTGTATTCATATTTACTCATGCACTCTGAATAAGATTATCTATACAAAAACATATTTTAAGACAAACCATGTCTATTTAGAAAAATTATAAAACAATTCGTTATTTGTTGCATATTTGGACTTGACAAACATATGTACTCCAACTAGGGCAGAAAGAACGGGTTATCCTACAGGTTACCAACCTATTATAGCCAGGGTGGGAAGGTCAAGATTCATTTCATGGGCACCCCATGAAATACATTTTAACCCTCCCTGGTGCGATTCGAACCCACGAACTACAGTGCTGAGACCGCTGAGACCCTCGCCCCACCTCGCTCGGCCATCGAATCTCCATGAAATGATTTAAAAAGGAAAAATCAAAATATTTAATAGGTGGTTCATTTATGTGATGAGTTCTCACAATCATCAATGATAAAACAATATTTATTCGTTTATTTGTAGAAGTTATAAAAAATTACGTGTATTAAATTTAATGTAGATAAAAGTAGTACCATATACCTTAATATTTAAAATTAATTAATGATTGATACTTGGATATGATAATAAATCATTGCGGCATAAATTAAATAGTCTTTTTTAAATTTTAATTATACAGAAATTAGTGAGAGCTTTATGTTAATAAACATAAATAAGCAATATCGATGGTTGAACGTGTCGAGGATCAGCGATTTAACACACATCAATATATTTTTTTTAGGTCGACAAATAAGCTAGATGTGATTTAATGGGTATCTCACAGTTTTATTTACGTAACAGTTATTTGAATTTTATCTTTCTCTTTAAAACAGATTTTCAAATTAATTTTTTTTTAGATCTAATGGTGACTTATACAACGACTGTAAAAGGGGCTAGTTTAAAAATTGAATTAAAAACATGAATATTTCATACTGAAACAACCAGTAGAATTCCATTCTTTCATTTACTGAGAGTAAAACCGTCTCTTCATTAAATGTTTCTTCAGCTCAGTTTGTTTTTATGTTGGGTTTTAAATATAGAATAAATTCGAGTCCTTTTGACAGTTCCGGAATTACTTTAAATATGTTAATAATTTATTTAATTAACTACTACTAATTATGTTATCTATTTTTATGTACGTATACCTTATATATATATATATATATATATATATATATATATATATATATATATATATATATATATATATATATATATTAAATTGCGTTTTATTATTTATTGTATTACAATTTATGTTAAAAGTTTTGTCAGATACAAGTAATCGAAAGAATTTGGTTTAGGTTGTACGTCTTCTCGTAACTTCCCTGGTTTGAAAGCACCGCACTTGCTGATTAGTTAATCATTTCCAATTACATTTTTCATTAATTTTATTTAAAGCTCTGAATCTATGATTCAGTTTTATCCTTTTCGATAAAATTATTCATGACTATGAGAAGGGAATTAAGCAATTAGACTGAAATATAATGAATAAATCAGTCCGAAATTGTAGGCTTTTTCGATTATGAATTTTACTACTTACATCTTAAAAAGGAATCCAATAAATACTATATTACTGTATTATAAAAACATAACTCTTTATTAAAGACAATATTATTTATTTTAGTATATCTGCAACCAAAACTAAAACCGCGACAACGAATGGATGAGAAAAATACACTACGGTGGCGTGTCAGAATTGAGGAAGTTGAGCAGTCATCGGCGCCAGCTCCTTGGAACTACTTGTATTTTGTCTAAGCAGATCCATTAGCCAGCTCTTTTTCAATTTTCTTTTGGTTGACTCAATAATACCTTAACTTTTTTTAAAACTCTTGTAATTTAATGTAACATTGTACTTTTCTTTTAACAACTGCTTGGTCGTCTATATATTCATAAACAACTCTGCATGTTTAAAAATATTTTTCAAATCACGATAAGCATTGATGCAATTGCATCACAAAGCCATTTCATCGAAAGTATAGAGCTTATCATAATTCATTTTTCTCTTCGTGGACAATACTAATGCTACGAAAGCACCCTCGTTCTTTGGATCGATAGGAAACAATCACCCCTTGCATCTGTCGCCACTACATAGTATTCGATTGTGGCAGACTGTTTTGTTTATTCCAATTCATTTGTCGGCTGTTTGTTTCTGTAAGCCTGCCATCTGCATCGAATTATAATAAATTAAATGCTCTATTGCGCTCATGAACACATGTACGTATCTTGTAAAATTTTTAATATGAAAAATGTTAGAAATTAATAGCTCTTATTGAGTTGTTATGTTTCCCATGCACGTAACTATACAACTAATGTCGTAACTATAGACATATTAATGTAATTCTCTTTTATAGTACTAATTGTCATGAAATTTATTTAAAAATTATGTGGTTATATTTATTTAGAATACCTCTCGTCCTAATTCTTTTTATATCACCATCCTTGTTTTAGTGACTATCGAATTCAGCAGTAAAGTTACACTTTATAACTTCTGAATTCTATAGCAAATATCAGTTAAACTATAAATTTTCTTATTCTAATTTATAACTGTATTAAGTAATTAAAGAGACCATATTAAACTTTTGAAGAATCTACCTATGTTTCAGTACAATAATACTACTTGTAATCAAGTAATACTACTTGACTACTATTCTGTGAAAAGTTTAGTTAAAAAGTTTAGTTAGTCGTTCAGAGTGGGTATATTCAGGTTTCGAATATAATGTTTCGAGAATATAGTTAATAAATTAACTATATATGGAAAATTAAGGTTTACAAGATTATAATATGAAGGTATGAGGATTACACAAAAGATTTAAAATTATAATGATCAGATAAAGGAAAAGGTCGTTGTATTGAGCACTATATTTTTTTTATTTCTAAGCGGCTTATTATAGTTCTTTATAAAAATGTTTTATTTTTATCTTTATTAAAATAAAATTATTTGTAAGTAAAATACAATTGTACAAATTTTAAAATACAATTATTAAGGTTTTTCGAAAGTTTGATGCCACGAACAAAACGTTATTCATTCAGATTTAGCTCTGAATGATTTTACGTATAACTTTTTTGTTTTTTCTATTTACTACTAAATCGGTAGCTTATAGTTTAATCGACTTAACGTTAAATTAGTGAGAATCCTAGTTTGGGTGTAGTTTAGTGATAACACTGCTTGGCAAGTAAGTCGTGTTAATTAATCAAGGCGAATAATTTCCCATCCTTACTTAAATGAAAACCCCGAATCACAGAATCAGAGAGAAAGAGGAGTAAAAAATGCAAAATGAGTAATTTCAGTATTTTACGACGATTCCAAGTTACTCGTCTCAATGAAGTGTTAATAAATCTATATGTCATTAAATAAATAATTTTGTACTTCTTTAATATATCTGGCCCACAACATTAACTTGGCTGACATTTATAATTACTCATATTATCTTGAAATTGAAGAGGAACATTGTGGTAGTCATCTAAGTTATACGAGTATCTACGTATTTCATAACTATTAAATAAGAAATATATATATATATATATATATATATATATATATATATATATATATATTTATATTATTTAGGGAAGAGATGTTTAGTTTAGGGAAGAGTCGACATTAGTGGTAGAA
The DNA here is from genome assembly GCA_003667255.2 of Euschistus heros. Classification (NCBI taxonomy): domain Eukaryota; kingdom Metazoa; phylum Arthropoda; class Insecta; order Hemiptera; family Pentatomidae; genus Euschistus; species Euschistus heros. The sequence goes on from RCWM02000023.1 coordinate 2,252,853, forward strand.
ACATGATCGATTTTTAATATATTTCTTCAATTCTGTTGCTTTGGTCTATTATTATAAATTATTTGCGTTGTAATGGTTCTGTTGGCAGGATATAATATAAATATAATCCTCTACCAAAGAGGTCCGACGAGAGATAAGAGCAAAGAGCTCTCCTGTAAATTAGGCTTTATGGATTTTTTGCTATCGGGAGGGTCGTAATGAATTCCCATGCCAGTCCACTGAGTCACTGTCTATTGATTCCCCTCCCTCGCCTCCTCCTCGGTGTACGCTCCTGTCTTGGATCTGAGCAGTGTGGCCAGTTCTGTCGAAGAGCATGGGGAATTGACGTATCAGTTTGTGGGGGAAGAGCCGGCGAATCGAACGTTGTAGGAAAATGGAACATCAAGCATTTAAGTATTAAGTGAGGTTAGGATTTTTTTTTTTGGATTATTTAGTGTTAGCCTTAAAATATAATAATATATATAGGTATTATATCAATGTCAAACATATACTATCGGGACTCGATTAAACCTAGTCTCAATCAACCTAGCTCTCGATTAAACGAGCCCCCTTTTTTTATTTCGTTTCATTATGTTGTTTTTTTTTACATAAACATACTATTCTTGAGCAAAAAAGGCAATCTTTTGTCCGAGCGTTACTACATGGCAGTCTACTAGAAAACCAATCGTCATCAACAATTTCTCATGAGGAAGGGCTTACTGGGTTGGATAAGGCACTTCAATAGATGGAAGGTAGATATAATGATTCAACATTCGATTTGATGGTTTTTAGGCAATGGAAAGTTCCTGTGGTGGAATATAGATTGTCGGTACTTTTACAAATGAAAATTAGTGAATTTTTCAAGCCAAAAACGTTTTGAGTCACATTAGCAATATTGGTAATTATTTATATTATTATTTCTTACATAATAAGTATTATGTTGTTATAAAATAGATTTATCGTCTGCTAAGATGTGTTTCCTCTTAAGCGCCTGGTTGTAGAGCGTCCACATACGAGGAGTCACATACTAACAAACTATGACCGACTAGAGCTGATGTAAATTATATAAATATATTTGCCCGAGCCCCCTAACCTCCCAGCCCCTCCCAACAGCATTAAAAAAATATATTTTCCTCGGTGGATTAGTTTTATATTGAGATAAATCACCTTAGAATCGTTTATGTTAAGTAATACTTGTGAGAGGTCACCTTAGCAGTGGCCCCGGGGATTATGCCCCCCCTCCCTGTCAGCAGCCCTATATGTATATAATTATATGTATTATTTCATTTATCCTGCGTTATTTTTTCTTATATATTTCCCTTACTTTTTTGGGACCTCGATTGATCGAGAATTTGGTTATGCGAGCCTGCCTCGATCCCAAACACATCGAATCATCTAACCCCTTGGGTATTAAACAAATAAAATATTATATATTTCAGCTTTGATAAAGATTATTTTTACTTCATTCAACCATATTATACTAGCATACGTGATTCCACTTCTAGTGAAACACGTTACATGAAAAAAAAAAAAAAAAAAAAAAAATTGATTGGCAGACTTGAAATCCATTAGTGATTGTATTTTATATCCGTATTGGTTACATATATTGAGAAAGAAATTATTTTTAAAAAATTTTAAATTTTTTTGTTAAAAACATTTTTTCGTTGGTTATATTTTGTTAACTAACTAATTTAATTATATATTTTTTCTAATTAATTAAAACGTTAAACATCATCAAAAACCTGATTATCGATGATCAAGGCATTCTGTAATTTACTTGGAGCGAGAGATCGGAATGCGTTCACTTTCTTCGATGAACGCAAGGTCATTGTCACATAACTCTTGTCACCTGCGACCTAAGAACGTAATGATTCTGACACAGGTATGTTATTAGGCTATTGTGTTTTCTTCAGGGTTCAATGAAAGTGCTTTTTAATTTTTTTAGTTAGTTTTTAGACATTCTTTGTACAAAATAAATCCAAATCTATGCATAGGAAATTTTAAATTTTTAGTTTATTTTGTGATCATAACTTTAAATTTTTAATATTGATAAATAATAATACCGATTGCGCAAACAACTCCATTTGTCAGAAATAACATACTACAATCAACCAGACCTCGTTGAAAAGGTTATATTTAAATAATTTTTAAAATTACTAAAATCAAAAAGGAACTGGATATGACAATCATATGTAAAAAATATTAAAATCATTTCTCATGTTTTAAACTCACTTATTTAGTTATAGATTAGTTCTAACTTCGTGTTGACAGATCAGTAATGAAATATTTAGTGTCATTATATTCCTTAAAAAAGGAAACAGATTTAAATTAATTATTATCTACTTAGCATTATTTATAGCGTATTTTAATATCTGTATTTAAAGATCACGCGAATATCATTACTTCTCTATTCTCATTTTGGCTCTTCTTTTTCCGAGTATTTCCTCCTCATTTCTGCTTGCCTTTGCTTCCTTTCCTTCGGCAACTCAGTACCCTCCCGTTTTTTTTTCACAAGAACCATAATTTCTTTTAATTCCTTTCTGCATTGTTCTCTATCCAGGCAGTTTTTGTCTGATATTTATATTTTTTTCTGTTTTATCTCTCTTTTGTTTTACGTATTCTTCTACGCTCTTGGATTCACTGGTTCGTTATTTTTTAATTTAAGACATGATCAGTTTTTTCTGGGAACCAGGGGTTTCTTAGTTTTCATTCCAGTAGCAATGCTATCGCAAATCACAGGATCCATTTCCAATCTAACAATCCAATACTGGCTGATCTCAAAACAGCATTCTTAAGTGCTATGTGAAAAGGATTAAACGATTGGGAGAGTGTCCTATATATACACAGGCTTTTTTTGATATTTCTTGTTACTTTTTATTTTATTTTATTTTTGTTTTATTTAATGGAAGATATTCGTTTTCTTCCATTGCAATACAGTGCTTCTTTTCATTTGAGAGATCGAGGACACCCCGACACCAGTCCTGTATTAGTCACTCGGAAGCTGGATGGGCCCACAGATGGTCCTGAGATGAATGATGAAGACAACGGCACTACACCCACCGACATGATCACTATTCCAAGGATACGCCATTCCAACACACGGAGTATTATTCAGCCAGCTAGAAAACATTGGATTTATTAATTTAGATCGGGGTTTTTTTCTCTACTTTTTCCTCATAGATGTCAAATAATAGAATAGTAACAATCCTTTTATATATTTATATGAATACAATACCCATTTTATAAAGCGACAAAAATTGAGTGAGAAAATATAGTGAATCATATACCTACTGCAGAATATATTACTTCTTAAATATGCTAAACTCTTCTTGAATCAATTATAATCATTATATTAAGGACTTGTGGAATCTTTCTACATTTAATACATAAATCAATGCCACATTAGCTTGTTTTTCCTCTATTCATCAGTGATTTTGAACAAACATTATTACTGTCCCTATCTTTTTAAACTATCAGCGGCCTTCTGATTATTTCTGGAGTATGTAAATGAACCTGGTTCTCTCACTCCATTCAAAAGCAATATTCTATTATTTCCTTAAGAACAATGTCTATTTTATTATAAATGATGCTATATGGCCACAAACGGTTATTAAATCAGGTGTTCTTCAAGGAGTTATTTCAAGATCTAAATTATTTAATTTATATTGCCATGATTATTTTCAGTCATCATTAAAACTGTTAATTGAAATCGATAAAAAATTACATACCGCAGCAGATGTATCAAGATGAAGACGTCAATAAAATTATCCACGCTAAAGAAATTTAATATCCATTCCATTTCTATGATATTGATGAACAATATAGATGTTGCGTGAAGAACAAAGTAAATAACAATAAAACATATTATCAGGAATTTATGAATTATTTTCTTTGTAGTATATTGTGTAGATTTATAGTAGCTATATGTAATACTATATTTTAGGGCTTCAAAAACCTCTTCCGCTTCTTTAGAACTGATGAATGTCTAGCTTTCGAAAAAGGTTTTGGAATAAAAAAAGACATTTATTAGAAGAATAAAAGCAATTCAAATGTTACGTTTTTTTTTTTTTTTTTTTTTTTTTTTTTTTTTTTTTTTTTTTTTTTTTTTTTTTTTTTTTTTTTTTTTTTTTTTTTTTTTTTTTTTTTTTTTTTTTTTTTTTTTTTTTTTTTTTTTTTTTTTTTTTTTTTTTTTTTTTTTTTTTACATGGTAGGTATGAGAATCAAAATAACTATAATTTAAGTATGTAATTTGCTTGTGAGGAAATTATAAATTATTTTTTATGGCATTAATTATTCCTATTCTATAAACACTGGGTGCTAAATGTAGAATCCTAACATAACAGAGAAAATTGAACATAAAACTTGTTGTTTTGATTTCACTCTCGTATTCCGCGTATCGCCTAATGAATGGGATTCCATTTTTATTCTTCCCTCTTTATTTCCACGTCACGTAAAACGTTCAGAGAAAAACATGATGAAAGACCAACGGTCCGGTCATAGAATGATGAAACTATTTCAGAATTTATGTTGAATATAACCCATATTTAGAGGGGTACTTCTGGGTGCCTTATCTTGAAGAATATGTTATAGGATTTGCTAGTAAGATATAGCCTCTATCTCAACTAATGGTCTGCCATTTTTCTTGGGATTACTATATGTGTATGATTGATGGGATCTGTCCAGTTCCTTTGCCTCTTCTACAAATATTTATTGATTGAATAAACTTAATGTAATATAATGGATGGCAGCTTTATCTATCTATTGTATAAGAAAGAAATAGGTCTCTTGAAAACTGAATGATATTGACCTGCTTTCTATTGAGGGATTTATGTATTATTTAAATTATGACATGGCCACTTTTTATAAACATTAGTCAGTACTATAATTTTACTCGGAATCTATCCGAAGACTCACCAACATTTCGAGTTTCGAAGTTCACTTATATGAGTTTCCCATACCCTTCCCAAAGGCAATCCTTCCTTATTTTTATAAAATAATGTCATTTCAGTCTCCCACATAACACTACTTTATAAATAGATATGCTACACAGATATACCAATTGTTAAAATCGTTTTTCAAATAAACTCGACGATCTCCCTCCAGGGCCCCCCTATTCGCATGAACTCACACACATGGTTAGAATAAAAATTCTTATTCTTAAGGGTAATATAATAGAATAAAACATGACATAGGAATAAAAATGATGCGATGATGGTTTATTGTTAAATTCATGTTCGGATATAAAATAACTTTATGATAATTGTATTTGGTTTACTTCATGTTTAGATATGATAATGAAGTAATACGGTATATGAAACTAATATAAACTATTACCTCCTTCATTTAAAACTTTAAGGAACTACAATCGGGGGGAGGGGACTGGCTGATGGCTAACCTTAATTCAGTAAATGTAATAATAATGACATAATAACATCAAAATTGGCTGTGAAGCAACTAAAGCAGCACTTCTATAAAGTGTTTTATATGAGGTCTTGAGATCACCTTCTTTTCAGACACCTCGATGGGTTGTCAGGGATGGAATGGGAAGCAAGCCCAAAGAGGGGAAAAATATTGCAATTTTTTTTTTTTTATTAAAACGTTGATAGCGTTTACGATTCAATTGCTATACTTATCTGAAACATTGGACCGTATTAATAAAAACGAGCATAACCTTATACTTGCAAAATTTGAAGCAATTTTTTTTTTTTTTTTTTTTTTTTTTTTTTTTTTTTTTTTTTTTTTTTTTTTTTTTTTTTTTTTTTTTTTTTTTTTTTTTTTTTTTTTTTTTTTTCTAGCCTCCGGCTTTATTTATTTATTTATTTCATGCAAGGGAAAGGATAAGGGGAAAAGGGATCTTTTATTGCCTTTCGGCATTTTAAGACTTTATTTAAAACTCTGCCATCTCTGGTGGGTCTCGGTCTGCTGGAGGCACTCCGTCTACAAGTCAAGTGCGGAGGAAACACTTTGCCGGCGATTAGTTAATTAAAAAGGATTAGTGTCCTTTTTAGGTCCGCGATCTTAAAACCGTTAAATATTTTAAAACAGTATCCTGGAGGACAACAATGGCGGAAGTTATCCTTCGGATAACTTAAAAAAAAACCGTTAAAACAGCAATCCTTAAGGACGAAAAAGCTAATTCTAATTGTGGATGGAGAGAGTGGCCAAGGATGTCCTTCCTCGGCCTCGAAAAAACGTCAGATCCTGGCAGATCTGTAAAACAGTGTCTTTAAAAAAGTGTCCTTTTTAGGTCCGCGATCTTAAAACCGTTAAATATTTTAAAACAGTATCCTGGAGGACAACAATGGCGGAAGTTATCCTTCGGATAACTTAAAAAAAAAACCGTTAAAACAGCAATCCTTAAGGACGAAAAAGCTAATTCTAATTGTGGATGGAGAGAGTGGCCAAGGATGTCCTTCCTCGGCCTCGAAAAAACGTAAGATCCTGGCAGATCTGTAAAACTGTGTCCTTAAGGATTCTTTTTTAACGGTTTTTAAGGACACTGTTTTACAGATCTGCCAGGATCTGACTATTTTTGGAGGCCGAGGAAGGACATCCTTGGCCACTCTCTCCATCCACAAGTAGATTTAGCTTTTTCGTCCTTAAGGATTCTTTTTTAACGGTTTTTAAGGACACTGTTTTACAGATCTGCCAGGATCTGACGATTTTTCGAGGCCGAGGAAGGACATCCTTGGCCACTCTCTCCATCCACAAGTAGATTTAGCTTTTTCGTCCTTAAGGATTGCTGTTTTAACGGTTTTTTTTAAGTTATCCGAAGGATAACTTCCTCCATTGTTGTCCTCCAGGATACTGTTTTAAAATATTTAACGGTTTTAAGATCGCGGACCTTAAAAGGACACTTTTTAAAAAATATTAGACTATTTAACTGTTTTAAGACGGCGGAAGGATATTAATTCGTTGTTAACTCATTCATACGTACACTGTTTTACAGATCTACCAGGATCTGACGATTTTTTGAGGCCGAGGAAGGACATCCTTGGCCACTCTCTCCATCCACAATTAGAATTAGCTTTTTCGTCCTTAAGGATTGCTGTTTTAACGGTTTTTTTTTAAGTTATCCGAAGGATAACTTCCTCCATTGTTGTCCTCCAGGATACTGTTTTAAAATATTTAACGGTTTTAAGATAGCGGATTTAAAAAGGACACTTTTTAAAAAATATTCGACTATTTGACTGTTTTAAGTCGGCGGAAGGATATTAATTCGTTGTTAACTAATATTTCCATGAAGCAAATGCTTTCACTTGAATTCATAAAAAAGTGAAGCGAAACCTTTTACTTCGAGTATAAGGTTATGCCCATACTCGATTGATTCATTTATTTCAAATTGAAGTATATGGTTATTCATAATCTTTACCTTTTACTTCAAGTATAAAGCATATCCTTCAAAAATTCTGAGGTTGGTCAGTAGCAAACTCACCTCTGTAGTTAAAGGTTTTTTCCGCGATTTTCAGCGTGATGGCAGATGTTGTGGATGTGAAATATAATAAACCCCGCTTACCTACACTTGTTCGATATTATACCTGAGTATTATAATAAACAATTTTAATAATACTCAAGTTTACATTTTTAAAAAATAATTATGTGAAAAATGTCTTGTTAAATTAATTACACTCTTAAATAAATAATTTATTTTTTTACTCAAATTACTCATTTTTTAAATTTTAATTTTCCTGAATCGAAACTGACAGGTTTTGGTGAATCCTTTATAATTTATATTACGTTAAATTTCCATATAAAAACAGTTTCTGATCCGAATATTTTCCGAAAGTTTCCCAATCAGAAATTTAATGGAAAATATTTTCTGTTATATAACATTTATCGCAAGGACCTATCTATAAGAAGCTATATTGGTTTGAATAAAAAAAGTCACTTTTGAAACCCCCTATTTTCTCTCAACATATTTGTGAATTTAATTTAAAATCATACAGCTAACGAAAAGGAAAAATTATAAGGTGATCATTGTCAATATGGAAAATAGGAAATGCTTGTACTTCAACCTTTTACTTGCAAGCATAACCTTATACTTCAAGTAAATATTATACTTCAAGTAAAAGGTTATCCTTTTTTTTAAAGCAGAACTTAATGCTTCGAGTAAAAGGTGCTCTTTTTTATGAATACGGCCCATTTTTGTTATTTAATTGTAATTAAATTATAATTAATATTAATTATAAGTATTAATATTAATTATAATAATTTAAATTCAATTTAAAATTTAAAATACTTCAAGTAAAAGGCTATCCTTTTTTTTTAAAGCATAACCTTATACTTCAAGTAAAAGGTTTTGATCTTTTTTTATGAATACGGCCCATTATTCCAATTAGTTTTTTTTACCTTCATCTACCTTCAGATTTTAGGTATTCATTAAACATCTTTTATTTTGGATCCGAATTACAGCTTAAAGGCCAACTAAACCTCATTTACTATATCTGTGACATCATCTTGGTGTAAGACCTTGGTATACTTCCTAGATGGGTTCCGGACGTTCGCTATGAAGTTCCTCTGTCACATATGATTCTTAGTTTTCGATAAGGCTCTTGGAAACATCTCCTAGTCATCGAAATATTTCCATTCTCTGCAGTAGAATGACTTTGTTTGTATTTTTCATTCATATGGAATAAAAATTAGTTTTTGTATTAGTCTATCATAGAGTATTCTTTTAAAATAAATTATAGAAATAGAAATCCACCAAAAAAAAAAATAATATGATCTGATTAGAATAATTTATTTTAATTTCACGAATTAGCCTCAAAAATTATTTCAGCTTTCCATATTACTTATTGCTCTTTTTGAGACAAATTTTAATACTCTCTTAATAAAAATAAATAAAAAATAATTATAATTATATCCATTAATTATATGTATGAATGACAAAATAGAGACATTGATTTTCCTACCTTCCAATTAATTTCTCAGCAGTCTTCTGCATTACTATTTTCAAAAAAAAAAAAAAAAAAAAAAATAATGCCTTTGAAGATAAACAGATCATTGGGATATATTTTTTAGCTGATAAAACAAAGATTGGTTATTTAAGAAAAAATAACAGATTATTTATCATCATTTTTCACATTGAATTAGTGAATATAAAAATGCAAATAGTTAATTGTATATTTGAAAAAAAAAAAAATTAATGTGTGCAATAAATAAATCCATAGTATAAATTGCATAATAAGATTGTGTGTTACTGTTGCTGTTTAATTTTTGAAAATTGTTTTCTTCATCAGATTAACATATTTGGTAATGTAAGGATAAATATTATTAGATACCACTTTTTTTTTCTTATTAATTTTAATGCAATCATGTTTACTAGTATATAAATTTTACACACATAAGTACAAAATTTAATTTAACATTTTTACAGGTATTCTTAAATAATTATTCCTTTTGTTAACTTTTTAATACGCTTTTGTTAACTTCACCTGTATGTAACGGAATCTTCCATCGCAATTTTAACTAATTTCCAGCAATCTGATGTACATGAAAATTTGCACACGTTTCGAGGACCAATAGCATTACAATAATTTCACAACTTTGTTCTAATGTTCTAACATAGTTAAAGTACTCCAAAAGTGGGAGTCTGCCTTGCAAAAGGTGAAGTAGTAGGTTTTTTGTTTTTATATGGTCCAGGTGGGTCCTGGGAATAAAGTATCAAAAATTAAACTAAATTTGATAATGGGAAAATGTTTGGGGGGCAAAAAATCCAAACTTTTTTCAGGTTTTGGAAAAAAAAAAAAAAAAAAAAAAAAAAAAAAAAAAAAAAAAAAAAAAAAAAAAAACATAGAAAAATGCTTTCGATCGAAAATGTTATATTTACAAAACTAAATTATATTAAATTGTGCATCTAAAGACATCCTTCAAGCTGAATTTGATAAAGGCGTTTAGCCGTTATCGATTGTCTAACATCGACGAAATTTGCCAACTTTAAATAAAAGTCAGTTTTTGCCATGTTTAAGAGTCCGTAAAACAGAAATGGCAAATCCAATCAAAAAATGTTATATACTATAAGTTGTATATCATTACATTTTGTGTAAGATAGGGTTTCAAAGTAAAGATTTGCCCATTCCTACTCTGAGATATGTTTAAAAAAAACAAAAATGTTGCTTGATTTCGGAGAAACTGTGTCAAAATTGGAAACAAATTACGAATAGTACAGGGAAATTAGTTTCGAACCTTGAACTTTAAAAAATTAAAAGGCCTGATTGCTGCAAATGGTTCATCACACTTAGCTTTTTAGTTAGGTTAGCTATAAAAACGTGTTTTTATTCCTTTTTTTTTAACTATATTTATTTCTAGAGTTTGAAAAATATCATTTTTTTTCACTATAATATTTTCATTAATTATTGCATATTGATCAGTATTTTACATATTTTGTATGATTAAAAGAATATAAGAGGATTCTCTCACCAAAACCGCAACCTTTCTACTAATTGTCACCTGATACCCCAGCCTGGTGTAGCATTCCTTAAAATGTTTTTCTAAGTTTAGTTTTTCTTTCCTTTTTCTATCGCCTTGAGGTTAACTTCTCTTATTGAAGTCCGTTATCTTGGCCGCATTGCTAGAGGACCCATCACAGTAGCAGGCGGATCTTCTTTTCGGACGACTGACTGTGTAGTTTTTTATTTACTATTACTACAGTTGCTTTGAGAATTTGATACTTAATCATTGTTTGCAAAGTTTAATTTGAATTTGATATTTGAAAGTATCATTGTCTCTAGAAATGATATTTTAAAACAATTACGTCTGTATTTTATGATAGTGTAAGCAGAAAGTTAATTTCACGGATTCTGTCAAGCCTAGTAAAAAAAAATGGAAATTACATTTAAGAAATTATTCTCAGTCATAGATTACCTTATATTTGATTAAAATAAATATATACATTTTAGGATTATATTTATATTGTTTTTGTGTAATATTTTTTTACTAACTGTGCCTTTTAAAACAATAGAATTAGGTTTTAATTTATGATATGGAATAGAAAAAAAAATAATAATAAACCAATTTTTTCACTTAGAAAAAAAAATTAAGATACGCAAATGATACTTAATATTAAGAAAATTTTATATTTATGGTAATAAATAACTGTATTAGTCAGAAGTAACTATTATATTATTTAATTTTACCGATGGTAAACACGAATATGAAAATTTACAAATCACGTACCAAAGGGAAAATAAAACTAATAAAAATGAATAAGCAAACAAAAAGCGGTATGTAAATTCATACGAATATCGTACAAAATGCTAATGTTGAAGATAAAAAGGGAGTAAAGCATATTAAACTAGAAACATACTAGTATCTCATTCATATTTTAACACTTTGCATTTTTGTACCGAATTTGTATAATTTACCACTTTTTTTGTGTGTTTGATTTTAAATACATCTTCATTAGCATTTATGTTAATTTTATTTATTTTTTTTTCATTTGATTCTTCATGATTATGTTTTCTATAGATTTCTATATTTCTATATTTTTATCAAAGTTCTGATAAATATCTGGAAACTTTGCCAAACATTCAGTTAAATTTAAAAAATATAATTATGTAATTATAATTAATGTAACTATGAAGTGATATATGTAATTACATAAGGCTAGATCAAAGAGTATGGACAATGGTGTAAGAAATTCTTTCTAGACAGTACACAATATTTCGATATTGCATATAGATCATCTAATTTGTTTATCTATTAATAACCTATTTTCTCTAGTTTGCCTAATACTATATCAGTTCTTCAATGATATAATTCTTTGATTAAATAATAAGTTACAAACTGCTAATACCACTCGTCTGGTTTGTAAGCAAACAACTTCCACATCCGATTTTCACGTCCTTACTATCCAATCATAAAAGTTCCTACTTTTTTCGAAAATGAAACATTGATCTAAACAAACCAAAATACGTCAGTGTAATATCTGGGGTGTACGCAGTATGAAGAGATTAGTATCCTAATTTCCGATATTTTTTTGGGGGTAAAACGAAAACGATAAGCTAGAACATTCTTGTGATGCAAAATTGGACGTTCTTGTATAAACTCTTTCTAGCTGTTCAAAATTAAGGTTTGAGTTCAATGAATGACCATCAGGCAAATGCTCATAATGGTAAACTCCTTCAAAGTTCTAAGTTTGTAAGTTCTAAGTTTGTTTCAAAGTTCTATAATTGTAATTAAATAAAATTCAAAGTTCCACCAAATATTTTTTTCCAAAACCGATCCAGACAATATTTGGATGGGTGACCGACTCTACTTCTATGTCCAAAATTCTTAGACATCCACCTTTGTGCTTAGACGTTTTGTTTCTTTTCTTTTTTCTTCTGATATTGCATATGCGGATATGTAGATGAATAGTAGGAAAAAAGATTTCCATTTAGGATTAATTATTACAGTTAAAATTTAGAGTTTTGTTTATTTACAAGAACAATCTTCGCAATTTTTGTATATTAATTATTTAACTTTCTTTAAAAATAATAAAAAGATTTATCAAAAATGCTCTTGTAGGTGATGATAATGGACATACTTATTGATTAGGCTATCTTATTCTATTCTGAACGTTTCCTAATAGATATTTCCAACTGAGGTATTAGGTGCTAACAGGGGTTACTGCCACTGAGTCAGGGTAGGAAACAGAGCCCTAAAGGAGTGAGTGATACATCGAGAACTGTCATGCAACCTTATTGACTGAGACCTTCCCGTGGCGGTACCCCCGCCAGTCTGACGTCAGCGGATTCAGTGATTCCCGTTTCGTAACTATGGCTAAGGCATTACTTGGAATTTTCCGTCTGGACATCTTCGATCCATTCAGTGAAAATTAGTCGTAAATTTTAAAATAGGATCATTCTAGGTGTGTTTCTATAAACATTATTATTTTTGTTTGATGAACAAACTAAATGGAATTTAAGGAGACGTAGAAATTTAGCGTCATCGTATTTCCTAACACAGCTTGAACAGATCATAAGGTAGAACATGAGATCAATAGTTATGAATCAATTATGTTAATTTTTATCAACTTGCGTGTTGGTTACTTGACGGTTTCTCGTGTAAGTCACAGATTTCTTATAAACATTTGTAAATGAATCTAATGACACATATTTATGTAATCTTAATCAAGGGCTTAGTAGTAGGATTTCAAATGAATGACCACAAATTAAAATTGTAAAAGGCAAAATGTTACAATCATCTCGCTATGCCTTCTTCAAGATATTTCTCATTTTTTATATTTATTTTGTATTATAATTTTCTCCATTAGATGTGTAAGTACTATTATGCTCTATAAATTTTCCTGAGTTCATGATGATTTTCTTTAATTCTTTTCAGTGTTTCATAGTCTTTATCATAATAGTAAATAAATACTATGCCTATATATATATATATATATATATATATATATATATATATATATATATATATATATATATAGATAGATAGATAAATTTCTTGACTATAACTATTAAATGTTTTTTAAGGTTCTTGAGGTTCAGTCAATAAATAAAAGACAACTATTTTGGCGACGTTTCGAGACTATATTGTTCTCATTGTTGCTAGGGATATATCGATTTTCGATTCAAGAATCGATTATCTAAATTCAATTCTTCAGTAATTGAAGGATTTTACAGTAATTTTGTTGTATTTTCAATGAACGATAGTTTCATGATTTTATCTGTTAATATTATTTTTGTGTATTGATTAGTTTCCATAGTTATAAAACATTTTGTTTTAAAACATCTTTAGCAAAAAAGTATTTTTTGTGAACTAGATAGATCTCCTTTCATAGATTAAAAGGAAGTCAAATTTCAGATTTTTGAAGATACTTATTCGCTCTCTCCTAACAGTGAAAGTTGTTAATATTTAAGAAAGAAAATAATGATACATATTGAATTCACATTCCGAGCTTCTATTGTTCTTTTATCCTGATTTCGTTATGAAGGACAACAAAAAAACAAACATGTTACATGAAATCCATGAGATTATACAGAAGAAGAGGAGAACTTTCACTGCTTTTGATCGACGTGACTTTGCAGACAGCTGAGGCACGATGGATGAGGCAAGCTGCAGGGGCACAATGCAACTAACAAGAAGTGTGCCCTAGGGGAGGGGGGATTGGCAACACGTTGTTCTATCTCCATCACAATACTGACTCCAGTCTCTAACCCTCTTCTCTTAATTGGACAGACCATCTGCCCATTATATGGCTGCCATGTTGCTGGTCAACGCTCGTGTCCTCTGTCCCAGCGGATGTATCTTGTCTTCCTGCTTTGTCAGAACTACAAGAGCTAGCTTAATGAAAGTAATTATTGCATTATCGATCAAGGTAGAATTGTAGAAGGTAGAATTGTACAACGATCATTGTAGAGAACTGAAAAAAATGTGAAATTTCCGTTGTCATATTAAAATGTTATTTCTTTCTTCACTTTAATGTTATGGTTTTCATTACTAAAAAAGGTAGGATACAGTAAACAAAAAAAATATGTTAGATATACTTTTCACTTCTTCTTCTTTTTCTTCCTTAGCTCAGCAGTCCAATGTTAGCGTTGGCTTGCCGGACGATAAGTGCCCACTGGTTTCTATCAAGAGCCTTCTGCTTCCAATTCGCTCCTACAAAATGTTTCAATGCCACCAACCACGTCCTGTAACTAACGTCTCCTGGGACTCCTTATTCTCGCTATTTCTTTCTGTCTGTAACAGTTTTCTTGGATTTTCTTACAGCTTTAGTCCTATTTACCCTCACTTTTATCTCAGAGTTTGCTCTCTGGCCTTCAGGGTACCATCCCTATCCCGTGCAAGGCAGTACGGGGCAGTGCGCAATGTCACAGCATCTTCAATACACCTACAACTACGATGACGACTCCTTTTCAGAATTTTATGTTATTTATTGTTGTTTTTACTGAGAAATTGTGGTAGAAAAAAGTATACATGAAATGTCAGTAGTTAGGTAGCCTGATAATGCTGTTTTCAGTTCAAGTTTGCTCAATTAGTTTTAATCTTGAAACCGGGTTGTGTTTTTTTTTATTTTGATTATCATTTTATATATTATAGGTTATGTATTAATTTTCTAGAAATTATTGATTTTAAGAAAAAAACGTGTGATTATTCCAGCAAACACTTTCTTGTTTGTATGATGTAAGTATAAATTAAAAAAAAAAAAAAATCATTGTGGCAAGTATCAGTTAATGTTCGCTAAGATATTATCATTATTATAAATTATAAAGGAGGAGAGAACAGCTGTCGGAGGTGTGTGGAATGCATTATTCATCATAGGATCCGTCAGCTGTAATCTTACCTATTACATTGAATAAATTTATTAAATTACTGAATAACAGGCCCTTTTTAAATGAGATAGGGCGTTGAGTTTCCCACTCACTCTCGGCTCCGTCGGCTGTAGATTTATCACTCTGTCCTGTCACTGAAAATATAAATTGTCAGCTTGTTCTATTACTGCAAGAATAACCATCGCAAAAAAAAAAAAAGAAGAAGTGAAATTGTACCAATTAACCTAAAATAAATTCTGTATTTTTACAATTATTTTTAATTGTTATGCTTATATTTAACAATATACCTTTGACAACCATGCTATGATTTGAGAGGAACCATCGACATTACCTCATCATATCATTTTGAATAAAATCATGAAGAAACTTAGTAATACATGTCTCTTTAAATATTCCGACATTCCAACTATTTTGGTTGCTAAAATGGTAAGAATAACGATTAGCATTTTCATTTTTTTTTGTCTGTATTTAAAAAATACAGATAGCCTAACAGGCCAATTATACCATAGCTACATATTAACATTTATCTTATCCATCTCAAATGGAATATTTACAACGGTAGACAGTATTACATATCTGTATACTAATTACAAATTAAGATTAAGAAATATCAAAAAAATATTGCCGCGTATTACCTGTATTTATGGCATTCTATTTATTTAAATTTTCTTTTCTTTTTTATATTTATAGAAATATTATCAATTGATTTCATATTTCCTATTCCATAATCCTAACTAATAAGTGGACTATTGTCCATTTGACCTATACCACGTGATTTATTGGCGCCTCTATTTTCAATTATGTATTGACTGCGGTCAACTATTAATATGGAACTAAAAAAAAAAAAAAAAATCACTGTACTTTCTGATGCAGATCTACAAATTTTAGATTGACGTTTCCGATTACCAATCGAAAGCGTCCCAAATGTAAGCGTTGATATATGAATCTGCATCTTATTTTTGCATATGAATAGTGGAATAATAGATTTTTTTCTGAGGGGCTCCAACTTGTGTTCCTGCTCATTGCCAAACACGATTCAGTCCGTCCTATTCAAATTAAAATGGTTCAGCTTGGGATGAACCCTTGATTGATATCGGAGTACTGAAGTAAAAGATTAATCTGAGTTTGCTGAACCATCTTCCTCCAAGGTTTTTATCTATGTTTTTTTATCCAAACATGTCACTCAAACCGTGATAATAAGGGCAAGTGGTGGTGTCTAATGGAATATGATTGAAATCAGCACCCTATGATAACTACTTACTAAAATTAAAGTAAATAATGTTTTAAAATATATATTCACTGATAGCTTTTTAGAAAACATTACACATTTCTTTTTAATCTGTATAGTGGCATTAAGAAACAAAACACGTGATAAATAAGTTAATGTGATAAATAAAAGGTGAATTTTGACTTGTAAAATAATTACTCATTTCGAACTTCAAAAAGTTTTTTTGTTTTTTTATGGAATTCGTTCTGATTTTAATGTGAAAGTTGAACTATTCGAGAGTTTGCGTAAAAGGAGTTTATTGCTCAGAGATAGGTAGCTGATTTAAGACAAACCATCAACATATTAAACTCTTTTTCATTACATGTTTTTGTATGGTGATTTATTTTCATTATTGTATTAGTGTGAAAATTTTAAGCAATAAAATCCTCTGTACTAGTTGAGTCCCCTAGTTCAACTCCGTACGTCCATATAGATCAATTTATATGATCGTACATAAGTATTTCATTCGTAAATTTAAATTTAGTGTGGTTTACGTCGTAGATACTTCTGATGACATATGAAACGATTAGCAGTTATTCCAAATTATAATTATGTTACATAATTATCTGCACTTACTTATTCTAGTCTTGGACAACATGGGACGATTTCATATCATGGAAAAAACAAAAAATGAATCGTACTTAATATATCCATAATTTATTATAATGGCACTCGAAATTTGTCAAATTGGCTCGTTGGAACACAACACACAAGGGAAGACATTTACATAATTTCATTCCAGACTTGCGGAACTACATTAAATCAGACTCATGGACTGACTTCTACATTACACAAGGAATCACAGGACACGCGGTAGTGAACAGTTACTTTTATAGATTTAGAATAAGAGACTCATTCTTATGTCCTTGTGATTTCACTCAAGAACAAAATATACACAACCTCATCTATGAATGCTGACTACTCACTGACTACAGAACTATACTACAGAAAAAACAGTACAGAAACTAGGACATTAGCCGGTGGATAGTCAATGTTTGAAGATTTCAATTTTTTTTTTTTTTTTTTTTAATTCCTTACCAAAAATAGAGGATATCAATATAAAATACGTTTAAAACATGAAAAATTCATTAATTTTTCTCTATTAATTTTTTTTTGTATTTCTAATTATGAAATACCATTCTTGCTTGATTGTATTGAATTTTAATATTGTATAGCATCTTGTTCTTTGTTTCTATTTTTATTTTTTGTTAATTCTTATTATTTTGTTGTTTTTTTCTTGTTTTTTATATAATCTTTTGACACATGCGCTATGTATATTTATATGTAAAATAATAACCAAAACAAAAATTAAATGTACATTGTATACTTTTAAGTTATTTCTACAGAAAAAAATAAAATCCCTTCCAACAGGGTTACTGCTGGAAGGAAAACAAAAAAAAAAAAAAAAAAAAAAAAAAAAAAAAAGTACAAAAAAATAATATTTATTTAATATCAGCCATTATTTAGAGAACAAATTACCAATAAAAACTTTTATTTGTTCAGAATACATTATTTCAACATTAGCTAATAGTATAAGCAATTTATAATTCAACCAAATGAAATATACAGGTATGATTTATTAACTTGGAACAACATTCAATTAAATAATCAATTAATTTCATAATGAATTAATATATCAATTTGCTTGTATTTATCTAGTGTAAACTCAGCTAATTTCAAATTGAAAATCCTGTTCTGATATGAAATATTTCAACTCTTATTTCCTTAATAAGGAATACCTTGTATGTATTACAATATTAATTTTACATTCAACATTGCCCGGCAGGAACATTCTCCAGATTTAATCATTAACATTCATCGTAATTCTCGATATTTATTATCTTATTTATACCTGATGTATATCTCAATCTAAGTAGGAAGTTTCAAGTTATGTTGAAACGACTTAAGGCCATAGGCGATAATTTGAAAAAATAGTTGGGCTGCATGCAACCTCCTCAACCACCGCAACCAGTTCTGAGTGTGATAGTATCTCATCTTCAATCAGATCCTCGTTGGATTAGCTTTTCAAGAAATATTTTTGTTACCTGATAACATCAAATCATTAAACAGATCGTTTCTTATATTTTTTTTCTCGCTCTTTCGTAATTGCTTCTTCTCACTTCTTATCTTTAAATCACTTTTATTCAACGGGAAACGTTGACTAATTCTGGCAAGTTTTCACCTAATGTTGTATTTCGTTTTTGGTGTTAAAGTCAGTGTACGAACGACGTTACATATCAATAAAACACACATACACACACACACACACACATATATATATGTATGTATGTATTTTTTGTCACATAAAATGAGATTGTTTAAATACAGTCTAAATATTCGTATGATAAATTGTTTGAAGATAGTCCACCGTAGTATAATACAAAAAAAATTCTACCTTATAGTTCAACCAATTTATAAGTTAATTTAAATTTAGTGTGGTTGACGTTGTAGATAGTTCTGACGACATGTGAAACGAGTAGCAGTAGTTTCAAATAATAACATATTTGACCATTACGAAATATTTGAAATATTTTATTGCTTAATTATAATATTACAAATTTTAGTTTGATAATGCAACTTCATCAGGGTTTCGTTAATCTAATTATGCGATACAAATTTTAAAAAATGCTAACATATTAAAAAACCTTATTTCAAAAAATTTAATATGTATATAATGTGTAATATGTATAGTATGTAAAACTTTCATTTTAAAACCATATATAATAACCATACTTAAAAGATAAATAATATAATTATAATAATGATAGTAAGATTCTTAGGGGAAAAGAACACATTGAATATTCAATATTTATAAAATACAATAAAGCATTATAAAAAAATACAGTGCATTCTGTTTATCTCATACGTTTATTTATTTTCTTGTTTTTGTTTTTTCTCTGTTCCAAAAGAACATTCGCTTTTTGAAAATTTCCGATTGTTGTTAATTATTTCTATTTCTCTTT
This sequence comes from Euschistus heros, assembly GCA_003667255.2. NCBI lineage: Eukaryota > Metazoa > Arthropoda > Insecta > Hemiptera > Pentatomidae > Euschistus > Euschistus heros. The sequence continues at coordinate 2,272,337 of RCWM02000023.1, forward strand.
AAAACGTAGAGAAATTTTTAAATTCACTCCCTTTTAAGAGATTTATTTAAATGTTTTTTATAGTTTACAATAATTTTGTTGTATATATGAGAATAACCAAAATGTATGATAATTTACTAAAAAAAATAATTTTAAAAAATATTTCTCGTTAATACATTCATTTGTTTCATTGTAACAATTATACCATAATAGACTATTATGGAATACCGCTTTTAATAGCATCAAAAGTATTTTCATTAGAAACATAATATTTATTTTCAGTATCGAAGAAATTGATAGACGCAGGAAAGTTGATAAAGTATACACCTATGATTTTAAATTTTCATAACTCTTTTTGTTTAGCTCCTGTGTTTATTACTGACCATTTTTTTTTTTTTTTTTTTTTTTTTGATGAATTTTTTTATCTTTGAATATTATTATTATTTGAATATAAACCAATAAAAATATTATGACACTTGCAGATAGGACTTAAAAAGTAATACTTATTCCGGACTTATTACTTTTAAAACGATTGTGTTTTGTCTTTTAGTACCACAAATTATTATTAAAGAAACCTTTGAATAATTTAAAAACCATTTGTTCTATAAATAGATACGTATATGATATTAGACCACAGTGATACATATTTTCTATAATTTTTTTGTTGAAATTATTCTTTAATGCTGTTTCTTGTGATTTCTTAGTTTCTTAAAATCAAAGGTTTCGATCCAACGTGTAATTAACATCAAATTAAATTTTAAATAAAATTTACAAACCCAGAAATTGAGATTTGCCTTTACATCCTGGCTGCTTTGAAGAATGCCAAAAAAATAAATTTATTCCTTTTAATATAAATATAACATATAATATAATCTAAGGTATAATTTTCAAACATTTTTAAATATATTTATTTGAACTAAATTAACATATTGGTAAAGGGAAATATCTAAAAGTCATATTATTTTTAATCTTCAGAATTAAGGAAATAACAGTACAATACAATCTTACCAATCGGGTCCTTGAAGAGCCTCTCTCATAAAAAAACTCTCCTTAGACCAAGGATCGGTGATGTTCAAGGAATCTCTACAACCACAAAGATGAAACACGGAGAATCAGTATCTTCTTTGGGTAAACTCACAGAGTGGGAAGAGGATAATTCTAATGTATAAGTGAGCTGTATAACACATCAAAATTTAAAAAGTAAACTAAAATTGATGAGTTCGTCACAAGCATAAAAGTAGTTCCTATTTTATGAATATTCGCATTCAGGTATTTTTGCAAGTCTTTTAGTGATGATGAGTTTATTTTATACATTAAAATGTTTATGAATGCCTTATACATTAAAATGTTTATGAATGCCTTATACATTAAAATGTTAAATCGTGTTTTAAAATAATATATAGTATAACCCATATGCATATAAACTTAATGAAGTTGTGATTATTAGTCAGCAGTTATATTATAGATTTCTTGTTTTTTTTACTCTGAATAAGTTTTCAATATTTGTTATTTTTAGAACAATTTTTTGTGTTACAAAAGAATAATAATTGTCTCATTTTTTTCTTTACATTCAGTGATCCACCATTTTTGGTAATTTGGCAGCCTTCTCGTCCCATATGTTTCGACTCATAGAGATTTTACTGTATTGAACTGTAATAATTGTTTGGAAAAATAAATAAAGAAACACATGTATCAGATTTTCCTTTGATTAATTCATTTAAACTGATAATTTATTTTCAGTAATTTGCATAATGAAATGTTATCTGGATACATAAAATCATTTAATTCATTGAATATCGTACATCACTTAGGAGCATTTGATGCTTTTTCTTTTATAAATTTCTGGCCTGGTTGAAATATTGTTGCCACCATGGAAGCACAGGCTGTGTATGCTGAGTCGCCCGGTGGTATGCTTCAATATTGACTCAATGGAACCGCTCGCATAATCAGTGATGCCCCATCATCCTGTCCCATCTTGCCGATGTTGCTTGTTGGTACACATGTCAATGCTCTCAGTCCCATCTGTAGGCCTGTGCTGCATTTTCATACTAAATAAATAATATTTCATATTAATCTTAAATAAATAAATAATCTCTTATAATTAATTAAATAGTTTTTCTATTTCTAAATGCTACAACAGCTGTATTATAAAAATCGAACGGTAGATTTTACTGTATCTGAAAGGCACAACTGTGTCTTCCCCTACGCTCCCCTTTCATCGAACTGGTTGATACGAAAATTTTGAAAATATAAAATAGTACTTATATAATAATAAGCAAATAAATAAATAAATCAACCGTTCCATGCACTATATTTTTTCTTTTAAAAAAACTGAATGTTACTCCTCTGGTCACATAAAGAAAAAATCATGGACAAATTTCTGTGACGTGTTTTACCAGGAAATTAAGGAAAACTTCATTGTCACTCAAATCGTTGATGCACACGTTCCTTCTTTGTCATTTTGAAAAAAACTAAAACGTTTTTTGAAGAAAGGGGTGATTTTTTTGGCTCGGAACAATTAATTTTTATAGTAAAAAACACTGAAAAAGACGTTTGATAGATGACCAAAACAAAATAATTCTTGACGCGTTAGATAAAAAAGATCTTTACAGGGCTTTTCATACAAGATAAAGGATTTACAATGTCGATTTAACCAAACAACGATATAATGTTCTAAGAGATCAAAATTAAACGCTGCAATTTTTCAGAAAATATATAGGAAATTTTAGGAAACCCTGCAAATAGATTACACATTCAGAAAGACACTGTCAGTTTAATCTGATATAATATTCATTTAGAAAACAGAATTATCATTTATTCATAGCAGAATTATTGATAACTAAAAGTAGGAATTATTTCAACCCATATGCTAGACATAACTGCCTCAAAGTCTAACTAAAACATAAATGGAACCGACTGTATATTTTTTAATAGTGGCTCTGTCGTTCTCGACCTGTGAAATAATTTACGAAATACTGGCTATAGGTTCTTTTATTTTTATAAAACTATCATTTTTATGTAAATAATAATTCTATACCTTGGTGAACAAAAATTTTACTATTAACTTATTTATTTCAAAAGGGATATTACAATCTGTAATTTTAGGATAATTATATACCATCATGTAAAGGCTCATATAGATATATATATATATAATTATACTTTTCTGTGTTCTAAAGGTTGAGGGGAGTAATTTTTATTAAAAGGTAATTTCGAAACATATTCTCCTTTTTTATATTTTTATTTTTATTTTTTTTTCTCATTCATTGCTTTGTTGTATCCGATACCAAGGACTAAACCCCATTCAGACTCTTAGCCATGTTGAATGTTCTTATTCATTGACAATGATTAAACTCTTCTGTTATTCTTCTAGCCATCGAGGAGCAAGTCATTTAATATCAAAGTCAAGGTTGCGGGGCAAAATACTTGTTACAACTTCTATTTATCACTTTTTCCTTATTTTATAATTCAGATGGTTTAGTTACCCCCGCTACTCCTTTATTATTTGTTTGTTTTGTAATCAGCTTTAAAATGCCGTAATCGATATTTCGTTTTAACATTCATAAAGGATGTTATGACAAAATTAAAGTTTGAAAATGAATGACTACATGAAGTTCATTAACATTATTTATATATACATGGATAAATTTCTTGACTGTTACTATTAAATGTTTATTAAGGTTCTTGAGGTTCAGCCATAAAATAAAAAAACAACTATTTTGGCGATGTTTCGAGACTATATTGTTCTCATAATCATGCCCTACAGTGAAAAAAACAGGTTACAATAAAATTATATAAGTTATACAAGTTATTTCAAAACATAAAGTTAGCTACAGTACAGGTAGGTATATAACAACATGTGTAGGGTAATAAAAATATATATAATTACAGAATATAGAGGAGTATGAAGCTACTTACAATGTTACTGGTGGATATGGATAGGCTAACAATTCTAGTACACAACTAACCTAGGGGAGTGAGTTTAAACAGATAGTTAACAAGGGTTAGTGGGGAAAACCCTATTTCTTAAAAATTAAGTTAAAAGCACTGTGTGGGTATTCCCAAAGATGCAGGTACAAAATTATTTCAGTGTAATATACTAATAAATGGAAGAATGGTTTGTATGATGTAAATAAATGTAAATGTATATTATTGGTCTGAATGTATTAAGTTGGAATAACAGGTGTTAAGATTTAAAACGTCTGATTTTTTTTTTATTGCGCGGTTTTTAAATTTTTCTATGGTTATCATTTCTTTAATATTTCTTTTAAAATTCTTTTATTTACGGTGAATAATTTTGGGGAAATCAAATTTAAAAGTATGTTTTGTTTGCCTGTAATGTGTGGTGAGAGCTGTTTGGTCAGGTTTGTTCGGGTTTTTATTTATAGACGTGCAACTGTATTTATGTTGATACACTCGTCGTTTAAGATATTGTTCCGATGTACCAAAATAAGACTTGCCACAACTATCTATATGTATATATATAACTATATATATGTTTTGTTTGCCTGTAATGTGTGGTGAGAGCTGTTTGGTCAGGTTTGTTCGGGTTTTTATTTATAGACGTGCAACTGTATTTATGTTGATACACTCGTCGTTTAAGATATTGTTCCGATGTACCAAAATAAGACTTGCCACAACTATCTTCACACGGAATTTCATAAACAATATTAGACTGTAACTCTAACTTATCCGTATCTTTGGTTTTGGTGAATAATTTATTAATGGTGGAGGTATTTTTGAATGTCACCGTGTAGTCAGTTTTATCATAATAATTATTACCCTACACATGTTGTTATATACCTACCTGTACTGTAGCTAACTTTATGTTTTTAAATAACTTGTATAACTTATATAATTTTATTATAACCTGTTTTTTCACTGTAGGGCATGATTATCAGAACAATATAGTCTCGAAACGTCGCCAAAATAGATGTTTTTTTATTTTATGGCTGAACCTCAAGAACCTTACTAAAACACACACACACACACATATATATATATATATATATATATATATATATATATATATATATATATATTACAATAACTAAGATAAATATTTTAAATTTGTCGTTAATCCACATACAAGACTAAAACGACAAGAAACTGCCCGTCGTTTTCGATTACTTCAATATTTTCTTGACAAACGTTCAAACCTTCCACTTAATTACAAAAGACTCATTTACTAACAGTAATTAGCCCGATTTGGACATAAGGACATAAGGAGCTTTGGGGCTCCACTAAGCCATATAATTCATATCGTATCCAATCCTCGTATAAAATCCTTAGAAAAATCCTAAATGCCCCTTACTTCGTCACAAACAAACTTATCCACAAAGATCTTAATATACCTTACGTTTCTGACATAGCTCATACCAGGTATCTATCATAGCAAACTCCACAACCATTCAAATCCATTAGTATCACAACTTGCTTCTCACTCCATTTCAGATAACCCTCCGAGGCGCCTGAAAAGAAGATGGCCTCGGGACTTCCTAATATAGTACTTCATTACATAGAACTTTTAAAAGTGCTACTAATTGCTTGTTTAAAAACAAGTTACGTGTCATTTTTATCAGTATCATCATATTTACTTGATGTATTATATTTGTATATACAGTTGTAAATTTCAATAAATGAATAAAAAAAAAAAAAAAAAATTATCGTTCCCATTTTTTCTAGTTATAAACAGTAGAGTAATGATAATTTGACACATATGGGAGGAGTTCCAGATTACCTACAATGGATTAATGTATGCAAAGAAAGAAACAACATAAAAAGTGACAAATTATCGCGTTTTTGACAAATATTTAAGAATTATTGTGAAAAAAAAATCAAAAATTTATTTATGAAGGTCTAATCATGGCTCAGGCACTGGCAAACAACATGAAAGACGTAGAATCTTTTGGTAATCTTCTGCCGTTTGCTAAACCTTTATTCCTTTGAATAAAAGGTTTGTTGGGTAGTAAACTTGGTGTAGTAGTTTTTCTCATTGGTATTGTCGACTTGTTTTGGACCCAACTTTTAAATTTTATACAAATCAATATTGGAAAGATTTTAAAGTTGAAAGTTTTGATGAGTTATTTTTTAATAGCCAGAAACCTTGGTCAAATGGGGGTCTTGCTAGAGAGCCAGATTACTGGGATTGTCCGACTTTCCAATTGCTGGATTATTATATTATCTTTAAATTATTTTAAGTATACTTTTTTTAAAAATTTTATATTATATTAACCCGATGCTTGAATAATGCAGCGTTAAGACCTGTCTGATCCACGATGCCCATTGGCTTCCAAACAACGTGATTCGGACTGAATATCTGATAGGGAAGTCGGCATTACGACTGACTATGATAAACAAACGAATCACCGTTGATAACAGCTTCCAGCTACAGAGCCGGCTATTAGGTATGCTAATAGACCTAGATAGCATCAGATCTATTCCGACACCTGGCCTCCCGCAGATAGCAGATCGGGGGCCGGTCAGCTTCCGTCTTCGGGTTAACTAGAGGATTTACGATCTGTTTCCAGTTGTCCCTCGAACTGGATTTACTTATGAATATATTTCAAACAACTGCATGAGCTGAAAAATATTGAAAAATTGTAGAAAAACGGCGATGAAGAACTTTGGTGCCGTTTAAAAACATTTAACCTTAAGAAGTAAAAACATTAAGACCACGTCTTACCCTGAAGAATGTCCTATCCATATGTGTATTTCCGAAGAATCCAACCCAGCCTGTGACTCACGTTTCTCTTTTTCTAGATGAATCAGAAAAACCACTGAAATGTCCGTTTACATCCATTAGTATTATTTCGTTTTTAAGCATATTTTATAAATCAGCCATTAAAATTGTATATATATTTGATGACAACAATTAAAAGATAATGAATTTCGAACGATGTATTACATGTTTTAATTTATAATAATTTTTTTTTGTACATACAATCTTAAAGATAGTAATAAAATGCATATTTCAAAATTCGAAATTATTTTAATATTAATTGATATTTACATAAAAATATTTTGAATAGAGCAGCGTTTTTTTTATTATCTCTATGTGAAGAATTAATAAGTTATACTATATTACATGTATCGAAGTAATTTTTGTCTATTCTTTCCTATTTTATTTTTGTTGCTACCTGTTTTTTAGGCAAATGGTCACTTAACTTATTACTTTGTTTAACTGTTGTTAAAATAATAATGAAACCACAACTTATTTTTTATTAATACTAATTCTTTTCTGTTCTCTTTGTTTTGTTTTTTCTTTATATTTTATATTGTAAATTATGTGTGAATGTAATCATTAAATCATTTATATTACTCATCGCCTAAATTTGTGGCAGATTGTAATAATTACTCTAGAAAAGTTTTTTGTTCATTTATTTAAAAAAATATTCGTACTACTTTATAAAAATATAAAACCAAAGAATAAACCGTAATACAATCCATATAATATAATTAGGGCCGGTTGTTAAATTATGATAAAACATGAAATTAATTTATTGATCAATGATGATAATAATATTTACATGTAATTATGTATTATTAATGGTAATACATATAATTCATATAGTAATTAATTTTCTTAAAATTAGTTAACAGTATATTTATCCTCACTATATTAATTAATTGATTTTTCCGCCGAAGATCGGACTCCTTTTTTAAAGTATGCCGGGTTACGGTATTAAAAGACGGTTATCTTTAAGATAGTTAAGCCTCAAGTCTTACGTCTACTTAAATTGCGCATGCCAAACTCTAAGGTACCTCTTTTAAGTCATAATAATCAATCATTTTGTTTTGATTCCATATTTATTTATAACCTGTCGTAATAACTCTTCAAGGAAGGTACTGGATAACCCATAATTTATTATAGTGTTTTATATTAATATTCACATTAATTATATAATTTTTTTGTACTAATGCTATATTTTTTTTGTTTACAGGTAAGTTTAAATCTGGACTGTTGTTTCAGCTACTTGCGACTTGCAGTACGTAATTTAGAATTAAGTTGTAGTTATTATTTATTTTCTATAAATCATGTCAATACTTTTTTGAAAATAATTCAATTTTACTTTCGTTCTTGTGTTACTGGTAGTACATTTTTTTTTTCTAGTTAGACATTATATAGCAATACGCATAAATTATAAAAAACACTGAAGTGTCGAGTGGTGGAAAGATAAAAAACAAGACATTTTTGAATAAACCCGATGAAAAATTAATGTTGTAATGTGTATCCAATTATTTCAAAGAAAATAAAAAAGAGTTCCAAAAAATGTTTATTCATTTAAACCGCGTGGGGCCGTTTAGTTCTCCACGGCTGCCTTCTATTGGAACAGGGTCCCGACTTATTTGAATAAATTAAGAATTCTCTCCTGAAATTGTTTCACAGAAAAAAAATATATTGGATTAAGATTGTACATGCAAATTAAGATTACCTTAAATGTTGACACGAAACAAAAATATTTACTCTGGGCAATTAACTGAAGGAATATATTATACTATACAGGAGCCGAATGGGAATGAATTAATGCATCAAATAATGTGGAAGGAAAGGCGTTTTGTAGGATAAGATTCTTGTTTACAGCGCTTATCCAGTGTACCCAACCAATTATATATTCAGTGCTTTATTAACTTTATTATATTGTAATTCATTCTTTATTATCAAAGCTAAAAAGGATATTTAAAATGATATGAGAGTCATCCACTTCTATGGTGGTCATTCTCTGTTACCTACATGGAATATAGTCTTAGTTTCAAGTAATGTTAGTTACGTGTTTAAATACTTTAATCCCCTCACCATCCCCATTACTTTAACGAGTAGTTAAGCCGAGTTAATAGGTTCCTAGGCCTTTCACTTATACCTAGAACCGGGCTTTGCTATAAAATAAATTTAACAGTCGTATCAATGACTGAACCTAAGACAATAGGTTGTATGTACTGTTGTCGGTTTATTCAATAAACGTGGATATATTCTGTATGTGTGAATATATGTACATATTTATATAACAGCGTAAGCTCAGGAAACCTGTACAAAGCTATATTGCCCGTCCGTTTAGAGTCTTGGACTGCTAATGGTCAGCAGGCTTGGACATGTATATCCATCCCCAATACTGACCGTCCGTCGACCCTGAGCCTGCAGAAATCTATTAACCATCCAAGAAAGTCAGATTCCGGTGTACGAGGTAATCAGTCCTATGAATGGTGTTAGTTTCCTCCAATTGACTGAGGGAGTTTGGAGTGGTCAACGGTACCTGGGCAACTTCATTTTCCTTGGAGAGTCACCCTTTCATATTCTTTCGATACCATCCTTACCTTTGTTTATCTATTTCTTGCGCCTTAGCCATCCTTTATATAAAAATTTACATACTTAATTTACTGTTCAAAATGTACATCTACTGCTAGGCGAAGTTCATCATGATTTTGCCGCATTGTATTATTGACAATTATTTGTCAAAAAATAGAAATTTCATAAAAACATAAAATTAAAATTATGTATAAAACGGATGAGAATCTTAGCTACAGTTTATAGGGAATTTTATGTTGCAAATGATGCCCAGAATCGCCTCCCGAAGTTACTGCAGTCTTATGCTGAACACCCTAATTGTCAATAATACATATATATATATATATATATATATATATATATATATATATATATATATATATATATATATATATATTGTGGAATGTACTTGAAAAATATCTCGAGAAGTATTAAACAAAAATTGTTCTTCTTGAATGCAAGTATGTAAACCGCTCCCTATAATTTAACAACAAATTTATTTGGAAGACTTAAAACTAATTAAACTTCTGAATGAGACAACTGGGTTATAGGTTTATTTGGTCTTAACAAATGAGGTGAGATGAAATTAAGAAGGCATTTGTAACATATTGGACGCGTTGATTATTTTGGTTTTTTATAATGGGAACTATAGAAATTTATTGGAGTCCCGAAACTTAACTCCATAAGTTCAGATTTTCTTCTGACAAAGTAATATATGACAGAGAGATACGTTTTAGTTTTGCGGATAACAGAGATATGCTATAGGTTAATTAATTTGATGGTTTGACGTAGAAATTATTACAGGGTTGAGTGTTATGTTTAATTGGGCTTCGGAACGGGGTATCATAATATCAACATGTGAGTCAGAAAGCTCTATCGCATCCAATTATCCACCGTGGTGCCCACAGGCCTTTAAATATTAATCATTAAAATTAACTATGTTAAGAAACTGTCTATATTGCGATTTCAGTTTCCATATTATGTATGAGGATAATATTGCATAGATTCTTAATTTTGCTTTATGACTCCTTACCCTAATGGACTAATAAATTAGTTAATATTTGTACGTATGAGCTTTTTATATTTAAATTATTGATTATGTATAAGTTTCTTCTTTGAGGTCCTCTCAAATCATTCTTATTGTTTAAAAAAGTATTACAGTCGAGGTTTCGGAACTAAAGGTAAGCTGTTTCTCGACCACGAATTTTATCAAAGAAGGCCATGGGGTCAGCTTCTCGTTCCAAACCTCGAGTACTTTCTCTCGCAAAGATGGAACATGAAATGTTCCCTTGACCTCTCGGTTGCAAACAAAAGGATTTTAAATTATAAAATCGTTTAAAAAAAGAAAAAAATGATTTTAGTAAAAACTTATTTTTTTCTTCTATTGTTTTATTAGACAAATAAAAACTAAGTTTTCTTAATAAATACATGAAAATGCTTATGAAAATAAAAATGAATTATTTGTTGATTTTGCATTATTCTAATAACTAAAAAGAAAGTGCACCTGAACCTCGATCAATCGCATTTTAATATTCTTTTAAACCAATTCGATATGTATTAATGTAAACTGATGCCCAATATAATAGCATGGGATATTTAAATCTTATTTTTATGTGCTCTAAACCAAAATTTTCTCTTATTCAGAAATATTTTTCCTAACTTAAAATTTAATCTCCTTAAAAGGAGGATCCAGAGAATGGACTGTATTTTCTCTAAAACTGATATTTAAAAACCTAAAATAATATTTTCTATCATATTGCCTGTTTTCGTCTATATATATATATATATATATATATATATATATATATATATATATATATATATATATATATATATATATATATATATATATATATATATATATATATATATATATATATATATATATATATATATATATAAAGATTTTACTGCGAGTAAGAGCAGCAATTGTATTCGTCTTTAATAATTAAATATCAACCGATTTCTAATAATATACTAAATATATATGTATAGGGTCTTTGGAAGATCGTTGGCCTAAGAGTTATCTCGGGTAGGGAGGTTCATTTCGATCCTACTTAAGGTCACTTACCTTATTATACAAAGTCTTACGGGTTTTTCTTTTTATGAATTTTTTTGAAAAATGGCCAAAATCAAACATTTATGCCTTATAACTTCGTTGTTTACTGATATATCAACACCATTTTTTATACTGTAATTACTAATACATTGTCCATATAAAATTAAAAGATTTGACGCAAAAAACAGGCGATCGTTAAATTTTGTCAAAGTTAAAATAATAAAGTTAAAAACTTTAACTAACTAGAGAAGTTTTTAAAATAATTTTGATTTGGCTGTTGCGCTTACTTTCTTTTTTTTTTAACCTAAACTTGAGGTTCTGTTATTTTGCCTTTAACAAGTTTTAGCGATCTTCCGATTTTTTTTTTGCATCAAATCTTTTTTTATTATACATGGGCAATGTATTAGTAATTACAGTAAAATAATGGCGTTGATATAACAGTAAACAACGAAGTAAGGTAAGTGACCTTAAATAGGGTCGAAGTGAACCTCCCTACCTGAGATACCTCTTTGGTCAACGATCTTCCAAACACCCTATATATATATATATATATATATATATATATATATATATATATATATATATATATATATATATATATATATATATATATATATATATATATATATATATATATATATATATATGAAAAGGAAGGAGGAACAGGTTTAAACTAGTACTGAAAGATTGTATTACATTGGATTTCAATAACAGTTTGTTAATGATAAATATTAAGAAATAAAAGTAAAAGATTCTTAAAAAAAATCTGAAGTCCAAAAGAGGGACAATAGTATAAGGTGGAAGGAAGATAGCAACTTCAAAAGGATAGAAGGAGGAAACGAAAAGCAACAGCAGTGTACAGATCATTAATTTTATGTACTCTAAAATGTGTACCTTCGATTTTGATCCATATTATTTTGTTGATTCCAAACCGAAGAAATTTTTTTTTTCATTCTAGGAACAGAAAAATTTTTTATTTTTAGGTAAATATTTTTTGTTATAGATAATTCCAGGACTTGAAAAAATACCAGTCATGATATTTTGCCCCTCCCCCCCCCCCAAAAAAAAATACAAATTTCTCAAATAACGATTTTATAGGAATATACAATTTGTTATTTTTCTAATTAATATAGGACTAATTTTCTAACCAAATATTATATAATCTAAATTTTATTTTTCTGTCACATTTTTTACAGTGCACATTGTGTAAGAACAAGACGTATTCTTTAGACGTATAAACCTAAAAATCTAGGATAGGGATCGGTTAATGACAAGATACAGGGCTTCAGAATTAAATGTAAATTTATGGCTTCAAAACCTTCTTAAGAACTTCAAAAAAAAATAATTATTTTTGAGGATAAATTGAAAAATCCATTATTTCTTTTGTGAAAAAAATCAATAAAGTAAATTTAGGCATTGATTAAAACATTTTACAAAAAATATGCTACCTATAATCAAAAAAATGAAAAGGAAAATTTTAGAAAAAAAAAATTGAAGATAAAAGATATCAATAGGAATTGAAAGAGACAAAGAGCAATGAAAGGGGGAGATTCTGCAGTCCATTGGAAAATGGCCAATTTCATAAATGAAATGATAGAATTCCACTCCATTGAAAACAACTTGATTTAAATTATTTGATTCTATATATAATATTTTAAATATAAAATCACAATAAGCATTAGTATAATTAAATATTGCTATATATTTAACTGCTATAATTTGCTAACATTAACCCTATATTATTATAAGATATAACATTAATTTAAATACCACTGTTAGGCAACAGTGTTATTTGTTATTTTTATTTATATTTGTTATTAGTTATTTGCAAATGCAAATATAAGCCAGTTAAAGTCGCATTAAACAGTATAATCTTCATTGAATTTTTTAATAAATTATATTATGATTAATTTTTATTTATCATGAATTTCATTGGTTCGTTGATACCAGTCTAATCTTATACAGCAAATTGTTGTGCTCTAAAACGATCGTAAATCATAAAGGCTATCTTGTTGCATCACAAAATATATAAATTCATTCGTACAAGTATTGTGTTTTATTCATGAAAAATATCTAGAATTGAATAAAAAACCAAATAGATGAATATAACTGGTATCAATATACTCGTATAAAAAAAAAAAATATTGGCTAATAGAAAACCGATGTAAAATCAAATAAATATTTTAATTGGAATTCAGGTGCACTACGTCGTCTCGAAGAGAAAAAGAAAAATGAAAAATAAGAATTAAGGCCACAGAATTTATGATAACGACATGAATATTTCAGTAGGCCAGTTAAAAAGTACTAATCTTCCAATTAATTTCAAAACTTTTCAGTCCACGGAGTTCAGAAAATAGCTCTTATATGTATATTTTTCTTATTTTATATATACATTCTATATAGAAACATATATATATATATATATATATATATATATATATATATATATATATATATATATATATATATATATATATATATATTAAAATATATAAAAATAAAAATAATTTTTTTTTCTGTTCCTAGAATGAAAAAAAAAAAATTCATCGGTGTGGAATCAACAAAATAATATGGATCAAAATCGAAGGTTGATAGTCTGGAAGTTTCTCTGATCTGTTTAACATTTTATATGTGCTAATGCATTATTCTTATTATATATAATTTTAAGGCTTTTTAAAATATTATCTAATCCCTTATAACTTAAGACGTATAAAAATATCTTCCCAATACGAGCCGGAGGTCTGGCTCTGAAACTATCAGATGTTCGGGCGCAGTGACGTTCGAACAGATCCAACCAGCTGCATCTTTTTCTGCCTGTGGGAACATAATGGAGTAAATGGATAGGCGTTCACATCTCAAAAAACAACTTTCTTATCGGTCTTCAGGACTCGGTTAAAGTCGGACAACTGTGGATGTCATCACTGGATATTTTTTGTCTTGTTTCATCTAAAATATCATTTGTTATGTTGAAAGAGAACGTCAAAGGAAATGGTTGTCTTGTGTTGAATATTTAAAAATGAATGTTTAGTATTATCAAACTGGTCGTAAATGTATTGCTTCTTCGATAGGAATACTGATGAAAAAGACAATAAAAGTAGATATAAAAGTTTTCTCCTCGGGAACAACTTTCTTAAAATAACTTTGGAAATTCCGATATGAGAGAGATACGAATTCTTTTCGTTTGTTCAAAACCAAAAAAATATATGTATATATCTTCTACATATTGAAATATACCAATTTATTAGATGTCCACTTAAAATTTTAAGTGGTCAAAAAACAACTATAACGAAATAAAGATAAACAAAGTAAAATAATATGTGCATATATTTGAATAAACATTTCAAAGGTCCTTTTTTTCTGTGTATTTAATAATAAGTATCTTTTAAATTTACACTAAATTCAGTACCAAAGTGAAGTAACTTTGAAAATATATATATATATTTAAATCCATATAATCTAAGAAGTATAAATGTCTCATAAACCAATTATGTTCCAGTCTCAACTTTAGTTCAATGAACACCAGGTAGCAAACTTTGTTGTGCCTCACCTCATTTTAACAGGAAAATATGTAAGTTCCTCCACGTTGCGATCACTTGTTTCGTATGTTTTGTACCAAAAATATTCATTTCACATTCTTCCCTTGGAAATGGGTATAAATTGTAAAAAGTAAAAGTAAAGAGGTATTTTCAAAAGACGGGTGTATTTTAAAATACTATCTTACAAACATTTTTCATTCCTAATTTTAGCTACCCTAAAATCCTTCCTACCTAGTTACTACGGAAGCATTTATAGTGTTTTTCATGTTAGATACTTTCAGCACCTTAGTGATTCCGGAACTTTTATCGTTTTCTAATTCGTCGGCTAGTACTCACCAAGTTTCCATGTAATAATAATAACAATTTACTAACAATGAAACTATTTGTACTTTTTGTAACTTTGTCCCAAAATCTTTGAAATTCAAGATACTAATTAAATAGGTAACTATTAGTTCTTCTTCTATTTTACACAAAATTGGAACCCTGGCATTCAATGACTTTTAAATAACATTACTCAATTCTAAACACTGCTTTAGAATTAATTATTACAATCTGCCACAAATATGAACAAAGGTAATATAGATGGCTTTATTATTACATTCACACATTATGCATATGAAAAAAAATAAAAAAAGAAAAAAAAGAAAGAAATATAAGAGAACAGACGATAACTATGCCATACATATATGATATATATGTAATATACACAAAAGTAAAATATATATATATATATATATATATATATATATATATATATATATATATATATATATATATATATATATATTTATAATTAATATATATTAAAATAAAAAAAATTAAATAATAGAAATAGTAAAAATAAAATACAATTGCATAAAAGCTAAAAATACAATCATACTTTATTTTCAATATGCACTCATCCCAGGGATCCCTTAACCAGACCTGTATTTCCACTATCTCTGAATAATATTTCGGAAAGATGCCTATGGAAACTATTGTTGATATAACAGTTCTTTGTTAAAAAAAAAAAAAAATTAAGTTGGCCAAAATTGATTTACTGACGGCATGAAGGGTTTGTGGTGAGTGTCTTAGAGCGTCCCGTGCAGAACATGGGTTCGATTTCCCCGTAGGTCGTTTAAAATTTATTACTTGGTGATCCGCGAAATGAATCTCGGTCTTCTCATTCTAGTTAAAATAGGTTAATAACCCGTAGGATAACCCATCCTTCGTGCCCTTGTTGGAGTTCATAAAGACGTTGAGCCTCAACAAAAAAACTTGAGATATTATTAAATATTTGATAATTTATCTTATATCATTATACATAATTTCAATTAATTAATAAAAAAATAAAATAAAAATAATTATAAAAGCTTTTTCTATCCAAGTTAATTTTTCTTAAACCTCTTTGCTTTAAACTATCACAGAACACGCTTCTTATGTTTCATAGAAACCATTTCAGTATTTTAGATGAAGTGGAAGACCAATACATCGGTAGAGCGACAAAAAATGAATGGTGATGTAGGGCATAATCTTTCGAGTTAATCAAATCAAACTTTGAAGTTATTTGTTATTAATTAGAAGAAGAAGAAGAAAATGAACTTTATTCTAGCACTACTTGTCCCCTAAGAATAACATATGATTACAGTACATAGGACAATCATCTGGCTATGATAATTAATTATAATAAATAATTATAATAGATAATAACAAAAAATGATTAATAATTAAATTATGAGTTACAAAATAACTAGGACATCTTGTGAAAGGATACATCTTATGTATACTATTTATGTATATTACATAAATATTCATGTTTTACATTTGCTCGGAAGATTGAAAATTAAGGAGGTAAAGAAATAAATGATATTTAAAGGAAGTAAGAGTGGAGCTTTTTCGAATTGAGATGGGCAATGAATTCCATAAAGAGGAAGCACGGATAATAAAGGATTTCTCGAAAGATGCAGTTCGATGCGCCGGAGTGTAAAGGTTGATGGGTTGGGTTTTAGTATTTAAGAGGTGGGTGGAGGATCGCAGAGTAAGGAGGTCATGGATATAGGTGGCGTTTTTGGTTTTCAAGGTTTGAAATATGAGTGAACCTAGGAAGTATTGAAGTCGGAAACTGGGGTAAAGCCAACCAATTTCAGAATACCTGTGAGATATATGAGAACATCTGGAGATCCCGAAAATAAATCTAATAAAACAGATCATTACTCTTTTACATCTCATCTCGAGCTCATCAGACAGTCCTCCATATACTATGCATCCGTAGTCAAAGTTGGGAAAAATGAGTGATGATACTAAAAGTTGTCGAGTACTTAATGGTAATGAATCACGGTAATGTGAAAGTTGCTTAAGAATAAAAGCAACAAGAATAAGTCAAATTGTCTTACATAATAAGTTGTTTGTTTGTTTTTTTTTGTTTTGACACGTCCTTTATTTAAAAAATGGAAAAAGCAGGCAATGTACGTCCTACCTCTGCCATATCTTGTTAGGTAATACCAGGACTGTTATATCTTTTACCTTATACATGAGCTGCAGTATGGTGGTGTGGTGGTATAGTGGTATGGTGGTATAATGGTATTCCATCTGTCCCGGCGAGGAGGAGGATGGTGACCAAGAGAGAGGGACTATCAGATAGCAGTTATGTAGTTGGCAGATGTCCTTATCTCAACCTAAAACTGGGCAACGGTCCACGCAGCCACATTTACCTCAGAATACTAAGCAGCTCTGGGGTTATCTACCTTCAACCCTAGCCGCTTTCCAACCACAACAAATCAGGAATCACTGAATTTATTATAATTGATAGCAATTATATTGTAGATCTTTAAAAATGTTACTTTAATTGATCAGTAAGGTTATATCTCATTTTTTTATCATTTAGGTCGTTACGACTATAACGAAGCAGGCCTGACAACTTTGCCGAACTTAGGACTGTGATGGTGGTTACTTCTTCTTATTAAGGAATTTCGATGCCGATTGATTCATTGATGTGTGATATTTGTTATTTTTTGTTTCTTTATTAAGCTTTGAAGAAATTCTAATCTGCTTCATCCACAGTTAGGTATGCAATAAGAAATCTAAAATAAAAGCAAAAGTAAATTATTAGATAATTATGACCATAATATTTCCACAGAAAGCGTTTTAGAAACATTTTTTCTGACATTTTTAAATGAAAATTCAGTACTCAATACCAAAAAAGTTGTAACTGTACCTAACCTAACAAGAAATATACTTGCATGTAAACATGGAGGTGCGCATACATAGACATCACCTCATATCTAAAACGTTTGTTTTCAAAACAATACTTCCTTACCCAAGATTTGAACCGAATAATACATGAAGCCTAGCCCAGTACATAACCGTTCATTGGTTGTAGGAAAAAATATATTGCAAATAAATAAAATAATAGATTTATATGTATAGTAAACATTTATTTTAACATGAGATAATTCAATTATTCATTAGATTTCTTGAAAATTGTAATAAATTTCACACTACTCTATTTAAATTGCATTAACCCCTCCCCACATGATTCTATTTAAACAATTGATAGCTCTACGAATCTCTGTTGGTAGATTTATAGATAATATTGTCATAAAATTATAATTCCGTACATCTAGATTCTTTGAAGAAATAGATTAGTGAAATTTATATCATGCTTTACAATACAAATAAAAAAAGGAATGATATGAATTGTCGTGAACGTCCGATGCCATTGGAAAGCAATTACTGATATGGGAACAGTCACGAAAGGCCCTTATCAAATAGAAAAAGTACGTATTCATCTGGCTCGATAAGGATATTGATCGATAGGCTCGTTGTATTATAATAAAACTTTCAAACTTGATTACTCAAATTTTGATAAAATTTTATTTCATTTTACTTTCGTTATTGTACATGTTGTGTAATCTAACTATTTAGTCTTTCATAGAAGATTGACTATAAACATATTTACTTCTTTTTTTTTTTATTTCCTTTGGGCCGCTACGGACCACGGGCTCGTAGCTACTTTTCGGCGAGGATCTTCTTCTTTCTCTTGCAGAATTCTTTCTTCTTCTGACTATGAGCCAGCTTTCTCTCTTATGTCCATTTGGTCCCTGAGGTCTTCTTAATGGTAAGGGATACTGGAAAAACTCCCTGTCGGACAGCTTGTCGGAACTGCAGTCGGTCCTTTGTTTTATCGAGTGGGATCCCTAGTTGTTCTGTAGTAGATCTGACTTCACTGTTGTGATCCACTTGCTCTTGGAAGCCTTGCCTCTACCTGCCACAGTAAATATTCTGTTTGATAATCTTTTAGGATTCATGCGGGCCAAGTGTCCATAAAATTTATCTATAAAATTAGTCTATAAAATTTACTTCTTTATGTTATAATTATTGTATCTCAATAACTATTCTCAATTCCATTAGATATTCAAAATATGGCGACAGGTCGATATTCATTTATTTATTTATCTCAATATATCGCACACGTATTTGTAAAGTGGTACAACTCTGCATTTAAAAAAAATTAAAATTCTCAGTCTTGAATGAAATATCGAAAGTGTACCTGAATTATATTTTAATCCCAGACGCAAGTGAGAGGTATTAGGAGGGATTTGAAGGTAATTCGAATCATTTTTGACATCTCATAGCTATTGAGCTTAAACATGAAGGTGAACCAAAAATAGTGTGATATGAAGGTTTAGGGTGTTCTTTGTACAAAAAAATTAATTTCAAAAATGTTGTTCCGTAATAACTGTATTAGTTTCATTGAGTAAACGGAAACTATAATGAAAACTTGGGATGAAGTTTATGACTGTATTTTTGGTATTATTAATATGAGAAGAAAATTGATTATTACTTATGGTTAAAAAATACATACCACTTAAATAAATAAAACATCCTCGAATGAGAACGAATTTAGTGTACAATAGAAATGTACGTATCAATAAATAAGTTTACGGTTGAAACGAGATCAAATTATAGAGCTTTTAAGAGCAAACATCAAAAATTCTAAATCTATTTGCTGCTTCTTTGTATTTGATTTAAATTTTGTTATTCCACTATTTTCTGCTAAAATTTTGAATTTTTTGAAGGTTGCAAGTTCTAACCTTCTGTTTTTAGTAACATTTAAAAACGGGATTAGTGTTGGTGAACTAAATAAGTTTTACATATTCGATCATATGTATATATATATATATATATATATATATATATATATATATATATATATATAACCTGTTATGGTATGATGTTATAAATGAATGGATGGATTGTGGTATAATATCATTCATTCATTTGTAATATTTTTACTACAAAAAAAAAGTTTAAAGTTTACATTTTTTAAGAGACTATAAATGTAAAAGGATAAAATATTTTTTCAGGTCTCCCTTAGTACATGAATCATTAACAGTTTTCGAATCTCGTCTCATTTATTAGTTACAAACTACTCAGTTATTCCTGCTTGCTAGGCAGCCCCTGCTGGGGGACCCCAACCATAACCCCATGCTGTAGGCTTTACACCCCAGGGGGAGATGGTTTATTAATCTACGTTAAGATGGGTTTTATAAACGCTATTTTAAACCAATAAACTGTTTCGTAGTTCTCAACTGCTCCTTTTATGAGCTTTTGCAAGAGAGGTCGTAATGTCCGAGATGACTCAATTGAAGATTTGCTTTGCCACGTCTTGACGATGTTTTTCTGGCAATCCCTCATGTTGCCAGGATGTGGTCAACCACAATAATGTAATCATTCCTCCCTGCAACATAATTATTCAAATGGCAATGCCCTTCATATTTCTCTGTCCCTAATGGGCCATATATCGCTGCAGCGATCGCCTCGGGGCGGCTACTCGTCTCATTGTATCAATGAAAGTTGTTAATGACAGCTATTAAAATCATTTGCGATTTTGATCTTTACTTTGTTAAAAAACCGCTCAAAAAAATTTTCTTTTTTATTATTACTTATATGACTAAAGTTTTATTTGTATGATATTTCCTCTCAATTAATTTTCCGATCCATGGACTGTTATTTTAATTTTATGAGGAAAATGTTAACATCCTACAAAATCTGGATGGTCTTGATGGATTTCAATACTATTTTCATGATTTCCGAAGAGAAAAAATATTTTAATGCTAACATTAAATGGAAGGAAATGGTGGAATTTTTTGGCCAGGGATAGAGCATCACGGAAAGACAAAAATAATATTTATTTTCGAAAAAAGTAGACATCATCCAGAAGCTGATTGTTCGAAAGGAGAAGAACTTGCTAGAGTGGGGATCATTTTTCAGTAAAACTATGAACCTGTCCACATATCATAAAACAACATTTCAGCCAAAAATAGTTCTATGAAAAGTGGGCCAATATTCGTCCAACCGATTGGCTAAAGTCCTAGAGAGTAAGTAACAAACAGTGGATCAATATATTGCTGAGAAGTATTTTTTACGCACAGTTAAATGTTTAATAAGTAAACCGGCCAATACTTTTCTCGTTGGTCATTTGTATGTTTTTCTTTTTATTCCAATAAAAAATAAATTTTTGTTATAAATATATTGTATTTGTTTTTTCGCAAAGTTATAATCGCCCAAAATATTTCTCAAATGTTTTATCACTTAGAATTAATGTTTAAAAGAATAAAAATTAAAAAAGAAATGGGGTGGCCTATAATTTTTACAGGGATTGTATTTGTTAGACTCATTTTTTTTTTTTCCATTTGCTTGGAGGATGTAAGATTCAGCAAGAGTATGTGCGTGCAACTTTATCACTGTCCGTCAAGGACAAGATCGCAATAAATTATATTATTATCTATCGCTTCAATGAACTTACAAAGCAATAAACGAAGATGCTCATCTTCAATGCAATAGACTAAGCGATGAGAACCTGGGTCGGCAAGGCGGATCGAAGTCGACGATACCTTCATTCTTCCCTGCTAAGGAATGCGGGATAAAGGGTTCAAATTAATTATGGCTAACTGATAGCTCGACTAAACTGCAGGGGAATTCCCTCTTCAAATATTTTAATCTTTTATGATTAATCCCCCTTGTATTCAATGCATTCGTTCGGCTAATGGGAATTGCAAGGGCAAGTACGAATTTGCATTTGTTTGAAAATTAATGAGCTATATATATCTTAAATATATGAAATTTATTACTAAGCTCAGGTTGGGTCGACAGTAAAACAAAGGATGCAGGGGCCGAGGGGAGAGGGAATGTAATATGAATTCGATTATGAGGAAGTCGGGGGCAGTTCGTGTGGTAATTCGTAACTCTCCGTTAATAAGGGACGACTCCAATTTGTCTCTGTTTGCTTTTACCTAATGAAGAATGGCGACTAAGGAAGCCTGATAAATTATCTTCCCGCAATTACTGTAAATTATGGCTGGCCTATGGATGAGTCTAATTTACAGTACTGTCTCTTCCCTTGGCACTGTTCGGTCTAACTTTAAATGAGATAGTAATTTTACCGTTTGTTTTTATTCGTCTCATTTGATGGTCTGAGTGTGATGTGTTTAAGACCGCTGACTGGAAGCCATCTTGACTCCGAAAAATTCTGTAACAGATTTTTTTTTTAAAGGAGGTTCGCCGTCTGTAACGGGATTCACTCAGACTTGCGATATAAAAATGTATCGGCAGTACAAATAATAGAACGTTTTATGAACTTCTTTTACCTTGTTATACTTATAATACTTTAACAATAGCGCTATACCAACTTAAATGTTTAAATACGATAATACCAAAAATCTTGGCATACTGCTCATAAAATTTAGGAAATCTAAGCTAACATTTTAAACAAACGTATCCTCCCATTTACGTTCCATCTCTTGGGCGTTACCGTCTTATTATAACGCCGGTTATCTCATTACTACATCTATTACTCATTATCAGGGGCAAAAACTTGCAGACCACGAAAATCCTTGTTGTCGGTCCTTCAAAATTTTCTTATTAGATCTTCTTTCAAAGAGCTGAATATTTTATGAGAAAAAGTTTGTTAATTTTCATTTTCATTAAACAAAAAGTAGATTACTTACAGTTTCAATTAAACAGTATACGATGCTCTAATGGAATAGTTGATAGCGTGTGGGGTTATAACAAAAAACAAACAAACACGAAATTTTTTTCAATTTTCAAATTAACCAAGAATGCTATATAAGAGACTTAACAACGCACGTTTAATTAACAACTAGCGTTTCGTTTATTAATTGATCTTTAGTATTTAAAAAAAATCTTATTTATTTACTTGACACTCATTATGATATTAAGACGATTGAAAAATGTTTATAGGAAAGAATACTTTGAGAGGTGAATCACGGAGTCGGGTACCGCTTGGTGCCTTCATCTCGCTTGATTTCTGTAAAGTTAGGTTACGTTGAAAAACCCGTCGCTCTCCTTTTTTAATATAATGAGACTTACTACCTTAGGGAATATTTTGTCTTAATATATTTTTTGTCTTTATTTTATTTTTGTTTGTAAGCAAAATTCTTTTTTTAGTTTATTATTTAATATAAACGATTAAAAAATAAATAAAATAATTACATTTCATTTCATAGTTTATAACTATCTCAAATTCAATTAATAACATAAATGATGAAGTTTTTAATACGCCAGAAATGTCAAAAACTTTACAACGACATTAGGAATAATTAACTTTTAATAAACTCTAAATAAGTCTTGCTGCTGCATATTTTTTTTTAGGTTAAAGTTTATTTTATTTAATGTCTGAGGGTCTTTACTTTTTTGGTGTAACGTTTTTGTCACATTCATTTAGGCCCGCTTTGGGTTTGTTGCTGTTGCTTGGATCAAAAAGATTCCTGATCAGAAATTTAATGAATAATATTTTTTTAATAGAAATTTTGTCACTAGAACCTACAGTTTAGGAGATGTAATGGTTTGAAAAAAAAAAGTTACCTTGTAATGTTTTTTTCAGCCTCAAATGTGTATGTGTTGCTCAGTTCAAAACTTTGACGACAATATCCTGATCATAAATTTGATGGAGAATATTTTTTGTACGTGACGTTTGTCACTAGAACCTACCGTTTAGGAGATATATTGGTTTGAATGATGTCACGTTTGAAACCATAATTTTCTCTTAAATTTGTTTATTTCGAATAATCACTGATTATAAATGTAATTCAATTAATAATTTTAACCTTTCAATTCTAAAATAAAAATTTGGAAAAGTAGTAGATTACAGTAAGACATATCCATGATCTATTGTTTTATCTAGGCAGGGAAAAGTTTTTTCATTTCTTTATTTTCTAAACTTCATAATTTTAAAATACCTTAAGAAAAACTGTAGGATATTAGTAACATAGGCTTGAAAATGATTGAAAAGAGGTGACATTAGAAAGTAAAGTAGATATCCTTAGAGAATTGTCGGATCAGCTGAGAGGCGGTGAATGAGCGGGGGTGGACTATTGATCTGGCGGGAGTGGCGGAGTGCCGCCCCCAGCTCGCTCTCTTTACGGTCTCTGTCTCACCAGCTTCTTTTCTTGTTTTCCCTTTTTACATTAAAAGGAATAGGGATTATGAGATTAGGAAAACCAAATTATGCTTAAAGGATACCTATAATTTTTTTTCTCTTAAAAAAATGCTTCAAATCAAGCTCTGGCCTTTGTTTGTAAGCCATCAATCATTACTTTGATAATATATGATATAGTTTGGTTGTACACAGCAACCAGGAATTCGTATATAAATATTTATTCATAAGACATTATTTAGGTACAATTATTAAAACAATAAAAAAATAATTGTATTAAACTTTAATAGGTTTCGCATGACTGAATTCTGTTATAACCAATAGGCATACGCTGCAATAAATAAAAATATATAAGCTAACATGAGTCTATTTCTATTAATTCCTTACTTCGATAGATTCCAATATTTTGGAGAAACCTCTTGTTCAAATATTAAATTATTTTTTATTAAATCAGCAAAAGTATTTTACAGTGCTACTTGAGGTATGATCATAAAATCATAATTACTGATTTAGAGTAACTCCTTCCTCTAGCACCACATTTTTGTTAGCTGTGGATTTAGAGATTTAAGGTTTTTGTTTTTGTGATCATGTGAATATAACCTAATTATAAATAAATAATATAAAGTTTCAATCACGTGCTTCGTGTTTTTTTTTTGTTTTTTTAGAATCCAGTAATCCATTTTAGAGTACATAAAATTAATTATCTACTTACTCTTGCTTTTTTCGTTTTTTTCTTCCAATATTTTTGAAGTTGCATTCCTTATTCCATCTTTAACTATTGTCCCTCTTCTGGACTTAAATTTTTTTTAGGAATTTTTTACTTACATCTTTTACTATTTCTTTTTAAGAAACTGTTTTTAAAATCCAATGCAATTCAATCTTATAGTACTAATTTAAACCTGTTCCTCCCCCTTTTCCAAAGATATATATATATATATATATATATATATATATATATATATATATACGAGGGTAAGTCAATAATTATCCGCAATATAGTTATAAAATTTTATTGAAATGAAATAGGAAACTTACAAGTACATCATTTTTCGACATAGTCCCCTTGCTTTTCAACGCACTTGGTCCAGCGTTGTTCAAGTTTCCTGATGCCCTCATGGAAGAAGGTTTTGGGTTGAGATGCGAGCCAGGAATGCACCGCTTCTTTCAATGCTTCGTCCGAGGCAAATCGACGGCCCCTAATTGCCTGTTTGAGTGGACCAAACAAGTGAAAATCAGATGGAGCGAGATCGGGACTATATGGAGGATGATTCAATACTTCAAAATTGAGTTTCTGAAGCGAGCGTTTCTACAGTGTGGGCAGCTGTATGCGGACGGGCATTGTCGTGCAACAACACATCGCCTTTTGACAGCAGCCTTTGGCGTTTGCTTCGAATTGCAGGCTTCAGCTTAGCAGTAAGCATCTCACTGTAACGTTCACTGTTTATTGTTCACTGTGTTTCGAATTTTTCAATCCATTCATAAACACTCCGTTGTGGCAAACAATTGTTCCCGTACTGTACCAAAAGTCTTCGATGAATTTCGGCCCCTGATACACCTTCCGACCACAAAAAACGGATCACTGAACGTTGCTGTTCTTTGGTGCAAATAGAAAGTGGAGCGGCCATTATTAACAGCACGACAGCGATAACAAAACTAACCTACCAGCTTGATACGCACATAAACATAACAACGAATAAACAAAGCATGCGCCACTCCGTGTGTGGCAATCCTCACAATTGTTCCGTACTGTACCAGGCTCTCTGCTATAAAGTCTTCGATGAATCATTTCGGCCCCTGATACACCTTCCGACCACAAAAAAACGGATCAACTGAACGTTGCTGTTCTTTGGTGCAAATAGAAAGGGAGCGGTCCATTATTAACAGCACGACAGCGATAACAAAACTAACCTACCAGCTTGATACGATCTGTCGTGTCGTATTTCGGTGGGGTTGCAACCATGAGGTCCCACATAGACCTAAAAACATCCCCTCAACACAAAAGAACAGTACTGCCAACATAAACAAAAATATAGCTATATTGCGGATAATTATTGACTTACCCTCGTATATACATGTGTGTGTGTATATATATATTACAAATCTTATACAAGTTAATATAATTTTGAATTATATAAGGAATTTTCTTTCTAATATAACACAATTTGTTTTGATAAGGTTTCAACAAAGTTATTCAACAAATATTCATAAAATTATTTTAAAATTCAAAGTTATATATATTTTTTTTAAGAGTTTATCGTAATAAAGTTGTAGAAACTGTATTAAATGGGAATGAAATATAAGAATGGTCTAGGTCTGTAATCATAGACAATCCGGCCCAGAAAGAGGGGAGGTGTACCTTCCAGTTCATAAAGCCCTTGGTCTGCAGCTCCCACCCCTTCCATTTATTTTCCTATCTAACAATCCCTTCCCTAGGGTTTTCCATTTATTTTCCTTTACTCTTCTATTTTTATACTGAATGACCATTTTATATTGCTCTATTAGTTTGAGTCCAATAAGCTCTGACTTTATTTTCAGCCATCTTCCTCAACAGATATCTTGGATTATAATCAGAAATTATAACAATTCCAATGTTGAGGATTACATTTTGATGTTATTGCTCAAGTATCCTGATTCAGTGAGCAGCTAGCAGCTTCACGAGTTACTACAAAATAAAACAAGAGGCAGTGGATTTGTTCTTAAAATACTGATTCTAAAGTATACAGGAAGCTTAAAAGAATAAATAGGGTATTTGTTTTGTTTAGTTAATTAAAATGTGCATTTAATAAATGATTAATATATATAATCATATTAAATGAACTTTGATTTATTAATGTTCTCTGAAACTCTTTTCGTATTAATATTTAAACCCCTTTTTTGCATTACCTTCTTAAAGTCCTAAAGATCGGGAACATTTTCTAGAACTGCTGCTAAGCTCTTAGTTTCTTCCCAGGTTTCTGACTTGGAGATTGATACATCTCGTTCTTTACAACCGTTCAAAATATTTACAATTTTTCTCGGCTAGAATATAGAACATAATCATCGATGGATCTCTTATAATATTCATATAATGTTTGTAATACATATATCCTAACCTCATGTAGACAATCATCTTACTTGGAATTCTCCTACTATACCAGAGGCTCCGAAATGCTTATTAATGACTACTTCAACATTTTTTTTATGTCCCATAAATATTCAATGATTTGTAAAAATTTCACTGACTATTATCCTATCAATTTCGTACGTAAGGAGTAAAGTTTTGAGCTCTTCAAAACAGGAGAATACTCTGCTAAATCTAATCCTTAAAATCTAAAATCCTGAACAGGGCAGGCAAGAGCCTTAATTTTCCCCTCCCACTTTCAATATCATCCAAGAAATCCAATTTCTTTATTAATTAATAAACTATAATGTTTGATTAATTTCCTAATTAGATAAATCACCATTGAATTGTTTATATAAGGCAATACTTGTAAAAGATTACCTTAGCACGGGGCTCCAGATTTTGCCACCCTACTCTCAGCGGCACTGATCCTGAATACTTCTATGTATTATTTCATACAAGTGGCCCAACTATAAGCATCTCTTGATGATTGAATGACGTTTAAAGTGGAATCATTCGTTAGAAAATTAGTTCAGTCTAAGAACACTGACAGTTCTGTACATCGAGAAAAATATATAGAAAATGAATCTTTAAAAAATATAAAAATATAAAAATAACTAAGTATTTCAGAGAGTACTTAGTTTTCAATCTGCTTTCTGGAATTATCTTAATTGAATATTTGACTAATTAATCAATATTTCAATATTGCACAATAATATTTAAAAAATAAATAAAATAAATGCGATTGAAGGATGTGAAATTGAATCCTGCTAATATGTTGTTTAGGGAGGGAGCTTCAGTGTAAAAGGCCGAAGATAGTTCTTGTTGCTTCATGATAATTTTTTTATTTTTTATTATTAAATATTTATTTACAAGTTTATTCCAAAGAAATAATTGAAATAGTGCACCAGACCTCCACGTGCAGTTTACTTGAAATTAATTAGTTTTTTCCTTTAAAAAAAAAAAATTGCATGTGCAGGCCCGCTGCATCCTAGAGTTATGAAACTGCTATTGGTAAAACATAAAAAGAAAAATAAAAAAAATGAGAAAAATCTAATTAAGTTAAAAAAAACTGCGTAAATGTTGTTTAATTTTTTTTTCAGAATTATTTATATTTTTTTTTTGAGTTTCTCAATTTAAATTATGTACTCGAATAAGTAGATTTTGTTATCAATAATGTTTTGGTTTTTTTCCGAATAACGACATCACTAAATGACCTTAAAGCCCTTAATGTGAAACTCACCCGAGGGAATATCGCAGCAGTTTCCTCCAATGACCTTCCGGCGAAATGGCCAAAGGATTTATCGCAGTTTACTTTAGCGAGGGCCATTAAGAAAGTTAATGCCCAACCTGGTGGATGGTCGATGGTCCTCTGCCCTCTCCAGCAGGTTATTAGCAATAATTTGTGGGAGTACACAGCCCTATGTACTCGGCATTGATATAAATCACTTCATCATGGCTGTGAGTTAATAGCAACTATGACTTTGTATATTTTTAAGATTCATGCTAATTGAGTCAGCGTTGGTGTTGTAAATAAAAAAATAAACTTATTCATCAGTTCAGTTTCTTGTCAATTTAATGAAACTAATTTATTGTGAATATTTGTTTAGCATATCTATATTTTTTACAAATATGGTGATAGATTTTATAACATGGTTATGATTGAGAAATATGGACACAGCGAATGTCATTTCTGAGCGTTTTTGTTTTCATATGGATAAGATGGATATACTTCCACTCGAGATACTATCTTCTCTAACCCTTATCTAAATGAGAGTGGAAACCAATGAAAATAATAAATAAATAACAAAGATCTTCATTTTTTTATTCTTTTTTTTTACGCGTATTTGGAGAAAATTAATGAAACTACTACATCGGTAATCAGACACATATGGGAACAAAAGCACCCCTTTTATTTACCGAAAATGGCAGATTACTAAATGCAAATACAAAAATGATTTCACATAAATATTATATTATAACGTAATTAATAGTTTTAAAAATAACAAATATTTAGAAATATCATAAGAAAAAAACTCCTAACCTTTGTATAATAGCCACATGAATGGAATGAAAAAAATCACAAGCAGGTCTAATGTATAGCACATCCTCTAAAAGTCAGAAGATATTTTTTATTTTTTAAATATTTTTAACGGAGGATATTATTTATTCCTATGAAAAAAAAGTTTTTTACGGTAACAGTCTTTAAAAACGTCCGCTCTTAGTGGTGTATACTTTTCCTGAACTTGGACTTAATTCTTGAATTTAGCCGCAAATTTATTTCAGGAATGGTTTACACCGGAAAAGTTCATCGGATATAATGTGCATGTAAACTTTTTTTTTCTTTGAAAAAAAAAACAAAAACGGATTGTCGAGGTAGTAGTTTCATTAATTTTCTCCAAACATTCTTTGTTATCACTTTATAGTTTTTCCTCTAGAGATTTGATTCGACTTAGGTATAAATGGGATTCATAGTTGAATATATAAATTTCACATTAAAGAGGATTTTATCCGATTTTCTAATTTTTTGTTATCCAAACCGGAGGAATCGAACTAAGATTCATTTTTTTCCAACGGTGTGAGTTGAGAAGCCTTGTACGGAGGGTTATATCTTGCTCTTAGCGGGAGAGAGGCGTGTGAGGACCATCCATCAACTTGTATTTGCTCTGGGTTCTAGTAACCCCCCCCCCCCAGCTACCTGCCTCATGAGAAGAACTTTCGACACTTGATAACGCTGTTTAAGTACAAAAGTAGCGATCAAGGTTTCAACATTCTTTTTGTTTTTTAACATATTGGTTTTCTAAATTTCGTTCCTCTGCTTATACAAGAGAATAAATAATCTGCATCAGGCTTACTAGAACCCGGGCCCAGGGTCTGCCCTCCTCCCCACTACTCCCCCCCCCTCACCTCCTTTGCATCCATAGTGCTCTTGTCCGCTTCTTTAATATCACATCTTTAGTGAGATATATTGCTTTTGGAAACATCTTATCTCCTTTTATCTATTTTTACCGGATCATGTCACAATACTATTTGAAATATCCTAAAAGCAAAATGCATTGTTACGATTAAATGGAAAATTTTTCTATTTCTGTATACAACATTATACCAATAACTTGTAAAGAAAATTAACAGCACTTCAATACAATCCATACTTATTGCTCTTTTGGTATATTTGTCACAGACCAACAAAATATTTCGCGGTTTGTCAGGATAAACGTATGAGGGGCATAATCCGCTTGAAGCATCAGTTCAGACTTAATAAATAAAGCTAGAATTATCATCATCAGATTTTATGAGGAATCCCAGCTAGGACCGATAGGTTTTCAGTGCTGAAATTGAAGAAAAAAACATTAAATAATAAATTGTTTCTTATGGTTATATAAAAAATTCCATAGAAATAAATAAATAAACCCTAAATAGCTTCTTTTTTTTCTTCATTGATATTTACAAATGTATACATTGCCCAAATTAAAACTGATTGTAATACTTTCTCAGTAAAATATTGATTATAAAAAAATTCATCCTTACCTGGAATTTTTAAGTATTTTGACCTATTTCCTATGCTTACTCTATTTCACTATTTATATCCTTAAATTCATATAGATTAATACTTATAATTACGTTTATCACATACTTATATTCTTTGAATTTGAATGTTGACGTCAGATATGCCATGACCCTCCGCTTCATTCAGTCGAGATATTGCTTGGCTCCTCCCACACTCTTTGAGCTCACATAATTAATGGGCGCCCCCTAATCATATTTTGTTTTTACAACACTGAAGAAGGCCTACAAAGTTTGCCGAAACTTCGGCTTGGGATAAAGGTGTATGTATTGTTCATACTTTATGAATGTGTATACTAATAAACAAGTTTTTTCCAAAGGAAGTTGGTATCGATAACATCCCTAAATATCCGTAATAATATACTCTTACATATGTACAAATATTCACATATTCAATATCAACCAACCGAAGGCGGTCAACTAACAATTCTAATATTCCTGTTTTTTTTTTCAGAACTTTTTTGACATGGATATTTCTTTTGGCTGGTGTTCTTTATTTAAATGGTCTAAGGTTTTTTTCACCCTCAAAAAATTTTTGTTAACGTTCAAGATCTGTTGGAAGTGCTCGGATCGAAAATTTGATGACAGTTTCCCGGTCAAAAATTAATGGAGATTATTTTCTTTTTTATGCAGTCTGTCGCTAGGAATTTTCATTTAGGTGCTATAGTTTGAAAGAAAAATATCATGTTTACATTTTTAAGTGTTGGTGCTTTAACACGCTCTACCTCTGTCGATGTTGTTCAGATCGGAAATTTGACAATAGTTTTCTGTTTAGAAATTTATATAAATACTTTTTGTTATATAACATTTGCCACCAGGACCTGCCGTTAAGAAACTATATTTATTTGAATGGAAAAAGTTACGTTTAAAATCCCTACTTTCTCTTATCTGTGTATATTTTAAATAATGATTAATTATTAACTGAAATAATTTGATTCTTTTAATTCTTAAACGTAAATTGGGAAAAACAGTTGATTATAGATTGAAGCATCCATATCTATTGTATTTTCCAGCCAGGAAGACATTTTTTTCTTTAATTTTCTCGTTTTTAAATAGTTTAAAAACTTTATAAAATTATGGTCTAGTCATTTTTATAACCTTAATCTGACATTCTAAAAAATAAAATTGAGAAAAAAAAAAAATTAGAAGCATCTTTACTGTTTATTATTTTTTAAAAATAGTTATTGTAAACCATCTCCGTGAATAAGCCCTTTTGAAATATTATTTTGCTTTTGCGTCTCTATTAACCTATAAATTAATTATACTGCATCTATATGTATAGAAATCAGCGTATCTTTGTGCGTCCTTTATAGGCTTTGAAACGGTAAGAGATAATGCTCCATGTGAGGCGGCATGTTTTTCCACTTATTCAGGGGAAGATTATTGGCCTATTGGTATATTGATTGGATGCAAAGGTGACAAGTTATGGATCGATATGTAAGAATCGTGAATTAATAAAAATCGCTTCAACAAATCAGTGTATTTCTAACAGCTGAGTCATTCCCATGCTGTTTATTTTGAACGAACGAGAAACCAAGTGATTAAAAATAAGAACGATATATATATTTTGAATGGCAAATTTAAGGGCGAGGATGTACTGTTGCCGCGCATTCCAATGATTCCAACTGATATGCCATTCCAACTGATTTGAACGAGTGCAATTTCCAGTACGACTTCCCTTTGCAATGTCCATCAACAAGGCACAGGGGCAATCACTACAAGTTTGCGGACTAAATTTTGAAACTCCATGCTTCTCTCATGAAGTTATATGTGGCCTGCTCACGCGTTGGAAAACCATCGAATTAATTTGTATACGCAACAGATGGAAAAAAAAAAGAAGAATATTGTTTATCCATCAGCACTTCAATAAAATGAATAAAAAAAAAATATTTTTTTGAAAATTATTACAGTTAAAAAAAAAATATATATACCAATATATATATATATATATATATATATATATATATATATATATATATATATATATATATATGTTATAAATTGTGTTATTATTAATTAGTATTCTGTGTTAATTTTAGATATCAAGGCCTTGTGCCTTTAAACATCATTACATATATTTATTTAGAAAATACACAAAATAAATCAAACAATACTACAATAATTGTTGTACTAAGTTTTTTTTTTAATTTTGTTAATTAGCAACGCAAGCCGGGTACAGCTAGTTAATAATAAAATGCAATAATGATCTTACTAGTTATTAAAAAAAAAAAATATTTGGATTAGTGGAAAAAACAAAAGCATTCATTCCTGTCGTACGGGGAAAAAAGTAGTTTTTCTGCAGCTTTTCTCTTTTATCTACTTATTCCATTCAAATGGGAAATGGGGAAACTTTTCTGCGAATAGAACGTTTGGCGTTGAATGTGTTTTCCTCTGTTGTTGAGAATGGTATTTTCAGCCTTTTTTCAAAGGTTTTTTACTTCATTGATAATGGTTAATGCATTTTTGGACTAAGTACATTATTAGTAATTGGAATTTTTGTCGGGGCTTAAAAAATATTGCAATCTTTATTCTTTTTTTAATACATATATATTTTTTAAATACATTTTTTGTAAAATACTTTATTCTCATTTCTTGATATAAATTTATTCGAATGCTTAAATATTGGTTCATTGTTTTATTATAACGTAATTTATAAAAAATAACTCTATTTATCCTTTTAAGATTACAAATTTAGAGCATAGGATCAGCGGGAGCTGAATGGGTCATACAATTAACATCTAACTCTCAGGTTTGATTCCTTCTTTTGGCTCACCCAGCCTCTATAAAATGAAAGAAAACCTGCGGTGGTTGACTGGGATTCTGGTCCAAAAATCAATGGATTATTACCTTTTACTAACCCCTACACCCTTCATGGGTTTTGTTGGTGCATGTTTAATTTTTTTAATTTTTAATAATAATTTTTAATTCATCAATCCTAATTTAATATTGAAATTAGATTTTTATATGTTTCTTTTACAAAACATATGTTGAACTAAAATTCTCGGTCGCGGCATCCCACGCTCTCATAAGTAAAGAATCTAGATAATTTTAACTGATGGAGATTTTTTTTGTATCAATAAAAGTCTGGTATGAGTATACAATTGAGAATTTTCAATGATACTTTCACTCATAGCTGTATTTTTGAACCCAGTTAAATTCGACTGCTTAGGTGGTTAAAGATTACATAAAAGCATTCAAAGCAGATAATTCATAAAAACAGATTCAAAAATACTACAGGGAGCCGAGGCGGTGCTTAGCAATATGGGGCAAACTTTACTTACACTTGTAACTTTATATAGCTGTTTTATGGTAGCTCGTTTTGTTTGCTGCTTAATGCTTATTGGATGCTTTAACTTAGCATACGGACTGAGCTTCCTTACTTTAATAGGCTTAGTTTGCACCTAGCAGAGAAACTTTGTTAACAAATTCACATCACACGGCTGCAAGTTGATTAAATACTAAAACATTTCAGGAACGACTTGGTTGTTAAATTTAATTCATCATTGAATTTATTATGTATTTACGTTTTAATTTAATTTAATAGATATTTATCTTTAGATATCGAATCTTAGTGGACTCTGTTTCTACTAAGTACGCTCTTATAAATTATAAATATAAATCTTATATATGCGTATAGATTCATAACAGACTATGAAGAAACTTGTTTAATTAAATAAACATATATTAAAACAATTTTTAACAAAATATATATATATATATATATATATATATATATATATATATATATATATATATATATATTTATACATAAATACAATACAATATTATAAATACAATAAAAAATAAATTCATCCCTTTTATGATAAATTGAATATTTCTATATTTATAGCGAGATTTAATTCACAGGCCTTCAGGACGTAAAGTTTGACTTTCGCAATCCTCTTCTAATTATTGACTTTGGGTCAGTTATCTACCGTACACTAGCATCAGACAACCAAGTCTTTAATGTTAGGAGCTGCTTTTTCTAAGCGCTTACATTTTAATAAAATGATCAAACAGAAGAATTAAGAAGTAAGAAAGAAATCTATGCTTGGGGCAAACTCAGGTAAAATCAGATGAAAAGATATATTAAAATCAATCAAGAAAAAATGTAATCATTGTTGACAAAAAGTCAGTAAAACTGGAATTAATAATTCCTATTGTCTCTCTGGAACTAATTCAACAATTAATCTTAGTAAAATAAATAAAATAAAATGTGGATTAGGTTCCGAAACTTAAAAAAAATCTCAAACTTTATAGGTGTTGCAATTTTCTTTACAGGGAATGTATATTGATGGAAGGAGGAATGTTACAATGTAGTAATAATAAAGGGTTACATATCTTAAGGCTCAATCACCGATAGCACCAACAATATCTACCTGGATTGTTTTTTTTTCCACCTTAACCAAAAAATCACAAGACTGAATTTAGATACAAAGATATGATGTTTCAAAACCCAAGGAACTGTTGCTAATAATTATTATGAACTATCTACTGTGTTCTGTAGTTTTCAAAATATCATGCTAAAATCATTTTTTTTCAGTAAATCCTAAGACAATTTTGTACAAAACTTTGAAGAGGAGACAACTAAGATTATTTCAATAATTACCCTTTATTTTTATTGAAGCAAAATAGTTATTATGTTATTTATTGATATAATATATATTTTATATTAATATTGATGAATTATTCTTTTTTTTATATATTAATTATCCATTTTTATCATTATTATATTTTTCTTTCAATCTGAAATTATGAATTAAAGACCATCAATTAACATAGTAGAAGAAACAGGAAATTTCGTTTTCTAATAATCCTCATATTTATTTATCAACAAAAAAGGAATTTGTTATAAGACTTTAATAAGATACTTTATTTTTAAAAATGAATTTTTGTAGGTGGACTGACAGATTTTTTTTTTATTAATTATTTTATTTAATTACAAAATATGATTATTATTATGATTTTATTTTGTTTTAATATAAATTAAGTAGGTACGTAAGTATTAAAATCACACGGCTTTCTTGTATGAGATTCAACTTATTGATAAACCTAATACACTAATATAAAATTATTAAAAATGCTTTTATTTATAATATACCATTGTAGATCATGTAAATGATATATTGCATCTGTCAAATAAGATTTATGAACTCTCCAAACTGTTATTTTCGATCAATTAAGATATGTATAAAGGGCAGGCTCAGCTATATACCAAAATTATGGGACAACTTTGAAATAAAGCCAAGTATTAGGGTTGATAATTCCAGTAAATGGATTTTCTTAACCGCAATGGCTGTTTGCGACGGACCCAATTTCCGTTTTAAAGTTTTAAACCAAAGCGGGCTCC
This sequence comes from Euschistus heros, assembly GCA_003667255.2. Classification (NCBI taxonomy): domain Eukaryota; kingdom Metazoa; phylum Arthropoda; class Insecta; order Hemiptera; family Pentatomidae; genus Euschistus; species Euschistus heros. The sequence goes on from RCWM02000023.1 coordinate 2,308,644, forward strand.
GGGCGGAGAATGGATTTTAGGACTTTGCAAAGAGGAAATTAGTAAGAGGAGGCTTCGGTGGGTGTTTTATTTTCTGGGTCGGCTCTGGTTCCATCCTCGCTTGGTTCAACAGCGGATTCCCTGTTGAAGGACTTGGGATGAGTTTCCAGTTTTAGCTACGGAGCTCTCAGATGTTCTCTTAGGAGCTTTCGAATTTCTCGTTTGAGTTTAAGCCCCGCACCTTTTGCACCCCTTAACATCCGTTTTGAACTCTTTATTTTGAATTCTTAGGAAACAAATCTATATAAATGCTTATAGTTTTTCACTCAAAATCTAGTAGTTTATTCAATTTTATGTTAATTCCAATTAGTCTCGTTTCTAATTCTTACAATCCATAATCCTTATAAAAATCCGCAATGCCCCTTACTTTGTCACAAACAAACTTATCCACAAAGATCTTAATGTTCGTAATGTTTCCCTCATAGCCCAAACCACATACATATCCTTTCATAGTTCACTCCATAACCATTCAAATCCATTAAAATCACAACTTGCTATTATAACAATTTGTAAGAAAAGACTCTTTTAAGCTTCTTTTCAATTTATCCCTTAATCTTAAGCAGAGACGAAAATAAGATTTTTTACTAAAAGATAATAATTGGTCATTGAAAAGAGTCTAACGTTACTGGAAGTAAAGATGCTAACAGTAGATAGCCTTCAGGGTACGATCAGTCAATGTATGAAAAGTGTACATATATAATTCTATTGCCTACTTGTATAATTTAGACTGTAGAACATCGTGGCCATTCACTAGCTCAATATCTCATCCCAACTTAATTAATCATAAATCATCATCAACTTACACCAATTGTCACTGCCTGTCTTGCCGCTTTCCAGCTAGTAGAGCTTCAGCGTTGCACTTCACTCCATTTTCCATTCGTAGCTTTCTAGCTGGAGATGGTTCTCCATCCTTTTCTTCTTTTCTAGTGGACCTGCTCCTCGAGTTTCCTCTAGTGGCAGCATCCTCTTCCACATTTGCCAGGTTTCGAGCCTACAATAAATAATTTAAAAAAAAAAAAAAAAAAAAAAAAAAAAAAAAGGTTTCATAGTTACTATTTTCAGCATTAATTTGTCATACTGAATGACTTAAAAATTATAACTAGTGTAAATCCTCAGTATTTAAAGTAGTCTGTGGTTAACTATTCTTATATGACCAAATTTTTTCAACGACTAATGCAAATATATGAGTTCCGAGTGTGAGTATAATAATAAGAAACTCCAGAAAATAAAAAAACTAATTATGTTAAATTATGTTTGCCTGATCCTTATTAATATTATACTCTAATATTATTGATTATTGAAAATTTAAATAAAAACAAACATTATTTATTATTCTTTGTTATTTCCTTTCACTATTGGGGATGGTCTATCCTTGAATCGATGGGGTGGAACAATAGGAAATAGGGGTTGTTTGGGAGGGGGTGGGGAGGGGATTGTGAGGAGGGAGGCCAGCCGCCCTCATCCTATCGCTGTCAGCCATTTTAGTATTAAACTTTCATTAATTCTTCAACATCCTGTTTAAAATTTCAATTTTATCAAACACTGTTTCTGTTCGTAAAAATACGAATAAACATGAATATCATACATGTATTAATCGTTATATTTTAAAATTAATATTTAAATAACCTTCATTAATTAATCAAAAATTAATTATATGTCGTTATTATTTATGGTGATTTGTTTAGTAAAGAATAATTAAATTGAAATCGGTATTTTTATTAAGAGCTTGTTGTACACACCGCACAAGAAATATAAGATGTTTCGTTGTTGTTTTTTTTATTCAGTTTCAATTTTATAATTTGTCTACATTTACCAATACATTTTTACATAATTTCTTTTTTTCGAACTTCTAATACTAATATTTTTTGTATTTTTACAGGTAAGTTCGATCTGACAAAATACTAATCCGTAAGTAGTTGATATGATAGAAAGTATATTTCTTTAATATTTTATTTATTACGGTATAAACGTTTATCATTTCATTCATTACAGATGTAATTGAAAACAATGTAGGTGTATTAGTTATTTATTTAATGTATTTTATTATTATTTTTTTTAAAAGATAATCTATGCTATGGTAGCATACAAATATATTTTTTCAAATTATTTTTATAAAATTAATCTTATACTATGAGAAAGATATATTTAAATGGTAAAACACAGTAATAAAATCTATTTACCAATTTATCTATACTTTTGGAACTTGATTCAGTAATTAAAAGTCTTTTTAGGCCCAGGAGAGAGTTAAATTTGTGAAGGCTGTGAAAATAAATCTGCTTGAAGAGCAAGCTAATTTAAAACTCATTTGTACCTGACGGACGTAAATTTTCCCTTTTTTTTATTCCGCTGTTTCTCACCGGGTTACAACTAGAAATAAAAATGCCAACAGAAAAATAACAATTGTAAACAAATGAAGCGTTAAATTTTTACTTTGTATATTACTAACAATCCAATAAATAATAATCGTACATCTGATGCCTGTTATAATAAAATAATAGAACATTACGTTTATAGTTTCAAATTCAATTTAAGAAGTAATAATAATCATAACTTTATACTTATGTTAACAAATATATATATATATATATATGGCATGATTATGAGAACAATATAGTCTCGAAACGTCGCCAAAATAGTTGTTTTTTATTTATTGGCTGAACCTCAAGAACCTTACTGAACATATATATATATTTATATAACACACGAACATTTACATCCATACGTGTTTATAATTAAAAACACAGTGCTTTTTTGTTTTCGAAACAAGTTTTAATAGCAATAAAATATTCTGTTCAAGATGTTTTCGCAAAAAAGGACGGCTCAACAACTCAGGTTTCCGATATTCCCATGGCATGATAAAATCTAGCCGAGATTGTAGCGGAAGGTAGAGACAAGAAAAAATGTTTATTATCATATGTTAACAAACAAAAAACATAGATTTAGATTATGCAAAACATTGTTTATCTGAGAAACACATCTCGTCTAACATTACCAAACCCGTACCGTTTAGGGATTTCGTGTTCATTTTTTACTATAGACAAGAAGTAGATACTCTGAACATTTGATACAATTATCTAATACATAAAAATAGTTTTTAAATTCGAAGAAAACCAAAACCATGTCCTTTTATAATTGACTCCACAAAAAAATAAATAAAAATTTCCTTGGTTTCCACTTAATTTCTGTTAACAATTGAGGCGTCTGAATAAAAAGATGCGGCGAAATTCTGATAAATAACTGTTGGAGTGCTATTAAACAGTAGTTTGTTTATAAAATTTTTATAAATCTTTTTTACATGGTGTGTCTACTATTATTAATTAATAATCTTAAAAACAGAAAACTAACCATATTCTAGTAATTTAATACAAATAGGATTGATGAATTAATTGCCACTTCTATTGAAATTATGTTATTTGATAACTAGTTTTAAATATTAAATACTCACCATCAATGCTACAACATAGAAAATTTTCCAAACATCAGCACACCGTTGCATAGGTTATATACACTAAAATTTTTAAAAATGTAAGAAAATAAATCAAATCTATTGGTACTCCACCTGAGGAAACAAGAACGTCTTCTTTGTCTCAACTTTTTGTCTCCTCAGATGAGTATGTTTAACATTCGAAACCAGTTTTCAAATAAAATAATTCCAATAGAAGTGGAAATTAATATAATAATCTTTATTTATTAAGCACACATAAATTAATAATAATAGTTTAACAAACTCGTTCGGTTATATCAATACATGAAATCATCCGTTTTAGTAGACAGATATTTTATACATATTTTTATACTACCATAGCATAGTTTATCTTGCTTAAAAAATAATAATAAAATACATTAAATAAATAACTAATAAACCTACATTGTGTTCAATTAACTTTCTTATTCGACTTCAGTTAATGGCGCAACCTAACATTCGTTTATGTTATATTATACTCTTTGAATTACTTCAGTATTTTGTTTTATTTTCACAAACATGTCTCTATGAATATTACAAATTTTTGGTAATTCAGCGTTATTAAAGACAAATACCTTATTCTCTTTTCTAAAATCATTACTAGAATTCGCTTGATTTTCTTGTTCTTTATTATTAAATAAATTTGGGAAATCAGTTGTTCGCTAAAATCTATATAATTTGTCGAACCTTTTTCTCATTTAAAATAAAACTATTTAGTTTTCGTTCTTTACTGGAAATAACCATAAAATAGTTAACACTTGAATCTGATTTCTGTTTAAAACAGTATCTAATCCTTTGTCGTACTCTTGTATTTTTTACAATGATATACTAATAAATAAGCTCAGATAAAATAAAGATCAAGTCTTTATTTTTTTTTTAATTCTCAACTTAATTTACATTATCAGTTTATTTAAGTTTTTATCCATATCATTTAAATTATAACAGAGTGTTTTCAAACTCTGTTATAATTTAAAATAAAATTCATTGAGTGAAATATAGCAATTCATTCGTACAATAAGTCAATTTTTCAAAGATTTTGTTTTCAACCATCTCCTTTTCCTTGTTGTTTTGGCAGCACGGGATTACCCACCATGGAAGGTTGGCAGTCGAGGGTTTAATCACTAAGTATTCATGCCAGCCTATCACTGACCATTTTCAAATTTAGATCTTTTATTCTGACATTCCAACTCATCCTACCACTATCCTCACCACTTACACTGATGAAACATGTGTGTTATCAGTAAACAATGATCCCTTCATTGCCTCCAAAACACTCCAATCCCATATCCTAACCCTTCAAGAATGGTGTCAAAATTGGAGAATCAAAATAAATCCAAAAAAATCTCACCAAATAACCTTTACCCTTCGTTGTAAGCCCACGACTTCCTGTACTACAGTAACCTTTAATGATATTCCACTAATCCCTGTTGAACAGATCCGCTACCTTGGACTCCACTTGGACAAACGTCTTACTTGGAATCCACATACAAGACTGAAAAGACAAGAAACTGCCCATCGTTACAGATTACTTCAACATTTATTAGACAAACGTTCAAAGCTCCCAATTAATTACAAAAGACTAATATACACGACTGTGATTAGACCTGTTTGGACGTATGGAGTTGAGCTTTGGGTCTCCACTAATCCAATTCATCTCGTATCCCATCCAATTTGTCACCAATAAACTTATCCATAAAGATCTTAATGTTCCATATGTTGCAGATTTAGCCCAAACCAGATATCTATCCTTTCATAGTAAGGTCCATAACCACTCAAATCCCCTAATTTCTCAACTTGCTTCCCACACTATTTCTGATAATCCTCCAAGGCGTCTGAAAAGAAGATGGCCCAGAGACCTTCTAGAGTAGAATTTTTATTAAAGTGCTACTGATGGGTAGTACTTTTCATGTTTTGTCACATTATTGTAAAAGTTAACAGCACATTTACTTGATGTATAAATTTTGTACAGTTGCAAATTTCAATAAATTATTATTAAAAAAAAAAAAAAAAAAAAAAAAAAAAAAAAGATCTTTTATTTATCATGATGCTAGGGTAGCGCTCTTTTTTATAAGTGTGTTACATCTAAACTTTGCCCACCCCAATATATTCTACTTATACCCGTTTTGAATTCAAACTACCATTCTCCCCCTCACCGCAGTACTGTGAAAAGAAACTTTATTGTCTATAAAGTTTTTATTTTCTAATCCCCTCGTATCGAAGATAATCCTAGTTGATGTTTCTCATCCACGTATTGGGATCTTTCAAGTGGCTTTAAAAAAAATCTGCTCTTTAATGATTATCACATCACCTCTTCACCTAACGACCACCTAGCGAATTTATTGATCTCGCAGGTTTGTAGTACAGTTATTGAAAAATTAGCCTAAACTCTATAATCTGTTTTAATTAACTATTTTGTAGATTTTACAGATGTTGATATACTTGACACGAGCGAGTATCGTTTGCCAAAGAGGTACTGATTGCATACATCAATATGATGGTTGTTAGTATTACTGTCTACTTGAATGCTACTTAAGCATTTTCTCACTGCCCTGCTAGCTGTCCCAAGTGATTAGTAGAACGACATTAATGGCGGTGGTGCAAGGGCCATTATCCGGGCGAAGAGCAGGCGCAGATGGCTCCTTGTTACAAGAGCCGTTTTGGCGGTGGTCCAATAAGTGATTAATTCGTCCAATGTACTTAATGAAACAGCAGGCGGAAGAGCTAACCGGAACAGGAGATGGTAAAATTCTTCGGGATTCACGTAAAATTAAATTATCTATTTTCTCTGGGAAGAAAATAAATTATTGAAGAAATATAATTAAAATTGGGAATATTTATTATGTTTCTACCAAAAAGATATAAAAGTCTTCATTTTTATAGAGTTGTGAGAATCGAATTTGATACTTAACTTTACAATTGAAGCAATTGTATGATAATTAAGTTGTTGAAATTGACGATAGGTAATCTAAGTTGGACTAACATGTAAACGTCGAAATGGGAGATTAGAATGTTCAATTGCGCTGGAGATGTTTGAGTTACCGTAGAACAGGTTTCAGGAAACCTATTTTTGTCGTCATTGAACCCTGAAATGTTGTGTTGTTACTGAAGTATTGACTGCAATGTTAGACCGAGGGAAAAACTTCGACTTGAGATTCTGGATAGTTAGACTTGCCTAAATAGCATAATCTCAATGCGGGAAATATAATCCAATAAATGTGTGGTGACTTTAATAGGCGTGTTAACTTACTTGGTTTGGGTGTCAAGCAAAAGTGTATTTAAATGTCCTAGGATATATCTAAACGGAGTTGGAAGGATTGTATAAGGAAGAGATCTAGGCCAAGGTAGATCATGTTATCAACATTTGACCTCCTGGTTTGATAATATTTTTTCACAATTCTTAACAAAAAATATTTTATATTAATATAGATTTTGACTGAACATCAATAAATTTATTATAAGTTTGTTTAACTTATGTTTATAGATTTTATGAAGGATTTCGAATTGTAAAGATTGGAAACGAAAAGTATGGGAAGGCTTAGCAGACATATATGTAAATAAGTTTTTTTTAAATTTACTAGAATAATATTAAAATTAATGAAATAATATCAAATAACTGGCAAGACTCCAGACCTTGGCTTGCGGATCTGTTCAACAAGAATTGGAAGAATATTACTACAGAATAATGTAGTATTGAATGTCGAATGACGAAGGCAGATGACTTAAATATAATTATCGTAATTCAGATATTTTATACGTTGAAAATAAGGATTATTATAATCATTTGAAATGCCTTATATTACTCAAGGCATCAGTTGTTCTAACAAAATGAATATTCTATTAGAACATTTGTTAACACCTATACAAATGTTTGTTTAACTTCCCATTGTACTCCTATGTACTACTATGCCGTGAAAGTGAGTTAACCTACGAGTAATCAATTGTATTGCAGTATCATGAGAGTAAGGTTCCAGATTCACGAAATGGCTTCACTGAAAATCAAAATTTTGGTCTCCCCGCTAAAAAATTAATCTGAATCTAATGTAAACAAATAGAGTTTGTACTGACCAAAATATGGGGCAGAATTGTGCCAGAATTCAAAGAAAGTTCTATTGCTGCCTGATAATTGCATTATACTTCTGAATTAGTGCCAAGGTTCTCACTTGGCTGCAAATAATAATACAATTTTGATGGGTTACTAAAATAATTAAAAACTGTAATGAATGTACTCGAATTCCTTCAACGATGTTACAATTTTTATTTCTGTGCAGATGAATAATTATCTGCGGTTACAAGAAAAATTAATTTCAGTTTAATTATTATTCTACTAATCCCTGTTGAACAGAACCGCTATCTAGGACTCCACTTGGACTGACGTCTAATTTGGAATCCAGATAAAAGACTAAATCGACAAGAAACTGCTCTTCGTTACAGACTACTTCAACATTTACTAGACGTTCTAAGCTTCCAATTAATTAGAAAAGACTCATACACATGACTGTGATTAGACCTATTTGGACGTACGGGTTGAGCTTGGTGGCTCCACTAAACCATTCATCTCGTATCCAATTCTTACAATCCATAACCCTTAGAATAATCCTCAATGCTCATTACTTTGTGACCAATAAACTTTTCCATAAAGATCTTAATGTTCCATATATTGCTAATTTAACCCAAACCAGATCCTTTCATAGTAACTCCAACCCACTAGTCCCCCAATTTGCTTCTCAATCCATTTCCGATAATCCTCCGATGTGTCTGAAAAGAAGATGGACTAGAAACCTTTTAGTGTAGATTTTATTGAAGTGCTACTAGTGAGTAGTACTTCGCTAGTTTTTCTCATGTCATTGTATTCACTATCATCACATTTACTTGAAGAATATTATTTTGTACAGTTTTAGAATTGAGAATTTAAAAAAAAATATATTTTGAAAGAAATCTATGTCAATACGAAATTTAAAGATATCCTACACACTTATTAATGCTGGAATAATCGGGTAATTATTCAAAAATCGAATCTGATTATCCAATGTGATATAAATGCGTTTAGACACTTCTCATTTCTTTTTTTTTTTTGTCTGTATGCCTTCTTGCGGGTAAAAGAAATATATACAGCTGTCAATTAAACTACTTCATAGCGCTGGCAAGAAAATAAAAATATGTGGAGAGGCAGAGCAGTAGATTTTAACCTATTTTAGTAAATTCACAACCTGCTTTTTTCTAATGTTTTCTGAACCATCTGTTTAATTACTCCATGATTAATATCGGCCAGAGGGCACTTTATTAATCATTTGCTCCAGGCTCAGAGTGGAAACTTGATAATAACAAATTTGATGCGGATGAGTTTTACCTTAATTTATAGAGGATTATTCTCCATTTTAAAGTCATTAGGAGCTAAAATTTAAAGCAGTTGGTCCGTTTATAAAATTAGTGATCTCTTTGTTGTTTCAAGTGGAAAATTTCCATTCAGGGCCAACTCAGTTAGAGCGGAACAATAAAACCTTTTTTTATCTGAGAGAAAATGTCTTTTCCAACTCAAGCCCTCTCCACTTTCAGAGGTAATAAAAATAGAATATTCTATGTTATTTTATTTCTTTTAAAGTTCTCTTGTGAAAGAAAGGGTATATTAAAATATAGCTGCTCTAATTTACATGGCATCGTGTTTTTGACGTCACTGGAACATTTTTTATAGTTCAAAAAGATTCTATAGTAATCCAATGTTTTTAGATATTTTTACGTTACAAGGGAATATTGTTAATATTATTTCCCATGAAGATATAAGAGAAAACCATATTCTTTTTGGAAAGACCCCACCCCCCCAATTTGTTACGATCTATTCTTCGTTTGCCTTATTTTAGTTTTACTGTCTAAATATTTTTTTGTATTAATGAATCCCGAAGTATGTTCGTAGAATCTATTTTTATTTCTCATTGTTGCGGAGATTATCGATTGAAGGATAAATCGTTTCTAAACATGTTGGAACTGTAAGGAAATACTCAACAAAAAGGGGCGTTAATACGAACACCGGGACAGGAACAGATGCTGGGAGAGCAGATGGGAATAAAATTTGCTAGGTCCAGGTGATAGTACATGGTACACCATTGGTGAAAAGGTATTGTGCTGGATCGACAGTGCTTTATAAGGATATCCTTTCCCAATCCTAGCAGAGCTAGAAAAGCTTTAATGAGTTACCAAAAATGAAAAATTAGATCTGCCCCAGTAAATAATAATTAAAAAACATTTACCGCAATGCATCTAACATCAATAAAACAGAGATAAGTTGGAATCGGATCATACCATCTTGTTCAATTTATTAATTTTTTTTTTTATATGCCTTTATTGAAATTTACAACTGTACAGAATATGTACATCAAGTAAATGTATTGACAACGATTATAATAACCTGCTAAAACTTAGAAAGAACTACTCATCAGTAGCACTTTATTAAAACTTTTACGCTAGAAGGTCTCTAGGCCATCTTCGTTTCAGACGCCTCGGAGGATTATCAGGAATGAAGTGGGAAGCAAGTTGAGAAACTAACGGATTTGAGTGATTATGGTGCTTACTATGAAAGGATAGGTATCTGGTGTGGGCTAAATCAGCAACATATGGCACATTAAGGTCTTTATGGATAAGTTTATTGGTGATAAAGTAAGGAGCATTGAGGATTTTATGAAGTATTTTGGATTGTAAGGATTGAATACGCGATGAATTGGATGGTTTAGTGGAACCCCAAAGCTCAACTCCGTACGTCCAAACAGGTCTAATCACAGTCATGTATATGAGTCTTTTGTAATAAATTGGGAGCTTTGAACGTTTGTTTAGTTAATGTTTAGTAAATGTTGAAGTAGTCTGAAACGACGATTTATTAATTTAAATTCAATAATGCATAAAACAATTAAATTTAGATTGGAAAAATTAGAAAGACTAAGAAATTAATTTGTTTTGTTGAATAGCACAATTTTATGTTTTTTTGTCAAATGAACTGATAATAGTAATAAAGTTGGTGAAATTATTTTGGTTGTATACCGATATATCGTTTGTCATGTGAATACTCGAAATTTAAGAGATATTTCACATTAACCTTTGGTTATTGTGCTAGTGTAACTAGGTTGATTATGAAAAAACAACGTTGCTATATTTAAATTCTATATTTTGAAAATAAATGTAATGAACATTGAATACAAATATAATTAATATGTAATTAGTAAAAATCTCTCTAGTCAAATATCTTACATTGAAGTCGCATTTAAGCACTAAGAATTCCACTTTAATATAAGCTTCGTTAAGACGGTTGAAACACGTTATTGTTTTCCGTTTGTAATTCTTCTTCTTCTTCTGCGATCTTCCCTTAGATGGCCAGGCTGCAGCCATAGTGGGAAGTGAGTGCGTAGAGTCCTATTTTTCATCTGCCTCTGATGAGTGATGAGATTATTTGCACCTTGCTTTGTAACTTGTAATTTACTTGCAATTTGTAATTTGATTGCTTTGTTTTAATTTGTAATTTGATTGCTTTGTTTGTAATTTGATTGCTTTGTTTCTAATTTGTAGCTTTCTTTTCGTATGTAGAGTATAAATAATTCGCTTCATTGTTCCTCTAACGTATTTATAGAAAAAAAAAAATCTTATTTAACCAGAAATGTACTGATTACTTTTTTTACTAACTTCTATAGGACTTTGAGAGTAGAGCTTTTCGTCACTACAATAAACTATTATTTCAATGCACTTCTTATATGAACGCTAAAATGGATAAAATATACACTTATATAAGGAAGCAAGCCAATGTATTTAAACTTTAGTGAAATTTGGATCCAGGTGTGACAATGAGAATTAAGAACAACCGATTAAACGAAATACTTCAAGTTTGAGTTGGCTAGATAAATTTAATGTTCCCTTATTTACTCTTTAACCTTGGCCTCATCAGTAAGCGGGGAAGGTTGGTACCCTTCATTTCCAACGGAAGGAGAAGGAAGTGGTGTTTTGAAACATAATGGAATAAATTGGAGTCCAACAAAAGAGTATTCCTGAAAGGAAATAAAACAGAATGAAGAAGAAATAAATAGAGCTGAGTTAGTTTGGACCGAAGGAGATTAGGCACGCCATGGGCTGTGACTTCGTTACCCCAATCTCATTCCATTTCCCGGCCAGTTCAGTTGATATCCTGGATTTACCCCTACATTGCTCCCACCGGGGTGGGACATTTATGACTACCGCATACTAAGTTGGTATTATTGATAAGCCGCGGTGAGGGAGTTTCTTCGATCAGTTTCTACTCTCTTGCTTTATAATTGATATTCGTTTTAGATTTTTTAAAAATCTCTTCCGACCTGAAATGATTACATTCAAAAATGTATTTACCTTTTCGAGAATTAAACTTCTTGAACGAACCATTTGTTGAATGATCTATTTTGATCCCCTCGATACTATTAGCTCTATTGCTAATCATTACTTTATTATCAATCGAAGTTGTTACTAGTAAAATAATCAAGAGTCAAGTGTGAATCGAACCCACGATCTTCAATACCTCTGAGAACCTCAGCTTCTCTTGTTGAACCATCGTGATTGTCACTGCAATGCAAAGTTATCTAACCGCACCAAGATAAATTTTGGCTATGTAAACGTAGGTAGTTGAGATGTACTGTCTTGAAGACTCTACTAAAATATAAATTTTAGTTTATTGTGCCGACGTTTTTCCACAACTCAAGCCTTAATTAGGGCTAGAATAAAACAAACAAAATTTATACCACAAAAAAAAAAAAAGAGTGAATTTTAAAAAGGATAAGAAAAGGAAAACGGTGAGAAAATAATAAGTTAAAAAATATATATATTTCATTTCAAAAATATATTATAAGTATTATAAGAGCATTTTTTTTTAAAGAAATGGATTATATGAAAGTTTTGAATCAATTTTCATGAGCCATTTGTCGTTCGACTTGGGACTAGTGCCGATATTCCACTTAATTTAAGGTTCTGATCTGCATCAAAACCATATCTGTATATCCAATGGAGATGGCACATGGCTGGAGTTTTATCAGAATGTGGCAGACTGGCGACAGCTATCGATTTTTCTGGCCAGTCGATTGCAACCCTAAGCGTTTTGTTAAGTTTTTAACGAGCTGGAACGTTTCACCCGAAAGCTATAGCAGTACAGATTTTTACTGGGACCCTTCCAGAGATTGATCAACAATAGAACGGCTTCGTCTCTCAATGGATTCGGCTGTACAGAAGCCAAATACGTTTTGCATTTTTTAATAATTCATCTCTAACTTTCTGTTGGCTACACTTTGTAACTTATTTAGTCATCTATGAAACTGAATATTTTTCTAACTATTGAAATTATCCCAACTGTGACACTAGTGCCTAAATGCATTTACATTATGTAATACTTGACAACCCTAATGACCAATATTAATCTCACATGTAACGACATGAAACGACAACAAGCTGCTTCCAGATTCTTATTGATTCAAAACTGGAACTTTCTTAAAGTTTTTAATATCTCCAAATACTCCATAAATAGCTCATCAACATAACTAATATTAGATCTATTAGTTCTTGAATTAAAGGGTTGAACCAACCCTTCTAATTTTAGCGTTCCTTTCCAATTTCTACAATTCATTATAATTTATAAAATCCCTAATGTTGCCTATTATGTCAGAAATGAACTGATTTATAATAACCTTACTATTGCATCACTCTTCTTTCGTACATTTAACGAGTTCCCTCACTTATGCGTACATAATCTGTCAACAAATATATTCTACTCGTATTTATCTATCTATCTCATTAGCTCTGCAGCCCTTAATTTACTTGAACTCTGATACTACTCCTTATACCATAAACTGCAAAATAACTCACATTTTACATCAACCTTTTCTTCACAACACTATCTGATAACCATCCAATGTGTCTAAAAATAAAAATAAATAAATAATTTATAAAAAAATCTAAAATATAAAAATAAATATAAAAAAATCTATAATATAAAAAATATATTAAAAAAATATAAAAAAGTCTGAATATAAAAAAATATATAAAACATAAAAATATAAATATAAAAAAATCGAAATAGCCCTGTGAGCTTCTAACATATTAATACAGGTGTTGGTGTTGTGCTGCAAAAAGGTATCTTCTTCCCATGCTAAGCTCAAGTCGTCTGTCATATATGTTCAGCTCTGCAAGAGTAAGGTAGGGTCCGCCCAGAGGAACGTCTATAGTATAGGCCTTACAGTGGCCGAATTCCGACATACCGCTGGAACACGTGACTAATACCCATCTCTGCTGTTCAGTTAGCATACCTTCACAGTTGTGTTCTCTATTGCGACCGTAGTAAGGATCTTCACCGCTCACCCTCTGCGTTGGTTCACCAGCAGAGCGGTCTATAACGATTAGTGAAGTGAACCATGGAGGTTTATGCATTTTAAAAAAAGAAAAAATTAATCTTTATATTCCTATAAAAAGAAAAAGTTTCAAAAAAGATATAATGCCAGAAGGTACAAGTACAGTTTTGTACTTAAAATTACGTTTCTAGTCTTATTAGTAGAGCAGAAAATAGTTGGGGTATTGTTTTTATTGCACTCATTGATTCAGATCCATTGATTTTTATTTTTATTTTTTTTTGAGTAATGACAGTAAGTGAGTAAATTTTTTAAGAAACTGCCTATTAGTAGCGAGCCCATTTTCTTTTCTGATGTTTTAGAAATCAAAGGAGAAGCAAACTGAGAAACTAATTTGACCGGGTAAGGAATCTATAACGAGAGGGCAGGTACATGCTTTGGGACAAATTAATAATATTTGGAACAATAAGATCATTATGGATTTAATAATTAGTTACATAAGAAACAGCATTGAGGATTTTCCGTGGGATCTTATATTGAAAGAATTGGATGCTAGAGAAATTTGACGGCCAAGTAGAGCCGCAAAGCTCAACTCCGTATATCAAAAAGATCTGTCATGTTGATCAGTCATATTTACTTTGTAGGCACTTACTCAGCTTCCAATGGCTGACTAACCAGTTACGCGGGGGACTCCTGTAGACTTGCTTACAGAAGTGAATAATAGTAAAGAAGGAAGCAGCTGAAGAAGGCTAGAAGAGGGTGTTTAACCTGAATCTTAATGTCTATGAATAAATGTGATTTTTTTCTTTATTATTTTATTTATTTTTTTTTTTCAAATATTAGGTACATTATTATTTTTGTTTTATCTAATTATTTATTACCTTTTTGAATAATAATTTAGTGATTTCTTATTATTTCATTGTTGTTCTTCTGAGTAAGGCATGAATATGAAATTATGTAGCTATTACTTACCGCTCTATACTGTCGGAAATTATCAAAAAAAGTTATAAAGTAAATAAAAAAAAAAAAGATTACCTATAGGCATCTTAGCGCGTTTGTTTAGCAAATATTAAAAAAAGTCGTAAACGACGATAAACTTCTGTGTTCCAATATGGTATGTGTATATCAAGTCAGAGGTTCTAGACTTTTATATTGCTGTATATACAAATTGTGAGGCAAGTTGAGAGACTAGTGTATTCAAGTGGGTATGGAGTTTACTATGAAATGATAGGTATCTGGATTGGACCAAATCAGCAACATATTGCACATTAGATTATAAATGGATAAATTTGTTTGTGACTTAGGAACATTGAGGATATTACGAAGGATTTTGGATTGTAAGGATTAGATACGAGAACGATTGGAAGGTTTAGTGGAGCCCAAAAGCTCAACTCCATAAGTCCAAAGGAGTCTAATTACTATTATGTAAATACTTCTTTTGTAATTTATTGGGAGCTTTGTACGCTTGCCTAGTAAATTTTGGAGTAGTCGAAAATTACCAGCAATTTCTTGTCTAAATCAAAATTAACCTTCACCTCACATTAAACAAGACCGTCGCTCAGATTAAAATAGATTTGAAATGTTAGGAAACGCATTAAAAATTATTAATTCCTAGTGCTTTGATAATTATTCAATAGTATTGAATAATTATAATTACTGATTATAATCAGAAACTATTTTTTCAAAACTAATATAATTCTTTTGGGGTTGTATGTTTTTGTTTTTAATCTCTGACGTACTTTGCTAAAACTTGTCAAATGCATTATGATAAAACTGTCGGATTTATCTTATCTTCGCCTAAAGCTCTAATAATGCTATGACGGACTGTAGTGTTGATGTTCCTAAAATTAAACTATGCGTTATACAATATGCGTCATAAATAATCTGTTTAATAAATATCAGTTCTAAACATCTGGTGGGTGTCCGCGATTGAAGAAGTGCAGGGTCATGTTATCCTGCGAGGTGGCAGCCATACTTTGAGCTGACTTTATGCACCGGAGGACATTATTAATATCGCGCCATCTCCTAGAGATCCATTACATTGCAAGAGGTTGAAGAACGTGCTGGAGATCTCCAGATCTAACTACGACTCGTAAACAAAGTCTTCCTCTTTTGTAATCTTAGTCAGCTACAAATATTTCCATCTTGTATTTTAGCCGAAGAATACCGCTATTTCAGTCAGGGGGCTTGGTATAGGATATTATGTACAATAAAATGTTTTGGATTGCAAATATAATGATTATTTAAAAACGATAAAAATTTATTTTTTATTTATTTATTAATTTTTAGCTAGCATGCAGATATAGCTCGGATTGTTTTGAATATTTGCTACGTTAAATAAAAGGCTCAGCTAACCTGAAAACCTGATGCCACCATCACTTACTGTTATGCACAAAGAAATTCTGCATGGTGGAGCCTTCTGAATTATCCGTGTGTTAATTTTTTTCTGAGCCAAATATTTACGTAGTACTTCATTTTCGAAAAAAATAAGGTGTTGTTCTTCGTTCAATGTTAACAGTTATATTTGCTTAGCAGAATAAATAAATATGAAAATAATGTTGAACTCTCTTCTTTTATAAAGTGGTAAATAAAAAAAAAATTAATTCAGTCTCTGTAAAAAGAATAAAATACTAATTTGTAACTACGATCTAAATTATTAATTAGTATTACATTGAATTTGTAGTTATGTCACTTCTTAAACTAAAATTTGATGTGACACAACCACTTACACTAAAGATATCAAATAATCCCCACCTTTATAGTTCCGAAATTATAAGTTAAATTAGAAACTATCCGATTTTTTATATAAAACCTGTACCACGAAGAACCCACGTAGTTTTTGGTTCAGTACTTGCTCAGGAAGTATTGTTTCGCGTATAACGGTTATAGAAAGGAGATGTGGTCAACATCCACGTTCAACCGCGAGGTTTTTCCCTCATTAAGGTATGCTGTAATAAGGGAAATAGGAAACGAACCACACTTTCTGGCCGAATGTCCAGTTTTATTTCTATTTCGATCGTCACTAATACTGCTTGTTAACTAGAAATGATATGTAATATGCAAATATAAATTGAACATTTACAATCTCTACGAATATCTATACAAAGTCTGAAGTAGTGCGAAACGATATTACTACTTTTATAAATGTCAGAACATACCAGTCTAGATAAAAAACTGCTCGTCGTTTCGACTTCTTCAACTTTTACTAGACAAACGTTCAAACTTTCCGTTACATTAATTAAAAGATACTCATTTAATTAACAATGGACATACGGATCGCACCCAATCCTCCAACCCACAATCCATCGACAAATGCTCCTTACTTGGCAAGGAGATCAGATGCCTAGGCAAATCTGAACAAATTAACTTTAAATCAGCTAAAACTCAAGCAATTGCCATAGGATCACATTCCCTTCTCCATTCAAATGCCAACTTTCTCACATTATTCCTTAATTGTCATCCAATAACTTTCCATTCCTCTGTTAAAAATTTAGGCTTAACCATTGATCAAACCCTCTCCTGGAAATCCCATATTGCAAAAATCTCCCGAAGGTCAATCGGTATCCTAAAACTATTTCACCGCTCCCACCACCTCCTTCCCCTACCCACACGCAAACTTCTAGTATCCTCCCTTATCTTCCCCCAATTTGACTATGGTTGTGTAATATATGGTGGGGTCTCGACGGTTCTTGAGGACAGATTAAAACGCATCATGAATTGCTTCATTAGGTTTGTCATCGGAACCTCGAGACGTTCCCATGTTTCGCATCTCTACACTAATTAAATGGCTTTTCCTCTCCTTCCGCATAAAATACTTCCAAGGCACCTACCTATTCCAAGTTATCAACATCCGTCACCCTCCCTTTATTGACAGTAACCTGAAATTCAAGTCTGCTATCAAATCACTGCATACAAGATCTCGTCTTTCCGATCTCTATACTCCATCCCACAGAAGTACTGCATTCCAACGTTCCTTCCTCGTCCGATCCTCTACTCTTTGGAATTCCCTCTCCCCTGTATCTGCAATGCTTCTTTCCTTAGAACATTCAAAACACTATTCTTTCACCATCTTCTTTTCCTCCAACCCGACGCTCACTAATTATTAGGATGTATGTACTATGTATGTAACTGTCTAATTTAATTACTAAGACCGTCAGAAATAAAACATAAGCATAAATTATAGTTTGACTATAATAATGTTTTGATTTCTTGTAATGATAATCTTGATTTTCTATCTTTTTTTTTTTTTTTTTTTTTTTTTAAAGTTTCTGTTTGGTTTTTTTCTCTTCTGCAATTTCGTTTACAATATTTACCTCTATTTTGTATACTTATTTCGTCACTCTATTTTTATTAATAGTTTTTTCTTTATCTAGATTTCCTTTGTATTTTTTTCATACATATTTGCATTTAAATTTATCTATGTTGTTTTATTTTTAACAGCCTCTCGGCCAGTTATGATCTTACTTTGTGTTATGTAATGTTATTTTTAAGGGACTTTGTGCCTGAATAAAGTTTTCTTTCTATTCTATTCTATTTTATTCTATTCTACTTTGTCACAAACTTATCCATTATGATTTTTATGTACCATACGTTGCTGATTCAGCCCAAACCAGATATGTTACATTTCATTGTAACCTCTACAACCATTCAAAAGTATTACAACTTGCTTCCCATTTTATTCCTTATAAACCTCCGAGGCGTGTGAAAAAAAGATGACTCGGTACCTTCTAGTGTCGAACATTATAATTTATTTTTCCGTCATACCTAACTACGGTTTTGACATATTTTATGAATTATCTGTGTCGCAGCTAGGAAATAGATAACTTTCTGTAAAATATCAGGGTTTATCAAGAAGGATTGAGACACACCCGAAGCCACTCTAAGCCAGTCAATATTTCGGACCCATGGATTTGACGAGATACGAAATTCTTTACGAATCTGAAGTATAGGAGTAAGGATGGCTTCATTGTCCCCACTGTGAGGGGGGAGGGGGGGGGGTTGGAATGGAGCCGGCACGAGAAGCTTTATGTGAAGCTTTATGGGATTAGAGCAGTCATTGACTCCGGGCCGCTATTGCAGAGGAGTAAGGACCATCTGCGGGGTACTCCCGTGTCCCCGATCTTCACCATCTCTTGTAGCGTGCATACCCTCTTTTCTCTTAGTCGATTCGGGCCCTGTTTTGGTCAACAAAACACGGAAGGGCTAACAAAGACAAAGAAATATTTATAAATATATTCCAATGGATGCTAATAAGGTATTTTGATCGCAAAAGGGAGTGTGTACGTGTTTAAAAAACCCTTTACTGCGAAATAAAGTATATTTTGCACCTTAGATTCATTGATAGTCATGTTTTTTCTGTTTGGTGACTAAATTGCTGATTGAGGAATATATATTGGATATTTACAAGTTACAATCAGAAACACGGCTTAGCGTTCTGAATAACATTTATATTAAAAACATTATTGAAACGTTTGATTCCGAAAAAAAACTTCGTACTTTATTTTTTGACATTGACTATATTTCGACTCTAGAAAAACTATGTTTACAAATACTAATTAAAAGCTGATTACATTTCCTATAAAATTGATTATGTCTAAATTGGTCGAAATCTAAGTGGTTTTCGAGATAACGTTCTTGAAAATCGGTGATTTGGGGGGGAAAAAACAAATGTGTACCGCTCACTTTTTGTAAGACTGTTATTTCCTAGTCCCTCCCCCCCCCCCCACACACACCCAATACCCACGATCGTTCCCAGGAAAAAAATACATAATTCAAAATTTGAGAGGCATTAAATTTTAATTTAATTCATATATCAAAGTTTCTGGTATTTGAAGCCAATGTTTAACAAAAAGTGAGGTAAACATTTTTTTATTTCTAAAAATTATCGATTTTAAATAACATATATCTCGAAAACACGTTGGAAGTTCGCCAATATGTCATAATAGTATTGTTATAGGAAATCTCAATTAGCTTTTAACTGCCGATTTGTACATATTTTTCTTGAGTCCACTGGTTTCGGGATAAAATCGAAAAATACCAAATTGGGACCTCTCTGCTCCCACCCACAACCTTAAGCTCAACCTCCAGGTTCACGGAGACTTTTAGTAGGTGGCCTTCCTAATGCTCATGGCCGAAGCTGTGACATTAGAATTATCGCATATTTTCATGCAATCTACACCCCTCCTTTCAACAACTCTTTGACTAGGGTCCGCACGTTTCTGCGAAAACACCTTATTCACCATTCATTTGGCTACAGTTCCGACAACTAATTGTTTCGATTCACGAAATTTCTTTCTTTTTCATCACGGAATTGCTTCATTAAAATGTTACTATAAGAAGCCGATATATAAAGTGTGATGGATCAAGTTTCGTAACAATCATCATAACAGCACATTAAAAACCGCGACCTGTTGGAAATTCAAAACTGGTTACAGTAATTGGTTATTTAATCTTGGCTGCAGGGTGAAGCCAGATTAAACTTGGATAGTATTGGGTTATTTGTACGGGTAATCATATGTACACAACACCCAAGGGCCTTTATTTTTATATACCATATGTTTTTCGAAAATCAGGAACACAAACATATATATAGGAAAAGATGGATATTTTTGGCCGGTAGACCCTACAAAGGTACCTCTCCCGTGGCGTTGGTGTTTCCAATATTGGTGTTATTTTATTAAAACTTAAATTCAATTGAAAAATTCAATAACTTTTTGTAACTCATAACTTTCTATATGAAATCGACAGTAAAAGTCCTAAATCTTTTTTGATTTGGGTATTAAAAAAGTAAATAAATTTTAATGAATACAGCTTCATAATGTAATACTATCATTAATTGCAGTAATAGGACTATGATAATACTTTATTGTCTGGGGTTGTGAATTCTTTTTTTCTACAAAGAGTTTGATATAAATGATAATAAAATAATGTTTTTATTTATATCCTTGTCCCGTTATTATTGACACAATTGTTAAAATTCCTAGTCAATAAACTCATTATTGGGAAGTGAAGTAGAACAAAAGTTGTAGGCCCTCCAAAATAGGGCTAGAGCATGGCGTTAGACTCGGTCTGGCGGAAGTTGGGGGATCAGTGTTCATCGCTTACTCCTCTTACCATACTTCTAACCGTGATTTTTCCCTAATTCCTTCTTATATTTTTGATGTGTCACCCCCTCATTTTTTAAATATATTACAATAAGTCATGTGCAGTGTGTTCTTGGTTATATATAGTTTTTTTAATTATAGTTTATACTTTTTAATAATTTGTCGAAATTTTCATTTAGGATCGTGTAAATTCTATTTTGAGGTCCCAAACACACCTTTCGATGGAAATCTTATTTTCGATTTGTAGTTTGAGGATGCTATATTTCATGTAGGATGTTAGATGCTACCTGAAAAACAAAACAAAAACATTTGGCCTAGAAATTCGTATTTATGATTTCGGCCAATGTTGTTTCGTATTAATTAAAATTGTGTTTTCGCCATAAGTGCTATTTTATTATTCTACACTTGCCTATTCAGTTGACTTTTCTTTAAAAAATAATAAAAATTAGTTTGTTATGAAATCCTAAAATTGCACATACTCATATATGGGCCTTCTAAAATAGATCATCAGATTCTACGGTCCATGTTATTAATAAATCCTTTTTCTGATCTAAAAAATGTCTATTGGTTTCGTAAGTAGGAGGAGGAAATCTAAAATTGACACCGTAGGTGCTGCGATTCTCGTGTACATATCCCTTAATCTCATACTTAAAAAAAAAAAATATTTTTCTATGTTAAATACATCACTGGGAGTCTATAGCAAGCTAGAGCTGTAACAACTCCCCGCAACTTCAAAATGACCATACGTCTTTCTGTAATACCACGTGAACCAAACATTATTTCTTTTTTTTTTTTTTTTTATGTTAACTAAATAAATTCAAATAAACATGTCTAACATTAGGTATCTCTGCAAACTTTGACGTGAATCCAACAGATTTCTAAATTTAAACATTTCTTCTAATTATCCTGAAATTATACATATTTATAAGGCTGTTTGCATAAGACCTGTAATTACATTATTTGAGAAATTAAAATTGTGAAAAAAAATGAGTTTATGTTGACCCGATGGCCGAACTAGTTGGGATGTGGGTCTCAGCGCGTATGATACTGATAGTGTTGTGTTCGAATCACACCTGAGCGGGTTAAAATTTATTTCGTGGGCAACCCACGAAGTGAATCTTGACCTTCCCAGTTAGAATAGGTTGGTAACATGTAGGATAGTCCGACTTTACTCCCCTTGTTGAAGTACTTAAGGACATTAAGCCCCAGTAGACAAACTAACATAATCAGATTAAAAGAAATTACCCATGATGTTGTTAAATTGTGATGACGGTCGTCAAAACACATTTTAATCAGGTTGAAGCAAACATCAAAACAATAGTAAAATTATTTTATTCTCAGGAAAATGTTTAATTTTAGAATAAACAGTAGATCAAGGAGTATAATCTCTATAACAATAACGAAGTTTATTAGATTATTATTACTAGGGAGAGAAATACATGCACGTGATTTCTCCAATGCAAGTTACATACAGAAATAACCTTAATCGTTTCAGGAGTGAAATTCTCAATGTTATTTTCTACTAATATTTAAATCAGGAACTCGTCAGGTATAATAATTTAGGCATAAAAGTGAATATAAATACATGGATCCTCGTTCTTATCAGGTTTTCAGTAGATAAATAACATGCTATTAGTGACAAGTTAGGGTAGAACTAGTGGTGGGGCTGGGTAGCCATCTTAATGAGGAAAATGATACATAAATACAGCTTCCTCTCCCTCTAAATAGCCTCCGGTGGGAAGGGCGTCCTACTTTCCTGTTGGAAAGGAAAGGGAGAATACTAACTGTCAACCGATATTTGAAAACGATTTCATAAATACACATATTATTATTCCTGATATAAAAACCAATCAACTATTCCATTTATTTTATTTATGGTAAATCATACAAAAGCTTATTCAAAGTGGAAATCCTTATTTCAATTCGGTCTTTGTTATGAGTATTGTGCAATGAACTCTTTGAAGTCGGGTAAATTCAATATTTCCTAGAAGGTCCATTACGTAAGAAATAAAGTGCTAAATATAAGAACATGAGAACACCTTCCTGAATAAAAACTTGAAAAAGTTACGAAAGATTTTTTTTCTGTAAGAATTCTTTGTGGGATTCATTTATTTCAGGTTTGATATTGTTTCTATCAAGCAGATGTAACTTTTTTTTTTTTTTTTTTTTTTTTTTTTTATATAATAAATTTAACATTTTATTCATCTTTTACACTTCCCCTAAAAGAAATGCTTAAAATTGATTTTTAAATAAAATTATCATACTAATGGTAGAGCCCAATTACAAGTGTTTTTAAAGAAAGGTTTACACTTTGTTTTCATTTTTACTAATATATCTTACATGACAAAACTTTATGTAGAAATATAAAAAAAATTATTCACAGTGCTGTGAATTACTTCACCTTACTTTTTACGTGTTCCGTATTTTGCAATATTGCAGGAGACGTAACAAACAAATAATTTTAGTTGTTAAAATTATTTTAGTAATGATACAATCAAATATACAGGTCGAAATACTTATTGTAGGTAAAGCAAAACAATCTTAATAAGCACACAACTAAAACTGAAATAATTTTTAAAAAAATCTTATATTAATAAAATATTCTATTGAAAAAAAATATATTTATGTATTAAATATGTGTAATTAATTGAAAAATCACTTATGCCTTGAATTGAGGCATATTTTAATGTTTATCAAAATATAAGTTTCTAATATTTAATTAACCTGGCATTAAAGGTTTATATATTTCGTTCATTATACCTCATATTATTCCTAAAATGTAAAGAGTGAGAAAATTTTGCTCATCCCGATGCTATTTTCGAGCCTTCATAATTCAGGTGGGTTATTTCGTTATGATTAAATTGTATCGAATGATGTTATTACATTTATAATTTAAATATCATATACTGTCATTTTGTAATGACCAATACTTTATATAGTTTAGCCTTTAAAAATTTTCGAAATTGATACGAAATATGATACGTATTTAAATATTAGGTATTGCCTATAATTTTTTTAATAATTAAAGAAAACACACAGTTTTGTTGAATTTTCAAGTTATTTACTTTGGGAAATATTTACGGATAAATTTTCAGTTATGTAGAAAGTAACCGAACGTCAAAGATTCTGCTAACTCAGGATTTGATTATATATAAATATTTTAAATCCAAATATAGTAAAAGTATTTAGGTCCGCTTCAACGTCTTCCTTCCAGCGCAACCTGGGTCTTCCTCTCTCTCTCACTCTCTCTCTCTCTCTCTTCCCTCCTTCGGGATGCCCATTCAACATGATATTTGGCATTCTGTGGGAGCTCATTCTATGAAAATGGCCTAGCCATCTTAATCGTATTTGCTTAATTGTTGCAACAAAATCTGTAGTTTTGTAAAGTTCTCTTAGCTCCTGGTTGCTTTTTATCCTCCATGTATCTCCATCATCCTCAAAATATATATGACCTAAAGACCCTTTGCGTGAGGTACTGAAAGAGAGCGGCTGGTGACCGGAATAAATGGTGGAGAATCATGGAAGAGGCCAAGGTTCTGCGTGGTAGTGTAAGGGCCATTGTTGTTGTGTAGGGCCATGGTTGTTGTGTAGTTGTTATATAATATTATTAATTATTAGTTATTATAATTTATATATTAAAATGTTAAAATATTTTATTTACGTTCCAGTCTTGTTAGTCATACAGCTTATCGTTGGTAATTATTATTATAAAAATTACAAAAGTGATTACATATTTATTAAAATAAACAAATAAGAACTTGTATTTCAGTTTTTCCAATTATGTATTAAGAAATTTAGTCTAGGTATGTAAAGAGTCAAAGTCATCAGTATAGGTATATATATATATTTTTTTTTTTTTTCAAATTCTGAAATTTTACATATTTGTTTATAGCCTGTTCGGTTTGTTCAATAATTATTTTATTTTTATTTTTATCTTTGATTATCTCATAGAGCGATTCAAAAGTTTTTATTTTTATTCATTCTTGGAACGACAAGAAGAACGGTAAATAAAAGTTTTCGAGTCATAACTGAAAGAAGATAAGAGAGAAGGGACTGATGATGAGAAATAGGGCAGTAATTGGAAGAACTGATGATCTCTGGGGTTGACATAGACACTAATTGAACGTCCCCAACAGATCACTAATCTATTGCTCTACCGCTCCTCTTGCCCTTCAAACTTAGTCTCTCGGCTAATAGAGCCAGGCTCAACTCTTTCTGGTATTCAAAAATAAATAAATAAAAACTGAATAGTTTATTTATAGTTAGTTAGCAGGGTTAATATATGATGTTCCATAATGTATAATGTTTTTAAAAAAAAAAATATATATATATATATATATATATATATATATATATATATATATATATATATATATATATATTTCGGCAATTTACAATATATTTATTGTTTCGGCAAAAAGTGTTTCCGATCTTCAGGATAAACTTCTTAATCAATTGAATGGTTTTGGGCTAGAAGAGGATATGTCTGGTAACAGCAGTTATAAAAATAAAAATAAAAATCGCAAATTTTTTCTCATTTGGGTTTTTAAACTTCAAAACGTGCCTCCATGAGAGCACTTTAACGGGTAGTACATGAGACAAGGTGGTTGTGATGAATTCTCGGTTTTGATTTTTTTTTTGGGGCATTTCCACTTACAACCTTTAATTTTACTTAACAAGTAACGAAAAATTATTCGAACGTAAAATATAACTTGTAACTTATTATTATTAAGAAAAAGGTAGAGATCGGTTCTATAAAAGTGGGTAAACTTTGCAGCAATAGTCTGAAGCGTAGATGGGAGGATTAGCTGTCTTTAGATTTACTTTTTATGGGACTCTGTGATAAATAGTTTTTGTTATTGGCATAGAAGATCCGGATTCGTTCTTCGTTTGGTTTGTTAGAGGAAGTTGTTTTGAAATTGAAAATAGTTAAATTAATTGAAAATATATTCATCATTGAACTGCTAGTTAGAAGTCTATATTGAAATCTTTCGTTAGATAGCGTTCGAAAACATTTTTGATGTATATAGATGTGGGAGGTATAATGAAATAATATAAATCCTTAAAAACAAAATATTTATGTTTAACCAACGAAAAAAGTTATTATTATAATGTTAGAATTAACCAATCATGAGCTACATAAGGACAGTTGTAACAAGATTGCAGATTCATGTTATCTTTAAATTAATACCTAAATTCAGTATGCTAGCATAATGAGTGGAATTATTCAACGCCTGTTAAGCCCAAGGTTGTGATTGTTAAATTGACGATTTACCGTAATGTAGATTCTGCTCCGTTGCATACGCTATTGTTAAATTAATAAAGTTTCACTACAAGCTTTGAATATTTATATCGAAAAACAGGATCCGTTGCCAATAAGTTGGGTGGTCTATCAACGTATTGCGTAAGTTTTAAATAACTTTAGTCTTTTTTTTTTTTTTAACTATAGAAGAATATATAAATTCATCTACGAGCATTTAAAACATGATAAATTTTAACTAAATATAAATTCTTTCATTCGGTAAAAAATCATTTTCTTAATAAAATACAAAACATAAAAGAATAAGTTTTTTTTTTTTCTGTTGGCTCGACAGACCTTGTAGATCCTTGCCCTCCTCAACCAGCCTGCTCAACCTCTGCATATCTTGGGCCATTGCTTCCCCTTCTTGTCATGTTCGTCTGGTATCTTAAAGCCGGGGTCCGTTTTTATCACAGATTTAAGTAATAAAAGAATAAGTAATATGAAATATATTCCGCAATATTAAAACATCGTTACAGACATTTACGTTACATTATGGTTATACCTAAAACATTTAACCTGAACAAAACTCAGGGGAAAAAATTCAAAAACTTGCTGGTTTATAGTGTCTGTCAGGATCATAAAAAATTATTGCAATGGTAGTTTTTGAACAAGCATTGAGATAAAACAATATGGATATTGATGGATTTTGAGAAGGAGAGAATTCCAAAGGATGGTTGAGCAGTTCAGAAATGAACAGTAAAATACTGTAACATATGAATTCATTAACTGCAAACTCTAGATACAGAAAGGGTGATGGATTGCTTTACATACATATTTTGCTGTGTTTTCTGCTAAAAATAGATAATTTTTGTTTCTTCTACTTTATATCCATATATTATAAAACAAAATAAAAAATAAATGAGATTTTTATTTATAAAATTTATTTTAACTTAGTTATTAAAAAAATTACTAGAAGATGAAAAGTTGTGGAAATATGAGCTTGAAGTATTATCTACGGATGGAAGAAACATTGAAATAAGTCCACTATTGCTTAACCACTGATTACAACACATAAACTAGATATTTTAGCTGAACTACGATATAATCATTTCTCTGATTCACCACACAATAAAGTCCTCCTTCAGAAAATGTAAATCCAACCGAGAGTTGTTT
The DNA here is from genome assembly GCA_003667255.2 of Euschistus heros. Taxonomy (NCBI): domain Eukaryota; kingdom Metazoa; phylum Arthropoda; class Insecta; order Hemiptera; family Pentatomidae; genus Euschistus; species Euschistus heros. Next base: position 2,335,998 of record RCWM02000023.1, read on the forward strand.
TTAAGCGAATGCTGCTTCATCATATTCCACCAATAGTTCGTATTAGTATCAGATAAGGATTTGGAATATTGAAGAATCCATCAATCACAAAATACATAGAAAACCAGCTTTTTCATTCACAATATATCTATGTAATTTTGAGAAATCTATAAAATAAATAAATATTCGTTGATATATTTTGTAAATGTTGTTAAACATTTTAATTAAATTTATCCTTTATTTAACGAATCGTTACCAATAAAAATTAAAAATTATAGATTATGTTAAAAATGCTTTTAAGTTCCTGCTACAACTCTAGAGATAACAGGTTGCTAAGAAGTATACCAAGGATATTACGACATCATAAAACAACATTACAATAATACTTTCTTCCTAAACCTACAAACTTTTTGTCCTACAGTATTCTTTTACAGTATTCCACTAACCCCTGCTGAACAGATCCACTACCTAGCACTCCACCTGGACAAACGTTTAACTCGGATTTTACATACAGAAGACTAAAAAGATAAGATGTATTTCTAAATACTCATTTACAGGACAGTAATTAAACCTATTTGAACATACGGATTTGAAATCTATGGCTCTGCTAAACCATCTAATTTTTCACGTATACAATCCTTACATTCTAAAATCCTTCGAAAAATACTTAATGCTCCTTACTTTGGATAAGCATATCCATAAAGACCTTGATTTTCGATATGTTGCTGATTTATCCCAAACCTGATTTCTATCAAATTCTAGTAAACTTCTTAACTATTCAATTCCACTAGTCCCTCAACTTGCTTCCAATCTATTTCTGACAACCCTCCAAGGTGTCTGAAAAGAAGATGGCCTCGGGATTTTCTCATATAGAACTTTTATTGAAGTGCTACCAATGGGTAGTGGCTTTAAAAGCAATTGTCATGTTATCATCACATTTACTGGACGTATATGTATATATATTATTTTTATTTGATACAGTTGTGAATTTCAGTAAATGGATAAATAAGTAAAACAATAATAATTGTGTTGCTAGAACAAGAAGTACTGTTGGAAAGGTAATAATTAAGATCTTTCGTGATAGAAGAAGTCTTTAGTATCATTTAATATTCATTAAAAGGCCTAAAGGAAAAGGAAATCTTTTTTTCATAAAGAACGAACTCAACTTCTTATCTGGTATCAGCTCTTATATTATTCAAAGCATCAACTGCCAAACTCTTTAGCTGTGTAGAGTTCTTTACTATAACGTATTTTATCTAAATATTAATTTTTCCTTCTTTGTTTTTTTTTTTTTTTTTTTTTTTTTTTTTTTGTTTGTTTTTATAGTAATCAATAAATAAGGAGTTATACTCTTATATTAAATATGTTAACAATCATTTTGTAAGCAACACTCCTAATTCAAACACGAAGCAGCAAATAAAAGTAAATAAAAATTGTCTTTATAGTAAGCAATAGCTTAAAATAACTGAAAAAAATGAAAAAAAAAATTAAGAAAACTCCAGTCAGCTTTATGTGATTCTTTTACCAACCAGCACCAGAGATTTAATTATATGTTTTTAGTTACTGAAAAATTCCTGAAACTACTTACGCCATAAGCTAACTTATCGTTACGCAACTCAAAAGTACCTCATAACAAACATAGCAGATAAGCAAGGGTTTTGTATATATATTTTTTCTCTTATCGCTTGTGAAGTATCTTCGTTTTCCAGATATTTACATTGGTTTCTATATGTATAGCAAATGCACAGGAACATTTGCTGTACATACAGTCTGCGAACAGAATTTTAGACTAGCTGATCTTAGTTCATCCACTAGGAGAAAAATAAATAAATCAGGCAAAGGAAGAAATTGTGTATATTTTTCCTCTATTATTTTTTTTTTAATAATTTTTGCTGAGTAAAATCCAAATTTTAAATGTTCTACCTATTTCCTATAATTCGTGATTTTTTTTTTATTATAAAAAAGCGATTATATTCATATCCATTGAACTTTAAACCAAAATTGAATTTAACTATAATTATAGAACAGGACTACCCGCCACGTCGATTCCCACATAGTTAATTTCAATGAGCATAAGTAGCTTTTATATTTTTTTTCTTTTTCCAAAGTTTCTGTTAACTGGACTAGCATTGAAGCTCTGAATGGTTCGACCGAAACGTTGGCTGATACAGTTTAAAAAGTAAGATGTATATTGTATCATCTTGAATGTTTCTAAGAAAAAAAGTTGACTAAATGGCTAATGAATGGTATGAAGAGGTATGTTTGATGACTGATATATCGTCCAAGTTGTTGAGAGGAATTATTCAATAGGATTAAAAAATAAGCATTGTTTGAAATGAACTAGACATTACTCTGTCATTGGTCATCATAAGGGCAGGTGAAAAAAATAAATAAAAATAATAACCAATAAAGGAATCACCATGCAAACGAGACACAGTTTTCTTCTAGAAGAGTCCTGTTACCGTGGGGGATCCTGTGTAGCTTATTTTTGTATAAATATATTTTTTTTTTCCATTTGCCCTGATGTTCATTAAAGTTATGGGTGGAACTCTGGTGAATTAAAAATAATGTCTTGTTAAATTCTACACTAATTTTTCAATCCCATTGACTGATTTCTCTCAACAATCTACATAATATAAAGTATTTTGAGCAGACTAAACATGAAAAAAAAAAAAGTTATTTTCTTTTACCGAATAAAGGAAGTTAAGGACTTCACAATTTGAATAAAAAAAAGTTATGTTTTCCTTTGGCAAAGAGTATCCAAAGCTGGACTGGATCCAACAAGAGGAGGACCCTGCGGTGGAAGTTGCTACGAGCTGGTTAGCGAACACTCCACCGAGGAGAATCGATTACATGGTTCACTACTTAGCCTCAGCCACGGCCCTTTTGTCTTTTGGGTTTTGCTCCTTTGGGTCAAAGGGCAGGAACTAGCCGTCCGTAGGTTACAACCTCATATCGGAATAATCCTGCGGTTCTCAGCGCCATGCATCTAATACTATTCCTCTTTCATTTTTACTTTATTTCTAAAAGAGAATATTTTAAATAATAATTTTGTAGTCTTCAATAATAAAATGTGCTCCTTATTATGTCTTCATACCCACTCGAACCCAATATTCTATCAACTTGCTTTTTATTCCATTCCTGATAGCCCTGCCAGGCGTTTGAAAAGAAAATGACCGAGTGTAGAACTTTCATTGAATTGCTATTTTAACCATTTTCCCCACTCTCTCACTTGATTTATATATTCAATATAATTGTAAACATCAATGAAAAAAATAAATAAAAAAGGATTGGATTAGTAATCAATATATCGTACTTGTATTTCTAAAGTGACAGAACACAAAACCCTGCATCAAAAAAATGTAAACTTCTCACAGTGATGTATGAAATATTGTTTCTTTATTAAATTTATTTCTTTAAATTATCATTTAATTTCTACCGCAAGTGAGATGAATCAGGTGAAGTTAATTCGATTAATTTTTGACATTTCATAGAATACTATTGAACTTCAGAATAAAGATGAAGCTAAAATAAAAATTTTTGAGTTGTCACTTTTGGAATACACGTGTAATATTCTTAATATATATATATATATATTTTTATGTTTGTTTATTTAACGTAGAGACTGAGAAGCTTGTCTACTAAACTACATTGAAAGTTGTCAGAATGTAACAAGCCGAACCTGGGGTTTCAACAAACCCACCACATAAACAATACACAAACCTTTTAATCCTTAACACTGCAAAATTGTTAACACATCATGGTTAATTTCTAATTAAATCTTACACGCCGACATGAATATACCATTTATTAAAACGTACACCTCAGGTCTAATACATTTCACTTTAATGGGACGTTCAGACTCTTCCATCCTCTCCGTTACCTATACCAAGATCAAAATGGCTTTGGCAGGGGGATCTTCTGACTCCTTAATCAATTTTTATTTATTATTATTATAATTTTTTTTTTAATATTTGTATTATTAATAAATTCAAATAGTAATAGCTATTACTAATAAAACATATATAAATAGCTTATATACAGGGTGTCCCGAATTTAAATGGCAAAACTTCAGAAACTCATAGGGAACCAAAAAACTAAGACGAAAAGTCCTTTAGAGATTTCCTCGTTTTCGCTTAGTTTTAGAGAAAATCGCAAAAAAAGAAACAAAACCAAAATGTTACAGGTAGCGATTATCAGCTTTCAAAGTTCGTCAGGCTAGGCAGTGAGATATGTAAACACTTAATGTTATCCTTAACATTCTTTTATTTGTTTACATTTTGACTTCCTTCTAGGATTATAATTCCTAAATCAGTCTTCAGTCAGTTACTCAGATATTTTTGTGTGAATAGCATCAGACACAATGCCGCCCGCATACATATTCTAATGTTGAATACGCTGATATGATTTTTGTGTATGGTTTCTGTAACGATAATGCTTTAGAAGCGGTGCGGGAGTATGCGCGCCGATTTCCAAATAGAAGAGTGCCTAATCGACGAGTCTTTTCGTTAACTTTTAATAGACTACCAGAGACTGGGTCATTTTAATACGTAACGAAGGCGACCAATTCCAGGCAGCAATAAGATCAGATTATCGGAGAAGAAATTGTGTCCAACGCCACTTCGATAACAATCCTGAGGCTAGCATCCGAAGAGCATCTGCTGCATTAGCAATATCGCGGCAAGCAATATGGCGAACTTTGAAAGGTGATAATCGCTACCCATACGGTCTTCAAAAAGTTCAGAATTTATTACCTCTAGATTATGTCAAGAGATTGAATTTTAGTAACTGGTTTCTTGACAAAATTCGCGTTGATTATTTATTTCCATTAAAAATTATATGGACTCGATGAAGCTACCTTTACAAGAGGAGGAATTGTTAATCAAAAAAATTATCATGTATGGGCTCTTGAAAATCCCAGAGCTATTAGAGAGAATAGGTTTCAGCATGAATTTGCTATTAACGTTTGGCTTGGAATTTGGAACAGATTACTGGTGGGACCACATTTTTTACCTGGAAGATTGAATGGTTTCACATTTACACATTTTTTGGAGAACGACTTTTCTAATTATTTAGATGACATTCCCTTACAGCAGCGGATTGAAATGTGGTTTCAACTCGATGGATGTCCAGCTCATTATAGCAGAGTTGCTCGAGCTTGGCTGGATATAAATTATCCACAACGATGGATTGGACGTGGAGGAGTAGTACCTTGGCCACCCAGATCACCTGATATGACACCCATGAGTTTCTTCGTAGGGGGAACCTTGAAGCAGAAAGTTTATTCGGTGTCAATCAACTCAAGAGAGCAATTAAGAGACCGAATCATAGATGCAATGCACCAAATATCATCAGAACAATGTTTAGCTGCAATTTATCAAGTGAGTGCTAGATGAAATGCTTGCATTGGTGCAAGAGGACAACATTGTGAGCAATATTTACATTAAAAAGAACATAACATAAATATAAATGTAAATAAATAAGTATAAAAATGAAAACTTGTTTCATTTCTTTTTTTTTTTTTTTTTTTTTTTTTTTTTTTTGTGATTTTCTCTAAAACTAAGCAAAAACGAGCAAATTTCTAAAGAACTTTTTGTCTTAGTTTTTCGGTCCCCTATAAGTTTCTGAAGTTTTGCCATTTAAATTCGGGACACCCTGTATAATAAAACATATCAACTATACAGCATACTTCATTTGTAGTACAAAATACAACATAATTTAATCGTCTGAATTATATTTTATTGTAGTCCTGATATTGGTCGACGATCGATGGCTAAAACATAATAAACTTAAAGACAGCTTTCTATTTGTTTTATGGTAATTTATCTTAACGGATCTCAAACTGAATAATGACTGTTTCATCTTAGTAAGTGATATTATTGTTTGTAATCTTTAATAATTATTGTTTCAAGTATATATTGAGAATTGATTATCCCTCAGAATGTGTTTGGTGGGTCAATAGTTCATGAGTTTCGATGGTCGCAGCCAGCAACAGAAACACACTCGGTTGCTATGTAATCCTAGCTGTCCTTGTGCTAATATTTGTTTCACTTATCAGTTTGTCTTCCATTCGATTTATGTCGATCAAGATATTTTTTCATATTTTTGTTTTTCTATTGCAGTTTTTTTACAAAAAAAAAAAAAAAAATATATATATATATATATATATATATATATATATATATATATATATATATATATATATATGCATCATAATGGTAATTTGAGGGGGACGTAAAGTAATAAAAGTTGCATTTGAAAAAATCTATATTTAATATACTAATTTTATAAACTATTTTTTTACTTTTTTGAATCATTGTACTAAATATGCTAAAAAGTAGTTTTATATGTAATAAATATAAACGATGAAGAAGGAATTTAAATATATCAACTATCAAACTATAACAGCGTGATATTTTTAGAAAAATAAACTTTTAAATACTTTAAAAAAAACTTTATATAAAAAAAAAAGAAGTATATAAACAATGCCTAAAAACAGCCGTATTCGGATAATAATGGAAAGTATTCCTCTCGTCAAATACCTAAGGTAAAAACCTGTGAAGTCCATTTTTTTGGAGGAATTTTGAGGTTTTCTTCAACACAATAATGTACTCGAAATATACTGAAAGTTACTCTAAATATCATTGTTTTATAAGATCCTAAATTATTGTAATAATAAAACCACACTACCAATTTTTTCTTAGTTTGAATAGAATTATACGAACTAGAAAGTAATTGGCTATTTGAGATTATGAGGTATAATTATAAGTAAAATTAAAAACTTAGAAGAACAATCAAAATCGCTAGATTTCGTGCATTTTTATGTCAATTTTCATTACTTTTTTTATCTCAAACACAGCATTTTCGCTACATATTTCTGGAACAATCCCAGATTTTTTATTCCTAAAAATTTAGATGATGGTGCAAAGTGGTCGGAGAAGTTTCCCACATTTTATTAATCAGAAATCAAATGGAAAATATATGTTTTATGTAACATTTGTCACTAGGGCCTACCGTTTAGGAGCTACTCGTATATTGGTTGAATGAAATAAGTCGCGTTTGAAACTCCTACCTATTTTTTCTCAACTTTGTTTATTCCGAATAATCATTAATTGTTAATTCGATTTAAATAATTTAAAATCATAAGGTAAGCGAAAAAAAAAAAAAAGAATATTAAGGCAGGATTAAGCTACATATTTAATTTGAAAATTTACCTCCTACACACAATTGAATCACTGGTAAGCGAAAAAAAAAAAATAGAGAAAATATAAGCATTGACGGTCAAAACATTAAAACATTAACCCCTAAAACATGTTCCATGCTTTATTTAGCCGAAAGGCCCAAGAGGGCCTTTAATTTTTTTTCTCAAAAATAATGTTTTTTATTTGTCAATATGGTGATATATATATATATATATATATATATATATATATATATATATATATATATATATATATATATATATATATATATATATATATATATATATTAATAATAATAATAAGATTATACTTTAAGTTATTTTAAAATTATACTGAGCTTACACTAACTGGTACAATCTGATATATTCAATTTATAGATGAATTTTCCGCTCTACGAGAAAAGATGGTTGTTTACAGGAGACGAAATTGAATAAGGAGGTTGGAGGTCCCAAGCCAATTTCTCCAGCTCCAGTGGGGTTCATCCACTCCCACTGAATGCCCTCGCCTCCAGAATATTAGGCTCCTTTCCTTTCTCCTGGTTCACTATCTATATATTGCAATTGTAACTGATAGGTGATAACGTCGTTTTGCATTACCTATCCAATATCGTTTTCCAGAATATTCTTCCTTGCAAACATCTCAATAACGTAACATAATATGATCCAGAACAAACATTTTATAATTTTTAGATACTTCCCTTTAGTATTTGTAACTAAATATTACTCAGTTACAATTATATGTTACTTGTAAGAAACTGTTATCCCACTAGCTGCTATATTCTTGAATGTCAACGGCCGTTATCTTGCAGTTGCTTCTGAAGACCATCAGGATAATAGTAATGAAAGAATATGTTTTTAATTCGTGGAATTGTGTAATCACGATAATCCGACTCATGGGAAGAGAGAAGTGCTGGATTACAAAAACTTTTGGATTACTAGATGTAAAGAAATAAAACTAAAAATGTAAAATTATTGCACGTTTCTTCTTTTACAACATAATAAACTGTTATTATAGTGGCAAAGATTTAAAACTTATTTAGAAGAAGAAAAACTCGGTATGCAACCTCTTAAAAATAATAGAAACTTCATAAAATTCATATGTATTTATGTACTAATAAAACCTTAAGGGTGAGTACACATCTACAGATATGAACTACAAGTCCACCCGTCTCAGGTAACCTGTCAGGTCAAATTGGGAGAGTAAATAAACAATAACTGTCAGTTTTTGCGAAAACTGACAATTTTTTAGTAGGAATCTGTGATATAAGTTTTTTAAAGAAAAAAAAAAGATAAATTATTACCCCACATGGCCTAAAACTCTATTCTGTGGATTTGCTGTTCTGATCGGTCGAAACATATCAACTTTATATTATTTATCATGACGTTGATAAGATCTTGATCTAATCTGAAAATAACCCATCAAGGGTTATTTGGAAGTTCAACAGCTGTTTTTTACCTTCGGCAGAAATGTTTTCCTACGATTACTAATGTTTCTAACGAATAGTTTGCTGGATATTGGAGCGCGCCCGTAAAACCTTAATGATCATCTTATTATCCCATGATTTTTAACGATTTAAATATTAGATCGAATCTACCATAAATTAGTTACACTTAAAGAACTTTTCTTATCTATATTATATTAGTTTTAATTTATTATGTGATTTGTTTATAATTAGTTTTGTTGTTTCAGGTCAGACCTCCTTGTCGTGAGAAACGTCACCCAGAGCAAGAGCCTATGCAACATCAAGATGGTGAGTCATTATGGATTTTCATGTCTAAAATAATTATCATGACTTTTTCATGCGAGTAACCGCGGCTCTGCAAGACTTGTTAAAAAGTAATTATTTAAAATAGTTCAGTAGAGCATCCATTAACCAGGAAACCTGTTATTTAGATATTTCGAGTAAATTATATTATTTTAATGATTAGCATTGATGAGCCACTTCTATTGGTATTTTTTATTGTAAGACTACTTTGGAATTTCGAAAACTTTGTACTTTGAAAAGGGTAAGGAATGGTAGCAATTCATTAAAAAAGTAGCCTTTAAATGAAACCCTTTTTGGTAATACCAAGAGGCATTTGTTTTTCTGAAGTTTTGAACTATTTTAGGCGAAAGTGAGAAAAAAAAAAAAAAAAAAAAAAAAAAAAAAAAAAAAAAAAAAAAAAAAAAAAAAAAAAAAAAAAAAAGTATAAATTGGTCATTTCAACCAGGAAGAATTTTGGGAAAGCATATTCAGATCCCAGAATAATGCAGTAAAATATAATCCCTCACTGAGCTGTTGTAACCTTGATAGACAGACAAGTATCACTAAAATAGTGATAAGATTATTTTTAATGTTAAAAACTACAACATCCAGTTCAACTACAAATAATTGATCATTATAATGAACATTATGCACTGGATAACAATGTTATATAACATATTTAATAAGCTCATAGCATTTAATAATGGGTGCAACACTCTGACTTCAGTGACTAAAAAATAACGTACTAATACTTAATTGTGAAAATATTCTAAATAAAATCAATGAGAATAATGCAAGAGAAAAATAGATCAAATGATTTATACTAAAATTAGCATTGAATATTATTATTATTATTATTATTTTTCTTTTTTTTTTTGACTGATTTAGTGGCCATCCTGTGTTCTATTCATTCACTCACAAACTAAAAATCAATAAATTTGTCAGTTTGTGCTATGATTTAATTATTTCCCTAAATAATTATTATCCCTAGTTATTTAATTATATTTTCTAATAAGAAACGTTAAAAGTTGTATTTTATTTTTAAACAACAATACTATTCTTATACTAGGTGTCTGATTATTCTTGTCTCCTAGCAAAAAATCAATGAAGTTCTGAGTATTACCATAAATTGAGACGTTTCGGCGATAATGTGGATTTGATAGACTGTGGATTTTGATCGGGTCCTTACCAGGGAGCCAGTCAGCAGATATAACCCAGAGTGGCCACTTAGGGGTAATGTCCTAAAGAATAGGGCAGAGGCGATGGAGACAATGCCCCCTTCATGGCTGGAGTGTACTTTATGTTGGCAGGGGGTAGATCTATATTGGATAATGTCCTCTTTAGTAAGAAATAGAAGGCTCCACAGTAGTGTCTGCTAGAATGCTACATTAAAACTGATATAAATCTGGATATCTTACCAAAGTATTTATTGTCTCTGTACATTATACACATCAATTCCTCTCCTTTTCTGATGTAATGTTAGCAAGTTTTTAGGTTTCAAAAAGTGTATTTATCATAAGTAAAATGATAGTTTTCTAATCTCTAATAATAAGTGCTCATTCATACTTTTTGTTTTAGAAGATTAAAGCAATAATGAAATAAAATATAACTATGATAGAAGAGGTAAATAAATAAATGGTTAAAATAAAAAATCAGTAATAGTGATAAAGTAGTAACTACAACATGAAATTAATAATAAAAACACCACATATTTACTCACTGGTCTAGGATTCCCTACCCAGCTTTTTCCCACAATATTTAATGGATAATACTGGGCTCTAGGAGCTCCTAGCTCTTCTCTTCCTTGTTCCATGTAAAGCATTGTAGAATATCTTGTCACTTTTTCAAGATTGAAAATGAAACAGAAAAACCACTGAGGTCCCTTCACAATTAATAACAAACATTTTTTTGTTTTGATATTTAAATAATCTCACATCTAGTTTGATTAATTTAATATTATATATTTTATTGGACATTTCCTAAATTTGTACTTAATTTCAGGAGGATCGGCAGGAGGGGGAGGAGGCACGTAAAGCACTAGAGTGGGAGCTGTCATTGGACAGCAGAGACCTCCGGTCACATGCTTGGTACCATGGCAGCCTTCCCAGGAGTGTCGCAGAATCCCTCCTCAGCAGAACAGGCCAGTTCCTAGTTCGTGACTGCTCCTCCCAACCAGGAGCCTATGTCCTTACCACCAGGTCTGAGACAGGGGCTTCCTTGCATTTTGTAATTAATAAGGTGTGTTCATCTATTATATTATTTGTATATATTCTTGTTGATTTATCTATTTCACTTTTAAAATGTTGAAAATATGGTTTTAAATTTAGTTTATTAAATTTATAATTAGTACCAATAATTTAGATTTAAGTAAATAATAACTAGCTTATTGCATCTCATAATCTTATGTTAAAATACAACCTTTCTAAAATGGACTTAAAACTAAAAAAATTATCTCTGTAATTTGTAGTAAACCCATGAATTCCTATCCTTCTATATCCTTCAATAAAATTTCACATATTTTGAAAACCTACTTCCTCTGATTAGATCTTGAGAAGTAATTAACATACAAGACTCAAATATAAAGAATCTCACTGGCTGTTAAATCCTTTACAAGAAAATAATTGAATCCTGTTGCGTGAAGTAGATCTATATTGATTTAATCAAGTCCATTTGGACATACTATAAAATTTATATAAACTATTTTTTATTGTTTGGAATAGTCTTTAAAAAATTATCATTGCATCATACTACAATTCAAACTGAATGATTAAGGATAATGTTCAAATCTCAATTTTTACTTTATGCTCCAAAAGCAATTATAAAGTTTGCATTTAAAAGTTCTTACTCCTGATTCCCTAGAGCAGGGGTGCTCAAACGGTCGATCGCGATCGATTAGTCGATCGCGAGTGCTTTTTGGGTAGATCTCGAGAAGAAAAAAAATTTTAATAAGTAGGTAGGTAACTAAACTACAAAAATGTATTACGTAATAAAATAACACTGCTTGCGGCAAAAGGTGGCTTTATCAAAGGAACGCGCGGCACTTGTCAAAGAAAAGCCGTGTTGTTTCTAGACGAGAGACAGTACAGTCTAGTTTCGGGCGGCGCGTTTGACGGGAACATTCGAGACTTTCGTTTCACGCCGATATAAATGTTGCGCCTGCAGGAATTGGAGTCATTCTGAATTGTAACTTGATGGCGATCCTACGTCGATACAAAGTTTATTATTAAATAGTGGAAAATGAGTGCAGTGAAGAAATCTAAAACGTATCATTTTAATAAGGATTGGGAGGAAGAATTTTTCTTTTGTATGGTGAAGGGTAAGTGCATTTGTGTTATTTGTCGTGCGTCAGTTGCAATACCTAAGCGTGGTAACTTAGAGAGGCATCATAAAACGGTTCATAAAAACTATGAAAAGGATTTTTCGCTACCGAGTGAATTAAGAAAACGAAAAGTAAGTGATTTGATATCTTGTTTGAAAAAAGAACAATCCATGTTCACAAGACCAGCCAAACAATCAAAAGCTGCTACGATCGCGTCATTTAAAATATCTCATATTTTGGCGAAACACAAGAAACCATTTGAAGATGGATCGGTGGTGAAGGAAGCATTTATTGAAGCGGGTGAGACTTTATTTGGAGATTTTAAAAATAAAACAGAAATCATGTCTGCTATTAGAGAACTTCAGTTATCTCGTCCGACTGTCACAAGGCGTATTGAAGTCATGAGTCAGGACATCGCAGATAAACTAAAACATGATATCATGGAATGTACATACTTTTCTTTACAGTTCGACGAATCCATCCATATGACAGACACTGCCCAGCTGTGTATTTTTATTCGGATGGTATTCAATGACATGTTGGCTAAGGAAGAATTTTTGACAATCATTCCTCTGAAGGGGAAGGCCCGTGGCGAAGATATATATGACGTTTTCTTCAATTTTGTAAAAAACTACGAGCTACCAATATATAAATTAGTGTGCATTACAACCGATGGAGCACCAGCAATGACTGGAAACAAAAACGGTTTTGTGGCATTGTGTCGAGCTAATGAAGAATTCCCTTCATTTTTTTCATTCCATTGCATTATACATCAACAAGTTTTGTGTTCAAAAGTTTTAAACACGGAGGAAATTATGGGCATTGCAACAAAAATTGTGAATTCCATCCGTGCACGTAGCTTGCAACGGCGGCTCTTTCAGTTGCAGTTGGAAGATAGGGAGTCAGCTGAACACACTGATTTAGTTCTTCACACTAGAGGTGGGCTAAACAGTTATTTTTTGGTATTAGGTTACTACGTTATGGCTCTATCCCAGTAATAGGTTCTAATAATAGGTTATTCCAGTAATAGGTGATTCAAGTAAACCCCTGTCCTACCGCTAGAATGCGCGCCCGTCAATCACTGCTGTTGCCAATAACTCTTCGGGATCCAATAACGCTTAGAATCACTGCAGTTCTTACAATAACGCCAGTTATTAGAATCACTGCAGTTATTACAATCACTCCAGTTCTACAACAGTTCTCAACTGTTATTAGAATAACCTATTGCCAGCCATCGTTCTGTTTTTGATCACCGACCTGGCGCTAGTGGTTCTAACCTATTACAAACTTACTTTTAGACATTTTGACTGGTAATTCATTAATTTATCCTCCTCGCCATTGCTAATAATGTTAATAATTTGCTTATTTAGTAATCTTACAAATGGTAAATAACACAAAATCAACCAAAATTATTGTGTCAATTTTTTTTTAACAAAACATTTTAGAAGCCAATCAAGAGTTGTCAAAATATATAACAAATTAAAAATAAATCGGCCAACTATGATACAAACGAATTCAGCTAAATAAATCTTTAAAAAACATTGTCCTTATTTAATTGTACTGCCAAGATTTTATTTTTAAAAAATACATATAGGTGTTAGTAAAACATATTTGAACAATTATAAAGACTCAACAATTACAAGTAGCTTGTATCAATCTGTTACCTAAGCATGTATTGTGTATTAAAATATTGGCTGTAAGATAAAATAAAGAAGAAAATAACAGAGGTAGAAGGAGGATTCAGGCTGGGCCATCTTAGGTTAAGTTTTTACTATATCCCAATTTTTTTTAAAGCATTTGGTGGACTTCCAAGACTTCTGGTCCAGGAGGTACATTTAGCCTTTATCCACCTTTAGAAAGCTTTGACTAGAAAATAAGGTGTGGAAAGCACTGTTTGTCAGAGATAAGTGATAGTCTGAGATAAGGCATACAAGGCCTTTATAAAGGTGCAGAATTGGGAATTAAATTTTGAAATAGCAGCGTTACTAATTGTATACAAAAGTATTTAAAAAAAAAAAGTTTTGATATCATGTCCCCTCAGCATTACACATCACCAAAGGATTAAATCAAAGTTGCTGCTAATCACCTACTCTCTTTAACATGGTTATTAAACAACCTTTCTAGAAATAGGAGAGAAATATTAACACACGTGTTTGGAGATTTTGAAAGATATCTAATTCATAATACAAATTGCAGGAGTTTATCAACTCATTGCCACTGAGGAATGTGATCTGCAATACATGCTGAGGAAACTCTAAGCAGTATTCTGAAAAGGGCATGAAAATAAATCTAAAGAAGAAAGAGTTTGTGTCCCTCAACTCTTCGAGCACATTTTTTAGCATTGAAGATTAGAAATATGGAGGTCTACTAATCCTTCCTGGAAAGGAATCCTCTATTAATTAAGATATTTCATTGAAAATATTGAGAGAAAGGAAGACTGTAGGAATCCTAAACTTGTTCCTGTGGAATAAAAATGTTTCCTTTAAAAAAAAAAATAAATAAAATAAGATGATTATATCTTGCCTTATCACTATAAATTGTCTTTAAATTTGCTAAAATCTGTGGTGTGGAGAAGAAAAAGCTTAAACGCTACTATCTTTAGAGATGGGTACTCAGAGTGGAATTTATTTCATAATAAGAGCCCATCATGTTTCTAATAATATCATAAGACAATATATGATAGAGGAAAAAATCACTTGAGGTACACATGATGGTACATAAGGATCAATACAATTAGGGTTTCATGAATTAATTGCCACTTTTATTGGAATTAAGTCATCAATCCTAATTGAGGAAAAAAATATTTTAAAGAGTATTTAAACCAGGAGCTCATTCAAAATGGATGTATCAAAACAGAGGCCATAGTATATTTTCCTGAACAGATTAGAGAGTAGGTTGAAGGATGTCTGAGGAAATTGTGGATAGGGGATGTAAAGAAAGGTATGGCAGCAAACAAGAGAAAGATTAGTTGATCAAAAGATGGTTTGAACAAATAACTGATAAAGATTAGGATACAATAACTGAACAAACCTGAAGGTATTTTTCATTTTATAAGTTTCCAGAACAGAAAGGGTAATTTTAAAAATCACAAAATGAGATAATGTATGGACTAAAACTATATAAAAAAACAAAACAAATTACAATAAAGTTTGTACAAATTTATCAACACCCCACATTATCATTGTACAATCACAATGAGTTTTTATTTAAAAGAACTGTTCTCATAAATACTTCACCAAAATATTGGACAATACTAATAACCATACAGATTCAATCAATTTACATCAGAGTTTTTAAAGGAAAAAAAAAAAACAAAATGAATTAAAAATATTCAGTTTATTTGTTAACAAATCTATTTACAAATATTCCAATGGATTTAACCATAAAAAATGATAACTAAAAAGTTTTATGAAAGAAACCATCCACAAAAATAAAAAAGCTATATATCAAAAGACTAAATACTTACTTCAAAAAGCAGTATTATATTTTACAAACAGGTAAAAAGGTAGTGTCTAGATGGAATCTAATATAAGTGTAAATATCCTTGGAATAACTATAAATTACAAAAGTCTAAACAGATTTTACAACAAGCTAATATTTTCATGATTTAATAATCATTGCAAGATTTTAACTATTCATTATAATCATCATAAGATTTTAATGACATTCATTTGTCATTACATTATTATTTGTAATATAACATAAGAAAAAGCATTTGATATTAACTAGCCATTTCAACTTTTTAAAATTACGATTAGAAAACATTAATACCCTGAATATTGGAGAACTATTTCAGTCTGAGTAAATTTAAATTAAATCTGGTATTACAAAGCTCATCTAAAAGTTTTAGCACTTTGTATTAAAGTAGAACCTCTCTTAACCAAGAGATTTTTTATCGATTCGCAATGAAACAAAAAAGGAAATCATGAAGATTTATTTACAAATTAAAATCAAAGCATTTATTTTTGTTCACAGTTTCGAACTCCATCTATTGTGATATGATTGTACTATGATCACGAATTTCTGTTTTAGTTCGAACCACGGCCGCTAGGAGCGTCACAACCCACTGCGACCAGTTCTTGTTTGCGTTATTAGATCACGTGACCTATCGGTTCTTCAATAATAGGACAGCCATATGAGTTTTTTGATAACAGAAGTTACTCAACAGTTATTGAGAACCGATCTAAGAACGGTAACTGGTTGAATAACCTTAACCGATCGGTTCTTCTATCTGTTATAACCTAACACCTTACACCAACAACCCCAATTCATTGTTATTTCTCCATCGTTTTCGATGGAAGATTTAATAAATTTGACTAATATTGTAAAATATAGTTATTCTAAAATGCAAATTTAGGTTTATTTATAGATATTTTAAAATATGATCACTGGTAATAGGGTTTTTTTCAGTAATAGGTGATTGGTGATAACAGTTCCGAGTCAATAATAGGTTATTTTAAAGAATACGTTATTTTTGTCCCACCTCTACTTCACACGGACGTCAGGTGGTTGAGTCGCGGAAAATTCCTAGAAAGGTTTCAAGAATTATTGCCCGAAATAACAGCTTTTCTAGACGAAAGAGGTGATGACACTCAGATTTTGAAAAACGAAAAATGGCTAAATGATTTGGCATTTTTGACTGACATCACAATGCACTTAAACACCGTTAACTTGGAGCTTCAAGGTAAAGGAAAAAACTATTATTGAGATGATTAGCGCAGTAAACGCAGTCAAAAGTAAATTGCAACTTATGATAGATCAACTGAAAAGAAAGGATCTGAAACATTTTCCGTCTTTGAAAGCAAGGATTCCTCAGTTGAATTATGATACGTATGAGGCTGAATTATCAAATATTTTGGGACAATTCGAAATGCGTTTTTATGATTGCAGTAAATTGGAAAATATAGCATCATTTATGAGTTATCCTTTTTCATGTAAAAACATTGAGGAATTAGCTACTGAAATAGCAAGTCAGTTTAATATGAACTCATGTTCTGTTGAAAATGAGTTGGTGCAGATTATATCAGATATACATCTCAAAGCTACAGCATCTGATACAAATTTCTGGTGTTTTATATCTGAAGATAAATATCCGAATGTAAGGCAAATCGCCCTTCAACTGACGGCATTTTTCGGGTCAACTTACTTGTGCGAGTCTGCATTTTCTGAAATGAAGATAATTAAGTCAAAATATCGCAATCGACTAACTGACGATCATATGTCATCATGCTTGAGATTAGCACTCAGTGGTTACGTACCATCTTATGAAAAGTATGCTGAGGACATGCAGTGCCACGCTTCAACATCCAAAGCCACTCCTTAGTTAAGTTTAACACCATATGTAACTCTTTTGTTTTGTAACAACAAATAAACTCGCAATTTTGAATAACTATGTTTTTTTCATTGATATTGTAGAGAAGAACCTAACTAAACCTAACCCAAACCTTGACTAAAATAATGTACCTATATTGTGCAGAAAGCTAATATCTATATATGCTACGGTACACCCTACCTAGGTAGGTAGGGTGTATCGTGTATGTACGACAACCCTGCATCACACACACTTGCAGTCTCAGAGTCGATCGTAAGTAGTCTAAAAATATTGAGGTAGATCGCCAGCAGTTCAAGTTTGAGCACCCCTGCCCTAGAGATTCCTGATAATTTTTGGACATATGTAAGTAAGATGACATACACATCATATAACATTGTCATGACTTTCATTTTTACTAAGAAAGTGTCTACTTTCTCAAGTTGAATTTATATCACCATATTATTCTATGATTATTATTCAATTACGTGTTATTTGTTGTATTCTAAATACAATTGATATTTTCAATAATATTTTTTTTTTTTTAATATTGGTACATATGTTTGGTCTTTTCCATCTACTGTAATATTTAGAAAATAACCATGATAGATTTTGACTTCTAAAAACAAAAAATCAAATAAATTCATTTTTGTATTTATTTATGTATTCTTTTCTCTAAACTTAATATTTCATATCATTTTTGTCTTAAAAATCCTCTATTTTCAGTTAACCTTACTTTCTTTCTTTTCGAATAATTACTTAAATTTTGGCTATTTAGCAAAACATTCTGTCTTATCAAACCTTAGTAATATGTACATAATTAGAATTTTTAGACTGTGCAATGCCTTAGTTTGATTAATTATTTCTTTTGTTTTTAGGTTGTCATACAACCAGATACGGTCTATGAAAGAGTACAGTACCAGTTTGAAGATGAGCCATTTGATACAGTTCCCGACCTGATAACTTACTATGTTGGAAGTGGAAAACCAGTTACTGCTGCCTCAAAAGCTAGAATACAGTTCCCATGCAACAGGTTATATCCCCTCAGCTGGGGACGATGGGAACCGAGCGTGCCCCCGAGGGTACCAGACAAGAAGAGGAGCCTATCACTCGCCCCTGAGCCTAGGCTTGCTCTGTCAAGAATTGATGACAGGAGCAATTCTGCTGATGGTGTTATTCAAGATGCAAGATTGGTAAGTTTTGGTTTAACAGAACTAAGCTTCAAAGAATATCTATCTCATCTAGTAACAGATTGTCATTTATAATTCAGTGAACTACTCATTGCTAACTAATATGGAAATTAATTTGTAAAGTGGCGCCCACCCAGATATGGGCTATAAACCTATTTTATTCTTAATATTATGTATAACTTAATTTTAAACTATTATTTAGATTTAAACCCATGATTTGAAATATGTGATGAATTTATTTTTCAAATATTTAAAATTTAGATTTTTGAAAACATTTTGCATAATATCTACTAATTATACTTAACAATAAGTTAAATAATAATAATTATAAAAATAATATTGATCCATTGAACTGTTATAGCAAGGATTCGTCAATTCAAAATTTTCTACACATTCCTTACCAAGAGGCAAATTAAACAGGTTGGCAAGGGTTACATCAGATCCAACTCTTAGTCCAAGTCAAGCTAGGAGATCATTCCCCGCTCCACCCCCGAAACCAGCCAGACCTACAATTCTTGAGGATCATTATTCTACGTGTCAAAGGTGAGAATGTTTGTAGATAATTCTTAAATAACACTTCAATTCTTTTGCATTCTAAGTATCCTTTGTTATCAAATTAAAACTGATTGAGTTCTCATTAAAAGACGTTTTAAATCACTAGAATGAAATAGGAAGAAGGGCTAAGTGATGGATATAAACACCTATAAGAGTAAAAATCATTGAATTCCTTTTCATTTAAACGTAGTATATGATCGTTGTACAACAATATTTAACAAATAATGCATTGTTAAACTTTGTAAGACCTTTAACATGGCTATCATACCGGAGACCCCAGGATTCCAATATATTCAGATCTTATTTGCTATATAGACTTTGGTATTAGAGTCTTTTGTTGGCATATTGCTTTTCTTTGATGTGGGGAAGGATCAATCTGCTGATGGCATCAAAAAAATTCAGACTTTTTGCCTATTTTAATTAATATGTGATATAAAACCTTCTCTGGACTCCACCAGACCCTATCATTCATAATAAGTGTTAAAATTAAAATAAACAATCTTAATACATCGGCTCCAGTTTTTTAATATTGAATTCTTCTCCAAAGGAATTATTGTGCACCAGATAGCTTAAAAATTATTAGTTAAATGATTTAAATTTATGCTATCAAATCTAATATTAAATATAATCTTTGTATCATTGATAATTTTAATAGTGTAGGATAATTGAGTTTACTTGAAGTAACATTGAAATTACATTTTTAATTATTCATACATTTAAAAAAAAACAAAAAAAAAAAACCTATCACTACAAACCATGAAGTGTCTTGGGTTCAGTACTTGGTAAGGAAGTATTTTTTCTTGACCATCGGTTGTAAAAAGAGGTGATGTGGTCAGCAATCACGCTCAACCTCCTGATTTTCCCCAATTAAGGGTACCCAAATTATAGAGTCTGGGTGTGCCCCAAGAGAGTCTCTAGACCCTGAAGTCAATCCACAACTAAAGAAACAAAAATTAAATTTTCTGGCTTCTGCCGGACTCTAACTCAAGTTCCGGAGCTCGGAGCCTGTATAAAGGTTTACCCACTGAGCTACCCCACTCCTATTCATATACATATATTTAACATTTAAAAAAAAAGAAATAAATAAAAGAAATATTTTATCAGCAAAATTTAATACTGCTTTGATGATTATTTGCAATTTTTCTCATAAGGAAGTCAGTATTTAGTGATGCACAACCCTTAATTAATTATTATCTTCTTCATTGGTTTTCATTCAAGTTTTCGTTTTTGTTTTTTTAATATCATTATATAAACAAATCATACATTTTGATGAGATACTTTCTAATTTTTTTCTATGATTAATATTTTTTTTTTATTCAATTATAATTTACAAGTCTATTAATTTATTTATAATATTTATTAAATTTACAATATCTAAATTTTATATGTAGGAGTATTATTGTTAAATGCTACATTATATAATGTTATTCTTTGTATCTAATCTTTACTCACTTATGTTAGCTCCAGATATCACTCTGGGAGTGATTCAGGAAATGGCTCAGGGGATTCATGCCAAAGCTCCGCAGACATATCTGACTCTGCTGTAACATGTGCCTTAACGAGGGGAGGTCATGGAGGAGTCATTGTTAGGTACTCACTTTCGACAACTACGCTAAAGGTGAGTAATCTATGGCAGGTTATTAAAGCAATGGTTTTGTTCTACCATTTCAATTGTTACTATTGTGTGCATAATTTTTAAATTCAAATTTGTTGTTTACTGGTAAAATTTAAATAGGGTATTTTCATTTTTTTTTCTAAAGAGAACAAATAAATATGTTTGCGTGGGCCCCCTAACTTCCCCCCTCCCAACGTAATCCAAAAAAAAAATTATTTTTTACTAATAAACTACAATGTTTGATTAATTTCCTAACACAATAAATCATCATAGAATCCCCCCCTCTGCTCCTCCTCTCAGTGGCCCTGACCACTCATTAGTCTACATTATTCTAATTAATAAATTTATAAACTTTAACATAATCTTCACTTTTTTCATAAGCTTCTTTATATTAAAAAGTATTTATATATTTTAAAAGTAGATTTATAACTATAAATCCTCCTTTTAGCTATTTAGTAATAATAATTCAAATAGACAATTAGCTGGTCTTTCCGAATTTGATACTTCATAAGAAAAAAATATTTAATTTAATTAAAAATAGTTAATTGTACTATTAACACTTAGCTTTAACTTATAAAAAGCATCCCCTGACACGGCTTCGCTCGCTCTTGTAATTAAAATAAATTAGAGATAATATTAACTAATAATTCAGGTTTTATTTGTTTATTGAAGAAAATCTAGTATTGTTCTATATAATTAAGCATTATTTCCTCAATTATAATTTCACATATTGCAGTAATTTTTACTTGGTAGAAATTGTACTGATTAGGTGTTTAGGGATAAGGTAAATGCATAATTAGACTTACATGAGTTGGTAATCCAGATATATGGATTATTAAGAAACTCTTGCGGATAAATGGACTGCATTACAAAAGGACCATAAATTATATTTTTACACACAATATAAAAGAGCAAAGGACTGACATTTTGATTTTATGATCATTCATTCAGCAGAAATAATTTTATCGATTTCATCTGGTTCAATTTTAATTTCTAACCATAAAAGTATAAGACAGTGTGGCACTTTTTTTCTGCCACTCAACATTGACCTATTAAATTTTAATTATTGTAAATTTTATTATTGCTAAACCTTCCTAGAACTATAAAAATGCCATAGTTAAAATTTGGTGCTGATAGGTTCAATAGTTTTACCACTGTAAACTCAATTGCGGAATGGTGCTAACCACATATTGCTTGATTTTCAAATTTCACTGGGATTCACATGATGCACCACATATTTAAATCTTTTTTAATAATTTAATTTCAGTTCTATATAAAACTACTTTTGTAACCTCTCATATGGAGTGGCGCTTGTCACCTATTGGTCAATTTTGAAACTTCGTGGTTATCCACATATTATTATTTTTTTAATAACAAATTAATTGAAAAGCAGTAGATTTTATTATTGCTAAGCATTTCTGGATCTATAGAGATGTGGTTAAAATCTGGTTCAGATTGGTTGAGTTGTTTTCGCGGTTAGTGATTACAACAGAAAAATGGCTCATCCTTTTATATAATAGCATAGATGTACTGGAGAACTTTGTGGTTTATTTTGGTTTCATAATAAGTTAATAGAAACGTAGTACATATATGAAAGTGGCATAGTATAAAGTATTTGTTTCATGCACTTGATTTTTATGTGAAAGCTTGGCCAATATGTTTTAATTAATCTCTCTAACTTTTTTTTCAGGCTACAGATTATGACTCTGGTCTTGAAGACATTCCACCCCCAAATGTTTCACTTGAACTTCCAACAGTATTTAACTTAGAAGCTTTTCAGACTATTCTCCTACCTGTAACAGAAAACAAGCCGCTAGATGCAACTGCTCTGAAAGGGGTTAGGTCTCTTCTTCAAGACAATGGCTCTAGAGTCATAGCGAACCATCTAACTAGGGCTGATCTCGATTTGATTTTGGAACCTAGAGATACTGGGGTTTTGGGTGCATCATCAGGTCTCGAGCTGATTTCTTTACCCTTTGGTCATCAAATGAGGCTTGATTTAATTGAAAGGTATTTTATTTTTTTTTTTTTTTTCATAAGATTATTAAATCAATGTTTATAAAATTGTAAATATTGTCCAACTAAAGTTTTTATAGGAATGGACAGAATATAAACTTAAATTAAATTTATTTTAAATGAAATCTCTTTATCACATCATTATATCAATGTGAGCAAGATTAAGAATTAAAATCCAGTAATGAATGATAGATAGAATCTATGAAGAAACAATTATTTTCTCTTTTAGATTATTATTGTTTATTATTTTTTATTTTAACCTATTCTTATGAGTATGCTATCGACTAGTTGGTTTGCCTTTTTCTTTTATATATAAATTAATTAATGCTGTAAAAAACCTTCTTTTTTTTATTTTCATTTAACACTAGATTGATTATCATCAAAAATAATTTTAAAACTGTCTATAACATACAATATTTTGCTATTGTTGCTCAGTTCAGAAATAAATGTGATAAAAATCTTAAAAATATATGGTTTCAAGATTTTTAAAATAAAATCACATAAAAAGTATTTTTTATTTATTTTTGTTATTATGGCAACAATTAAACCTTTGGATATAAGAATAACATTGTCATATTAAATCCATGAAATCTAGTTAGATTTGTAATTTAGGATAAAAGAAAGTTCCAGCACTTGGGAGTTATAAATTTTGCTGGTTCATATTCTTTTTTATGTTGGTTTTATTTGCACTTCAGCCACTATGTAATAGCTGGCTAATAAAATAATATATTTTTGATTTTAGGACAATATGTTTGAAATTGCTTGTAGCAGTTACGATCTTGACTTGTAATGCAGATTCAGAAAGAGCTGAAACCCTTAATAAATGGATACAAGTTGCAATAGACACCAAAACAGCTCTCGGAAATCTTTTTGGTTTCAATGCAATTATGATGGGACTTTGTATGCCTCAGGTAAATATTATTTTAAATGTTTATCATTTTTTGGTACAAGAACTTTCTGATGATAGTTTTAATATAATTCATTAATTTGTTTTCACGTAGTAATTTCTAACCCTTATTGAAAAACTGAAATTTTCACATGTGCATAAAGCACTCAGTAGCTAAATCTGGTCATTCATTCAAGTGTTTTGAATAAATGTAATTAATGTTTTATTATTCCAAAGCCTTACAATATTTCCTATAAATATTTTTCGTTTTAATTTTTTTCATTTCTCAGATCCAGCGTCTAAGTGTCACTTGGCATATATTACGGCAAAATTTCACTGATTCAGCATTCAATTTTGAAGCAAAACTTCGCCCAACCTTGAAGAACATGAATGAGTGCAATAATCCTCAGGCACCGAACACAACTATTCCCCATCTATTACCATATTTGCTTCTTATGGATAGGACAACAGAAGATATGATAGGTATTTATTTGTTGTTATTCTGTATTTATTAAACAATTATAATAGAAATAATAATAAAAATATTATTAATATTTTGGGAAATCAGATCAATACCTTAAATTATATCTATTTGTGATTTTTATAGCAAGCACTAGTTTATATAAAAATACCACGTTTCATGATTAAATATTTGAAATCTGCTGTTTGTCTCTTACTGTATGTAACCTTTGACTTAAAATTTCGCTATCTTTTCTGATACTTAGATTTTAAAAATGACAATCTTGAAATATAGATCCATTGCATATTCAACTTATAATCCTATGTAATTTGAGGTCTAATTAAAAAATTAAATTGTTTTAATTGACCACTATTATTGGTTTTGAAATTCCATGGTGATATTAATTATCATTTAATGGCTTGTAAGATTGAAATGCTATGTTTTATTTTTTTCAAATTATATTTGAAAAATGTTTTATTGAAAATGTTTTATTGGCCCCTATGAATGAATAAGTAGTCGAATTGATATATTTTCAAGAACACAGTGTAAAAGCTTGATTAATGTTCACCATTATAGAAATTCCTTATTCCAATATTCTCTGCCACTTCCATTTTCAACATTGGAACAATTTATTTTAATTTTTCTTAATATGTTATTAATTTTGTCTTTTAGGTAGTGTTTCTAACACAAATCTCGAAGCTATGTGTATTTCAACTTGGGAAAGCTCAGCAGATGATCTTGGTTTGACTACCCTCAACAACCACCTAATGGATGCTCGTAAGTTTTTGAAAAACTTGGCGTCCTATAGAAGAAATGCTCAAATAGTTCTTGGAGAAGCAAAAATAGTTGCCCTCCTTGGAGATGTTTTCCGGACCGAATTTCAAATGAAGTTCCTTTGGGGCAGTCGTGGAGCTGGTGTTGGTGCTGGTGAACGGAGAAGTAAATTCGAACAGATCCTCTCAGCAATGTCAGAAATGTGCGAAGCTAGATCTCCACCTCCCTCACCCGCTCCTGTTTCCCCAGGACAGTACAACCCTATAATAGGAACAAGTGTTTAAAAAAAAGTTGGATATTATAAGGCCTTTCCTGTATACCTGATTGATGTGTTACCTTTTTTAAAAATTTTTGAACGAGTGCTATTTCATATGAAACTGCAAACAATGTGATTTATAGTTAACGATTCCCATAACTTGGTTTGTTATTATTTTTTTTTAATATTTAATAGCACTTTGTTGCTGAAAATATTATAGCATGACTTTTGTAAAAATGTCTGTTATAGCATGATATTAGTTAGTAATTCTACTTATTATTTTAGATTCACTTTTTATATATATATATATATATTCTCTGCTGTAAAGGAATGGAAAATCGGATGCTTTTTTTTTGTAACGTCTACATTTTTTTTTGTTAATTTATTAAATCCTGTTATTAATTATCAAGCTCAATTTCATGTAGTGTTTATGAAAATTTTAAAAAGTAAACATTTGACATTTTTAGTAAAAGATATTTGCAAATTAGTCGATCAACTTTTGTAAAAATATTATTTGGAGGGCTTATGTTAGAATAGAAGAAATTTAAGTGAATGAGCTAGGTGGTTCACCATTATATTACAATTCATTTATTTGTAGCTAGGTTTGTACTATTATCTCTGTTCTTTATTGAGCTATTTGAAGAACGATTTTGAAAATTCAAATCCAAATGAATTTTGTTGTACAAAGTGATATATAAATTAATCACCTTAATTTTTAATGACCTTATAATTGAGCATGTTCCATTACTAGATGATTGAATAACTGATATAACATCAATTTCAGATTCAAATATTTTTGTTCTATTTATAGAACACAATATCCTGAGTAACAATGTCAGCAAACTGTTGCATAAAAATCAGCATATAATTGAGAGTGTTAGGTATATATATCATTGACCCTAAGCTCATTGTCCTTGTCTTCCTTGGACCAAAACTTTATATTCAGCTCTTTTTCTTGGCGTCATTGTTAAACAGATTATTCAAAACCATGAAATGTTAATTACTGTAGAAAAGAGACTGAGATTATAGTTTTTATAATAATATAAAAAAATATATGCGACTAAGTTGCTTATGAAGTAATATTTTAATTAATGGATAAAAAAAAAAAAAGAAAAAAAGAAAAGGAAACTCTTTAGCCATAAGCATATGAATTACAGTTAATATATCATGGAGTAATCATTGACTCTTTTTTTGAGTTCCTTTGTAAGATTAGTTTGTAAATGAAACTGCTAGGAAAAGGAAGTAGTTTAGTGTATAGTACATACTCCTCCAACATAGTACCTCAATATCTCAAATTTTATTGTAAATTTTATTATGAAACATTAACATTTTTACTTAACATGGTTAGATGTTATTTCTGTGAATATTTTATTACTTAAAAGCTTGATTGAGAAATTAATTTAATTATTTATGGAGGTAGTCAGCAATAAATATACTGTTGATGGAAAGCCTATTACTGCAATAAGGCTTGGGTGTGGACAGCTTGGTGAAGCTTTAACTTTTTTTCTTTTTGTATTAGATATCTGTATAACTTATTTTACATTATCATGAGTGTTTAGATGTGATGTGATAGATTTTTTCGATAAACATTAAATATGGTGAGTAGCATCACTTCAATTTATTTTATTATATTGTGCCATTATTTTTAGTGTATAATATTTAGGAAAGCAAAGAATATAATGGATTTTAGTTGTTTATTTTTTATATATATATATATTTATTTTTTTTTTTTTTATTATTAACAGTAAGTCTAAAAGTTTTCATGAAAGCAGTTTTGAATTTTTGTAAATAGTTAAATAACTGAAATAATTTTTTAATCAAGTTCCTTTATAATTTGTTTTAATATAGATGTAAATAGTATATATAGTTGATAGATTTATAAATTATATATATTTTGTTATATGTTTCATTTTATTTTAATAATTATCCATGATTTTACATTTGCAATTATTGTGATATAAAAAGGTTTCTTTTATGTCAACTTTTTGTTGTCATGCCTGTTTCATAATATATAAGAATAATTTTAAAATGGAGTAGAAGAAATGAAAAAAATATTAGATATTGCATTCAGTATAAATTGTAGTTATAAAATATTTATTGAGTAAACTTCTTTTGAGAAAGTTGTAGATGTTTTCTATAATTTATAAATATATATTTATGTTGTATATATAATTATTTTAAAAGAAGGTAAAGCTGTACAATTATTTTTGAATATACCTCAGAAAAACAAATAAATTTTAAAACAATGCACTGCCAATAATACTTTGCCACTGAAAGAACTGAGCTAGTAAACAATATAAAACAAAAATAACTTGAAGCTTTGCTGAAATAAATTTTGAAAATGATGCCATTAGATTACTGCTTACATTTTACATTTTTTAGAATTGTGCTGGCTCGTATTTGCTTTCCAAAGAGTAATGAAGGTGGGTGCAACGAATTAATGTTTGACAATAGATGTAAAACCCATATTCAAATTTTATACTTTTATTACATTTTCTAAAATTGTTGTCTAGAAATAAATTAAGTATAATATATTTTAGTCATTTATTATTCTTGTTATTCAGTCATGGAGTATAAAAACAAAAATAAATAAATAAAAGTACCATTCTTCCTAATATTAGGATCCTTAACCCTGCAGTATTTGAAATGTTAGATGTAACTTCAGCACATGCAATGATCTGATAGATCCAAGCAAAGTAAGAGGATTAAATAAATATTTTGTATATGCCCAGTGCTTATATCATATTACTTGTATCAACTGTAATTACAGCATTTTATAATGTATTTAAAAACTGAAAATTATTAAAAACAATTTCAACTTTATTATAAGATGCAAATTAAATCTCTTAGTATTATTTTTTATTTTAAGTTTATTATTGTTTTTATCATCAATAAATTCAAATAACTCTTGTAAAAACATTCTATAGGTAGTCATTGTTAATGTCTAGATAACAATGAATAAATAGCTGACTCACGCAGTCTGCCAGAAATCTAATTGATAAATTTATTTATTGCAGAAATAATGTTAGACTCATTCTCTCAGATTGATTGCAAGTGCTGGAGGGTTAAGTCTGGCAGGTGAAACAATTTTGAATAGAAAATTGATTAAAATCATTTCATCTATATACTTTTTTTTTTTTATTATTATTTCATTCAACAGACTGGTTATTTATCATGGTTGTTTTCAATTTTGGTTGTGTAATTTGCTCAATTTTGATTTCATTTAATTCACTGGTTATATTCAAAATATAATGATATATGCATGAACATAATACATCCAAAGCATGCATGTAAATACCTGTAAATTAGTGTGAAACGTTTATTAATTAGGAATATTATCAAACATGTTAAAAGAAATAAATAATTTATTTGAATGTATAGTTTATAGATTAGAAATTTTTAAAAATGTGTTAACTTTAACCTGATGTGCTCGAATTGTATTTGAAATGAAATCGAAGCTTGTTTAATTTTTAGTTTCCTGTTTTAAGTGTGGGACCAAATTTTCAATGAAATTATTATGATTGTAGATATGTTTACCTACTTTTTCTGGTCTTTCTTAAGAAAAAGGTCCATAATTATGTTTGGAATCAGATGTTTCATTTAAAAAATGAAATAAACCTAGTTATCAATTCGAGCACTATTTTACTAGTCTAATACTTTTAAGATTCCTCATACCCCCTTCCACATATCATTTTACACACTTCCCTCTATGTACATTAAGACTTACATGGGTGGTTTGGTGCTAAAAATATAATCTTACAATTTAACAGATGTAAAAGTTGTATTTTTTATTTTCATCCCATTCTCATTTAATGAATTTAAATACTAGTGTTACACTGCATTAGTTCATTGTATATGTATTGTTTACTATAGAAGAACTGTTTTTATATATTACAGAGCTTTGTGATATTAAAAAAAAAACAGTAGAAAATCGTTAAAACACCAGCAAAGGACCAAAGTATCAAAATAGAGATCTGTGAACATAGTATGTGTTGTCAAATAATGTAAAAGTATTTTTATGTTTTTAAAACATTTTGAATTTAGAGTTTTTAACAAAAACAACTTTATACAAACTCATTATAAAAACTATCCGTCATCCCTATTAAAGTTGAATTAAGATCTCTTTTTTTTTTTTTTTTGACTTTATATATTTATTCACACCTGTCAAATAAAATTTAACAACCAGTGAATTTGTGGTACGAATTTAAATGGCATAAAAGGCATGAGAGGGAGCAGAACCCAGCGGCACCTCCAGTCTTTATTTTATTATTTTAGTCAAGGAGGTCTCTCATCCGGCTCCAGACCTAATTTTAAAAATGTAGACTTCTATAACATGAAAATATTTTTATATAAAAATAGATAAAATCTTCAACTAATCATGAGAATGAAAGTGAGGTAGCAAAAATAGATAGTAAAAGATGGGACTGAGTTATCTACATTTTTACTTTCTTGAAATGTATGTCCATAAGTATCCAAAAGTAAGTTTTAATTTTATCTTTGTCTTATTTTTAATCAATGTACAGAAATTAAAAAATATAAATAAAAAAATCAGTTGAATCCTGCTCCTAAAGATAAAGAATTATTTCAATTATTTTTGGGAAAAATATTTTAATTATTTTCCTCCTCGTATGGTTGGATTTGACTAAATCACGGAAACAGTAGACTCAAAACTTTTCTAGGGGCTAAAAAAAAAAAGTATAGAATATTACATTAAATCCTGTATGAAATAAATTAATAAAGAACAATATTTATAACCATTTTGAAAATCGGCATTTAAATAAGTTAAGTTAAAGAACTATTTTGGCCCTTCTAACAAAGTATGACTTTAATGATTTGCTGGCTTAGCATTATCCCAACTATATACACATTACCTTTTAAACAAATTTTGTTCCATATTCATGCTATTACTTCATTAAAAATGAGTCAGTGGATTTTTATAGAATCTGTTAAGGCACAAGAGAAATATTTATTCCAGACAATTATCTTAAATACAGTAAAAGAAAAAAAAAAGTTTCAAATCTCGCAGTAATTACACCAAGCATGATTTCAGGCATACTTTTACTTTAATAAAATATTGATATATGTATGACAATGATAATTGTTTATAAATGAAGAATCTGACCTTTCATATTACAGCGAAAGATGTCATGACTACTTCACATAAACTTTTGCACTCATTATCAATACTATTTATTATTTTTTGTAATTTAGTACAAATTCATTTTCCTCTCAATCCCATTGTTAACCTTCAAGTAGGCGCATTACTGGATGTTACATGGATGGTCGGGTGTTTGACATATGTCACCCATGTTAATTTTTAGTTTTTTAAATCATATAAATAGATAATTTTTGTTAATTGAGCTTTTATACACTTTTATATGAGTGTTATTAAAGATTTAAAGAAACAAAAATTTTTAATTAAAAATTATACAGAGGAGATATAACAATTGTTACAAACATTTGTTTCAAATGTTCATTACACATCCATTTTTGGAACTTTTCACACCATTTCCAAGTAGTTCTGTCAAGTTTACGTCCACAATTGTGGCAATAACACCTGGCACCTTCTCTTCCTATTGATTCTGGTTGCTTCTCATCAACACCAAGGGGGACAAGCCTGCCTCCTGTGATCACTTATGTTTAGGTGGTCACTTTCTCCTAAATCTGATTCATCAGGGTCAATACCTTCCTCATCACTTGTTTCATTCAATTTATCCTGACACTGTTTCTAAACTTTGAGACCTGAAGAGACTTCCACTTTGGTTTTTTGAGTTTTGACATATTTTTTAATGAAATAAAATAATTTTTTGATAGAGTCAAAATACGTCCAAAATTGGTTGAAAATAATCTAAATAATAATCATAAACTATTAAGAATATTATTAACAAAAAAGTTAAGTAAACAAAGGGAGGTGGGTGACACCTGTCAACCACACACCCACTGAAGGGATAAACAAGTATGACAGTAAATATATAAAGGGCCTGTTAAGTGTGCCTAAGACCACTTACTGTGATTCCACTCACAATACATCAATAATCAGCTGTAATCCTCTTCTTTTAAACATCAATATCATAGTGTTCCAATACTTTTTGCGAATGTTTCTTTGACATTTTCTGACATTAAAATAATTTATTCTGGATATGCTGAAATGTTGAGATTTTTTCCCTACATATTTAATCTAGAATTTATTCCAATTTTATTGATGTCAGTTGTGTACTCTCTGGAAATTTATTCTAATTAGACAACAGATAAAATCAAAATTTTTGTTGGTGTTCCAATACTTTTATTACACTTGTTTTTAATCAGGGTAAACATAATATCTGAATTGTTTGGTTTCTGATAGGTAGGTAAAAGTATGTGCTACTTCTTTAACCATTGAAGTAAAGGCTCAACCTGTATGCAATTGAACCGTAATAAATTTGAAATCTTAGAAAGAACTATAGGTTCAAAAATTTAGTGCTCAGTAATAAAAGGAGAGGCCAGGGATTCATGTAATAGTAAATTAGGAGAATAGCTCGCATGCTAGTTGCTGGAATGCATCAGTGGCTGGCACACTGAGTATATATTTGCTAGTAATTGGCATATGAGGAGTATGCATGGGGAGCAGCTGTGCCACCTCCTGGCACAACAAGAAGCAAGCGTGGATACACATGCCAGTTCCTTGTTTCTAGTATTTTTGTTGGAGGGTGAAAAACACTGTATGCTCAGCTAAAATGATCTTGACTTGGCGAGATCGCATGGTGAATATTACAGGCTAAGTATTTTTGTACATTTTTAATTACAGAATTGTGTATGTTTTCTTTATTTTATTATATATTTTTTTTTAACCCTAACAGTAAAACCTATAAATGGAAGGAGTAAGTACACATCTCTGTACAGGCAGAAGCTCTGTTCTCAAATGAGTCATTTAAAAAGTTCATTTCTTCAAACCACCTTTTTAGGTGGTTTATAAATATCACTCCTCCCCGATCCTGTAAATTTCAATCTTTTTACCTTATTTACTTCTTGATGGTATCTAGATCTCAATTTTTTTATTATATTTTTTATCTCTTTTATAGTCAGATCACATTCATTCATCTCCTGTTGAATTTTTCTGTAAGCGTTATCCCGAGCTATTCTGTTCTTTTATAGAGATGAATTGTACAAATTCCAAGACGTTTGTATTCTGTGTATATATAAATCAATTTTATGGTATTGTCATTGAGACATGGTTTTGATAAGATCTTTAAATCAATACACAAAATAAGCACACAAAAAAGAAGTGAAATACTACTTAAAACGTCCTAATAGGATCTTGTCTGCACCCTGGCATGCCAATAGCTGTAGCGAGCATTCACACATGCCATTTCAGTTGGGTGGGGCTCTCTCTGCATGTGCACTTCTTTACTAGCACATCAACTGGCATGCAGAATCAAATGTTGTGTGATCTACTGGCAAACCAGCTACTGTCATACCAGTCATCGTACACACATACCAGTGAATGGACAGTAGCTGGTATGTGCTAGGTACTAGCATGAAATTGTGCGAGTTACTGGCATGTATATCCCTGGCCTAAAAAAGAAAAATTAATTTTAAAAATTGGTAGTTGTAAAATTAATGTTTTATGGTTAACAACTTATTTTATGGATTTGTCTTTTCGTAGATTTTGTTTTGTTTTCTTGAGGACCTAAAGGAAATAAAAGGAAGAAAATTCAAGATTTTTCTTACCTACGATAGATTTTATGTTTGGAAAAGAAATATCTGTTTTTTAAAAATAAAAATATCTTAGTTCTTTATAGACATAAAAACTACCATCAAAGACAACCATTAATTTTTCATATAATTAGTTCCATTATACTCCAG
Source organism: Euschistus heros (assembly GCA_003667255.2). Taxonomy (NCBI): domain Eukaryota; kingdom Metazoa; phylum Arthropoda; class Insecta; order Hemiptera; family Pentatomidae; genus Euschistus; species Euschistus heros. The sequence goes on from RCWM02000023.1 coordinate 2,369,144, forward strand.
CTACTAAGTCTCACACTCGGTATCAAATGTTAATATTTTAAGTAAGAAGGATTACTTTTGTGAGATAGAAACTTTTTATTATCTTTAAAACTCTGTTGATGAGACTGTATCCTCCAAAAGTTAGGATACTTAAATAAATTAGATCCCTTCAACCAATTGAAGAAAATATTTCATAAAATTTCCAATACCTTCAATGTAAATATTGCAGCTGTTCTATTAATAAGGATCTGTTCTCAATGTAATTGGATAATAACATAAACAAATATGAAGAAAATAAATATTTTTTTTAATAAAATAAGAGAAAAAAATATAATTTTACAGCAATGACTTAAACTTTACTAAACATATTGCTTTGTATGTCATTGTATCATAAATATCTCATCTTACAGAATTATTTCAGATATTTTATACAGAACAGTTTCAAAAATTTCCTATAAGTACATAAAGATTCATTAGGTAAATAAACATACTTGACTGTGTTCTATAAAAAATTAAAGCAATTTTATTAACTTAATCTAAAGCAATAACATTAATATTTACATGGCATATACAATATGTTTTGTTATTGAACATATACTACAGTAATGTGTCTATTGCATGTATCACACCGTTTGTCGTTGGGATATTTCTTGATATAACATGAGCATTGTTCACTTTCACTCGACCTGAAAGACAATATTATAAATTAAGTTTGTTTGCCAATATTAATGAATTATCAATGATATTTATTTCAAGTGAATTCACATTAAACACGTTAGTAATATTAATACAATGAAAACATAGAGGAAGATTAAAATTAGTGTTAGAAAATGTTTGAAACCTACAAAATAATGGAAAATTGTACAAAAAATATCAAAAAAGGAAAAAAAAAAAATTATATTGTGAGCTTATGCAGTAAATATTTGATAAAATTATTAAATACAGACTAAGTCTATAATTTGCTCTTTGTTGGCTTGCCTATCTACAACACGTTGGGTTGATGAATTAATTGCAACTTCTAATGTAATTGTTTTGTTTGAAAACTAGTTTTTAATGTTCATTCATCATTAGTTCTAAAACACACAAATTTTTTAAAACATCAGCACTCCATGTTTTAAACAACAGCACTGGAATTATTATAATTCCAACTTTGCTATCCATTTAAATGAAAATAACCATTACTTCAAATAAAGACTTGGGAGTGAAACTAATACAAGTAGAAAATAGCCTAAAATTAAATATTTGTGAATCATTATAAATAATAAAATCGTTCAAAGCCAATGACCAGATAAATATATCCAACAGTCCTATTTTAAATTTGTTTCCAATAGGAATGGAATAAACCAATAAGTCATAGAAAAAACCCAAGGGATTAACCTGCCTGGCCCTTTCCCCCTCTCCCACTCTTGATGTCTTTCAGAAGTCCGTTTTGCCTGCTAATGTGAGTACCAATGTATTTGATTTCTTGTCTTAAATTAAAAAAAATTCTAATGTATGTAAGAATCTAAGTGTTGATGTTTTGGAAATTTTTTTATGTTTTAGAACTGACGCTCTAATAAAACAGAAGTGGCAATTAATACATTAATCCTTATTGACTCGGAGTTAGATGTATATTTTCTATTTACAAAGGAAAATCAATTCAAAGGCAAATATATCAATTCAAATTGTCATAAACATGATGTTTAAACCATGACAGTATTTTTTTTAGAATATCTTTAAATTGTAATGAAATAACTACTTTCAATAATCGTACTAATGCAATAATTGCCACTTGCAATTATAATATTATAATTACAATATAAAACTTGCAATAATTGGACATGTGTATAATTTGTAAATGGTACTAAGCACTAATATTCTATTAGTGTTATATCATAATTTTCTACATTAGATTATTCATATTAGTAATAAAAATAGGTGTTGAAAAATTTGCTGGTTTCGTTACCTGCTTCTTTTGATAACTGTATCTGGTTGGGTGCAGACATGCTGTCCCTCAGCTGATAAAACAGCATACCAGCTGAATAGAGCGTGCCAGGCATGATGTGCCTCAAGGCAAGTGCTCTAGCATTGCTCCTGCTCTCCAGCAACCTCTCTACTTCACCATCAGCTAATGCAGCATCGGTTGGGGCAAAAACAGTGTATGTCTTTGTTCCTAGAACAAGCATTTAAAAATATTGAATAATCAGTTCTGTAATAGAGAGAAATGAATAAATAAAATATTAAGTACGTGTTAGGTGCGTGTGTCAAATATGTTAAACCTAATGAATAATGAATAATGTTAAACCTAAGAAATAATGAAGAACTTAGTAATGCCAATGCAATATCAGTAAAACAATTTTTTAATGGCTGCTACCATTTTTTTTACAAAATGGTTCAAGTCTCATATTAAGTGACAATTGAAAAAAATGTTTCTAACTCTTTGATATTTTTGTTATATCAATCTCAAATAGTAAGGAATAATAAAGTAAAAGATTTCAGACAAATTTGTAAACAAATACTGTTCTTTAAACTTTTTAATTAATAAATAAACTATTTTCAAAAACAATATTTCACAAGTTTGTTCTTCCCTTCCTCCTTCAAAGTATAGTTTACTGTCTTTGAAATTCAGCCATGAGGCTATGGCCAATTATGTTTATAATATTTACCACATTCGGTTCTTTTAGACAAAATTACTCTCAGCTCTGTCATAATGACAAATAAAACCATACTCCTACCTGATAATCTTCATGTAAATGATGATGATGATAGGGGAAAAAAATAAAAGAGATAATGCTTAAACAATGCACAAGAGCTTGTAGGTAATGTTTCCTGTTAACATCCTGAAACTTGCTTTTAATTTGCTTGTTGAAATGTTGAATCTATGATAGGAGAGAGAAAGTACTAATTGTTACTGATTGTTATTTAAAAACTTAATAAATATACCTGATCAATTATTTTCCATCAAATAATCAACTTGATTTTCAAGGAATTATTTTAGGAATTTTGCATTTCTTTAAAAACAATTTGCCTGTATCCAAATATTAGCTAAATTTTATGTATATTTTTAATTTTTATTATTCCCTTCAATTTAATTAATTATTTTTGAATGTAAGTATAAGTATATTATTTTATCTTTTGAAATATATTTTCATTAAAAACATATTATTATTGGCAGATGATTGTAGAAATGATAATAAATTTTCAAAAAAAAATAATAATTGCAGGGTTACTAAAATGTGGAAAACTAGAATAATAATTATTTCTTTAGATGAAAAAAGTGATTTTTTTAAAAAGATCATAAAATTTTTACTTTTTGATAAATAAATGAAAAGAAAACATGAATAAGTGCTTATATTCTCTTATACTCTGTAAGCTTGTTTTTACTACAGTCTCAGAAAAATTAACTGTTTTAAATCTGATAAAAATTTAAAATTAAAAGTAATATTTATTAGGATTGAACAAAATTTCCCATTTTTTGATTTGCGTATGCAGCTTTAAAGCATAAACCAGAATTTAATAACAGAAAATTGAATTTTTGGAATTAAATAAGTAACCCATAGTAAGAAGCCACCCTAGAGGGGCTTGTAACGGTCAACCAGAAATCCTGAGGCCTAGATTACCTAGAAACATTTCAAAAAATCATAAAATAAAAGTTATTGTTATATCATCCCTTGTTAATAATTAATTATCATCATTAGCTGGCTCAACAATGCATCGCTGAACTAAGACCTTCCTTAACTTTAGCCATTTATCACTGTAATCTACTGCTGCCCTCTAGCCACACACTTCAAGAAGGTTTCTAGTGACACATTCCCTAATTTTCCCTTCCTTTTCTTATTTCCTCATATCTTTTTATTTTATTATAACTATAAATAATGAATTCGCTCAGGAAGTGAAATCTAATCTCAACTTGCTCAGGCTGAACCCAGGATAACACTGAAGGGGTGGTACACAGGGCTGTAAGTCATAGTGATGGAAACCTGTCTAGACGAGATAACTTTGACTGAAAAATTAGTGGGAAGCCAAGATTCAGGTCAGTAGCCAGCTTTTTATACATTAAAATAATATATCAAATGGATTTAATTGGAAAATTCTTGAGTGTTGGGAATGGACAATACAACATGCTAGGAGGGATTCCTATAAAAGAACAATTACCTGATTCCAGCTATATCAGCAAAATAGAAGACACTTAAATCATTGTAGATATGACAGAATAGAGGATTTTAATAGTAATACTGGAATGGTTATAGTAAACATTCATGCTTTAAACCATGATTAAAATTTACATTCAGGGTCATTGGCAGTTCCTCTTCGATTTTTTATCCCACCACCCCTATATTCGTCCATAAAAACTGATTGCCTTCAAGAAATCCATTAATGACTTCACTGATTTTTCATCATTTTGTAAAATTTCTAGTAGTGTATTTGAAATTTGAAATTTTTCTCTTAGAGACGAAAACTGAGGACAATCAGCTAATACGTGTTTTACTGTCCTGGGTTCCTGACAGTTGACGCAGGTAGGGGGCTCCAAGCCGCGGAGAAGGTAGCCATGTGAGAATTCACAGTGGCCGATTCTCAGGCGGCACAAAATTGTTTCCTCCTTTATAGATGTCCGATAACTTGTTTCCCACTTTGCTGAGCAGTTCAGCTTTACTTCTAATAATTTAGATCTATTTATTTTCCACGTCTCATCCCACTTGGCTTGAATCGAGCTTCTAATATATCTTCATTAGACACTGTCTATCAGCTCCCCAACTTGAATGCGAAAGGCATTTTAGCAGTCCCAATCCTTTTGAGCAACTATCCTTGATATACTTAATATGGTTGATCCAGCTGAGTCGCTTATCTAAATACAAACCCAAATACTTCCGGTTATCAATAAAGGCAACCCTAGTAGTACCTAAAGACAGTTGAGGGTTACGCGAGCAGCTTCTTAAACGGCATATATGCATCGCATTTGTTTTGGATGTTGATACAACAAAACCGCTTTTTTTTTCCCATTCATCGGCAGTGTTTAAAGCTTCTTGCAACTTCCATTCGATGAAATCAATAGATTTGCTTCGACTAAAGAGAAGGATGTCTTCAGCATAGAGGACAATTTTTGCAGGCTTCGCAATGTTTGTTGCTAAGTCGTTTATAGCGATCAAGAACAGAGTGACACTAAGTGGCGAACCTTGCGGGGTACCATTGTTTAGCAAGTAAGTTGATGAAAATGATTCTCCTACTCTTACACATTAAAAATTAAAACATTAGTTTATTTATTTATTTGATTGCCTCTACCCCTCAGGGTCATTGGCAGTTCATCTTCGATTTTTATCCCACCACCCCTATATCCATCCATAAAACCTGATTGCCTTTAAGAAATCCATCAATGACTTCACTGATTTTTCGTCATCTTGTAAAATTTCTTGCAGTGTATTTGAAATTTTATATATTTCTCTTAGAGACAAAACTGTGGACAATCTACTATTAAGTGTTTTACTGTCCTGGGTTCCTGACATTTGACGGAGGTAGGGGGCTCCAAGCCGCGGAGGAGGTAGCCATGTGACAACTCACAGTGGCCGATTCTCAGGTGGGCACAAAATTATTTCCTCCTTTCGTCTTACAACTTATTTGCCACTTTGCTGAGCAGTTCAACTTTACTTCTAACAATTTAGACCTATTTTTTTTCCACGTCTCATCCCACTTGGCTTGAATCAAGCATTTCACATACCTCACCCAGTCTTCCTTATGAATAAGGTTGATGTTTTTAACTACGTCTTTGTCACTTATTCTTGCTAATTGAGCTGCTGCATCAGCTCTTTCATTTCCATAAATGCCACAGTGAGAAGGAACAAAAATAAAAATAATCATATTATGTTTTTCTTATCCTCCATATAAGCTCAATAATTTCTAAAATTGTTGCATGTTGAGACTGACCCTTCATTATTACCAGTAACACACTCATTGAGTCTGTGACAATTACTGATTTTTCATATTCGGCTTCCAGGCAGTGCAAAAGTGCTTCCCTGATGGCGGTTGCCTCTCCAGTGAAAACGGAACAGACTCGAGGTAACTTAAAGAGACTTCCTTCATTTTCTGTCACCGCTGCACAACTCACTACTGAATTTTCACATTTTGAAGCATCAGTGTACAAGATTTTATGGTCGGATTAGTTGAAATACTAACGATGCCAACATTTCCACTTTCAAGAAAAATGAAATTTTTGTAAATAACTTATAGTACTATCTTCTTTTTAATAAAAATCTACAATACAGAAATACAGAAAATAGGGAATACAGAAAAACAAATAATAAATAAACAATGTTTCGATTAAAGTTTAATGTTTCTAAAAGAGAAATCCATCTAAATCAATCCCATGACTGGTCATTTCTAATATTTTTTATAGCTCTGTAAAACTTTTTTGCAGCTAATTAAAAATTATTGTCAAGTTTAATATTAACGCTTATGAAACATAAGAATCATTTTATTTTTGAAAATGTTTATAATATATATTTTTATTTAATGAGAAAAGCTATCTATTATTAAAAAATAATACAGCCAAGAAACCTGGACTAAGAATGTAAGAGGAAATATATAAATGACAATTTTTTATATTTGTATGCTAATTACCTAATAATTACTAATGCCCAAAATACTTATTTTATAATTATAATTGTATTAATTATGTAACTGCAGCCATTGATCTGAAGAAATGTCAGATAGGGTCATTTAAGTGATCATTAAGTCTGATTAATATAAAGCTACCAGTATTGTGTATTGCAAAAAAATTGGTGTTTAATTGTTAATAATTATTTTTCTGATTTATATTGTCTTCTATTATTAGTTTTGATAGTATAGTTTATTTTTTTACAATAAGTTACTCAATCCTTGACAAGTTTTCATTTTTTTTGTGTGTGTGTGTGTGTTTGTGTTAATTTATTTATTATATATCCTTCCCAAGAAACTGAAGATGACATTTCGAAGATGTTATGTCATATGATTATTGAACAGAACAGAAGCTTCCTGTTTTGTTGGTCAGAAGAAGTAGTTCTCAACTTCCCTTACATAATTGTTCCAGTCAGTAGTTGTTTTGGTGACATTATAATTCTTTCCAAAAGGACATTGTCAGTTGTTGATACCAAGCATGGACTAAGTGTTTTATAGTTTTTAAAAGTATTCTTGGTCCCTGAAATCAGTTATTTGTAATTATTTATTTTTTTAAAATGACTGTACTCAATGTACTATCATTTTGTAATGTATCTTATATTACATACCTACCTACTCAAAAAAATAAATAAATAAAAAATAATAATAATAAGCAATATTTTAACTTAATATGGCATAACAATAGCCCAGAAGAAGCACCTTCCCAAAAAAATTTTAGCTTCTAATCAGCTCTTAGTAGGATATGATCTGAGCCACTTTCGGCAACTCTTGTCACTCTTATATTGCATCACATAACACAAGAGTTCCTCCCTGTAATAATGTAGTTTATAAAGATTGCAACTGTCTTGTTACTGGGCACAAGTCAAATTTTTTTGCTCCTTTGTTTTTTTGGGGCTTTACATCATGATGTACTCCAATGAGGGGTGGTAGAATGAATAGAGCTGTTTATCTTATAAGAACCCATCCATCCGGTTCTGTACATACATAAATCATTCAAGTTCCGTTTTAATTCACTACTTCTTTCTCAAATCTTCCATCATGGATGTTGTTAATTTTTCTTCCAACATACTATCATTCAAGTTGGATGGTAAGGTGACATCTCCAAGAAAAAGTTCTGGTGGTTGAGGTATCTTTTTTCTTTTGCTAAAGTGCATAAATTTAGTTTTTTATGGAGAGAAGTGCAGTCCATCAGTTGATAGAGAACTAGTGATGGATAGTTTCTCTAAGAGACATTAACACTTCATTAAAAAAAATTCTCCTTATTTAAATAACGTAGTTTTGTTATACATTAGTAATATTGAATAAATAGATGTAAAAAAAAAAAAAAAAAAAAAAAAAAAAAAAAAACTCTTACATTAGTTCTACTAAACTACAATTTTTTGGATCTTTACAAGTAAATTAGAATATTTATTATATTATATTATCTTATACTATAACTGTAATTTGCAGTGGTTAGGGAAATTTGAAAAATAATATGTCAAACAATTTTTATTTTCAATTCAATTTGATATGTCAGACAAGTTCCTCTACAAATTAGGAGACATTAAAGTTAAATATTGTACAATTGTTTCTAATAGATTTAAAACTATAATGTAGTCTTTAAAACAATAGAATATTTGAAGAGATCTTTACTTCAGGTTTTCAACATGGCTTTGAGTAATGGTTCAGTGCAGGCATAAATATTGAATGTTTAGGTTGTAATTTTTTCAAATAAGATGATTTTATTTTCAGTAACAAAGTCTGAAGTAATGTTTAATTTTGTTTGGTAAGTGAGCCCGCTTTTCGTTAGTACTTTTATGTAAGACGGGACTAAAACCGTTCGTTGCCAAAATCTGTTCCAGTTTTGTTTTTTTTAATACCTTTCCTGATATATTTTTTTTTTATATTTGTAACGAGGCATACTCAATCGGTAGCGAATTGTTTTTCGATGCCGATTTTTATAATTTATCCACTCTTTCATTATCGCTTACTCCAGAATGTTTTTCGCTCAAACAAAATTTAAGAGTTAGGTTTTTTTTTTTCTAAGACTAGTCTAATAACTATCATGGTTTTGTTTCGTTGGATAGGGTATAGTTCGTCACAGTAAACTTTGTTGCATTGTTCCGGTAGTAAGAATCAATGATACATAATGGATGTGGTTTGTCCTTCAGATGTGTGGTTATTAATATTTTAGCAGATAGAAGATGTTCATAGGGTAGTTACATCTGAAAATATTTTAGGCTTTTAATATTTAAGACTTCCTTTCCTGTTGTACCCTTTAATAATAATTCATTGAGTAGGCTACACAGATCTACTATTATATTTGGGCTATGGATGAATCTACAGCCATTTGGACATACGTTTTACTAGGAATCAAATAAAAGAATGAAAAGACGATAAATTGCATGTAGTTTTAGACTACAAGGTTTAATATTCGATGGCTCGAAAATAATCGATTTATAAGACTATAATTAGTGTCATTTAGATATATGGAGTTACCTATTAGTTACAGAGTGCTATCGTTTAAGGAGTTTTTATCCTGAAAGATAATAATAATTAATATATAACATTATCTGTGTCACTTGTGATAAATGTCTCTTCCGAAAAGAATACAAATATTTAAATTTTTGAATTTTCTTATTGTTATTATTTATTTATTTTTTTATTAAAATAAAATATTAAGATTAAAAATGTTAAAATAAAATCCTTTTATTTTATCCATTTTCTTTTCTTTTTTTCGATTTACAATTCGTGAGAGAACATCTAATTTGCATAAAAATTTGCAGATGCTTTTATCTTGCTGCACTGTATCTTTCAAACCTTGCTTGTCATATCATTCCACCATTAAAACCTGGTGTATCTCATGTTTTTAGTCAGTCTGTCCGCAGACCAGTCTGAGGATTATACGTAGATTTAAATAATATATTCTAAACATTTCAAAATTGAGATGGAACGGACGGAAACAAGGGTTTCTTAATCGTTACTCTAAAAACTTTTAGAAAAGGACATTCCAATCTCACCAGCTAAACCGATTGTCCTCAATGAATGTCATACCCCTGGAGCGTTAGTAGATGAAACCAACTCCAGTAGACTGGGAATAAGATATAGAAGCTGGAGGAGAAAGTAACTGGCGGATAACAATAGTATCTTAGCGGATCTGATGAGCATGGCGTGAGGAGAGACCCACCACAAGAAAATCTCCAACGTTATGGCAATTGTCGAAATAACCAGAGTGAGCTGTAATCTTCCAAATCGTCCTGACAGCAATATTTCAAGAAATAAAATAGAATGCACAGAGGTTTACCAAGTAGACCACCCCGATGCTCTGTGTTTCTCCTACGATTGTTAAGTATTATTTATGAGTTGTTTCACCTAAGTGAATATTCCAATTTTTTTTCCTCAAATATATGAGATAACACACACAAATAAAAACTGATTATTACACAATCCTAAAAAATAATAATAACAACGGAGCTGTGATATATCACAAAAATATTTTTATTACTAGGTTCTTAACTACTTAAATAATCTGATATCATTTAGGCTAGATTTTGTTTTAATATTTTTTTTTATCCAATCTTAACAATCCAGAATCCTTGATAAAATTCTCAATACTCCTGATCATGTCATAAATCAACTTATCCATTAAGGTTTTACAGTTCTATATATTGCTGATTTGGCAAAACCAGATACCTTTCCTTTCAAAGTAAAATCCATACCCACCCGAATCCACCAGTTTCCCATCTTGCTTCACACTTTAGTCCTGATAATCCTCCGAGGCCTCCGAATAGAAGATGGCCAAGAGACCTTCTAATGTAGAATTGTTTTTTAAATGCTACTAGTTAGTAGTTCTTTACATTTTATTGACAAATCATTATCATGATTTCCTTAAATTTACTTGTAAATATCAATAAAAATTGTATACAGTTGTAAATATCAATAAAAAGTAAAAAAATATATGTATTTTTATTCACACCTGACTCTAAGCTGAGCGGACTCGCTGAATATATGAAACCAAAACAATAGCAAGTGAGGCCTCATAGCGATCGATCCTGACTTTATTTCAGCTTGTTTTTTATTTTAGAAAATTCAAAATTCAGCTCTACATTTTTAATTTTAATATTTATCTATCGGAATATGTTTAAAATAATATTTGGTAGCCTTGCTTTGTATAAATATTAATGGTTAAACTCCAAACAATGAGCGTTAAACTCTTAACTTATCGTCGCCACTATGTAAAACTAAGGAATATGAAAAAAAAACATTTTTTAATTTCGTTCGTTTACCGTTGTTTTCTACAAGGCCTACCTTATGGCAAAATGCTAGAAATTCAGAAATACGTTACTGATTTCGGTCTTCAGATTGCCGATCAGATTCGAAATTTTACCATAAGACCTGTAGAATACATTGGTAAACGAACAGAATAAAAATAATAAATAAAAAGCGATTTTTCACATTCGTTAGTTTTATATAGTAGCGACGATATGCACGTTTCATCCTCGATCTCATACATCTAAAATATCCTAAATTCCTTTAATTTTTTTTATACTATATCCACTCATCTTTTACCGTGGCCACTTTTTTTAAATCTTTATTATAATAAAATATTTAATTGATTTAGTTCTTATCTTTTTTTTTAAATATTCACTATTTTTGACATTTTTTTCCTACTAAATTAGATGATGGCTCACATTGTAGGCCGAAACGTTGGCACACTGAATGAATATTTTAATTGTGTTTCCATGACTGCACATCCCTACTACCTATGTACTTCCAAAGTAAAAAAAAATAAAAGCATCAATACAAAACGGAATTGTATAAAAATTTTCTTTTTCACCAACCATCCCAAATATTATTTAGGTTCACGCATACTTAAAGAATTCCTTCCATATAAAAACCGCAGTGTATTACCTTGGAGGACAGAAATTGATATTACTTTGTTTATACATTTTCGTCCATCAAGAACCCAGTGAAATCACAAGATAAATTAAATGCATTTCTTAATTCCAATTAAGATCTTAAAATGCCTGTTCTAACATATCTATAGAGGTGTGGGATTCAAATGGCAGTCCTGGTAGAAGTTATCTTCTAGTACATTGGGTAACATTCATTAATAGTTTATGATAAAGTAAGGTATGAAGATATTAGGATAATCCACATTGAAAAAATTAATTTCTAAATATCAGGATATATTTACTCTTAGTTTCTAATTTTTTTTTACTATATCTGTTTTTTACATTGGAATCTTACTTTACATAAGAACTAGGTTTTTTCCTTTTCCTTTTTTCAAGTCGATTATTCCTTTGATCTTTGTCCCTAAACACGAAATATACCTTCTTTTTTCATTTAAAACTGATTGTACTAGACGGTAGTTAAAAGTAGTCTAGTTACATTGCGATTGGAACAGAAACCCAAGAACTAGAATTAGAAAATCCTTTCGTCTCTTGAAATGAACAAAATACGATTTTAAACTTAAAATTACAAATTTTGTTCTGTTTTTCATAACTGGAAAGATACAAATAAAAATAAAGTTTCATAGTTTAAGTAGGTAGATTAATATTGTAATTAGACGTATGTAAACTATGCCTAAATACGGGCCAATTCAACGACTTTGAATAATAATGGACCGTATTTCTATCATTAAATGCCTAAGATATAAACCTGTGAAGTCCATATTTTGGAGGAATTTCGAGTTTTTTGTTAACACGCAATAATGTACTCGAAATACTCTCTAACAGTTACTCCAAATCCCGTCCTTCCTGCCCTAGATGGCTTACATATGGAAGTTAAAACGAAATAAACCAACGAGTTACTCCAAATATCCTTGTTTGATCTGAACCTAATTGTTTTAATAATAAAACCAACACTACCATTTTTGTCTTAATTTGAATAGTACTTGAACGAATTAGAACGTAATTGGTTATTTTAGATTATGAGATACAATTACCAATGAAATTAAAAACTTGTAGAACCAATATAAATCATTAGATACAATTTATTGCATTTTCATTGCTTTTTACTTTTTTTTTCTCACAAATATATCATTTTTGCGATATAAATATTTATCGTCTTATTGTTGCTTTGGTATTCCGTAAAATAGCTCGTTAATCTGTCCCATATTTGACCACATAAGGACACTAAAATTTACCAAACAACAATAATAAAAGGGAAGGTATCATCAGAAGTATAAATATTTAAATAAAACACTTACCGGTGAGCATGGAGGCGACCCCAGTCTCCCTGAGCAGCCTGACAAACCTGGAGAAGCGACCCTCCCTGTCGGCCTGGAGTGTCTGGAGGATGTCTCCTACTGGAAGAGGGAACATGACCCGGTCGACGCCATGAGCTAGGCCCTGAGGTACCACTACATCCGATTTGTCATTCAGAATCTTAGCTCCATTGATAGTCGTCACCTGGAAGGAAGATAAAATTGAGTAGGGATAGCAAGTAAAATATTCTTCTGTTGTATTATGGTTTATTAATGACCAAACATTGTACATTTAAAGAAAGCACAGGTAGGTTCTAAAGAAACCATAAAAAAAAAAAAAAAAAAAAAAAATAAAAACAAAAAAAACCGAGAATTTGTGGAAAATAAAGAAATAATCACTCTTCTGCTAAAAAAAACCCTATATTTTCAATATTTCCAAATATCTTCCATATACTTTTTTTTCGGAAATAAATCAATAAATTTCAAATTATCTTTCAGGACATGTTAAAGGTGGTGATTGCACCGTAGTTTATATGAAGCAAATAAAAAATATTAAAAGCAAATATTATTTGCTAACTAGCCTCAGCTATTAGATTTTACTACAATTTATATCACCCATGAGGGGTATTTTCTGATAATAAAAAGTATGATCTTTCAAGAGAATTTAACGTTCATTTAAAGGTATAAACTTTATATATATATATATATATATATATATATATATATATATATAATTCCAAGCGCTGTTGTGGAACCAAGAAACAGGGCGACGTTGTTGTGAGCAAGGGACTGAACAGCTCCTCACTCTCCCGGCCTTTAGCTCTTATTTCCGAGCTCAAGCCTGATGGTGTTTTACGAGCAGCCACCTTTGAGACTTCTACCACCACTCTCACTAGATCTGTGAACAAGCTAATTCCGCTTCCGGAATGACTTCTCTTTGCCTTGTATAATCGTTTTCAGTTATGCTGTGCATGTTCTTTATTTTGTATAATTGTTGCCCAGTTAGGCTGTTTTATTTTCTTTACATTATATAATTGTTGCCCAGTTGGGCTGTTTCCTTTTCTTTACATTGTATAATTGTGCTCTCATTCATGGTACAATATTTTCATTTTATTTTTTTGTCTTTGTCTTCCTCTTTACTCAAGTTGAGCTTTCATTTCTTTATTTTATTGTATAAATTCTTTGCTGCCTGCCCACCATTTTCATTGTATAACTTTTGGAATAAAATTGGGATATATATATATATATATATATAGCTTGGCTTTCTCTACAGTTTCTCCTAAATAGTGACCCTATGGAAAGGCTGAGTATATTAGTGAACTAAGGAAGGGAACACACGCAAACACATCATGATCAAGATAATAATAGGAGGTTTTTAACCAAAGCCTGAAGTAGTAAATGATATCCAATGTTAAACAATTTCATATCATGCAAACTATATAAAAAAAAAGAAAAAATGTATTTGTATTTAAGTAGCTATAGAGGCAGGGCAAAGGAAACTAAAGTAATAACTTAAAAAATAAAATAAAATAAAACTTAAATACATTTTTAGGTTTCAGTATAAAAATGTATTTAGCCTCCTGTAAGAAGTACCTGTAATGCTAAAATTATTTTAACAGTTGCTTCCAATTTATAAGTAAAATTATTACACTTCAGCTCTGACGATTTTGATTGCGACTTTTTCTGCCTTTTTGGAAACGGGGTTTTGATTTAAGGGGGTAAAATAGCATATTCAATCGATTTTTTTCCCGTGAAACTGGTTTCATTGCACGGTTTTTATTCATTGAGCATTGAGTCATCCTCTGGACTCGAGGATTTAAGAAGCAATAATCTTTAAAAGCATTTTCCGGTCTCTGTCCTTTTTCCATCTTCAATAAAAGTTTCCTCCTATAAGCTTTTTGGCTATTCAGTTCGAGACACCGAGTCTTCTTTCTTTACACTTAAAATAATCTTTTTGAATATAGAAAACTCTTAAAATCATAGAAAATCACCAAATATATTTCTTTTAGTAGAAAATTTTAACAGTAAATTCAAAATTTATTGTAAAAACTATACGGGACTAGCTCGAAATAGTGAAATTTACAAATCTTGGAATCGTGATCTTAAAGATAAATCCCGAAGAAAATCAAATCCAAAACGCTTTAAAACTAATTAAATATCATTAAAACTTGCACCACCCAGTTTTTTTTTTTTTTTTTTTGTTTTAACTTGTTGTCTAGAATTGAAACACAGTCCATTTTTTCTTGCTTATGTAATTTTTAATACGAACATTTGCAAACCTTCATTTTCTCGAAATGAAGAAAACTTTACTTACACCACTTTCATTCTCACCGGCTCATATATATAAATTATTTCTTAAAATGTGACTAACTTTGAGGAGAAAAATTTAAATAATAATTTTTTTATTTATTTTTTTATTCATTTATTATTATAATTTACAACTGCATTACAAAAATAAATCTAGTTAACATGCGGTATTCACAACGCAAAGTAACAATATGACAGACACTTGTAGAGGAACTACCCAATGGTTGGACCCTAATGAAAGGAATCGAATGGGAAGCAACTTGAGTAACTACTGAATTTGGGAGAGTATTTAGTGTATTGTGAGAGGAAAGTTAACTGGTCGTTTGTGACAGATAAAGTAAGGAGCATTAAGGATTTTTGATTGGAGTGATTGGTTGCGGCAAGTTTGGTGGAACCCCATAGTTCTATACCGTATGTCCAAAAAGATCTGATATTGGTATTATAGATGCGTTTTTTTGTAGTGAATCGGGGTATTAGAACGTTTTTCAAGTAAGTGTTGGAGCAATAAAAATCTACGTGCAGCTTTTTGTCATTTTATTCTTGTATGCAGATATTAAATTATTAAATCTAACAAAGCAAGAATAAGAGGTTTTTGAAAAAAAAATGTTTCTATGATTATCATTGTTAACATTGAAACAATGATATATTAGGCATTTTATTTACCAATGACTTTAAAATATGCATTGCAGCATACCATAGAGGAGTCACTGTTTGAGGATCCATCGATCCGAGAGGAACAGAGCAAGAAAAACTTTCACTGGAAGACAAGGGATGAGGTCATGTCGTGAATGATAGTAATATTATGGCCATATTGGACAGGTTTGGAAAGCAGGCTCCGTGGGTTACTGCCTCGGTCATCCCTTTCCCCAGCTTGGGATAAAAAATTATTGGACAAGAGCTGATAGAAGATGAGGCAACCGAACCTACCTGCCTGTCAGCCCCGGCGGAATTACGCCCATAAAGCCAGCCATCGTAAAAAGACACACGGAGATGGGTTTCTTTTGTGCCGGATGGCTTTTTTCTTGTCTAATGGTCGTTTTCTTATTACTCGCTGATTTATCACCATGCGTTGATTACGTTTCCGTTTAACTGTTAGAGAAAACAGCAGCAAAATGCTGGGGTAGAATTGCGCAACTTTTCTTGACACCTCCATTCACTATTAACTATTAATGTAAAAAATTAGACATTAATAATAAAAATGAACTAATTTTATAATACATGATAAAATATTTTTTTAATTGTTATCTTTCTCACCTCTTATTGAAATAATTATTGTTTGTTTGTTTTAGTTTTATGGCGCACTCTAGCTACAACGGTTATAAACGCCAATTTTGGCGGATATTGAAATTGTTCAATTTAACACTCCAGTACTCGCACCATATTTCATGACACCAGTACTCGCATGAGGTAAATAGTTGCCCTATATTCATGGCCGTTAATAAGTATCATGTTTTAGTTGTAAAAAAAATGCTCTACTAACCATAACAATCTAAATACATTACTTTTATAATGTAGGGGTAAAATAATCCACAAATATAAATTAACTATATTTATTTGATTTTGTATGAAAAATTTAATTTTTGTTTTAAAACTACAATTATTTTCTTTTAAGAAAAATAATGTAAACATATAAAGGTTATAATGATTTTAATTAATTGTTTTATATTGTTTAACATCCCTAAAAACATAATAGCAAAGCAAACATTTAAAAACAAAACTTTAAATAGCTTTTTTTAAAGTTTCATTATAGCTATATTATACGATGTTCGTCAAAACGTAAGCACCTCATTAGGAAAAAAAAATCTGATATATGACATGGTCATATAGAATACTTCGTTTCCAGTACCACTATCCCATAAATCACGAACACTTTGTCTTCCTGACTTTTTCACACTATCTAAATATAGTAACCCAATCAGGGCCCATATTTCTAATTCATTTGTTTCTAGAGCATTCCGTTCCCTTGTATATTGACCTTTTATTTTTTCAATATACAAATTTGTGTAATTTGTTATCATAGATATCATTTTATTATCCAGAATACTTTTCAATGACTCCAAAGGTGTTAGGGCATTTCTCGCATGGCCTTTGGTTCTTGGGAGATGAATAATAATGTTCTCACTTCTAGTCCTTGAATGACTGAAAAGAAGTGGTGTGTTTCTCCATTTTGTTGTTCCATATCTTCCAATATGAGATAGCACATCTTCATTTTCTGAATTAAATTCATCCCCTTCAAATTCTGAATCGGTATCATCATCATATTTGTCTACATGGTCTACTTCCGGGTCATCAGGATCACTTTCACCTGTTTCATCTTCACTGAGCTCGCGAAGCCATTGTTTCCATACTTATGGATTGGTACTTCGTTCTGACATCACTAAAAATATAACACAAATAATAATAATAATAAATATAACACAATATTGTCTAAAACTAATGCACTTTTACTCGCACGGGGTAATAATTTACCCCAGAGAACTTTAGCTGGCTCTGGCAACGCGAATGCTGAATTTGGGGAGCATGTTTACACTTAGATACGGCCCACAGTTCTTATAAGGAAGGTACTGCAAAAAAACAGCTTTATTAGATTAAGCCTATTCAGAAAAATTCTAGGAAAATTATGAGTGGGGTAACTTTTTTCCCTATGCGAGTACTGGAGTGTTAATAATATTTGTAAGGCAATCATGGTAAACAGGTGTTGACATTTGTAACCATGATGAAGAGTAGGTTGGAATATAGCATTTTAAATATTGACGTATTGTTTCACAGTAAAAAATGTAAAATTTAATTGTTTAATTTAATTTGTTGGTGAAGTGAATTGAATAATGTTAGTTATATAATATAGTATAGAGGATGGGAAAAGTTCCCGAAACATGTGTGAAAGTAATAAAATTGTAAAGGAGTATATCCTCATCTAATTTGTTTATTTTTCATTGAATTTCTGACAAATCAAGAAATGGTTAGAAAATTTTTGATCTGAGCAACACTAACAGAACTAGAGCGTGTCAAAATGTTACATTTTTGAGGATGGTACATTTTTTTTCCTATAACTGTAGAACCTCATCTAGAAGGCATATCCATAGCAAACAAATATTACACAATTATACATTTGTTTAGATTCAATGGCTTCTTATGGAGCAATATAAAGAAAAACTTTTGATTTATTAAATAAAGAGCTAATTTATAGATGTTAAGCTTGATAATCAATAGCTATAAAATACTGATTTCTCAATAACTTATAAACATAAACGAGAGTT
The DNA here is from genome assembly GCA_003667255.2 of Euschistus heros. Classification (NCBI taxonomy): domain Eukaryota; kingdom Metazoa; phylum Arthropoda; class Insecta; order Hemiptera; family Pentatomidae; genus Euschistus; species Euschistus heros. The sequence goes on from RCWM02000023.1 coordinate 2,387,501, forward strand.
AAAGGAACAGTTATTTTCTTTCAAAGAATTATGTTACAGTTTAAAATGAAAAGCGTGAAACTATTCAAACATTACCTATTTTCAAGCTTATTCATGCTTTTATTTATGAGCCTCACATATCTATTGTTAGTAGAAACATAGAATGATCTTTTTTTTATAGTTGCTTCCTGCTCTAAGAGGCAGTCGACCGTGAGCGAATTGTATCGACAGGAAAAGACGTGGACCGGTTTCCCAGCGGCAGATGGGAGATAGTGAAACATTTCTGATGAAGGGCCGATATGGTACGAAGAAACTTTCGACAAAAGATAAAGATGGTGAGATAGGAATTTCTTCAATGGGCCCGGAGTGAGTGTGCTGTTCGGGAGCCTTTGTGGTCAGCCCCAACTCTCTGTAACGATGTCATTCCTCTCGCCTAGTCCGGGAAAGTCCTCTTGCCGCTGATATCTGCAGAGCTTCTTGAGGTGTATGACGCAATGAACATTGTATGAACCGATTATAATATGCTTACAGAGGTTATTATGTACCTATAACGGTGTAAGAACGAGGGATGATTGTAGGTAAAGACCGGATTCCCGTGCAATTGCACAGAATTGAACATTTTGGGGATTGCTGCATAAATTTTATGTTTTAAGTGCCCGAAAGCGCACTTTTTGATATTTTATTAAAAAAATTGAATTTTTTATTCTTTTTTCCTTTTGAGAAAATTTGTCATTTATTTTGGAATTATAAACAATAACATTTACCTTCGCAATTTACCAAAAATAAAAATCCATAGCTCCAATTATCTGTTTGAACTCATTAAAGAAATGGTATATTGTTGAACTTGTATGTTGTTTTGTTTGTATTAACATTTGATTTTACTCCACCTTTCAACCTACTTTTTTATTTTCAATTCATTCCACAGTAGAGTTTAGTCCGGCAAATAAGTGCAAGTAATAGTGAAATGTCTTAAGTGCCAGTCAGCAAATCGCCAAAAATTTATATTTGGATAAAGCCATACCCAGAATTGAAATCAGACGGGCAAATAATTTTTTGATCTTGCAATAAATTAATTGGTTCCCATCAAAATTCTCAAATGGATGCTCATTGCAACTTAAGGAAGTACATTCTGTATTTTCATAAGTTGCACACGATAGCATTTGACTATTCCTAATATCTTCATATTTTAACAGGCGGGCACAAAAAGTTAACTGCAACAAAAATCCAAGCGAGCTACAGAAACGGTTACTCACACAAACCTGCAAGTAAAAAACTTTTTTTACCCATTTATGTTACGCCATGTCGCTTCCAATATTTCATTCAATGAACTGCTGTCCTAACCTTTTCAATCATTTTTTGTAAAATACACTAATCAAATCATTCTTGACGAGAGCATTCTTAGAAAAAAATATCTTAAACACCTCTGTGAAAATTAATTTATTAAGAAAACGAATAGAAAACAATTATATTTACATCATGATAGATGAAACTACAGACTCCTGGGGACTTTATATCAGTAGAAGGTTAAATTTCACGTCTGAAAATGTTTTATTTTTATTGCACGTTTGACTAATTTTAATGCACCAGATCCGGCCTTTACTTATACGTATTTATTTATTTCATTATTATATAAATAAATACTTATGATGATAGCAAAAGACCAAACTGTTTATACAGAAACACACATACATGATATTGCACATCGGCTAAGTACATGATTAAATCACGTAGTTAATATCAAACTACATCAGAAACTGGAGCCATCAAACGGCCTCTAGCTGAAGTTCATCTTTGCTTCAAGCTTTGAGATTGTAACATCTTTTCTGTTAAATGTCAAGATAAATGATTTCACTCATCATGAATAATTAATGTGCTAACAGCCACGGAAGAGAAATTGCTATGTAAAAGAGAGAAATCTCGAAACTAAATTTAAACTATTGCCATGCCGCAGCACGTCCTTTGGAAAGGCGGCATAAATCCAGGCAACAACCCTCTCTATCCTTGTTCACTTTTAGTATGACGACTTTATGTTTCATTCATATGAATGACTCATCTTGTTAACCGACTGTTTAAAATTTTTTTGGTAGGTATATCCAGTCAAAATAAAATTTTAAAATTCACGGTGAATTATGGATATATTACGCCGTGGGAGTCGAGCCTCCTTGTACAGCCTCCTTACCTACTGCATAAACCATGCTTTCGGCATAAATTAGAGTTCATTTGGACTTTAAACTTTATATATTCCTTATATCCTTATTATATATTTGATTTATTTAAATTACTAGTCAAAATCCCATTTTTATTTTTCATTCAGACAGTAAAATTGAAATTATACTTCAGCATAAAAGTTGTTATATTTTGGTTTTTTACTTTTATTTTTATTACGCTTACACAATTCTGTAATAAAGTATTAATTCTACGAATAAATTGTTTTGCGTATCCAGTACAATTCTTAAAGTAATTTCGAATCTATGTTCATCTTTGCTTTAACTGTAAAAGATTGCACTTATTAAAGTTGTGATCACGATTCGCCCTAATGTATATTTTATCTAATATAACAACGAAATATCGGCAGAAATGGACAAATAAATGTATATAAACTTCAGAAGGTTTTAGTAGCTGCAATACTTCAGCAGAACAATTCAAACTCAGTTGATATCTCAAGTAATTTCCACATCATTCAGAAAGAACTAAAATATATCAGATCAGTTTCATGGTTGTTTTTGTTTCATTGGACCAGCTTTAAATATACTTCGGATGGAAACCTGTTCAGCAAATAAACTTGTTAAGCAGACGCAGCTTATCATGTCTGTTTGATACTGAAATTAAGATAGCGGCTAAATACAAATTTACGCACACCCAAAGAACAATACCAACAACAGCACCAATTTTTAAATGCCGAGGAGGCAAAACAAGATCCATTCCTTAATGATTATTTATTAATAATAATGATTATTTTCTTTATTAATAAAGTCGGAGGATCAGTAAAAAAAAAAAGTACAAGATCACTGTAAAACAAGAAAAAAATATTTTCAATTTCTGACCACAAACTTTATGAACATTCTAAGAGGTTTATTAGGGGCATTCCAAAAATTCCGATAACACCTATTGAAGGCTATAAAGGAGGATGGGGGATATGAATTAATGAAAAATAATCAGAAAAGTCAGGAGGAAGTGCCAGACTAGTTCGAATTAATTATTAATTATAAATTATAAAACTTTCAGTTATTGAAAATATTACATAATGTAATATAAAAAAAACAACTCACTGACACCTTTTCTAATTTTTCCACCCGATCAAGTCTTATCAAGTCGCTATTGAGTCATTTTACATAGAGCAAATGAATTCAGAATTTCATAAGAGGCTGTAAAAGTAAGCAAGGGAGCTGTTTTGAAAATTGTGTTGAGACATGTCAAGCAATTACAAGGATGACTCTTGGTCTTAGAGCACGCGTCATCGCCCCCAGCTCGACACGAACCCAGGGGACTGGAGGCAGTTATACAACCGATTGGAAAGCCAGTGATGAGCTATCGTCCGCCGGGCAGGTTTATGAAAGAGCCCTTTATGAACTCGTAATCCTGGGAATAACTTCTCAGATGTAACTTCCAGGAAGGAAGACAGGTTGGCGATCCACATCCTTGGCGATCTTAAAAAAGTTTTGAAGAACATCTTGAAATACAAGGCTGTGAAAAGATCCTGAATAACTTAAGTGCCATTACATATAAAGATAAACATCTCAGTCATTAGTATAAACTTTATGTATTTCATAACAATATATTTTCTTAATAATTTTTTTTAAAAAATGATTCATTTTATGCAAAAATCAGGATCTACAGATCGAGACAGTTCGGAAATAAATTCTGTAGCTCCTTTGAATAGTGTAAAAACCATATTTAAACAAAAACGCAATTGAGAGATTGCAATTTTTTTCCACAATAATTCACAAAGGAATATTCATCTCTGTGGTAATATTATGCATATATATACCGTTTATCCATTTAAATATTACACAGCAAACAGAATTTCCATCTACCCGTACCCTAGGAGTACTATAAAGTTTTGGAAAACCCAAGTAACCTTCATCCAGTCATTACCTTTTATCCCAAATGACCTCAGCAGTATCCACCAGTAACATTGTTACTGGTCTTTTCATACTCTTCCTTATTTTTTAATTATATACAGTTATGTATTCTAATGTATGTTTTTATATATTTATATTGTTGCCAACTTTATTTTTTAAATTGCCTGTGTAACTTATATAATTTTATTGTAACCTGTTTTGTTCACAGTAGTGCATGGTTATGAGAACAAAATAGTTCGAAACGTCGCCAAAATAAGTTATTATTTTATCGACTGAGCTTCAACAATCTTATTAAACATCAAATAGTAACAGTCAATAAATTATAACCAATGCATTTAATTGTAAGGTGTTAGTGTAGCTTACAACAATAGTCGTTATTCATTCATTATATGCATTTAAAAAATAAAAATATATTATTTCATTTAGCTATTAAAATTGATTTAATTTATTTTTAGTTTTTCATTCCCTATTCTATCATTCATTGGCAGCTCATACCTCATTTTCTATACAATTCGTAAAGTTTAGTGACTTTTAGAAACATCGTTAAGAGATTTACTTAAATTTCTTAATAATAGGATTCCTGTTAAGTATTTTCCTAAATTTTATCATTAATTGTCTTAGATAAACCTTATATAGATTGCTCTAGACCACGGAGCACAATGAGAGTATCACAATACTGATAATCTAGAGGGAGATGATAGTTTGGAACTCGTTTGTTTCCCACTGACTGCACTTGGAATTAATTCTTAGTTGTTTGAATCGACTGTTTTCTTAGCTCTTATGTTTTCAACCAATTAAGATGATTTACAACCAGTTAAGACTATTGCAAATTATATAAAAATATTTTCAAATACAAGAAAAAAAAAAAAAAAAATTGTTGGACAGAAAGACTAGGGACACATTAAATTAAATATTTGTTGATGTATATTTACAACATGATATATAATTTCGCACTCCATCGAACACTTACAATATATCCTGAGTGTTTATAAGTTAGATTTTTTACTAAATCTGACAATAATTTTCCTTAAGAAAGAGAATTACATTTATTAATTCTTTTTATTTTATTTATAGAAAATGGGTTGAAGACATAAAAAGGTTTGAAACCACTAGTGCAGATGATCTTACATGTCCTACCATCTACATTTTTATTTACTTATTTATTTATTTTTATTCTTTTATTAATAGAAATTTACAACTGTATTATAAAACACATCCAGTAAATATGCGGTATATATGAGAAATAATGACATGAATAAAACTTGTAGAGGGACTACCCATTGGTAGTACTCTAATGAATATTTACAAAAGTAGATCACGAGGCCATCTTCTTTTCAGATACCTCGGTGGATAGCCAGGAATGGAATGGGAAGCTAGCTATGCGACAAGTGGATTTAGATGAGTGTCAAGTTTATTATGAAAGGAGAGGTATCTGGTTCGTGCTAAATCGGAGACATATGGGATATTTAGGTCATTATGGATTAATTCATTTGTGACAAAGTAAGGAGCATTAAGGATTTTTCGAAGGATTTTGGATTGGAGTGATTGGATGCGGGAAGAATTCGATGGTTTAGTGGATCCCCACAATTCTATACCGTAAGTCCAAATAGGTCTGATAATTGTCATATATACAAGTTTCTTATAGTGAATCGGGAGACATTTTTATTCAAACATTATCAGCTATTCAAGCCGCCTGAGATCAGCTAATTCTTTTCTGCTATCACTGAAAAGGGGTCCCCACCAAATGGAAGCATTATTCTAGCCTTGCTTTTGATTTCTCATATAGGGTTTAAATTAAATTAGACCATACACGCTGTTAATGATCATGAGTGGTTAACACGCTCACTGAATTAAGGGCAATAGAATCACTGACAGAGAGATCCCTTAATGGCAGTTTCTATTTTGATGAAAACTATTTTACAGCTGCTAAAATATATTATTTTATTTGACAAAAAAAAAAAAAAAAAAAAAAAAAAAAAAAAAAAAAAAAATCCATATAAAGCTTGAAAACAAGTACCATATAGCTGATATTTAGATTGTCTTCAAGGATTTTTATTTTGAACATGAACTAGAATTAAATAGTGCACATATTGCTTTATGTATAATGCAAATATTATATACTTATACATATTTAAAGCAGTAATAAAGACCAACTTTTTTAAGCTCAACTTGCGGGATTTCAGGATGATATATACTGCTATAATTATACATTCTTGTTAATTTTTTTACTTAATTTGTTTTACTTAGCGGACAATAAATAATTTTTGTACGAACCTTGACGTCGTTCCACTCGGCGTCTTGCGTGTGATAGGTGTTAACTCTAAGCTGTGTTCCGGCAAGGCTGACTCCTGTCATCTCGTCTTGTAGAGTGTCCAGTTTAAAGGAACCTGGGATGACGTGATGCAACAGCAGCTAAAAACAATCAGAAGTGAGTACGGTTTTGGTTTCCATCTTCGGCTATCCCTGGCATCATAGACTGAACTCACTGTGGAACAACGAGACATGACAAAAACAAACGCCAGCACAACTAATGAGTGCAACATTAGTGCGACTCTTCCAATTCTTAATCTGGTTAGATGTTCATCTCTTGTCTTGCCGCTAGTAGTAGGGTAGGCGCGCCTTTAGAATACGAGTAATACTCATTTCGTACTATATCTTTATTGGGGGAAAAAAATGCTGCAAATTTAAAAAAAAATTACATTTTTAGAAAGCGTTTCATAAATTTTTTTGAACAGCGTATCAGGTCAACTTTCATAAAATGGTAGTAGCGTACCAGCTCACTGCTTCGTATTTTTAAGCTGCGCCTTCTCTACCCTCGCTAAGTTCGTCACTCCAATGTGAGTTCAGCTTTAGCCACATAAATGTTAGGTTATATTTTAATAAATTACTATGGTTATTATAAGCAAAAACAATTTATTATAATTATAAATATGCAAAATAAAAAGAAGTATATGTTTTGCCAATGCTTGTCCCTTCTTAATTTCTTGAATTTCCCTAAAATTTAAATGAATATCATCCTAAAGGCAAAAGGGTCTTTTTTCTCACACAATTATAAATTCCTTTTTCCATTTTTTAAATTTTACAATCCACAAACAAGGAATGTATTTAGCATGTAAATTTACTAACCATATAAATAGATAAATTTTAAAAATAAATAGATCCAAAAAATATAAATATGGTTCAAAATTCTATAACATCATGGGTACCTCATAAGACATATCAAATATTACTTACCCCGCTAAGAAGTCTTGGGTTTTCCTTAAATTTGATTTCAGCTCGGTCAGGACCACCCAGCTGGACCAGGAGGGTTCTGAAAGCACGGTCCGTTGGAACGAATAATGTGTAAGGACCTGAAAAAATATTTAATTCAGTATTCATAGTTAAATATCAGTAACTCAATTTGATGTTTTAAATTATTAAATTTGTAAAATAGATGACATAATTCAGACTGAAACTAAACATTAAAAATTTAAAAAAATAATATTTTATATTAGTGATTGTATCAATTGAATCGAAGCTACTATATAAAATATGTATGGCGTTATAACCTTTTCTATTATGCATAATAAGCCGTATTGAGGTTTGATTAAATATTCTTAGTGCAAATTGAAATCTTTTAATTATTCATTATTTAGAACACACTTGTTACTTTTGGCGCATTGAACCAAAATAATGCTACTACACAGAGATAGTGGTAGAAATAAAAAATAAAAAAAGTTTAAGAAAATCAATGAAATCTGCGTTTTAAGCTCGATGAACACCTTATTTAAGTCTTTGAGGGAACTTAGTTTATAAAGTATTGATTCTGATGAGATTCTTTTAAGATTACATCTGATGTACACGACAAATAAATGCCAGAAAAAAAGATGATAGATTTTGACTATGGTTACCAATTATCATATTTCCTGGTATTATTTAAATATATTAAAACACGACAGGACCAAATAAAAATTCTATAAAACCATGATCTTAAACCCTTATAAGACAAGATTAAATTTATACTAGAAGCTTGCGTAACTATCTAATTTGCCATCGAAAATGGTTTACATTCTCTTTTGAAAAAAAAAAAAATTAATATATTTATATATTTTTACGAGAATTTACGTTGGTTTTTTTTTTAAGACTGGATTCCAATTAGAAGATCCCCATAAAAAGGTCAAGGCATACAAGTGTCGCATCAGGTCCTCATTAAAAAAGCATGCGTTTCAGAGATGGAGCTGAATTGAATGTAATACGAAATAATTATGTTTTAGAAAATTTTATTTATTTTTAATTTTTTTAATTATAAAAGGTTATTACGATTATAATGCCAGCCTAATAATGTTGTCATCTTATTATTAAATTTGATATATTTTATTTCCATTCACATCGAAATTGATAAAAAGTTAAGAATTTTACACGCAAACATCTTTCCATTCCATTCCATTACTTTAATATTAAAGTCCAACTCACCTGTTTCATTGAGTACAGATTCGAGACCAGATTGCTTCAAAAATTTTGCCATAGCGAAAAATCCACTCTTCTTCAACGTTTCTGCTAAAACTGAACCAGAAGGTGAGGCAGTGCTCAACTGTGGCGTGTGAGGGGTAGCTGTATCTAATGTGGTTGAGGATGGAAGATTGGTGTATGCAGTCGGTAGAGGTGAGTACTGCACTGGGCTGGGGGTGGCCTGGTCTACTCCTGACTGGGTGTACGTCGTCCGGGATTGTGTTGAGAATAAGGAAGAGCCAGTAGGTACGTCATAGATAGCTGGGCCCGTTGGCTGTTGGTCGTAAGGTGTTGAAATCGATATAGAATTCACCGCCTTGGTCTGGATGTTTTGTGAGTAATTGTGATCAAGGAAAGATGGCTCTGTTGTGCCCTTATACACCGGTGAGAGTTTTTCTTCTTGCTGAGGAGTAATGGTTGGTAAGAAAGTGGATTTTGTAGGAGACTGATATTTGGTCTTGCTAGAGGACTCCTTACCATCGCCCTGATAAGGTGAGTTGGTTGAGTATACGGTGCTCTGATAGGAGGGAGATCTTGTTGTGAATCTCCTTTTGCCCTGTAAATCGCTCTTGCCACTGTGCATCACATAGCTAGGAGAGGCAATAGATTCTTCTGGTGTACTGTTCGGTGGAGTCTTCTTTCCTCCGGAAGGGGGTAATTTGATCTCTCCCTTCTGTATCTTTTTTATAATGGACTCCACTTCAGCGCCCTTGGTCTCTGTTGGGCCATTTTCGTTTCCCCGCACACCTTGAACTTTTACAGATCCATCAGGCTGCTCTTCCAAAATGACGAAAGTTACTTTTTTCTGAGCCAAATCTTTCAATTTTCCTACTTCTTCCAGTGCACCGTCTTGTTTCTGTCTGATCACTTCGAAATCGGCTCCGGGTGGTAAAACACCCTTTGTAAGCTCTTCGAAAAGAACCGTAGGTGGTTTTATAGTAGTTGATTGAGTTGGAGGTTGTTGCAACACTATAGTTCTTATCTGAGGCCCTGAAGAGGCTTTAGCTGATTTGGTATTGTCGTTTAAACCAGTTGGAAGCGGTAACTGTGGTATTTGGTATTGTTCTAACTTATCACCTAGAGCTATATTTGGTAAATTAGCAATTTGATCTGAGCTCAGAGAACCAGGTAAGGTTATTTTAAGAGTCTTAAAAATATCGTCTTTTTCTCCTAATTGTGCTTGGATCTGTTTTTGGAGTTCTTCTTGAATAAGCTCTTCTTCAGATTTGGACGATTGGGTTGTCGATCTTGCTACTGTCGGAGCAGGTGACGTCACTTTTGGGCGTGGAGTAGTTTGTGAGCTAACTAGTTGATCGTACAACTTCTTCCTATCATGTTTGATGTAAAGTTGGCTCGACGAATCTTCTTTAATTAAAGATGGGGCAGGTGTAGGTTCTTGTTTTGTCGTAAGTTTAGGTCTATACTTAAGTGCTTTCGTAGGTACTGTTGTTACTTTATAAGATTCAGTAGAGAAGGTTATGGCATCATATGGCTTCTGCTTCCTGTATGGGGTTGGTGGTTGAGTTTCAATGACCCATGAGGGAGTGTCTTCTTTTTGTGGCTCTGCTGTATAACCCGTGTTTCTGTTAAAGTCTATGTTAATGTTGTTGTAGTCTTTCGGTTTGTCAGGAACGACATAATTCTCAAACTGTTGCTGGTAACTATCGAAAGATGGCTGCTTGGGGCGGTAAGAGGGTTGTCTATAGTTAGACTGCTGAGGTACAGATATACGTATTGACTGCTGGTCCTGGTTTTGAACTGCTTGCTGTGGGGCAGGTGCTGGTGTGTTGCTCTCTTCTGTTGGGTATGATGGTTGTAGGAGAACAGGTTTCCTTTCAGTTGGATAGTGGACATTAGATTGATAATTGGGAGAGAGTGATGGTGGTGGCTGCTGGAAGCTGTAATCTTGGGGTTGCTGATATGGTTGGAAGTTCTGTTGGTAAACTGGTGGAGACTGCTGCTGGTGCTGCTGATGTTGTTGCTGCTGATGTTGCTGTTGCTGTTGAATGCTGTGGAAGTCATGAGATTGAGTTTGCGGCCTAAGCTGCTGGTAGTTTTGTTGTCGTTGCGCTTGATTTACTAAAAACCTGTGTTGCTGCACATCGCTGAGTATGTGTGTCTGTTCTTGGGGGGAAAGTGCTCCTCTCGTTAGTTCGTCAGGATAGTTACGGAACTGAAAAAAAAAAGAAAAGAAAGTAAGTTTTCATTAAAATACAACTAATAACGATATGTTAATAAAATAAACATTTTTGATATAAGATTAATTTTTAATTTTTTATTTATTTATTCATTTATTTATTTATTTACTTTTATTTATTTATTTTTTTTTTTTTACAAGAACTAATTATATCAATCGAAAAAAAAAAGCAAATAAAGAGACATTACTTTCAAACAGGTTATGAAAGTAATGTCTTAAATCAAGTAATTACTACTTAAATAGTTCACAATGGGTACTATCTAGATAAAGTCCAGTAAGCAATAGTTAGTTTAATTAGTTCCTTTAGGTTTAGAATATTAATATTGTGTGACTATTAGTCGAAAAATACTATAAAATAAACATCTGAACATAATCGGTAAATAAAATTTAATGATCTTAAGATTTGTAAATTAAATTTATTATAGATTTGTTTTTTTTCTTATGGATTCATCCTAAATGAACTCTGATTCATGTGAGAACCTTGGAACTTCATGTAAAAGTTCTTTTTGTTGTTTCTTTGGTGCTTAAAGTTCTTATCCAAGGTTAGAACCGGAGTCAATTTGGTCTCAAAAATGCTAAAATGCCTAAGAATTAAACATGTTTGGCCACCAAGGTCTCCACAAACTTTGACAGTTTGAACCAGTCTCTCTGTGGCACACAAAATTTCTTGATACAAATGATTCGTTTATCACATTTCACCGTGCGATTGTTGACTAATTAAGTTCAAATTCATGCTATGTAAGCACTCGCAACATAATGTTTTCTGAATATTCTGTTTGAGGAGATCTATTAATGATTAAAAAACAATGACCTAATCTTTAAACTCGATAATGAAAAATTGAGACCTGGATCGCCAAAAATAAATTAAATGTTATTTATTGACGGATAAGAGATATTTAGAGCTAATCCATAGGGAAAAAATTGAAAAGAAGATAATATTTTCGAAAGCTTTAATGCTTGATCCTCATTTTTTTGAGCTACTTACTACTCGACTCGAAAATGTTAAACCTGAATAATTTATCAATTCATTAATTATCATTATAAGTATTGTGTATTATATATTAATAGTGAATTTATTATATCTATTTTCCTTTTGTTTTTATATAACCGTCTCCTATTAAAAATACATCACATTTTTGGTGAATTTTGAACTAGGAATCTAATTAAAATTTCTACTAAAGGCTTGCAAATACTACTTCCGGATCGGAGCACGGTGCAGTGCAGTGTATTTTCCGACACGAAAGGGTAGATTGGATAGCCAGTGGCAACACACACTATGTTGGCATAGAGCAAAGGCTATGCCTCTTCTTATACATCCAACTTTCTTGGCAAATCCGCTCTGCTGCGCTGCTCTCCGATCCGAAAGTGTTCGTTAGCCTTAAAGCTACAGCCTTTTAGCAACATAAGCCTTCACGTTCAACCTGCTCAGAATTCTTGGAATAACCTTATATCTGTCTTTTTTAGCATTTTTTTCTTTAATCCAAGCAAATTGTAAATATTTTTATTGAAATTCCGACGACTTCGGTCAATGGTTTTACAAGTTTTGTACCAATAAATACATAATTAACAGAGACACCAACATTACATTTCTCCAGCTCCATTAAAAACCCAATCGGATACACTGCCTTCCCCCTTTTTTCTTCATCTATCCTTAAGTTTATTATTAATACTTTTAATTTCATATTAAAAAAAGTGGATGATATTGCTCTAATAGTTTAATTAAGTCACATTTAAAATACAGTTTTATATACCTACATATTTGACGGTTGCACTATAGTGTAGATAGAGGCATAAACAAAAAACAGAAATAATTAATAACATTGGAAACAATCAGGACGTGATAGATTATAAAAAGAAGCAATATATCTTTTCTGTGCAGATTATATAGCAAGTTGACACATGCAGGAGAATCTCATTTATTATTTCAACAACACCCCTGCAGACGGTTTCAAAATCGGAGATGGGACTTGTAAAACGGCGCCTATGGCTATAACACCCCTCGCAGAGATGGTCAACAGCGGGGGTTGCACAAGGCTCCCTAGACAGCCAGTTGGGAAACTATCATCTCAAGAGCCTCCTTTCTACCTGTCACTGAAGGAAGGCCAGGCTTTGTCGCTCCTACAAGGCAATTGTCCTGTCCTTTAGAAGGACTTAACACTCAAGATTATTTTCATGTTCTCTACCGCGTCCGCTCTTTATATGGTTAAGTGGATCCAAGGGCAACTTCACTTCTAAACGGAATTCTATCATGTTGCCAGTGCAACGGGTTGTAATATAATCGAGCTATCCTATATTCTATTGTATAATGCATCGTGCCCGGTAATAATTTCACAATACAGAGAGAAAATAAATGACTAATAACATTTTTTTTGCAGCCGGTAACTAAATTAATATTACTTCATTCACATACGGCATTAAATTTCTTAACACATATAGCTTTTATTAGACAAACGTATCTACCACAAAGAAAGTCAATATGAAATAGTACTCTAAAGTACACATTTATTTATTATTTCCTTATTTATTATTTTGTTTCTTTGTGCTTATAATACCTTAATAACGCATTGGTGATGGTATTTGTTTTATTCGATCATGTTAGTTAGCTTTGTCATTTTCTGTGAGATAATTTATATAACATACACTGAAAGGACAAAGATCTATATTGGTATTCCTCCAAAAATATTCTAGTAACTTAATTTTTTTTATTGTTGTAAAAATTGTATTATACATTTAAATGATAAATATTTTTTTTAATTTAACTGTTAATATTTTTATTTCAAACTCGGAATGATTGAAAAAATCCTTACGATTCTTCGGTCCAATCTCATATAATTGGATATCTGGAGATCAGTCACTACTATTAGTGACCAATTGAATAAAACGGAAAATATAAGAAAATAGTTATCTTTACCAAACTGTAGCTCACTTTTTATTTTAACAATATGATATATATTTATTTGTGTAACAATTCTATTTAATTTCATAGAATTAGTTTCATATAATTAAATATAGTGAATGAATGGAAACAAGTAGGTACTCTTCCTGGGCTAACTTAACCCTTCCCCCCCACCAAAAAAAAGTTAATAACACGATATATGTCAGTGTTTTAAAAAAGATCTCATAATTAAACTTATATCATTAAATAATGAAATAAAGATGGATAAAAAGTTAAAAAAAAAAAAAATTGCTGAATTATTCCACTGTAGAAAATGTTTGCCATCATTCCAGGAGGGTTGCTACTGTACCTCTAATACGCAAAGATAAATAATTAAAGTGAATGAAACATGTTATACAATCTTAGTAATATAAGTACCGCCTATCCTAAACACCTTAGTCGTTCCATCAATTCGGACATCTCCTTGTCTTATTGGTTGGGAACAGATGGAAGACCCTTCGACACGCTATGTTCCCTAGAAAATTGTTTTGAAGGACGATCTACTATGCAATTCTGGCTTTAACAAAACAAAATTGATCAATCATCATGTAATTTAACATCGAATACAAATTAAGCTGACAAATTTTGTACCTACCGAAATTAGAAAAAAACTTCTTTTACAAAAATACTAATCTGTTAAATGCCTTTCTTATAGGTAGGAAGCACAAACAAAAAATTACTAAGTACTTATGATGGTTGTAGAAAAATAAAATAGCTTTTCAAAACAAGACAGCTTTTAATGAGCTTGGCTTACACTTTAAAACTGCGTTGACGTTTTTAATTTTTTTTTTTTTTTTTTTTTAATAATGATATTAAACTTTAATTTTGTTTTTGATGATTTTCATTCTGGACGTGCAATATATTAATTAATTATTATTTTATTTTTTATGTTTAAGTAATGACTACTTTAATGTATATGACGTACTATGACATAGTGTGTTGTGTGTGACGTGTAAAGAGAGGCTTGTAAAGAACAACCTAGATTCTGGACAAACATTACTTGTGTACGACTGTGAAATTTAATTGATATAAACAAAAATAAATGTTTTATATATTGTATGTATCAGAAAAAAAATTATAAATAACATGACTTCTATATAAACTCTCATTAACAATGTTAAGGCACAATTGAACAAAAGAAGAAGTAGCCAGGCCGGACTAAGACATGGTCACATAGCGAGTTAGTCGTTAAAGCGATCCAATCTAATCCACTAATCCAGCTCTGCCCAGCGTCCGGGTACATCATTAGTGTCCAGGGGACGTGCAGGGAGGACAGCCATCAAGGTTCTTGAGTGTAGTAGCTATCTGCTTCTAATGTAATGTCACAGATCTCAATGGACTGTGTTACACAAGAGAACAAATATCGCTTGCTGGTTTTGTTCAAGTTAGAAATTTGCTGAGATATATTATGCAGTGAATCTGACCTAAGTCTAACCTGAGACCTAGATGTGACCTAAATCTACGATATACTATTATCTATAAGAACAAGCCATTTTTAGTTAGTGATCACTAATCACGAAAACTACTGAACCAATTTGTAATAAATTTGAACAACGCTATCTTCATAGTGTAGCTGAGAATATAGGAAGGTTAAGCAATAATAAATTTTACAGATTTTCAATTAAATTTTTATTAAAAAAATATTAATATGTGGTGCGCAATGATGTTTTAAAATGGACAAATAGGTGATGAGTGCCATTTGAGAGAGGTTACAATGGTACTTACTGTGCTATCTAGAGCTTGAAATTGGTAATATAATTTACTTATCATCAATTAAATTGTTATTAAAATGAGATAAGTTTATGTTGAGACATGTTGATCTCAGTGAAGTTTGAATATTAGATCTACTAAAATGGATTAACATTTCATACATCAAAATTTAAAATTCGATTTTCAAGACCTTCTACCACCTAATATGTGCAATGGTACCGGTTTCCACACTATTTTTTTCATTTTTTATCACATTATGAGTTTAATATTTCCCAACACAAAGTTGTCCCAAAAAAAAAAAAAAAAAAAAAAAAAAAAAATCATCCATTCTAGCCAATTACATTTCTTCCAATCTAGTTACATTTCTTCTGTTGTTTTTTTTTATTATTATTTATTTTTTTTATTTGGATCCACGGATCCAAAAAGCCACTATTCGTTATTGTTTATTAGATAATCGATTAAAGATAAAACATACATTTATTTATTTTCGAAAAAAACTATATGCTTAAAATTAATTATGTCAATTTAAAATCATACTAATTTAATAAACAATAAATAAATTGATAATTACTGTTAGATGAGGCACTCTTGATGGTATGAAGGAATCAATAAACTTAGCATAGATGATTTATTTGCCTCTTCGATTGGATTTTTTTATTCACAGGCTAGTTTTAAATATTTAACATTCATTATCAGATATTTTGAGGATTTTTTTATTTTTAGAACTGATAATAGTTTTTGTTTTAAAAAATTCTGACATAGGTGGAGCATAATTAATCAATCCAAATTTTTATTGAGTTTTTATTAACAGAACCCCCAACCTATTTCATTCTTCTTATTCTTCTTCTCCCCTTCCTTACGGTTTCGGCAACATGGGGTTTTCTAGGCCCACCCGAATCGATTAAGTTAATTCCATCATCTTACGGACCCTATTTGAACCAACTAACTTCGGTTTTTCAGGCTGCTAGAGCAACGCACTTTGTAAGACTTGTATCATTTCTTAGCTGTCTTTATATTTTATTGATTTTAGGAATGTAAGAAATTATAAACTTTTATATAAATCGGCTTTGTTCTGATGTACACAATTTCCTGCCTTAATATAAAAAAAAATTAACTAATATAGAATAAATAAATAAGTATTATAGAACCACCTCTCATATAAAAATGTTTGAACATGTATCAATACAGTTAGGTAATACGTGTTAAGAAAAACGTATCAAGCAAGCCAATTAGATAAGCACAATATATTTGAAAAGTGATGCTTGAAAATAGCAACTAAATAGTAAAAATACAATTTACTGAAGTATATTATAATTTTAGGAATGAAATCGGTAATCAAGTGTCACAAGCCACAGGAAAATATGTCTTTAATGGAGCCCTAGGCTGTGGATCATGTCCATTCTTCTTCTCTGCGTATCGACATATCGAAATATCGAAGACCCATCTCGGCGAGAAAGTTGTATCAATCGTCTGCCGCTCTCCGGGCCGTCTCCTATTCACTTTGTAGGCCCATTGAAGGGAGAATTCAATTCCTTCCTCCTCCTCGGCAAACAGGCGGAAAGAGGACAATGGGTCTCCCAAGATTAGCTCTTGGCTCGCTTCAAAGAGTGCAATGTCATCAAGTGGACCCAATGCTCACTTCCTTCAGAAGAAACTCTATCGTCCAAGGGCTCTTCAGTGGAGCTTGTACAAGTGGATCATCATATCTCCAACCGTCATTGGAAGGTGGGATATATATTTATATATAAGTAATATAATTATTTTCTCGTTTTGGTTTTATTTTATTAATATTTTTTTTTGTTTATTTGAGTCCATGTTATGATGAGCCAGTTATCTGCCAAAATAGTGGAACAAATTGGATTCAAATCATAGTTTAGCTATTTTTTCTTGAAAGAAAATGAATTGTGTTTCATTTCTGAAATAATCGATAACTATCAAACTCTTTTCTTAAACAATTTTTTAAAAAGTAAAATATAACTTAAGTCAAATTAAGCATCCAATTAATTATAAAAGTGTCATTTACATGACAGTAATTAGAACTATTTGGACATAAGGAGTTGAGGTTTCCAAAACCTTCCAATTCTTTTCGTATTAAATCCTTACAATCCCGAATCCTACGTACAATCCTCAATGTTACTTATCATGCCATTACTTATTATAAACTTATTCATAAAGATTTTGATGTTCCGTATGTTGCTGATTCAGCGCAAAACAGATACCTATCCTTCTATAGTAAGAGCCCTATAACCACTTCAATCACTAGTCTCCCAACTTGCCTCACACTCATTTCCCGAAAATCCTTTGTGGTGTCTGAAAAGAAAATGGCCAAGAGGCCTTCAAATGTAAAACATTTATTGAAGTGCTACTAGTGAGTAGCTCTTTAGAAGATCTTGACATCTTAATTAATCACTTTCCATAAATTTACTTGTTGTATATGGTGTGTACAGTTGTAAATATCAATATGTGGTTGAAATAAAATTAAAAAAAGTTTAATTACTCTTGTTTTTACTGATTTTTTTGTTTGAACTTTGTCTTAAAAAATATTAAACGACTGTGCCATGGTGCCTTCAGATTAAGTAGCTGACATTTGTATCGACCTGTGTATCTATAAACTGATTCATTTATCCATGCATTATTATTATTATATATTTAAGTTATCAACAGCAACCTTTACATCTGCACTTAACGAATTCTTTATTTGCCTTTCTTATTATTAATTTACTATATCTTGTATCTTATATTATAACATGGTACATGTTTTTACGGGGAGTAACTTGGTTTTAACAGTGTGACCGTCCGTCCATTAACTCATGTAACAATTATTTTACTGATTCTCATTAATAAAAAAAAGGTATTATTATGAATTTATATTAATATTTCTAATATTATATTCCCGCTCCAAGGTCACACTAGAGTCTAATGTGAATTAATATTAATAATTATATGATAATAATAATATTATTGAAATAAATAGTTGTACAGTTTAATGTAAATATATAGCTATTCCAAAAACACGTACCATGTATCCTTGCTTTGATCCTTGATCTAAACTGAGACGATCCGAGGGTGTGGGGGTGTTCCCCAGAAGTGATAGGACAATGGATGTACCATGATAAACACAAATCACAGGTGGCCAATTGAATTGCAATTTTTTCTTTTATAAATTTACTTTGATTGTATATGTTGTATGATTGGATTACTAGGTATCCGTATTACTCATTACCCTTGAGGGAGGCAGCTTAAAGCGTTTATTCAATCAAACAAACTTATCATTGTTTGTCCTTACATCCTATTATTTAATTCCCTTTTTCATTGCATTAATCTTTACTTATTATTGAATAAATTTCGTTTTAATAGGTCTTAGGTGATTGTTTTTTTGTTTTGTTTTAAATTTAAGACTTATACTAATATCACGCTCTCAAGAGTTCTTGTCACCTATCATCTCTGCGTCATCTAGAAGCCTTATCTGTGAAAATAAAATGGTGTATTTTTCGATTCTTTGAGGCGATAATGAAAAATTTCATCGTACAACGCCAACGCCAGTTCAGCCGCTTTGTTTCAATTGTGCAGAAAATTTTTTTTCTGTTAAACATATTGTCGTGCTCAGCCATTTTTTTTTCATTTAGATGTTTGTAATAATCAAAATACAATATGCCCTGTCTCTCTTGATATTTTAGAAGAAGAAGAAGAAAATGAACTTTATTCTGGGACTACTTGTCCCCTAAGAATAACATATGATTACAGTACATAGGACAATCATCTGGATTTGATAATTAATTATAATAATACATAATAATAAAAATTGATTAATAATTAAATTATGTGTTACAAAATAACTGAGACATCTTGTAAAAAGATACATCTTATGTATACTATTATAATGTATATTACATAAATATTCATGTTTTACATTTGCTCAGAAGATTAAAAATTAAGGAGGAACAGAAATGAATGATGTTTAAAGGTAGTAAGAGTGAAGCTTTTTCGAACTTTCATGGGCACTGAATTCCATAAAGAGGAAGCACGGACAATAAAGGATTTCTCGAAGGATGCAGTTCGATGCGCAGGAGTGTATAGGTTGATGGGTTGGATTCTAGTATGTAAGAGGTGAATGGAGGAGTGCAGAGTAAGGAGGTCATGGATATAGGTTGGTTTTTGGTTTTCAAGGTTTGAAATATGAGAGCACCCAAGAAGTATTGACGTCGAAAACTGGAGTAAAGCCTCCCAATTTCAGAATACCTATGAGATATGTGAGAACGTCTGGAGATCCCGAAAATAAATCAAATAAAACAGTTCATTTCTCTTTTACATCTCATCTAGAGCTCATCAGACAGTCCTCCATATACTATGCATACGTAGTCAATGTTAGGAAAAATGAGTGATGATACTAAAAGTTTTCGAGTACTTAATGGTAATGAATCACGTTAATGTGAAAGTTGCTTAAGATTAAAAATAGATTTCCTTGTGATTTGAGAGATATGGTTATTCCAAGCAAGATGTTGATCGATATTTTACTTACAACAATATGAATCTTTACAATAACTTTTATTAAACCAATAATTGTAATAGATAAAAATATGATTGATGTATCCAGTAACATGAAATGGCTACGTCTTCCTACGTAAGTAAGAAAAGAAATCGATGTTGAACATATTAATTTTTTAGAAACTGATTCATCGTATTAAATTTCTAATCATATCTAACCATAAAGATTTTTTAAATGAATTACGGGTATGAAATCAGTTGGGTACACTTTCCTTTCGATCTGTGAGTACTCAAGAGATAGGCTCCATTGCTAGTAATAAATTAAACTTTAGTTTTACCTCTAACAGGCATCTTCATTGAACTTAGTTTATGTTTTAAAAAGTTAAGAATAATTGAAACCACGAATCATTAAGATTTCCTGTATCGTTTTAATGTTGTTCAGTATTATTTACTTTTCAGTCCAAATTACCTCTGTAGAATTTCACGTCATATTTAAAAGTCAATTGAAAGGGAAATTACATAATTTAAAGTGAGAACAATCTAGAATGTAATCCTGTAAATCACGAAATATTTGGTGATTATTTCGTAGCCGCTTTTGCTAATGCATTAGCTGGTAAGCAACAACGCTTTACATTCCACCGACAAGCATTCGAAGAGTCTGAAAAGAAGATGGTCTAGAGACCTTCTTATGTAGAACATTTATTGAAGTGCTACTAATGAGTAGATCTTTAGGGTTATTCAGATTTAATTCTATTCATTTCCCACACATTTTCCTGTGGTATACACTGTATAATGTTGTAGATATCAAATAAATAGTTTAAAAAAGAAGAACAAAAATCATGATTTGACCATAGCTCTACTTGCAGGGAAAGAAATCCTCTATAAAACTATTTGCACGAGAGAGGTACAAATTACTATAAGAAGTTAAAATTCATAATCAACTAGAGAACGTTGTCACTATAATTTCTACAATATACATGTAAATGGTCAGGTACAGTAATCTTTGCTATTAAAACAAACTTCTTTTTTACAACTTCTAACAGACTAATATTCGGTCTTAAAATACCAAATAAAACATGAATCTTCAACTTTGTGAAAAAAAACAACAACATAATAATGTTTTTTAGAATCATTTTCTTTTTATGAAACCTCTGTTGTATAAAGAATCATTGGTATCGTTATGAAAGAGACCATTAGTTTTCTCAAAGAAAATAAGATAGTACGCACGTAAAAGAAGATAGGGTAGAGAAGAACTAACAGGTGAAAGCTATATCCAGAGCCTAAGCTAAGATTAACTCGATTAAAACTCCTTTTCAAACAAACGAAGAGCTAAGTGTTCCATTTTACTTTCACTAAACTAGAAGTGAACATACACCAGTCGCCATTACACACCCACGGCTTCCGACTGCCTTTCTAGATAATGATGCTATATCGGCTCACTAGCCACCAACTCTAAGCCAGCATTCATAACATGCTGGGTCATTTCTACGAAAATAGAATGATTGATTTAGCCTCAATTTTCTGGAAAAGGTCTAAATAAACTAATAATAAGTAGGAAAATATTAGAATTTCTCATATTGTCAATTACAACAGCATTTGTGATTCTCAATTCGAAGAAGCCAAGTTCTTGAAGCGTTTTTATGTAAGAAGCTTATTTAGACCGACGAATTCTGTGTCCAATCTGCTCGAAAAAATACCTAATCAACAAAAGTCTGTGATCGGCTCTCAGTACGAATCTAACATTCTAACAAACACTAGGAGGTTGGAACCTTTACCTGTATTTTATTGGATCTTTATTCAATGTTGATGGGCAGATTTATTTATTCCTATTTCTTCTTCTATTCCTGTTCTGTCTTTCTTAAAAGCTGCTATTGACCTACTCAACAGCTGCTAGCCATCTTCCTCTGCCTTTTGCTTGGGCAAAGGAGATGCTCAGTTACCGAAGATCCTGCCTGATCTTTACCATCTGTCCTCTGACCCATTTCTTCCTTCCTGGTTGCACGCTATTTATGTCAAACGTATATATAAAGACATTTCTGTTGTTTATGGATCATCCTGATTACATGACCAGGCTCTTTTAATCTTTATTGTCGTTTTGTAAATAAGAAGATGCTGGTTTTATTACAGAAGTAATACAATACACATTCATTGCTGTTGAATATTTTATAATATCAGTCTGAGAGTTCACCGACAAATTAGTTTTAAAAATCTATATTCCATTATGTAACATTTGTAAATAAAAATACGTAACGTTTATAATACTTTTGGCTTAAGATTGCATGCTAAAATAGTTTCACAGTTTAGAGGTTTGTTATATACACAGTACTAGTCTTAAAATTTTAGGTTGAAAAATCTAAAGTAGATTGATGTCTGTTTGTTTAACTATACGCTTTATGTTTCTAGTGTGTCAGAAGACATAATAGAATTTATGTTTCTTCGATGTCACCCTTAAATAGTTTAAATATATTCCTATCAGATAACAAAAACGTCTTACTGATCGCAATCAACTTTAATCATTCTCATAATAAATGTTATCATTTATGAAGACAACCGAAAATTGGGTAAAGAAAAGGATGAACTGCCGATTACGAAGAGTGAAAGGAAGAAGGTCGGAGAAAGGACGAGAGAGCAAGGTCAGCTAGAAAGCAGAGAAAGGTTGTGCTGAAGCACCTGGGTCGACTTATCTGTCCCGCGGGGTTGGATCACTGAAGGATGATGTGTGATATCTGATGAAGAGCTGTCTTAGGGGACGTCGTAATGTCTTCAGCGCATAGCGGTACTGCGTTCCTCTCTTGTGCCAACACCATCAATCATGCTGGAGGATGAAATTGTTTAATGGAGACCCCTCATCGGAGCGTTATTACAAAGGCGAAGAACTTAGTCTTGTCGATATCTACCCGAGTATGGCTGGAGCATAGTGATACTATTGGCTGAATAGGTGAATTGAAGTTTCAGTCCAATCGCTTCGTGAAATTGACAATATTACAAGCATAAGACATTGGAATTTGCTGTCCATTATTTAGAAATAACCTTTTTAAAATTAACAGTGATATCAGTGGGTAGTTTCTTTACAACATATTGTAATTCCATTGTATTGTTGATTGAGCTTTTTTTCTACAGTGTTATAAAATTGCGAATTTTGATAGGCATTATTGAATCACAATATAGTAAGTATTGCTTGATAGGTATAAAGAATATTAAAGGGAGCTAATGTTCATACCATGTTTTGAACCTACCTCCATCTTGTCTATTTTTTTTTTTATTTTTAGCTATTTATTGAAATTTACAACTATATACAATATAAAAATAAAATACATCATGTAAGTGTATCATGTAAATTAAAAGGCTATAAATGACACGTCGATTGTTTGTAAAGCAACTGCCCATTGGTAGCTCTTATTAAACTTCTATATAATGAAGTACTATATTAGAAGGTCCCGAGGCCATCTTCTTTTCAGGCACCTCGGAGGGTTATCTGAAATATAATGTGAAGCAACTTGTGGTACTAATGAATTTGTATGGTTATGGAGTTTATCTATCACATGGTACACCTTGTATATTTTTTCGAGTTCTCTTAAAGTCTGATCAGAGAAAGGAGCCTTTTTAATATTCAATGAGAACAACTCGTTGGTTAATGCATTGACTCAAAAATATTTTAAAAATATAATATAGTTCGAATGACTCCATATCCTTAAAATTTGTCATAATATCATTCATGTCTTTCATCATTTATGTTTCTCTTCCATCATACTTTCCAAAATTATTTGGAACTGGATAGCCTCCAGCATTATTAAGTATAAACTTAACTAAGTATCAGTTATAATTAAAAGACATGAATTATGAGTAAATTCACTGGTGAATGTTATGCGATTTGTGCTACGTTATATTACATTATGCAGTGTGAGGAAGAAATTTTTGTAATATACACAGACTCCCTATCTGCTCTAATGGCACTAAAAAATATTTATACTAAAGGCTACCTAGTAAGGAAAGTCCAAGCGTCAATGGTTAATCATCTGCATATAAATGTATAGCTAGTTTGGATTTTATCTCACGTGGGGATCAAAGGTAATGGAACAGCAGATCGGGCAGCCAAATAAGCAGCATTATCAACAATCGATATTACAAACATATACACCTCAAAAGACTTCTGCTACATCGAGTCAAAATGACATGCGCCCGTCTTTGGTAAGAAATAGAGACCGCAACTAATTTAAAACTGTTAAAAAAGAAATAAAAATATAAAAAGCTCTTTTAGCAATAATGGAATAGAAGAAGTTGTCATAACAAGGCTTAGAATGGGCCATAACAGACTTACCCATAGTTATCTAAAACAAAGGACAGTCCACTGAAGTCCTTGACACGCAAATACATACAATAAACAGTTAGATACATACTAGAGGACTGCCCTCGATTGGATGATTATTTTTAGGAAGCACTAATATAAATAAACCCCCCAACTATTCTCTGTGATAATAGTTAGAATATCGATGAAATTCACAAATTCCTCAATAAATATAACCTTAACAGTAAAATTAAAAAAAATAAATGTATATATATATACCTATATATATATATATATATATATATATATATATATATATATATATATATATATATATATATATATATATATATAAAGAAAATAATTGAAGAAGAAGAAAGAAGAATATAAAATAGATCAAAGGACGAACACTGAAGATCCTCAATGCTGAGTGTCCATAAGAAATTGATTTAACCTATATAGAGGCAGATAAATATAAACTGATATCTTTTGAAAATTATAAAATGTCATTCCTAATTTAAAAATCACGAAACTGGTTTCTATTTTATATCAAAACATAACTAAATATTCAGGTTTTTAATTCAGATTTAAGTTTATTTATTTATTTTTTTTTTTTTTTTTTTACATTTTGGCTATCCGGATATGTATATGCCGGTTATCACGAGTTCACTGTGTTTTCGTTATTCCATCGTTAAAACATCTCGTCTTTCCAGTGCCCCTCTTACCTGGAGTTATTCAATAGCCAATGTATTTATTTATTACATTTAATGATGCCATACACAGTGCAGCTTAGTGAGGGCGTATTAAGGTAAGGATGGGAACGGAAAAGCCCATTAGCCTAACAGCCCGCGCTCGGCCGCCAGCCCGTGGCCACTAGCTTTCCTCTCCTTCCCTCGAGAGCTTGCCAGTAATTGACAGAAACCAGTCTTTGATTCCTATGTTAGCTGCAAAATCCGCAGGTTTAAAGAGTAAGGATTCGTTCTTCTACACGAGTTTTATTGAGAAACTTCCATTAGGTAACAGTGCGCTGAATATTTCTGATAGTGATTTTCTAAACAGTATATAATTTAAAACTTATGGAACTTAATGAAGAATGAATTTTATGAAAGAGATGGAAGTGAAAACGTTTTAAATTTTTTAAAAAGTTCCAAGAATACTCAAAAGGATAGAATCTGATTAGGAAGAAATTATCGAACTATGGGAAAAAAGCATATATCTGTAGGTTGAATTGGGTCTAGACTTCTGAAATTTATAGAATATTTAATAGGGCGTATAAAAAAAAAATAAAAAAAATAATAATAATGACCGTTTTATCAAATTCCAGAGTTAAAACGTCTGTAAATATCTTAATGCTATTCATTATTTACCAATACTTAATAATTCCTTTAGAGCATTTCCTAAGCTTCTTTCTAACACTGGACTTCTTAAAAAAAAAGCCTCAGTTCAGTTATTTATTCAAAGAAGAAACATGACAGTGTCCTACGAAATTCTCGTGATTTTAAGACATTATTAAAAAAAAAAAATTCACAGCTACTGAAGCAACTCGTGAAATTCTTAAATGTGAAGAGGAAGGTGTCCTTGAATAGCGCACTGTGCGGCGTTGGTTTGAAAAATTTAGAAGTGGAGATATAACGTAGGATAGGAAGAAGGGCTCCGGGCGGCCATTAATGGATATTGATGAGGTTCTGAAGGAATCTGTTGAGTCAAATCCGTCCACAAGTACTCGCGAACTTGCCAGGGAGTGTGGTGTGTCGAAAGATATTGTTAGACGCCATCTTCTTTCCATGGGGAAGGTGGAAAAGACCTGTAGACTGGTCCCTCACGAACTTACTCCTCAACAATCAGCAGAAAATTTACAGAACTTCATGGGTTTGAACTCCTGCCTCATCCACCATATAGTCCAGACCTCGCACCTTCGGATTACTACTTGTTTCTAGCTCATTTTCTTCTAGGGAAAAAATTTGATAATTTTGTGAAACTTAAAAATGCTGTCCAAGAGTTCATTGACAGCCATCCAATGGTATCAGCGTGGCATCGAGCAATTGGCTAACAGATGGGTAATGACGGTAGATAACACTGGACTATACTTCGAGTATTAATTGTATTTTATATCAAGGAAATAATAATACAAATATTTGTTTCAAAAACAGTCATTTTTTTTATACACCCCATTAGTAAACGCCATTCGAGACTCTCTTTAAAATGCTCCTTCTTCACTTAAGAGTTTTAGATACATTGGTTCTTTCTTTCTGGCATTTTACCGATGAATTCAAATCATTCCCCTGATCTCTAAATATATTGCAATTGCTTGCACCGTACCAACCACTTATTAATTACTTTAAACTTATCTTTACGTTTAAAATAAATTAAATATAAATGTGTGATCCGTCCAACTCTGTTGTATGAGGCACCATTAGTTTCAAGCAATGGAAAAACTAATAACCTATTACATTTATTTCAAAATGGAATAATGAGAAAAATCGTTAATAGTACTACAATACAACGAGTTACATAATCTAAGATATATGAGTACTTAAAAGTAAAAATAATTAGGAGTTTATGTAGGCAAGAACAGAAAAATTTTCCGATACATTAACCCTGCAAGGGCCTAGTAACGTATGCAGGGTAACCGTTTTAAGCGTTCCTACAGCTGTAAAAATATAAGCTGCAACATCTCTTGACAACTGGATAGAAGCGTCTGATATTTAGCAACTGTATAATACAAATGATTGCGTATGTAGGCGTATTACTGTATCTGCCACTATGGACTTAGTGTAAAATTTGAATGAGAGTGTTTAGTTTATCGTCCGCGTGAATTAAAATATATATTAAAAAAATATGAATATTTCTGTGTCGAAAAAACAATACTGTGTCTTAACGAAGTATTTAGTCATTTTTTATAATTCTAGAGTAAACGTATTAACAATAATATGATTGAAGTAAATGACAGAAGAACTGCTATAAAAAAATGTTTTTTAGTCAAATATTGAATTATATATATATATATATATATATATATATATATATATATATATATATATATATATATATATTTTCCCCTAACTACCAATCACTAGCCACATCATATATATTTTTTACATCTGTATAGGCAAATTTCACCAGCAGGATGATATTGCTAAGTCATTATATATGCTTTGTTAGTTGTTATTCTTATTCCTAAGATTATGAAGATGGTGTAGTTAAATGTAGTACAGATAGTTTCAGTAGTTTTACCTGGAAGTGTAATTAATCGCATTACTAACGTTGTGGTTTAATAGTTAATGTTTTATGATAAACCTTACCAACAGGTGAAAAACCAACAGAGGTTATTTTCATTGTTAAAATAAACAATACATTCATATAATCATTTTAAAAATAATAAATGCAAGAAATGAATATATTTGGTAGATTATAATAAAAAAAATAGGAAATAGTTAATAGCAGTGTCAAGCAAGGAGTCGTAAAATAAATTTTAATGTTTAAATACTTCTAAATAAGTCTCTTGAAATGGTGGAAGCTGTGGCAGTGCAAACCTTATTCCTTAAAAATGTAGGCGTTGAATTTGACGAACATGAATTAAACGAAAATAACATTGGATAGTTTAGTTCCAAGAAAGCAACCGAAAAAAAACCTCCAAGAAACAAGGGGAATGTTCTGGAATAAAGAAGTTCCAGCTACACTCCTCGGTGGTAGAAGAAGAAATAATAAAGAAGAAGACAAAAACAATAAGGGACATTCCTACAACTAAAAATGTTACAGAATATATAAAAAAATCATGAAGGATAAAATTCATCTTCATACAACAGATGAATAGAAAAACAACACCTACTTTCTAGTTCGTGACAGAATAATGGGTGGTATATTTCTTATCATTTACATGTTAACAGCCTTTTCTCGCAAGGGCAGCAGAGCGAGTATACTAGGAAGAACATTCTCATTTTAGA
Source organism: Euschistus heros (assembly GCA_003667255.2). Classification (NCBI taxonomy): domain Eukaryota; kingdom Metazoa; phylum Arthropoda; class Insecta; order Hemiptera; family Pentatomidae; genus Euschistus; species Euschistus heros. The sequence continues at coordinate 2,415,606 of RCWM02000023.1, forward strand.
ATCTAATTAACTGAAAATATTTTCGGAAACTTCCAGCTGTATCAGAACGTGCTTCAATGCTGAATAAGTATTAATATTAATAAGAACGCCTTTCTTTTTTACTTTAAAATTCTCAGCTTCCCTAGAGCTGTTATGTAAGTAGCTTCTTTATGAGAAAGCTCTAACGTGTGGAGGTGAAGGGGCAGTGAGGTCACCAGGATCTTGCTACCGTGCCCTCCCAACATCAGGAGAGCCGCTTTCGTTGGATTAAAGTTTCGAATTTCCTACTATTTATTATCTCCACTAGAAGTCATAATCTGGAAATAATAAAAATAGCAAAAATATTTATTTGCCAGAGAATTTTCCTTAGCCTAAGGACAATATACAATGTTATGGATAGTTCTGAAATAATATTTACAATATTATTTACGAACGATTTAATTAAACAAGTATAGATCTCCAATAAAAGGTCGTTTTAAGTTCTGGAAACAGGAATTGATGAATTATTTGTAACTTCCATGATACTTAGTTTAACAGAAGAGTGGCTTCAAATATTGTTAACTCTACAAAAACCACAAATCACATGATCATAACATTATAATAAAAATCATAATTAAGAAATTTAAACTATACACACTAGCCGAATATGTATACTATATGTGTATGGCCGTCAAAAATCGTTAGATCTCAAAACAGTAATTGTAAAAAAGCCTCCAAAAAACATTCTAATGACTTCCAAATAAAATTTTCTCTATTACTTGCAATATAACATTAGACTATAGGTGAAGTATGAATCAAATTAATCAGCAAAAATGTTTAATGCGTCATCTGCACAACAACAGCCGTACTTAAATATCGTATGAAAACACTTTAAATTTTATAATAGATCACTAAATATTAGCCTATAGTTTTTCTAGCAATCATAAATATTAAGGTACCAATTTTAGAATTTTTAAAGGATTGTTTGACAAAAGAAAAAACTTTGCTGTGCTGATACACGTGTTTAATCTATTTTATCTTCACTTACAACACTCAGTCTCTCACGGATCTTGTTGGCAATTTTTTTGGAGACTCTTGGTCAAAAAATATTAGACATGTATTATGCCGTTCCAACCAATGGGCCCTAGAAGCCAAGAAAAAAAATAAAATAGCATTAAAGTAATTTATTTTTTATCTCGAATTTAAAAAATGATATCGACATCATTCTTGCACCAAGATTTTTAGTTTTGATTGCGAATTTAAGGAAAAATACAGTCGCTCCATAGATTTTGGTTTAGGATAATTAAATTCTAAAAAAATAATTATATTTCAAGCAAACTACATCTATAGATTTTTTCACACAAAAATTGACGTCAAATTCAAATTCAGCACCCTCAAAAAAATTAAAAACACTTATTCAACTAAATCAAAAAAATATTACTTTTTTCACCCTTTTCCAGGAAAATGAAATTTCTAACCCGATTATTGGTTACATATCTTACAAAAACCTAATAAAAAAATTGGAAAATCCGAAAATCATTTTGATTGTAAATACGAACAAAAATTGTAAATACATAACAATCAAATCTTATATGTGGTTCTGTTTGTATATTATGTAAATATTAAAGCGTAATAAATTATTTTCTCTCCTAATTAGTATTAAATATTATATATTTGTTTTATTGGTATCTATATATATTCATACGTTTCCTGAGTTCCTGAGGGTGCTGAAATGCAATTCTTGAGCTAAAAACATTTTATATCCTCTTTTACAGTGTAAAAGCTAAAATTTTCCAAGTACGTTCAATATAATTTTTTCACAAGAACCGAAATCGGATTCGAATTCAGCATTCAAAAGAACGCTTAAATACGAAATTTCATCTAAATAGAAAAATAATAATTTGTAAGCTTCGAAATTTGCCTGACCAATTTGGTAGGCAACTTTTGTTTAAATTAATATATACATGAATTACGCTTAGACGGTTTAACGTATCTACTTTATTTTTTTTACACAAAATATAGGGTGGTAATAAACATGAAATGTATTTGGTTTCATCATCCTATCTGGTTTTAAACTCAAGTTAAAAATAAAAATGATTTTCGGATTTTCCAATTTTTTTAATAGGTTTTTGTAAGATATGTAAACAATAATCGGTTTAGAAATTTCATTTTCCTGGAAGAGGGTGAAAAAAGTGATATTTTTTGGTTTGGTTGAATAAGCGTTTTTTAATGTTTTTGAGGGTGCTGAATTAGAATTTGACGTAAATTTTTGTGTGAAAAAATCTATAGATGTAGTTTGCTTGAAAAACTAATTATTTTTTTAGAATTTAATTAACCTAAACCAAAATATCTGGAGCGATTGTATGTTTCCTTTAATTCGCAATCAAATCTAAAAATCTTGGTGCAAGAATCATGTCGATATCATTTTTTAAACTCGAGATAAAAAATAAATTACTTTAATGCTATTTAATTTTTTTTCTCGGCTTCCAGGGCCCATTGGTCGGAACGGCAAAATAAGGGTCTAATATTTTTTGACCAGGAACCTCCAAAAAAATTGCCAACAAGATCCGTGAGAGACTGAGTGTGTCCTCCCCTTGTTAGTACTTAGGATTATGAAGTTCTGTGTTCAGTATGGTTAAATCATGGATACTATAATTAGAGTTCATTCAATAAACACAAATAGTTGATGTGGGAAATAATGTTTCGTCGGAATTCCGATTATGACACAAATAGTGATGTTCGCGTCTATGTTGTAATCCTTTCCCACGATTCAAAAATAAGACATACACTGTCGTAAGAATAGTGAGATAATACAAAGGATAATTCTAAGTTTTTAAGTTCGATCCCTTTATCGTTTATGAGCGATGTAATTGTGAATGGTCGATCAAGTGCATTTTTTGTATTAAGTTTGTTTGTGAATTTAGGTCTATGGATATCCCAGAAAGCTAATCTATCTTTCTTCATTTACGTTTAATGGACATAGTTATCAGGCTATTATAGAGATGATTATTAATTTCTGAATCTTTAAAAAAAAAATGTGTTTTTCTTAAAATAAGATATCTGCACATAACCGAACAATCACAAGTTTCACATATATGTTGCTATTTCTTATCCCTGAAAAAGGTTTACAGTACATAGCATGCTAGAATAGTTCACTTGCTGGTTTGTTTTTTAATTTATTGTCACGCCAAAATAATTTTCTTATCCATTGCTTTCATGGTTTTCATAATAATATATTGAAATGTATTATCTCTTTTACCTAAACTACGAAAACAATCGATTTACGATGTGTACATACACGAGAGTGTACATACACACACACACACACACACACACACACACACACATACACACACACACACACACACACTAGGCTGATGGACAATATTTCTCTTAGTGATCTTGGCTTCTCTTCAAAGTTCTGCATATTCCACGTTCTATGCACTATCTGAACCTTAGCCCATCAAAACATTTTCCTCAGTTCGATATACCTCAGGGGCCGATACTCGCAACACAAAAACGTACAGGTAAAACTATTCTCATAATCCTTACAACTTTTCAGCCACGGTGATGACACAGATATTATAAGATAACGAAATTCTAAGCAGGTTTAATTGAACCGATAAAAGCTATGTAGTTTTTATGTGATTAGTGCAAGCTTTGGAGAACGTATCTAAATTAAACGTTTTAACAAATCACGTTCACACATAGTTACACAAACGTTAACCGCTAGTTTACTTCCATAGTACCCCGAATCCTCAAATAGACAAATCGCAGTACGTATTTACGATATAAGAATGATACGGAGACCAAATACTAAGAAAAAACTATCATAATTATATTTGAGACTGGCTAATGTATTCACTGTTGAAGAAATATCAAGTTCATAACAAATTTAAAATAAAATCAGTAAATAAAGTTCAAAACAAGACAGAAATTAAAGACTTGCACACATTTCAAAACTCTGTGGACTAACCTTCACAAATATAAGGTATTAAAAAAGAAACGATTCTAATTTTTTTTCCGTCCAAAATAATACTACTAACAACACAAACATCTTGGTTCCTTCACAACAAAACAATCAAACTAACTTAGTAGTACCAACAGTCAAACTAAACCTCTACACACTGTTATATATCAAATTAAAAATAAATAAACCTGTACCAATAACAACCCATGAAGGGTCTTGGGTACAGTACTTGAGTAAGGAGGTACTGTTACTAGGCCAACGGTTGTGAACGGAGGAGATTTGGCCTAAATAAAAGTACCCACTTTGTGGGGGCTGGGTGTGCCCCAGGAAGGACTCCCGGTCTCGAAGTCGAGCCACAACCGAAATAAAAGAAATTTTCTGCCTTCAGTCAAACTGGAACTCGGGCCCCAGAGCATGGTAGTTAAGTGCCTTACCTACTAAATCACATTGAATTACATCAAATTAAAAGGACAGAAAAATAAACAAGTATATGAAAAGAAAAACGTTTCGGAGAATATGAAGAAAAAACCGAAAAGGAAGTAAGTGAGAGATCTAAATGCTTAGCTATGGCAACTTAAGTCAAAGAAGTGCCTTTTAAAACTATCTCTTTTAATAACTAACACTTTTTTTGCTCATTCTTTTGCCAACCTGCTCAAGTTGTATTATTTATTCGACCTAAACGGACATAAGTTCAAAAGATAAAATATAAAAAACAAATCTTTTTAAACAATCTTATTCAGAATTGGCTTAATTAGGTGGATAATTCTAAATTTTTTATTTTTATTTTTTTAAAAGTGATATAGCACTAAATTGTAAGTTCAGAGGTTTCAATACTGTTAGTAACGATTACAAAACCTGCTCTGTTAGTCGTAAACATAAGCGACACTAATTCGAGTACTAAATAGTTATTTGAGGGAACATAGTAAATGTCAAACACGAACTGCAATGGAAAGAACAGTTATTGCGTTACGTAACAGTGACTGTTCTCAGCCGTTCTTCCTTAAGAGAAAGTTTGTGCAGTTCGTGACCTGAGCCGCCCGGAGGTGCCCACCTCACAGTCCACTGAGCTCGCCCACCGCCTTCCACCTCCACGATACTTTGGTTAATTGTATCAACAATATATCATGTTTATGTAATATATATAGAGATATGTGCAACAGCATTTATTCAGGGCCTGCAGAAAGGGGAATATTACTTGGAATAATTAGCCATCAATCTTTAATATTATAGAAGAATAATGTGTATTAAATATTTTAAAGCTGTGTCTAAATATTCAATCATTCTATCAGATTTGTTTTTTTGGGTTTCAGTCGAGTTGGTTATGTATTACTATAATATATTACTTATACCAGTTGCTTTGAAAACGGCTAATTTACCTTCCTATTGGATTGAATAATTTTGTCCTAGACGGTGTTTATTGTTTGTTCAGAACTACAACTATCAGTGTATATCTTTGAACCGGATAAATTCTAGGGTTTTTTACGTTGAAGTGTCAGTTCCAGTTCAAACATTTCTCCATTCACAAGGTTCAATTATTGCAAAGAATGGAAATGTTATTTCGCTGACATATTACTATGACATTGCATGTCACTATTATTAATAATATATATTAAAGGAATTTAAAGTAACTCAACAGATATATTTAAACTTTGTGAGCTCTCCAATCTTGTACATGGATGTAAATTATAATAAAAAATAAAACAATGGAAATAAAATTACAAATAATTAATAGGTTAAGTATATCAAAATAATAATGACTATCAGGGATCTAAGGATCGCGGCCTACGATCAAGTCAGAAATTGAGTTAGAAGTCATATCAGTTGAAGGTACTTAAATCATTAAAATACTTATTACGCTCATGCATGATCAGAAATTAACAAGGAGGCGTATTACTATGATATCATGTTTGGCGAAAAACAAGATTAACTGATCTCATGATACAAGAAACTATCATCAGAAAGAGAAAACACTAACACACATAAAATAAGACGTCCTTGAGAGACAGGATTTTACTTGATTTTCCTTGGTTATTTCGAATTCGTGTTGATCGCGAGATAGCTTACAGCGTATAGATATAACGCGTTTCCACACAGAATGCAACTGTTCAGAAAACACGTTTCATGGAAGTGAAAAATGTGATACAAGGAGGTCACCAAAGTGTTTGAGCATAAAGTATAGCTCTATTTCAGATTTAAACATTATTTAATAGAACTTTTCAAAGTCGTCTATTATATTCAACTGATTTCACACATAATTTTGCTAGTGATTACCAGAAATCGGTACAACTCCTTTGGTATTAAGACACAGAAATCTTCACATCCAATTTTTATGTCAATCAATAATCAAATCGGCGCTACAACTGACAGTGAGCCAAGACCTCCTGTAGCGTCAACCAGAGGAAGTGTTTTTGTTGTATTTTAAGGCTATAGCAGGGAATAGGTTTATATTAGCTGATATTGCCTATATATTACGGAATTTGCATTATATCTAAATCCTACAGATTAATTTACGATACTTTCCTTGTAGGGGAAACTCATGACAATAGTCATTAATTTGTTTTTCCTAATATTTATAAGAAGTCAAATTATTAATTTCAGTTCATTTTATTATTTATTATCATTTTTATTTTTATTATTTTTTTTCTTAATATATTTTTTTGCACAAAAAAATTGTCTTATTTGAGTGGTATGATATTGTAAATGTCTACTAAGAAAGCTAGTTTTAAAGTTTACAAAAATTACGAGAATTCATACTAAATAGTAAAATTGTATAATGTAATATTTTGTAAAGATCCGAATTATTGATTACCATCAAGGTGCTGAACTTCAATTTTACCCAGCGCCTAGGAGGCATTGAACCGCAGCAGCGCATTACAAAACGGCCTCACAGTTTAGTGTACTTCAGCGCCTAACCTATCTCAATATTTCCAATTGATTTTTTACTTTACAGACTTAAGATATATATTATTATATATTATATTAAGATATATAGGGAATAATAGAATGAAAATAATAATAAAAAAAATTTATGTTGTAAAATTAATATAAATGTAATGTTATAATGTTGCATGAAAATTAAATTAAATTTTAAGGTAAAAAAAGTAATTAGATTGAGAAAGAAGAAAGAAACAAAAAAAATTGAAAAATAATGTAAAATTAGTTTTACCACTATACTTTTTTATAATAATAATACTTTGACAATTATTTTCCGACTGCTTTGAAACTTGATTTTATGGTACAGATAGTAATTATTAAATTAAAAAAATCTAATTAGCAACTATTTTTATCTTTAAATAAAAATAAAAATATTCTCATTTTAAGTAATCGGTTCAATTTTATAATATAAATATACCTTTTATTTATAAACTATGAAGTAAATATAAATATACAAATATTTTCATTCGAACCTGCCAATCAACGTGATATCAATTAGTAAATTTGAAGAGATACTAATATACTTTATAAAGGCATAAGGGTGAGAAAAATAATAAAATGAAATGAAAATAAATTTTATTCTCGGGCCATTGCCCCTTAAGAATAATTATAATGAACAATATAATGGTGGCCTAGCCGCCGTATGTATAATTAAGGGCATAATAGAATAAAAATAATAATAAAATAAAATTATGTTGTAAAATTAATATAAATGTAACGTTATAAATGTTACATGATAATTAAATTAAATTTTAAGGTAAAAAAAGTAATTAGATAGAGAAAGAAGAAAGAAAGAAAACAAATTGAAAAATAATGTAAACAGGGTTACAAATATGTCTCATCTAAAGATAATAAAAGAGATCTAAGATATGAGATTAAAAACAAAATGAAATAAGAAAATTATAATAATATTGTGAACAACACTAAAAGTATATGTGAACCATAGTGACACCTCTTCCCAATTTTCTTTTCCAAATTTAGCTCAAAATATCCCTTGGGTCTTTTTCAGCCTTATCTTGGTATCAGCATTATGAGATATCCTAGTACTTTTTTCTTTTAAATCTTTTGTAGAGTGTCCGTATAACAATTGGCATGTGAAGGACAGTATGTAGAGTTAGGTCACATAAAAATGCTTTTCTAATAGTCTTTATAGCGATTCCGAAGCTGTGCGATTCATAATTCCAAATAGGTTTTAGTAAGTATATTGCGAAAACTGGGTACAAACATTTTATCCTTGATTAGTGAGTTTTCCTTATTTACATGATGTGTGGATCCCATGCCATTCACTAGTCAAATGTCAGACTAAGCTAGTCGTTTGTTAACGTCTTAACAGAGCAGAGCTCAAATCTTGTGGATTAATGAAAAAATCTGTCAGATAGGAAAGAATAACAGCAAAGATAGTGGGTAGGTGGGAGTATTGCTTTGAGTTTAAAGAGGACTTCCTGGTGCCAAACATAATAAAAAGCTTGAGAAATGCCAAGAAATCTTCCAGTTGCATACAATTTATCCATCAGTGCCGTGGGTATATGTAGAATCATTTAGTCAATGTAATTTACATTGAGTTTAAAAAAAAAAAAAAAAATTGAAAAAAATTACTAACAAGGGGAGGAAACACTTAGTCTCTCACGGATCTTGTTGTCAATTTTTTTGGAGGTTCCTGGTTAAAAAATATTAGACACGTATTTTGCCGTTCCGAACAATGGGCTCTAGAAGCCGAAAAAAAAATGAAATAGCATTAAATTAAAATATTTTATATCTCGAGTTTAAAAAATGATGATATCAACATGATTCTTGCACTAAGATTTTTGTTTTTGATTGCGAATTTAATGAAAAATACAGCTGCTCCATAGATTTTGGTTTAGGCTACTTGAATTAACTTAACCCAAAATCTATGAAGCCGCTGTATTTTTCCTTAAATCCGCAATAAAAAACTTGGTGCAAGAATCATGTCGAAATAATTTTTTAAACTCGAGATATAAAATAAATTAATTATATATTAATTATATTTTTCGATCAGAAGCCTCAAAAAAAAAATTGCCAACAAGATCCGTAAGAGACTGAGTGTGTCCTCCCCTTGTAAGTGAAAAATAAATACACAAAATTGATGATTTACTTAATTGAACCATGGTTTTATTTATTTATTGAAATTTTCAACTGTAAAATATATATACACCCAGTAAATGTGTTCATAACAATCACAATAACTTGTAAAATCTTGAAAAGAACTACTTATCAGTAGATATTCAATTGAAATTCTACACTAGAAGGTCTGTGTACCCCATCTTATTTAAACGCCTCGGGGGATATTCGGGAATGGAGTGAGAAGAAAGTTAAGAGACTAGTGGATTAGTGTAGTTATGCAGTTTAACATGAAAGGATATGTATCTGGTTTGGGTTAAGTGAGTAGCATGTGAGACATTAAGATCTTTATGGATAAGTTATTGGTGACAAAGTGAAGAGCATTTAATATTTTTCAGAGGATTTTTTCATTAGTTTACTATCTAAGAAATTGTTAATGAGCATATTCTTGTTTTATTTTCTCTCTTGAAAAAAATGATTTTGTAACCTAATGACTTTCAGCTCCAAGCAGACGATATACAGTACGAAAGACCCTGAATTACTATAATAAATAATTATCTTATTGTGGGATCTAGGCAGTATGACGTAATTGCGAGCGCCTATGAATAGTTACTGACTTGAACGAATCTCGGCGTTAATATTGCATTTTCCTGTTGCACTCGCGGTCCTAGTCCACAGTTAATTGCCGTCAGATGCGGATTGAGAAACTGAAGCGATATTACTCCAACGACTGACATAGTTAGCAAGTCATACTCCAGGCTTGATTTTAAGCGATTCGTAATGCCATAGTCATAATTGTTACAGTTGGCTGAAGCCTAAGTTTGTTCTAGCCTATGTCTCATAGGGTCAACAATTGTTGTTTACTCACAAAACTGATATTTATCAGAATTAATACATCAAAAACATCATAGATTAATAAAATAAGTACGATATACTAAAAAAAACGAATAAAATAGGTTGAAAGAGAAAGAACACGCTGGCACAATGGGAAGCATAGTGATCGCGTGCATAAGATCTAAATTTTCTACTTTCCTGAAAGTATGGACTATAATCATAGATAGATGGAAAGCCTTAGGTAACAAGTGGCAGCCCACATACAATAATAGACCTCGAAATGAACACAATTAGAATCCGAAAACGAGGAGACTGGGTCAGCAGTTAACGACGGCCGTTCTCACTGCATCATTTTATTTTGTGCTAAGAAAGTCTAATATCTGAATAATAGTCTGAAAAATTATATCTGTTAGGACACAATGCGAAATTGAAATAGTTTATAATAATATGTATTGCAAAATAGGGTATCTGTATACCTGAACAGTGGCTTTGGTAACACAATTGCATCATTAGAATCTTATAATCAATTTATATCATCTAAATCTCTTTAGTTACGAATAATAAATTTTCAAGAATAGTGTAGAAATTATTATATGTTGAGAAATAAAATAATCCGATTAGATAATCTTCACTCTCCGTAGCAAAACTTCGGCTATTGCTTAACACTAAAACTACCGAAATTTCATGCATACATATTTTTACAATTTCTTGGTGAAAAAGAATAATGAGAGGGGAGTGGATATTGAAAAAACTGTTTTGATATGTTTTTTAATACATGGATGTTGTTTCTAAGAACTTTTACCATATAGTACGAAAAGGGTAATTTGACCTGTCATGGTAGGTTCAGTGTAAAACTTGAGTAGAATCACTATATCAGGCAGTAATGGGACTAACAGCTTGAAATCATTAAAGACCGAAACGACAAAAAACTGATAGTCATTTCCGACTAGTTCAGTATTAATCACAAAAGACTCGTTTCCGAGTGTATGACTTCATTTTGATTTATTTGGATATAGGGTGTTGAGTTTTATGGCTCTAGTAAATTACCAAATTTTTCTCAATACCAATTTAAATGTAATTTCTCAACATGCCTCTTATTCGATCCTTGTTGATCCTATGAAATCTTGGGGAAAATAAAATGGCTCTTTAACTTTTGGCACAGAGGATGTATTAAAGTTTTTCATACAAGTCTTTGCTATGCCATTAGTTCATAAAGTTTATGATTCACAAAATGTTTTATTAACATGGTTGTTGTTTATTGAGGCTACACGTTTTTCATGAGTGTTTCAAATAGGACAGAAATAATTATTCTACAGGTCAATATTTATTCTGTAGTTTCGCCACCTAACACTCTCGTTCTCCATAAGCACTTTATACATTTGTTATTATCAATTAATAAATTAAAAATAATGTGTTGTCAATTTGAAGGTCTTTTGTGGCGTATGTTGTGTGGGATAAAAATTGTCATTAGGAATCCTTCAACTGAATCACATAATTATCATTAAGTTATTCGTATATCCAAGTTTGTTTGTTGTGATTTGAAATTCTTATATAGGTGCTCCAATTAGAGCAAAAAAGACGGGGTTTCCTACCTATTCTTGCTACAGTGGAAAAGTCATGGTTCGTTTCGCGGGACCATATTTTTCTGTAAATACTAAAATCCAACTACTAACTCTCTACATACTATTTACATATCTGAATGAATACATCAAAAATATCATAGAATAATAAAAAAAACTACGATGTAATAAAAGAAAAAAAAAAAAGTTGAAACATAAATAGCACACTCGCACAATGGGAAGCATAGTGATCACATGCATAAAATCTTAATTTTCTACTCCGGTTAAATGTATGGACTATAGTCATATATATATGGAAGGCCTTAGGTAACAATTGGCAGCCCCAAATACTTGATGGCTATAATATAATAGACCTCTAAACGAACACAATTAGAACCTGACAACGAGGAGACTGCGTCAGCAGTTAACGACGGCTGTTCTCATTGCATTATTTTATTTTGTGTTAAGAAAGTGTAATATCTTAACGTAAACACATACACTTTAGTTATAAAAATACTCCATGATTAAATTTTTTTTTTAAGTACTTACAGTACTGTAAGACATTGTTGTTTGTTTGTTTATTTCGTTTAACGTCACTTTATGCTGCTATGGCTAATCGGACGATGCTACGGTGGGAGTAAAAATTTTGCCTATCCAGGTATAATTAGGATAGGGATCTTTAACGAGTACCTGACATCGCACAGGCTCGGGACCCCCATTTTACGTCCCTTCCGAAGGACGGCATAGCTGAGGATTTTTTACTCCCTTTAAAAAATCCTAAGGTCATCTGCCGGGCTGCGAACCCGCAATCTTTGGTTTAGTAGGTTGCTATGCTAACCACTACACCACAGGTGACCCCGAGACATTGTTGTTCTTCCAAAATGACCATAATTATTATTAATTAAGAAGAGAAAAAAATGGTTGTACTCGAATAACTTTTGTTCCTGGCTTTCTTTAGAAAGTTAACGTTGCTCATACAATCAGTTATGATGCCTCTTACGTAGCAAATAATTATGGAATTCTGATAATAAAATCTTCTTTCATTAAAGTAAATGATTTTCCTTTAATTAAATTGATCTCTATCTCTAATTAGGTTTCAGAGTTAATCGCGATTCAAACAAATAGATTTTTTTCTAATATTACTAAAATATAAATAATAATTTTACAAATATTTCTAAAAATCGATTTTTTTTTTTTTACATCGATATGTTTTTGGCGGGGTTTATACTCTTTTTGATGTAACGTTACTTTTAACATTCTATTTCGGCTGATGTAGCTTGGATCTGATTTGATCTCTATTTGACTACAGTTTCCTAGTCAATTTGAAACCGCTATTGTCTCTTAACTTTGTTTATTTTGAATAATCAATTTAACTTAATTATTGATTAAGTAATTTGATCTTTTTAATTCTGTAATGTATATGAGAAAAATAGTAGATTATAGATAGATTATATTATAGATCCATGGGCTATTGCTATTCCTAGTCATTGAAAAATGGGTTTTACAAAAATAATTTACTTTAAAAAGTAGGTCCATTTATATATATATATATATATATATATATATATATATATATATATATATATATTTTTTTTTTTTTTTTTTTTTTTTTTTTTTACGATAGATGTTTTTCAATCTGTTTTTTCTTCATTAAAATCTTTTGTATATCTAATATAATTTCAAGAACATCTTATTAATTATAGATATGATCTTCTAAGTGTAAGGATTAAAACGGGCTCTCATGCTCTCATGCTCCGATGAGATGCAACTTTTATACTCGTAAATACTAGAGACGATCTTTATCCAAATATGGCTGCTAGACTCGAGCAATCACCTCTAGGCAATTAAGCCCAGGCAGAGGCCTTACATAAAACGGACCGGGCGGGTTTCGAAAGGACCGTAGGGAGCTTGATGCTGCCGGCCGGACAACTTTTACTTGTCCTTAACAAGCGGGGTCACATTTACCTTTCCATTGCGAAATGCGATGAGTAAGGGATCGGCTAGCGATCCTTAGTCCTCCCTCCATGCTGCAACAGCCGAAGCCTAAGGGACGTAGTCCTCTCACGCACCTTTCCCTAGATTCCGTAATTGTGAGTTATCGCAAATTCGTTATAAACTTACATCACGAGGTCGGAGCGCTAAATAAATCGAGGCGCAGGACTTGTAGGTTGACATTGCCCTCAATGGAGCAATCGTGGGAAAGCGGACTAACACTGGCATTGGAACGTTCGTGTAACTTACAGATTAGTAGAATACTAGTTCCTATATGTACCCTTTATATTTTTCTATATTAAAATATAAACTAATATTACTAAATAAATTTAAGACAATTAAATAAATATCCTATTAACTTCTTGATAACATTTCAATTATATAAGTCTTGTCGAGTTAACATTAGAAACTAATCGCCATAATCCGTAGTATTGAGACTATAATAGTCACTTGAGTCAGTAAATATGTATGCATCAAGCATGGTGGTCATTCGTGGTAAAGACTGCGCAATTATCATTCCCTTTAACAACACCAGTTATAGAACCAGTACCAAAATATTTTTGTCTGGGATCAGCAATGGTAAACAATTAAGAGAGACATCTATACCAGTGCATCTTGGCAGGTAAATACTAAAATGAAAGTATTGCATATGTTGAGCTAAAACAACATTGTGCCTAAAACATAAACGGTGTAACGTGTAAAAATAATAAAACTTCAAAATGAGCAATCTGCCACTGTACAAAAGGTTTTGATCGAATAGTGTAAACTATCTTCACCACGTCCATTTTACCATCATCAATTTGATGATATTTAATAATATTTAAAATTATAGATTAGGCATGAAAGAGAATATATTTAGTTTCATATATCTAGAGGGGAAGGATGAGGTTACTGGAACTTGTATATCGTATAAATCAGGAAGGAGGTCCTAAGAAGATAATGGAATAACACCCGAGTGGTGAAAGAGAAATAATTAGAGCTCGGCTGTGGTGATAGGAAGACGTTGAAGCTGACCTTCAGCTTCTGGGATTGACAGAAAAGAAGAGAGTTGCAAAGGATCGTTCTGAGTGGAAAAGGATTGTTAAAGAAGCCAAGGTCCTTCATGTACTGTACTCTGGCTGAGTTAGTTAGAGGTAGGAAGAAGAGACCAATTGATCCTAATCTATGTCTTTCAATCGAATACCATCAGACCTTGAACTGCGAATTGTATATCTTGGACTAACATTTCAACACGACATTCTTTCTCAAATGCTTTCTTTCTCAAATTCTTACCCTAAAAACATCATTCCTCAAAATTCTTAAATACTTAAACTATCTATCCATTCAAATAGATAATTTAGTAGCATAGTAGTTTAGTTTAGTATCAAAGAGATTTAGTTGTTCTACTTTTACTACAGTCAAGTAGTTTAAAAATATTTACTAAATATTTAATTCAATGTTCTTGCTCTAATGCAATACTCCAGAATTCTAACCGAAAAACACAAATCCTCAATATTCTGAAATATTTGAACTATATATATATATATATATATATATATATATATATATATATATATATATATATATATATATATATTTTCAAATATATGGTTCCATGAATAACAACTTTGTCTTCAAGGAGATATTCATTTCTTGACCAACAATGTTTCTATACCTAACAAAGTAAACGTCTTGAGCTCAAAAATGCAATAATTAGAAAATAATAAAAGGATCATTATAAAAAGAAACAAGCGTCATAAATGAAGTTGCGAACAATAATAAGGAAGCCATTTACATGAAGCCTTTGAATATTCATTCAAAATCAATTTAGGGGAACTTGTATAAGGAAAAAAGAAAAAGGTCAATATTCCAATGTGAGAAAAATATTTAACTAGTTTCCAGTTTTTAGGTTTTTTTTCAATTGAATTATGAAGTCGAAGAATGAAAAAATACAGTCGCTGGTACTTCTGTGATCTTAAAGCTTCGACTATGTCAGTTGGTTCAGGTCATTTTTGCTTCCACTGTTCCTAAATATATTCTATCTGGCTAAGCCGTAAAAATTAGAGTGAACACTCAAATGCCACTTAAGTTGAAGGTGATTGGACAAAATGGTCAAGAAATAGAACTGATTTATTTAGTGCTCATTTCTTGGATAGAAATTTTATCTTTAAAGAAAAATATGTTTAGATCTTTAATTTAGTATTTATAACTTATAATTAGTTATAAGATTACATACTTCCCAGTTAGACCCCACTTAACCTATGACTTAATTTTGAAGAAGCGGTTACAAAATCTATTTGTACCAAATCAGCAGGTGCTCCACTCGGAAAGCTGTAATTTTCGGTTGCAGGCAGGCCACATTTTGATTCTAAATTACCCAACTCCAACCGGTTATCGGCAGTCGAAATTATAAATTTTAAAACATCATTAGGAATCTGGGTTGCTATATTTATACTAACATCCAGCTACAGCTCATATTTATATTATGGAATCATTTTTTTTTTTTTTTTTTTAAATAATTGGAAGCATTAGCCAAAGTTATGGAAAGAGACATATTTAAAACATTAAATTTTAAAAAAATTTACACTGATCTTTAACATAATTTAACGTACATTAAGAATTCGAATTAGTATGATACTTTTGTATATGTTGCGGTAACACTATTTAGCACTAATGATTACGATGTAATAAATAAATAAATATATTTAATTATATGATAAAGTAGTAAATTATTTTTTCCATAATACATTTCTTAAAAGACAACATTAGATAAATTTAGATGCCCTATAAATTTTTAAAACTTCATACCATATTTAAATAAAATAATATAACAACGAAGACCAGCTATTGAATTCTTTAATTCTTACATAGTTTTTGCTTTATCAGAGACTAAAGAACATGATTTAAGAAAAAAAAAAAAGGATTTTCGAAATTTATCACAAAAAAACTTTTTTTTTTAAAGCCTTAATACATGTTTGTACAGTTAAAAATTAATTTTTATAGTATCTTTCATTATCCTCCCAACCATTTGAAAAGAAAAAACCTCAAGACCAAATATAGTGCTACCATGAGTAGTTGCTTTTTGATTCTTTGACATGCCACTTTATATTCACTATTCTTCACAATTACTTTATGTATTTTTTTTATAAAGTTTTAAACATCAATTAATACAAAAAAAAAAACAATTAATGGAAGTAATTCACCTAGGGTTAGCTATAAATGAAACAAACACTATCACTTTTCAAATTGTCTGTGCTATAGTTTGTTAGTTGTAGCTAAAATAAAATCTTCCAAATTACACTCACGACTTTTTAGTTAAAGAAGGAAAATACCTCTTACTTTGTGAAAAGACGATCAATACAAAACAATCAACAATTCAATTCAGCTAACAACGATTAACGATTATATTACCAGCCATTCATTGATATCTTTAGAAAGTTGAAGAGGAATGTTGGAGCTTAATAAAGTCTGCCTTGTTCATGTTAACATGTTTTACTAACGCCTGTATGATTACAACTAAGGAAAATTAGTGTAACGTTAGTAATCTAGTTCAGAAAGGAATTTCCATTTGCTAAGAAAATTCAATATCGTGGCTGAAAAGGTGAAGAAAAGTTCTTTAGATTGAGTATGCACCGGGATTTTTCTTAGGCGCCACCTCAGATTAAAAAACACCAATACACGGCTTTGAGCAAACTAAATAGGTATTTTAGTGTATTAACATTCTTCCCTTATATTCCAATATTTTCTAACTAGATATAAACCAAATACAGGTGTAAACTTTACTAATGTTTCATAAATAATTAAATATTACGTATGGATAACTGGTGTATTTTTTTTTTAACAATAAAATTGGTTTTACAATTTTAGTATCACTTTTTTAACCTAATTATTAGGAAAGAAATATTTGGATATTTTGAGGCGATAGATAGAACGCGGGGTTAGAGATACCCGATCAATTATTGACATATGATACGGCAATATGTCAGGTCGTGGACCCCCTTCTTATCCTTGGCATTCAAAACTAAATTATCCTATAAGGTCAACATTTCTGTATTGAAACCAGCTAACATAACATGGCAAGTGAAGTATGGTCTCTATAAAGTTCAATACTAATAATAAATATTACATAGTTGAAATTACTATAATTCTATTTAATTTTATTTTTCCCCTACCGATGATGTGTCCGTACCAAAATTTCTCAATTCTTGGTACCGCTACCTCGGTTAAAAAGAAATAGCAATTACATAAAATACTTAATATCATGGCTAAAAAAGCAAACTAAATCTTACTAAAAAAAATTACAATCCAAGAAATAAATGAGGCAGCAGCAAATAGGATTTATTATCCATAAATGTAATATTTAAGTTAATAGCAGTTCAAACAATGAATTAATAATAATTTATATTATTTGGTATTATTTAAGAAGATAAATATTAAAGATTAATAATGATTTCGTTTATGTTGCAATGTGAACTAAAACCTTTCACTAAACACCAGTAGTGAAAGGTTTTAGGTTTTCGGTCACAACGTAGTTGAGAGGGCGCATTGATATATTTTTTTGGATGTTGATTTTATTAGTATATTAAGGTTCGAAAACGAGTAAAAGCCTTTAATGAAATAAAAACTAATATTTATTCTTGGATTATAAAAGGTCCTCAAGGAATAACTAAAAAGTATATTAAATGGTCAAACTGCATTAACTTGTTTAATGAATTAGTCAGACATAGTAATGCCATTTCTTCATTTTTCTATAGCAAATGTATTTATTCAACAATTTGTCTTTTTGTTTGCAGTAGCAATAGTTGATTTTTCAAAAGAATATTATAATTCTGTATTGAGCATGTTGATTTAGTATATAAAGAATTGCTCTGTTATTATAAGATATAAAATATATAATTTTGAAATTAATTATGTTACATATTTGTTTATAGTTGGGGAGAAGAATCGAAGTATGAATAAGAATTTTATATTATAAAACTATTTCCAACAGTATCGATCGGTTACTAGGTATCGACTTAGGGTAATCGATTCTCGATATCAGTTCTTTTCTCAAGAATCGGTGGATCGAGAATCTACATTTGGAATTAAGACATCCCTACACCCTACAAATAAATACTATGTATGTAATAATAAAAAAAAAAAAAGTTCGTCTGGGCTTGATACCTATAATACCTATATAAATGGTTTTTTCTTAGACTTGAGAACTAAAGCAAATAGGTTTGGAAGTAATTTGAAATAATTCCGATCCCAAGACATTTCAAAATACGATAAATTTAAACATCTGCAATAGAATGTAGAATGTAAGTTAACATTAAGGAAACGTCTTTATAAATGGAACAACTTTACCTAATATTTATACTTTAACATTCATTATAATATGGCAATCTTGTACGAAATATAGTCAAATATTGATTTCTTAGGTCAGCAGATTGGTTCAAAGATATACAAAAAAACTGGAGGAATAAAAGTAGTAATGTTTGTCATAAGTATGTTTGATGTTTTTCGAAAAATCCGTAGAGTTCAATTAGTAATGTTTTCGATGAATAAACATAATGTACAGTAAATATGCCCATTTCAGTTGGATATGCCTTATTTCAGTAATGAGGTAACTCAACCCGGTATTCAGATAATGTTTTCGATCATTCAGGGTGTTCATCTTTTGGATAAAGGTTATATTTAATTTATCTGAAAATATGTCATCAATAAGAGAATCGTCGTATTCAATAAGTATTCAGTAGTTGGCAAATAGATAAAACAAAACCATAAGCCATTGTAACAGGTTTCTTTGGAATAGATTTCACAGTTGACGCATCATTAGTTAACTAATCAACCATTTACAATAGTTATCTAGTCTACTCACTGATCAGTTGGACAATCTGTTGCTACGTACCTGTAACAGAGGAAAGAATAATTATTGAAAAAATATTTTTTTTTTTCTTTACAACTACAAAGAACAAAAGAATAGCTATTTAAATTTACGGATTCAAGTAATATGACTCTATTCTTATTATAATATATAACTATTGTAATAATAATGAATATACAGTTATATTAAAGGAAAAAAAGCAAAAAAATCCATGAAATGATTTTTAAGTAATAGCACCATTTTTTTGTTTTTCTAATTAAAAAAATGGTTCAAAAATTCATTTTATATTTTTAGAAATTGTAATAATTATATGTATTATAATTATATTACTTATTTAATAGGATTGTTTGAGGCGTGGAATTCCAAAACCGGCTAATTCAAATTACAAGTTTTTTTTTATTGAATAGTTTTTTGACTATACTATCTTTGGGTGAAAGTTTTTTTCGAAAACATTTTTATTTATTTAGTTTTCAAGTAGTAGTAATATGTCATTAGTTTACTATCTGTGTGTGTGTTTGTAATTGTTTATATTGTATGAATTATTTCCAGTACCTTTTGCACTGAGACAGAAAAATAATATATACGCCAATTTAAACTGCATATATAAACAAAAAAACTAATTCAATAAAAATATATCTAGGTATTTGTATGAAATAAAAGTAGGCTAACATTTTCAAGAAATGCAATAAATATAAATTAGGTAAGCAGCATAATGCATTCTCATTTAGATCCTTATAAAAAAAATATATTCTACAGAATTTCTGGAATCATGGGACCGTTAAAACTCTGATATAAGTATTCACTGACCGTTTCGAAATGGTTTAAAAAACTTCCGATCGGAAACCGTGGTCAGTTCCTTCCAAGACCATTCTTTCCTTATTTCCCCCAGAAGGAATCCATCCAGAACCGACAACTTTCCGATCCATCAGACGTTCTGAACCAAACCTCAAGGTTACGTTGTTACTTGAATTGAAGCAAAGCTTAACTTCATGAAAAGGAAACTAACCGTTGTATAAGTCAAATCTTTTAGAAACTATACCATAGTTACATAAATTATTATTAGAAAATGGATTTCAATGTGAATGAAGTTTTTGTTTTTTTATAATTTATTCATATTTCTACAATCTATTAAGTGACACACTAATATTTAAGTAATAAAACCTTCTGTAACTAAAAACTTTTCATTCTGTCTTGCATTAAGTAACTTGATTCAATGATGTTCACGATTATTTCCTTACTACTATGTAATGACTCATTACATAAACGTAATTATAACAAATTAATTACACAGGTAACTTCCTATGTGATGGGAGGAATTTATGTTCTATCTGGGAGATGTGAAAAGCTAACACCCTTGCGTAACCGCGGGTGATTATTTTATGAATAATGGCTGTTCCACATAGCTGAAGGAATCTATAAAGACATAGGTCTCCAGTAAACAGGTATTGTGTTAGTCTTTGAAAGGGGCACAATGTAACGCCGCTTGCTACATGACATTAAGCGTAGTTGAAATTATGTAAAGGAAAATGTTAATCAAATTTACGCAAAATGTACAACTATTTGTGGGTCCGGTTCGTCATGTTCCATTTATGTTATGTGAACGATCAAGACAGCCGGGAAAAAGAGATGACCACCAGAATCATAAATGGAGGCTTATTTCATCTGAAACGGTGCCATGACGTAACTCATCTTGTACGTTGCTGTTATTTATTTAATGTTGTTTAACTTTTTTTCGTTTTCATTGATTGATATTTATAACTATAAAATCTATACGTACAGTAAATGTGTGAATAAACTATTACAACTTGTGAAGCAACTACTTCTTTTGAATTAGAAGGTAGAATCTTTTCAGAAGCCTCGGAGGGTTTATCGGAAATCGAGTGGAAACGTGGGAAATTAGTAAATTCAAGTGGGTGGAGCTTAACATGGATAGACATATCTGTAGAGCTATTTGATTTCATTCAAAAACTGGCATAAGAAATACAATAGCTAATTGATATAATAAGGAACATTGTGGAGTATAGAGAATATTATGGATTTTTTTTTAATACCGAATTTTTCTGTTAATGAAATATTTTTAAATAAAATAGCTTTTAGCACATTTCTGAATTCTTCTGGTTTTTTCGTGTTTTTATTTTTCCATAGCCCTCTTTTTTTTTCTTTCTTCTATAATCATTATATAACGTTTTTCACATTCTCCTCTTACTACTTTCTAGCATTTTAAGGAGTTACAGATAATTTTTCATTATTTTGTTATTAATTAATATATGATGAAAATAATGGTGCTCCATACAGCATGGTTGGTCGGATTACACATTTATATATAATTAATTTTAAACGTAAAGCTAAATTTGTAGCAGATGATAAGTAGTTCAGTTTGTAAGATTGTAATCTCGGTTTTCTTATTTTCTTAAGTAAGTGGACCGAAAACTTAAGGTATCTATCGAATTTTATACCCAAGTAAACAATATTTTTCGAAAGTTTCTTGACTGAATTATTAATTTTGAAAATGGTTGGAAGTTCCTTTTCGCATTTTTGAAAAGTCATCTATTTGTTTTTGTTTTTTTTCCATTAACCTATTAGGAATAACCGGAATGATAAACGAGAAGCTAAAGTATTTTATTTTTTTGGATTTATTTTTTTAATAACTTATTTTGAAATTTTGTAAATATTAACAACTACCCATATTTATACGATTAAAAGTATCAATTATTTTTTAATTATATTTATATATTAGTATAAGTTTTTCTCTTAGTGACATTTCTCTAGTTCTGCCAGTTACAGTTAATAATATCAGTTTTGGTTTAGCATATACATTTAATCTAAACTCTGATTATATATCAGTTTCGCTTCTGAATATTGTAAGTGAAAAAATCGTATTTTAGGAAAAAGGAAAGATTTTGAAATAAAAAAAAAAGATATCTGGTAATACCCATATTAGAAAATTTCCCTTAACATACTGTTCACAGGTGGCAAAAGTATGTTAACAACTAACTATCGGTTATAGCTCAAGCCTAGAAGAAACACGTGGTATTCCATATTTCAATTCAATGTACGTGCATTTTTCAATTGATCCAATTACAGCTTTTAAAAATATACTTAAGAAACAAAATAATAGAAAACTATGCCTACCAGTCGTGATTCCTTAAACGCTAAACTACATTAAAGATTTTAATCACTTTTTTGAGCCTCTGTACAAATGCCTGTAAGTTTTCCGGGATTAAATCATAAGAGAAACTGTTGGGGAAAACCATAAGGGAAAATCCCTCTATCCTCCAATCCTTCAATTACTCTACTAAGTCATTTATTTTCCATTTATTTACAAAGGCGACTGCTTTTTGTATTAATCAAGCAATACGAGCTCTAAAATAAAGAGCATTGCCATTATATTGTATGTAATAAAGAGTATTGCCAAATAATTGTTCTGGCCTAAAAAAAATTGATTTCGTGAGGGATAGACAATCGATTGCATAAAATAAGAATACATATTAGGGTCATATGGTCACAACCTGAAGTCACATGATGTATAGAGTGCCCTTTGCCGTAGTAACAGAGTGACAAATATCGCCCTCACTGTTATTTATGTGTTATTTTCCTAATGACGCATTTGTAACACTGAAAGTTGTATATTAGTTTTTGTAGACATTGTTGAAAGAAATAATGGACTATACAGTCTAACACTTGGATAGTGGAGGGACCGGTCATGGAGAGTTTTACTTGTCTATACATCCCGAAGAATAAATTATTGGTTAAAAAAAAAACAATTCTATTGCTTATCATCTACTTATCAGCAAGCTTCACATTATATATATATTTTCTTTATTTGAATTACAATTATTTTTATATAGAAAATACCATCTTTAGTTATTGCAGCCTTTTAGTCCTGAAATTGCAAATTTTCCAATTTGTTTTTATTTTTATTATACTTTACAATAAAATTTATCTTTCTATATGATAGGTTTGTTTCTTTTTACCCTTCGCTGCACAATATAATGACGCACCATCTAATTTCTGGCAATCAAATCAAAACGACGTAATTCGTGCTAATTTTATTTGGATATGGTGTGTATGTAGCAAACCATTTGAAATGGGCAGCACCGCTTCATAAAATACCGCTCTCTCTCTCTCTCTCTCTCTCTCTCTCTCTCTCTCTCTCTCTCTCTCTCTCTCTCTCTCTCTCTCTCTCTCTCTCTCTCTCTCTCTCTCTCTCTCTCTCTCTCTCTCTCTCTCTCTCTCTCTCTCTCTCTCTCTCTCTCTCACTAATTTATAGTGAGGTCCATACGTTACCAGCATGCTCTAATTTCCCCCTACCTTCAGACAGGCCTAACCAACCCAGCCCTACAGGTCTATGCCTATTCTTTCCATATCCTTCAGCTGCACTTCCTATTATGGAATATCGATGTGTTTGAGCGAAGTATTTGAGAAAAGCCTCATGTTCCCTTTTATAAGATTGGAAATTCAACCCCATTAAAGGCGGCAGAAACGCAGTCAACAAAGAAGGTAACATCCACTATGTTTTGGGATTACAGAGTAAAAAAAAAAAAAAAAAAAAAGAAGTGTGCAAGTATACACTCTCTCTCTCTCTCTCTCTCTCTCTCTCTCTCTCTCTCTCTCTCTCTCTCTCTCTCTCTCTCTCTCTCTCTCTCTCTCTCTCTCTCTCTCTCTCTCTCTCTCTCTCTCTCTCTCTCTCTCTCTCTCTCACTAATTTATCTCTACATTAATTTTTATGAAACCAACCATTTTAGACATGAAAATAATTATATTTGACTGTAATATCGTAAATAAAAATTTATTTAGTTATAAACTTTTTTTTATCATTTTAATCTTAAACATATTTTCATTTACGTTCACAATATTATTCTCTGTAATAATATACTGTAAATGTATTCTATTTTCAATTTAGAATGGTCTAAATATTTTATTTAATAGATTTAATATAAAATTTTGACAAATACGGATAAAAAACAAGGAGTTGTACTTTGTAGAACGCGCGACCACTTGCGTTAAGGAAATTAGCGGGACCGATGGAAGTTAAATGAATATTTTGATCACTTCTTTGAAAAAAAAAAAATTGAATTGTTAGATGACGTGGTTCAATGGCAGGGTAAATTATGTGTCCGCAGTCAAACGTGTTATGGCGACAGATCTTACTTCTTAAAATATCTGCTAAAATTTTAATCTGAATTTGAAAGTTGATATGTCATTTGATCAAGCATTTGAGATTTAAAGAGGCCGCATTTATAAAAAAATATAGAAAAAATAGAAGAAGCGCGATCTATGCCAACATTAGAAAATTCATAAGTTTTCCTCCCTATCGCTGTTCTTCACGTCATAGATTTTCAACGGAATGAGCTACAATTTCCAATGGGATACCAATTTAAAGAGAATGAACCGGGTCTCATTTCGCTCTCTTCACAATTTAGATAGTGGTTTCAGCATGCAAAAAAAGATCTATCCAAAATTTCACAGAGGAGTTTTCTGACTTCGTATTAAATTACTTAAAAAGTAAAAGTAGTTGATCTATACTCAACGGAATGTAGCGGGGTTCTTCCAGTTTAAAACAGTATGCTTATGACAATCGTAGCGTGTAAAGCTTGAATATTGCAAAGCAATGTAACCATTTTTTTTTTGTTCACCTTCCTCAGGATCTTGATACATATTTCAGGGATCCACTTAAAAAAATAAATGTCCGACAATGTAGTAAGGTGGCTATCTAGTACATAATAGTAAAATTAACGAGAAAGTAGATAATAATTATAATGTTTAGTGGATCGAATAGAAAGTAAAGTGCTGTAAATGAAACGAACGAGGTTAATTGTAAGAAGCTGGTTTATATGTTTGGGGAGGGCGTTCGTGATAGGCGATAGCTTTTCTTAATTTTCTACCATTGTGAGGCTTCTCACACTCTGCCTATAATCGGAGCTGACTCCATGCCTTTAATCAACGCCCAGTTCCTTAAGAGAAAGGTTCACATCCGCTTCTCATCAGGATCCTACTGACTCAAACAATTAGTTATGTTTTCTCTACTACGAAATAATACAAACTATTTTAGTATTTTTCAATATTAAACAAGGAATTCACTAACAAGTAAATGAAAGAAATGAACATAGTTACAAAAAAAAAATCATTTTAATAATGCTTTTACATGAAAATTGCGAAGCAAGAGGTGAGTTTCCTTAACGCGGAAGGAATCTCTGAGAAAACTCGGAGGAGATAATTGACATTTCTCGGCTCTGAATGAACGGAAATGTATTAACACATTAGGCATTCGACTATTTATGAAGGAAGAAGGCCGCTGTAACAAGTTATTTTTTGACAGAAGATATAATAAAGCCTATTGATTATTGTAATCAGGCGAGACTATACAAAATTCATAGCGCGGTCTGTTCACATGCATTTTATTTTAGTTTTATGATATACTTTATTGATATTAAAACAACTTTACATAATAAATACGAGAAATAAATGTGTGGTAAAACAAATATGATAACATGTCAACTTGTAAAGAATTATCCATTATTAGTACTTCAATACATGATCTTCATTTGAAAGTTTCTAGACTATCTTCATTGCAGATAGTAATTAGGAAGCGAGTGAAAACAATAGTCTCGAGACTAGTGGATTTGTAGCTTGTCCTAACAGGATAGGAATATAACAGGATGTATAGGACATTTTGATAAATATGAATCAGTTTATTTTTAACATAATTAGCAGCATTAAGGATTTTGGATTGTTAGCATTGAATTACAAAAAGATTTAGAAGGATTAGGGAAGCTCCCAAAAAAAAAAAACAACATAAAAAAACCTATATTGATTAAGTTTATCTCTTTTCCAATTTTTAAAATTTAACCTTCTTATTTGATTTTTTTTAAATTCTTTTAACTATTTTGCTTCGTTCACATTATTTCTGGGATAATTAAAGCATTATATTTTAATATTCAATTCCTTTAACTATCCTCCGGTGTACATCACCCAACGTATTTCAAAGAGATGTTACTATGAATTATTTCCTGTTACGTAACTGATACCAGGTTGCACCATACAGATCAGAATTCATTCAAAGACGCCCTCATGCGTGAAGCCATTTATAATATAGTCATTATGGTTACTGGAGCGGCGACCTGCTTACAGGAGTCACGGTGTCCCATAGCGCTAACGCCCGTAGCGAAAGCCTTAATATACACTATTTAGTTTTCCTCCAATAAAGGAAAAAATGTCGCATAGTATTTTTGTCTTATCTAGGTAAAACCAAACCAAATTAAAACTCACAAGATATAAGTTCGACTTAGTAACGCAAGTTTTGCAAAATTACTTTTACGTTGTAACCTTGAGACACCCATTGATGCAACAACTATGTAATTGAATATCTTCCAACTCACTAGAATATCAAAGGATCAAGGAGTGCAAATGAAATACCTCGTTATAAATAAGTAAACAATGTTGAAAAACATATTCATGCCTTACAGATAAACGCTTACCCAAACGTTAATATCACATAGACCGAGTAAACATTGTGACTGATGGCAACAATATTCTTGTTAAAGCATGAACACGTCTATTTAATTTATGACTAAGCTTATTAATAAATAAACTTCATTAAGTTTATTCATTTATTTCTATTGCATACTAGCTAAACGAGGCTACACGTTGCTCTATGTCTATCAAGAAAAATGAGAAATAAAGAAAACATAAATAACAGTTAAAGTATAGGTTTATCTGGTTTGCTGATCATTAAAAAAATTTAATGACATTTTATGGCATTGCTATATTTTTAAACCTTTCATTTATATATAAATATTATCATTTAGTATTACCTTGATCTTACTTCATTGTCAATTAATATTTTGTTAACTAAAATTTTTATCAATCATTATTATCAACATGTTTCTGCAAACAATATATAAAATTATTTATTATAAATATACCAAGGTTGCAAAATTAATTATTTTTTTATTATATGTGTGTAGTAATTTAAAAAAAAAATTATATTTTGCATATTTAATATAATATTTGAAGTAGGTACTATTAAAAGTCGCAGTGTGATGATACCTATTGCTTATCCATGTAACTGATTTATACAAATATATATTAACTGTAAGGTATAAAGGTTAGTTAGGATCATATTATGGTATTTGTTTATCTTTAATTTTTTTTTTCTATTTCCCTCTCTCCTTTCTATTTGCAATTATGGCAATGCCATGAAATGTCACCACAATCATTATAAATATAATTTTTGAATAATAAAATTAATTTTGTTAGATATTATTGATTATTTTCCTTATATATAAATACATATCAGAATAATCCTTACAATCTAAAATGCTTCGTGAAATCCTCAATTGTCTTTTATACGTCGCAAATAAATAGTAGTGATCTAAATTCCCCATATCTTGCTGAATTAGTTCAAACCAGACACCTTTCCTCTTCTTATGAGCTCCATACTCACTTTCTCCCACATCATTCTCGATAACCGTCCGAGGAGCCTCAAGAAAAAGGCTTAGAGACCTTGAAATGTAGAACTTTCATTGATGTGCTTCCAATGGGAAGTTGCTTCATAACTAATCGTGATTATTTT
This sequence comes from Euschistus heros, assembly GCA_003667255.2. Classification (NCBI taxonomy): domain Eukaryota; kingdom Metazoa; phylum Arthropoda; class Insecta; order Hemiptera; family Pentatomidae; genus Euschistus; species Euschistus heros. Next base: position 2,443,352 of record RCWM02000023.1, read on the forward strand.
TCTGTACATTTAATTAATGTACGTTGCACATGCTATTTAGATAATTTTAATAGCCTAGATATTTTAATTAAATTAAGATGAATGAACCAATATAACATACTTATTTGAATTATTTTATAGTTATTCAAGGCTTGTTAATCAAACTTTTATTTCTTTAAAATAATAATTGAAAAAAGTTTAGAAGTTTAGAAGCAAATAAAAAAAAAAAAAAGACTAAATGTTTTTATTAGATCGATTCACTCAAGAAGTTTATAAAACGGTCGTTTTTCAGTACTGATTTTTTTTTTTTTTTTTTTTTTTTCAAGCAATGTGGAAGATATGAAAAGAGATCTCTTCTTTTCTTCCCTGAGTTTTTCCTTCCTGGTTAAAATGTTCCTGTGAGATCCAGAAGTGTTGGAACGATTACTGAAGAATTTTACCATGAGAATGGAAAACTCACGTAGCGTTCGTAAACTCACCGCCGCACAAAGTGGAGCTGATTATAGTAAACTGCGTGAAACAGCTTGAATAGCTGACGCGGAGATGTCATGTATATCTTTGAGGGGATGTTTACGAAATGATTCATTATGTAAGAGCTGCAGTCTCCATTTATTTTGATGCTTGTTCATAATTTATTTGTTATTACTAAGACTTTGGAGAGGATATTAAGCAATGGAGAAAGTGAATAAATAAACAAACATTAACTGTTACGGTCACAAATGACCCTGTCACTAAGTGTGACGGTGTATATCTCTGAGTGACAATATTAGTATACTTTCAATAACATCAGTTATCGATCTAAAATCATAATAATGATTTACCTATAGAAATAAATTAACTAACATATAGATAGCTAGTGGGTATTATTAATTATTTAATTTGTTAAAGCAATTAATTTGTTTAATATATAAATATGGTGATCAAATAAACTTTATATCACGTTTTGTACAAGTAGAAAAAAAAAAACAAGTTTTTCAGCCAAATATATACAATTATTCTGTATTAATCATTAGTTAAAATATTTTGAAATTAATGAACAATCAATTTTTTTTTTTCACGAAACGGCCTTGGAAACCACGCGAATATCAATTTTTGGTTCCTCTCTTGTTTTTTCTTTCCTTCCATTTTTCTTTCATTATTTCTCCGTGTCTCTTTTTTCTTTTTTCTGTCCACGCCACTCCCTTTTTTGAACTTCTTCTGCCCACAACAACCTTCAATTCCTTAAGTCTGTTTCTATATCTTTCTCTGTCCTGACAGTCCTGGTCCGTTATACCTAATCTTTCCGTTTCTTCTTTCCTCTGTTTCATATATCCTCCTGAGCTTTTATATCCAAACAATCAATTATTATTTTGTTAATAAATAAATATAAACAAAGTAAAATAAAAATTTTTTATAGGAAAGTAGGGTAAATATTTGAATTGATTGGCTCTATGAGATACCTTTCTCATTTATTGAAAAATAAAGAAAATAATATTTCATGATATAGGTAAGTGATTATGTTAATAATTAAAATAATTATAATGAAATTTAGTAACTTTTATTTTTCATAAAGAAATAAAAATTTCTATTCATCCGGAAAGTAGCTGTTAAATTATTTATTTTTATAACATTCTGAGAATTGCTCTTTAATTTTAAATCCCTACTTGTCACTAATCCCGTGAAGACCCAGCGGTACTTACTCCTAACATAATATTTAATTAATTTTAACGGAGTAGTTCCCTCAATCAAGTCCTTTTTAGCATTTTTTTGGTATTCTCTGGCATGTTTCTCGAGGCGATGGTTTGTATTAATTTTTATATATTTCCCTGAAGTTTATAATAAAAAATAATTAATTAATTTTTATTTTTAATCTTGTGGAGTACCAGTATTTTTAACTGATTCCTGAATTTTTTTTACTGATGTATAAGTTACTAAAGACATATGGTCAAGAAATTAAAAAAGAATCAATTCCAATACATAATAGTTATGATTGGTTAAAGTTTTCAGATTCACAAAATAAACTTTTCCGTTTCTAAACTTTTTTTCAGCAGTGGTAAAAAAGTTATTTTATCATATTGCAACCAAGTCTTGCCAACTTATACTGGTGGTAATGATGCTGAGGAACTTGTAACGCCGCTAAAACGTTCTAAAAGATCCGGTTTGTTCCAGGATTTCATTCCTGTTCAAGAAGGAAAGAACAACATTTCAGATACAATCCTTTGTTGCACAATACCTTTTTACAAAGTGCTGAAAAACTTCGCTAATTAAATACAGTTGTTTCTAGTTGCATCAGAGCGATGTGGGAAGCGTTCTCTGGGAGTCCGAAGATTGGCAGAATTGACAACGTCAATTGCTAAAAGGAAAGGAGTAGATTTTTTTGTTGTGACCTAAAAGCATTTATATATTTTTTAGGATAGTTTCAAATCTACTAATAACAAAGCTTTATAAAGCTGTTCCTTAAATTTAAAACAAATTAAGGAACTCACATGTTGAATGGTTAAAATTTCTAGGACACCTTTAATGTTTTTTTGTTTTTTTTTATCTTCAGACCGTTTGCCCTTTTTTTACTTCCTCAACTATCAAAAGTAGAGAAAGCATAGTAATCTGTTACGAAAAGTTTTCCAGATCTCACTTATTTTTCACTATTAGAGTGCTCAGAGAGAAAAAATAAAAGTTTTTTATAAAACCTCCATTTAAACTTGTTAGAACTTAGTAATCTGATTTAACGTCTTATTATTAAAAATAACAGGTCAGATGATAGTTATACACACAAGAACATCATTATACTCTAAATAAAAAAGTCTGTTTTCTGACAGAATTCTTCTTTTAACTTATTTTAAATAACTAGTATTATCAGCCATAAGAGATCCTACTTAGGAATAGATAATTTTAATTCGACTCTTTCACCAGCTACAACCTCTAATGTTTATCATTCTTTCCAAGCATTTTAATATTTATTCAAGACTAGTTCATCTAGTCCTAAGTTATCTATTCACACTCCATACCAGTATCATCATTCAAAAACAAAATTCCGTACTGCATCAATTGTTTTTTCTTTGACGTGGATATGTATTTTGGCTGGGGCTCTTTACTTTTTTGGTGCAACGTCTTTTTCTCAGTAAAAAATGTAACATTTTGACAAGCCCTAGGTAGCTCTGTTGTATCGAAAATTCGCTGACAGTTTTCTTATCAGAAACTTGATGAAAAATGTTTTTTTTTTGGTTTTATAGCATGAGTCGCAAGGACCAACCGTTTGGGAGCTGTATTGATTTCAATGAAAAAAGTCACACTTGAAACTCCCATTTTTTGTTAATTTAGTTATTTTCGAATGATCATTGCTTGTCAATTTAATTTCATTTGATCCTTTTAAATCTGAAATGTAATGCTATGAGGACACTGTTTTACAGATCTGCCAGGATCTGATGATTTTTTGAGGCCTAAGGACATCCTTGGCCACTCTCTCCATCCACAATTAGAATTAGCTTTTTTGTCCTTAAGGATTGCTGTTTTAACGGTTTTTAAGTTATCCGAAGGATAACATCCGCCATTGTTGTCCTCCAGGATACTGTTTTAAAATATTTAACGGTTTTAAGATGGCGGACCTTAAAAGGACACTTTTTAAAAAATATTTAACGATTTAACTGTTTTAAGATGGCGGAAGGATATTCATTCGTTGTTAGCTCATAGGCATATCCGTGGTCTAATATTTTTCCCAATGAGAGAGAATTTTTTTTCAATCTAAAAACATAATCAAATTCCATCGTAAAATACTTAAGGACCTACTTTTTTACTTTTTTATTATTTTTTACAGTTGAGAATAAATTGAGCATATTAAGTAAAATAAATTTTCCGTTTCGAATGTCGAAACCACTTATTGTATTAAATTATTATATATTGTAAAAATGTTTTTTTAATTTTAAACCTTTAAAACGAAAAAGTATATTTATTTGAGTATAAAAAACAAATGATGAATTAATTTTTCGAAAGATCAGTTGTAATGAAAAAATGTGGCGCGAAATGTTTAAAAAACTTTTCAACCCAGATTGGTTAGGTTCTAAATAATCAATGACAACAATGAGATTTATTATTTCATTATTTTTTCTCACATTCTAGGCTAAAATAACAATAAGGTATATGTAATAACCACCCGTTTAGTTAGTTACAACTCCTTGACTAATCTCTCTGTAAAAAATCATCACTAAAATAAACAAAAATATTACCAATGTTTTAGATTTGAGAAATATATCCAAATATTAGATCAGAGCTAAAACATTAAAACTCAATGAATTGAACTTACCAAGGACTTGCGAATTCAATTTTTAAATATCGCAAGTACATTTTAAACAATATAGTAATTAATTTTTTACTAAAGCAATCACGGGCAGCTGTTGTAATGTTAGTACTTTCCAAAGTCCTCTTAATTGTTTTTGCTTCAAGATAAGTATCCATATAAAACTAATTGCTTGCAATAAAATAGCGTGTCGAATATCATTAACATAGTGATGTCCTACCTAATTTTGTAATAATTAAACATTTCTTCTTCTCTCAAATAATAAAAAATACATATATTTTTTCCCTTTAATGAGAGTCACATTTTTGTGACCTAGATTAACACTCCTTCGTAATGAATTTAATTTCCTTTACAGGTTACACATTAGTACCACAAGTAGTAATTTTTTTTTTTATATAGTATAGTGTTTAATGGTTAAAAAAATTTAATACAATTAAAAATTATACCTCCGTTTTCAAAATATCTGGTATTTGCGAAATAAGTGTTAAAGCCGCTCGGGCGACAAGAGATTTCTGTTTGGTTTGCGCTAGTTGCAACGTGACCGTGCTCATTGCAGAAGCTCATAGCGTTCTGTTTGGATCTCGAGCGCTTTCCAACAGCGCGGAGAAAGCTGGAGTCTTATGTGCTTTTTAATGCAAGGTGACACTGGCACACAATAAAAGTGATATCGTCGGAGTTTCTCTATCGACGGTATTCGTGGAGAAACGAATGGAGAGGAACATTAAAGAAAAAAAACTAACCATTTGGAAATTCTCTACTGCGAATTATATGTTGATCTAGCAGGCATAGGTCAGGAGAGAGCGGAGACCCAGCCCTAACTAGCATGGTCAATCAATCTGTCATCGATAATGACCTGTCTCCTCCTTCAGCTCTAGCTGTTGGGCCACCACTTGAGGCTGTCAAATGTCTTCTATGAATTTAAGAATGGATTGATGTAAATAGACAAAAATAATGAACCTAACAAATAATATCCTAGGCCAGAGATAGGCAAACTTTTTAAGGGGAGGGCCGGATGAAATAGAAAAACATCTAGGGGGGCCGAAAAAATTGGACAAAACAAAGTTTTACAACTAATAAACTTTATCTCATTACACTCAACTTATATGGTACAAAGAAAGAAGATCCGGAACGCAACTAGAAGAAAACAATAATTCTGTTCTAGCTTTGCAGAAAATAAATTTTGTCTTATATATAATTGAGTTACCATGTCGCGGGCCGGATTGACTAGCCCGAAGGGCCGCACTTGGCCCGCTGGCCGTAGTTTGCCCATCACTGTCCTTGGCTCAATTCTTGCTTAAAAGGAATTAAAAAAAAAAAAAAAGAATAAAGAATTCTTTATATAATAAATTTTATTTATTTCTATAACAAATAAATCTCCAACTTTTAAATGAAAAAGGCGTAATAAACCTGGAAGTTGATCGCCCAAATAAAAACCTCAATCTATCAAATCTATCTAAAGAATAAAAAATTGAAATAGTATTAGTTGAGTAAAATAAAGAAACAAAAGTAAGAGCAATGAACATAAATAAAAATAGAGTTTGTTAAAAAAAAATTGTTATATTAAAACTTAATATAGGCTATATGCTTAATGATCAATTAATGAACAATAATCGCCATTATTTGACAAATAATATTAAATAAGCGTAGCTATCAAGTAATATTAAAAAAAAAAAAAAATCAACTAATGAGACACCATGCATTAAGGCGGGAATTTTATTGTGTTTTTCCCCGGTTTGATAATAAAAAAGGAAAAAATTAAAATGAATGGTTATCAATGCTTTGATGTTATCTTATCAATTTAATGTTCTTATATCACTGCTGTGCTTTTTACATGCTATGTACATGAAAGAAGAATGATAATTCTATTGGATCCACTCCTTATTATAACATCTTTTAAGAGATATTAGAAATAATTAACTAATAATTAAGGACGTGTATTATAATGATCCTTAATATCCTTGGTTCCTAATCTGTACCTCGAGGCATTGAAACGAATTCAAAAGAATATTTTAAAAGGATAATCAGGAAATATTGGATTAGAGATACCAATTAATCAGCAGTAACTATGGCGAAATTTGGTTTGTAAATCATTCTGATGCAAATGTAAGAAAGTTTTCTTTAAAGCTCTAGACCCCGGGGTGTAAAGGTTGCCCATAAGGCATGACTGACTCACTCCAGCCCAAACCACTTTCTAAACATCCGACTAACTAACTAGCTTTGCTACTAACATGCTAATTTACAGAAGTGAGCTCTTTTTTAGCTATTGAAGTGAAAGAATGCATCGCTATAATTAGTAGTTTTCTTTTTCTTTTTTTTTTAAACCGGTCATACTAGACGTTTATAAACATTTTTTTTGTCATAAAAAATATGATAGTGAACTTGGATAAAAATTATGAAAAAAAAAAAAAAAAAATGAATTATGGAAAAAATATTATGACACATTCTTATAAAATAAATATCAATCAACGGTCTACACTAGAAATATTTATTTATTATGAATTATTGTTGTTCGCACTGAACGTCCTTATCTGCTGCTACTAGGGCAGGCAGGTTATCTTTTAAGTTACTAATCTACCCTCGCCAGGATGACAAGGTCAAGATTCGTTATAATTTTTTACCCGTACAGGTGGTATTCGAACACACAAACTTCTCTAACGAGCGCGCTGAGACCCTTGACCCTAATCGCACGGCCTTATCGGCCCCCTTTTATATGAATCTATACGTTATTTGATAATAAGGAAAGTAATATTAAGATCCAACTACAAAATCATAAATGAAAATAATAATCAGCATGCATTATTATAACCAATACATAGTTAAAACTACATACACGTCATATAACATCGTTTCATTATGAAAAAATAAATAAATACAACCTTTGATTTTTTTTTTGTAATGTTTTTAGCAATATCTTTATTTCTAACTATTTTTGAGTTTTTAAAACTGAAAAATTCCTATAAGAACGTTGGTAATATAAAGACGGTATTTCTACTACTACTGGCGTAAGAAACAGAAAACTAGCCTGTCCTTGATATCCGTATCAGAAGACCGAATAGTTGGAAAGTTTCAAAGTGATTATGTCCCAAATAAGATCATTAGAGAGGTTTTCGAGTTTGAATTAAAAAAAAATCAAGGTTAAGAAGGAAAATTAAAATGGTTCCGACATCCATTAAAAAAAGTAGATTGCGGTATAAAGGCAAAACAGGAAGGTCAATAAGTAAACCACGAGGTCAGAGAACTAGGATATACTTGGGACTTGGGTGAACGTATACGTGTATGTACACACACATTTGGTTGGCTCTCTGACCTTGATATATTAATCTGTGAATAGCAGCAGGAAGGAGTTACCAACTTCCTAAGTTGATGTTAACAATGGTTTAGCCAATCGCCTAGACTACACAAAGCATTTTATTATTCTTTTACGAGTTGAGCAAGGTGGTCTTTCCTACAGTGTTCATCATTTACGATTGGTCACCCATCGAGGTGCGCTTAAGCCAGTTATATACTTTCATATATATATTTGTTCTACTTGGAAATATCCTTTTAGTTATGAATTGATACAGCATACATATCATATCGCAAATTTAGGATGATTGGTTACATTAAATCTATCACGAAAAAATAAATAAATATGAAAAAAAATAATCCAGAATATTAGGATCATTTTATTTAACTCATTTCATATAATGAAACGTTTCCAATAATATCTATAGAGGATTCAAAAAAACAATATTGTAACTGGAGTTGAAGTTTTGTATGACCACTTAGTACATTTATGCCTGCATTAAGGGTACTGCCAAACAATCATAGATACTCTACTAGTTGTATGAAATTTTATTTTAGCCAATACTATCACCCTATATCAATTAGATACTCTTTTTTGGAACTAGCTTCTTTTTTTTTTTCTTTAACCCGCCGTTAGTCGCTAGATGAGGATTTCCCTAACCCTTCTAAAAAATATTGAATAAGTTCGTCAGAATTTAACTTTCATCGCTAACTCTCAATATAGCTGAGTTTAAGACATTTGCTAATAAGAATGTTTGGTGTCCAAGTAAATCGGGTGCAGGTGGCCTGGATATTGGGAGATTTTTACTGAAAATTGCGGGAAATGAGCAATTACCTCACGTGCGATCAACCATCTTCCCACTTCTCAGTAGTAGCTCATCTCTCGTGCAGTTTACTATTTAAATTTTACTAAGCGAGTATTCTAATTTAATTTCGATTGATTAGAGATTATTTGGGTTCAAAATGGGTCGTGGATCTTACTTAATTGTTGGATAAAAAGTGAGTTGAGAAGATAAATTGTAAGAAATTAGTTGATAAATCGTCGTGAATTGTATTTATATTATTTTTCAATCATTTACTAGGAATCTGAAATTTTTACTATTCCGAATCCTTGTTCGTGGCTGCTCGAGGCAATTCAAAATAGATCTGGAATAGGTGTGCCCAAGAAATAAAAAAAAGAAAAACGAAAAAAAATTTAAAAGTGTAATGTTCCAATTCACGATGAACATACTACATATACTTGTAATACTTATATAGACATAGAAGAAAATGATATAGCTGATGAAAAACACATTATTATGTAAATAGTAAAATATTTAATTTTTCTTTGGATTTCTTTTTTTTTTTTTTTAGAATAAACATCGTAAATTTTGTAAAAATATATTGTTAATCCTTCTGTTACATACTACAATTATTGATACATTATGATGACATTTATTTACCTTTCATAACTACATATTTGGCAACATAAAACTGCATTTTTTTATGAAAATGAAAGAAGTGAGGGAACTGCTCACCTAGCGACTAACGGTGTACCAGATCGGCTTGCAACCAACGCCGGGTTAAACAAAAATAGATTTGTAAATATAGATAATTGTAAGTTTAAGATATTTTCTGTTTTTATTTGAAAACATTTATTGTAGCAGATGTGATAGACAATAAATCTATCCAGAAGATGCAGGCGGGCACTGACGTGTCAAGGAAGCGGATGAGCGAGGTGAGAGTGTGGCAGGGGGGTGAAGGTCAGGGACACTTTCTCTACTCTCTTCTCCCACACCCCACACCTTCTGCCTCTGGTCTATAGTAAGTTAGCTATGTCGGAACTATTGTACATTACAATAATTATATATATATATATATATATATATATATATATATATATATATATATATATATATATATACATATCAATTTATGCAGAAGGAGATTGGTTTTATTAATTTAATTTAGTGGCATAACTACGCTACATGTTTCGGGATTTTATTTTCATCTTCATGATTCTAAAACTGCACACACTACATTAATTAATCCTACAATTTACAATACAATCAACAATACAAAAATATATATTTTTCAATATTTTTTTTTTTTATTTATTTGCAAAAGATATTTCTTGTACAAATAACATACGAAATAAAACAATTTTTTTTTTTTTTTTGTCTAGCAGCACTAGGACTTTGTATAGATAATATTAAATTATATAAGTACTACAAATATAAAGAAATAGTTTAGACACTTTTACCTAAAAAAAAAAAAATATAAAACAAATAAATAAAATAATTATCAACTTAATAACTAGATCAATGCAATTACAAGGTATACAGAATTACAGATTTATAACTTCCCACCTATTCATATTAAGTCATTATTGAATTTAATTAAAGGTTAAGAGAATCAGAGAATCAGTGACCCAGTAATTTAGAAACGAACCACAATAAGACCATAGTCAGAACCCTATTCCAAAAAATAAATAACATTTAGCTTTTCAGTCAATGGCACAACATATTACAAAATAATATAGTCTATTTAATTTTTGAATACAGTCTACATTTAAGATTTCCTCTATAGACAATGATTCAGAAATGTATGTACCTAAGAATTTTTTCTCTGCTCTTCAAATTTGATGCACTGAGTAAGAAAATGGCTCAAGGGATCCGACACCAAACCACTTAGAAAAGTAATTATAAATTATAAATTTAAACTGACCTACTATAAGGAGGTTTCACAATATTCTTTCGAAAAGTCGCCACTAAAGATGACAAAACAAATAAAAATAACTTGGATAAAAATATAACCTTTTTTTGTATCAAACATTTACTCATACCTACGGATAATTTCGGCGAAAGCGCCATCGTTATGAATAAAAATATAGGTAAACATTTTTTATATATTTATTTTTTTTCTATTAGCCATCACAAAATTACACAACTTGTAACACATGGTAATAAGATGTTATGTTTATTTTATCCGTCTTGCAATTTTTTTTTTAAATCTACGTAACCATGAGGACTACATTTAAGAAAAGACTATAATTCACCAATAGGAAATACAAAAGATATTAAGAATTTAAGAAAAAGAATATTGAACAAAAAGATAATGAATGCCTACCAGAAACTGTAAATAATCAAATTAAATAGCGATCTTAGGAAGCCACGACCATAAGTTTCATCGGTATTTATTTATACAACCAATTGGAAGTGACCATCAACGTAATTATGACTATTGGTTTTTGGACTATGGGGCAGAATCAGAAAACTCTTCTATCTAAACTAATATCAAATCCTCGTCCTTACGTCACAATTAATATCTCCGCAACTATTTTAATGTTTCATATGTTGCATATTACACAAGAAATTGATACATTTCTTCTGTAATCAACGCCAAAAAGGATTCTAGTGATCCTGTGAAACGTCTAGAAATAAGATTACCTTTTGGCCATCTATCAGTTGACATTGGGGTGTTACCAATGCTTATTTTTTTCTACACACCATTGTCACATCGTATTAAGAATAATCATAACAGCTATTAATATAAATAAATACGGAGCATTTAACTAATAATGCTAGTTTTCGCATTAGATTTTTGTTAAATTGTAATTAATTACTTTTCTTTTTCTTTAAAAATTTCCAAAATCAAACATTTATGCCTTATAACTTCATTGTTTTTTAATATCAACGCCATTTTTTCGCTGTAATTACTAATTAATTGTCCATGTAAAATAATTTTTTTTTTGTAACTCAAATTTAAAATTCTCAATTATTTTATTAATATTATTATTTTTTTTTTTTTGCCTTTAACAAGATTTGACGATCTCCCTTTTTTTTTTTTTCGTTTTTTGCATCAAATCTTTTTTATTTTACATGGACAATATATTAGTAATTACAGCGAAAAAAAAAGTGGGAGATCGTCAAATCTTGTTAAAGGCAAAAAAATAAAAAATAATATTAATAAAATAATTGAGAATTTCAAATTTGAGTAAAAAAAAAAAAAAATATTTTACATGGACAATGAATGTATTAGTAATTACAGCAAAAAAATAGCGTTGATATTAAAAAACAACAATTATAAGGCATAAATGTTTGATTTTGGAAATTGTTAAAAAAAAAAAAAACAAAAAAAAAAAAAAAAAAAAAAAAAAAAAAAAAAAAAAAAAAAAAAAAAAAAAAAAAATCTTAAGACTTTATATATAGGTAAGTGACCTTCAAAATGAACCTCATTACCTGAGATACCTCTTTGGCCAACGATCTTCCGAACACCCTGCATATTTTGTATCTCAGCATAACTTGGTTTTTTTTGCGTGTAAAATTTGTTCAAAACGTTGGGTATCAACTTAATATTCCTAATTTAGTTGAAAAATAAAGTACACCCCAAAGTAAAAATATATAGTGGATCAATCATTTTATGTTTTATTATATATCCGCAAAGAAACAAAAGCTATATGATTTCTGCGAAAAACATGCATTTTTGAAGAATTATATTTTCCGTCACTTGATCAGCCAAGAAAAATTGTTAGGGAGACGAAGAAAATAAAACTAGATGAATGAATCCTGTACGGTATATACTGCAGATCCGCAAAGAAGGAAACAAAAATAGACTGGAATTATAGAAATGAGTAATAGCCTTCGGTGACGCTGAGAAATATGGCAGAGCATGCGGCGTAATTTTGAAGAGGGCTCCGCGGGCCAACACCATTTTATTTTCCGTCTATAATTTACTTGATCAGTACCACCCTCAGCGAGAAGAAGCTAAAAATTGTTAGTACTGGAGACGTATTCTACTCATTTATTGAGACAGTAAAATAAAAACTAGATGAATGAATCGCTGATTACATGCCTATTGAAAAGATGAAAAATCCTGAAACCTGGGTTTCCTGAACATACAGAAAAAAGAAAGAAGAAAATAAACTTTATTCTGGGACACGGACAAGTGATTAATAAACGTGATACTGCAGATCGCCCGCACGATATCTGTTCTATTAGAATTTCATTGGTTTCTCTATTACTACGCCTTCTCCATTGTCCATTTTCAAAGGTGTGCCCATATATTCTACGGAGGATTTTCCTTTCACTTTCTTCGAGCTCTTTGGTATCCTCTCTTAGAAAGATTCCCAGTGAGAAGAATGACATCATCGAAGGTCAGCCACCAACTTCCGTACCGATACCAAATTTAAAGTTGGTGTTATGAAATAACTGAGACGAAAGTTCTGGGAGGGAGGCATGGTTTGATTTCCTGTCCATGATTGGCACTATCGCGAGCTTTTGCAAAGATGTAGGATATGGAAAAATCTTCTCCCACAATTATTTTCAGGATGCATTTGTTATCAAAAAAAAATAGACTGGAATTAATAGAAAGTATAAGTAATAAAGCCTTACGGTACCAGCGGAAATATATAAACGCGGTTACTTTAGATCTATTTATGGATATTTGAGAGATGAATGCCTTCTTATGGATAGGCGATTATACACCCAATCCAATAATAAAGGGGATTTCTAGAATTAAGCATAAATGGCCATGGCAGAAATGAATATACCCCAGAAGTTAGTCAGACTGGTGAGAATGACAATGGAAGGCAATAAATGCTTTGTAAGTATGCATGGGGCTTTCTCAAGAGGTTTTGACACGACAGCAGGGTGTGAGACAAGGAGATAGTCTGGCTTGCCTTATACTTAATCTTTGTTTGGAAAAAGCCATAAGAGATTCCGGAATCCAAACAGGAGGCACAGTTCTAAACAAAAGTGTACGAGTTCTTGGATATGCCGATGACATAGATCTAGTCGGAAGATCATTAGAAGCAGTACAAAACGCTTTTGCTGCAATCGACAATTTGGTGAAGAGACTAGGACTATCCATCAACGGAGACAAAACCAAGTACAAGTTTATTGAGCCCCTAGTCAGTAAAGTGTGGATAAGTAAAGTTAGGACTACATGACATCGAAGTGGTCCAGGAATTCGTATACCTGGGCACGCAGATTTATGTCCGAAATGACATCAATGACGAGATTGAACGGCGTATTATGGCAGCCAATCGATGCTTTTTTGCTCTACAGCAGCACTTGAGGAGCAGCATTTGTCTCGGAATGCTAAGTTAGGAGTATATAAAGCACTAGTCAGACCTGTTCTCACATATGGATCTGAATGCTGAACGATTTCAAATAACAATGAGTTTTTGCTCGTGAGGTTTGAAAGAAAAGTCTTTCGCAGAATCTTTGGCGGTGTATACTCGGAAGGAACCTGGAGAAGAAGATCCAATGCAGACATACAAAGTCTGTACAAAGATATGGATATCTCCAAGTTTATTAAGCTCTCCCGGCTACGATGTTGCCAGAATGAGTCCGGAGGAGATGCCCGCGAAAACTCTTACTGAACAAATCAATGGTACGAGGTGTATTGGAAGACCTAAACTACGATGGAAAGATGGTATTGTTACTAAAACATTAACTCTACTTGGTGCCAGAAACTGGAAGGCGGCAGCACTAACCGTGATGACAGGTGATCTATGCTCGAGCAAGCCAAGTCTCTACTATCAGGAATGTAGTGCTATGTTAATAAATAATAATCTAATAATAATAATAAGTTATACCATAGAATGTTAGGAGAAAGCAGCACATTAAATCGTAAGGTGCTCACATCGCAACCTCGCGCAAATAAATTTCGACAGTGTTTCCATAATTAATTTTAAAAAACATAAACACATTTTTATACCTAGTTACGTGGGGGACTCGTAGCCCAGTCAAATGAGTTTTATACAGCAAATCTCGGAAATAAACCAATGAAGCTGAATTTTTGCTTATGCCTTTGTTTTGGTCTTCTAAATAAGTGGTAGAAAGTCACCGATCTCAGCACGTTAGCATAATTTGATATTCAAGGTCAAAGGTCACAAAAATCAGTTTTTTTTTTTTTTCAAATATCTCTATTTCTATCTATCGGCCGTCAATCAAAATAGTTACAAAACTTTTAGGGAATAATATTCTCTGTATTTTTTGTTCTTTTCATTTTTTTTTTTTTTGGATTAACCGTTTTCGTCTTTCCCAGTGTCCCAAGTCCCATAAAATATCGGAACAATAGTCTTTAACTGGACACTACCTAAATGAAATCCTAGGAAATTTTAATGAATAGGAAATAGAAAAGAAAGCGCAGTAATCAAAATAGGAATTCCTTCTACAGAAATTCATTCATCAAGGTTACAGTTTAAAGTAAAAAGAAATAATTTTATAACTACCTACCTGAAAGTAAAAATCTTTAAAATTACCTTTAAACATTCTGACCACTACTAACTCTATCTAATTTTATGTATAACATTTAACATAGCTTGAAAAATATGTTGAAGGATGTATAATTGTTAATAATGAAATTTTGGCATTTTACTCCTTAATGAATATATTTAACATAGCAATACATGTTGCGGGGAAAAAATTGTTTCTTCAGGTTCGATCTCTGAAATAATTTTAATATAAAAAAATATTAATATAAAGCATATAATAATAAATATTTATTTATTTATTTATATGATTGATTGCCTCTACCCTTCAGGGTCATTGGCAGTCTATCTTCGATTATTTATCTCCTATATTCGTCCATAAAACCTGATAGCCTTTAAGAAATCCAACAGAGACTTCACTGATTTGTTATCTTCTTGTAAGATTTCTTGAAGTGTGTTTGAAATTTTTAATCTCTCCCTTATAGATGAAAGCTGTGGACAGTCTACTAAAATGTGTTGTACTGTCCTGGGTTCCTTACAGTTGACGCAGGTAGGGGGCTCCAAACCGCGGAGAAGGTAACCATGTGAGAATTCACAGTGGCCGATTCTCAGGCGGCACAAAATTATTTCAATAATGAGTATTTAAATTTATTAATTGACAGCGTTTCAAAAATGTTATATTTTAAAATTTTTACATTAAATATAATCAGAACAATTCCATTATTATAAATGTGTTACACATCCAAGCTTAAATCCATAGTAACTTAATGGGTCAATGATAATAAAAAAACTAATGAAGGAACAATAAAACAAAGAAACATAAAAACATTATAGTAAAGTTAAATATATTCCTTATATAACAATATTAAATAAGAAATAGGAAAAAAATGAAACAATGAAACTTTTCACAACAATATTGCATAATATAAAATATATATATATATATATATATATATATATATATATATATATATATATATATATATATATATATATATATATATATAAATTAAAATTAAAATTATGAAACTTTAAATTAAATTATATGAATCTTCATTTAAAAAATAAACTGTTTAGGTAATAGTAAATATTATATTGTTGAAACGAAACAAAATTTACAAAAATTAGGCTAAAAATTTGATTTCAACAACACTGAAATTCTAAATTTTGAAAATGAAGCTCATAACCGAAAAATAAATAAGGTATGTATACATAATAACCAAAGAACAAATAATGCTGTAAAACCGATATAAAAAATAAAAATAAAATAAAAAAATGTACAAATTAAACAATGATAAACGATGAATTAAAAATATAATGAATTATAATAATAGCAGAAAGTATTAATTATTAATATTAAATTAATAAATAAGTAATAATAATAATAACAGTATTAATTAATAATAATAAAAAGAAAAAAATAATTTTTATGGCCATGTAACACACATGAGCTCACAGAGGCAGACCAACATGATCTTTTCCTACTTTCTTGACAAGAAAACCAAGGAACCCTAGTTCACTGAAGTTGAAAAAGACCTTCAAGAAATAGGAACCACACTCGATGACATCCAGGAACGAACTCCTTTCCAGAAAAACTTCGAGGGTACAAGTGCTTCCAAGAAAGACCAAAGCTGAAAACAGGCAAGAAGTAGACTGATAAAGAAAGGAGACTCCCAGGATGAGAATGCGAGAGTACTGAGGAAGAATTAAAGCTTAAGGACGCAAGCAGTTGCAATAAAGTAGTCCATAGCAGGCCGAAAAATAGGTGACAATTTTTAAAAACTCTAAATTTCCAATTGTAAACAGTGATTAGTAATTTTGACACCATAAGTCATAGTAAAAATTGTAAAAACATTTTTAATAATGACAAAGTTCTTATATAACATATGTAAAAAATTTAATATATAACATTGAGAAAACAATGTAAATTGGTAAATTTAAATTATTGATGATTGTGAAAATTGATGTTATATGGAATGTGTTAATAGTTAGTAGGTACTTGAGTTGAATGGTTTTACAGGTTGAAGCTGAAGATGGGGAACAATCTTTTTTTTCCAAACATTTAGTGTTATGTTAAATATATTCATTAAGGAGTTGAATACCGAAATTTGGTTGTTGGACTTAACAGTTAAGACCCTGGAAAGACTATTCCAGTTGTCTTTTATGGAATGCCAACTACCTCAGGGTATCGGAAGTCGTACTGTTTCCTTGTCTGACGTAAGGTGAAGCATTCCATGGGTCGCAGGCAACGATCCCAGAACACATTTCGTACTTAGCACGGAGGGGTCCTGTGAAGCATTAGCAGCTCCGTAACTTCCTACATTAGAGCAACGGATTGAGGGAAACTCCAGTGTGTTTAATTTAGCGGTATAAGAAAGGAAGTCCCATCTAAAGCCATTATGCCATGATAAAGTATTCTTTTCTTAATTTAAATAAAATTACTTTCTTAATATTTATCTGGAAATTATAAAGAACCCTTAATGTTAACAGATAAAGGGTATATTATATTCAATTCTACGTCCTACAATAACTTATAGAAATCGTATAGTACAATAAATACTATATTCAACATTCTGGTTCTTTAAAATATTATATGTAAGTTATGTAAATACAAGCCACGTACATCTTTTTTTTTTTTTTTTTTTTTTTTTTTTTTTTTTTTAATTACCTGAAGACAGAGAAATATTAAGGATACTTTTTGAAATTATTTTAGAATATATGTCTTAAATCTGGCCTGTTTGAAAATATTAATATTTCTTTATCCTGTAATGTTGACATAATTGTTTTTACTTGAATTTACAAATATACAAATATTTATAATATGCGATATTTAAATAGTAGGTAACTGTTATAAAATCACGGTCCTTAGTAAAGTTAACAAAAATATATTTCATGATATGTGCTAAACATAGAAAAGCCTGTTAATTTATTTGAACAATTGTGAATTATAATAAAATTTTGTGATCAACTATCCATATATAGTAATTTATATTTACGAGCGGCTGAACCGAATTGCAAAGTGGCATAACGAATGCGTAAACAATCTTCTATTTCATTTCAATAGCTATAAACAAGAAAAAATTTTTTTTTTATAATATTAAAAAAAGTATTAACTTCAATAGGAAAAAAAAAATTTTCATTAAAGCGTGAATTTTTTTTTTTTTTCAACAAGCGATTCTTTCTCCATCTAGTTTATTACAAAATTTGAATCATTACATAACTGTTAGCTGTCAATATTATTCTGTGGGTTCAAGGTATATATCTATATATTTTTTTATTTATTTATTTTTTCTTTTAAGCATCATTTGGAATTACCATCACAACGGTATAACTTATTAACCAATAACTCCAAAATTGAATACTTCTATGACTGAGCTTGTTTTATTAAAAAAAAAAAAAAAATAGCATTTTAAATTTATACCTAAATGCTAAAATATTAAAAAAAAAAAAAAAAATTGCAAATTCTACCATTTACATAAGAGGTACATAGTCATAGTATAGTTACATAAAGCAACTATAGCATGAAACCATGTATCTTCTAGACTGTGAAAAAAAAAATCGAAAATTATTGATTAGATATCAAAAATTACATAAATAAATCCAGGCTCCTTTGAAGATTTGCACATAGTAATTTATTTTTTTGTGGGAAGGGGAAATTCATAGAAACTTAAATGAAAAAAAAAAAATATATATATATATATATATATATATATATATATATATATATATATATATATATATACATATATATAAATATATATATTTGTATTATGGTCTGCAAAGTATTCATTAGCAATTAAAGTATTCTAGTTATACCGTTTTTTGTATCTCCTAAAGAATTTTATTATTAAGGTATGAGTTGTACGACATTTCGTATCGATTTAAAGCTGATTTTTAAGGCATTACCAAATCATAGATTTAAAAAATCTTGGGATTATTTTTATTTCTTTTAAACTTACTCTTTTTAATATTGATAAAATTAACATTTGCCAATATGTACAATCAAGTCCAATATGTAGTTCGTCTCGGAAGTACACATTCATGCATTCTTTACTATGAAATTATAAAATGATTTCTTGAACCATTGTTTGATACATAACTAAAGCCTGAAACGATAATGACCCATGGATTACACAAATATAGCCATGATTGTTCGCATTATCTTATTTACATTAATTATTTTATTATATTCTAGCTTCCAACTAGTAAATATAACCACCATTTTACCTGAGGGATCAAAACGATTTTACTCTTCTTGAAGATATTTACTAAGTTAAAATACACTCTGACACTCCGTGAAAATCATTTTTGTATAATCCCAAAACAATTTATGTTTCTGTACAATGATATTTGCTATAAAAAATAAAATCATCAAGATGAAAGTTAACCAGGTCAGCATTTGAAGATGAAAGCCAGGTAATACGTGCCTCCTTTCTCGTAGAATACCAGCGTCATTGAGTAAAAGCCTATGTTGAGTCGCTTGCTATTTAAGTAAAGTGTCTGGAAACGTGAGAGTTTTATTAAACAAAAGATTTTCATTTCTTTGTAATACTTTCTTCCAAATATATTGTTTAGTATTAACGTGGCGCAAAAAAATGTACATAAAAGTTTTAGAAATACATGAAAGATAGCCACAAAAAAAGATATTAAAGTTAAAGGCTAAAAATCATAAAAGCTGTCTTATCTCATAATTTGAAACCAAGAACCTCAGCAATCATCGTATTGTATACGATTAAACTTTATTCCATTTTGCATTGTTCCATAATGGGTATACGTCTTAATAAGTCTAAATGCATTTGGTAATAAGAGTTACAAACAGAAAAAATATTTCAATAATTATAAGCACAAGAATATATCGGTGGTTGTTGTGAGGAAGGATAATTATAATAATCATAAGTCAAATTACCTTTAAAACGGGTTAACTATTAACCTTCTAAGCAGGATTTTTAATATTATGTAAAATTAGTTCATTTGTGCTTCTTAATAAGGCCTGAATTATTTTCGGAGTAATTATAGGATATAGAAAACTGAAAAGTACATCATTTTGACTAATCCATTTATAATGGAGAGCCAGGGATATGTAAATGAGGAATTAGTTCTTCTTTAGGTAGTTCTCACCCGCTATAATAGTTGATGGAATGATATTACCTCAAGGTATTAGGATACCACAACGGAGCCGATGTCATCAAATATGATTTTAGCGATCACCACGATATCTTATAAATCTTTGGCCCTAAAAATTTTTTTTGAAAATATCTAAACCTATATATCTACACTAGAATATTATGTAAATTTCAAAATGAAGAAATTCAGTTTCATATTTTTTTAGGGTTACTTTACTGTAGTTAATCGATTTATTTGGCCGATTTTGTGATCTCCATGGGCATAAACAGCCACAATAACCTCAAACAGTTGATCGTTCCCATAGCCAACGCTGATTCTCTACGAACTAGTTTCCCAGCTTCTCCCTGGTTCTTCTTCAACTCCATTATAGAACATATTAAAAAAGGAAATTTAGGAATAGATTTTTCAAATTATAATATACGTAATGGGCCTTTGATTACAGATGATCTCAAATAATATTTGTTTTATGGAGCTAAACTTCCCTATTTATTCCAAATAGGGCAGTTAGGAAGGGGTTATCCTACAGGTTATTAACCTATTACAGGAAGAGTCTGGAGGGCGGGATTCATTTGGGGAACGCGAAATAAACTTTATTCCGCCCAGGCCAGATCTGACCGGTACTGCAGAACACACGAGAATTCGTGAATAAATGATAAAAATACAGTAAACCGAAAGAGGCTCAGAATAGAATCATGGACCGTTAGATCCTTCAAACCTGAATATAAGCTAAAAAAAAAAAGTCTTGTATTGATGTTAACTATTATACAAACGATGTATGATAGGTAAGAAACTGTTTTGTTTTTTTTAGAAAAAAAAAGGTTCCGGGCATTGAAATAGTTGAGAATGGGAATACTCCCACTTCCGAAGGCTTCCGAACTCTCATGAACGAGAAACCCTTCACTTTCCAAATCATCGGATGCCTTGCTCTCCTAATATGTGGTTAAAAGGAGGTGATTGGATCAAAGGATGTACTGGATTAGTAGTTAAATATGAAGTGGGTTCGTGGCATTAGAACAAAATTATAATAAGAAGCTATCTCATGCATTTCAGTGACCGCTGTCTGGTTCTATCTTCACATATATAAGCTACTGTGTCACAAGATCTGGAGACTCCAGGAAGTTCTCATCTCACAATGAAGTGGTCGACTATATTACTTGATTTTATAATTGGTAGAAGAATAGGAATAAGTGTTTATTAATCTCTCACTAGCTAACAGATTAAAACTAATATAAGATGAAACGTTACATGAAATTTTAGGAATACTCCTGAGCATAAAATAATCCATTTATTTACCTTAACGTTTTCTTCATTTGTTATTTACACTTCATGAGGACTAGATTTAGACCATCTATTCATGTTAAACTTGCAACAAATCTGCAGTTTGAAAAACAATTTATTAACCGTATCGCTATGTTCTAAAATTCCTTGCCTAATTTTATCTCTTGCTCCATTCAAGCTTCTTATATTTTATATTTTGTCATCTCCTCCATTCTCTAACTACTGAGCGAATCGCTCAACAAAATTCTCATTGGTGCGGCAGATTTTTTTTTTTTTTATCTTGACTCATGTATATATGGATGATTCTCAAACTTAGGGCAACTTCCAGATGGAGAATTTCAAAAAAATCACCTGATTTAAAAATGCATAAAAATATTCCTGATAGTCTCTTTGATGATTTAGGTGCCAAAAACGTGTTTTGCCGAAATTATAACTGATGTTTAGACTCAAAGCAGTAATCACCAAGGAAAAATAAAATTGCCATAAACCTTTTAATATCCATGTTGTTTCTTCCATCAATTTATTTTACGTTTCCTGCCATGGTAATGAACTTTCATAGTTCAAAGTCAATTATCTCGAAGATCATTTACCTCTTAATGAAATAACCGATATATTATTGATATGAACTTCATGTGATGTGGTAATATGAATATGATTGTAGCAAGGTTTTGAAGAACAAAATAATATTGTGAATATTGAATTTCGGGACAATCATGGTAATTACCAATTGGCACTTTAGTTAAATTATTATACCGAAAATTCAAATGCACTCTAGAAAGTTTTTCATAAAAAAAGATTTCATTACTAAGCATATACACTGGCAAACATACAGTTGTTTTTTTTTTGCTTTTTTTTTAAGAGATCGCGTGAGGACCCGAAAATTGTCAATATTTTGAATATCATCCACATATTCATTTATTACTTTACAAATTATTATTTACTTATATAAAACGCATTTGTGTTTGAATGTGTGTGTGTGTGTGTGTGTGTGTGTGTGTGTGTGTGTGTGTGTGTGTGTGTGTGTGTGTGTGTGTGTGTGTGTGTGTGTGTGTGTGTGAGTGTTTGCGCGTGAATAACTGCAAATTAGCAATAATAGATAAAACAGAATAGAAGTCGATAACTTGTCTTCTTTACAACACATAATTGTTATGTTGGTAATCATTAACATAAAAATTAATTTATTCCCACACCTGGATTCTAACAATGATTCAAACTGCCAAGCCCCGACAGATTATATGTGACCTCTTCATAAAAGATCTAAATCTGACGGAAGTAAGTTTAGATAACTCGTAATGCACGAACATTAATAACGGTCCATTAACTTGGGGATAAATTGAATGAAGCAACCCGATGAGCAAATGTGGCGTTAATAATTTCAAAAGATTTCAGACATTACATAAACCCTTCCCTTCTTTCTTTATTGCAAACAACGGGAGATATAGATTGTGTTGGAAGATAACAAAAGGAAGATGTATTTAAATGCAGTCGGTCTCCTCCTTACACAACTGATACCGTGATATTGGCTGCCTTCAGAGTTGAATAGTCAGCTATGACTATGCAAAAGGGAAAGGAATTAAAAAAATAAATATTTATCTTTTCATCTATATTAAGAAATGAATTACAAGACTCGATGTAACTTACACGACTTAAGATAAAAACGAAAGAGAATTAGGAAAGAAGGAAATGAAAATATTAATGATATGTAATCCCACTTGCCACAAGAAGGATTTTGGAAACCATTCACTTTCATAATAATGTTTACTAATACTCAATGAAAGATTATGTCAGAGGATCGTATGGTACTGAGGCGTGCGAGAGATGGTACCTGTGCGGTTAACTTCATTGATGAAATCAGATAGGAGATTAGATACTTAGCATCTGGGGACTTAATCCAACCTCACACAGCACACTGGCTATTATTGTTATGACAGCAACTTTTCTATGATAGTTTGGTATAATGGACAGAGGAAAGGATGATAACTGAGCAATTGTGGATAAACTTCCCAGATTTTCGCAGCATCATCCTCGCTTTCGAAAGACGTTGACAGAGTTTCAAAAGGTCTAAACATATAGAGATTTATTAATTCCATAACGCGAATTATTTGATATAACGATTTTATACTTGCCCTTTGTCGATCATTTCTTCAAATTATAAAACAAATTAGATTAGCTGCGAAACCATTTAGAGGAAGATTTAAGCTATTTAAAGGGGGATAAACAAATTATTTGACTCAAAATAAAAGAATTCGGTGTAGGAAAAACATATTAAAACTAATAAGGATTATCTTCATAACTTTTTCAAATATTCAATTAATGAAAAGTAAATACGTTTTATAATGTCTATTATAGGAAATTTCAATAATTATTGCGACATAGCCCTTATATAGCTATATCAAATATTATGAATTAAATGTTATTAGTAAATTTAATTGTATAATGATATAATGCTTAATAAAATATTAAATATCATGAATAAATAAATTTTAATATTAATAAATATTATGCTATTAGGTAAATATGATATAAAATAAATATAAATTTATGTTTTCCATTTTTTATTTTATTTTATTTTATATCATTTCAGAGGATAAAAATATTACTTAGTTATCTCTATTTTACTATTTATCACTTCCACTTCCATTTAAAATTTGTTTATTAATAATTGTCCTTAATTGAATTTATAAATGATTATAGACCACCATCTTAGTTGGAGACCTTGAGGGATAGAGCCGTTTAAATACCTGCGTATACTAATACCAATAAAATTTATGCTAACAGTTGCGAGATGTAGGTTTACAATGCTTTAGATATTTACGTTAAATTTAAATCTTGGTACAGATATGCGTAAATGAACTTTTACGGAATTTCAGTCAACTAATTATAAATTGAAATTATGTTGTTGGCTATCTGTCTTAATCAATGATATTCTAGTATCTAAGAGGATGGTTGAGGCGAAGGGCGATGGTGATGTAATGAATTCAGCACATTTAAGATCCGATGAATAATTTAGATATAGACCGCCGATAGCAGTAGAGGAGAACAACTTCGTTCTCGCTGAAATTCAGGTCGCTATTGGAAAAATTAACCGCAATCTATCGCTAGCATAGAGAAATAAAAAAGTAATTTCAAAAGCTGTATGTTTAATAGTTTTATTTTAAAAAATGTTTTTCTACAACAATTGAAATCAATATTGAGAACAGAAAGAATAAAATACTTCATTCAATATTGACATGGATATATCCTATGGACGATGATCAGTACTTTTTGTTATTTTTCATACTCAAAAATTTAACATTTTAACGCGCACTGTTGGTGATGCTGTTTGGAAATTTTACGACGGTTTCTTTTTATAAATTTAATAGAAAATATTTTTTATAGAACATTTGTCGCTAAAATCTACTGTTAGGAAACTATATTGGCTTAAATAAAACAATTCACGTTTGCCTACATTTTTTAAGTGTTGGGGGCTTTTTTGATACCTTTTAGCTCAGTTTTTATTGCTTTGATCGAAAATTTGACACAATTTTCTTAATATGAATTCAATGAAAAATATTTTTTACGAAATAACATTTGTCGCTAGGACAAATTTTTTGATAGGTATATTGATTTAAATGAAAAAAGTCACGTTTGAAAATCCTACTTTGCTTATTTCGAATAATCATTCATTTATTAGATAGACAGTCAGGATCTATTGTTTTTCTAATTCAGGGAAAAATTGAGTTCGTTATTTTTAAGTTTATCTATTTTTTTTTTTAATGTATATTTCTTTATATTTCATTAAGTGTGAATTTTTTAGCTCTTCACTAATTTCTCTTCTCTCTTAATTATTACTGATCCTTACGTTGAAATTACGTGTTTTAAAGATCGAAATGATTAGTGTCTTCCCTATGATCTTTCGGCCACTACCTCCTTTCCCCATATTCTTCGGAGCCATTCCGACCGGTTAAGATATAGGGCATTATGTTACCCAGATTACTGCACAGCGTATTCCTCTGCAAACGAAGTCGATGTCCCATGGCAGAAGGATCAGGCAAGGATTTTCACAGATGCGGTAACCACATGAGTTCCCTTTCACTGAGGGTTAGCTCACTGGACGGAACCTGAACAAGCTCCCATTAGTGAAATAACCTCATGCGTAATCGAGAATATCCCTGACAAGGACGTATCTGGGA
The DNA here is from genome assembly GCA_003667255.2 of Euschistus heros. Taxonomy (NCBI): domain Eukaryota; kingdom Metazoa; phylum Arthropoda; class Insecta; order Hemiptera; family Pentatomidae; genus Euschistus; species Euschistus heros. The sequence goes on from RCWM02000023.1 coordinate 2,468,658, forward strand.
ATGTTGCTGGATACGTCCATCCATTGTCACAGTGGCCTACTTCAATGACGTTTCAGTTATTAGGTATAATGCAGGTTAAATGCCGCCTTAAGAGAGTATAGCCATCGATGAAGCTCCTTCTTGCTCAAAATATCGAAGGGAACCTTGAATTGCTTTCAAGCCTTCTGGGTTATGAACTTAGTTGGAAGTTCAAGCGACTTTAGACGAGGTCGCTGAGAAATCCAGATTGCTGGGTTATAGGGTACCGAGACCGTACTGTAATGTGTAAGACGGATAAAACAATAATGTTTTAGTTCTCTTCATTTGTATTCAAGAAAATATTTTTTATTATATCGTAATTAGGAAACAGGACCTCATAGTAAAGTGTATACATGTATAGAACGATGTATGATAATAAATGAAGAGCCTTAAAGAGGAATTAGGATGTTGTCAACTTAATATGCGTATGCAAAATTTCTAAAAAATAAAAAAATGATCATATTGAAAAAAATAATAGCCTTGATTGACTACTGGAAAAAAATGTGTTTTAAATAAATTAAAATATTTATACTCAATGTATAACTAGTTCATTAAATATCGGTCGCTTGGTTCTAATTTTTTAGTTAAACGAAATATATAGTTGATATGATTTGATATATATTTATATACAACTATATAAATATATAGTTGATTTTTGTAAATTTTAAATAAGGAATGTATCGGAATGCTAAATTTAAAAGAGAAATAGAATATTGATCAGAATTGAAGAAATATAGAAATTAATTACAGGCTTCGAACAAAAAATCTAAATTTTTTTGGCTTGTTTGCTTGTTTGAAAATCATAAGAATGAAAACATGTCTGTCTTAGAATATTACGAAATACTGAGACATTTTAGAACGTTCTAATCAATCTCTGTAGCATAAAATTATTTGATACTTTGTTAAGTTTACCTGATTTAAATAATCAAACCATTTAGATTTTTTAAAGTTAATATCTTTAAATCAAATACTTAATATCCAAAATATAACTTAATTACAAGATATATGTGATCAATAGTATTTCAGATTATTATTAAAATAGTGGGGCATTGGAGGATTTATCGTACAACCTCAACTGGAACAGTAATTTTGTGGTGTAAAGCAAACAAGTTATATATCATACAACAACAGCAAGATAAAATATTATTATCTGAATAAACCGCTAAGTTAAGATATAATGGAACACGTATTTATTCATATTCCGTCTAGAAAACGTTTATTAATGGATAATCTACTTTTTTATAAAAGGGAGTAAAATTCAAATAAATATATAGAAACACTACATATACAATTCACACTTCTTAATTATGTTGCAGATCCTTCAATTGGTAAGGAGAAGATCTTTGCGTTTGATCAAGATAAAGACATGGATAATAATAAATAATAAAAATCATTACATAAAAAATAAAAAGAATAAAACTTCGCATTGATTGAAACAAGACGGATGTTATATCATTGAATAAACCATGATCACTCTTCAGTGAGCAGAAGAGTTGTATTTCCGTATAGCAAGATATCTCTGCTGGATTCTTGACCTTCCTCTCAGCACCTCCACCATGCACAATATGGCAACCCAACATTGTCTTATGGCAATCACCTCAGCACTAGTAGTCGAAAGTCTTGATATCTGTTGTAGTTTTTCTTTAGTAGAAAAACGCAACTCTGAGATTTTATCAATTTCACATAAAGAAGTTGACCTGGAAATTCGTTGCATAGCATTTTTTATCTATTAGGATTGATGCATTAATTGCCACTACTATTGGGACATAATTTCTTATCAATGTTCTAAGATCATTTATTTTTTTTATTTTTATTTATTGTCAGATCATATAAATATATATAGTATCTTTATTGCTGGTTTTGATTTTGTTTTTAGTAAAAAGATAAATAATCTTATACATGCTTCTCTCACATCAATGACATCATAATTTCAACATCAAGCCCTCTGTAAATTCTTTAAACGGCGCTTCTAATACTTCCTATAATTTTTTCTCAAGTAAAAGCTTAGTTATTTTAACATTAAATTCTAAGGATGATTCATCATAATTTTAAAAACTCTTTTTTAAAAATAATACATTCCTCTCTTGGAAAAACTAGGATCCACGGTAGGTTTGGAACATTTTATTGTTTTAGTACAAGGACTTCCAGTTTGTATTACTTAAAACTGAATATTTATCTTCTTATGTCTAGCTTTATTATTACATTTATGAAAGATTTGAATAAAACTACTTTCGTAGTAATTTGCGTTTTATTCTCTTCAAGGATCTATTCAAGAATCTCACCACCACTTGAGCGGACAATACTTGCAGACGTAATAAACAAGCACGAAGAGGCAGGAAAAAGTGTTCCCGTTAATTTCTACAATCAGGGAGTAGAATCCCAAGAGCCATTGTCCTTGGACGGAAGTTTACCACGAGAGGAGTCCTTACATAAGAGATCCCTGGGTGTATCCTCAGGTGCTTCACCTATCTCGGTCAAGGAAAGCGTGACCACGGTGGTGCTTTCGACCGCCGCCTCAGATCATCCTCAACAATCCTTTCCATTCCATTGTGTCTTTTTCTGTCAGGTCGACCCGAATCAATCTCCTAACTCAGTTTTTATTACTCTATGGAAACGTAAGTCTCTGAAAACATCGACATTTTACAAAGATGCAATACAAAAAAAAAAAAAATCATATCATCAGAGTTGATTGTAAGGATAGTTTTTTTAACTTAAAAAAGAATGTTATTCGCTTCTAAATAATTCATGAATTAAGTGGTTGACTACATAAATGCATTAAGTAAGACTTAACAGGTGAATGATGAATAAAAAATGAGGAATTACATTAAAAATGACAGCCATTTGAACGACTCCTAATCACTATTCAATTGACGTTCCTTTCTAGGCGCCTGCGGGGGTAGTTGGAGTGGTTGGAAACCGTTGCGAAAAAATCACTTTGCCATCAATTGATTTGAAGCATAAGCTCAGGATGTGGTAATAATGGAGTGCAAATCTGCCAGGGAATGATTAGTGAGTAATCTTCTTTCAAATATACTAAACGCACGCTGAGTATAAAATTAAAATAATGAGCAATTCATTTCCACTCATTGGAGTCACGTTCATATCAGTAAACTATTTTTGTAATAACAGGATTAAATTGAACAATTTAAAATTTACCTAACCCCTAAGGTATATCTATATATAATTTGAAAAATTTAAATATTTATCTGTTAAATAAGTAACATTTATTTATTTGATCAGTTATCGTTCGTCTCCTCACCAGTGTGGTTCGCTCTGAAGAAGACCTGTAAGGCAGGTCGAAACGTTGGCACGTTTTAAAGAATTTCTTCTATGACGTGGTGCTCTTCTTTGACTACGTCCCTGATCATCTTCTTCAATAACAGTCAACTATACTTTTATCATGAAGTAATATTTATATGTTGAAAATATTATTACTGCATATAATATAATTCTTAATACCAGAATCTGAATAAAGCAATCTTAGCACAAATTCATAAGAAGTAATCATTGCTTTATTTATCTTTTTTTAATTTTATTTCTTAAATCTTTACTATTATATAAAAGGAGAAGCCATTTTTCGTTTGTGATTACCAACGACGAAAACCTAACTATACCAGATTTTAACCGTATCATGTTTATAGTTCAAGGAAGGTTTAACAATTATAAAATCTACTAGTTTTCAATTAATTTTTTATTAATATGCGATAATATGTGGATTACAGTGAAATTTGAAATTGACCGTGGCGAGCGCCATTTGACATGATAGGTTACAGTAGTACGATGTTACAGTAAGGTTAAAATTGATAATAAAATTTACTTATATTCAATTAAATTATTTTAAAAAAATAAATATGTGGTACGAAATGTGGAACCCAGTAAAGTTTGGAAATCGACCGACATGTGCTTAGCACCATTCTGCGATTGAGTTCACAATGGGTAAACCACTGAACCCATCTGTAACAAATTTTAATAGGTCTAGAAAAGTTAAGCAATAATAATATTTACAATGATAAAAATTTAAATGTACAATGTTGAGTACCTGTAACGGGGTTCGCCACACTGTCTTATACTTTCATGGCTAGAAATTAAAATCCAACCGGATTAAATAAAGAAATTATTTCTGCTGAATAAAAATTATCACCAAATATTTATGATTATTAATATTATCATTAATATTATTTATGTTTCTGAAATAATATGGGTTCGTCTGGATTAACAACTCATACAATAAAATAAAAAAATGGAAGTCTAATTGTTTTTATGTAATCTTCAACCACCCAATCAGTGCAATTTTCACCAGGTTAAAGATGAATTCAATGAAAAGTAAAAATGTCATTTGCTTTATATCGTATGTGGAGATTCGTATTTGATTTCAAATATTTTCAAATGATTATATAGTGATTATCTTGTTCTAAAATAAAGTTTATTTTCATCTTCATGTATGTTGCATTTTTTTGTTTAATGAAGCTCTTAATTATTTCAACTTATGACACTTAGTTAGCATTTAAGCTATAGTTATAGAGGTTAGGAACATATTTCTGATTTTTAAATAAAAACCTGGGTAAGTATTTTTAAGTATTTAAAAAATTTAATAATTCAAAAAGTAGTTCATTATCTCTTCTAATAGCGTCCTAAAGGCATTCCCATTTTTTTTTTATTTCATAATAGGACTTGTTGAAGTTTATTGAAACATTCGCAAGTATCGATTTAAAATACATACTCAACGTGAGGAACATGCTGTGGAGGCCGCTTGTTGAGATTGTATAACAGCTCCAATAACACCACCAATGTTTCTACACTCACTTAGGCTAATCAGCTGAATAGCAAACAGTCCGATACCATATTAGCAACGGGTTCGTACCTTTGGCTTACGTGAAAATCAATTGATCAAGCCAACCAGATGTTGCGTAAGCTCACGCTGATTCGGATCCAGCTCCCTTTGCACTCATTCCATCTGTGAGCGAGTTGATGCAACCATACAGATGAACCATTCGTAATTTTTAATGTTACAACGATACGGCTAGCTTTGACAGAAGAATTTTCTTTTTAACATACTTAATACTATTGGGATTGAGTAATAATTTGCCACTTATATTGCATTTTTTTTATTTGAAGTTTAATATCGAATGCTAAACATACATCATCGGTTCCAATAACATACAAAGAAATTTCAAAACATCAGAACTTTGCTACACAGATTATGTGTATTTTTTTAAAAGAAAAAGTACCACTACAGTGTCGATTAAAGAAGTTAGGAAAGACCTGGAACAGTTAACACATTGCGAAGTACGCAATGTTGGAAAGAGGTACATTTGGGAGTAGAGTGGAGGGGTTTCAAGTTGAGGGAAGACCTAAGAGAAGCGGACGAACGTTGACAGAGGATCAAAACAGGCAGGCCAGTAAACGCATGAAGGAGTTCTACCAGGTATGCAAGTTTAAAATGTCGTTTATTTCTTAAAATATATACACAGTAATTTAAAAAAAAAGTATAATATATTTTATTCAAAGTACTGACCCTCGCTTTCTACACATTTTGTCCATCTCTCGGGCAATATATGGATACCATTCCAAAAGAATGCTTCATCTTTATTTGAAATCCATTCATCGAGCCATTTTCGTACGTTTTCGAAATTGTTGAAGTGTTGCTCCGCCAATGAGTGTCCCATCGATGAGAAGAGGTGATAATCAGAAGGCGCCAGGTCAGGTGAATACGGCGGGTGGGGTAGGAGTTCCCAACCAAGCGAAGAAATCGTTTCCTTAGTCAATCTGGCTGAATGTGCAGGAGCGTTATCATGCTGAAGAATGACTTTGGCGTGCCTGTGAGCCCATTCTGGGCGTTTTTCGATCAATGCGTGACTCAAATTGATCATGATGCCGGGTTTGAGAAGCTCGTAGTAGACTACTCCCTTCTGATCCCACCACACACACAGCATTGTCTTCTTCCCAAAACGATCCGGTCTTGCACTCGATGTGGATGGTTGTCCTGGCGTTACCCATGATTTTTTTTCGTTTGGGATTCTGAAAATAAATCAATTTTTCATCGCCAGTTACAACTCGATGCAAAAAACCCTTTCTTTCGTGGCGTAAAAGCAGCATTTCGCACACAGTTTTTCGTTTTTCCATCTGTCGTTCGTCCAATTCATGTGGAACCCATTTTCCAACCTTTTGAATCTTTCCCATAGCTCTCAGGCGATCGGAAATGGCTTGCCTAGTGACATTCAACTGTTCTGCCATCATTTGTTGGGTTTGGGTATTGTCTTCGTCTAATAAAGATTGCAATTCGAAGTCCTCAAACTTTTTTGGTCGATTTTCTCGTTTTTGATCAGTAACATCAAAATCACCACGTTTGAAACTTTGAAACCAACGTTCACATGTCCTGACGGTTGGAGCAACATCGCCATAAGTCTCAACAAGAATTCGATGACATTCAGATGCCTTTTTCTTTTAATTAAATAAGAAAATCATAACATGCCGCAAATGCTCTTTATTTGGCTTAAAATTAGACATTTTTAACACCAAAGAAAGGTATGATACGTCCACGTAAACGACTTAAAAACAACTGACTTTTGTAAACAAATGACTAACAAACAAAATAGCGTTTAGAGATAAGCAAATTCTTCAATAGGCTAAGAGCGCATTCTATTGGAATTAAAACGACATTTTAAACTTGCATACCTGGTAGAGACAGAAGAAACTAAAGGCAATGGAAAAGAATTAGCGAAAATAAAGTTGTAGTGGGATCCTAAGTGGTCAATTCGCGAATAATAATAATTAAGAAAAAGTAAAGATAAGAAAAGATATCAACATTATGCTGACGTTTTCAAAATGTTTTGTATATTTACAGAACTGATAATGAACGCCTAACAATCGAAATTATAATAATAATTCATAATATCCAATCATATTCATTCTTCTGTACTATCATGCATTCCTTAAGTGAACCTTAATGCTGTTGTTTCCATCATTCAATAAACGTATAAATTTCATTTTGATAAATATAACAATCTGCCATAGTTAATGGACATAAGTAGTGTAAACAGATACTTTCTTTATATAAAATATATAAATAAACCTTTATAGAGGTTTAATTATAAGTTTTTATCGAGCACTTAATGAAACTTTTCTGGATTGGAAGTAAAACGACGTTCGGACTTGGACACAGGTCGCAATACCTATAATTATAGAAAACATTTATAACAGTAAATAGTTAAATTAAAATGAGACTCAATTTTTTTATTAATATACTATGAATAAATTTAGGCTGTGTTTCTATTATATGAAAATTATTTACAAACCAAAGTGAAACTTAAATAAACTCAAGTTGATATGCACGATCTCACAACCTCAGAACCTTCAGGAGACACAATAACGCCCACGAAATGCCGACGGATAAACCCCACTGAGATAACAGAATGCCGAAGAAGCTGCTTCCCACACTCAGGTCCCTATTTGACTTTTACTTACTGTGGAAAGTGAGACTGCCTTCCTTTCTATGCCCTCATTACCACCATTCCTTTAAAAAAACCTCAAGCATTATAATATTTTATAATTTTGAAAATATTGTTGTTACTTTCCAATAAATAACTGTGGGTTAATTTTGAGTGTCCAATTCTTAGTCTTGTAAAGATGACTTGTTCTTTTCTTGGTCCTGGTTCTTCTTTCCATGGTCCTGGAATTGGTCTAATTTTTTTACGTTTGTTGTTGCTGTCGGTTCCAAGCCATCTTTTATGCCAAACTATATCGATTTGACGTTTTAAGAATAATTTGAGATCTGTTAATGGGGTAGGGATTGAGGGTAATGGAAAGAGGGAACACACTTCTTTGGCTGCTAAATCCGCTTGTTCATTACCTTCTATTCCTGAATGTCCCGGAATCCACATAAAGCTCATAATTTTGATTTCGGAATGGATTCAATTAAGTTGGCTATTTCGGATATTATGTAGTTTTTAAGATTATGGTTTTTGTTGCTAATGCTTGTGAGAGCCGAAAGTGAGTCAGAACAAATTAAGTATTCTTTTTGGTCTATGTCAAGTGTTTTTATATGTTCTAGGGCTAGTTTAATAGCATACAATTCTGCCGAAAAAATAGAAAAGACAGATGGTAATGAGTAGCGTATTACTACTGACCATATAATCACTGAGCAGCCCACACCTTCATCAGTTTTTGATCCGTCAGTAAATATAAGCTGCGTATTTACATGACTGGAAATTGCCTCTTAAAAGAAATACATTGACAAAGTCTGACATAAATTGTTTTTTAATAATTTAACAAGAGTAAAATTAAATTTAGAAGGAATTAATTGCCAGGGTGGAAGTGAGTAAGGAAAAGAGATTTCTATTTTATAGGACATTATTTGAGTTCTAATTCTAAAAAGATCAGAGAGACTTTTAGGAAGTATAAGAGCAATTATTTTGAATCCTGGAGTGGCTTTTAGTCTTATCGAAGATTGAAGGAAATTATAAGTCCTTCGAATTGATAGAGACCATTCATCAGCGTCATAAAGCATACTTGCTGTGGGGCTGGTTCTGAATGCTCCTGTCGCGAGTCTGATCATTGAATTATGAAAACAATTCAATTTGTTTAATAATTTTAAGGAGGCACTGCAGTAAAGTGGAGCTCCATATTAATTACGATAAAGAATTTATCTATTGTCATATAAATTAAAAACACTACTATTTATTCATTGTTTTGTAAATAATAACTTAATATTAATAAATATAAATTTATTTTAATTTGGCATTAAATAAGTTTTCTTAATTGTGGGTGTTTTTTATCGAATTGAAAAATAAATTTTGGATTTGTGAAAAAAAACATAATAACTTGAATGAATATGACTTTCAGCAACTGCATACTTTATGCATGGTCTTAAACATGATACATTTTAGAATTCAGCACACGCAAATAGATGAACTTGAGACATCTATCGCTTGTATTTTCCAATTAAATTTAGAAAATTATAAGATAATATCTAATGGTAATAACAAATTAACATAATAAAAAAAATATATACATAAACATATTTATATACATATGTCCTTTAATTGATTAATAACTTTTTCTAAAAAGAGAATATACTTAATACAACTACAGATGATACATAGGTGAGAAGAAATTAACTAACTGTAGCAGCACGGTTGAGCGGCGTAGAACGAGGCATTCGTAAACAATTATACGCCACGGAATCAGGCAAATCACTTTTTTCATTGCTCGGACTGTCAGGATTGCAAGATTACGTTCCAAACCGTTCGCCTTGTCAGTCCTGCTGATTTCTTGAACCCTTTATCATTACGAAATTTTTACTAGTTACTCAGTAATGAGTAATTTCCGAAGAAAATCCACCGCGGAAAACCTACTTAAAACATATCACAAAGGAACAAAATATATATATATTTGTACAATACATTCTTATTAATAGATATCAAATCCGGATATAGTTGCAAATCCAATAACTAATACGTCCATCATTAACATATATCGTTCAATAAAGTTTTACTATCCGGTCCAAAACATTGAATAATAGAAAAATAATTTTCCTTAATATGTTAAAAGTCTGGCCATGGTTCCTTTCATTGCCAAGCAATCAGCTTACCTTGATGGTCTAAGTCACTAAGAACAACAACTTCGTATATCAATAATCATTTTATAAGTTGCCCATTACTCCTTTAAAAATATTGTTGTTTGTTTTCTGTTCTACACTTTTTTGTTTTTCACTTTGGCATTTAAGCTCTGTAATGCTTAACTTTATATTAATATCGCTGTCTCTGCCGGCGCTGTAGTTCAGGAAAGACCTCGGCAACCCCAACGATTATTTTTCTACTCGGACCGATCCTCTGCAGCTATTCTCCACCCTGTCACTCCGAGGAGCCGAACGTCAGCCTCGATATCTTCCAGCCACCGTAACCTAAACCTCTGCCTTTTCTTCTTTTCCTATCCTTCCATTGCCATCCTTGGCAGCCTTTCCTTATTCATGCGATGCGCATGTCCCAACCAATGTATTCATCCTTTCCTAATGCTTAAAACCAAATCAAATACTTTGGTTGGGCCATATATTTATCTAAGAATTTTCCTTTCATAAGCAGTCAGGTATCTCTCCTGTTGTTTTGAGATGTTTCATGCCTCACTTCCATAAATCACTACTGGTCGAAGGATGGTCTCATATATTCTAACTTTGATCACTCAGGAAATGTCTCTATTCAAAAAAATACTCTTTAGGGACCAAGAGCACTTGTTGCCATTTTGTATTCTAGCTATTATATCTTTTTCTATTTGTGTTTCTTTTCTTCTATAGTCCAACAGTAATTAGAAGATTGTAGGAATTTGCATGGTTATTGTCTCTAGTATCACCACATACTTAATTTTCTTTAGGGATGTATCGATTCCGAATTTCGATTTCGATTCTACCAATTTTTGAAGAAAGAATCGGTGGTCCAAAGTCGATTCATAGAAACCAATTGATAACACCAATATGGGCGATAGTTTTGTAATACTTAATAACTTAATATGCAATTATTATATAAAATTGATTCTTCTTTCTAATGTTAAAAAATAATACATAAGATAATTTATTTTAAAATATTTTTTATATATTATCATAGAGCATATTTTTATATAATAGATTAACTCTGCTCGGTACAGTACAGTGCGCAACACTTTTGAAAAATCGAGTGATTTATATTTAAACCGAGGTATCGATACCGTTAATCGAGAATAAACTAAATTTTGGTACCGACACATCACTGATTTTCTCTATCTGCTGGTCTTTGGGGGGATTTTTTAGATATATTTTAGAAGTATAACCTGCAAAACATTCTGCCAAAGTGTGTGGATTTTGTATGATTTCTTCATTAGTTAATAAACCTGGTTTAATCCATTTTTTATTTTTATTTTGTATTTTTTCCACTATATTTCGCATTTATTTCATATATATCGATTTAAAAGGAAGACCTTAATTTTTCCTTTTTATGAAAATGAAAGAGATTTTGTTCAAATTTACATAATTTTGGTGTTCTTTCCGCAAATCTGTCACTATCTCGGATTAGAAACATCTATTGGAAAAAAAAGTTGCAACAGTTGATGATGAGAGGTAAAGTTATAATAGAATTGTATAAGCAAACTTTCCCTTCCTATTGGGAAAAATATGCATAGTTATAGAGAAGGAAACAGGCACAAGATATGTTGGATATGAAACTGGATATGTCGACGAGAAATTCATAAATGTATGAATATCATTTAATATCACAAGATTATTATATTTTTATATGAAACTGCTCAAAATAATATTCTGTTTACAGTATTCTGCAATACCGTCATTTAAGATGGTCGTAATTTATGCAAACTGTAATTAAACGCAGAGCTATATAAATCGATCGTGAAAGTGAAAAAAGTGTTGTATACAAATCATATCGCCGAGAGAATGGTAGAGCATGGAGGATTAGCAACATGCGCTAGGAGCCTAACCACTTCCTCCTTGGGCACTAGTCAATGCATGTCTTGCCATGTTTATAGAAAGTCTTTTGCCCTCAACGACTGAGGCCATGTGAACTAAAAAAATAATATAGGATATTAAACTAAAAAAATATTGTTTTAAGTTAATATTCGTACCTTTAAAACATCTATGATTCGTTTTGGCCTAAACGTTAGTTGATTTTTTATGTTACAAAATATTTGTGTAGCAGAAAAAAGAAATTCCCTTTCCAATAACTCCACAAATAAAAAATGAGCCAACAAAATTTACGTAATTCTGATTTTACTTTTACAAATCAGTGACCATTTAAAATAGGTTGCATAATTCATGGTGAGAGATAAAACGAAATATAAGTGCAAGCAGATGTATATCAGGATATTGCAATTTTTTTTATATTCAAAATCACAAAATTATTCAAAGAGATTTTTATAATAATATATATATATATATATATATATATATATATATATATATATATATATATATATATATATATATATATATATATATATACATATATATATATATCATAACTAATAATCTAGAAAAGTAAACCAAAGTTGGCATTTATTATTTTTTATTATATTATATTAAAAAATATTGTTAAAATGTATAATACAGTCACTGGACGTATTATCAAAATATACTTGGAAATGTTTGGCGTTTAGTTGTTTACTTATTGAAAGGTACAATATAATGATAATTATTAAAAATTGCGAAGTTGATAATAGTATGTGAGTTGAAAACATCTTATTATTAATGTACATGAAAATCCTATTTTATCTTCACAAAGCGTTGAGATATGATGACCAAACAATTCACAATTTAAGGGAACAAGAAATATTTGCTTCAAGAAAACGCACTGAAATAATTAAATACTTTAATTAACATATTCATTAGTAACCGCTTGACTACCATGCTCCCGGGCCCGAGTTCGAGTCCGACTGAAGGCAGAAAATTTATATTCTGTTAATTCAGTCGTGGATCGAATTCGAGGTCGGGAGACCCTCCTGGGGCCCACCCAGCCTCTTAAAAAGTGGGTACCCTTAATTGGGGAAAAACCTGGCGGTTGAGCGTGAATTCTGGCCAAATCACCTCCTTTCACAACCGTTGGCTTAGAAACAGTACAGCCTTCCTAAGTACTGAACCCGAGACCCTTCATGGGTTGTAAGTGGTACAGGTTATTCATTAGTAACAAATTATTTTTAGTTAGGATTAATGCTTCAATTCAAAGAATTATTTATATATATATATATATCTTAAAAGCATTTATGTTATGACAACATATTGAAAATATTAGGTACCTAATAATCAAAAAATATATTTGTAATTTTAAGCTTTAAAAATATTACAGTCCGCACATTGTGGATGACAAAATTTGTATGCTCTTTCATTGCATACCATACACAGAAACAGGCATTATATAGGAACGAAATTAAAAACTATTTAGAAAAAATTTTAAATTAAGTTTTCTTCGTTCTTTAATTAATTATAACAACCAATAATCGGTTCTGTTAATAATACTGTTTTTATTCAGCCTTCCTCTGTTATTAAACCTTTTTTGAAAAAAAAAATAAGGTAAATTTTAACATTTTTTTAATATTTTGTTCTTCATTCACACCTGTCATATTTTTCGAGTCAGAGTAATGAATAAATATATATATATATATATATATATATATATATATATATATATATATATATATATATATATATATATAAAGACATTGTAGAGTTGGGTGAGAGAAAAACCCATAATGTCTGTTCTTAATGTCATTGTTTCTTGCCAGCCCAAGTGGTCATTCTCTTAACAGTTCTAGAATCTTATGCATTTACTGGAATTGGGATTTTGACCATGTCTCGAATGAGTTATATAGGATATCCCGATCAATTTTTATCAAATTTAATATAAGTTTTTTGTCTATAGGCATACGAAGATTTGTTCATTAAGTTTCTGTCGTTCCATAGAGGTCAAATATTTAAGATTTACTTGGATCTTTTTTGGTGTTCCGTTTATCCGTGATACTTATGTTCAAACGAGGTTAATGAAGTATATGTTTATAAATGTTAAGTTTTTAAGTTGTAATATTGCTTTTCTTGCTAAAAATGAGCTTAGCCATTGACATTGATTTTTTTTTTTTTTACCTTTTTTTAGAGCGAGCACCGAGCCATTATTGTGTGAAATGTTAGTAAGATTTTGTATTGTATTTACCGTCGAATCCGAGATATTTATATCCGAAAATGGCTTTTCTTTTTATTAACGAACCAACCATTTAAATTTCAGAAGTACTTAGACCGCGTAAAAAGTGTAAAGAACCGAGAGATTTACCTTCTGATAAGAATTAATTATTATCAATTTTATGTAAAATAAAACGTAAATACAATTATCTAAAACTATTAAATAGATTAAACTGTACGATTAATAACTTGACCTAGCAGGTTTTTGATAGAGGTAAGTTAATCTGGTATCTTTAGGTTAAATAAATAAAGCATATCTCATTTCAGCAAACCCACTGCACACAGAACTGTATCGTAATACCTTCTAAACAGTTTTTGAAAATTCGCATGGGCCACTAAAATTTAAAACTGTCCACATTTATTGGCTTATCAAAGGACATTATCGGATTCCTGAGTACCGGAAAAGAAATAGAATAAGTTCGCAATTAGGGGAGATCCAGCTTCATGAAGAACTTTCTACTAAAGAATCCAATAAGCATATCGGAATTCCGCTTGTCACATGCTGAGGAGAAAAACTATTATTTCCTGTAGAAAAAACTTTCATCGATATCGCATTTCCGAGACGTTTATCAATTGGCAACAGCTTGAGTGGCCGAATGATAATGATACATACCCTAAGGCCTAACCTCTCCGGTCCAAGAAAAAAATAAAATACAATAGATAAAGAAGTCCTTTCAAAAGCAGCATATTGGAAAAAAAAAACCCAGATGTAACGTACGTTTTACTTCTTCAATTCATTAACATACGAATTAAATAGATATTTTATTAATGATTATATATATATATTTTTTTTTAAATCAAATAGATAATATAATTGAAATGGGAAATAATGTACTCAAGCGAAAATCTATATTCAATCATTTTGATTGTTTGTGAATTTAGACTCACGTATGAAATCATTTGACAGTTAGAATGACTTTTATAAGCCTAGGGTTCAAAATTAAAGAAAACTTGTAACGATGACAACAAACACCAACTTCACAAATCGATTCATATAACCTCAAGTTTCCACAAACAGAGCCTTCATTTATTGATCTAATTTATTCCATTACATAGGATTCATCTTTAAAAGACTATATAAAAACAAAAAAAATAAAAAATTGTGGAACTGGGTTTCTTTTTCCTACGGAACATGATTAATCCAACGTTTGTGAAATTCCTAAATGATGAAAGATATATTATATGTAAGTGGGACATATTCAATTAGTCAAATTATATTTTTCGGCCTTAGGTAAGGTTAAGATAAAAATAAGAACTATTTTGCTCTGTCGTGATGTTCTTATAAATTATTTTATGTAAGAATATCAAAACTTATTAATTATATTAATCGCATTACGTAAAGACGATAAACATAAAATATTTGTGATCTCCAGCGAGAAAAATCATATAAAAATCATATATATAAGAAAAATAATTTTTTATAATATGAAAATATCTGAATAATTAGCAGAAATAACTACATATTTATCGTTTAGAACGAGCGAAATCCAACACTGGGATTTCATGACATTGCTGGTCACAGAATCTATGTCATTATTTTTGTTTTTAATTAATTAAATTTTTTAAATTGGGTGTTTTTTTACGTTTATATACATTTTTTTTCCAATATTAGGATTTTTTTTACAAAGAAATGTAAGTTTATTTCGTATTAATACACTGATAGTGCTTTTTTTTTTTAGCTTAAAAAAAAAAAAAGAAGATAAAAATAATTTAACTTTCAAATTTATTATTTATATTAATAGAATCAGATTGGATTTTCTTTCTTAAATTAAAAAGATCTAGTTTTGGACACGTGTAATCAAATATAACACTATTTTACATAAAGCAGCATCTTCTATTTTCAATGATAAAGAATGTTTTGTAGCTACGTAATTCCACTGAGAGATCATTTCAATCAATTAAGATTCGTAGGTTCCTTTATTCATATGAAAAGAATCAATTTTAGAAAATTTGTTTTATACCACCTTATTCCAATCGTACTTTGAATCATTATTGATTGCTATTCATAAATTATTAGCTAATTTGTAAAGAACCTTAATTTTGTTTATTCTCTAGTAAGTAAAAAAAAAAAAATCGTCATTACCTTTTGTTTGTAATACCTGCTCATTATACTGAACAGAAAACACCGAGTTCAAAGAAAACAAATAAATCCTATACGGAGAATAACAATGAAAGGCAGTAATAGTTAAATACATTTTTTTGAAATATCTTTGAAAATAATTTTTTTTAAAATATCTTTTATAAATAAAACCTACCTTTAGTAACATTGTTAGTTTTATTCATTTACGTCTTCATGAAGATTAAGTTTTCAATCTACTATGAATTGTTTAATTTATTTATTATCATTTATTTTCATAGACTATTCTATACTAACTGTTTTAAATTTTTTCACAAAAATATGGTATATCTTACATTGATCCTCCACATTATTTTAAACTCAGTGGGTGAGGCGTTGAACCTCCAGCTATAGGTAGAAAATATCATATTAGATCGACTTAGGGTCAGAAGACTATCCTGAGGCACACTCATTGTCAGTCCCATAAAGCGGGAACTCTTAAATTGGGGGAAACCTGACATCACTTCCCTGTGTAACCGTTGATATAGAAACAATACTTCCTTAATAAGTACTTAATGCTTTTTTTTCTCAGGTAATAGATATGCACACAAATCTTATTTAAATAAAATGCCACTATGCTCATATAAATGTAAATAAATAGAAATTAGATAGTTCAGTTAAATGATAATAGAAAAACCTCATCAAAAGATTTAAAAAAAAAAATACAATAACTACTTCATACATTTTTTTTTTCATAATTTTTATAACTTTCTTGCTTGTAACCGGTAAATTTCTCTTCACGTCACTGTTTACGAACCTCGAGAAACGGGTTCAATTCTCGTGACCCCTGAAGAATTTTTCCATAGAGTTTCAACTCTGGGAACCAGTTTCACTCTGCCTCGGGAGAAAGAAGTTGTAATTGAATATATTTAAATCATCTCGTTCTTTAAAAAAATAAAAAATAAGAAATCATGCTCAGCTGATTGTATGCTTCAATACAAATATGATGATATTTACAGGAAAAAAACACAATATTTTTCTTTTTAAATTTGATTAAATATAATAAATATAACCTTATCATTTCTCTAAATATTTCTTAAATAATGTTTAATATAACAACATATATAGTAGCTTATAGGTTTAATATATTTGTCCCGTACAAAAATCAAGATTGTAAACTAGAGAGGGAAAGCAGAAGAATCTGAAACTGGTTCCCTTCATTTTTCAATCTTTTTTTTCGTTTTTCAGATACTTTATCAGATATAATTTTTTAAGTATAAAATAAAATAGACTACTCTTACTACAAAAAATACGATAAATATACATTTAATAATTTAGAAATTTAAATGTTATGAAAATAGTAGTAGTCATAAAAATTAAATTCTAGTTTCGTGCAGCACATAATAAACTATTTAATATGGGCTATCATTTTTTAGCTTAATTGTGGCATTCATAAATAAAAAATTATCTACCTTTAAATAATTACCGAGTTAACTCATGAAGTAAACTTGAATTATATAAAAACATAAAGTTCTTGTATGTTGAGTACGACAGTACAGCTCTTGAAAAGAAGCTCTCATTAAATATGAAAAGAAATATAAAAACTTAAAGCACCTCTGAAATATTAAAATGACAGAAATAGTTTACAAGCAATCCTTACATGCAACACAAATGTATTGAGATTCAAAAGATTTCGCTTCATCTTGTACATAAGCATGAGGAAGTATAGCACAACGCTAAAAAAAAAGAAATTTAAAAAAATAATCTGAGAAAATTTTCACTCAATTTACCAATTTTATAGCCTACACTTCATGGACAATAAAACTTTTTTTTACTTATAGTATTTATCTTATTCATTGCCAGAAGACAAAAATAAAATAAAATGTATTTAAGATAAACTAAATAAACAGTTTCTATATCCATTTTCATGATTTCGTATTTTTTATATCAATAATTTGTAATACATTGATAACTTATACATTGTAATTATTCCCAATATATAATTTGATCTATTAATCTGAAGAAATCTTGTTTTTTTTTTTTTTTTTTTTTTTTTTTACAGTATCATCTAGAAATGTAATATTTTTAAATATTGTACTTAACAAAAATAATCTTTTTCTTAATGAGATATTTTTTATTGCTTGTTATATAGCTCATGAGTTTGGGAAATTTAGGTACAAAATTAAAAGTAATTGCTATATAAATTTAGTTGAAAATAGAATATTAGAATTAAGAGTGGTATAAGATATAAGTCTATGCGTCTTATAATTTCAAATATATATTTTTTTATAACTCATAAGAGTGAGTTTCCTACACTGGTTTTAGAAGATTGAACTATTTACCTGTGCTATGTGCTGGTACCTGGCCAGCTCTTGGGAGTTGGTGATGGCACCGCCGAAGGCAGGCACGGCGAGGAGTAGAGCCGCAAGGAAGTAGCTGCTTGCCATATCCCGGCTGTTCACGTACTGAACCATTCTCTGGTCCCCGCCACCTCCACTCCCAGGTAGGGGGTATACCATCCCTTTCGTTCGAGGTCGCTTGGGGTCTTCAAAAGCGCCAGCCTGGAAGGTCGAAGAAGCGTCATAATACCAATTCACACTTTTCATTCCAAGTATTTCGGACATTAATTTGCGTCAAACAGAATAATAAAAAATTTAAAAAAAATAAACTATTTTATAAATGATTACGTTTCTTGTGTATCGCTATTGTTCAGGTTTATATATCAAAGTATAATACACCTAATTCACTTTTGGATTAAATCTGTTTAAAATATCCCAAATTTCGTTATCGGTGTGTATAATTTTCCAAAACTTTCTCATATAAATAAACAAAAACAGAAAATTGTTTCCTATAAATAAATAATAATACAAACAGTATTTCTTGAATATTATGTATCATGGGCAAACATATTGATTACCTTGTATGAAATTTATAATAGTATCCATTATGAAATAAGAAAATACTTGGAAGAAATACATAAACAAGAACTAATTAAAAGAAATAATTTGAGTGAACAGCATAAAAATATTAAAATAAAATGTGCGATTGTGTTACATATGGTATATTAATTGTCTTTCCAAATAGTTACTTATTTCGTTTAGGAAAAAAAAAAAAAAAAAATCTCTACCACTGTAATTCATGAAGGGTATGGTAAGTATATTCAGAACTTAAGTAAGATATGACAGAAATCAAGATCAACAGCCAGGTTCATTCCCCGATTCAGGGTACCCTCTTTATAAAGACTCCACGCACTGGCGGATTACTAGACAACGAAGTCAATTCAATGCTGAAATAACAGAAAATGAATTTTCTTTCTACAATCGGATTTGAACATGGCAGTCCAGAGCCTTACACACATAGCTACTCGCGCCACATTTATTTAGTTTTAATTTCGTATTGATATTTACAATTGTATATAAATAATTATAATAACTAAATATGTAGAAATGACTTGTAAAGCAACTAGCTTTTGGTAGCGCATCTATAAAAGTTCTAAATTAGTATGTATTTAATACTCTGTTTTCAGAGTTTTATTGAGAATCAAGTGAGAAGCAAGCTGAGAGACCAGTGGATTTGGGTAGGTGATTTCCTTTTGGAAGGAAAGTTATGTTATTTAAAAAAATCATTCTTAAATACTATAAATTTTAACTAAATAATAAAAAATAACAAAATATAACTGTAGACAATAATATGACAAAAAAGTACCAATTTAACGTAAATGAGGCTCCGTAGCGGCGAAACAATGTCGTAACTGTTACTAGTGTTACTGTACCTCTGTTAACTATAAAAAAAAAATGTTTATTTATCAATTTTTAAGAATGCATGTAAAATAAAAGTAAAACTATGTTTGGGGATGAGTCATTAAACGAAAACTATTAATAATAAATTAATTTTTCAAAACCACCAACGGAGAAACATTTAATCGTTTTTAGGCCTCAGTGTACTACGGTACACCATAACTTGATAGATTTGTTGAAGGGTTGGCTTTATTCAAAAACGTAGAAAGAGGTTAAAAAACAAAAATGTCTTAAAAGTAAAATTAGTTTTTTTTTTTTGGTTTTTTTAAACGTTTTATTCTGTTTTAGACCAACAAAAAGAAAAAAAAACATTTAATTTAAATATTTTTAAATAAGTATGCTTGCCTGAAAAAGGGTTAAACTCGTATGAATCATATAATAGCATATATGTAAACATATTATTTACATAATCATATAAATTGCAATGTCTTTTATTTGTTTTCTTTATTTTAATCAGAGAATTACAATATAAATGTTCTAAAATTATCGAAATGGAGTCAATGTGATTTTGAGCTTTCGCAATCCCTTATTTATTTGGATACAGTTGCCACACCGCTTGTATTTCTCCATCACGTCCTCAAAAACCTTAATAGACTTGCTTTTTTCCAAAGTAGTCTAATTCCATACTATTAGAAACACACTTAAAATATTAATATATTTTTTTTGTTAAATTTAAATTATGATAAACTAGCTGAAAGTACCCATGCTCCGCTAGGGTTTAATATAATTAGGATTAAGGGCAACTTACATTAGTAAAAGTTAAGCTTGACGTTGATAATTATTATAACTTAAATAAACCTAAAGAATTCCATTCATAGAATAACTTCAATAAATAAATTTGATAATTTATAACAACTGATTTTTTTTAATTTTAACAGTCCTCAAGTGAAGCTTCGAGGCAGCATTACCATTTTATCCAGTTCCGATACCAGACCTTCAGCTTTTCTTATGGCATACATCAAGTGAATATAATTGTAACCTTTCTCCACTTCTCAACGTTTTTTGTTTTGTTTTTCTAATAAAGTTTATTTCTTTCTGTTTTATTTTTGCGTACTTATCAAGCATAAACTGGTTAAGGAGAATACGAAACTAAAGTTCTTCGGCATAAGGTTCTTCGGCTTCTCGCTCCATCAATATTTAGGCGTAAAAATCAGCTGCAGGCAGAGATTTCTTAAGTGGTGTATTGGTGTTTGGGTCACGCCGAGGGATGTTAATACTGTACCCATCTTTTCCTTGCAGAACATGAGACGATACTGAAGAGAATCAATCATACGCTTGATAGAACTCACTGATTCTTATCAGTATCTTGTCCCTGCTGTAGAGAACAATGTCTCGCTTTTCAAACATCTGGCCAACAATCAAGACAGCAGCTTCGTTAGTGGTTGGAGTATTGTAACGTCCTCAGTGAGCATTTGAAGGCTTTTTGTCAGCACTGATAACAAGATAACATGATAACATACCTGGAAATCTTGTAGATCTTTGGGAACAGACTCAACAGCAGCTCCGAAGTCCTTGATATGCTCGTTATGTTCATAAAGAATTTTCTGGAGTTGGCCTACGAATGCAGGCTTGACAGTTTGAATGTGACCACAACTAATGCCTCTTTCATGATTGTTATCACCAAAATATTTTACCAGAATAAAAGACGGCTGCTGTTGTGTTCCTGGCATCAAACTCCCTTTTCAGTGGTATACCTGTCCTCGCACCTTCAATGTTGGCAAGAAATGTCCCTTATTTATCTATTTTGCTCCAAACGAAGTCGTTTGGAAACAACCATTCTATTTCCAATATTTTTTAGAAAATGCTTAGCCTAAGGATGTTCGTAAGTAAGGAGATTGTGCAAGAGTTCAGGAGATTCTTGAAAGGGAGGAAGTTGGACTTTTCCGTGACTGCAGCATATGGCAGGGCTTTCGTCGTTACAGCATAACACCAATTTCAAGTTGACTGTCGTCCAATATCGATTGTTTTGTTTATTGCATATTCAGTTTTTGGGTCATAGTTGTAACCTGAATGTTTCTTTACTGTCCATGGATGTAACATTGAATGTCTTTCATCGAGTTTTGTTACAGCAACACGTTTAACGTGAGGATTATTTTCTGAGTTCTTTTTTGAAGACTTCCTATGGATTTCAGGATGGGTTTTTTTATACTTCAGCTAGTCCTGTATGTATATTTGGGTGATACTCAGTATATGTGTGCACATCATTTCTTTTTACTTTGGGTTGGCTCTCTTTATGCTTGTTCACAACTCTTCTGCTAATTTCAGGACGATTTCTCCTGTATTTCTTAACAGCTTTCCTGTTGACCTCTACATGTGCTTGACTGTATTTTGCATCCGATTTCCTCAGTTGTTTGTTGCGAACTGAATCTTTGAATCATTTCCTACGTTGTTTTCTTTTAGATTGGTGAGTTAAATTCAATTTCAGCTTGTTCAGAATCGAAAAATAAAACTTATGCCTGGTTGAGAAAAGCCGATTTGAGAAGGCCAGGTTCAGAACAATTATCTTGTCATCGGAAAGTTTTGGTTGTTTACTACAATAAAGAACTTAATTTATGATCAAAGTGTGCGGTTTAGGCATCTAACCTATTCTTTAATTTAGCTTATCACCATATACCATATGACAATAAATCTATTATTATTTGCCCAATAAAATTATATGAGTACTTTTATTTTACCCCTTTGTAGTACCGATACAGGGCAAACTACTCAGAAAATAATTGTTATCGATCATCTAACATCTAATAAGAAGCAATGTACTAAGTTTCATTAAGATCCGTAATGCTAATTCAAAGATTTTCCTATGCGTGAGAAATCGCATTTTTCGCGAATTAGCCGCGATCCAGGCCGATTTTTTTTTAATCTCTTTCTTAGCGAGCATTTACGACCCTAGAAGAAGCCACATACGAAATTTCATTCCAATCCGTTTGGTAGTTTTTGAGATTTCGTGTTAAATGAGTGAGTGGTATTTGACAAATATATAGTAGATTATGTGTTGTTATAAATAATTAACCTTAGTTCTAGACTTAGATTTAGGATATTTTCAATTTTTTTTTTTATATTTGAAAAGATTTCGATACTAAAACCAATCTAAGTTATTTAAAAAAAATATATATATAATGTTATATTAAGTAATTTAATTCTGTTGTGGCTATGTAATAAAAAAGAAAAAAAAATGGTATTAAACATTCTCAGTAATAGGAAAATATAACTAATCATATCAAACTAAAACTAATAATTATTTCTTGATGTATAATCTATTTATTTCTATAAATTTTATTATTAAAAAAACATGGGGGAAGGGGGGACATTTTAGAATATATATCTCGATTATCAAAACAATGTTTAATATGTACTTTTGTAAATGAAGCTCATAAAGAAAGAATTACGGCGTATAGTAATTATCTTAAACACACTCTGGAGCCATAGATTATTTTAACATAACATCACATTAAATTGGAAAAAAAAAAAAGATGTAATACATTTTCTTTGAGAAATAACAACGGCTTGCTTTTATTACTTTCATAATGATATTATTCATTTAATATGTTTTTAAGCAATATTTTTACAATATTTTCTCTAATTTTTTTTATGTAACAGTGTTGAACTGTCGTCCAAACGTCCCAGTGATAGAGCGAGAAGTAGATGGGAGGATCATGTCAGGTCTTATTTTGGAGTTTTTGATGAGATAGAGAAGTGTGGTCTGGAGTTGGTAAGCCTTCGTGCTTGTCTTTTATTCAATTTTTATTTAATTTTCTTTTTTATTATTTTATATCCTTTTACTTTTTTTCTTATTCTTTTATTCTAAAATAGTTTTTAATAATATAAAAAATAAATTTATAAAACAACAGTATATGAGACATAGATATGTGTCATTCTAACTATGATAGAATCTAAATTGTATATACATATTCACACACTATTTTAAATGTACTAAGCTTATACTTTTAATGTTCATATACATATATATGTATATACACAGAGGCACTGATGTATGCTTCTGTCAAATCTGCACGATCTGCCCTATCTGTATCTGCCCAATTCATTCTTTAGGCAATATAGAGGGGAGGAGGTGATAATCACAAGGCTAAGAATTGGACACTTCGGATCAATGCATTACTACCTGATGACAAGGAGAGATCCCCATCAGTGTCAACTCTGTAAAGTTACTCTAACAGTGAGGCCTGGCTTCGAGGAGCATCCTCAGTATAGAAGAGATAATGGATAAATCTGGTCCACTTCGTCAGCTCTTTATGGCCTTGGGCGATAGTGAACAGTATATTTCTTGTATCATAAAAGTTATCAAGAAAATTGAATCATATAATTTCGTCTTATGTTTATTATTTTATTTTATTTGTTTTATTGCGTTAATCTTTTTTTTATTTGGTTGAGATTGACTTAATTTACTTAGAACAATCCATTTTTCTATTGCTACAGCTCAAAGACATAATACCGTAATGTTAACCTGGCTGTTATTGTTGCAATGTAGACAGTACAACTGAGTGCAAGTATAAGGGCAATAACAACCATCAGCAATTTTTTGCCGTTAAAAACAAATATATCGACAACAAATCTGCCCAATTTGGCAATTGTCAAACCTATGCTTTTAATGGTCATACCAATTCAACCAATAAGTTTTTCTCCAAATTTTATTTTATTTGTTACAAATTTTATCTCCACCTGAAGAATTGCTCGCCCTTTCTGCCCAAGTTAGAGAACATAAGGACTCCAACTAGTGACATAACCCAACAAACAATTTAAATAACCTCTCAATTTTAGATTTATGATGGCTTTCGGAGTTTTATTTGATTCAATATGCCTAACTCGTTAGGTACTTCATAGTACCGCTAACGTAAGATGGACCATCTTGTAAACTATCACGGTACAAAAAAAAAAGAAGAAAAAAAAGTCAGACACAATACAAGATCACTTACATAAACATACACTTGCAATACACACAAGTTATAGCAGAGGCGCATACAACATTTTAGTAGTCATCGTTAGGCAACACCGACACCTGAAACTGCCGTCTAAATTTCCTAACGTAATGGACTATCATGAACTCTTCATTACACACTTCATTTTTGGAATCGTCGGATTGCTGGATCCATCAAGCCCAATTTATACATCATGAAACATAGATCATGTTACTCATCTTCTCTGACAGATTCTTATTAAATGCGAAAGTGATTGTGGTTTTGAAACGAGTTATTCAACTATTCCAAATATTCAGTAAAATAACAGTTTTTTCGACAAAAGATATTTCGTTCAATATAAAAACCTAAAATGAATTTTTTTTATTATTATTATAGATCACCAGAAATTTCCTATCTACCAGAATCTGAATTTTATTTTTCAAAAATTAATTAATGTTATAAGGCATAGATACAACAGGTTTATTACATTTTTTTAATTCTAATCTGTTGACATTGTTATTTATCTAAAGGTTGTCAACAAAATACTAATTTCTTAGATATAGTACAACACACACTCACACACTTATACTCATTCCAACTCACTTGAAATTAATGAATTAAATGAATAATTTCCTGGATTACAAAACGTCGGCACTTAATTTAAGTCATAATATTTCTCAAGATGATAATTCCTTAACCTTATTAGGTTAAACATTATTTGCTAAAGATAAACACTAGATTTAATTCTCGGTGAAGCTATGAAAATATTCAGGGAAACTGAAGTAATAGTAAAACTAATGATAAACAAATAGCTTGAACAAAGTAGGCGTCCCGGTCTAGAAAATCAAGTTGACGTGAATTACTAATGACTGACCGACAAAAACCTAAACACGCCAGCTATCACTATCATGGTGTATAAATCAGGTTACTGATGGTGTTACAGTATTCTAATAGACAGTTTAATCATCAGTGTGCTTCAAACATGTGATTTAATACCTAAATGATGTCTGGTGGTTAATTTTTTATCATTTAAGATCTAGGTGAACCTTAAGAATAATTTTTAACACTACTTCACCGCTTGGACTAACTTCCGGACAGGACCCCGTGTTGCTGTAACGAAGAAGGAAATAAAAAAAAAAAATTAAATTGCTTAATGAGGTCCCAAAGTTCAAATCCGTTATATCTATGAAGGATAATTATATAGATGTATCTTATGTAATTTATTGGCAGGTACTTAAAACATTTTATCAGTAAATGTTGACGTAGTTGAAAACGAAAATGTTTTTTGTCGTATCGTATCAGTTTTTTAATATGATTCCAAATAAGGGATTTATCCAAATGGAATATCGGTAATGGATACTAAGATTTAGGACACAATTTCGTAAGTTAATGAAGAAGGGTCTATAAAAATATAAGTGTAAGAGAGACACCATTTTCAAACAGTTAAGCATGAATAAAGAAACCTTGAGAAAAGTGCTGGAGATTGGAGCTCGCTTACATCACTAATTAACGGTACAAGAGTCTTTTGTGCGACCAAATGGTGCAATCTCCCCAACAATTAGATCGATCTGTTTTTTTTTACATGGTTCCGTTCCCTTTGTTGGCCACTTCCTCACAATAGGTCCCAGAGGCCTACATTGTCCCCTCCCAACTCATCTTACTCAAGACATGAAATAGGCGTTCATTCGTTCTTTGGACATGTCAATGGATGAAACCTATCAACACACCCCCAACTTTCTTTAGATTTTCAAGGTTGATTAGGCTAATAAGAATCGATTTTGACCCTTTGTAGTTAGGGTTTCTTTACGAGTTTACTGCTAAAATAACGGGAGTCGCCTAAAATTGTTATAATAGCTATTCTATATTGGATACGATTCATCCTTGGTTTTAATTAATTTGTTGGTGTTTAAAACTTTATATACTGAATAAATGTGTGGGGACATGATTTCAATAACTATGAAAGGAACTTCCTACTGCAGCACATAAATAAAGGTGCATCAGAAGATCCATAAGCCACTTTTTTTCATACCTCTTGGTGGATTATAGGTTAGAGAATAGGAAGATAATTGAAAGACTAGTGGATTTGATTGGTAACGGAGTTTGTAATGAAAGGATAGGTTTGGGTTGATTCATATGAACATATGGAGCATTAAGTTATCTTTTACAAGTTAATTTTTGAAAAATTAAGGAGAAAAGAGGTATTGTTAATACAAGAGGCATTGGAAGGTTTGCCCCAAAGCTCAACTCATTCATTCATGTCGAGTATTGGTCTCTTGTACCAGTTTCAACCAATTGTCTCGATCCGGTGCTGCTGCCATCCATTTCCTAATGCCCTACAACGCCAGTCACTCCATCACTCCATCGCAGTCGAGGTCTTCCTCTGCGCCTTGTTCTATATATCACCTCTGTCATTATTTTCTTTGGCAGGTCACTCTCAGACATCCGAACAGCGTGCCCAGCCCATCTCAACTTACCGAGTTTTAAAAATTAGACCACTTCAGATTCTTTTAATAAATCTTTGAGCTCCTCGTATGTTCGCCGTACTCCATACCTCATCCACCTTCACAGTTCCATATATTTTATGAAAAAATTTTCTCTCATATATTTTCAATTTCTGCTCCCCAGTTTTAGAAAGTTTCTGATCCATAGAATAGAAATGTCATGTATATACAAAGCTCAATTCTGTATATCTAAATAGACCTATTTTATGTTATGTAATTTTATAATTATTTGGAACCTTTAATGATGTTAGAGTAGTCTATAACGACAAGCAGTTTCTTAAAGAGATTCAAAGGGCTACATCAGCTGTGGTAACCGAATGTCAACAGTGTGCCTTGCAAGGAGAAGGCTAATTCCAGCAACTTATATTACTTTTGTAAAAAAAAAAAATTCGTTTTTTAAAATTTTTATTATAATCTACTATATATTTGTCAAATACCACTCACTCATTTTACACGAAATCTCACAAACCACCGAACGGATTGGAATGAAATTCGATATGTAGCTTCCTCTGGGGCCATAGGTGCTCGCTAAGAAAGGAATTCAAAAAAATCGGCCTGGATCGCGGCTAATTCACGAAAAATGCGATTAAAATTTTTATTGAGTGAGTAATAATAGATCGTCATATGGTATTTGGAGATAAGCTAAATTAAAAAATATGTTAGATGTTTAAGCCGCACATTTTGACCACAAATTAAGTTCCTTATAGTTGTAAACAAACAGAAAGATCTACAAGATTTCCAGGTGGTTATCAGTGCTGACAAGAAGCCTTCAAATGTTCACTGAGGACGTTACAATACTCCTACCGCTAAGGAAATTGCTGTCTTGATTGTTGGCCACGTATTTGAAAAGCGAGACATTGTTCTCCACAGCAGGGACAAAAACTGATAAGAATCAGTGAGCTCTATCAAGTGTATGATTCTCTTCAGTATGGTCTCATGTTCTACCATGGAGATGATGGGTACAGAATTAACATCCCTCAGCGTGACCCAAACACCAATACACTACTTAAGAAAACTGTGTCTGTGGCTGATTTTTACGCCTAAATGTTTGGTGGAACGAGGAGGTGAAGAACCTTATTTACTTTAATATTGTAATCTCCTCAACCAATTTATGCTTGATATGTACGCAAAAATAGAAACAGAAAGACTAAACTTTATTCGAATAAAATCAAAAAAGTTGAGAAGTTGAGACTATATTCACTTAAAGTATGCCATAAGAAAAGCTGATGGTCTGGTATCAGAGCTGGGTAAGATGGTAGTGCTACCTCGAAGCTTCACTGGAGGACTATCAAAGTAATATAAAATTACCTTTTGCAAATTGTCAAATTTACTTATTGAAATTATTCTAAGAATGGAATTCTTTAGGTTTATTTAAGTAATAATAATTATCAACGTTAAGCTTAACTTTTACTAATTTAAGTTGTCCTTAATCCTAATGATATTAAACCGTAGCGGAGCAGAGTAGTTTCAGCTAGTTATCAAATAAACATAACTTTATTTTTTACCGAATTTTTTTTCTACTAATTTTATCTCCATTATAATTACATTGTAATATTAAGAAATAATTATATTTTTGAATATACCGTAATAAAGCTAATTAAATGTAAAAACTTATGCCAGATATAGCAGCTTGTACGATTTTTTTTGAAGAATAATGATCCTTGAAATATTTTCACAAACTGTGCTTTTTCTTTTTAATTTCCAGATTAAACATTAATTTAGTCTAGAAAAGCAACTTATCAAAAATAAAAATGTTGTCAAACGTTACAGATCTACGTCACAGGTAACCTGTCATTTAAACCTGTAGGTGTGTACCCACCTCTATGTATTCACTGAAGGTCTTTGAGCCATTGTCATTTCAATATTAAAGGAGGATTAAAAGGATGTGTAGAACTGATTATTGTGTGTAATAGTTGACCAATAAGCTACGATTAGAAATGTTTTGTTGGATTTTCGAAAGCTTGAAGGGTATCAGGTTGATAACAAAAGTTAATGGTCATTCTGTAGGAAGCATAATAAATTCTAATTTCTAATTTTACAAGAAACACGGATTTAAAGGATAGAATTATGTAATGTTAATAATTACGATACTGAAAGAATATTAATTATATCATTATGCCAAATAAACTTCAATATATTCAGTAATATTATTTATTGGTTTGTACCATAATAAATATTTTTGGAATTTACAAATAGCCTAGGAAAGAACAAAAACAATATTTCTAAATATTTTAAAAATGTAAATAACAAAATTATATGTTAAATGAAACCGGTATTAGGGTATAATAGGTTACTGTTATTTAAAAATTAAAATATATAGTGTTAAATAAACCGCTCCATAAGAAACCAAATTTACACATCCAGTGAAAATCGTAACACCTCCAGAACATCGTAACTCAACTTTCAACCTGGCATTTTCTCAGCGACCAATCGAAAGGAGGAAGACGTAATGTACTTAGTGAAGCTTTTTTTCTTAGTCACGTTTTCTGATATTCAATCTGCTACTAATTTAGCCCATTCTTAGAAGTTATTCAAACAATTAATCGAGAATTAACCAAGTAGACAAACAACAATATAATAAATATAAAGCGTTTATCAAATTTATTAAAGTAATATTAAATTTAATTTAAGAAAGATTATGAACTTATATAATGTATTTTTCATTCTTTAAAATTAAGTAGAGCTGGTTTAGTTCAGGATGAATGTAAGTAATGTAAATATGTATAAATGTGTTTAAATATATTTATTTATCTCTATTTATGTTTTAAATGTTTTGTATAAATAATTCAAATTTCTGTTCAATAAGATCATTCATTATATGTAAACTATATTTTCGAAGCTGTTAAAATTCACAATAAAACTTTATTGGCTACCGTAATTATTATACTAATCATAGTTAGTGAAACATAAATTTTACTACTTTTAAGAAACTATATGATTCTTGTAATCATTCTCGAGACAAATGCTTCTTGACCAAACCCGGCATGAGACTTTAGCAGTTACAATATGTAACACGAAGATTCTTTATCTCGTGTTTCTTCACCCGAGAATTCGTGTTCATCATATTTGCGGGCAAGTCATGTTTTTCCAGGGCTGTGTTCGGAAGAGTTGCATAATTTATGTACCTAAGGAATCAATGCTGTAACAAATTTTTTTTCATGATTCCGGTAAATCATATAAAAATTTTGGTTATGTTTTCATATCTAGTGTAACACTCCGTAAAATTATTTTTAATATTCTATCTACATATAAAATATTGTTTGTAATTATACATTATTGTTATTGATATTATTCATTTTTTGTCAAAATTTTATTTTCATATTGGTATGATATGATATTTTAAATAATTTGATCTAGCACTATCCTCACCAACGAACGCTGATAACACATAAGTGTTAATAAATAATGACCTTTTAATTTCAATATTACATTTCAATCATACTATTCTCATATTAAAAATATTCAAGAATGGTGTTAAAATTGGAGAACTAAAATAAATCCAAATAATTCTCATCAAAGAACCTTAATAATCTTTCACAGATGATTTCTATTGAACAGATCACCTAACTAGCCCATCTTGACAAACGACTTAGAATTCCTAATACGAGACATTAACGACAAAAAGCTGCTCGTCGTTCGAATACTCCAACTCTTCCTGTAAAATCTTTCCAAGCCTCCAGTTAATTAACCAATAAGTATGGCAAGGCCTCTGAATAATATTGTTTCTGACATATAATGGTGTCTCATTAATTTTATAAAGTTCTTAGCAAGAAATGTCTTAAAAATGTAAACATTTTTTACCAATATAAATTTATATTTGTTTATAATTTAAATTCCGGAAATATAACAGTGAGCCGAATGATAACCTTTTGCTGCTTGAGCACAGGGCACTAGCTCACATTTTCAGTATCCGGTTTTGGCTACAGCCGTTATCACATCTTTTATAATTGCTTCCTTATGTGAATTTATTTAATAAAGCTGTGACCAGCAACCTCTGGTAAAATGAGGATTTCATATAACGAGGTTCTCAAATTATAAAATAAAAAGTAATAACGTTTTGAGGGTGAATCTCACTGATACAAACGATGCCCTTCATTTCAGTCCGTTGCTTAAACTAAAAAATGCTGACTTAAAAAAAAAAAAAGTTTATAATAAATGAAAAAATATAAATCTAAATCATTTCATATTGGTACTTCATCTTCACCGAATACTATATTTATGTTTCGGTACGCCTCCTTGATACTAAGGCCGAGTCTAAAATCATTAGAAAAAAGTTTAGGAGTTTTCGTGGTAGCCATAACAATTCAATGTAATTCATTTTTTTCAGAAAACTAATTGAGAAAAGATATGTTTCTATAATTCACACATTTTTACCTTTAATGACAAAACTAGCAAGTTTCAAAAAATGTCCTTAGTTCAGCGTATCAATTTAATTTTTAAGATAGGTAGAACATACTAAAATGTTTTTTAAGAGTTTTTGTACGATCTCTAACCTAAAAGTTAAATGAAAACAAATCTTAACAATCAAAGCATTTAACTTTCTATGATGAAAATAAAAATGGCATTAAAACTGATAACATAAGAAGTTATTAAAAAGCGTATACTCACTAAGAAATCGTATGCAACACCACGGTACTAATTAATAATTACTAAACACTTAGATATCAATGATACGTGGTTTGGCTGCCAAACGGCTTCAAAAATTGCGCGATTTTCCCTGGAAAAGGTCAAAACTATCGCTTGCAGCAAACCTGTCCACATCTTTTGATATTCGATGCATTACTGTCGCAATCTTATTTCATAATGAGTTGAAATTTACAAACCACTTTTTAATTTGATCATCACATTCATTAAAGTTGTAGATTTTTTGAGGATAACACACAAAAAAAATGAATACAACAACGCAAAATAAAAAAATTGATTGGATACAGCCCGTAGATAAACTCGGTTTGTTATAAAGGTTGTTCAAGCAGATAATGTGGTCAGCATCCACACTGAACTGCCAGGTTTCCCTCTTTATACAGGTTTGCCGTGCCACTGAAGAGTCAAAACAGCAGTTAGACCACGGCTGGTCTGATAGAAAAAGAATTTTCGTTCAATATTCGAACTCAAACACATGTCCGAGTATTCATAACACAATACTTACGAAGCTGCCCTACTTATATTATTTTTTTTTTAAAAATTCTATATTTAATGAGAAATTATAAAACAACCTGCCTAGCGACGTCTTAGAAATTTTAAAAATGTCATACGTAAACATGAACTTTTCCTTCTTCGTTATTGCCGGCATGTGAAATCAATAATTCGGAATTTTCAATAATCAATAAAATTATACAAAGTGTTTCCAGTGAAATTA
The DNA here is from genome assembly GCA_003667255.2 of Euschistus heros. Classification (NCBI taxonomy): domain Eukaryota; kingdom Metazoa; phylum Arthropoda; class Insecta; order Hemiptera; family Pentatomidae; genus Euschistus; species Euschistus heros. Next base: position 2,501,001 of record RCWM02000023.1, read on the forward strand.
AGATTAAAAAGCTCAATTAATTAATATCAACGAAACACTATACATCAAAATCCCAGTTCAATTTGAATGTGAATTGCATGTTTTCCACTCAGCACGGTATTCTTACTACGTATTTTTTTTTTTCTCGTATAAAATAAAAAGTCAGATATTTGTTTTGAATATTAATTCTTGAGTTGTTTATCCGTAATTTTTTTTATTTTATTTTATTTTTTTTTAAGCCTAAGACTTCCATTGAAGTCCTATACTGGCCTGGGTGGGAAGGTGAAGATTCATTTCGTGGGTCCGCCACGAAATAAATTTTAACCCGCCCAAGTGGGATTCGAACCCACGACCTTCTGGTTACGAGCGCGCTGAGACCCTCGCCTCAACTCACTCGGCCATTGAAGGATCCTATCCGTAATTTTATAAGTCTGTATAAAAAAAATTATTAAAAACAAAAAAATGCTATATGAATAAGATTATTATAGGCTTCTATTTTTTTGTTTCTTATTTATTTTTGCGCTAATTTGAAGAGCAGTGTATATTATTACTTCACATCTCTCTGGATACCATGTTGTGTATCATTCTAAATTTTCTATTTTCCTGATGCTTAAACCTTAATTTTTTAAACAAACTTAAAGAGAGTTTTTTTTATTAACATAAGTAGGCATATTTTTATAAAATCAAAAAGTATAATGGAATAGGTCCGCCGAAAACGTTCTAAGCGACAAAAAATTCCGAAGTGGCGATTTTACAGGTTTTTAAATGTATGATAAATAGTGCGTCATAGTATGATATAGTAATCCATTATGTTACTATACATGTAAATATAACAAATAACAAGGTGAAAAAATAATCTAACTTTCAAAACTAACAAGAACTTAAAATTATGATTTTTCTTTCACTGATTACTCAAAATTTAGTTCTTCGCTCAATTATTAGTTTCAGATCAATAATTCGGAATAAAACGTGTAAATTTCAAAACAGAGAATAATTTTATTTATTTTTATATTACAAAACATAGATATATAAATGTTTGTAGTTATGTCTTCAAATCTATTTCTCATTATATCTTCGTCCACAAAATCATCACTTCAAATAAATTTATATTTATATATATATATATATTTATCTAGTTATTGAAATTAAAAACTATATATAAAAAAATATGTATAGTTAATGTCATAATAACGTACGTAATAACATGATGATTGCTTGTGAAGCAACTACCCACTTCAATAAATGAAGGTTCTATACGAAAAGGTCCCGAGGCCATATTTTGAGGCGCCTCGGAGGGTTATCTGAAATAGAATAAAAACCAAATTCAAAGACTAGTAAATAATCGTAGTTTGCGTGTACGCGAAAAATGTACCGGTCTCTATGGAGTTTATGTTATAAGAGTGATTCCCTCTTAGTGGGAAAACACAATTGATAAATAAAAATAATTTTTAGAAACAAAACGAAAAGCGACCTCAAGATTAAACCTACATGTACCAACTTGAACAAAAAAAACAACATATATATATATATATATGTATATCAATTACTTCGATACAAAGAGATTTACATGACAATCAACGAAATTATCGATACTTAAATGTCAATTCATAATTTATGATCAGTTATTTTTGAAGTCGGTGCCAGCCAAGAATGACAGTTTCATCCTGCCTTTCCAACAAACTTTCGAATGGCACGAAACAGCGGTGTGGCGGTAATGAAATAATGGGGGGTATCTGTACAATTGTCATTTTTTTTCGAATTCCGTTTGTTTTGATTGGCACAAACATAACTGATCTTATATTATGAATATGAGTATCGATAATTTCGTTGATAGTCATGTTCATTTGTTTATGCAGTCAACAACCCTGCAAAATAGTTCGACTTATTGAGGTTATTATTCGACTTATCTTCTTGTAAAGTGAAAAAAAATTAACACTAAATTGGGGTTAAAATCATTGCGTATATTTTTCAAAAATAGGAATAGATATGTTGTTTGTGCATAACTATAACGTCATTGAAACACAAAATTAAATAGCTGAAATCACTTAATTGTACAACTTTCTATATCACTGAACTGCTCTTTTTTCTGGCGATACCTAAAAGTAGACTTACCGTTTTTCACCAGTGGCGAACTTTTCTTAATTTTTCAGGATGGCTAAAAGATAACTAGGCGGAATTCGGAACTCCGAACCACCTAACTTAATTCTCCTTTCTCCACTTCGCAAATCAGTTTTGAATTTTTTTTAATTGAAAGAATTTTCAATTTTTGCAGAGTCATTGTAAAACCATTCAATTAATTACCAATAAGTGACTGATGTACCTATGAACTGAAAAAGTAAACAATGACAAACAAAATGAAAACAAATTATTATGAAATCCATAGAATTTGAGTTCGAGTTATAGAGGTGATAACTTCCAATGGTCCGATTCATAGAGGTGGAAGTCCTAGAATTTCCCTCTTTTTACCCTTATTTTCAGTTCGACTTACCTACACAATTTTACACGTTTTTAGTCTGAAATCGACTAATCGAAGTTCGAGATATCGAGAATCGCCTTTATAAGTAAATTATTTTTGTTAATAATTTAGATTTAGTTACCATGGAGAAACGTGTTTATAATTGAAGGTTATATAACAGTTATTTCTTGTTTGTTTGTTTGTTTATTTCGTTTAACGTCACTTTATGCTGCTATGGCTAATCGGACGATGCTACGGTGGGAGTCCTAAATTTTGCCGGTTGTAAAAAGACGAAAAATTAAGAAAAAATGTATATCCTGGTATAATTAGGATAGGGATCTTTAACGAGTACCTGACATCGCACAGGCTCGGGACCTGAAGAAGAACAGCTCGATATTCAACTTATTTAGGAAAATTACAATTTCTTATAATATTTCAACGCCCACTGTTTTTCGAGTTAACAAACCAAAACTGCATATTTTACAAAAACTTACTTATTTAACCAGGTTTCTAATGGTAAGATCAAATTAATGATTTCGTGTAGATTTCATGGAGAAATTTACTTTTGAAATCTAAAAAACATGGTGTTGTCATTTGGCATAGAAATGCCAATTGCCCAATTGCTTGGGTAAATAAGACATTATGACAATCGATAAGAAATAATGAAAATATGTATTTTAAACAAAATAAACTCTTTATTGGAATAAAAAGCAAAGAAAAAAAATTTATCAATAGCAACGCCAGAAGAAAGGAATGCCTTATTTTATCATATTTTCAGTGCAAGGTTCTGAACCCAATGATAACGAGTATAGAGTACAATTTTCCCGTTGTGGCTTGTATCTGTAATATCTGATAGTAAATATTGAAGAAAACTACTTCTTGATGTGAATTTTATCGACAGATAAGTCTGTTTTACAAGGGAAGGCATTTTCAATGTCCACAATCCGCAATACATTTTTTATTTGCTTTTTATCTCTATGGAGAGATTTTTTCTAAGTGATTTTTATAATGTCTTATTTACACCATGTTTTAAAAATAAATTTTTCCATGAAATTGTGAATTTGATCATACGAATCAAAAGTTAAATTCACAAAATTTAAGGTTAAATGTACTATAGCCTTATTAAAAATTTAATACTTAACATATAAACATTTAGATTTGGGAAAAGTTGAGATTTATGGCAAAAAATGTGGTTTCATAAATTTTTGTTTTTAATTATCATGTATCTGCAACGGAATGGAATAGAAAGGTGCCCTCAACGTCATTTTTCTTTCATTTTTGTTTAGTTTCGATTTCATTATTTTTTTTGTAGTTTATTTTATTTTTTACTTTTTCACTCAAGAAGGAATCAGTCTCTATAGCCGGAAAGAATAGCTTTATAATTTCTCCTACTTGATAGTAGGTCATCACAGAAAAAAAAAACTAAAATTAAATATACATCATTTTTAGCATACCCATCTCGAAAAAAATTGATAATCAGGGGATTTTATGGTCCAAATGAATAAAATATAAATTAAAAAGCTAATTATTAATCTGAATATATTTAATATGATCCTATTAATGCTATAAGGGCATGAAAATTTCAACTATTATCATCAAGTTATGCTATATAACTATTTCTTATTGTAGCTAATCTATTACACAATGTAACTATAATATTATGCAATATTTTAAAAATTACTTCCTCTTAATTGTTACAGTGCAATCACAATTAAGAGCTTGGTTAAGAAAGCTTTCCATTCCACGGGTAGTGACTAATACAGAAACACGAAACCGGGAGACTAGAGGAAGAAGCCCCCACCATACAAAGTACTTTCCCCGGCTTCGTCAACGGAGCCTCTTCATTACTCCAACCCTTTTTCCATAAATTTAACAACTATAAATTGTAAATAATTTATTTTGGCTTGTATTTCTTAAAGAATCATTCTACATGTTTCGGGAATAAGGGTCTCTCACCTTCAGGTTCAACTTCTAAAACAATTATACTATTAAGCAAAAATAAATATACAAACAAATAATCAATTTTAATAATTTTATTTACCTGTTTACAGTTTTTCCACTTGTTATCATTCAAAAAATATATATATTTAATATAACGTCAATGTTAATAATGTGTAAACATTTCTTCATGCTTAAATCTACTGCTATCAGTACAAATCAGTGTTTGCAATAAAATGATTTTATTCTATTATTCTATGAAATTAGACTGTTATAAGTTTCTTAAAAATATCACCATCAAATGTTTTCTATTTATTACCATCAATTAATATCAACAATCTGAAAACGTTTTTTTTCTTTTTTATAAATAATTTGTTTAATATACCTATTATCATTGTATAATTTGTATCTATTTTATCAATGTCTGTTTTATAGTTTACCTAATTATTTATTTTTTTCTTATTATAAAGTGCATCCATTATTTTTCGGTAAGGGGTTTTATTTAATAACTTCAGTATTTTCTATTATCGAAATCAAACTTTTGTCCAAGTTTTTGTACTTGTTCAAATAATGCTGTTTTGTTTGCCCCTATCATTATTTTTTTATAAATTAATAAAAGGAATAACGAACCCGAAGGTTCGATGCCGATACCACCAACTGTTCATCACACACCTCCCTCCTATCAACTCTCTCAAAACCCAAAACCCTAAGATTGGCCTTGACGCTATCCTCCCATCTACTTTTCGGTCTACACATGGGTCGTTTTCCCTTCGGCTCAAAGCTGAGGAGTGTGAGGTAGTTGATCACCCTACACACATAGTGTTTGTTCTTCGAAAAACATCCGTAAGCAGTCATATATATTTTTTTGCAATTATTTTTACATTGGTAAATTTTTTTTAATTTAAATTTGTCTTTGTTTTAGCTAAATAATGTTTATGGAAATTTAAGCTTTTTAATTTTTTCATATATTCAGTTTCATTATTATTATTTTCTTTACGAATTGTATTTTTTTATTTTATTAATGTCACATTATGAAATACTGTTGTGAAATTTGTCCTTGTTATAGTTTTTTTAGTAATCAACAATTATTAATATCAATTAAACATCCTTTTACATAAATGAAATTTAAATTGCTAGTTAGCCAACATATAAATAATATTTATTTAATAATTTACTAATTAAATCAATCCAAGCATGTTTTATTAATTTCTCGACCCAATCCAGTGATTAATTTCTAATGACATGACGAGATTATGCCGACAACATGTTAACAGTGCATGCTAAGTGGTGAGGACCTTAGTATTCTGAAGACCAAATAAGTGAGGGTTTAAATCCGGGTTGTGTGGGCATTTACATTGTGTTGGACACACGGAATGAATCTCGAAGTTCTCACTGTGGATAGAATATATTAACAAATTGTAGACCAAATCGCCATTTACCCAACTTATAGTACCTATTATAGTATTACAGCGTATCATTATGTATAATGTACATATTACTCTCCTCATTGTCCTTCTGTACTTTTAGATAGTTATCGTTATTGTGGTATGTTGTTCAAGAAACTGTTTTTTGACTAAATGTTAAGCAGAACCTTCAAACATATAAAGTTTCTATTCGTCAACTGGTCATAAAAAAGTACATTTCAATATCCGTGGGATCTGGCATAAGTAAATTTTAGGGAAATATATTAAAATCACACTCAGCATTAAGAGGGAATATATTACTAAAGAGTGTTGAGTAATCTTTTTTCGATGATTTTATTTAACTCAGAAACCGCAAACCCACACGTTACATCTTCTATCAAAAGGAACAGTGACAGACATAATAACCAATGTCACTCGGCCAATCCTCAATTATTTATAACACGAAATCGACGACACTAGTTCTGCAATTTTGACATGCACACAAGTGGCGGTAATCTTAATGGATTGTGTCATGATATTTTGTTGTAAACTTTAGAGATTATTTAAGATTTAGACCCTTGGTAACTACTAACGTGTGTACAAAACTCAAGCTAATCATAAACACAACATTTTTTTTTCTTTTTAAAATGGTTATTTAATCAGTGGGGGAAAAAAAAATTTCCTATTGTTTACAATTTTTATATTAAGATACACTTGTTATTTGATACAATATTATGCACTTCTATGTTTTCATTACTATGTAATCATAAAATTTAGTAAAATATTAAATTTGTTTAGCAGGACATAAGATTCCAGCTCCTTCTACACTCAACTGACTTATTCCCAGCAATGTGCAAAATATTGTAAAAATATAATTTTTGTCTGAATATCTTTAAAATACATAATGTACTCGCTCAATATTTTTAGGATTAAGATAGTAATGTGATTAAACAATTAAAATTAAAGAAATTAAATTCATAATGATGGGGAAAAAAAATAAAGTAATTGAGCAATAAAAGAATACTAGATGCTTTTTTTTTTTTTTTAATATTTACAATCATGAAATGTTATATTTTCAGTATTTGTTGTTTTTATTTTTCATCACTTTATATATATATATATATATATATATATATATATATATATATATATATATATATATATATATATATATATATATATATAAGCGAAGTCAACCGCAGAACAAAGAAGAGTCAGTTATCCATCGAAATATTATCGTTGCACTTTGTTTCATTCGGATCGGTTTGGGGAAAAGTTTATGCTTTGTATTTGCTGGTATTTCGAAGGCGTTTTGAATTTTGAGCTCGTTCCTGATTATCGGGCAGTGAACTCAAACGCTTTTATGAGAGTTTTGAGCGAAATATGTTTGTGTTTAACAGAAACCAAAGCTTTTTTTAATACGACAATAAATCGTTGGTTCTGATATGACACTGTATTTCGTCTTTGTTTAACCAACGAAAATTATCAGAACTGCAAGGAGTAAACGTTTTTTGTTTTTTTTTCAACCAAATAGCCCAAATATTGCACCAGCATACTGTGGTACATTATGATCAATGGCTCATTTTTTAAAAGAGGTAATCTTTGATAATTATGAGAACATAAAAATTGAATGTGAGAATCCTTTGTATCAATCTCAAACGAGTAATATCTGCAACAAATCCAATTAAGGGCTCAATGAAGAGTGAAAGTCGTTGAAAACAATGGATATTATTTTGAAGAAAGCAGTATTCAGTAATGTTTAAAATATATAATCTGAAACAAATACTTGTGCCCAAGGACTTTTGTAACAACCTAGTACATTGAAGAAAATCAATACCAAATTGATCTTCTCAAATCGATTTCGAAATCTGTGACTAGGTTTCGGCCTTTTTCTAGTACGAAAGGATAAGATCGTAAGAAAAGAACCCAAAAATGAGTACTTTTTTTCTTTCATAAAAGAAAGCCACTTTTGCCTATATCCAACATATTTTCTTCATGTGTGTTTTATTTCTTAATCGCATAATCCATATAATGTTATATCCCTCCACGTTTGAACAAATTTATATCATTGAGAGCAACAGTTTGAAGTTCTTGAACAATTTGAAACTCTCTCTTGAACAAAAAAAATATTCTTTTCTTATAGGTTTAAAAATGGAAAATTGCCGGTTTTACGAATAGAATCATTCATTACTGAGCATTAGTTATATTTTAGTCTTTAAGCTTTACAACAGCAAATACCTGCACGTAATTGAATATTTTTGAATCCGTGAGAACGTTCGACCTAGAAAAAAGAAAATTTCACCGCAACATCCCGACCTTTCTGGCAGAAAGTCGATCCCACTTTATTTCATCTTTTCTGTCTCGAATTCGTTTTTTCTGTACAGAGTACTTTCCATTTCGATCTAAATATAGCTAATGCACTAGATTAGAAAACAATATATATATATATATTATACTCTAAGAAAACTTTAGAGTGCACAACATTTACCTGTATTTTATTTAAAATTTTGAAAACACATAAAGGAAACAATTTTTTACAGTTCAATGCGAGGTTTCCATGAACATTCGATTTTCGTTCAAGAACATCCATCTTCAACATTTATCGCGATAAACAAGAAGAAAAAATTACAACTGTATATTGTGTATAAGTCCTGCATTTGCATAAACATCGTGGGGTGAAAAAAACTAACAAGGGGAGGACACACTCAGTCTCTCACGGATCTTGTTGGCAATTGTTTCGGAGGTTCCTGGTCAAAAAATATTAGACACATATTTTGCCGTTCCGACCAATGGGTGCTAGAAGCCGAGAAAAAAAAATAAAATAGCATTAAACTAATTTATTTTTTATCTCGAGTTTAGAAAATGATTGCGTAAAAAAATCTATAGAGGTAGTTTGCTTGAAAAACTAATCATTCTTTTAGAATTTAATTAATCTAAACCAAAATTTATGGATCGACTGTATTTTTTCTAAAATCCGCAATCAAAACTAAAAATCATGGTGCAGGAATCAAGTCGATATCATTTTCTAAACTCGAGATAAAAAATGAATTAGTTTAATGCTATTTTATTTTTTTTTCTCGGCTTCTAGGGCCCATTGGTCGGAACGGCAAAATACGGGTCTAATATTTTTTGACCAGGAACCTCCAAAACAAATTGCCAATAAGATCCGTGAGAGACTGAGTGTGTCCTCCCCTTGTAAGACAAAAAACATGGTTATGAGTAAACGGCCATCAAATACATTTTATATTCAAATACATTAGTACTGGCATAATTTTATCAATAAAGTTAAAGACCTTCATTAGCAATCGTTTTTACTTATTTGATGAAATAATGTCAGTACGGAAGTAGAAAAAGCAAAATAATATTTGCTCGGTGTTTATTGAAAACCATTATTTTTTAGTTGTAACCCCACGATATAAAGGCCAACATTTTTTTACGATTTCATCCACCCTTTAGTCTCGTTTGTTCTAATGACTGTGTCCTAAAAAAGGCCATCATAGTTTTTCTCATTTAACTAAAAATAGTAATTAATTCTTCGTATTTTCCAATGTTAAAAAAAGATATTCCGTTGAAATTGAATTAGAATAAAATAAAATAGATTTATTAAAAACTATCTTAATCTTACATGAAAAGGCAATCGAATACGCGGACACCCGTCCCTCATTCCTTCTTCCCATAACAATGCAAATATATTATAAATGTAAGACCACGCCAATGTGATTGACATGATTTATATCGTATACATCGTATATATAAAATCAAAAATGAAAATCATATGATTAGGCGGTGAATTCAATGATCATTTGATCAGAAGTAGGATAAGAGGTATTCCACATTAATTTGAAATATAATGTTAGTTTATTTTCATAATATAAGAAATATTATTTCATGCATTTCTAGAATATTGTTTTAGAAGTTCTGTAACACAAATTTAAAAATCATATCTATAATGACCTTAAATTTTATAAATTTTGATTTCTCTGTAAATAAAAAAATATCTTCTATTTCAAAAAAAGTTTTCTCAAGCTATATGGTAACTTCTAAGATATCTAATGTCTAAGATTTAACCACAGTTAAAATTGAATCTCTCAAGGCTATCATTTGGACTCTTGAGTTAATAAAAAGTGAAGAGACGATGGAAAAAAAATAAGCGAACGCGGCCTGCGTGAGGTTTGTGTCAGAGGTCAAACCAGGCTGATGTTTTAGCTTTCTCTGTTCATGAGATTTCGGCAGTTTTCTCTCGGCCAACAAAATTACCAACAGCATCCGATGGGTTTCACAAGGAAGCGAGTTCTGTGGGGACATCGATTAGATCAGGAGAAATTTACAGCCACAAGGTCGCCAGGAGCAAGCACATCCTGGAAAAACTTAATAATATTATGCTATTTTTTAAATAGTGATTTTGATTAAATTCTTAGTTCTCCATTAGACAACGCTTATTAAATTAAACATCTCAGCTCATCCTAACGCTATTCTCACATACTATACTGATGACACTTGTGGTTTATCTTTGTATAATTCCCCACTAACTGCACCCCATATATTCCATTAACTTATGACTTCCCTTCGGGGTGGAAAGTATGGAACGCTCCAATGAGCCGAACACGATGAAAGAATAACAGAAAGGAAAATTTCATTGAAAAGATGGAGGCTAGAGATCCCTTCACCAAAAAATATGGGTAGGCAAGCAGTGTAAGAATTGTACGAAACCTGAATATACAGGCTTTTGAAGGAGGTTCCGATCCAGTAATGGATTGCTGCACCATTTATGGTCTATCTAGACACTACAGATAAATCACATAAAATCCCAATAAATCACCGTTGCACTACGTCTAGGTGATACGTAACCTTGAATTCAATCTCGACTTAAAATGCATAAAGCTCCATTTAGGATATTTTAACATCTACAAGTCAAATCTACCATCACACAACTAAAAGAAAAACCTGTACCACTAAAGCTCATGGAGGGTCTTGGATTCAATACTTTGGTAAGGCCTTACCGTTGTTGGGCCAACAGTTGTGAAAGGAGCAGATTTGGCCGAAATCATGCTCAACCACCAGGTTTTTCGTACGTCATTATGTACGAAAGTGTTTATCTGACAATCACTTCGAAATACAGAATAGAATAAAATCATCGAATCATTCCTTATCTATTCCCTCCAATTCAAAATTTTTAATGCTCCTTATAGTGGAAGAAACGACTGTGACCTCAGTGTTCTATCTATCTATCTATGTTGCTGACCAAAACAAATACTAATTCATTTTTTTAGAATAAACTATTGACCTACCTAAATCTGTTAGTTTCTCTACTTGCTTTTTGTTTAATTCGCAATAATCTTCCGAGACAGTCTTTAGTTATTTTATTATTTTTTTTTTTTGAGGTATCATTGTTTCTATGATCTAAATTACAAAAATAATACCTTGCCCTAAAACATACTCAGGATTCGTAGCTTTTCTAATGATTACACGTGTCAGACACATTTTTTATTTTGTTCAAATAACCTTCATTGGGCTAAAAACTTAGAGCTTTTGATCAAAATTTAAAAATACGTTCCTAGAAAAAGTAAAGTGGAATGCTTGTACTTGGATACAAACTTCGTAAAATTGGAGTATTCAGAAAATATCATTGTTTATAAAGCTTAGTTTTTTATGTTTAAATAGAGCATATTTGTTTGTAGCGACTTAATGGACAAAATCAATAGGATGAATACAGAAATTTAAGAATTATTAGGTCTAGGTCAAATCTAAATATGTTTTATGGGGAAGATAGTTTGGGAGGCAAACATGTTACGAAAAGAAACAACTTCAGGTTTTTAAAAAAATGGTTTAAATACAATAATTTTTAACTTTATAATAAATTAAATTTGTAATTTTGTAATATACACAATTTTTTAAATATTTATTTAATTATTTTTAAAATTTTATTATAAATTCATTGGGGTAGGTGTTCAATTATGAAAACTTACAGTAAAAAAAAAATAATATGATTAACTAAGAAACGTATTCTTAATTTTTGATGAAAAAAAATTTGATTTTTAACTTGGAAGTGTGTTTTTGACCGACTATTTCTCCATAAAATATTTATAGTCAACTATATTATCTTTGATAATTACATTATTTATTTATTTTTTAAAGCAAACATGTTTTAAAAATAAAATTTCGGATGAGATACTACAGAAAATTACCCAGCTCCATCTAGAAAGACCTTGGCGGTGAGTTAGACGGCCTTCAGGATCCAGATCACTTTCTTCTCATTCTATCTTCAAGATCATTCTGCTCCGTCCGCTCTTATCAATCATTGTGATTTAATCTGATAACTTTCTAATTGCACTCAATCCAACTACCTATCCTCAATGAAAACAGAAAGCGTAAAAATCATCGGTTACTCGAAAACCGTCGATAAGTTTAATTGGACTCTTGTTGAGGTGAAAACCAGTGGCATACCCTTAGCCTGGGGTAAGTTGAAGACGGATGGTAAATATCCATAATCAATCCTACATAATAAAATATTAATTGTTTTACCTTTAGAGTAAAACAAACTTTATTTTAATTCTCGGCAGTAGAATAATATCAAGATGCTTGAGCATTTTACATAGATCTATAATTTAGGTTATATATATATTTAATATACTTGGGCTTAAAATAATGAAAATAATACATAGGTGTAACATTTAAAAAAGAAAAAAGAGCTTGTTAACGTATACAACGATGTTTATACTTCCCTAAGAGTTCAACCTATCAAATGGTTGGGACACATACCTAATTCCCACAATTGCCGTTGGTAAAGCAGGCAAAATTATTGAACGTTCGAACCCCAGATGTAACTCGAGGAATAACAAGGATGAATGTCTAGGGACAAGGCATCTGTCGTTATAACTTAAATATAAACCAGACATTCGTAAACATGAAAGAACAAACTTGAAGTCGATAGTTGATTATGTAGAAGGACAGCCAAAAAAAAAAAAAAATTCTATTTATTTATTTATTGTTTCAAATAACATTTATACTTAATTGATTTTAATTATGTAAGTATTACTTTCAATTATAGATACTACAGTATTCATACTTTAAAATTATTTCTACTAAATTTATTTATTGATAATTTTCTTATTCGAAAAATGATCTAAAGAAGGAAAAAAAACAACGTAATAATGCTTTCAACAAAATATATTTATTTTAAGATACTTATATTTATATAATAATAGCTTAAATACATACTAAACAAAATATATTTATTTTAAATATATCTTTTAATTTTAAATCTTTGTGAAATATACAACATTTCTCATCAAAATATTATGTATCTAAAAAAATATATTTACAAACTATCATCCTTTCATATTTTTTATTACGGAGGAAACAATCAAACACTGTACATTTATGAAAATTGTTGAAAGATAATTACAAAATATTCTAAGAACAACCTAAAGCTAGGAGAAATATTGTAGGTAGCATCAGAAGGGAGAAGAAAGGCAACATCAGATAGAATGAAGAAGTACTGGAGGAAGCGCAAATAAGCATACACAAAAAAATAATTAATTAAACGTACCCCAAAGTGGGTGATTAAAAAAATAATAATTATAAATAATAACTATGAATTAAAAAATAATTTCCAATAATCTTAGAAAACCTATATTTAAGTTCTTCGTATAAAAGTAGCTACGTGAGGTTGTTCATCGGTTTACTGGAATTAGCTTCATTAGTCATATAGTACATTTGATCCCACTATGGTTGCTTTTTATTATGTCTTTAAAAGTAGTGAACGAGAAAAATGTAATATAATAATTTAACATATCATATATTTTCACACTTATTCTGGAAAAATGTCACACATGATACTATGGTTATAGAGATTTGTTTAATATGGCGGTCTTACTACAAGCATTTTACACTTTCCCTCTCAGGAAAATATGAGTAAACTGTTGGTTGCATTCAGTGGCTGTTGAAGGCTATTAACAGGTGTTATCAGTTAATATAATTTAAAGAATTTACAAAAATTTGACTTCTTGCTAGAAAAAGGTTCGTGAAAACAATTTGACCAATGGAAACTCACCCTTTACCTTTGTTACATTTAATAATATCTACAATTATTCAAGTTTTTTAAGTAAGACCCTACTTTATTTATTTAATGGGTTCGAATATATTTTAAAAAATAGATACACAATAGTATTTAAAAAAAAAATTGAATTTAGAATTATTTGTATACACAAGATAATAATACAGCACAAACTTCTCAGTAGAAAGTGGCAATTGAAAACCTACCAACAACGATGTTTCCTGATTGCAGCAAGAACTACATTAGATGCCAGTCACGAAATGATAGTGAACGGTATGCGGTTAGCACTGCACCTGCACTTTTACGCCATCGCTTCATTTTGTTTTATCGAGGGCAAGCAATGTAAGAGGGAAGCGTGCAGCCTCTAATCAGGTCGTTACAACTCAAGTTTGGGAAGTTATAAAATATTTCGTAATTTGTTTGACACCAGCTAAGAGCTGTTTTGCCTGAGGGGATTTTTTTTGCCGAATCATCTTTCCTCGTTGCGAAATCGACATGTGACACAAAGAGCCCAAGTCCAATTACTTCCGATGACTGCTTCAAACTTAGACCGATGGAGCCTGTCTGTGGATTTTGTGTTGGCCACGAGTGTTGCAAGGTGCACCTTCGATAAATGGACAGGCAAGTCCTCATTTATTCCCATTAATTGGGTATTTAAGTAATTATCATTGCAATTATTATCACTACATTAATTATTACATAATTATTATTACATTAATAATTAATTAATCAAACAGAATATTGTTACAGCATCTAATTTCTGGAACTCCTAATATCCAGGATAGGCCATTGCTCTACTCTCAAGATTTTTAAATCCCGTCTCTCCTTTTACCTATTGTATATCCACCTCCATAATCTTATAGAATAAATATATATTTATAATGAGATATGTGTGTTCCTATTATAACATTGTTTTGGTTTTTATCAAAACTAACCTTTAGGCCATGAAGGACCTATTACAGGTCCTTAGCCGTAACCTAATATATGGTTTTATCATACCTGAGATAACATTAAGATAATACAAAAAGATAAAACATTAATTTATATTCTATCTAATTATTTTTCGTGCTCTGCTTTCTCATGCAATAATTGTAACTTTTAATTTTTTTTAATCATTTATTGTATTTTTGTATTATTTATTTTGTCTATTGCTTAAATTTTAAACTTGAAGATTTTATTTTATTTTCGTTTTAAATAACGTGCAATTAGTATTAAATTTAATTTCTATTAAAATTATCTCTTTTCAAAATTATTTTCTTAATTATAATTACAGCAGCTAGGGTACCATTATATTGTAGATTATGATTTTTTAAAATTTGCCATAGACCCAGAATAAAATATATTTTCATTTAAAAATTTATATTCAAACAAACGAAATTGCGATAACTAGCAATACGAACATAGACATTTTATATTGCAAATTAATCAGTATAATCCTAATGAATGATTGGCTAAGAATAAGATGTGGAGAATCTCATTGTTAACATTGTAAAATCAGTTTATTACAGAATATGGATTTTTATTTACCCTCAGGAAAACCAAAAGAGCATATATGAAAAAAAAAACACTTATATATCTTGATATTAAAGTTCATATTGTTCTTGAACTGGATGTGCAATATTATCAAATAAAAGCGTTACAGAAAACTATAATCTATAGTAAGGTGATTCATGAAAACTTTGCATGACAGTGGTATACCTATAAATTTGAAATAATAATTCATGTTTATAGTTTATATGATGTACCACCTATTTTCAGTTATTTTTCAATAATCTTTATTGCACTATATTTCTTAAAAGTCCTGCAATATGCCTAAATATATCTTTATATTATTAGTCCTTATTATTAATTAAAATAATTCTTTTCTTTATAATTATAGAATACATACACATAAAGAATACATATAAAACATAAAGAACATAAAGACTAATTTATAATTAACAGTATTTTAGATGTTGTTAAATTAAAACGGAATAAATAAAATGAAGAGGCTAAATATGTACCAGCCGAATTTTATAAGCCATAATAATCATAAGTTTTTTTTTACCAACTGACAATATCAAAGGGTGAAAAATTCTCTTATTTACTTTATTATCTGGAAGATCAGAAGTTTAAGGTTTGTACTTTTGAAGACTGTATGTAATAAAATAAAATAATCAAATTTTGAGCACAACTGCTGACGAACCCAAAGAACAGAAACAGTTCTAAAATACTATATTTCTGGAGGAGAGGTGGGTTGTAAATTTATAATTTGGAACAACCAAGTATTTTGATTAACATTTTAAAAAATATTTAATAAATATGGTTCTTACATAGCTACACTTCCACAGGATTAAATCACCTTGATAATGATTACTTTGGGTTCGGTTGTTTAAAAATTTAAAAATATTTTGTTCCTTTAAATAATATTTAAGCATCTTTTCAAAATAATAACAATAACTTAAATCAACAAGTTATTAGCTATTAATAATATAGCAAATTAGAAGATTTATTACAATTTATAAGTAGAACAGTGAGAATGCGTGTTGGCCGTTTTTGAAAGTATCTCCCTCAACCCAGAGATTGCGAAAACGGAAAAGTTAACGTACCATCAACAATACGATGTAACTATTCAATGAGCGAGTTGGAAAAAAACTACAAAAAATAGGTATTGTCTTTAATATATTATGGTTAGTTTGATGGTTAAGCATTATCTAACTATTAACTTTGATGAAAATCGACTGAGCCGTTATAAATTATAAATTCCCCGTCCCTCTCTACTCATAAACAAAAAAAGTATTTTGGATATTTTTGACTCCTATTCTTGGTATGTATATACGAAATCGGCCTGAATAGAGTGGATGTATGTTTTATTTTATTATAATTTCGAACCTAAACAGCTTTATCTCCAGGTAGTATCATGGTATCAGATGAATTAAAGGACTGACTGCATTGGGTCCATAGAGAAAAAAAATAAAATAATATTATTACAATGATTGTTTTTAACCATGACCAATCTCCGCCGATCATATTCTTAATTGATCCTTTTCTTTATCATCTTTTCAAATGATCCGTTGGGAGAGAAAATCAATGATTGATTGTGAGCAATTAATTGTGACACAGAATTCGTTAACATTTAGTGATTAGAAAGGAAGAGGATGAGGCCGAAACAGACGTGAATCAGCAATTATGATTGCTAGGTCCTTTCTAAAAGTTACGTAATAGAATATAAACCAACATTGCAACCTTAATATCCTTAAACTGGAGGAATATCAACTGATCGTCTTTCTTGGTATTTTATATTCAATTTACTACGATACGATACTCATTTTGGTTTTTATTAGGATCAATGAAAGAAGGGTTATCTAGAATGGTTAAGATATTTTCGAACAGAATTAACTTATTAAATACCCATGTAGTTAACAAGGAAAATCTTTTAAATTAAACATAAAAGTAAATATGTAAATCAAAGATTACTATAATCGAATTTAATTTTATGATTGTTGGGATTTACTCTAAAAAGAACGGACAGATTATATACAGGTCACCATCCTATTCTAGCTAGAGCGGGGAAGTAAAAACTGATTCAGCGAGTCCACAAGAAAATAAATTTTGAACGATCCAGCCAGATTCTAACCGGCACACAATGCCAAGACCCGTATTAAATATTAAAGAAAAATGCAGAACGGAAATATTTTTTTCGAGGAGTAATATAGAAATCAGAACCAAAGGCTCAAAGGTAAGGTCAAATCAAATCAAATCAACTTGAATTGTTGAGTCAAATACAAGGAATATAACCGGTTCGATTAGTATATAATTACTTTGGTGATTGACATCTTATCACTTAAACCTTTTCATTCCTCTTTTCGCCTATTAAAGTGTCAGTCTCTAGTGCATTGTCCATAGACTAATCTTAACCAACATTGAAAAAATGGCTAAGATCTATAGTTCACGATTATGTAAGAAATTTCCAACAATTTGCAACTTTGGATCTAACCAAAAAAAAAAACAAATGTATGGAAACGTTTTTTTTTTTTCATAGTTTAACTATAAACAGTAAAATTCTTCTCATTTATATTGATAGCTAGATTATCTGCCTTTGGCTGTCTTTTATGGTGATTTTTGTGGTTTTAGATGTCAAAGACAATTCTCAAATGTTCGATTTCTGGCGCAAAAATGAACCAAGGATAATACAAGAAAATGTTTGGGATGGTGTTGCTTGAATATTAAAAAAAAAAGAGAACCGCTGTCACAGATTTTCAGTAAAATTCGAAACATTAATAAATTATTTGGACTCCATTTCGAAAGCAGTTTCTAGTGTAAAATCAATTAATTGCTGAAACTAAAGATTTATATCTCAGGTATTATTCTTGATGTTAAGCCGTCTCCACACTATGTCGACCGGCTTTGTCAATTCATGTCGAGTCGAACAGAACGTTTTATTTTGCACCCGACCTAGTCGATCGACACGGTTGGCTTTCGTCTAGTTCACGGTGACATGGTATAGGTGTAGCAGTCAATTTACGCACTTCGTAGAAAATTTACTTTCCAAAAATATTTTTCCGATCTCAAAATTCTTGATTTCGTCTTAAACTGGTTAAGTTTACTAGCAGATCCTGTTTATGATTTTTTTTAAAATTAAATTCTGTGAAATACTCACGACATACTAAAAACCTTGTTTGGTTATGAAAGTTTGTTGTTTTTTTTAGTATATTTTTTGCTATAACTGCAAAAATATTTTTCTGATTCTAAATTTCTTTTTTTCATCTCACAGCTGGTTAAATTAACTATCAGATCTCGTATATACATATTAATTTTTATTAAATTCCGATAAATACCCACGCCAGCCCACTGAACATGTCAAAATCGTCGTATTTTGCCAAAACATACACATTAGCGTGCTGGAGTGGGAATATAATCAAAATTTATTATATAGGATCTGATAGTAAATGTAACGAGCTTTGAGATGAAAAAAAAAAAATTGGGGTCGGACTAATATTTTTGGAGTTATAACAAAAAATGTGCCGAAAAAAACGAGGACTTCACTACAGTAAGGGGTTCTTAGCGTGCTGATTGTTACACGGGATATGGGGTCAACCATTGACTCTTCCCTTCTAATTTGCAATAAAAAAACAAATTTGTTCGAAGTTGCATAGTTATAGAGCAGTAAACGATTAATTCTATAATAAAAATCAATAAAATAATGAAACAGCTTTATTTTGAAGACCGTGTTTACTTCCACCAACTATTAAACTTTTTTTGTTCGATTATTGATTATTGATTATCAAACTTTTCATATTTTTAATTGTATTTACATTACTTAAAACATATTCTTTAATTTATTTTTCTATTTTTCTATAAATATACAATACATTTAACTCATTAGTGGTAAATATGACATAAAATTACAATATATATATATATATATATATATATATATATATATATATATATATGTATTTATTTATTTATGAAAAAGGAATAAAATAAAAATATATATTCCCGTAACAACTGAGAGATTGCATGGAATTTCTTTACAATTATTATGTTTTTTTTTGTACATAAATTGTGTTGTAAAAAGCTATATTTATTTTTTGGAAGAAATATTTCCTATAAAGTTCATTCGAGAAATCAGCAGGATCTTTCATATCAAGCGTACCAAGGATAATTGTTCAAAAGGTTTCAATTTCTTATGTTTTTATCGCATTCATGTTGAAGGGCTGATATAGGCAGGGCTTCTAAAAGTTTTATGAAGAAACTTTAAGTAGTAAAATGGATTATGGTTCATTAATTTATAACTCCACCACACCATTCTTGACGTTGCGCACTTTCAGGTCATGTCCGGGGGCTTATAGAACATCACATCTTCTTGCCATGTATGCAGAACCTTTAAGAGTAAACCCTTCTTTGAAATTAAGAAAAATATATCTTTTCACGAAATATACAGCAAAACATCAGTGTATCAAAATGTGAAGACTATGTAGTTAGTTGTGCCAAGATAACCTAAATCGAAGAACGTCTCATATAAGTTACCTACTGTCTGTTCTGTTTTCACAGGAGAAACTTTCTCCTAGGAAGCTCTTCTACACTGCCTACATAAGTCCAGGATAACTTGTACAAATAAAGTTTGTAGAAATAAAACCAAACTGCGATGGGAAAATGGAAGCAGATGGTGGTTAGGAAGGGAGACACTGAGGGAAGGAATTGAAGGCTTGAGCCAGGTTTCAGATATTGTAATGATATGATAAAAATTATCAGTGAAGTATTGATGGAATTCGTTAAAGTGAATAGGGAAGGATTGGGCGTTAACATGACAGACAGTTAGGACGCTAGTAATTGCAAGGATGCGGGAAAAGATTAGGGAAGAAAGGAAAAGCGGACTCAGAAGACACTAAGCAATAACATAGTTTAAAAAAATAGTAAGTTGGGAATAATGACAGTAAAGAGATATTAACTAAGAATAGTTTTATTAATGAATGTGAAAAAGAAACGAACAAGCAATACAGAGGAGTATTAGAGAAATAAAGTAGAAAGACGAAAAGAATATAATAATTACTAGAAATAACAAAATGAGTAGTAATAAAGAGAATAAAATGATCAATAAACATAGTATTTTTCTATTGGACAATTTGAGTGATGCTATAGTTCTAGAAGAGAGCCAGATGTCAAAACCAGGTATGAGGTAACACGAGTGGTTGTTTCTGGTGAAGACTTCAAGATCCTTAGCTGTGTTAATAAAAATGATAGGATGGTCATACTGATGCCTACAGCGTACTCAGCCGCCAGAGAACCAAGCATATTTTAATTTTGCTGCAGTTTTTTTCTGCCTTGCCGAACAGTAGAGATGCCTATTGGTAGGAGTCGTCTCCTCGCTAAGATAGATATGGTGGCAGTCATCCCCTGCCAACCGTCACTTTTCTTAGTCGAATCAGCTCGTCCCACAATGACTGCCTCACAAATTTTGCAATCTGATCGGCAGACCTATATACGGCAGTTAGGTCAGAAAAAAATGAAAAGGAATAACGTGGCTAAGATGGATATAAGATAATTGGGATTGGGTGGAACTTGGCGAAGAAAAGCGGAAAATATACAGGAGTCGTCGATTCTTAGTGAGAGTAAGGCTCAACTATAAACAGTTTTATAACATTACGAGAATCATTATGCATAAGAAAGAGAGGGCGCCCTAGAAAATCCTGGCTAAAGGATGTTTAGGAGGATTTAAGAGTACTTGGGGTTACCGACTGGAGGAATTAAGGCTCTGGATAGGCCATATTGTACGAGAGGCCAACGTCCCCCTGGACTATTGTGCTAAGAAAAAAGAAAAAGAAATGCAAAATACATCAATTTAGAATGTTCTTATATTACTTTTTTTTCCAAAAAAAAAAAATAAAAGATATCTACATGTTTTAGTAAATACGGGTTTATACCTGAAACCATTAGATATAGATTCGTTACATTGGTTCAACGAGATGTTGGCATTGCTTTATTTTCATCACATAACTAATTGATTAAAGTATAAACAAATATTTTTTTTTAGTAGTTTACTCCTTTGTCAGAACCAATGATCTCACGTAGGCTGATTAAAAGGTTCGTCTCTAGTTTTCGAGTAATCGTCTCAAGCTCTCCTCAGAAACTGTGTTATTCTTAAAAATCCAATATTAAGGAATTGCTTTAACAATGCTTTAACAAATATGACCAATTTTTTTATATTCCGTAGATAAACTTATAATATCAAATCCTTCAATAAATCTCCATTACGCAATGTTTTTATTTATAGTAACTACACTATCTATGGCAGGCCTTCGGCAAACTCTGTCAATTATATTATTAGATTACTATAATCTACTTTGTTGATATATTTAAACACAAAATCGGAAAGGTAACTCTATAATCCTGTTACAAACATCCTTCAATAGTTAATCGAAGAAATATAATAACTATGAAGCAAGCAAGATTGGAGACGCTGATGAATCCTCAGAGCTAGACAAAACAGCATAACGGTGAGCATTTTTAGCTATAGGACAAAAATTAGACTACAATTCTTATGTTGAAAATAATATCATCCTTTCTTCAATTGCAACCGCATCATAAGCTGCTGTTAAAAAATCATGGTAGAATTGAGAGCTAAAAAAATAAATTCGGATATATTGTGGACATTTTAAAAAGGGGCAAAAAAGTATAATTGGTGAGAGTTAAACAAAGTATTGAGAAAAATGGATAGGCTAGTGGTGCTCCCTATTTAAGTTATATAGATGAAGGAACTAAAATGAATAATTTTAAAAAAATATGTAATCAGAAATATTAATTTCAACACGGTAGTTTCGCTATAAAGTATCCATAACCTTCATGATATATGTTTGATATAATGTTTTCATTTGAAAACCTCATAAAAATATCAAAATAACATCAAGGATAGAGCAATCAGTGATCCTTTTTTTTTTCAAATCACTTAATAAATAATATCATTCTTTCTCAACTGCAGGCGTCATTAGAGTGATGATGGAAGGCTTCTACTATTTACCAATAGTCAGTTGGGTCAAATGGTCTCTCAACATGTTGGATCACTTGATTATAAAGTAACTACAAATGCCACCAGACTCATTACATAAAATGATGTAACCATGCATTATAGCATGTAGAGTCCATTTAAAACTCAATAATTTTCAAAATTAATGAAAGTCGTAAATTCTTACGTTTCGAATTCAAAATAGGATGCGACGACGGTGTAATATTAAGTAGGCATTACATTGCAATCACAATAATACTACCAAAATATAGATTTTTAGCGTTTTAAACCTTTAAGGTATAATTTAGAAACAAATAAGTATGTATTTTGTATGAAACCTGGGCTCACTTCTGTAAAATTCGAAAAACGTCCATTTTTCATCAATGACAGCATTGGCTAGTAATTATATATCAGTATTAGCTATTATTAGTTACATACTTTTATGTGGCTTTTTTCTTCGTTCTACCTACTATAATTTAGAACAAAATATATATATATATATATATATATATATATATATATATATATATATATATATATATATATATATATATATTGAAGAAGAAAATGAACTTCATCCTGAAACAACTTGTCCCTTAAGAATAACCAATGAGTAATAAAAAATTTATTACTAATTAAATTATGAGTTATAGAATAAATGAGAAATCTTGTAAAAGGATACCTCTTATGTATACTATTATAGTGCATATCTCATTTCAAGCTCTAGATAGTCCTCCATATAATATGCATCTGTAGTCAAAGTTGAGAAAAATTAGAGATGATACCAAAAGTTGTCAAGTACTTAGTGGTAATGAATCGCAGTAATGGAAAAGTTACTTAAGAATAAAAATAGATTTCCTCGTGATTTAAGAAATATGATTATTCCAAGAAAGATGCTGATCAAAATTTAATGGAATTTGAAAATGAATTAGTCGCTTTTTGAGGTGAAGCGGTGGATAGTAGGGAAGGCCTTTTCGGTTAGGTTTTGACCCAAGGAGGATTGCCTTTGTTTTCTCTGGATTCAGATTCAACCTATTCTCTTCAGACTATAAGTTAATGCTATCGATGTCTTTCTGAAGCTTCGAGTCGCCTCTAGCATGTTTGAAGGATAAAAGGATAAATATATCAGCAAGTCGTCAGCATAAAAATGATATTGGGAGTAGTGGATACAATTTGGCAAGTCATAATTATAAATATAAAATAAGATAGGTGAACGAGAAGATCCCTGGTGAGCTCCTCGGGAGAGTGGTGGTGAAATTGAGTGAGGTTTTCCGGGTATAAATACTTTTTGGAAACGGTGAGATAAGTAGGAATGAAGCCAGCTTAACGGACTATTAGATATTGAGAGGATGGACTTTGGAAAGGAGGATTGTATGGTCAACAGAATCAAAAGCTTTTGAAAAATCAAAGAGAATCTGGATCGTAATATTCTGTTGATCTAAGGAGGAATAACGGTCTTGGGTTATTTTTACCAAAGGAGATTGCGTGGAGTATCCGGAACGGAAGCCTGATTGGAAAGGATTAAGCAGGGCTTTACATTCAAGAAAGGAGGTGAAATGGGAATGTGCTAATCTTTATAATGGTTCGGATAAATTTGTTAGGATTGATATAGGTCTAAAGTGGGAAACTGAAGGAGGAGAAGGTACTTTATTCAATGGACGGGCAAGGACTTTTTTCAAGCTGTAGAGAAAATGGAGCTTTGTAAGGAGAAGTTATATATATGGAGAAGGGCAGGTAAGATAACAGGAAGGCAGAGTTTCGTCAATTGAGGGGTGAGGAGAGATGGGTTCAATGGAATGGGATAGTGATACAAGTAGAGGATCCAATCTATTTGGAGTTATGTGTTTAAGATGTCGCCAAGATATATATATATATATATATATATATATATATATATATATATATATATATATATATATATAGAGAGAGAGAGAGAGAGAGAGAGAGAGAGAGAGAGAGAGAGAGAGAGAGAATAGAATAGAAAATAAACTTTATTCTGGGACGATGTCCCCTAAGAATAATATAACGTACACAAATAAATACTAGCTTTCATAAGATGAAATAAAATAAATTAACAATCTGGTTAACTATTTACAATTTTACAAATAAAGAACAAAAATAGAAATAAAAATTACAAAAATCCAATAATTGTAGGAGAAAAAATAAAAACCTATTTACGTCTACTGAATGCTCTTTTTTTTTTTTTTTTTTTTTTTTTTTTTTTAGTGAAGTTTTGTTAATCAGTATCATTCTGGAGGGAAAGGAGGTATTGAAAGAGAAGGGATTTAAATGTGGACAGAGATGGAGCATTACGGATATTACAGGGTAGTGAATTCCATAAGGAAGTAGCACGGGAAATGAAGGAGTGGTCATATGATGTACTCTTATGGGAAGAAGTATACAGGTCTGAGAAGCGAGATCTTGTAGTGCGGGAGGAGACCGAGGTTCTGAACTGGAAGATGTTATAGATGTAGGAGGGATACCGAGAATTGATGGTTTGATAGAGGAAGGAGGCTAGGAAATAATTTATGAGGGATGAAGGATAAAGCCATTTTAACTCTGTATATAGATGTGATGTGTGGGAGGCTTTTGGAACCCTAAAGATAAACCTAACGAAACAGTTCATTAGTCTCCTTAGTTTACTCTCGAGTTCCGCCGTCAACCCACCATATGCAACACAGCTGTAGTCAAAATGGGGTAGATTAAGGGAAGAAACCAAGAGTTGACGAGTAGGTTTCGGAAGGGAGTCCTGGGAAGAATGGAATAGTTTAAGGATGGATATAACCCGTCTAGAAATTTGGGAGATATGAAGTTTCCATGAAAGGGTTTGGTCAAAGGTAATACCAAAGTTTTTGACTATGGGGTGGAATTAAATAGGTTGGGAGTTCATAGACAGGATCGGGAGGTGGGAAGGGATCTCAAATGGGTATTAGAACCTATGATAATAGCCTGCGTTTTTTCTACATTTAATTTTAATTTGTTATAAGAGGCCCACTTGCAAATGCTATTAAGGTCTTCTTGGATAAGGGAGAATGATTTTATTAAATCAGAGGGATGGAAGGATAGATATATCTGGAAATCATCCGCGTATAGATGGTAGGAACAATGGTGAATGAAATTTGGTAGATCATTTATGTAGGCACAAAAAAGAGAAGGAGAGACACTGGAACCTTGGGCTACCCCTGATGTCAACGAAAGTGAAGAGGAAAGTGGCTGGTTTGGTATGGATACTATTTGAGTTCTACTATAGAGGAAGGAATGAAACTAGAGGAGAGAGCTTGAGGAAAAAGATAGTGCTTTCAGTTTCGTGAAGAGAATAGAATGGTCAAAGGCTTTAGTAAAATCTAGAAGGATAAGGACAGTTACTTTTCGTTCGTCAAGAGCAGTATGTATGTCATTAGTAATTTTTGTTAAGGCTGTCTTAGTTGAATAACCATGTCGGAACCAAGATTGGAACGGATTAAGGAGATGAGAGTTTTCTAGGAAATTGGAGATTTGTGATTGAACTAGTCTTTCAAGGGGTTTGGACAGATTGGAAAGTATTGATATGGGACGGAAATCATTAAATAAAGATAGGTTAGATTTCTTTTGTAAGGATTGTATTTTAGCTTTCTTGCAGGATGAAGGAAAGGTAGAATTTTGCAAAGAATAATTATATATATGTAGGAGGACTGGAAGGATAGTAGGAAGGCAGAGTTTGATTAATTTTAGTGGAATACCATCATGTCAAATAGCTTGTGTTTTACATTGGAAAATGGCATCAATGAGGTCTGAGGGTGTGATATAGAAAAAATAAAAATTGAAGGAGTTAAAAGGAGGACCGTTTGGAGCGTAGCTGGCGGAAAGAGATGAGGAGTTTGATGATGAGGTAGCGAAAAAGGAATTCATTTCATTAGGAGTAAAAGAGTATGAAAGCGGAACATTTGAGGATTTACTAAAGGAGGGGTTTTGATAAAATTTTCCATTTTGATTTTGGATCACAGGCACTGGAGAGGGCTCCATGAAAATATTGTGATTTAGCTTTTCGAATGGCAGTTTGTATCTGATTCCGAAGGGATTTAAACAGAGCGTAGTCGTTTAAGTTATATACATAACTAAATGAAAAAATAATCTTTATTCTGGGACATATTGTTCCCTGTGAATAAGAAACATGTATATAAATATAGATGTATATAAATATACATATATATATATATATATATATATATATATATATATATATATATAATGAAATTAAATTCATAATCTTTATTCTGGGAATAACAAACATGTATAATAAGGTTATATAATAGTCTTGGCTATCTTAAGTTCAAACGAAGATAATAATATGTATAAATATGACGTATGTATGTACAATTGAAAATAGAACTTTTGGTATACATAGTGGAAAAAAAAGAATTAATAATAACCATATGATAATATAATAATTATATGCTTATATAATAATTACAATGCGTTCCAGAAAAATAATAAATATAGAAAAGAAACCAATATAATAAAACAAAAATAATGAATAGAAAGAAAGGATATATAGAAAAAAACATTAAGAACTACTTGAATGTTGATGAGACAAAATATTTACAAATACATAAAAACATATATTCACACATATTCTTCCATTTATGTTGATATAGGTGTTCAGACATATCTGTGCCCACCCATTAATCTATACAATGGCATATATACATCCTTACATGAGAAAAAAAGCAATTGTTAGGGAAACGAATGACTAAAATAGAAACAAATTTAAATTAATATAATGATACAGAAATTGAAGTAAATCATCGGCATCGGATATGCTGGAGTTTGACGAACTTAACCCCTAATCAAATTTATATTTGTAACATGTAAATATTATAAATATAAATTTATTATTATTAATAGCATCAATAACGAATATTAACGATATATTTGATCTTAACTTATTTTTATTAGTGTAGTGGTAACATTTTTCAATTATCGATATCAGTAACAGTACCAAACATCGATTTTTGATTCTCGATACAAGTGTGGTGAACAATTTGCAGTAGTCAGATTTTATAATTTTTAGAATTCAAGGTTCGAAGCTAATTTCCCTGTACTATTTGTGATTTGTTTGAAATTTTAACACAGTTTATCCAAAATCAACCAACAATTTTTGGTTTTTTGACATATCTCAGAATAGGAATGGGCAAATGTTTGCTTTAAAAATCATATCTTGCATAAATTGTAATGATCAAAAACTTTTAGCATATAACATATATTGATTGGATTAGCCATTTCTTTGTTATGGACTCTTATACATGACCAAAACTAACTTTTTTTGAAAGTGTGCAAAATTCGTAGATGTTTGACAATCGATTATTGCTAAACGCCTGAATCAAATTCAGCTTAAGGGATGTCTTTAGACGCACAATTTAATAAACTTTAGTTATATAAATATAAAATTTTTCGAATAAAAGCATTTTTCTATGTGTTTTTTTAAAAATCTGAAAAAGTTCAAAACGTTTGGGTTTTATGTCCCCAAACATTTTCCCCTTATCAAATTAAGTTTTGATATTTTATTCTCAGGACCAATCTGGTCCATATAAAAATATAAAACCTGCTAATCCACCTTTTGCAAGGCAGACCTCCTTTTGAGGGGGGGGGGGGTAATTTAACTGTACTAAATAAGGATATTAGAACAAAGTTCAATTATTGTATTGTCATAAATAAAAAATCGATTATAAAAAACGTTTATTCAAGAAATAAATCAGCAAATAGCAAATATTGTTTATTACCTATAACATATATTATTTATGTTAATTACAACAAAAATTTATTTTACAACTTTGTATCTCAGAAGATAAATAAATATTGCAAAGGTTTTGAGTACCATAAATTACTTACGGAATTGCAAATGATAAAAAAAAAAAAAAAAATGTTGTTTTATGTTTTGTTTTGTTTGGTATTTTAAAATAATGTTGTTTTATTTAATCATAGAATAAAAAATTATTTAGTGAATCAGCTTCGCCAGTTTGAAATGGTTATCTCATTTCTTTATTTTCTAGCAGCATTTTGACGTTTAACTTGCAGTAAAGAGGCATTTTGACGTTTAACTTGCAGTAAAGAGGCATTTTGTAGTTTTTAATGCGAATTGGTACAGTGTAGATTTCTTACATAAAAAATGACTTTAATAAAGATAAAAATTTCTTTGATAACAGTTTTTTTTTTTTTTTTTTTTTTTTTTTGTTCATTAGGAAAAAGGATCGATGCATAATAACATAATTAAGAACGAAACTATTATCAATGACGGAGATACTTACCAGTTTGTAGGAATTGACTTTGGATTGTTAGTTCTTGGTAGCTACTCTTTTAATCAAGAATCATTTGAATGAGAAGGAGGTTTGTTTGGTTTTGCCAAAAAATATAGGGCAAGGAGATTTATTTCTACAGCAGAATGTCAGGGTAGTATATGCTGTAACCTAGAGGCATCCTACTTCCTGAAGTAAACCATATGTTATTATTCCCCGGACACAGCGTAGTATATACTTTGAAGTGTAAATTATTTTCATTTATGAAAATATTCTTTTTTAATATTTGTCTAATTATTTTGTTGTAGGTCTGAAATCACCGGTACTATCTAAAATAATATAAAAAGAATTCCTAGGGATGTATAATTCAGCAATTAGCCATTCGGCATGTGGAAATGTCAGTATAACTGCTTAATGATACCTTAAAAGTGTAAAACGTTTCATGTTTTTCAAAACGTCATATTTTCCTTAACATAGCAACACATAGATATAGTTTAAAACAATATCAACACCTTTATGCATGCCAAAAACACATTACAGCTATTTGTGTAAGTTTTAAGTTCACTAGTACAGCTGGTACAGAGCTGTTTTAAAATTGTAGCATTTTATGTGATGTGTGATAGCGTAAATGTTTTAAACTGTGCTACCTTAAGCAAATGAACTTTCATTATAAAGTCGTATTAATATGAATCCTACAAGCAGAATAGTAACAAATCGGCTAAGGAAAAGTCAATTTTAAATTTATTATTTGAAATAAAACAGTATAGATAATTCTAAATATATAGAAATGGAAGTTGATTGGGTTTCTATCTAGATGAGATCTAAAGCGGTCTTCGATGTAGTAAAAATGCTCTTGTAATTAAAGTGAAGATGAGCATTCCATTACGCTTCACCTTAATGGATGAGAAGCTGAGCTGGTTGCATAAGGCCTCTTAGTGGAGTGCGACGCATAGCTTGTATGGGGCATTTGGAAATGCCAGTAACTCGTACTCATTGGCAGCCTAGCACTGCTCCGCTGTAATTCTTCCTCAGTTCTAGATGATACTTATGTGCCTCAACTTGTTATGCAAAGATACAAAAGTGCTGTTGTGATAGTAAAGATGTTCATCACAGTTGACAACGGCAAAGACAATAATACTTCCCCATTCTTTATGACTGCACTATTTTTGACAACCAAAGGTTGCTGACGATAAAGAACATGGTTTGAATTAAAGAACATATCAAAATATATAACAGAGATGAAAATATTCATCAAGGATGATTGAGTTGGACACCCTGACGTTTTCGCTTTGTTGTTTATTTTTTAGCGTTAGTTTCGGAGGATTTCATTAAATATTACTTATAACTAGAGACCGGATCTCTGTGTTATTGCAGATTTAGTTCACTTTGGTTTAGAGCTCTCTTACTGAATTATTTAGCTCATTCATGACCTACGGATTCTTATTGTTAAATTTTATTTTGTACGAAATCGCACAATTTTGACTTTTTGAGCTTAATTGCACGAATTCGGGTTTTACTGCACAAATTTGCACAATTAAACCAAATTCATCTAATTTTATTCATTTAATAATTAATCTTTTTTTAAATTTGTTTACGATTATAAGGCAACATGTTTATATTAAATGGGTTAATTTGTTTTAAATTGAAAGTAAAAAGTCGCTTAAAACCAATGCATTTGCGACTGACTACTTTTAAATGATCATATTGAGTTGGAAGCTTTGAGGATTTAGATAGAATAAGCTGGTAAATAACGGAAACAATTATTCCTCAAATCCCCGTTTCGTCCCCCACTGGACATAAAATACTCCATGAATGTACGTGAGGTGAAAGGAAAAAAAATACTTTCGTTATTATATCTCAGAAAGGAATTTATAAAATCTATCTTCAAATAACTATATTGATTGAATTCCAGGTATCAATCTTTCTTTTTATTTCCTTTCAAATTCAACAATAGTTATTTGCCATAACCGTTACATTTCCTGTTCTAAAATTGTAGCAAAGGCTCCAGAAATAATTTTTATTGTGCTAATTACTATTTATGACTATAAATAATAAGTCTAGTTTAGTCACAATAGTTTATTTGTTTTTTCTTTTTCTTTGAAAGGATTTTTTTTCGCTATCGAAGTTTCCTTCAACCAAACTCTTCCTTCAGCCGGTTCCTCCATTCCTTTCTATCCATTGCATCCTCTTCCGTCAATCCTCGGCCAGCCATATTCTCAGCCAGAACATCACTCCACCTGATGCGGGGCTCTCCTTCTCTTCCCCTCTGCTTCCCATTCATAAGCAATTTTTTGGATTCTCTTATTCTCCATTATTTTAATATGGCTGAACCATCTCAGTCTCCTTCCCTCCATTTCCTCCAGAATATTTCTCTTAACTTCCTTTCTTTCTCTTATGATCTCATTCTGGATTCGTTGAATCCTTGAGATTCTTGCTGATCTCCTCCAGAGGACTGAATTTAACATTCCGATAGCCTTCCGTCCATCTGTTATTCTTTTTTTCACTTCTTATGTCGCTCTCCCATTGATTTCGAGAATAGTGCCTAGATAAAAGAATTGTTTTTTTTATAAATATTTGTTTTTTAATTTTTAAAATATTTTATATATTTATTTCATTTTTCCATTTCATAGCGGTTATAATGTTAATCAGATATCATGATCAGAAAAAATAAGCTATATACTAAAACACAGTTTTTCAATGCAATATAAGACCTCTTACTATTAGTTATAAGTTGTCACTTACAAATGAAACTTAAAAATGTGTGTAAAAAAAAAAAAAAAAAAAACACCTTCGGTGACCTACACTCTATACTACCGAACTCAACTTCTATATAAGTTTTGGTGACACCCGAAAACGATTATCTTTTTCACAATAGTATCATTTTGGAGTAGTAGAATAATTAATCTGTTTATCGTAGTAACAGTCGTAGTTAAACCGAATTAGGCTGGGAATTTTCCAAAAAAATATATAGATAATTTTTTTTGCTAAATGTTAATTGATGCAAAATAATCCACATTGATACAATAAAAAAGATAACCGTGTCGTTTAAATTTGCGGGTATGACTTTCTAACTAGACATAATTTACCAGAATTTATGACTGATTAACATCAGTTTATCAACAAGAAGGATGTTCCAGCAAGGTTTTCTATGTCAAAATTGAAAAAAGAAATATCAATTTCTCCCTGGGAAAAATCATATGGAAAAATCATTAGATCATCGATACGTCTATCTATAATATACTGTTTTTATAACATAGTATATATATTTATACTGCTTATGATAAGGAAGCTATCGGCAAATTTGCGATCCGAGCAACACCAACAGAGATAGAGGGTGTCAAAAAAGCCCCAACATCTAAAAATGTAGGCAAAACGTGATTTTTTTCATTCAAGCTAACATAGCTCTTAAACATTAGCTCCTATATATATAAAACAAATGTTATATTACAAAATATTATTCATTTAATTTCTGACAAAGAAACTGTCAACCAAGTTTCGATCCAAGCAGCACCAAAAGAGCTAGAGCGTGTCAAAATGTTACAGTTTTGAGGGTGAAAAAATCTTATATTCTTTGCTGCCATGACAACGCTTTACTTTACACAAGAAAACTATATACCCCAGCCAAAAAATCATCCATGTAAAAAACAGAACAAACTATTATACAGGTCATCAATTTATTCTAGCCAGGATGGGAAGGCTTAGATTAATTTCGTAGACTAGGATAGTAGTTAATAGAATTAATGGAAGTATTCCTGAGAATAATCCAGTATTTGTTACAAACGTTATTTAATTACCCAACTATGTCATCTTAATTTTTTTTTTTTTTTTTTTTTTTTTTTTTTGCCCAAGACTTCCATTGAAGTCCTATACTGGCCAGGGTGGGAAGGTCAAGATTCATTTCCCGGGTCCGCCACGAAATTTTTTGTTATTTATTCTCTCATAGCTGTGTTGCATACAGACTGTGGGTATCCATTCCTCATCGTGATATCAAGTAAACGATCTGAATTACCACTTTCTGTATAACTGTAAATTTATCTAATCATGCCAAAATTTAAACACTCCAAATAAAGTAACTTGCTTAAATCGCATGCAGTAGCTGCTGCACTTCATGTACTTTCATATCCTTTTATTAAAGGTCTGTGTACACGAGACACTCCATGTAAGATCGAAGAGGAATTTCCGTAATGAATTCAAAAAGGGTATCATTGCATTCCCTCTCCCTCCATAATGTTTTATTTGTTACCATCACATTTACTGCTGATAATAATATATTAACAACTTCATCTGAACTAAAAAAATCCTGACAAAGCATATTAATTCGCAACTATTTCATTCCAATTCCTTATTATGACTTTTATTGTTCACCTCCACAACCAGACTATTCCAAAGAAGAATCTTGATACCTCCAGTTATATTGGATTCTTGAGAGAACGGAATGCAACCAAAACAGCTACGATTTCACAATGAAAGCCATCATTTCACTCTCTATTTGCGTAAGGTAATACCTGTCTAAGATCAATTTTGAAAAGAAAAGACAGGGCGTTGGATATAGGAAAAATTCATACTAGGTGGTAAAACAAATAGAATAAACTGACATTTAAGATAATTTTAATTAGTTGATTTTAACTTTTTTTTTAATTATTAATTTCGTATTTATTAAAGTAATAAGCAATACCACAAGTTTTATTTATTATTTACTTTGTGAGGTGGGTGGGAGGAAGGGAAGTTACACACTAACATTTGTATACTTATCGGCAGTTATTATCACCTTCTTGGGTATATAGCAACACTATCTTCTAAAATCCTTTTTTAGAAATAAAAGATTATAAAACAACTGAGTAAATTTTATACAATGTACATTTACGTTTAAGAAATATATCTTATTTTTATTGTAGGTTATATATTAGAATGAAATAAAAAATATGAAAACATTTTTTAAAAATTCTATTTAAAAAATTGTAGATATTAATATGAAATACCTTTGATATCTCCATAACTTCTACATATATTATTTTATATGAAATATTATTGAGGATTTTATTTTTTTATAACAGTTTTTCTTAGTTTTAAGTATCTTCTCATTCTTTATTTTATGTTATTTCTTTTTCTTTATTTTTTATTTTTTATTCTTTATATCAAACTTACATAACAAAATAATAAACAAAACAAAAATCATAAAAAGTACATGTACATTATAAAAGATAAAGTATGGTATGTACAGGAATAAATAAAATCCCTTCCAACAGGGTTGTTGTTAGAAGAGAAACACTAAAAAAAATATTAAAATGAAAAAGATTGGTAATTATGTATTAACATGAAATTTAAAAAAATACCAAAGACCAATGTTAAGAGGATTGGTCAGGTGGGGGCTAAGATCAGTTTGCCGCCCGCATTACCTACCACCTCCCTCCCCTACCATTAAAATACAATAACTGTGTAGTCCAGTAAAATAAGGGTTTGCCGAAGACAAATAGGTACACACTATCTGTCACTTGATGGTGCCAGAAAAAATTAATTATACTAAATAATGAACAAAACATCTTTCCAAAAAAATTATGCTTTTGTGTATAAGGATTTAAACTCAATTTGAGAGAAAAATAAGTTTAGATATACTAGATAAAAATAACCAGCTTTGTGAGAGTTAATAATACATCTAGGCATAAATCCTAATAATTATTATTTTTTTTTTTAAAACAATAATTTTATTCACAACAGTACATAATGGACAACTAGTGAATGTGAAGTTACATTAAAACAACATACATGATCAGGCATTAGGGAGTCAGCACCCAGTGGTACAATCAGTTTTTGGCTCCTGTAGCAGTCAGCTATTTTTGGAAGTAATGTTACTACTGCCTTATTTGTTGTTTTTAAAGTTAAATTACACTGGACAACAAAATTTGACTACCAGGTATGCAAGTTTAAAATGTCGTTTATTTCTTAAAATCTATACACAGTAATTTAAAAAAAAGTATAATATATTTTATTCAAAGTACTGACCCTCGCTTTCTACACATTTTTGCCCATCTCTCGGGCAATATATGGATACCATTCCAAAAGAATGCTTCATCTTTATTTGAAATCCATTCATCGAGCCATTTTCGTACGTTTTCGAAATTGTTGAAGTGTTTGCTCCGCCAATGAGTGTCCCATCGATGAGAAGAGGTGATAATCAGAAGGCGCCAGGTCAGGTGAATACGGCGGGTGGGGTAGGAGTTCCCAACCAAGCGAAGAAATCGTTTCCTTAGTCAATCTGGCTGAATGTGCAGGAGCGTTATCATGCTGAAGAATGACTTTGGCGTGCCTGTGAGCCCATTCTGAGCGTTTTTCGATCAATGCGTGACTCAAATTGATCATTTGTTGTCGGTAGCGCTCGGTATTGACTGTTTCGCCGGGTTTGAGAAGCTCGTAGTAGACTACTCCCTTCTGATCCCACCACACACACAGCATTGTCTTCTTCCCAAAACGATCCGGTCTTGCACTCGATGTGGATGGTTGTCCTGGCGTTACCCATGATTTTTTTCGTTTGGGATTCTGAAAATAAATCCATTTTTCATCGCCAGTTACAACTCGATGCAAAAAAACCCTTTCTTTCGTGGCTTAAAAGCAGCATTTCGCACACAGTTTTTTTTTTTTTCCATCTGTCGTTCGTCCAATTCATGTGGAACCCATTTTCCAACCTTTTGAATCTTTCCCATAGCTCTCAGGCGATCGGAAATGGCTTGCCTAGTGACATTCAACTGTTCTGCCATCATTTGTTGGGTTTGGGTATTGTCTTCGTCTAATAAAGATTGCAATTCGAAGTCCTCAAACTTTTTTGGTCGATTTTCTCGTTTTTGATCAATAACATCAAAATCACCACGTTTGAAACTTTGAAACCAACGTTCACATGTCCTGACGGTTGGAGCAACATCGCCATAAGTCTCAACAAGAATTCGATGACATTCAGATGCCTTTTTCTTTTGATTAAATAAGAAAATCATGACATGCCGCAAATGCTCTTTATTTGGCTTAAAATTAGACATTTTTAACACCAAAGAAAGGTATGATACGTCCACGTAAACGACTTAAAAACAACTGACTTTTGTAAACAAATGACTAACAAACAAAATAGCGTTTAGAGATAAGCAAATCCTTCAATAGGCTAAGAGCGCATTCTATTGGAATTAAAACGACATTTTAAACTTGCATACCTGGTATTTGTCTGTTAAATGAATTACAATGGCTGTTTCTTTTAGAATTTGGTGCTCTGATTGCAAATTTGAAAAGCATTTTTGTCTCAGGGGCAAGCATTTAACAAAAATACTGTTGACCAGTGTTATTGATGCCTATCTCTTTTTCTAGAAATAAGACAAAGGCTGGATAGTTTTCAATACCACGTACATATATTGGAGGTGGCTTCTTATTAACAGGAGTTATATTTGTTTGTTGTACTTGAGTATTTTGTTTTTCTAATGAGGACAAAGGCTCAAATTGATTTGATAATTTTATATCACTGATCTTTTTAGCCTGTTTTCTGGGATCAGCTGTAGTTGCTGGTCTTTTTTTTTTCCGATAACAACTTCCCATGAATCATGGTTAAGGGCACCAGTAGGAGTATCATCAATTGGCATCTCCATCCCTCAGGATGCTTTAGCCACAGCCAAAATTTTTAATGTACTTCTTCACTACAGTACACTAGAGTTTTAAATTAACACTTTTTGCCAAAAAATTACCTGTTTTTACCACTGAAAACTATTATATTAGGCGAACACAATTTAAAAACAATCACCTTTCACTAATTCAATAAGATGATCTAATAAAAATAAAAATAATAATAGTTTTTAAAAAATTATATAATATGAGGCGTGAAGATGCAAAAGGAGGTAAATCCACTTTTTATCATTCTTAATTTTTTTAGTTAGCGTCCTCAATAAGGTGGTAAATTGTCCACCCTTTAAAGTTTGGGTTGAGTGTATGTGTATGTGTGTTTCGAAGTCATCATGGGTTCAAACTTTGAAGGGTCGACGATATACCACCTTATTGAGGACGCTAACTAAAAAAATTAAAAATGATAAAAAGTGGATTTACCTCCTTTTGCATCTCCACGCCTCATATAGTTTAATAGTAATACTAATTATGACTCATTCAGTAAAATGAAACCAGTAGCTTGAACACATATTTTTCTAATTTATTAAATTTATGAATTACCTTCTATTGAACCCTTATAGGACAGCAAAAAGTACTTATGCTCTAGTTTTTAAAATATTTTTAATGAAATAGTTCGAGGAATTTATTTTGAGCATAAGAAAAATAATTATTTACATATAAAAAAATATATGCTAGGAGACATGAGGAGGGACCTATTTGTCCCATTGTGCTCTAAGAGATAAAAATTTATTCTGAATCTCTAGACAGACAGTGAAATATATCTGACCCACTAATAAGATATTATTGCTGGTGGTAATTATTCCAATAAAAACAGAAACCGGAGAAGAACTGAAGAAAATGTTTGAATTTATTATAAAAACATAAAGTTTTTGTAATTAAAAATGTCTAAAATGTAATTCAACATTTCAACAGAGATAAACTGTACAAAAAAAGTTAAAAATGTAATGAACTCTAGTAACACTCTTAATAGGAATTTTCCTAACGGCATGTGAATGTAAAAAATTTTTTAATTTTTGAAAAAGAATATTTGAAGAAGATATATTTGTAACTTTATTATTATTATGTTAAATCACTGATTAGATTAAACAATCCTTACACAATCCCAGGAAAAAAATGAATAGGGTCCACAGGTTAAAACAAAAACTGCATCTTAATCTATTCATGACCAAGAGCAAAAACGGACTAGGTTATATCTGGATCCCACTAAAATCAGCTAGTGTACTCTAACCTTTGGTACAAGTGATACATTTTTATTTTTATCTGTGTCTAGTCATATAAAAACAAAATAAGATATTGTACGGTATTATTTAATGTAGCTTTTCAAGTGAGACAAATATCATCCACTTTTCTAAAGAGGGTTTAGACTTCAT
Source organism: Euschistus heros (assembly GCA_003667255.2). NCBI lineage: Eukaryota > Metazoa > Arthropoda > Insecta > Hemiptera > Pentatomidae > Euschistus > Euschistus heros. Next base: position 2,538,609 of record RCWM02000023.1, read on the forward strand.
CTATTAAGTAAGACAGAGATTAAGAAATTTTTATTATCAAATAGGTATTATATTTTTATAAAAATATAGTTAATAAATAATAAGTATCAATAAAACAGTCTTTGCGTGTTGCAAATGTAATCTTCTAATACAAAAATTAAATTTTTTTTCTATCTACTAATTTTTGAAACATGATGTGTAAATAAAGTTGTTTAATTTGTATTTAAAGTTTCTACCATTTTTTAAATGCATCTTATTCCTAGATGTGACAGCAGCGTTCGACACGGTGTGGCACCGTGGTTTACTGCACAAGCTGAAGAAGACTTGGCCTCCGCTCTACCTTTTCTGCATCATAAAATCATTTTTGACCAACAGGACGTTCCAGGTAAGAATAAACAATTCTATCAGCGAGAGAAAAGTTATCCTTGCCGGAGTACCCCAAGGGGCCATACTTAGTCCTATTTTATTCAATCTGTATTGCTCAGATATTCCCCAATTTGATGAGGACACAATTATGGCACAATTCGCTGATGACACAGCACTCCTGTCCCAAGATAACTACCTTCATGAAGCCATCAGGAAACTTCAGAGTGGCCTCAACGGTGTCTCGATATGGTTCCGGAAGTGGAAACTTCAGCTAAACCCATCGAAGACAGAAGCGAAAATCTTCACCTTACGTTGTTTCAACATCACTGACCTGATTACACTTCGACTCGATAACCTCCCAGTCCCCTGGAATCCTAAAGACCAGGCAGTGCGTTACCTAGGAGTACACCTTGACACCAGACTGACTTGGAGATTACACACTAACTACATCTTACAACAAGCTAACGCAAGACTTAAACTTCTGTACCCTCTTTTAAACAGAAAATCATTACTTCGACACAGAACTGCTATCTTAGTATACAAAACCATGTTGCAGCCCCTACTGACATACTCCTGTCCTGTCTGGTACAACACTTCAAAATCAACCAAAAAGAGACTACAGACATTTCAAAACAGAATACTGCGTATGGCGGTTAACGCACCCTGGTTTATAAGGAATTCCCAGCTTCACCGGGAACTGGGAGTTGATCGACTCGAAGAGGTCTTTAACAGGCTCACAAGGCGACACCATGAGCTTCTCCACGTCGCATCTGGAGCTGTGGAGTATAAACTTGGAAACTCCATATCAAGAAGACTAAAGCCAAGGGCTTACCAAGATTTACTTGAATTATAACATTTTCCTTTCTTCAAACAATTCGTGAATAACATTTATTGTTGAACCGAAATTTAAATAAAGTTTGTTGTTGTTGTTAAATGCATCTGACATTGAAGCATAAAAATTATTATTATTGGAACTTAAGAGAGAAAAGATTCTCTAAAATCAATCATTCAACCTGCAATCCACTATTATATTTAGACTTTAAACCCAAGTATGATAAATATGCATTCGTTCAAAGGACTTCTTATAACAGTATTTTTTTTTTTTTTATAAAACTGTTTTTAATAATGTAAACACAAGTCTATACACTTAATGAAACATGAGATTCATTTTAATCCAGCCTCCTTCAACTGTTCCTAAGCTCAAGTTGAAATGATTCCAATGGAAATTCATACTAGGTTAATTTTTCTCTATTAGTTAAAATGTAGTTCATAAGTTACTCAAGTTGTTAGAAACATGTGTTCTGTGTTTGAGAAAGATGCTCTATCTTTGCAGAAGATAAAATTTTTGGATAACGTAATTTCATGCCAGCAAAGAGATACTTGAAGACAGAGCTGGGCCATTCAAATCTTTTTAATTAGAAAAAAGTTTCAAAAACAATAGAGTTGGATCCTTGTCAAAGTCTTGCAGAAGTAGGCTCACAATTTAATTGAGTGTGTTTAATTTTAATTATTTATTTTTGTTTTCATAAATCAAATTTTATTTATAATTACCTTCAATAACAACAGCAAGATGTTTCAAACAACCAGTAAAATCATATGTTTATCAAAAGCAAATTGTTTTGTAGGTTATAGGGTTATAACCACCAACACCAGGAAAACTAACAGAATTAAAAATTAATGCTGCTTCAATAAAAATAAAAAATTGTCTTTGATATAGTACATGACCAAAATGAATTTATGTGTACAAGTAATTAAACTGCATCTGTCATCAACAAAATCTTGCTCAATATATATACATATATATATATATATATATATATATATATATATATATATATATATATATATATATATATATATATATATATATACACACACACACACACACATATATATATATATATATATATATATATATATATATATATATATATATATATATATATATATATATATTCAGCAAGATTTTGTTGATGACAGATGCGACAGGATGATTTGTGATTGTACTTTTGGGAAGATTTCCCTAAACAGCAGATACAAGAAAAAAAAATAATAACCATCAGAATTAAGGAAAATGATAATGCTCATATCAAATAGCTTCTAGTTGTATTTTAAATTAGAAAACAATAGCTTATAAATAAGTATATTGCTATAGACAAATATTAAAATAGTGACATATAAACAGAAATACTGATGAATTGAGAATCTGGTTGAATGAAAAGAGCCTTCAAGTACCTAGGTAAAATGAAAACATTCAAATTGATATCTAATGCAAACACTATTTCATGTTACCCCCATTTTGGCTATAATGTATTCTCTAATGAAAACCTTTTGTAATGACTGAAGATCCTCATTTAAAAAAATGCGATTATTAACTAATAAAATATCTTATAAATAGAACCAATCTCTGAATGCTTGGGGACCTAACATATCAATTAACACAACAGCAATTAAATCTGTACATTAAAAGTACACTTTAACTTACCAAAAAGTACTTCTAAAGTAACCTTTACTAATTGTTTTCATAAAAAACAACCAAGAAAAATGCATTTAATTTTAACATAAAAATACATTCTTGCTGATAATTAAGTTACTAAATTACATGATATTGAATACTGTTTAATCATATTATTTATTATACTCTTATTATTGAAGAATAATATCTGTACCATTTCGGAAAAACTATATAAGTCAATTTTTATCAAAAATGAGACCAATACTCTTGGAAACCCATATTGGTGTCCTACACACTGCGTTAAAATAGACGTCATAATGTCAATGGTATAAATTAATTCTATTTACATTATGACTTGCTTACTTTTACAGAATGTGTATCTTCATTTTGGATGAAAATTGTTTCATTTAGTTTTTCTTAAATGGTAAATATATAAGGTCAAAAATGCCTGGTAGAATGAGCTTGAAAATTATTTTAAGGTTATCTTTAAACAAATCTAAAACTTTCACAGAATTATGTTTATAAAGCTTTGAGGTAAATTTATAATAGCATTTTCTTTGTATGAACCATGCTTATGAAATCGAAAACTATTATTAAAATGTTGTATTGGCATTTACATTGGCAATTTTAGTGTGGTTGTTCATGAGTGAAATTACAATCAGTATTTTTTTTTTTTTTGTGATATAAGTGGTATTGGTGATGGCCGGGATTTTTATTTGATGCACTGACACATAACCAAAGTTCTTATGAAACTCCTGTAATGAAAAAAGATAGGATCGACAGAAGAATTAAAAATTAAAAAATAAAAGATTAATACTAAATTCGTCTACCTACCTAATTACAGAAGGACAAGCGAGAAAGTTATTAAATAAAACAGTTATTGGGATGATTATCAATCCTCGCTCCAACATTAATTTTTTATATTTTTAATGTAAAACAGTCAGATAAAAATACACAAAAACTACTTTTTAATGTAGCAAATGATATTTTTACAGTAATGTCTAGATATGAATGTTTGGGGATGTAATTCTAGAAAATCCAAATCTGTTTGGAACAATTATATGTTAAAAAAGTATAATAATTTTACCAAGTGTTTAAAATAAAATTTTCAAATAGCAAATTGTTAATATAAAGTATAAAATATTTCCAACATAACAAGGAGCTAAAGCATTAGTGACTAAATAGAAAGCACTAACTAATAGCACAAATTGGAAATAAATTAATAAGATTTGACCTCAAGAATAAATAGAATGATAAAGAATAAAGAATGATTAGAGCATAATAAAAAGGATTCTTTCTTCTTTCTTGTAATGATTCATTCTAGGTTAGGTTATGAGTAGAGACCGGATTTTTGTGCAGGAAAAAACCAAAAAATGTGCAGTAAAAAACTCAAAACATGCAAAATCGTGCAGTAAAAAACTCAAAACATGCAAAATCGTGCAGTAAAAAACTCAAAATATGCAAAATCGTGCAGTAAAAAACTCAAAACGTGAATTTAAAAACTTAATACATGCAGTAATCCATTTATTTACACAAATATGCAAAACTTAACCAGCCTTGAATAAACTTAAGGACATTTCGACAAACGTTTCTTTTTAGTGTTAATTCAATCTGAAATACTTTAAAATTTAGGAAAAAAGGAGATGAAAAAAATTGTTAATTAAAAGAAATATAAAATATCTTTATTAAACTTTCCTTTTACGTGGAATCAAAATATAATTAAATATTTTTGAAAAATAAATTAGTTTTAAAAGTTTCGTGAAAATGTACATTATAAATTTCAAAATGTTTCTCAGTAAAATAATGCCGCCTGTCACTTAATAAAATGTTCTTTAGCAAAGAAAAGGAACGTTCTACATCTATGGATGTAAGGACAATTTTTGTAGCATGCGATTGTAGATGGATCCAGATTATCAGTTTCTATTTTCTTTCCGTTGATACAATAATTTAATATTTTTTTTAACGAATGTAGCCGATTTTTTTTCTCGAGGATTTGCTCGAATTTCGAAAACAAGCATCTTCCCTTTTAATTTTCAATTCGTTTTAAGCTTTCTTCGAGAGTTTCAAACAAATATAAGCCCTGGATATTCATTTGTCCATTGTTTCAATTTTGTAGAAACACTCGCGGACGTTTTTGGCATTTTCAAAGTTGATAGTTTAAAATCTTGTCAACAACTAGCCCTTTGTGCTAAATCAGAAGTGGGGAATGAAATGGGAAGCTGGGAGTAAACTTTTCTGAGGAAACGTCTTAGTTCTAGGAAGTCGTCAATCCTCAATGTTTGCCTAAATCCTCAAAGCTCCCAATTCAATACGATCATTTAAAAGTAGGTCACAAATACATTTGATTTATATTAAGCGACTTTTTACTTTCAATTTAAAACTAATTAGCCTATTTAATATAAATAATTGTTATAAATGTTGCCTAACAATCCTAAGTAAAATTTTCAAAAAATGAATGTTTAAGTGAATAAAATTAGATGAATATGATTCAATTGTGCTATTTAATGCAGTAAAACCCTAATTCGTGCAATTAAGCTCAAAAAGTCAAATTTGTGCAATTTCGTGCAAAATAAAATTTAAGAATAAGAATCCTTAGGTCATAAATGAGATAACCACTTGGGTTAGAGAGCGCTAAATCAAAGCGAACTAAATGTGCAATAACACAGAAATCCGGTCTCTAGTTATGAGGTTCATTGGACATAATACTTGTACTCACTACTCAACTAAACTAGGCGCAAAGAAAAAAAAAAGAATCGGTTCATAAGGCATTACCAAGTATTAACTGCTTTAAAGACTTTTCAAAAGTAACACAATAATGTATTTCATTTTAGGTATTGAATGAAATTCATCTTATATTCTTCATTTTTATGCAATTGCTTAACAGTGGGGTCATAATTACTTTTTTTATTTATTTTTTAAAAAAATCCATATCTTCTAACATAGTTAACCACCTGTAACTATGAATTTTTATATTTAAAATATAAACTTTAATCTTAAACTTACCATTTAAAAATTTCTTAATTAAAATTAGAAAGCAATACCATCCCAAAATATTGGTTTCAAAAAGTTTAAGAGTTTACACTAACTATTTTTACCAGGTATTGAATCCTAAAACACTTATTGATCATTTAAAAAGGACAATAGCTTGATACCAATTCAAGTTTAACTAATTCTTTTTATTAGATCAACAAAGTTGTAGTCATATAATACATATCTTATACAGAGAGATTATTGTATGAATGAACCATTTTTTTTTTTTTAATTCCAAAGAAAGTAAATACCAAACTAGAAAATTAAAGCCAATAAACAAGTAAATAATATATGAAATAAGATAATCCTCACTTACCAAAGGATTAAAAGTTCCAGTATTAGATTTTTAAGTTCTGCCCCATCAGAACCCCATCCCATTAGATTTTCTGCTGCCATCTATACAATAAGAATACCAATAACCAAAAATTAATATACATTTCTAGTTATATTTTTTAAATAGGTTAAATTATAGTTGTAACCTCTACAATAAACACTTTAATATTTAAGATCAAATAAATAATTTATAACAAATACATTAACATTTTTAATTAATGACTTTTGCTTAAATTAAATTTACTAATAAATTATTTTTGAGCTATTGAATTATTTTTTTTATATTCCCAGTACTCTTTTGTGATAAAAAAACAACAAAACATAAACATTGGAACCTTATTTCATATGCAATGAAGCTTCAGTTTACTGATCTCATTTACAACATTGGCTGCAGTGTGAGCTTTTTGGTCAGACAAAATGAAATGTAAGCTGTGAAGTGTAGTAAGTTCCTTATTTAACAATTAGTTAAAATTAAGATTTATAAGAATTTATTTGCAATTTCAATTTAATATTTATATATATTAAATTATTATTCAGTCATAAATACCAGTAACATTAAGTTTTAATGAAGCTTACTTCTAAAAGTTTATTCTTGCTTGTCTATACGTTTTCTTATACATATATTGATTTTAGTGTATTAATGAAAATTAAACTTTTACCTATCTAACATACACCTAATAAAAGTCTACCTTTTCTAACACCTAATATCAAAATAGTTGTTACATAGTTTGTATAGATACACTAAAATATGTTTGAAAAATGGGTTTGAAAAATTGGGAAATGCCAGTGTTACAACAATTAAAAAAGAGATGTAAAAATTAAAAATATTATAGCTTAGATAAAAAAAAAGATCTTATAAAATCTTTGTTTTATTTTTTAGATATAGGGTATCACTCTTTATAATTTAGTAATATTTTTTTAGCTATTTATCAAGATTTTTATGTAGAAGTAGTATATCATTATTATCCATACCTTTAAGTCAACTATTTACAATATTCACATGAGAAAAAGAAATATATGTACCAGAAGTAAATATTAGTAAGCCAATTACAGCATAGGCTGACAAGTAAAATTAGTCAAAATGTAGATCTGTCATTTACATCATTGATGTCTTTATAAAAGCCGCTTTAGAATGAAATTTGATATATAACTGCTCTTTATTTTTACCAATTTCATTAATAAATTGTATTTTTGTATCATATGATCCAGTATCTATTACCATCGTATTACCTTTCCAGGATTTTTACACCCCTACTTTTACCAATGTTTCTTATGATAGTTGATATTTTTCAACATATGTCTGGAATCTTTATTTTATTATTCTAGATAAATCTATTAGATTTTTGACCATGACCATAAATCTTAATAACATAAATCCTAAAAATTGAATGAAACACAAAATAACTATGATTCATGTTTAATTATTATTGTTTATATATATGTAAACAAATTAATTATTAATGTTTGTCTAGTTTAAGAACACATTTTGAAAGGATAAGAACAATGTGTTTAAAATTCACTTAATGAATACAAGCCTGAAGTAAAAGTACCAAATATCTATCCAGGTATTAAGAAAACGCCCAAATTAAACTATCGTACAAAAAAAAACACTATGAATTGATAAGTGTTGTAAATGAATTATTAAGCTAATTGAAAATAATAATTTACTTTCAAAAAATATTTATAGAAAATACCTTTATTACTGTTCTTAATAGGCTTCGACTGTTTCAGATTCCACTGAAGGATTTAGCCTTCCTCAAATTCACTTTTTGATATTGGAAATATTTTAGATTCATGTCACATTTGCTCCAGAAAAGTCCAGAAAAGTCTTTGGTAAGTACAATTACTGTTTTGTTTTAATTCTTTTATTTGGTCATTTGTTTTCTCAAACTCATTCATTTGGTTTCTGGCCATATAATTAGTTTGGTTTTAAATTATGGAAGAAAGTATGACTAGATAATATAAAGGATATGTGTTAAGTAATAAATTTTATCTATTTGTCTAATTAATAATATAATTTATATGTATTTACGGTTTGTTAGAGTAGATTAAATGGATTTCTAGTCATTGTTAGAAAATGTTATTGTTATATCAAATTTTGTTACTTGAATATTCTATTCATGAATAATTTATGTAATTTTAGTTTAATCTTATTATTCAGTGATATGATGGTCCCCTACTAAGCCTTATTCATTCATCCTGGAAATCATGAGACTCCTCCACATTATGATAACATTTTCTTTCATTTCTCTTCTCAAACCCATCTTTATCATATAGTGTTCTAAAATGTGCCAACTATCCAAACTGTTTTCTATATAATTATACTATATAAACTGTTTTTATATAATTTCTATATAAGAGACAGCCCTCTAATTCAAAGTTAAAACTGATCTAATTTTCATGTTTGTTAATTTTTAATTAATTATTTTGTCTCAGGGAACTTATCCCTATAGCCTTCATTTATTTTTGAAATAACACCAATATTACTGGAGTTATATAACTTGGTCTAATATTCTCACTTATTACTTATTTTTCATGATTTAATTTCTTAAATCATTCATTTGAGTATTAGGATAGCTTAGAGGGTACAGCACAAGACTCCTAACTCCTAAGTCCTAGTTCAGATATCTGTGGACCAAACATTTCTTTTTATATCAGCTAAACTATAGGGATGATAGACGGGGGTACAACTTTCAAGAGGATTATAGAAATAAGTAGGTAGAACTAGATAGGAATTAGAATGAAGGAAATGGATTAGAAAGGTTCAGATTGACTTTTAAAATTATTATTTGAAAAGGCAGGCGCTTATCTTCATTGTACAGCCTAGGAAGTCAAACCAAATAAAACCAATATCACATACCTAAAAAGTGAAAAATAGGACGGTAGGACGGATAATTAAATATTTATTAATAATAGCATTGCCTTATAACTTTCCAGTAATCAAAGTATCTTATGTTGGTGCAGCCTCAGATTGGGAAAAACCATAGCTCTTTAAGTTTGCTTACATTATCGTTATTATTCTTGGTATTGTAGCTTTTTCTTTCACAAGTGGCAATCAAAGACAATCAAGTTTCTTGGATGTTTGTGATTGAATCCTGATTTGTGGATTTAACTATAAAAGAAAGTACCTCAAACTACTTAGTATTAGAAAAGAATACAATTAACAATAAAAAGGTTTATTATCATGCATTTTTTTTTCTTTTTAGTTTTAAATCATAATCTTCAGTTTATCATTAACACACTACTGTAGAAAAATAAAATAAAATAAACCTAGAATCGGATGCTGATTTTTTCAGGTATAGCTTCCAAATAAATAAATACTCATTTTATTAGAAATTAATAATTAAAAATAAGCTACATTATATATAATACAAATAATTTCATATAAGTTCTTAGTCAATCAAATGATTTTTGTGCTTGTGGACATTAAACTTAAATGTATGCAGTTGTATGTAGTGGTATGTGAACAATCATCTATTTCTTGCTCCATTCGATTATTTGAAACCAAACTGTTATTTAATAAAATATAGATATGACTTCATTATATGATTATTTATAAAATATTCACTTACCCAAATGAAAGGACGTTTACCTTAGCCTTCAGAATCCTCAACAAGGCATACACGATTGTCAACTTTCATGCTTCTACTAATAATGCGAACAGGAAAGATATAGAAGTTGAAAAGTTTTGGAGGGAATAATGAATAGGATTCAACAACACCACACAACTATCCTTGTGGGGGACTTCAATGCCCAGATTAGAAAGGAGCAAAAATTCAAGTGTATAGTCAATGAATATCCAGCCCTCAATAGAACCAACAGAAATGGAGAACACTTTATTGATTTTTGCAAAAATTTCAACTTACTCTTTAAATCCACTACCTTCCAACATCTTCCCAGTAAAGCTGTATGAACCTGGAGATGTATGAACCCCATGCAAGGGGAGTTCCAATTGGATCATATCGCTATTAGCAGAAGAAATCAGATGGAAGTGATGATTGTCAAAGTACTGAAAAGAAGGAAATCCTGAACCTGAAAACCATTCTCACTTACAAGAACCTTAACTTATCACCATTTGTTGCCATCTTTGTGAATTTCCAAAAACCATATGATTCGATTAACAGACAGTCTCTCTTCCAAACCTTCTCCGAACTGGGACTAGTCACTAAGACCTCAAACCTTGCGAAGGCTACCTTAACCAACACAAAATCCAAGGTAAAATTCAGAGGGCAAATATCAAAAGCCTTTGAGATTAGAACTGATGTCAGGCAAGGTGATATTTTATGTCTCTATGGTTCTCTTTAACAGTCTGTTGGAAAAGGTATTTCATGAAATGACAAAGACTCTGCCAGAAATCTCAGGTTTGAGAATCAACTACAAACAGGACAGATTAACCGTCAACTGCCTGGCCTTCGTAGATGACCTCACACTTCTAGCTCCCAGCATAGAGGAAGCTAAACACCAATTCTCCTCCCTCAGTGACCTATTAGAATTGAAGAAAGCAATTAAAAAAACAGAATTCATCACTAACATCAGAAATGCACCCAACTCGATTGCCCTCGGGATGAAGAGATTCAAATGACCAACTCCTTCAAATATTTAGAAGAATGGATAACCCATGGTGCAAAGTTGGAGAGAGCTTTTCATCTCAGTAAGGACATCTACAAATCCAAATCTTTTTCTATTCAGCTTAAATTCAGGTGCTACACTACTGTAGTAGGACCGTCGGTACTACATGCCTCCAAATGCTTAAATATGACCAAAAAGTGCCAGTTTAGGGAACTAGAATTGAAAGATCGAAAAATCCTAAGAAAGATAATGGGCCCTTGAGAATCTTCAAAACTATTTCTAGAGGAAAAGGGATCAATGCCAAATGTGCAAAACTAGTTCAAAAAGAACTAGAACTTCTAGAAATCAATCCTAAAGATGTTTTCAATAGTAATAATTACCGAACCATCATCAGAACATCAGTTCTCAAGTTGGTGACTGCTAAATCATTATGACCCAGAGTGGAAGTGAAGTGGACTGAGGAGAGGAAGAGGGCCCATAGCGCTAGGAAGAAAGGCCGCCAGAGTTAGGAACCACATGGTCCTAGATGCCAAAATGAAAGAAAAAAAAAATTATAAAAATGATCAAATTTTAAAAGATAAATCATCATTCAATTATCAAATATAAACAAATATAATGTATCAATAGTTGCTGAGAAGTAGTAAAATAGCAAGTCTATCATAATGCTTTAATATCAGTGTACTGTAGAGGTGTGTAATGAGATACATTAATGTTAAAAAAGTTAAAAAAGACAATGCAGGGCATGAAGTGTTTGCATATTTGTCTCCTCCAATATACAAGCTTTGGTCAACTAGAGATGAAAAAAGATATATGCAAGGTTTAAACAAATATCTTAAATTACAGTGTTAGAGAGTACTGATTAAACTTGGAGGAATTAATGAGTAAAATTTAAGGTAATGATCCTTCTCACTGGAAAATAGTCCTAGCATACCTTTTAAGTTGAATTTTTGTAATACATTTATTGGATCAAATCAACATCATGTAGTCAAATTTTAAAATCTGGAACATAAAGGTTTTAAAATTTCCTGCAAATTCAACATGACTTTAAAGATTTCAAATAAAAGACAAGCTATTTAAGCTAGCAGTTGGGAGTGGTCCAAAGAAAGATAAATACTGATAAAAAAAAATGTTAAATTTGTATCAATATTTTTCAAAATACTAACTTTCATATATAAAAAAATATCTTTATTTTATGTTCCTATATTTAAAAATAAACTATAAGTGTAAGACAAAAGTAATGGTTTATTCCTTTAACCAATAATCAATATATAAATATTTTCTTAAGGCTGCGTGCAACATTTCTTTTTGAGCTCCTGATGGGAAGGAGGGCTTTGTTCAATAAATTGTAATTTATTTTTTGTTATTGATTCTATGTTGGACCATTGGAGCAACACACTGAGGAAAGGGTATAAATAAACAAAGCCTAAGGGAGATAAATAAGAAACAGTTTACAAATGATAATTATAATCCAGTTCAATAGAAATATGTTAAAGCAGCTCTCTTTGATACTGTTATATACAGGGTGAGTATCTCTTAGCGTAAAAAAAAAAATTGGGTGAAACTAGATCAAAAGTGTAGCCAAATGCCGCAGACCTCACCTTTCTATTCCAATCCGTTGCAGATATATGGTAAATAAACGATTTTTTTTTTTGGAGGAAAGCATGTTTTTTACGATAAAAGCTGTAATATCTCCATTTTGTTTAAATATTTTTCAAATATTGATCACATTTTCGGATTTAGCAATAAATTTCCTATAAGATCGGAGTAATTTAACCTTGAATTTTACAAACTTGGGACCTAAAAAATATCTTTATCTTCACCTAATTTAGGGAAGTTACAATTTCTTATAATACTTCAGCGCTCACTGCTTTTCATAAAAACAATCCACAAAACTGCAAAGCTCTCAAAAACTTGCAAATTTAATAAGCTTTCAAATGATATGTTAAACGTAATGATTTTGTTTTAATTTCATGGAGAAATTTACTTTTGAAACCGAAAAAACATGGTGTTCTCATTTAGCATACAAATCAGGTACTTTGGTAAATAAGACATTATGATAATCGCTTGATGAAAATCTGTATTTTAAATAAAAGAAACACTTCATTAGAATAAAAAGCAAAGAAAAAATATAATATTTATTGACATAAATTTTAGGCCAGTTCAGGTATTCATAATAACAACAGCGACTTTGACCTCTCTCAGTACTAAGCACATTATCGCTATTTCATAGTTATTTTCCTGTTTATTTTGAAATGGGAGGGGATTATTGTTTATTATTTTATTTTTATTTTGATATAATGATTGAAAGTTTGATTTGGAAATTAAGAAGCTACAGAGATAAAAGTGTCACTATCATTAGAAAGACCCTTGCTAATATTGCTTATCCTTAGCTTGAGGGCCCATTTTATTTATTGGGATTATTTTTTTCTGTTTGGCAATACACCTGCGAAGATGGCAACGTTCACAAATGGTGAGTACGCTGACATACATTTTTTGTATGGTTTTTGTAATGGAAACGCGAGTGCAGCGCGGCGGGAGTACCAACTTAGGTTTCCAGATAGGCGCCTCCCCTCTACGATAGTGTTTTCACGAACTCATCAACGTTTATCTGAAACAGGTTCCGTTCATAAGTTACGTCAAGAATTGGGACAAGTTCCTCATGATGTTGAACTCGAAGAGGAAATTATTGATATAGTAAATGAAAATCCCAGTGTTTCATCAAGAGACTTGGCCCGTGAAATTGGTATCTCCCAAAGGTCAGTTATCAACATTTTGCACCGAGAACATTTTCACCCATATCATTTCACACAAGTACAAGGGCTAGAACCTAATGATCATGTACATAGAATACAATTTTGCCGCTGGCTTTTAAATAGAGACATTCAAGAACACCAGTTTCTGAGGAAAATTTTATGGACAGATGAGTCTCTTTTTACAAGGGAAGGAATTTTTAACGTCCACAACCGGCACTACTGGGCAGCTGAAAACCCACATATGGTTCAAGAAGCATCTTTCCAGCATCGTTTTACAGTGAATGTGTGGGCTGGGATAATAGGGGACCGACTCATTGGGCCACATTTTTTGCCCAGCAGATTGAATGGAGAAAGTTATTTGGATTTTTTACAAAATATTCTACCACAACTTATTCACGACATTCCACTTGATGTTCAGCAAAACATAATATTCCAACACGATGGTGCTCCTCCACATCATTCGGCAGCAGTACGGGAATGGCTGAACCAACGATATTCGACCTGGATAGGTAGAAATGGTGTGATACATTGGCCAGCTAGGTCACCTGACTTAGCTCCAATGGACTTTTATGTGTGGGGCTACATAAAAAGCGAGGTATATGCCAGAGAAGTGACCAGCATTGAGGTCCTAAAGACGAGAATTCTGGAGGCCGGAGCCAAATTGCAACAGCGTCTGACTTTAGCAGTGACCGTAGGGGCTGTGAGAAAGAGAGCAAGAAGCTGCATTCGAAATAATGGAGGACATTTTGAAAATTTAATAAAATAACGGACTCTGGCGGCGCTTTATTGACAGTGATTCTTTTATTTTCAAATTAACAAATTTTTTCTTTGCTTTTTATTCTAATGAAGTGTTTCTTTTATTTAAAATACAGATTTTCATCAAGCGATTATCATAATGTCTTATTTACCAAAGTACCTGATTTGTATGCTAAATGAGAACACCATGTTTTTTCGGTTTCAAAAGTAAATTTCTCCATGAAATTAAAACAAAATCATTACTTTTAACATATCATTTGAAAGCTTATTAAATTTGCAAGTTTTTGAGAGCTTTGCAGTTTTGTGGATTGTTTTTATGAAAAGCAGTGAGCGCTGAAGTATTATAAGAAATTGTAACTTCCCTAAATTAGGTGAAGATAAAGATATTTTTTAGGTCCCAAGTTTGTAAAATTCAAGGTTAAATTACTCCGATCTTATAGGAAATTTATTGCTAAATCCGAAAATGTGATCAATATTTGAAAAATATTTAAACAAAATGGAGATATTACAGCTTTTATCGTAAAAAAACATGCTTTCCTCCAAAAAATCGTTTATTTACCATATATCTGCAACGGATTGGAATAGAAAGGTGAGGTCTGCGGCATTTGGCTACACTTTTGATCTAGTTTCACCCAATTTTTTTTTTTACGCTAAGAGATACTCACCCTGTATAACTTCAACAAGATGACCCACTCTTCTTACATTTAAAAATGTATATATTTCTCTTTATCAGGATTCAAACTACACTTATTTAGCATGTTTGTTATCATCATTGAGGACACAAATACTAATTTACCATAAAATACCATATATTAAAATTTTAAGGAAGATGATTAGGTTGTGCAGTCATATATACCATAATGATAAATTAATTTACTGGGCCGACTTTGGCTTATAACGACGACTTGTTTTTCTTTATGAGATAAGAAAAAACAAAACAAAAATATATATATGACAGAAAGAGATTAAAAAGTAAGACAAATTACATGAAAATTAAAAAGACTTATGGAGTATAAAAACAAGATTCGAATAAAAAATGTTTTTAATTTTTTTTATCTTGTTAATCTACTACATATGAATTTTTAATTTTTAATTTGCTTTATATCATATTTTTGTTTTGTTTTATTTAAACCCTGATAAAGGCTTGCATTGTAAGCCAAAATCGGGACATTAAATAATATAGTATTATTGTAGTATACATGACTGCACACCCCAACCTTCCTCCTATGTATCATTAATTTTAACAATATTCAGCATTATGATAAAATTTATGCGGAAAACGATCATGATTCATTTATTTGTATCAAATATCATTCCCCAATAACCTCTATAACTTAAAAAATTCTCTTTGCATTTAATTATTAAACTAGGTTTCCTCAGAATTAACTTCCAGTGGCCATCATAGACCTCATATATCATATGACACTTTCTTTATTGATTGATTAAATATTTAAAGGATAACAATAAAGATTCTATCATATAATTTATACAAATGTGATTAATTGTATCATAGTATGCATATAAATGCTCTAAAACGTCGATAAACATAATACGTTTGAATACTGTAGAATACAAATTCGATCATATACTATCAAAACTTACTCAAATCTAATCGGACAGTACAAATAGAAACAATTTTATTAAGAATGGTTCTCTAAGATTAATATATTTGAGTCAGTTATTCTAAAGAGAATGTTTTAGCTATACAATAACTGTCGCTGAGGATCGTACATAATTTAATCAACGGGAGAAAAGGGGAGGACAATGTGGTAGGGAATTTCCTATTAATTATAGTAAATAGGGAGATGAAAGGAGAGACCGGGAATTACTTCTCAAAATAAGGGGGGGGGGTCTATGAAGGACGGCCCTCATAGCCGCGTCTTTTTAAATCTAGTCTGCTTTGTCTTTTGGGAATGTTTACTTAAGTAACTTGGAATGTTTTAGATTTTAAAAATATTTGATTTTTTTTTTCTTTATTTTGAAACTAACTAATCCAGGCAATCTTTTCGACACAGCATAAAATAATTTGCTTGTAAAAGTCTAGGGTTAAAATAGATTTATCTCTTTTGTTTTTTTAGTTTTGAAATACATCATTAAAAAGATAATTCACACCGAACAAAGTTTTACTCGGGCTATCTACATCTGTAATGATTCTTTCTTCTGGATGAAAGTAACGAAACTATCAAATCAATTCCTTATTAGAATTACCTAGGCTTTGAATAAAATATAAATTAAATGAAATATACTAGGAAGCAATGGCAATGACTTTAAATATATTAGGAAGAATACTTTTGAATAAGTACAGAAGTTGAAGTACCTATAATTTGAAATAGCTTCATTCCAAAGCGTATATAATTCTAGGTAAAAGGCTGGAAATTTCAATATTTTTTTTTAAACGTACTGCTAAGGTTGCTTCTATTGTTTATGAAATAATTTAAAAAATATATAATACTTATTATAATACGACAGTTATGTGATTAATATTCTCGCTTCTGTAAAAGGATGGATAGTGTCTTATTGTAATAAAAATTCAATTGTTGAGAGATTCATTATTCTTATGATATTCGGATTTTCATCTAACGCGGAATCTCATAACCTGCAACCAATAAATAAAACTGAAATGATAGGATCGGATAAACTGAATAATGAATGGGATACTATTTCGGTGATCAGTGTAGAATTAACTGGTAAACTTCTTGTGTGAAAACTAAGAAATTAATATTGAAATGAGAACTGCATAAGGTTTGACCTTGCAGGTTTAAGTTTTATCTGACTTCAAGGTAGCAGTTTGTCATGGAATTTTGGTACAGCATATCCGTTAGGCAAGGTACGTTCTTTTATTCTATGATAGTCACAGGCACCGAATAACTGGGTGCAGTAGTATTATTTAATCTTCAATAAGTTGGCGTTTGAATAGTAGAAAACGTTTCTGGCAATTTCTAACAAATATAATTTTAACGAATTTTGTTGTTAACAGTAGGGTGTGGGGCAGAGTGTAAGTTAATGTGCTATACTGTGCCTCTTTTAATAATATATATAGGTTTCTAGGTTTGTTACATCTACAATAATTATCTATAATATCTACAATAGCTATATGACAGATAAATACAAAAAAAAAAAAAAGAGAAAAGTCCATGTGGGTGAAAAAGGATGACCCTAAGTGATGGATGATTAACAAAGGTGCAGGTGGTGCGGTGCCATCAGTTACTAGAGAAGATTGGGAGCTTCAGAAAAATATAGCCCCAAGCAAAACATGAGCAAGACAAACCAAAAAATCATAATAATACTCTACAGAAAAGGAAATCTTTATACGCCTTTCTGAATTTAAATTATGAAACTAAGGGACCGAAACCACACAAATGAATAATTTATACTGATATTGAATTTATATTTTCATTTCACAAAATGGAGTCATGGCAGCAGCTTCACATGTCAATGACAACACTCCTACTTTTGCATGCCACAAATCGATTATTTCATGTTTCTGTTGCTTTGAAATGGTATAGGTTCTCTTTAACAGTATAAAAAAAAAAATTAGTTCTTCTTCTGTGACTGAAACAGCAACCATTCCGATTGCAGCATTCCTTAATACAACTTTTTTTTTTCCATTTATACTCGATTAGAGTTTTAATTTATTTTAGATTGGAAAAAATCCAAAATTTTCCAATTTTTATAGGTGCGGTTTTTTCAGTTCAGAAACCTTATTTGATAAAATAATACGAAATCTAAAAATAGTCAGTGTCTAATGGAGAACAGTGCAACAAGTAAATAAATAAAAATCATTTTTTTTTTTTTTAAAGAAAAAAATGGTTATCATATCTTCTTCTAATCATTTAATTTTTGTGACAATTAGTCTTTTCAAAATATTTCTGATTCATCATCGCAAACATATTGACTTATTGTAGATCGACTCTGTGGAACAGAAAATCTCTAAATGCGAAATATCTTTAACCTGTCCACTAGGCAGAGAGGGAAAGCCAACTGTAGTGTTAACCATATGCCAGGAATCAATATTCATATTTTACAATGTGGAACATATTCGTGATATAGGCAACTGATTGGGAACTTAAGAGAATAGTATCATTCATGAGAAACTGAGTAGAGCAATTCCGAGTGAATACGTGACGATAGTGGTGCAAAGATGCTGAGAGTGCCTCTGTGTAAAGATTAAGAGGAAAGCATTAGGACACTGCAAGTTGTGGAGGAAGAGAATTGAGAAACACGTAAGAACCTGTCTGAGATGATAGATCGTTGTTTGGCTTTGTGGGCAAGAAGTTGCTAAGCGTTATAATTCTCCTTGTACTTTAGTTAAATGATTTGTTGCTCTGTTTGCATTAAAGCAGTAATCATACAATCACACACACACATGTATGTGTATATATATATAAAACAGAGGAAGGAAAAAAATAAAAAGAAAGAAGTTAAATTAAATTGTATAATTTAATATTTATTTCAATTTCTATGGTATTACTAATAAATTTTCAATGTTGTTCAAACTCTTATGCAGATGAGGTACATAACATTTTTCTTATGATTTCATGTATCCAGGATACTCTCAAAAAATTTTCTTTCCATGAGTGTCGATGCTGTGGCTGGTTTCCCTGTGTCGTACAGTAATATGGGTTAAAAGGAAGTGTTTAAATCAAAGAGGTGGGATATATCATCCTTTCTTCCATTCTAAAGATGAAAGATTGAATAATTTTAATTTTCAGGCACATTTATATGTTGTTGTTTTCTTTTTTTGCTCAAATATACAGTGGAGTATTTATAGCAAAAATATAGTTTTTAATTTGTATTTATTGTTAACACGCCGTGGTAGCTCGTAGCCATTCTATGTGTGGACTATTGATGCTCATATGCTGAATTTTTTTTTTTTTCGTAACCCAAAATCAGTATCAAAATTCATCCAGAGGAATTCCGTTTCATTCCAGTTGATTCTTGCCATATTCATTGCAATAATCCTTTCGATTGATGAACGAGCAATGAGCTAAGCATTGCAGACACGATTACGCAAATATATCATTTCGTTATAGGCATTATATCTTTAGATTATCGCCGAGTTCGACTAAATAGCTGGGTGTACGATTGCGTCCACCGACACGCAATCGTGCTGCGATTAAATGTATAGGTTATATATCTTAACCACACGTTCGGAACCAGGTAGGCAGCCCATTTCCGAAATTCCACTGCAGAGTGGTTGAAGTTATATGGGCAGCAAACTTTTATAATTTGTGCTATTTCATTCTCAAAGCTCATATTTAATTTTAGGTCCCGTAGAACTCATTACTTTTGAATTTCTATGGAATCTCAGATAAAACCCGCCAAAATAATATGTTATTGGACTATTTTTTACATAGTCTCGTAGAAATAAAAGTTGAGCGCATAAATCATATAGAACTGCAAAAGTCAATTTTCAGTTAAACGGGACTATATAAAATATTGAAAGTGATGGGTGGAATCAGTCAAAAAAAATTATTCAGGCAAGGTTAACAAACATTATTTATTTAATTTGCCTACTTTTCAATATATTCACTCAGTCACTCAACATTGCTCTTCAAATATAAAAGATTGTCCAGACATTCATGAGAAAAAAAAGAACTTCAAAAATAAGAAACAACTTCTTTATGATATTTCGGAATCGAAAAAAAACAACATTCAAATATTGAATATCCCAGAATTATTTGAATCAGTTCCTCCGACTTATATTCTCCTTTCCACAATTTTATGCCTCATAAGAAATCCTTCTCA
Organism: Euschistus heros; assembly: GCA_003667255.2. Lineage (NCBI taxonomy): Eukaryota > Metazoa > Arthropoda > Insecta > Hemiptera > Pentatomidae > Euschistus > Euschistus heros. The sequence continues at coordinate 2,558,598 of RCWM02000023.1, forward strand.
AACCTAAAGAGAAATCCTCCTCAACATTCACAATACTAAACCATTCTTTTCTTTTATGTCGTTTGTTTTTCCTTTAAACAAATTTATTCAAGTTTATAAAGTAAATCAATTTGTTTTCAGTTATTGGAAAAAACTTAGGTTTATTGATTTATTTTTGTTAATTGCTTTTGCCATCATAAAATTACATGGGTACATCCTAAAATATAGGATATTTTTATTTTCCATTACCTCTTCAACAGTGTAGGGTCTTAAATTTAACAAAATGTACAGTTTCTTGATCAACGTTCTTATGATTAAATGTAAAACTCCCACCTCAACCACCTTTTTTATCAAATCCAATGAACACTGTTTTGACCATGAATATGAAAATAAATTTTTGACCGACAGGACCAATGTTGAGAACCCAATTCCATTAATATTTTAGTATCCATGAAACTATCAACACATAGAAATGGATTCTAAATAATTCTCAAGTAAGTAAATAATTACTATTATTGAATGAAAATGAAATGTATAGTGGTCAAATTATAAACTTCTATGGGGTAAGTAAGTTATTAGGCACTGTTCTTAAATATAGGATACCTTCTACGATATTAATAACAATTTCACGTAGTTATCATATATGTTAACAAATTATTTTTATAACTTACTTAACTTTTAACTTCGGTAAAAATTGTGTCAATAATTATCCAACAGAAAAGGAAATAATATCACCCTATATCAAGAATCACGATTTATGTGGTTGATTCATCTGAACATTCAAAGAATTTCAGTGGCACAAAAAATTGAAATTCACCTGTGCAGGTCATACTCGTTGAGTCATGGCCTCCTTAATCAGCATCCGCCAATAGTCACCCTTCTCTGCTCTTACCCCTCAGTTCCGGATTCCAGTCAACTCTTTCACATGTCGCATCAGCTTCAAGTCTTCCAGGTTTGCTTGTTTTATAGATTTCCTTTCGAATCTCGAGTCTTTTAAAATGGCTCACCAGTGTCCTCGAAGCATCCCAAGACCGAATAAATCTGTATGTTATCACCTTCATCTTTAGCTCACGGAACAAAAGCGTACGGAACGGGAATGATCCTTGGCCTCCAGATTTCCTGCACGATTTCCACTATAGTACATACCTAGTAAAGAACGTGCATCAGCACGAATTTCTCATCATTAATACCAGCACATCTTAAGTTTCAATGCTTTACTGGAAGGTCAACGATTTTTTTTACTGAAAATATATTATTTCACAACCAGCGAATGTAGTGGTAAGAAATAAAATATGATGGAGGAAACCAGTGAAGATATCTGAAAATAAATCGTAATTTGAAGTTAATTAGAGAAATCATGCTACTACTTTGCCCTGCTCTGATTTCCGCTCATATAGACCTCATCACTCATTATATCGGGTTGTAACCTTCCATCCATATTATTGTATACCTAAAACTAAATTTTTTCTTCAATCAGCAAATATTTTCTTATGAAATATATATAGTATAATTATGTAGGGTAGTTACCTTATTGCGTCTGTCTCTATTATTAAAAAACATTGCGGTTACTGAAATCAAGAACACAGACGAACCTTGATGTATTTATTTGAATCAGCCTGTCATTCCTATGTTATTTTTACCTCTACGTATCGAAGGAATGGTTAAAAAGGTCTGGATATATCGAATTTTCGAAAATTCCTTAGATTACACTGCATTTCAACAAAACGATTTTTTTTTTAATCTGAAAGCCTAAACATATTTAAGTCGATTTGATATATTAGTAGTGTTTGGACTGAACAAAGTTTGTTCCTCGATTGATTGTCGTTCTCATAACGGTCTTCTTTTCTCAAATAAGCCTGTAACTCTCCCCTCACATTTGTTTCCGGTTTGTTTCAGTTTCTGATAAAACAATTACGTGTCTTGTTCTTTTGTTCGTAATTGAATTTTTGATTCTCAAATTTTTTCGAGAATTATTAAGAATTATATATTTTTTTTTTTATTCGTGTCTGGTGAAGATTCTTACAAAGAAAAGTGTGGTGAGCACTCGGGCAATCCAGAATGAAAGTCTTTTTTTCAGGTAGACAAACTACTACATGTAATGTAATTTTTTTTCAAAGCTCCTTTTTTTTTATTAATTTAATAGTTAGGTAAATTATTCTTTTAAAACTGTATATTTCAATAAAATATGTACTTATTTTCTATAGTTACATTGAGTATATATTTTATTATGAACCTCTAACCTCAATATATCGAAATCAGTAATTACTTCATTAAATTGAACCTCGCTATATGGAAATTCTCAATAATTCGAAGTTTTCTCGCCTCCCTTCAGGTTCGATATATCGATGTTCGACTATATAAAATGTACTTTGAAAAATGAAATAACAATGAACCATTGTCGCTATTTTCGTTATACTCACCTTATTTGTGAGGTCAAAGAGAATAAGGTTTTAAGTTTAAATAATTCCAAAATGAATAAAACTATTATTTTCCGAGATTTCTCTGCTCTGTGAAGATGTTTTTGAATATTGATCAATTTTTTCTATTTGAACCCCTTGGTATTTCTATATATCTAATTTTGTTTATAAAATTATTATTTTCAATAAATCTAACAGGAAGAGTTAGAAAGCAAAATCGTTTAGCGTTGGAAAGTTTGATAATTAACTACTAATTTTCTTAGTCCACAGATTTATTTCTTCGCTTTATTAATGAACAACAACGATTTTTACTATTACAAAGAAAATAAACAAAAACAAATCTAACACTAGGAACTTATGTACATGCAATCTCGGCTCTGAAGAAGCAGTTCAGTTTAAAGTTGTGGGGTATGTTTCCCTTTGCTAGAGTTCTTTTTGATAAATATTACTAACAATAAATGAGTAGTAATTTATAAACTAACTTATTTATAAGTTAACCTATTAAAAATAATTAAGAGTATGTAAAAAAGTTTTATAGGTTTTAATAATTTAAATTTCAGTTATTTACTTCGATTATCGTTAAAACAAAACTGAAAAGGGTTCTTCTCTTTTAACCCCTGATATATTGAGAGCATCTGTTGAAAATAATCTAAATTTATATTAATAAAATAATTGAAGTTTAAGCATTAAATTGGTGTGGAATGATTTTTATCGGTAAATTATTAGTTCCTGAATATCTAATTTCTAGTCAATTGTGGTCATTGTTTGTATGAACTAGTTGCTATGCCATTGTAATCTGAGGTGAACTCGTTGAAAGTGCTTTTCATAAGTATTCACTAACTGTTAATATACGAAATTATTTACTTATATCTTTGTAATATTCTCTTGAGTTTAAAGAGAGTACCCTGGAGTTTCAAATTGTTGATGACTCTAGTAGCATATCAGTTTAGTTTTTCTACAGCCGACATGCAGTCAGTGACTGTTGTAGTTTTTTTTTTTCAATTAGGAAGCCCTAAGAATTTCAATTTGCATGATTCTGAGGGGTGCTAGAGATTTCTTTGCATTTGCAATAACATTCTAGTATTTTGTTTTCTTTAAGTATTTACCTTGTCCAGTAAGATAGAAGAAGGCAATTGATTATGCAGAATATTAAAAGAAAGGAAATAAAGACGTTATAAACACTTTTTTTTTTTTGTCACTGCAAAGAAAAGCACTACTTCTTAAATGGAGTTAGGGAAGTAAGCAAGAATGGGCGAACGAGTGCATGCTCAGAGTGAAGCCTACGGAACGAAATTAGAAGGTGAAGAAGACAGCACCGCAGATGGAGAGACTGATGTAGTTAGTGAGAATTGGTGGCATCGCAAGAGACAGTGGGATCAAGTTGCAAGAGTGTAAACTCATATTATTTTATTTCTTTTGAAGAGGCTTTGGCCTGAACAGATTCCTATTAAGCTTATTTATTTAGGTTGCAATATTATTTTTTTAAATTAATATCATACCCTAATATGTGGACAGGTCCCTTTAAAAAAAAAGAAAATATAAAGGATAAGAGTACGCCTGTATTTATTTTACTAATTAAGCAGTTTTGCATACTCAAATATGCTTTGAAAACAGAGATAGTGTCTAAAGAGATAACAAAAGGGAAAGGAAGTTTTCTAGTATTCAACGTTACACCTTTGTTTCGATTTGCTCAACAATTAAACAACAGATAGGAAAAAATATTAGATTTTCATTTCTGCGAAGAGGGGAGATCATTTCGAAATCGTATACCAACGGTGACCTTCCTTTCCTTTTGAAGGTCATCTGTGCTAAATTTAATCAAGGTAAGGAAAACATACTTTATATTTTATATATAACGAATTTAATTCTTGTTTTTGATTAAGAACTTATTAAAATTCATTCAGTTAAATTTAAACATCTATACTTTATTAAAAAGGATGTGAACTTAATTTCGAATAAAATATTGGCTAATAGACCTTTGAATAGCTTTTACTTTAGGGAAAATATTATACCTACTAACTTGATAAAATGTGAGATGATTTTTGTTCTAATATTTACTCTAACTAAGGCAGGAAGGACCGATTTTTCTACAAATTATCAAACTATTCTACCCAAAGAGGAAAGGTCAAGATTCATTCCGTGGGTCCGCCACAGAATACATTCAACTCAGGTGGAATTTAAGCTCGTTAGCTAGGTGATAGTTATGTTTTATAATCTAACAATTATTGTTAGCACTGTGCGATAATTTTAATAATCGCCATAAAGTGAAACCGAATTCATTAAAAATTAAAAAAATAATTAAATAAATAAAATAAATTCAAATAGCTAAAAAAATCTTTTATTTTTTTCATCTTGCTACCGGAATTAGAAATATATTTCGTCTTTAACTTTTGAAGGGTAAATTAGAGTAATTCTAGCTCTTTTTGTTCATAAAATTGTTTTTCTTTTTGGCATCGACATTCAGTAGGTGAAAGTATTTTTTTAACATTCATTCGTGAATTTTTGAATTCTCTTGATATTTACCAATATCACTAATCACCAAAATAGGAAATAGTTATTCCAAATAAAACAATTACAACTTTTTTCTACTAATTGTTATGCATTAACAAACTGTCAGCTGAATAAGTTATCTGTACTATTTTATTTTTATATTTGAATGCACTGGAAACCATTCACTATTGATTACAAATGCGATTGATAATCGTTTATTTTTAGAGCCAGATAAGCGTAAAATAAAATACAAATGAAAATAACAAATAATAACTTCATTAATGCTGCCTTATTCCTACTGCATGGTGATAATGCGTTTCTATGCTGGTAATTAGTATTTAACGAATATTTTTATTTTTATGAAAATTAATTTAGTTGATTAATACTAAAACGTACGGTTACTTCTGCTGGAAACAAAGGGTGTCAGACAGGGAGATGCGTTGGCCAGCCTAATATTTAACATTCTCCTCTGGAAAGTTATAAGAAGCACCAAGATCCAAGTCGGTCTCACAGAACTTCACTGTAGGGAGAAATAAAAACTGGAAAGAGGTTAATAAATATACTACAAAGTTATACATATTCAGAGTTCTTCTTTTCTCTGCATGCTCCAAACTATTCGAGTTATCAAGAGTATCTGCAATAGATGATTATTGGAATGAAATGAAAAATAATCTTTACCATGGAACATAGAACCAGCTAAGAATAATGGTATTAATAGAAGTAATGGTGTTAACAAAAGATTTTTTTATGGTAAAGAATATTTGTCAATTTTCTTACACCCAGAATCGAATTATTATTATAAGTTAAAGCATGTATGATAGAATAGAAGAAAAGATTCCTAAAAAAATAATCATAATGGAAAAGAACGCTTTTAATTCTGTCAAGGATACAGATATTTCAAGATTTAACACCATGTATAAACCTTGGATCATCTCCGGATTGGGAACAAGGTAATATATAATATTAAAATTTTTACTTTAAACCATTGCCCTAAAATTAAAATTAATAAAATAATAATCATTAGTATGCAGGATAGATAAGTTCACCAGGACGTGGAATGGAAACGGTGAAACTTTGTCTAGAAAAAGAAAACTTTTAAGTTTTATTGCTGACAATGGTTTAACATAGCTATAAACAAAAATAATACCTAAATAATAAAGAAAAAGGCTTGGAATATTTCTGTTTCATTTTCAAGAAACTATTTTTTATTCTCTTGAGCAATTTAGAAAATTCAATAGAATAAGACTAATGAAGAATGCAAGGAACTGTCATTTTTTCGCAACGATTTCTCTCGTTACGCATGAACTTGCCATTAATATGGTATTTGTCGCCATGTTTTTATATATTCTCTTTTACCTTTCAATAATCTTAAAGGCTTGCCTAAAGAAAGGCACGCGTGATACCGCCCTTGTTTCCTCACAAGATCCTAAATGGGATCTCTAATTTTCACTTTTCTTTCTTTCAGTAAGAAGAGTTATATAATAATATCCTTATATTCCATTGGTATGAAGATAAAAAAAAACATAGTTCCTTTTTACAGTAATCATAGAAAAATAATACACGTAATTCACGTTAAAAAAAAGAAAGAAAAGTTCTTTGAGAATTAAATTAGCGTAAGGTGGAGTAAATGAAAAGCATTTAGACTTTTTCCATTCATTTGAACACCATTAGTTATGGCGTATAAACAAACCTCCTAATTTAAAAATTTGGAAACTAAATTTTTTCTAAGAACAAAATTTTCATTGATGTGCTTTTGATTGGTAGTTTAGTTACCATGTTACCATATTCATTATTCTTCACATTTACTATATGTGTATGTTTTACATAATTATAGATTTTAATTAATAAATAAAAATGTTGCTTACAAATTTTTTATCCATTTTTCTTTTATCCATGAGGCTGGTCTATCTCTATCTTCTACTAAAGCTAATTCTTACCGTTGAGATTAAATTTTTTATAAACTTATATAAAAAGATGTTCATTTTTATTTTCCTAACAGTAAGTGAAAAGATTTTATGGTCCCAAGTAGTTGTTTGTTGAGGTTTATAGGCATAAAACCCTAGGGTCATCAATGCCTGGTTGGTCAGAAGTTTCCAAGACACTCCCGTTGAGGTTTGTGTATTATTGATTTTAAAAAAAAGTAAGAAATTGTCTTTTTGTAAATAGGCTCTCCCTACTTACTAACCTCGTTGATAGTTTTAACAGATTTTCAATATTATTATCCATGATTTTTTAATTAACTTAATTATCATATATTGGTGTAGCAATTTAAAATTATTATTTCTTTTTTACAAAGAATGCTATATTGAAATTTAGGAAGAATAAATTAAAACTAACATGACCAAGAGGTTTGGATAGCTTAATCAAGCGATTAACTAACTGTTTGTAAGCTAAATATTATGGAGTATTCTAAGTCTATTAATCTAACAGGATTTCAATTTTAATCCGCTTCAAATGATGCCTCCTTTGTGCCTTTTCACGAAGTATGGGGAAATGCTGCAGTTCGTGTAACTTATCTGTGTCGTCAGAGCTCATCTCTCCTTGAACTGGGTGAAACAGGCTACGGCAAACTGCTTGTTTAAAGATAATCTTTAAGATACCAGATATTCCTTCTGCATTTTTATAAAAAACTATATCTTTCACTTTTTCAAGGTTGAATTAATATTCAATTCAATCAGCCATCACAACTGCTCAAAGTACCTATCTTCCTCAAAAAAGTTCGATTTGAAAATAGCCGTTATCATACCTTAGGTACCTGTCGGATTGCATTTCATAAGTACATTAATTTGTTTGACCACTACTATTTTTAATGGGTTGAGCGTTTTACTGGAGAAAATAGTTCCATTGAAAAATGGAATAAAAGCAAAGAATAATCAACAAAATTAAATCGCATTAAATTGTGCTTCATTTGAGAAAATGAATCCAAACAGATTTTTTATCGGTGTAAAAACATAGAAGAACTTTACCTAATAATTTTGTAAAAATCAAAGTTTCTGTAGTTAAAGTGCTAATTAATTGGGATACTTGTGGGAGCTTGTTCACCATGAAATGTTAATGCCAAATAATATTTTATAGTAACTTTATATCTATGGCACGCATTGCTGACGGTTCGGAGCAAAGCGCACCTAAGCGTATTTTTGAAAAGAGTTTTTGTATAGTTTTTACCAGTCTTCAATGGCTTATTCATTTAAATCCTTGCATAAATAATAATTTCCAAATACATTACCTACATTACGATAGCAATGCAACTGTGGGTTAAATATAGCACTAAAGAAGCAATATATCTACTATCCTAAGTATGGTCATAAATTTCTTGATTCCTTCAATAGTGAGCATTAATATTTCTTACCAGCCATTTTTAAACACAAAAGAGGCATCATCATAGGATTTATGACATTGAAAGAAATCGTCACTAAAGAAGCCCCTTGAGCTAAAAGTTATGAATCGTCCGAGCCTCTCATGGCCAGCACTCCATCAATCGTTGAAGATGGAAAGCATCGAAAAGAAATATTGGTAGGGAAAGCTTCTTTTATAAGAAATTCCTGTATTCTTTGGTCATTATTTAGTTTATTAAAATAGAAATCTGTTTAAAGAGTGTATTAAAATACTTTATAGATATTTATAACTGTATAGAGAGTAATTGGAAATCCAGTTGGAAATCCTTAGAGAGTAATTGGAAATCCAGTGAGAAGCAAGTTGATTCAAGTGGGTATGTATTATTTCATGGAAGGATAGATGTCTTGTTTGTGCCAAATCTGCAGCATATGGAATTAGATCATTATGGATAAGTTTATTTTTCACATAATTTAGAAGGGAATTTTCCGAGGGATTTTGAATTGTAAGGTTTAGTACAAATTAGAAAAGAATTGGAGGGTTTAGTGGAGCCACATTACAATACTTAAATTTATATTTTTATCAGAAATTCAAAGAAAAACCAAACAAATTGATTATTATCAATGACAGTTTGCACGTGGAACTGAGTGGTACTATAAAATATGTACATTCAATAAACCTATGACATAATTTATTAATTTAAGCAGCTACTCTGTTTTATTAAAACGGCGGATTCAAGCACACGTCTATTTCGAAATTATAAAAAAATAATTTAAATAAATTAACAATATTCAGTCGGAAATTGAATTATAACTTCTAAATTTGTGTAATCTGTGACCTAAAGCAAAATATGTGTTATACAGTAAAGAAAGAAATAGTTGCAGCCTTACACTAGTGCCATCCACAAATATTTACTAAGTCTGATTTTCATACAAATACTGACATTTGAAATAAACGTTTCTTTATTAGTTTAAACATGAGCGAGAAAGTAAAAATTGTATTTATAGTATAGATTAGCCCCGCTTGGGGTAAATTAATAATTTATGTTTGAACGCAACTTGTTTGACATTTATAATACATTTCAAACCATAATCCTGTCATAAAATAACTATGGTTACAATAATAAAAGAAAAAAATCTTTAAAAAAAGGAAATGATTAGTTCAAATCAAATCATTACAAAAGATTTTGAAAAAAATAACTTCCGCCCACGACTGCCACTAGATCATTTCAAAACTAAACTTATTAATTTCCCTTTAGTGCTTTTATAGCAGAAAATTAAGAAAAAATAGTATAAGGCTGTAACGAAATTCAATCTTGTGGTGTATTTTTCCAGATTTTTTAAAAACTAAAATATAAGTATCCTATTTAATTTTTTTTTTGGAACGTTAAAGAAAGTAATATGCATTACTATCGACTGTCAGGCATTATTTCTGAGTGATCACAATCAGAGCAAAGTACCCATTAAATGCAATTGCTTATTCCCAAAGCATTATGCAAGCTTAATATACCATGTCAAAAATATTTTCCCTCCCATATAACAGTTATAATTTCTCCTTTCCAGTAGGTAATAGCACGGAACTTTATTATTAGTGATTATTATTATTGTTATTTTTTATAGCTCTAGTGTTATTCATTTCCTGAACTTAATGATTCTAAATAAGTTAAAACTCCTACTTATTGACAGCTATTATATTTTGAACCCAATCGCGATGATGATTTGTATTTTTAAGAAACCATTTCACCACTGTTAAATTGTCAGGTCACATTTTATTTACATTTTGTGAACCAGCGCATCAGCCCAATGTGCTGATGCCAAGTGCTCAGTGGCACAGGTGTAGATTAGGTAATAGAGAGATAATAAAAATTTGCCGTTTGAAAACTCCAAACAAAAATAATATAACCGATAAGATATTCAAATGAATTAAATAACTAATCTTTAAAAAATAAAAAAGCGATTCTAGGAGAGCAAAAGTCAAAAATCGAAGGTACGATTTTGAGCCCAAAATGGTAAGGAATGTAATAAAAAATGTCTAATGGAATGAAAACAAGAACTCCCACTAGAAAATTCTTAATAGGACGGAAAAATTCTTTAGCAGAATGAACCAATCTACAAAATAAGCAAAAATGAGTTAAGAGGTGGTTTTGGAAAGGATTAGTGCTTACTATTTTCAACAGAAAAGAACCATCTCTTGGTTCAGGTATTTTAATGGAAAAAACTATTTGAAATAGAATACGACGTTTCTGTTTCAAGAAAAAGAACCAAACTATTTAAGATTTTCAATGAGGATTGGTTCCCTTCTGGTAAATACCGTCCATTTATAGGTAAGAGTAAATAAAGTATTTTTGATGTTGACATCTCAGTTGTGTTTGTAGCACCCATGACCTAACAGCCGTACAAAATTTAAACAAATTAGATGGGTTGGTGCAATAATAAATACAATGTCCACTGGATTTTATATTAGCAGCGATAAGATCCAAGTAAATACAACTGAAACTACTAAATAGTTTGTTAATTTATATTTTTGCTACCATATGCCATTCAGTATCCCCCAAATTCCGATGCATTGGGCAGACTGTCGAATCTGCCATCCTATTGGGTTGCTCACAGTAGAAGCACTCGAGTCCCGTAACAAGGACCTGCGAAGATGCAGACAGACAACATAACTGGGGAAAATGTTGCCGTCTTAGTAATATGATTGATTTATGGCATTCAATATTTATTGTTCAGACCCTGTTTTATCTTCTTTGTCCAATTTAAATAATACAGCCTATAATTTAAAAAAATATCTGTATTTGAAAAGGAAATGAAGACCGTTAACGACATAAAGACAATTAAACGAACACGAAGATGAATACGACGTTGATAATTAATAATGAAATTGATTTAAATGTATTTTGCTTTGTTTCTAAAAATTTTTAAATTGTTATGTATACATTTAATATATAGTTTTAATATTTGTTTACTTTACTTCCGAATGAGCCTCGGAGGACTACACTTATCCACTGGTTCACGTACCAGTGAAAGGAGCCCTGCTTACTTCTTCACAAGGTGAGGGATATAGCTGGCTGGCGGATAGTTACCCTTATATATATATATATATATATATATATATATATATATATATATATATATATATATATATATATATATATATGTGTGTGTGTGTGTGTGTAATGTAAATATCTATTTATACATAGTTATAGTTATATGTGTATATATATATTTATATATACATATATATATTTATTTACTTTTTTTTTGTATTGTAATCATGCATTTGCTTTCATATTTTATTTATTTTTTCTTGTGAATAAGGCATGAATGTGAACTTGTAACACTATTTTTTATTTCCTCAACTGCGACAGATCGTAACATACTGCTAAAAGAAAAAAATGATTGCCTAATCATCTATGGAGCTGGGATCAATTCAAATAAACCTTTGGTGGTAAATCAATGTCTGCCAGTGAAACATGAAATGGTGTTCATTTGGCATTTTACTAAACAATGATGTGAGGTTGATTATACTTAGAAAGGGAAACATGATCACCGAATAAGGTATTCCAATATCGCATCTTGAGGAAATAACAATAGTTTGGTAACAGCCGCTTAAGAAACACTTCTGTACTAGATTATTGTAGAGGTCGGCCTATTTTTTTATAGGAGGGCCCCGAACTGAGAAAAAAACATCCTGATCACCTAGGAAGAGATGCAGGGTATATGCATTTATTAGAAAATTGACAGGATTTCCATCTTCCAGGATTTTCGGATGATGAAAATGAAGAAAATACAATTTCTCATCGTTGACAAAATATTTACGAAAAACAAAACTGTGAATTAATGTATATCTTTTTTAATGGAGTTGAAACACTTGCCTGATAATAAAGACAATTTTTTATTTTTTAGTTACACTTAAAATAGCTAATAGTTTAACGACTACCGGTAACTACCTCCCTGCCAATAAAGACCGTGGAGGTTACCAACTACAGTTGCCAGTTACCTTCACTTTATATTACTATTTAAGATAATTATCATTCCCTTACACACAGTCAAAGGTGCAATTTTCCACAGCTGTTATGATACAAGTGATGTGCGAATCCATTTCATCACACACCCCGTGAGCTTGGACTGTGGCAGACAAGACGATGCTGTGTCTAGCTAGCTATCGTGTTCCACGGGGCTATAGGTTACGACAATGATCTCTTGCTCAAACACCGAATCTGTAGCAGTTTATGCAACCCTTCTAGCGATCCGGTCCTAGTTACCTAGAATTCCTCATGTCTTGTCAATCTCTTTCACTTTGTGGCTCTTTACTCTTAGTTAAAAAAGCAGTATTTTTAATAGGAATCCTTAAACATTAAAAAATATTTAAAATAAGAACTTTACATACTTTCACCACAAATTTTTGTGAAAAGAGACTAATATGCAATCTACTTTCTGACACAAAAAAAAACAAATTAAATTTTCCCTTATTTTTTATTTTTAATTTACTAACACAAAATCACTATTCATTAATATCTTCTTACTTATGAATTACTATTTAATTTAAGTCGTTTTTGTAATCATTGATAATCGCAAAAATAATTTGATTATTATTGGCAAAATCATGATAAATTGAACATCACTTGTCTGTTTCTATATATATTAAAATAAGAGAAAAAAGGTGTTTTTTAAACATTTAAAATTACTCTGACTGACTAAAATATAATATCTAACGTCCAGTTCAGCTTTCATGTATTGCATTTATATTAATTACGAAAAAATTCTAAAAAAAATTCTAAAAAATAAGTCATTTTTTATTGAAAAATTAATATTTTTATTATAAAAATGCAAAATCATCAATGCAATATGGCACAGAATAGACAGTTTTTTCTATTTATTGGGAATATCATCGTGTTATATTTTGTTCATGTTTTTCCTTTGTACTGTGAGTTAAGATATGTAGGTAAACAAATTTAAATGCATATTATATGCATCATGCAGAGCTATCATTACAATGATCACTGATTACAAAGTGCTACTGCAATAGCACACACCACTTAAATTCCAAACAATTTAGTTTCATTACATATTCTAGGAGTGCTTCTTACTGGGAACCAGTACGAGGTACCGTTCGACCGGCTATGTTGGCTGTAGTGGCTTAATTAGAATAACGCGTCACACAATAAGTTATAGGTTAATCAGAAGAACTTAAACGTACAATTACTTAATTTTGCCTCCATCTAATGTATCTTTGAGTTTATTCCTTCTTGCGTGCGGTTAGAGAAAGCAACACTAAAAGGTCAATGCATTGCCAGACTCTTAAACGCTTTGCAAGGAGGTTATGCTCCTGGAAGTTTATATGTTATCATATATTTATTTATTTTTAATACAAACAAAATATCTGTCAAATGCATAAAAGTTTTTGGGTTTACTTGCTATAAAAACTAACTAGCCTATACAGATCAATGCTGGGTTTTTTTTTTTCATATCAAAGATTTTAACAAAAGAAAAAATATAAGAGTAAAATAAAAAAATAAATAAATAAAAGTAAACTTTTTTTTTTTTTTATAATTTATAACTTTAGTTATAAAATCAAACCAATCATAATTAGAAAACAAACAAGGGTTTATCACAGTATATAACATAACTCTCTTATAAAGTTTAAATCTAATCGAATTTATAATTTGCAAAAATTACCAATATTATAAATTTAACAAAAATTACTACTCCCACCTCTTAATTAAATATTTTTTTCACGGATTTTGGAACTTTTTGAGATATTTTAAAAAACATTTCATCAAATTTTGATTGTGAGATAGTCAATTGTTTTTTTTTATTTTAGTGTGTTAATTTCAAACATGATGACCTGTTTATTAGGAATAAAGCTACATATTTTAAATACGATGAAATTACTAGTTGTTTAAACTTCAACCCTACCAGGCACACTGCGTTTAATAACATACATACTGTAGTTTCAAATACCTATTATAAAAAGTCTACTAGTAAGCTGTGATACTAGTTAACCTATATGCCTACCTAACGTACACTCAATATTTCAGTTAATAGATTTTTGTAGATAATAGAAAGCTTAACAAATGGGAATCGATTCATATATTCTCAAACCAAAAAAATATTTGAGCCTATAGAGAGTTTGAGATTATATTTTTATAAATTGAACCCGCTTACCATTTCATGTCTGTAATTGGTAGAAAGTTTTAAATGGAGTTTCAAATGCACCCTACGGTTAGGATAAGATTAAAACTCATGTTATTTAACTTTTTATCTTTCTACTTATTTCTTCTTAATCCATAAAAACAAATCATTAATACTGTCCGTTCATTTTCTAAGCAAGTGTTGTAAGCTGTCATTTCAAGATCATCTTACAAGCAGAGGAAACAATTACGTCTCCTTGGAAAACCTCTGCGCACCATAGCTCATGCAGATTCTATTCGTAACATTTGTTATTCATAGAACTGTACTCAGGTCATTTTAAAACCATAATTGCATTGCTCATAGATTGTAAAAGATTACCTTTAAAGGCATTGCTCAATATTACTCCACCGTCTTGTAAATAAGGAAGAGACCATATGTTTCCAACTATTGGAGAAGGGAGGGGGTTGAACCCCTTGTCATTAGAGAAGAGCCAGGAAGAAATACATAAGTTAGTCACACGCCAAACTTCTATCCTTTCTCAGATTGTTTAGTTACAATATTTATTTAAAGTTTTATTATTTTATTTTTTCATAGCAAACAAGGTTTTGTATTTATTTTTTCTTACTTATCACTTTTTGCAGGAACTAAACCGCTGTTGTATGATAAAATTATACAAATATTTATTATCCATTTTTGATATAAAATATAAGATACATTTTGTTTAATTTATCGTTATTAAGTAAATAAGATATCTCATCTCTTATTGCTTTCAAGATATAATAAGAAAAATCTGTTTTGATCCAGCTTCCATAAAAAAGTAAGGCTTGCTCTAAAAATTAATCAGAACATAAAGTATTCAAGTAATGCCCGAACTTTTTGTATAAAAAGTGCAGGATAGTTAGAGTAGGTCATGCTCATAGACGAAACATTTAGAGGTAATTAGTAATACTTCAGTTTTATAATAAGTCATGATTATTAAATAATTTATTAGAAATTTTAGTCTCCAGCCATTCAAATTTTATCACAACTAAAGGATCCCAGAAAACCACACTCAGAAGACTTCTCCTTCATTTAATTACACCCTGTAATGGAGTATCCGTACATGGAATCCTTATGCAACCTGTAATGACAAGAAACTACTTCGTTCAGGCTACTTCAATCTTTATTAAAGAAACACTCATAACTTATGAGCATACATAATATAGTCTAATGAATGTGTTTAGTTGAGCATATGGTGAGGGAATATACCTTAAAGATCTTCCTGTATCTTTTCAATATTCTTGTATCTCGTTTGAGTACAAAATGATTTAATTACGTATTATTTGAAAGGTGACGATTTCAAACAGAATAGAATAGAAAACAAAATTTAGCCTGGGACTATGTCTCGTATGAATAATACAATGTACAAAAATAAATACATTGAGTCTGGTTATCAAAAATTAAAATAAAATAAATTAACAATCTGATTAACTATTTACAATTTTGCAAATAAAGAACAGAAACATAAAAAAAAAATATAAAAAAAAAACAGATGAAAATCCTATAATTGTAGGAAGAAATAAAAAAATTATGTACATCCACTAAATGGGTTTTTTTAAATGATGTTTTACAATATAGTATCATTCTGGAGAGAAATAAGTTATTGAAAGAGAAGGGATTTAAATGTAGACATGGTTGCAGCATTGCGGATGTTATGGGTTAGTGAATTCCATTAGGAAGTTGCACGGGAAATAAAGAAATGATCAAATGACGCGATCTTATGGAAAGAAGTAAAGAGGTCTGAGGAGCGAGATCTTGTAGTGCTAGAGGAAACAAAGGATTCGAACTGCTAAGAAGTAATGTCTGCGAGATGAAGGATAAAGCTATTTTAACTCTATATACTCTATGTGATGTGCGCGAGACTTTTGGAACCCTAAAGATAAACCTAATGAAACAGATCATTAGCCTTCTTAGCATACTCTCGAGTTCCGGCGTCAACCCACCATACGCCACACAGCTATAGTCAAAGTGGGGGAGGATTAGGGAAGAAACCAAGAGTTGATGAGTACGTTTCGGGAAGGAATCCTGAGAAGAATGGGATATTTTAAGGATGGTTACAGTCTGTCAAGAGATTTGAGAGACATGAAAGGTTTTGTTCGAAGGTAATACCAAGGTTTAGCGAGGATATCTTGTTACTATAGCTTGTGAGATTACTAGTCATTGTTCGTGCCTCATTTTTTTTTTTTTTTTTTTTCTAGGTTCCTTTTTCCGTTTTATTTGACAAAATAATAGTCGATAGATGTTGATTGCACAAGGATTTTGGATTTAGCGCCTACATACCGAAACAAACAAAGTGATAAGTTTATGATTGTTATAGTTATATCAGTTAAAGTTATACAAATAAAATAACATAAAATCCTCAAGTGTGTTTCTTGTACAGCAAAACTGCACTATGATTCAAACATCCGAAATCACATTGCTGGAAAGGTTTTTTGTTATTTTAACTCGTTAGATATGTTTAAAAGATGAATTGGTTATTTAATGCGTCCAAAAATAGAACATCTACGGCAAAAATATCACTATTTCGAATCTCCTAAAAAGTTTAGCAGATGTTGGTTCTGCATTCAATCCACCGCTATAAAAAAGAAGAAAGATATATATATTTTTGGTTTCAAACTTATTTACAAAACACAAGCCTCAGAATATTCCGATATACAGGACGAAGAACTATAGTGGATAAACTTTTCCCTAAGAAGGTGGGAAAAAAGTTTTATTTATTTATTCCATATTTAGTTAATATTTCTGTTTTATTCTTAAACCTTTATTTATTGAAGAAATGATTTTTTCTGTAGTTTCTACTAGTATTATTAAGAAAGGAAATCTTAGATGAATACCTAGACAAGATTGTTTATCAGAATAATCTTCTTAAAGGATGATGAGGGAAGCCGTTATTGTGCCTATGGCAATCGTAAACCTAGTGGATTGTAATCACACGAAAGACCTACCTTTCCACGACCTAAATTACTCTTCATTTTTAGTAAAACTAAAAAAAAAAAAAATACTTTTACCGATCAAGTGACTCCTTATCTGTTGCTTGATCGATAGTATATTGTTGTAAATTCTTTACAGAAGCTTTGTATTGCTCCGTCACTTCTTTATAATTATACTAATATGTTTCCTCTATGATCCATAATTCTAGGTTGAATGCCAAAGGAACAACTTTTTTTTTTTTTTATTTAGTTTATTTTTTAACAAAATCTTCATATTTTTACCTCCGATAGTCTTTATCAAAGCCCTCGCGGTTCCTGATTTCCCATCTCTACCTTTAAGGACATTTTATATTTCCTACATACCAAGGAAGGGAAGGAAAAAAAATGGAATTCTTCCGATATCCGAAGACTAAAATCCGAAAATTCAAAAACGTGAAAATGTTTCATTCTTGCTGAAACAATGAGGTATATGATTGATCATAAATTAAATTCCAGGGTCTTCTCAGGAATGCTTTCCAAAGGAAATGGTGGTCAACCATAGCGTGAAGCCACTTTGATATTCACTCATCACTTTCTCTGCCCGCCAATTCATGCTTCTATGTTTATTGATTGAAAGCACCTTTCACATTTCAATCTTGGCAGTATAAGTATTAGGGTACTATTCCTCTTACAAGTTGCAACCCTGTCATGGTATTAAATTAAAATATAACAGCAATCATTTGATAGAGAAAACAGAAACCATTGTAAATATTGATCAGTAAAAGAATCTATAAGTTATTGATAAATCAATTGTGTTAAACTAGCACCCAACAATTTTATTGACATGGTTTTCAATACTTATATTTAAAAAATAAAAAGAGATGTAATAATCTATCTTATAAATAATTTATAAATAAGAAAAACCTGAGACTCATAATCTAAATCATATCATTTTTGAATCAAGAAAATTATAATATTCATCCTTAAAATACCAAGTTGCAACGCTTCCAGAATTAGCTATTTATTTACAGGTTTGCTAATTGTTTGAGGGACTGTAGGCGTTATTTTATTTTATGTTTTTAGTTTTTGTTTTGATAATTAATAAAAATTCGACAATTTGTTTAATACTATATATGTAGATCTGTATATATAAATTTGGTGTTACTTTTGTAAGTCGATACATGATTGTTTAAAACGTTTCAAATATTATTAAAAATTATGACCACAATTACAAATGGAATTATAATTATTTAACTTGACCTCGTATTGAATAGGTGCATTCCAAAACATAGCTCCAGTGTTGTATAGGCTCGTTTCCTTTGGGTTTATTATGTGACCACTTCCTGGGCAATTCTTGCAACACTTTTGCATCGTTCATGCCATCAAGTCCGGCTTTTCCGTCTTCCCCAACGTCCCGCTTGAGTTCTCATTTCGTCTCAACGTGTCTAGTGTGCTGTCAATTGTATCCGATATGAATTTCATGGTGTAAGACATTTCTTCAAAAGTGTCATTATAGATTTTTTCTTGTTTGTTGTCTTGTTAAAACAGTACAAATCACTTTATTGTCCTATTTTATTCGTTTATGAACATTTCTAATCACCTAAATATTGTATATTTGTAGTAGAGTTAAAGATACTTTTTAATGCGTATTTTTAGTTACGCATCGACGACATTAAAAAAATAATAATAACACTGTTATATTTATTTGTTCGGTCTGAATAATGAGCAGCAGTTTTCGCCAGAAAATCTGCTCGCTGGTCCCCATCGATGCCTCTATGGCCGTCGTTAGATATAGTGCGGTATGCTTTGCTTATCCTTATTTCCATCCATCTGAACCCGCTGAAACTTTTTTAGATTGGTTTGTTTGACTGCTCTTGATTCCCAAACGGCTATTGCATAAAGGAGTTTTAGGATGATAGCTTCTTCGTAGATAGTCTTTAAGACCTCTATCTTTAGTCCCCATGTGTTTCTTGTAGCGATAGTTGGTCTGTTTACTGTTTTGTTAACTAAGCAGTCTGTGTGTGGTTTCCATTTAGTTTCCTGTCGAATATTATTCCGAATCGAATTTTATTCCGCCACACTATTACTATCCTGAAGCACCTCAAATGCGTTCGCCATCTTCTTCCTTTCGAAACCCGTAGGTTAATAGTTACGTCTCTCATCTTCTCCTACTTTGTCTGCTGCTGTGATGTGTATGGGGATGTTTCTGGTTATCTCGAGACTAGACTCAAACGACTATTTAGTTACTTTAACCCGTTTTATTTTCGGGATCCCGAGAAGCACCCACGTTTCGCAGTTTTATGCGGAGTCAAAGTGGTTCATTCGTTCCTACCCTCGCCGATATTTCCTGGCATCCTTCATCTTTCAAACTGTGATATCCCAATGTACAACTTACATTTCTGAACTCCTTCAACTCAAATCTTCAGTTCTTACCCGCCAAACCCGTTCCCGTCAATCAGATCTGCATACTCCTGCTCATTGCTCAGCCATATTCGACAGTTCTTTCGTAATCCGATCCTTTTCTCTATAGAACTCCATCCATCTCAACATTCTTCATTCAATTACCCCTTCCACTTTCAAATACCATTTCTTTCACCACCTAATATTCACCTAGATTCTCTCCACCCAAAAACGTCAATAGCCACTTTTTAGTTGTGTAAAATATTAAAAAATTATAATAATGCAATGTTATTGCGTTGGTAAAAAATTTATTTTAAATTTTCTGTTAATTTTTATTAATATCTTTTTTTGTTTTTATTTAAGGCTCTGTTGTGCATCATTTTTTATTACTAAGGGACGTATGGCCCATGAATAAATAAAAAACTTTTTTATTTATTTATTTAATATGTCATGGTTTCAATTTGTACAAGTGTTTTGGAAGAGACCCTTATTTGAATTTGTTTTAATTCAATGTTCAAATTCGGAATAATTTATTCCTTGGTAAAAATTATTTATTTATTTTTTTTATCAGTATTAAATTCGATTTATACATCTATATATATTGAATACTTTTGTTTTTAAAATCAATATTTGTTTTAGTTAGGTATGTGTAAGATTTTAAAATATTAAAAAATTATTTAATTAATTAATTTATCATTATAATCGTAAACTTTTTTCTTTAAATTTTTGTATATTTCTGTACTTTAAATATTTTTAAATTATTATTATTTTTTTTTAGATATTTAGGCTGTACTTTAAATATTTTTAAATTATTATTCTATATATTTTTTTTTTAGATATTTATCGTAAACTTTTTTCTTAAAATTTTTGTATATTTCTGTAGCATTTTTTTTTTTTTAATAGGTATTGGCCGATTAATTTATAAATAAATATATACTATAGGGTATTTTTGATAAGAGCACATTACTGTTTATAAGATAGCGTTGTCATTGTCATGTAAGTCATTTCGGATCACGTTTCTTGCTAAATGGTTAGGCACTGTTTTTCGCCATCGGTGCTTGAAGGTATTTCGTTCTTAGGAGTGTAGATTACTCAAGGCATTAACCTGCCGTATAGGGGCTCACCGCAGCACTGTATCTTGCTATTATTTGCAAGAGAAAGTGAATGTTATTAGAACGCTTAACTGACTGCAGCAAATTCCGTAGACAGCTTCTATAAAATGCTTATGGCACGAAAGTTCCTTTGTTCTCCGGTAAAGGTTTAATCTACAACGGGATTTTTTTTTTTATTTCAGCCTTATAGCACCTAATCTTCTTAATTAAAACGTGTTATTGATTGTAGGTTTTTTTAAAGATTAGTGTATAATCCAAGTTTTATTTTTAAAAAATCTATACTATTATATATAAAAGCCATTTTTCGTTTATTATTGCCAGGAAGGCTCAGCAATAATAAAATCCACAGATGTTTAATTAACTTATTATAATATATAATTATATAATAATAATATAATTATTAAAAACTTGATAATATGTGGATAACAGTGAAATTTGGATATCGACAGACAGTTGGCGAGCGCCATCTTATATGAGAGGTTACAAAGTTACGGCGCTATGTAGACCTTGAAATTGATAATAAAATTTACACATATTCAATTGAATTACAAAAAAAGATTTGAAGATATGATATGATATACCATTCTCCAATACAGTCTAAAACTACTAAACCGCTCTATACCAAATTTTAATTACATCATTTTCTTTGTTCAAGGAATGTTTAGCAATAATAAAAACATAAATATACAATGTTGAGTGGCAGAAACAAGGTTTGCCACACTGGCATGTACTTTTATGGTTAGAAATAAAAATGCAAACAGATGAAATCTGTAAAATTATTTCTGCTAAATAACAATCATTACCAAATTGTCGATGTTTTTTTTTTTTTTTTTATGTTGCTAGTAAAAATACGATTCATAGGCCTTTAGTTGTAAGCACTGATAATTCACTCCATTTTCGGTAGGAGTTTCTTTATAGTCTCTGTCTATCTAGATCATTAATTGATAAATTAAAAGTTAAAATTGGAAAAATCCAATCTGATGAAATTAATAAAATTATTTCTGCCGAATAACATTTATCACTTAATCAAAATGATGTTCATTTGGGTTTTGATATTGTATGTAACAATATGATTCCTGGACATATATTTGTAATCAATGACAATGCAATCCATTATCTGTAAGAGTTTCTTAGCCGTCTTTGTCCATCGGGATAACCAACGCATAATTACAATATACATAATTATATAATAATAATTATTACATAATTACACATAACGCAATCATTTTAAATAAAAAAGGATTAAACAGAAATATAATGTGTCCTTTAAAATACGAAAATATTTAATCAATTATTATAAGGACGAAAATTAACATATCGGGAATTTGAGGCTGAAGATATCCTTCAATCAATCAATCAAATCGGAGCTACAACTCATATTAAGCCAAGAACTCCTGTAACATGGACCGCCAGTCACCTCGGTGTCTTACTGCTGCTCTCCAGTTCCTCACTCCCAAGATGGAGAACGCTCCTGTAGGCAAATATTTTTTCCTGAAATAGTTTTTTGGGGACCTCATCTGGATTCATCCTCGCCACATTACAATATTTGGATTTTGATATAGCTGTGCGAGCTCTGCATTGGTTCTCAGCTTCCAAGTGTTGTCTCTGAAAACTGGTCCAAAAATTCTTCTTAGAATCCGTCTCTCGAACCTCTGGAGTAAGGTTTTCTGCATTTTAGAAATTGTCCAGGATTCAGAGGCATAAGTCAGAATAGGTCTTATTAAGGTTTTATACAGCCGGACTTTGGTTTTGCGTGAGAGGTTTCTACTTCTAAAGGGCTTCAGAAGTCTAAAACTACACTTGTTTTCAGCAATTAATCTTCTATTTATTTCCTGCTGCATATTGTTGTCGGAGTTCACTTGAGTCCCTAAATAAATGAACACTTTAACTTGTTCATATGTGAAGTCCCAAATTATTATTTGGCTATCCTGTCGAACCCCTGCTTGCGGACCAGCTGCCATGTACTTGGTTTTTGCCTGGTTCACCTCCAGTCCCACTTCCTGAGCTGCCTCCTGGAGAGCAAGAAATGCCTCCCTCATAGATTCTATGCTTCTTCCAATTATATCCAGATCTTCCGCAAAACCAAGTATTTGTACTGAATGATTGTATAAAGTGTCCCCAATCTGCAAACCTGACTTCCTTACTGCTCGCTCCAGCATCATATTAAAAAAAAAGGCACGTAAGACTGTCACCCTGTGTAAGGCCTTTGTAAGTCTCAAAGTCTCTAGCTCCTTGTACTTGGCTCCAGCTTATTCATCGTCATTTTTATCAAACGAACTAACTTGCACGGAGTTCCTAACTCTAATAGGGCTTTATACATTTCCTCCCTTATGATACTGTCGTATGCCTTTTGGAAGTCGATAAAGAGATAGTGCGTGGTGATATAATGCTCTCTAGTTTTCTCCAGGATGGTTCTTATCGAAAAGATCTGGTATACAGTTGATCGGCCCCTTATGAACCCTGTCTGGTACACTCCGATTTCTCTTTCTACAATTGGTCGCAGTCTCTCATATAATATTCTTGATAATACTTTGTATCCATTGGAGAGTATGGATATTCCTCGATAGCTGCCACATTCCAGTATGTCCCCTTTCTTATGTATTGGACATATTACGGTTTTGTACCAATCATATGGCATTTGCTCACTTTCCCAGATATCAATTTTACAGGAACCTTTCCACTTCCTCTCCTCGATACTTCAAGAGTTCTTCATTAACTCTGTCTGCGCCTGGTGCTTTATTATTTTTAAGGTGCTCTATAGCCTCTTGGACTTTTCAAAGTCAGGTGGTTCAAGATCTCCTTCTCGAATTTCTAGGGGGGTCCAAATAGTACTTCACTATCTTCATTCAGGAGTCTGCTGAAATAATCCTTCCATCGTTTCATCACTTGTCTTTCATCATTCAGCAGTGTTCCTTCTGCATCCCTGCAAGCTGTCGTCCGTGGCGTAAAAGACCTCCTGCTGGAGTTAACCCGTTGCTAAAACTTTCTAGTTTCATTAGTGTTTTTGAGGTGCTCCATTTTTTCCAGCTGATCACACTCCCATTTTCTTAGAAAGATACCCTTCGGCCTTCAAAAATTGTGAGACCCTGATATATCTGAAAATAGTACCTTAAGCGGCTTTGGTACATCATCTGTAGCTTGGATATGATCCAGTTTGAAATGGGTTATCAAAGCGTGATTCCCGCCTAGTTTCGTTTTATGAACTTAAAGTCGGTCAGAACTGGGCCCAATTGGAGCAGAGATGATATTATCAATACTATTAATAATACAAAATCTGTATTGCTTCATTCAATGATAAACTAATTACTAAAATGAGTAATCTCCGGTAGCTATGGTCTAAGAAAAATAAAAAATCCCTGGAAATGTTTACTACTTACTAAACTAAAATTTATATAATGCTGTTTTGTATCCTAAAATATATGTAATAAAATACATGAAATATAAACTCATACAATATATTAGTTTAAATAATTCATACAATTTTATGTATTATAGACATTGAAAACCCTAATTAAAACTCAAACAACACTATATATATAATAAATATGGGATAATCAAATTAAAAATAACAATATTTAACCCTATTAAAGAACTAAACTGAACATTTTACTGGTCATGGCGTTTGCTTTGTAGGGGTAGGAGGAGGGATTTCACTGAGTAACGGTGACTGTTTAACACTAAACCTACCATAGCGGGTCAGATGATCTTTTTAAACTTATTGGAAGAAAACCTTGGAAATAACATTTATTACTTTACTTTAAAGATCTAAAAGTGGTACTAAAATTTTATTCTATTAAGTGAACACGAGTTATTCAAATTATAGCACTTACATTAAATTTATAATATTTAATCGTTTACTTTTTTTATATTTTTTTGTTTTCTTTAGGTATATACTTTGCATATAAAATATAAATATGAAGTAATAACTTACCAACGTCACTAGTACGAACTTTCTATACCTGTTTATTTAATACTTATTATTTATCTTATAAACTTAATTATACTTTAATAATGTGGGACAATTTATTATTCCGATTACGATAATGTAGTTTCATAATAACAACTTGAAGTATAAATTCTACTCCTATGACAATAGTAAATCCAGAATAAATATTCCCTGATATTTTAGATAGAAATGCTACGTCTTCAATTTATATTGACGAATTATCTTTATTTAGTTAATTTATTATATAATTTATCAGTTTTAATATAAATATATCTTACCGTTGTAGTACCTAATATATACTAAATTGTATTTTATTGTAATGCTCGAATTGAAATTCGTAATGGCTTATGAGACAT
Organism: Euschistus heros; assembly: GCA_003667255.2. Classification (NCBI taxonomy): domain Eukaryota; kingdom Metazoa; phylum Arthropoda; class Insecta; order Hemiptera; family Pentatomidae; genus Euschistus; species Euschistus heros. Next base: position 2,583,713 of record RCWM02000023.1, read on the forward strand.
ATGCTATTAATATGCCCTTTGTAAGTGAAAATAAATAGAACTTGTAGTTTATTGGGGTTTTAATTCCAAACTTACAGTTACCTTTCAATCTTACAGATTACTAATCTATTTTACGATTCACATTTGCGTTCATAACTGAATATCTAATAACATATTTTAAAGCTTTCAAAGGATTACATCCTTACGGAAGGAACAAGGTTTTCAAAATTGGTTGTCACCGCTACGGTGAAGATGGTTTAGTGCATTTGTTATTTCTTGCCGAATTAATTTCGATGGATAGAACAAAGCAACACACTGTTACTCTACACGGTGTAAACTGTTACCTAAATGGTGCTTAGCTTCTTTTAAAAAAATGATCAAATGTTTATCGCTATTAATGAGACTTTGCTGCTAAATGCATGTTTGAAAATTAATAGTTGCGTGAGGCAACTCTAGGACAACTAGTATTTATTCAGCACTTTTAGTATTTACATTCACTTTACCTTCTAATGGTGATACACAATCGTTTAGTAAAAGTTGCAAACCGTTCCCTTATAATCGTCCCTAGGTTCCCCCTCGACCAGAGCTGATCCTTAGGCCTTGCTCTGATATTTCAAAGGTGATCTAGCTTGAATGTGAAGGTTCAATAATATGCTGCATAGATAGCTTCTTCAGGAATCGGTTCAAGGGAAAACACAAAGATCACTGAGGATCATTGTTGTGATGTCATACTATCTTACATTTAAATCTATATCCTTGTGAAATATCAATTTAAAAACTATCAACGTTGCGTAAACTTTAATAATCTTTGTGAAAGATGTGTAAATTGTATATTATAATCTCTCAAAAGTACAATTGTTTTGCTTCTCTATAGGAAATGTTTAATAAATTTGTGATCTGGAAACTGAGTTATGCTTGGAAAATTGTGCCGATTTTTCGGTGTCTATATCAACAATGTAGACTGTCTAACCATTTATTTTTGTTATTTATTTATTGATATGTACAACTATGGAATAATAGAATTTGTAATTAAATGGTACTGCATATTAATGGCATTTCAAAGACTTGTAAAGCAACTGTACAGTGGTAGCACTCCAAAATAAGTTCGGTAATAGAAGATCCCGAGACCAACTTTTTTGGAAACACTTCGGAGGGCTATCAGGAACAGAATAGGAAGGAATTTTAGAGACCTGTGGATTTGGGTGGGTGCATATATTATTACATTATATGAAAGGAATCTGGTTTGGGCCTAATCAGTAACATATGCGACATTGATATTAACATCGATAAGTTTATTTGTGGTATAATATGGATGATTATTCGAATGATTTTGAAATTTAAAATTTGGGTACGGTACGAGGTTTCCTGGATTTTACTACCATGGTTTTATAACTGAAGTTGCCCTATATTACTATTATTATTTTTTTTCTTTATTTCTATATGCTATTATATACTTCCTCTTAAGTTACGATTATTCAAAAATGATTAGAAAACGTATCTGTTATGGGTGTCTCTTGCATGAGACTAAACCTTTCCTTCTACTATTGTTAAATCATTATTAATATTGTTAAACCATCCAGGTATGGCTTACCAGGCCGATCTGGAAATAAGATAAATAAATATAAAGGTAATACTACCAAGGTTTTATATTGAGACACTATTTTAACACAGACTAACATATTCAAGAGTTTTGAATGAGTTGGGTGAGTGATATCTTCGTGAAAATAGCAACATAAATTTTTCAGTAATCAATAGACATTGATAACTGAAAACTTTATGTTGCCATTTTTACGAAGGGATTCCTCATTCATGAAATTTGAATGATATTTAAAACCTGTAAAATTTTATGTTTTAGTATAAAGTTTCTTAATTAATGCAGATTGAGATATAATATGATACCATGACATCAAGTTGTTAAGCCATAATGTTTGAATTGCTCCATTATACCTTATAAAATTTTGTAAATGGTGGCTTACACATCAGCGTTTCCGAAGGATCGATACTAGTTTCAAAAGTTAGTATTTTTTCTTCTAATTTATTTATCAAGAAGCAATGAAATATAGGATTGTGACATATGCCTAGTGACCTTCACTATCCATTCTTCGTCAAGGCTATTAATGGTGTTTGATTTAAAATCATAAAATATATTGTTATATTTTTCATATCTTAACATAAAAAAACATAATATTGACATGGATATAACATTTGGCTATGGGTCTATACTTTTTTGTTGTACGTTTTTTTCACATTCAAAAATATAACATTTTTACACGCGTTAGCTCTGCTGGTTTTGTTCTGATCGAACATTTAATAATTTATTGGCCAGAATTCATAGAAAATACTTTTCGCCATATAACATTTGTCGCTAGGATTTACCGTTTAGAAGCCACATTGCTTTGAATGAAAATTGGTGTTACTCGGATAAAAAAATTTATATGGATTCGGAATAAAACGTAAGACATAGTCACCAACATTCGAACCTCCTCGAAACCTTGAAATTGTTTTTCTTTTATTTTTCAACATTTTATTTGAAAAGAGTTCTATGATAAGTTGAATGAAAATCCGCAATCATTTTCTTTTTGAACAAATCTATATATCTAGTTTATTCAATGGTTTATACATAAATGGTTTTTTAATTTTTACGTTTTCCCCTTAATGTACATTAAAATATAAATGTTTTTTGGAGAAAATATCAATTAGATATCATCATTTAAACTCAAAATATACAATAAATATTTTGCTACATTTTAATTTTTTCAAACTCAGTTCATTAAAGGCCACAGGAGGAAACAAACAAAAATATCGATTTTTTTTCGGTGCAAAATGATGAACAAAGTTTGAATAAAAATCGGTGACGGCCAGTCCAGAAGGTCCTCTTGTTGGATGCAATTCAATGATAAGAAGAAATTTCTTTTTCACACATTACATAATCCGTGAGAGTGCCCAACGTTGCTTCTGAAGAAAGTCTAAAGACGGTTAATCCTTATCTGTGGTGTATTTAAATTTAATTCGTGTTTCTTCTCCTGTATAAATATACACACACATAGAGATTAAATGTCAAAAAACAGAAATGATAAATATATATGTCTCAATTCGTTTCTAAGATAAAAGTATCTATCTATTAATATCACATATCTGAATAGCTTCTAAGCCCAGATTTAAGCCAGGTTGTGGCAAAATATCAATAATATAATTAGTCAGCAGTTAGACACAAAGGTAGGGAGGTATGACACTAACATCCTTAGTAAAATGGATTATGGTTTGGAAGAAAAACATGGTGGTTGGTATTGTTAGCTATCGGCTTATCTCCATTTTCGAAATCAAATACTGAACCATTCATGGGTTGTAGTGGTTTATTTATTTTATAATACTTATTTTCAGCACAGTTTAAGACTAGTTCCATGTTTATATAAAAATATTCTAAATCCTTTCTAAAATATTACTAATAATTAAAATTAAAACAAGCAGTGCACTTATTGTGATTTTATTTCTTCTTCCGTAATCCTGGTGCGTAATATATCTGTTCTTACCTGTTCCCTTCACTTGCTAAGGTCATATCAAACCTAATTGCCAGTTACCATTTTGGTATTGTGGATTCGCTACTACTAAGTTTATTGATTATTCTACAACGATTAGAATGATTTAATATTTTTTTTAATAAATCTTATTTATAGTACAAAATAATATTTAAAAAATCACAAGATTGCAAATAGCACAAGGAACATATTCCTTAATTTAAAATTTGAATGATTCTTCTAACGGCCAATGCTTCATTTTACTTTTTTCTTCATTAAACCGTCAGATATTATTTTTTATTATTTGAACATGGATTTATATTATAAACCTTATAATTTTTTTATTGATAATTTGCGATTTAAAATGAGAAATAGTATTTCTCTTATTTTTTACAACAAATAAAAATCTTTAGTATGCATTTTATTTTGGGAAATGTTTTCACTATTTTGATTGCTGAAAAAAAAACGTCAGACCATTTATTCTAGAACGGGAATTCAAGACCTGAGTCTTATAACCTATTCGAAAGCTTTAGATCCTATTGGTCATAAGATTCACTTGCATAAGCTTCGTAACCTATTTTTATCTATTATTGTTCGAAAATTCATAGATCTCCATATTCACATATCATTCCATTCACTAGGCTAGCTCTCAAAATGAACTTTCAACTTGTTAAAACCAGAACTCGCATCTTAATATCCGCATACGTATTCTTAACCTCCTTCAATATTATCCCATATTTTTTCTCAATGACTTCCATATCTTTACATAAAACCCGAGGCCATCTCATATTTTGCCCGCATAAATTGATAATTCTGTATCTAGATAGAATAGACGTATCTATAAATTGGCAGATGAACTTGTCGAATTTTAACTGTACTGCCTTTTTTGGCATATAATTATTAACGTCTGAGTGGATATTATATCCTTGAATAAAGGTCTGCAGAAATAATTAAGCTGTAATAAAAGTTTTTCAAGAGTCGTAAATCCCGTGCTTCTGTTTCACGTTTTTCTCTATTAATTTTTTTTTTTTTTTTTTTTTACTCTTTTACTAATAGAAATTTACAACTGTATTAGAAAACACATCTAGTAAATAGGTGGTATATGTGAGATATAATGACATGAATAAAACTTGTAGAGGAACTACCCATTGGTAGTACTCTAATGAATATTTACAAAAGTAGATCACGAGGCCATCTTCTTTTCAGACGCCTCGGAGGATTGCCAGGGATGGAATGGGAAGCTAGCTGTGCAACAAGTGGATTTGGATGAGTGTTAAGTTTATTATGAAAGGAGAGGTATCTGGTTCGGGCGAAATCGGTGACATATGAGATATTAAGGTCATTATGGATTAATTCATTTGTGACAAAGTAAGGAGAATTAAGGATTTTTCAAAGGATTTTGGATTGGAGTGATTGGATGCGGGAAGAATTCGATGGTTTAGTGGATCCCCACAACTCTATACCGTAAGTCCAAATAGGTCTGATAATCGTCATATATACAAGTTTCTTATAGTGAATCGGGAGATTTGAACTTTTGTCAAGTAAGTGTTGTAGCATTCGAAATCTACGTGCAGCTTCTTGTCTTTTCAGTCTTGTATGAGAGTTCCAGGTAAGTCTCTTGTCCAGATGAAATCCAAGGTATCGTATTTGTTCCACATTAGTTAGCGGTACACCATTAAAGGATACTGGAGGACAGGATGAGGTAGGTTTTCGACGGAGGGTAAAGGTTATTTGTTGGGATTTGCTAGGATTTATCTTGACTCTCCAGTTATGACACCATTCTTCAAGGGAAGTAATAGGTGACTGGAGTGTATGGGATGCAGAAAATGGATCATCATTGACTGATAACACGCTGGTGTCATCAGCAAAGGTTGTGAGCATAGTATGAGGATGAGTTGGAATATCAGCTGTATAAACGGTATTATGAATGGGACCCAGGATACTACCTTGAGGAATACCAGCGGTCTGGGGGAAGATGGATGAGTATTTAGAATTGTGGTTAACTCTAAATACTCTATCAGAAAGGTAGGAACGGAGGATGAGGAAATATGTAGATGGAAGGAATTGGCGAAGTTTATAAAGCAGTCCTGGATGCCATACCCGATCGAAGGCTTGTTCGACGTCAAGAAAGACACCCGTGCAATACATCTGCGCTCCAATGCAGATGAGATAAAATCCACCACACGATTGCACTGTTGGGTAGTGGAGTGAAACTGACGAAATCCAAACTGGTGGTCAGGAATAATGTGATTGGAATCGAGGAAGGGATAAAGGCGCTTCAAAAGGAGCTTTTCAAGGATTTTGTCCATGATAGGTAGGAGAAAGATAGGTTTGTATGAGGAAGGATTTTATGGTGGTTTTTTAGGTTTTGGGATAGTTTTAATAATTGATAATTTCCAGGAATCGGGAAAATATGTAGTACGGAGGATAGCGTTATAAATATAAGTTAGGAGTAATACTGCTTTCTTTGGAAGGCATTTGAGGATTCTTGAGGTAATAAGGTCATGTCCAGGAGCTTTGTTGGAGGGCAATCTACGGATTATGGATATAATATCTGAAGGGTGGAAGGCTTTAGGAGGAAGGGTCATTTGGAGAGGAATAGTCAGTTCTGCTTCAATACGTTCTACATGGTTAGGATTTAGGATGTCAGAATGAGGTTTAAAAGTATTATGTAATTGCTCACCAAATACCTGTGATTTTTCTGAATCAGATTTGGTCCAGGTTTGAGCTGGAGTAAGGAGAGGATGATTGAAGGTTTTGAATTTTGAAAGTTTTTTTGGTAGTGGTCCATAATGATTTGTCGGAAATAGATAGTTGTTCAGTTTGTTTCTGTAAATTTTCAAATTTTAGTTTTTTAAGTTCTGATTTAAGTTTGTTAGTTAATTTGGTATAATTGGTTTTGTCATAAGGGTATCGAGTTCTATGCCATTTGGCCCTTGCTCGACGTTTCTCTACTAATAAAACGCGAATATTTTGTGGTAAGATACTTTCTGATTTTTTAATTCTATTTTGTGAAGTGTTTTCCGTAATGCAGGTTTGTATTAATTTAGTAAGGTTCTATTGCCGCATCTATTTGTTGACAAGTTTTTAGTGGAATTTTGAGGTCAATATGGTTTTCTAAAGCCGAATGGAATTTGTCCCAGTCCACACGTCCAGTTTTTAAGGATGGAGGAGAAGGTTTGATTATAGGAGTAGAATGTAGGGTAAGCAAAACTGGGCTATGGTCAGAGGAAAGATCATTGAAGGAATCTATTGTAGTTTGGGAAGTAGATATTTGAGAGGTAACGAATATGTCCAGAATATCTGGGCGTTTTTTTAGGGATGTAGGCCAGTAGGTAGGATTGTTAGGAGAGAGGATAGGCTATTAAAATTAAATCTTAGTTTTAGAGATGTTGTAGTAGCAATTCCTTGTGTGGCCTGAACAGATGGTTTCTGCTAAACCGTTTCAGTTGCAGGGTTGGTGAAGTTAAATAAGCTTTTTAATTGGTTTATTGGTGTTCAATTATTTTTAATTACTTTATTGGTGTGCACAAAGTTCATTAAAATAATTGCTATCCTTTTTAGTAAATTTATACGATTGTTTCGAGCTTAAATGTTGGGGTCAACTATTAGAACAAAAATTAATTTCATATCTCTATAGTTAACCCTAATTTAAACTGCAGAGATATAGAAAAGATAGGAAAGAATGGTGACCAAATCCAAAAAAAGCTCAGTTATTCAGAAGATTCCTGTAAAGTCTGTAGCACCAGTAGTAGGTGAAACCCAATCAGAGATATGTTATGAAGATGACAATAAGAAAAGCTTAAAATTCCAAGAGCAAGAACAGAGTATTATAAGTGTTGATTAAGAAACATTTCTTCAAGAGGAAGAACTAGGAAATGTTAGAGTTGAAGAAAGAAAATTTATGATTGTTGTATTTTCAAGGAAGAGATATAATTATAATAAAATATTGTTCAAGTTGTCAGTAAATTAGAGATACATGTTTTACTTTTAAAACCATAAAATCGGATGAAAACAAATTTTGTAAATACCAATATATTTTTCATAGTCTCATCATATGTTATTAAATGTATAATACTAATATATCTAATAATATTCATATTCCCAAAGTGTTTACTTTTATTTGAGAGCAAAGGTACCAGCTAATTTTAGTTTCTTCCGTAAAATGGATAAATTAAAAAAGTTTCGATTGCGAATATGTTTATAAATATCAAGTTATCAACTTATTATTGCAATCTTTATTACCTGATGTTTTGCTTGTGATATAAAAAATTAATGCATCTGCCAACCATTAAAACAGTAACTATCCATTTTCGAATCCTTTGCATTTTTATGTGTCAACTATTGTTACATTTTGCGATTTTCAAAGCAAACATTTTTTACAAAGTTTGTAAGCATAAACCAAAAATATTGTATGACCATTTCTTCTAAAGAGATTCATAAAAAAATATATATATATATATATATATATATATATATATATATATATATATATAATTTTCTTAACCTGTCAACTATTGGTAGAGTTACCCTATACTTCAATTCGTTAATATATTCTTAAAAATCTACTGTCAAGGGGAGGACACACTCAGTCTCTCATGGATCTTGTTGGCATTAAAAAAATATAAGACACATATTTTGCCGTTCTGACTAATGGGCCCTAGAAACCGAAAAAAAAGAAAAAAGAAATACTTAAATTTTCCTATTTTATATCTTGAGTTTAAAATATGATATCGACATGATTCTTGCACCAAAATGTTTTATTTTTTAGTGCAAATCTAGGAACAAAACAGCTGCATCATAGATTTTGGTTTAGGTAAATTCAAATCTAAAAAAATTAGTAGAGCTTCAATCAAACTACTTTTATAGATTCTTAGGATACAATCAATTTTTTCATACCAGGTTTATTGTGCTAGGCACTGTTTATGAAGAATATAAAAAATATATCATATATATTTATTATTTTAAGGAATATTTATTTAATATAACTGTTGTGGCTTATTGGTAAACTTCTGTTTCGCATTCCAGATTTAGTTTAAATTTTCATTATAGTAATTCTTGTAGGAAGGAACACTATCCCTTTTTACATCCCCTTTCTACCGACACTATCAAATCAGGTTAGTAATAACAAGTGCCCTCTAAATCAAAAATAATAGCCACCTCTACCAATTACATAACTTACAGAGATAAATATGATAACTTGTCATTCCAGATTTTAACTTCTCTGGGAAACAGTATAAACACCACATATCTACTGTATTAGAATTAAAATAGTTCCATCATTTTTTTATGTCTTTATTTAAGATTTAAAAGGTTCTAAAATCAAATACTCTTCCTTTAAGTATCACACATATTATATAATTTTTTTATCTTATTCTTTTTTTGAGTTTTCTAATCCATTACCTAGATGTTCATGAGTAACATTACCTTCTTGGATTTTCACACTACTCCAGCACTGTTATTAGTTAATCCCTAAAATATTTGAGAATATACCGATTTTATTACCTTGCATGCGTTATTATTTATCTTTACTATCATTGGATGCGATTTGCGATTCTTGTCGAATGATATATGAAAAAAATAGTCAATTTAAAACAAACGACTCAAACGACGATTTAAAATAATAATTAAAACTAATAATCCAGGTAAGTCAACTTTTATCGAAACTGAGAAAAACGCAATTTAAAATTTGCCATTATTAAAAAATAAAATAAATAAATAAAATAAAAACTAGTTGGAATTCACGGTTTTGAAATTAAAATTTGATATTCTAGCTTAAAGATTTTCAGAAAAAATCTGATACTATGAAACTTGATACCCTTACTTCCTGGTTCTTTCTTAATTCGTAAAATTACAATGTGATTTATTTATTGACCCGCTTCGTTTTTCCTCACTTTAACTCGGAAGGAAAATGCAGCTTGTCATTCTGAATCGACTGACGCCCATAACTCGTTTTCGTATAACAAAATAGCTTGCCTGGTATCTTCCCCGAACTTTTCATATCAAAGTGTTTTAGAAGTTTGAAGACTGTAAATACGTTTATTTTTCTCAATTATATAGTAGAGACATTGTATAATTTCAGTATTTATCAAACATCATAGCTGTTACTACGAAACAGCAACCGTACAAATCAAAAATGCCAGAAAAATGGAAGAAGAAATCGCCTTTTCAGAATCAATATGGTGTCTAAATCACCAAATATTGGAAAATAGAGTTTTAGTGTTACACACTAATATAAACTTCAATTACTAAGTAGTTTTATCAATTTATTTTCATTTTTTTTTTCCGCAGATACCGTAAGATAGTAGTAATATGTATTTTATATACATATATATATATATATATATATATATATATATATATATATATATATATATATATATATATATACATATATATACATGCATACATACATACATATATATACATATACATACATATATATATATATATACATTTATATATATATAGATATAGAAACCCTTATCACTGGATGGGGACCTTGAATCCAACAAATAGAAAAAATTCCGATTTTTCCGTTCTGAGTTTTCCGTGTTCAAACCCCCATATCCCTAGAGTTTTGAACTTATCGACATTTTTTTATGGTCTGTAGTTGATACTTTTACTAATAACAGAGTTAATAATTAATGCTATTTTTTTTTTTTTTTTTTTTTTTTTTATTGCTGAGGGAAAATCAAATGTCAATGAATCAATTAAACAGCATTGCATTGAGCGTTGATAGTAACAATCCTTTGTTTTCCATTTACGGTTCAAAGACAAGTATAACTCCTTTGAATTTATCAGCCAACAAACTAAATTTATATATGCGGAAATCTAAATCGATTTACTGGGATTTGAAAAGCAATAGTGCACAAAGAAAATAAAAAGTGATGTAGGCGAGTTAAATTCTGATTTTTTAAATATCGTTATAATTAATATACGAGCAGGTAGAACTTCCCAAAACCTCATTAGTAATAATTATGATCCATGCGTTTCCTCTAGATGCCTGATGAAATATAGAAACAAAAAGTTGAATCAGTTTCGCTGAGTGGAGTTGAAAGGGAGTTAGAGAAAGGTACGAAACCGGGAAGGAAGGCGGCCATTAAGGCCAATAATCGCCAATTAAATGCCTTGAAAGAAGCGGTGCTTTGGGTCGGTCTCTATGCTATGCTATGTTTGACTCTTCACTATTGTTCAGCCAACCCTGTCACTGAGAAAGAACCCTAACACTTTCTGTTCTTTGGTATGGTCTAGGATTCAAATTTCACCTTCCGATAAGCTTTTAAGAGAAATCTGACTGAGACTAAAATGTGTTTATCTAATTTAATTGAAAACATTCTATCATTGTGGGTAAATTCATAAGTTGAAATATGTATATATATTAAAATAGAGATAGGTAAATTACTTTGCTAACCCTCTCTCAGCTAGATAGTCACAGCAATGATTTTCAACACGTATTATTATTATTTTTTCTCAGCTCATCGGGTTCATTGGACGAAAATAAATAAACATGTATCTATACTTTTTTGATGTTTATTGGGAAGAGGAGATCTTTCTATTTTTATTGATGCATTATCTAACTAAATCTTCTTGCTATCTTAAGGGAAGCTAGTGGATTTTGGACTTGACTGAATTCAGTATATATATTTTTTATAAGTGTATGTACTCTGCCTGCTACATGGATATGTTTATGACCAATTGTAATTTCCTTTATAAGTATTCTAAATTATTCAGATCTTTTAAGCTTACTTATACCTGTTTATTACTGTACGATCATGTATTCATATGTATTCGATACATACTGCAGCATTTCATAGCATTAGGGCATTAATTCATCAGGACTTTCCTAAATACTGGTATTGACATTTTCTGAAGAAGTGTCGTATGTCTAAATAGAAGAAAAATACTTGTAAATAAAATATATTTACAAGAAAATCAGAAAAAAAGGAATATAAAATGGACTTTCTAAAAAAATTAAATATTAGTTTAAGTATACAGTCAATGATAACAAGTTTTTAGGTCTATATTTAAGTTACATGATTAGAAAGATTACTGTTTTACCGCTGGGCCGTAGTTATCTTTTTTGAAACGTGACTATTGAGCAACGTTCTGTGTTAGCCTGCTGAATAGGTATATTGTTTATACATAAAGGAAGGTGCCATGTCTGAGCATGAAAGTGATGCCCTGTGTTCTGAAGTTCTTCACAGTTCAAGCTTGTCGCGCAATTGTCATAAACTTATCGGTGTTAACATGAACCCTGCGTTTTGTTCGCGTATATTGTAAGAGTATATAAATTTCTTAGATAGTCATACTTTTATATAATATACAGTAAATTCTTGAATTATACTATTTGAAGGGAATAAATGGAAGTAAAGAACTTATCGGATAAAAAGCATAGATGGAGCAGTTATTATCGAGAAGGATTGATAAAATTTCATTTAAAGGGAGTCAATTTTCTTAATCGAATTATTCTTATTACACAGTAATATACCAGAAATATTGTAACCTATCTTTTATAATATTTGGAATATAAAATGTAACGAAACTCTACTTTATTGATTGATCGGAAATATTAAAAATATAATTGGGATACTCCAATGGGATATCTTTGTGAAAAATTATTACATAATTGTATTAAAAATTATATGATGAATATGGGTTATTTTCATATGATTTGACCATTTTGCAATGCAAAAAATTGCAACTTTTTGAATAAAATTTGATCCGGAATGTTATTACAGATGCTCAGGACAAGGATTCAAGCATCAGTTGCCATTTTTTCAGTATTACTAACTTTTCTTTCAATTTTAAAAAGTTTTTCCACGAGTGGTTTTAAGCCTTCAACCGTGAAAAATCATTGTCAATGGATTGTAAAGAATTTAAAAGGTCAACATAGAATTTACAATAATGATTTAATAAAGGATGATAAAGTCTCTAGAAACAATTTTTCAATGGTTAACACTCGTGACGTTTTTTTTTTACAATTTTTTTATTACAAATGTCTCTTGCAGTTATCATTCACCTGTTTGATTTAGCTCTGCCAAATATAATAGTGGTAACACTCATAATGAATATTTTTTGTGATTCCCATATTCTTTGTTCCAAACTTTTTTCTGCCCTTTATCTCGTGAGCCAAAGATGGACTGACATCTGGTGTCCCAAATAAACCTACAAGCTCTTTCCCGCCGGTTCCAATGACCAGTGTTGACTAGAACAGCTGGTAACACTTTTCTGTAGCTATTCTGATATTCATAAAAAGTAGTTAATTAGCAGATTTACTAATTAGAAATACTTTTAAAAATTATAAGAAATATTAAAAAGTTTCTACTGTCCTCTTTTTATTTTGTAAGTAATGTGAAAGAAATTAATAAATAGTCAGGGATGAAATGATAGTTTACGCTATACTTTACAATGTATAAGTAATTCATATAAGGTATGTACCTTTAAGTACGTTTATCATTAGAAGTCTTGAAATTATCTTTTATACATCGTAGTTTGCTGGTTTGAACTTATTGGGAGATAAGCAAAATAACCATCGAGAAGAGAACTGGATGAAAGTCTGTTTAACTGGTTATTCATGTCCCACTTAGGAATGTCCTGATAAGAGAAAAAGGACTATCCTTGTTTCCTTAGCAGGATGGCTAGCGCACAATCTAAATGGCGTACAAGAACTGTGAGTTAGTGGGAATACAAACACAAAACATCTGCTTTGAATAAAACTGTTCCATTTTAAATAACTTTTTAGTAAATGTGGAAAACAAATAAGTGACTGTTCTTGTTAATAGATATAGAAATCCAGGTTAGATTTACTACAGCAGATTTCTTAAGCAATAAAATAAATTAGTACTAATTAATATCTTGCAGTATGGTGATATGGTTTGGCTATAGTTATGATCTAAGTGCTGTTAGACATAGATACACAGTAAGAAAAATAATTTAAGTTTCCGTCCACGTTTTTTCAAATTTATTGAAGCAAGGTAAGAATAATACAAGAATAATGTTAAAGAAAAAGATAATAACAGTAAAAAAAATAAGGAAACAATAGGTGGAAATATTAGTAAAAGCCCATATATATTAAACCAAAATATAAACATATTTATTTATTTACAGAAATCTATTTAAATTAAAAATGGCTCCCTTTAGCCTCTTGGCTAAAGAAAAAAAAAACATTGAACATGTTTTAGTGGATTTCCCCTTGACCGCCAATGGTTATATGTTTTCTGTTTGTTTTTTTTCGCTTACCTGTGATTCAGATTTTTGTCTGTTCGAATAAATTTTCAAAATAAATAGCTTAATCCTGCTTAAAGTCTATCCAGTAATATTCTTTTTTTTCCGATTACCTGTATGGAGTATTGTTTATTTCTAAAGATGAGTATATGATAAAATGATAGAAAGAATAAATCAGTAAGATTTCGTTTATTTTAATCCTACTAACCATCTATGCCCTTTTGTTCATTATTATAAATAAATAAGAATATTTTTACTTAAATCTATAAGGAGTATTTTTTAAATATTATAATTATTATTCTTATATCATAATTATTATTTAAAATATTCAAGAATATGATTAAGAATACTCTCATTATTAGAAAAAAAAAAAATATATTTAATCTCCCAAATGAATATGATATTATTGAAACACCGATATAATTAACTATTTACTATAACTTACTGATTGATATGTACATTCTTTAAAAAAAAAAAAAAGTTATTTATTTGCTATATAAGAACATTTGTTTTGGCTCCCTTTAAATAAATAAATAAATATTTCATTTTTGATATATTTTATACTTGATGTTCAGGTATACTTTCCTATTTATTTTCGATATGAAATAATTGAAACGCCATTAATTAATTTAAACTTCATTAAAGAAATTTTTCGAGTGATACTAATTGAATGCCATACCTGCACAGCGGCCATTGATTACGTTGTACTTTGAAGGACATTCGTCACTTTTGGAAAGTTAACACCTGTATCGTAAATACAAGATAAAAGTCAGAGCGTCCTAAATTCCCGAAACGGCGTGGACCCTAATTCAGACTTACTTCATTAGCAATCTGATCGCTTTAATGTCGCAACTTGGCATTCCCTTCTCGCTGGAGATAGCCGCTAAAGATCCTATTGTCGTTGTATTCTGTATCTTCCCTATATCTTACCCTTACGGCAATCAGCTAATCACAAAGGAAAATTTCAAACGAATTAACACTTTTGTTTGGTGAAGCTCATTACTGCTGAAAACCTTATCTCTTCAAGGATTACTGTGGACAATGCACTTTCGCAATGTAATGTGAGAGAGTTTATTTAATTTTCTAGAATGATTTTAATAACTATCAATTTAGCTCATGCAAATTAATATGTCCAAATCGGGATCTTTCAATCAATATAGAAACTGCAAACATGATTAACTTAATGATGAAAAAAAAACTATACTTCACTGTATGATACAGTGGTTGAAGAATATGGCGAGGGATGTAGTCAGGTTTATAAACTACACATCTAATTGTAAGTAAAAAAAAAAATTATATCAGGAGTGCCTGCGTTTCGACCTGACTGCATCACTAACCATATTCTTCAACCCCGATTAATTTAAATATAGGATCAGGGTTTTTCATAAACTTTCACCCGTATTGTAAGGGATCAATTTATAGCCGAGGCCGACTTAAATTCTAAGTCAATCTAAAAATATTGGAATTCAACAAAGCTCTCGAGTTTCGAGCCGCTACATAGTTTTTTTTCTTTTTATTTCCATCATAAGTGACTTGATAAAAAGTTTATAGATAAAAATTGACTAATCGTTTACTTACTGTTATTGCAATTACCTATTTATTTTTTTATGATTGCAAAAATAAATTATTTTATACGTAACGCCAAATAAAGTTCCACAGCCATAGCAAAATAAATAAAATATTGTATTTTTTATAATTTAATTTATATATTTATACCAGACTTACAAGAGAAGAAAGTTCTCGTCGTTTCCGACTAATCCAACCTTTACTATACAAGCGTTAAAAGTTCCCTATAAATTACAAAAAATTTATTTACATTATACTAATTAGACCCTTTTGGAAATACGGAGTTGAGCTTTAGGGCTCCTCTAATCTTTTAATTTTTCTCGTATCTAATCCTTACAATTAGATACAAAGCACAAGGCTTGTCACCAAAATAATTTTGAATCATTATTCTTATGATTAGAGTTGTGACATTCCCCTTAAAAATAACGCTGTTAAAGGACTGTAAACACGAATTATTCGTTGCACGAGAATATATTACTAAAACGGAACATAAACAGGACATATTATTTATTAAAATATATATTTGGTTGTTCTTTTGTTTTTGTGCAATCGAGTACAAAATTCGATGACTATAGCACAAAACATAGCTTGCTTATCAATTAACTTGCCTATGCAGCTGAAATCTCATATAATCAAATCATAAATAATTTAAATTAATTGTAAATAGCCCTGAACCTAAGAATTATTATTTCCCTGATGGCTAAAACAGTTAAAGAACTCCTTATTATTAAAATATGAATCAAAATCCATTAAAGAATACTTTACACAAGGTCATCGTCTCTTTTGAGAGACGTGGAGTCACGATTTCATTAGTTATTCGATGTGAATTCAAATGTACGGAGTTGTAAAAATATACACCAAGGAGGTTATTGTGAAGTCGCTCATGGTAACTCAGTGTTGTAAGATAGTCAATTTTGAAATTATTAAGACTACTAGCAATTAAGATGGTTCCTCAAAATAGAAACATGCCCGTAATTAAACACCAGAAAATAATGCAATCAGCTTAACAATAGAAAAAGTGTAATTCGATACAAATCCAAAACGGCATGAGGAACAATTGTGTTTAAAGCTGAGCTAGCAATTTAAGGGTCAGTCAATTTTTATTCCTGGAAATTTCTTTTTCATTCTGTATCGTAATAATAGTAAGTACTAATATAAACTATAGTTTATATATGTAATATATATATATATATATATATATATATATATATATATATATATATGTGTGTGTGTGTGTGTGTGTGTGTGTGTGTGTGTGTGTGTGTGTGTGTGTGTGTGTGTGTGTGTGTGTGTGTGTGATTTGAATGAAAAAATCATGTTTTGTCTATATTTTGTCAAGCTCTAGCTCTTGTTGGTGTTGCACGCACCGAAAAAAATTCTATATCACAACCAGTGCTTATATTATAGACGTATCCATGATCAATTGTTTTTACTAATTTTTTTTTTCATATATAAAAGTAAATTAGTAGTTATATATATATATATATATATATATATATATATATATATATATATATATATATATATATATATATATATATTTCAATTTAAGTTCTACTGAAGTGCGCCATTTCCAAATAATAGAAATGAATAATGAACATTAGATCCCAACCGTTAGCAATGAAGCTTGTTATTTTACAACAACTTGAATGTTTTTATATAAATCTGATTATTATCATTAACACGAAGGATTACTAATTAAAACCAATACCACTGAATAACTATTCATGATTGACTCATCATTATGGTCAATCGGAACTTAATGTTTTTTTTGTCATCAGGAAAGACCGGATTCCCGGGCTATTGCACATTTTGGGTTACAGCACAAATTTGTAATTTTAAGTTTTAAGTGCACAAAAGAATCTTTTTGTTATTTCATTAAAAATATGGTTGTTTTTAATTTTTCTTTTTTTAATTTGTGATTTATTTTGAAATTATTAAGAATAACGTTTACCGGCATAATTTTTCAGAAAAGAAAAATAAAACCCCTACTTCAACAAAACAGTTATTTCTTCAAACTCGTTAAAAAAATGGTATAGTATTGAATATGGTTTTTATTGTATTAACAATCGTAGAACTTCTAAATTCATTTTATTCCACATTTGAACCTACTCTTTTACTTTCATTTCATTCTTCAGGAGAGTTTAGTTCGGCAAACTTGTAGATACATGTAGAAGAGAAAATGCCTAAACTGAGAGCCAACCAATTGTCAAAAATTAACATTTTGATAAAATTATATCTGAATAATAAATAATAAAACTATTTGAAATAAGAAGAGAAAAGTTTTTTTTTTTTCACTTCAATGCAATAAATCAATTGGTTCCGATCGAAAAGCTCAAGTGGATGTTCATTTCAACTCAAGTAAGTTCATTCTATCTTTTTGTATGTAGCACACGATAGCATTTGACTATTCTAGATATATTTTTATTTTAATAGGTGGCCACCAACTGTTAACTGCAGCACAAAAATCCAATCAAGCTCCGTTAGCAGTTACTCACACAAAGCTGTATAACAACCTTTTTTTTACCGATCTATGTTACGCCATGGTCGCTTCCAATATTTCATTCAATTAACTGCAGTCCATGTCATTTATGTTTTATTTGCATAAATACACTAAACAAAACATTCCTGACAACAGCACCCTATGAAAAAAGTTTCTCACTCACTGTTTTGAACATTCTCTTAAGCCACTGGAAATGAATCAAATGTGATTCTTGATTCCACCGATTCTTGGAAAAGAATCTTTATTGAGAATCGATGATCCAAAGTTGATTCCTAGCAACCGAGCGATACCGCTGATGCTGACCATAGTTTTGCGATATTTAATTTCTTAATTATTATATATCATTTCATCTCGTTGCTTAAAGAAAAAAAAATGTTACAAAAGATATTTTTTGATCTTTAATAACAGACCAATTTTTATTGATCACGATCAACACTGCTTGGTACAAAAGCTCAAGTCAATTCTTTTGATTCTTTTGATGTAAAAGTTTCTAAATTAAGCCAAACGTCAAATGGTTGAACATACATATTTGCTATAAAAAAAATAAAATTTTCAAACCACAGCTATAGCACTAATGGAATAAATACAGGCAGACAATAATACTATTTTATTACACTTTTTGTAAAAACAAAAAAATAATAAAAATTTAAAAAAAAATTAATAAGGATTTTAAAAATGTACTACCATCAACTTATACATTATATTTGAGTGAAAGATAATAAAGGCTATATTCTGTTCACTGATTTATTTCATAATAAATAAAATATTTACTATTTTATGTATGTTTTTTTTTAGCTCTCATATGGCTTATTTTCTGTGACAGCAATTTGAATATAAATCAGAGTATCGATATCAAAAATCAAAATCGAATTGTTCTGACAAGTATTGAGAAGCGGATAACTTCAGTACTGATACAAAAACCTATATCAGTTAATGCATAAAATTACGAGTGAAATCGCTGAAACGTAAACAAATCATTAGGAACAGTTGTATAGCCTCGTAAACCGTTCGGCCTGAACCTTCCTAGCCTGTTAACTAGCTATTTGCAGTCCCTATTTTTAATCATTCTATCTTAATCGTCTTTTGATATATTTTAGCTTTAAATAATTTTAATTTGCTTTTAACAAAGATTAAGCAATGAAGGAATCACAATATGAAATATTTACGTTAGAGGAAAAGATAATCCTAGGTGAAAAAAGAGAAACAAAATCTGATATATTATCAGCTTTGTGGTTTTTTAATGACATACCGAACAAAAAATCACAAGTTTCGTAAACATATATTGCTATAACACTACAGTTCTGAGCAATCAAACTAATTCACCGAGTAGCCTGATTGTTCCAAGGATTAAAGCCGGGAAATCTTATAATTGTGAATGTTTCTTTTAAGGTGTTGGAGGTTCTAAAAGATTTCTGTAAGTATACCCATTAAGTTTTTATCGGGTTTAACACCCTCGTGCATTCCAATATGGGAAGAAAACGAGGGCTATCTACAGGTTACTAAAGTATTCTTAGCCAGGGTGGCGAAGGTCGAGTTATATTTAGTCGGACCGCCAGGAAATAAAGTCTAACGCTTATCTAACCTATTATACCTTTTAAAAGCCGAACTTTTGCTGAAGAAATGGAAGCTAATTCCACCCTTCAATGAGATTAGCTTAAAACTTAGCTATTAAAACAGATAAGTAGCAAGCAATCTTTGTTACTCTCTTTATCCAAAACAAAAACAAACTAATTCCGTGATTATACCACATTTATTAAAACTCTATAATGGAATATTAAATATGAAAATTCTACGTCAAGACGCCAACATTCAAGTTAAGTACAAAAACTGTATTAAAGAACAAGAATATCATTTTTTTAATTTTTTTTTTTTTTTTTTTTTTTTTTTTTTTTTTGGCTATTTCCAATATTTCTTTATTTTATTTTTTTTTTAGAAAAACACCAAAGCTGATCTACGTTCAGAACTTTTCATATTACATGAGACTCCTGGATGTTTATTCAATAAATACAATTAAATAGATTTATGTCTATGATAATCTGTTGATAAAAAAAAAGAGGAAAACATTATCAACACATGATGAGAACTAGATTAAACATTTCGTTTCCAAAGACCTATATACATAGTTTAAATAAAATAATAACCTTATTACATCATTTTGTTTTATTTAATATTATTATAGTAAAGAATGATGAAGAAATTTCCGGGGATTAAAAATAAAATGCTTGGAATGACATTTAGAAAGTCAATTTTTGGTTTCGATGGAGGAGTGGAAATTTCAAAACCAGCTTAGTCCAATTTTCAAATTCTTTATTGTTTTGTTTTTTATGGAATAGTTCTTCTACTAGACTATCTTTAGGTAAAAGGTTTTTTTTTTTTTTTCAAATCACATTGCAAATGGCCATCCAAAAAATAATTCCCCTTAATCCAGTCTGACCTTGGCCTTTATCGACCAGCTGTAAAAATTAAAAAAAAAAAAAATAGACTTAGGTAGTTGGTTTTGAAATTCTATGCTTCAATTATAGTATAAAATTAAATTTTAATTCTTCAACAAAGGAGTATATAATATTTAATTTATTTCCAGATACACTTTTTCTTAAACCATCTAAAAAGTTTCAGATATTGGCATGGTGAGACAACACTAAAAGAAAGAAGAGTCTGATGATGGGATAATTGTCCCGAAACATGTAACTACATTGTAGTGAAGTTAAATAATAATATGAGGAGTTTAAGTGAAAATGAAGTTATTCTGAAAATAAAATAATATAAAATATTTAACATTAAGATAATTTCCTGAACATAATTGATTTAATATATTCCGAGGTTGGTACTGGATTATTTATTCAAACAATGATTGTCTAGTGTTTTGCTAATTTCCTGAATACTGAATATGCGGAATCAGAACATGAAGGAAACAGACAGTCGGGAATGGAGTGGGAAGAAAGTTGTTGACTTTTAAGAGTGTATCTAGGGCAGCGAAAGAGACAACAAACGCAATAATTCAAGATTTAAAAAAAATGTTTCATATTATTTATTGGAAATATTAGTGTTTAATAAATATATCAAGGTGACCTTATACATTTTGATAAATATTAAATATTAACATAACATGTTTCATAATTATAATGTATAACTAACGATGATCTAACAAAAAAAAAAAAAAATAAACGAATAAAAACCAAAAATAAATTAAAATAAAAAATAATTACTTTTTTTTTTTAAATGAATAAAAATTTATTTTATAATAACAAATACATGCGTCAATTTTTAGAATCTTTAACGTAAAACTAAACTAAAAAAATCATTTTCCCGTGTCAACATTTGCCATAACACTACATATTTAACTGAAATGTCAACCTACACTAAATAACGTGAATATAGCAATTGTATTGATTTTATATAAGTTAAAGAATTCATAAACATAGTATAACAACTGATGTTTAAACGATCTTGAAACCCTTGCATGTGACATCTTATGTTTTAGTAGAGATGAAGCAGTAGTAGATAGGGATTGTTTGGATTTACACCGATTACCAGCTTCTCCCTCCTTGGTAGTGTTAGGCAAATCAGGTTTCATTTCTAAAAATATATCTAGACTTTGAAAAGGTTTCTGCAATGCTCATAACATTGAAGACCTACTGTTTCCATAGCATATCAAAATGTAACTTATAAATTATGTTTCAATGGGCTCGAGAGCGCGTTGGAGCGAGGGTACTCAGTACTCTCGGTTTAAAAGGTCGTGGGTTCTAATCCCACCTGTACTTCAAATCTTGACCTTCCCACTCTTGCTAGTTAGCTCTTGCTATACATGCTATAAATAAACCAAAAGCTTTAATTCTAATTAACCTGAATGAGTTATAGTTGCGATACGTAAAATATGAAGAGTATTTTCGGATTGAGATAATGAGGATTTCCATAATGTTATCCTGTTATTCTGTTCCATCATTTTATCCTAAGTTAAGGATGTATAAAGCAAAAACCGTAAAAAAAAAAAACACAATTTCTGCCACTTTTTGAGAGGATTCCGAACATTTGTTAGCCTGTATCTTGGTCCACGTTCAAGTTTTATACAAAAAAATTAAACTTTCGGATTCGATGAGATTAGGTTTGTATGGACGATCTTAAATTTACTCAATTACTTACGCAAATAAACATGAAACAGATTATATCTGTTCATATAATCAATGACTCAGCTAGGAACGAAGGTTGAATATTAGCCGAGATCTCCTATTAAAGGGTTTCTTAGAGTAATGTTGGTGGGGAGAAACGGACACTGCAGTAGGAGAGTGATGAAGAAGGTGGGAGCTATAGGAGATAGAGAAGGAGTGAGAGTGAAGGAGTCGTCCTTGAGAACCGTTGGCCCGCCACCGGGACCGAATTATATCTGCCGTCGCATTGACATCTTGTAGCCTACCAGCTCGTCTGCGTCATCCTGTGTATTCGCTCCTCCGAGTTGCTTCCCATAATCTAAGGTGGAAAGAATAATTTTCGTCTTAAAAAAATCGAAAGCTTATTATTTATCATAAATAAACTGGGCAATTACCATTTCCAACAAATAAAAATTATATTAGATTTAATGGAGTCTCTGTAGAAATATATGAATCAGCGTCTGTAATGCAGAATATTTCTCATATTCATAAGCTTTAAGAATTGTGAAATATATATATATATATAAAATATTACTATTAATAAACATATTAGTAGTTTATTAGTCTTGGTAGTTTCAATGTGGTTATTTCTTATTGAAAATATTATTATTACATTAAATATTCCCTCCTCTTCCATATCTATTCTTGATTACACCCTTATTCCCCATGATCGGACGGACCGAACTGGTGGAGGTGTTTGTTTATATGTTCGTAATAACCTAAGAGCAAAAATTCCTCTAAAATCCAGTTCTCTCGATATTCCACACCTTGAATACATGTTCACTGAAATTTCTTCGGAATCATTTACCCTCCTTTACCTCATAGTTTACCGCCCTCCTCAGGTTACTTGACGCACTATCCCATTCCATTGAATCCATCTATTCTTCCCCCTCAATTGACGAAATGGTGGAATGCCTTACATCGAATCTTTATACTGTCCTTAATCATCTTGCCCCTCTCAAAACCTCAATTATCCGACGACTACCAGCTCCATGGATTAACTCTGACATTAGAAATCTGATGAAGCAAAGAGATGCTGCCAGGAGACGTTTTAGGCGTACTAGACATTCAGATGATTATTCATCGTTTAAGCTTCTCAGAAACCTCACCCAGTCCTCTTTACACCGTGCTAAAGCACAGTATTTTCAAAATATCCTATCCTAAGCTCCTGACCCTAAATCTAAATGGAAGATTTTGAGAAAAATTGCAGTACCCAGTTCCGCATCTGATAACAATTATCCAGTCACTCCAAATGAACTTAATTCCTACTTTGCTGACCCCACCCTAATGAACTCCCTGTAAACACCTTATCCTATTCTATTCCTCAAACCCCTTTTAATTCTAATAACTTTTATTTTCTTAATATTTCCCCTAATGACCTAATTGATTCAGACTTTGGCTTGGATCAAATACCTTTAAAAATAATAAAACTTTGCCTTCCTGTTATCTTACCTGCCCTGCTCCACATATATAATGTCTCCTTACAAAGCTCTATTTTCCCTACAGCTTGGAAAATAGTCCTTGTCCATCCATTAAATAAAGTTCCTTCTCCTTATTCAGTTTCCCACTTTAGATCTATATCAATCCTATAAAATTTATCTAAACCATTAGAAAGATTAGCACATACCCAACTCACCTCCTTTCTTGATTGTGAAACCCTCCTTAATCCATACCAATCAGGATTGCGTTCCGGATACTCCACGCAGTCTGCTTTGATAAAAATTACTCAAGACCTTTACTCCTGCTTAGACCAACAGAATATTACGATCCTGATCCTTTTTGATTTTTCAAAAGCTTTTGATTCTGTTGACCATACAATCCTCCTCTCCAAACTCCATAACCTCTCAATATCTAATAGTGCATTAAGCTGGCTTTATTCCTTTTTATTCAATCGTTCCCAAACAGTAATTATACCTGGAAAACCTCACTCATCTTCACTCCCACTCTCGCGAGGAGTCCCCTAGGTATCTTTTCTTTCACCTACCCTATTTTCTATTTATGTTAATGACTTACCGAATCGCATCTACTGCTCCCAATATCATCTTTATGCTGACGACTTGCAAATATATTTATCCTTTCATCCTTCAAATATGCTAGAGGTGACTTGTAAGCTACAGAGAGACATAGATAGCATTAACTTTTGGGCAGTAGAGAATAAATTAAGTCTGAATCCAGAAAAAACAAAGGCTATCCTCATTGGGTCAAAACCTCACCTAAAAGCACTTCCCTACTATCCACTGCTTTTCCTCAAAAACCGTCCAATTCATTTCCAAAATTCCATTAAAAATTTTGGAATAACTTTCGATCAACATTTTGCTTGGAATAACCATATCTCTCAAATCACGAGGAAATCTATTTTTATTCTTAAGCAACTCTCACATTACCGTGATTTATTACCATTAAGTACTCGAAAACTTTTAGTATCATCACTCATTTTCCCTAACTTTGACTATGGATGCTTAGTATATGGAGGACTGTCTGATGAGCTCGAGATGAGATGTAAAAGGGTAATGAAGTGTTTTATTAGATTTTTTTTCGGGATCTCCAGACGTTCTCACATATCTCAAAGGTATTCTGAAATTGGGTGGCTTTACCCCAGTTTTCGATGTCAATACTTCCTGGGTGCTCTCATATTTCAAACCTTGAAAACCTCCTCCATTCACCTCTTAAATACTAGAACCCAACCCATCAACCTATACACTCCGGCGCATCGAACTGCATCCTTCGAGAAATCCTTCATTATCCGTGCTTCCTCTTTATGGAATTCATTGCCCATCTCAATTCGAAAAAGCTCCACTCTTACTTCCTTTAAACACCATCTATTTCTTTGCCTCCTTAATGTTCAATCTTCCGAGCTAATGTAAAACATGGATATTTATGTAATATACATTATAATAGTATACATAAGATGTATCCTTTTACAAGATGTCTCAGTTATTTTGTAACTCATAATTTAATTATTAATCAATTTTTATTATTATCTATTATTATTATTTATTATAATTAATTATCAAAGCCAGATGATTGTCCTATGTACTATAATCATATATTATTCTTAGGGGACAACTAGTCCCAGAATAAAGTTCATTTTCTTCTTCTTCTTCTTCTTAAAAAGAGAAAAAAATAAATTTTATACTGCGGCACTTTGTTCACGTAAGACTAACAAAGGAGTACAATACATAAGGTAATCCTCTGATTACGATAATTGAATTTTAATAACATTATTAGTTACAATATACTCGTATAGTATAAATCTTGTAAAAAGATACAACTCATATATAATATTACAACATCTATAACATAAATAGATCTTCACATTATTCCCAATGACCTAATCACTTCCGTACTCAAATCCCGACCAATCAAATTCCAGTAAAAATTATTAAACTCAGTCTTCCTGCCATTCTTCCCGCCCTTTTACACATTTACAACTTTTCACTACAAAACTCCACCTTTCCCTCCACCTGGAAAATGTCCTTGTACGCCCGCTGAATAAAACCCCCTCTCCTTCCTTAGCTTCTCATTTTAGGCCTATTTCCCTTCTGTCAAACCTGTCAAAACCACTGGAAAGATTAGTCCATTCACAACTCTCCACCTACCTCGAGCACAAAGATCTCCTCACTCCTCTCCAATCTGACTTCCGTTCAGGATACTCCACTCAATTGGCCCTATTAAAAATAACACAAGATCTCCATTCCTCCATGGACCAACAGCAAATTGAAATCCTTGTCCTATTCGATTTTTCAAAAGCATTTGATTGCGGCGATCATACAATTCTCCTCTCCAAATTACACAACCTTTCCCTATCCAACAGTGCTTTAAGCTGGTTCCGCTCCTTCTTGTCTCACCGTTCTCAAACAGTTATCATTCCCAACAAACCTCCCTCATCCTCACTACCTTTAACACGAGGTGTTCCTCAAGGATCCTACCTGTCACCAATCCTCTTCTCTGCTTATATTAATGACCTACCCTATGTTATACGCCACTCTCAGTATCATATGTATGCCGACGACCTCCAAATTTACCAATCCTTCCTTCCTTCAGACATGTACGAAGCATCTCGTACAATTCAGGACGATATTGAGAACATCCGCGAATGAAAAATAAGTTACGCCTGAATCCAGAAAAAAGCAAGGCTATCCTTATAGTTTCAAAACCTACCCTTAATTCCCTCCCCTACTATCCATTACTTTACCTCAATAACCGTACTATTCAATTCCAAATTTCCATCAAAAACCTCGGAATCTCCTTTGACCACATCCTATCCTGGAATAACCATATTTCCCAAATTACCAGAAAATTCATCATGATCCTCAAACAGCTCCAAAGACATCGTGACTCCTTTCCCCGAAGTACCCGCCTACTTCTGGTATACTCTCTTATTTTTCCCCACTTTGATTACGGGAGCTTGGTGTATGGGGGGCTGTCTGTTGAGCTAGAGATGAGACTAAGGAGACTTATGGATTGCTTTATAAGATTAATCTTTGGTGTCGGTAGGCGGTCTCACGTACATTGCCGGTACAATGGAGCTAGGGTGGCTTTTCCCCGATTTTCGACGGCAATACTTCTTCGCCATTTTCCTATTCCAGTCATTAAAAACCAATAAACCTTCCTATATCCTAGACCTACTTACTGTGCGTTCCTTTATTCACCACCTGAATACAGGATCCCAACCTTCCAGCCATTATACACCCTCACATAGAACTGTCTCCTATGAAAAAACCTTCGTCATCTGTGCTACCTCTTTTTGGAATTCCTTACCTATCCATATTCGCAAAGCCTCTTCCTTAACTTCTTTTAAACATTTTTTATTTATCCATCTCCTCGATCTTCAATATTCCACAAAAATGTAAATGTACATAAGTGTGCTAAAATTTTTACTGTTGATTGTTTTTTATTTTATTTATTTATTTTTCTACTTATTATTTTTTATTTATTTTTTTTCTCAGCTTTAATGTTTATTTTATTATGTATTTTATTTCCTTCTCTTTTCTTTTCTTTTCTCATAATTTAATTTTTAACACCGATATGCTGAGTTTTAACTAATCTCAGCCAGACAATTGTACCTATTATTGTGTACTTTAATTATTCTTATGGGACCGTTTGTCCCAGAATAAAGTTTATTTTTCATTTCATTTCAAATATAAATATTTTACATTTCCACCGAAAATTGAAAATTGAGGAGGTAAAAAAAAATAGATAATGTTTAAAGGAATTTAGAGTGGAGCATTTTCGGATTGAGATGGGCAAGGATCTTCATAATGAGGAAGCACGCATGATAAAGGATTTTAGAAGGAAGCAGTTCCATCGGAGTATACAGGTTGATGGGTTGGATTCCTGTACATAAAAAGTGGATGGATGAGCGCAGAGTATGGAGTTCATTATTTTTCTTTATTTTTGAGAATTGAAATATGAATGCAATCAGGAAGTATTAGGATAAAACCACCCAATTTCCAAATATCGATGAGATCGGTGAAAATGTCTGGGAAATAAATATCATGAAGCAATTCATTAGTCTCTTACTCATTCATTCCGAGTTCATTTCGAGCTCACTAAATAGTCCTTCATATAATCTGCATCTGTAGTCGAAGTAGAAAAAAACGATGGAAGATACTATGAGTGGTCGAGTACAATGTGGTAATGAGTAGCGGAAACGTAGAAGTTGCTCAAGAATAAAAATAAATATTTATGATGTACCTATGTTTATGTTATTCCTGGACATTTAAAGATTGTTGTTTTAAGCAGAAGTATTTATATTGGATTACAATTTATGGATGGATTGTAATATATATATAATACCGTTGGTGGTCAAACAATAACAATATCTACTGTAGGGGTAGACTTCTACGGAATAATCTTCAGAAGAGGGGATAAAGAAAATACTTGATCGACAATTAAAAGGATAATTCCAATCCTTAAACCATTAGTTACTTTAATTGTCTGATGTCCTTGGAATACAGTTTCTCGAATGCAGTCTCGTAATATTTTATAATTGTATAAAATACAATTAAATTTCTAATCCTAAATAAAGTAATTATATTTTGTTTTAAAGAATCAAAAATTATACCTGATGTGGTTATCATATCCAGTTCAAGGTCTGTAATCTACTAAGCGATAAGATTTTATTTATTTTCGTAGTGTATTGTTTGTGTAAAGTATTGCATAGTTAGGGCTAAAATAGATGCATTTGAATGATAGCTACTGCTGCTTCAAATATTATTTTAATTGTATTGAAAATGTTTATATTATTATGTAATATAATATATATATATAAAGCAATGGTGGTTCTTCTGTAAGCATATAATTACTTCTGTCAATTGATCTTTATTTTATTGAGTTACTGATGTCAGTGGTTTTTTTCATGTTCTATAAGGCTTACACTATTTTCTTTACCATATCGTAGTTTAGTTTTTTATATTTCTATTAATGTGCAGAAAATCGTGCCCAGCAAACAAACTGAAATAATCAACAGTTTATATACAGGGAATATTTATTGCAAAATCATCAAACTGTTTAGGCCTTTTACGATTTGATTCTTCCCAATCACAGTTCTAAAGGTAGCTTTAATTGCTGTACTTGATAGAAAGAGCTTCCAGTTCCTATTTTATATATAATTCAACAGAGTTTATTTTATACGTAATAATGGTTATATTATTATTTTAAAAAAACAGTAATATTATTATTATACGTATTGTTTGTTTATTTTGTACGGCAGTATGGCAGGAACTGCTCCATGGTTTTACGTCCTTCTTGATTATCTCAAGTTTACTTGTAGGGCAGCGCAATATCCCATAATACCTGCTACTCTTGGGATATCATCTCTCTAGGTGGGTGTGCGAGTTCTGATGCTGTTAGAAAGGTTTTGCCACATCTTGAGAAGGATAGAGCTTCTTTTTCTTCTTTATCAGCCATTTCTTTACCTATTATTCCGATATGACTTGGCGACCAAATGAAGTACACCGATTTTCCTTCTTCATAAAGCTTATTCATCAGATATTGAATGCAATATATTCCTAAGTAATCTGAATACATGTTATTCATCTATTTTAAAGCGCTAAGTGAATAGCCGCATGAGTGTATTGACAACAGTACAACATATTCAATGGGCCACCTTAAGGATCATCGTAAAGCCATAGTGATATTATTAACTTCAGCCGTATAAACACTGCCAAGTTTGTGTAAATGCATGTATGCGTAGATTGACGAGTGACAAAGGAAGATGCAGTTGATGTGTTAATAGTCAATATTTAATTATCTAAACTAAATTTTATAACTATAGTACAGAAAAATGAGAAAGAGAGGCAATTGTATACTAGTTTTTTTTTTTTTTTTTTTTTTTTTTTTTTTTTTTTTTTTTTTTTTTTTTTTTTTAATTTTATAAGATACTTTCCTATAGGTAAGGTATTTATGACATGATATTTTCAGTGGATTCTAGATAAGTCAGAGGAAAATAATGTTCCAGAAGGAATCCAAAGATCTGTCATAGTTCTGTCGCTGTACCTCCAGGTACAAGGGCACATATTTAAATGCTAAGTCATACATTTCCTGAATTTCGACTAAATATTCAAATTCATCGCTCTCAAGCGATCTAATATACAGATGTAAAATGCTTAAATTCGTATTGATTCACGATTCATATTTCAAATTCTGAGAACGTTGGATTCATGGTATACCACTGATTATATTTATTTGCTTTATTATATCAAAATGATGCAATAGAGATTATCTTACAACGTGATGAGATCAGTAATGTAATAACAAGAATGTGACCCTGATGAGTACCGCAGACTATGTGTAATCTTCTGATCAGCATAAGAAATAACAATTATAAACCTATCTAGGCAAATACAAACAAAAATTAATTTGCATATAAATTATAAATTCCATTGTTTTAAAATTATTTTCAGTTTATTTTATTTTCATTTAAACGTTCAAAAATACTGAACCGGCAGAAAATTTATTTTTGGGGTCGTGTAATCCCCTGGGGCATTATAATGAGGGTACCCTTAATTAGGGAATAACCTGGCGGATGGGTGTAACTTTAGCCAGGTTTTCCCCATTTGCTACTGTTAGTCTAGCAACAGTACACCTTTTCAACTAAAGTTGAAATCCTTAAGTTCTCCCGTGTTTTTTTGAATTGCCAGCCACCTCCCTTACAAGAAAATAATTTTAATATTTTTACAGTTAGCTAACTGCCAACAGAATTATATCTGAAGCACTTGTAAATAGTCGTTTAAGTGTAAAACTCTTTTTTTGAGAAAAACGCAATTTTTTCTACAATGATTCACAAAATAGTATCCATTTCTATCATTTCAGACATACATTAAGATAAAACAATTACCTTTGATACGTTATACCCATAACCCACAATTCACAAACACACTTAACATACAAAATGCACCTAACCGACCATTCACATGTTCCGCTGCCATTAAGCTGTATAACATGAATTCATTTTTTGTCAAAAACTTGTAAATCATAATTAAAGGGAACTAAAAATCACAATTCCCTAACCCAGTTCTCTGTAAAAAATGGTTTCAAAACACAAACGGATTAAACATTTTTTAGCTCCTTAAAATGAGGATAATTGAGTTTGAGGGTGGTGAATATGATTCTAAAATAAAAAGTAGATAATCCCTATTCCTGCTGTTGAGAATAAATTTATGATTATGAATACCGTGTTTTTTTCTTTAAACAGAATCAATCAAATAGTCTCAAAATTTATCATATTAATGTAATTATAAATTTAAAATGTTATAAATCTACACTACATGAAAGTTTAAAAAGTCTAGCATGAGTTCACGATTGTAATGAGTCTCCAATTCAATGATGTGATATTAGATATCTAGTTATCATCAAGTAAAACAAATTGTTTCGAAATTTGAAACATCTTAGAACAGGAGAACTTGAAATTCTGCCATAGTATAATAATCCTAATATTAATTGAAAAAACTATTCTGATTTATGCTTAGCTGCTAAATTATTCTTTAGCATTAAGACTTCGTTAATATAACTTTAACTTGGTCAGATTCGGATTGTTTTTCGTTTACTTGATTGTTATCGCTTTACCAAATTGAAAAACTTAAGCGTTGGAAAATAACATAGATCAGTATATAAAAAAATGTAATGTTTATGTAATATAAGAAGACATAGTAACTAACTAAATTAAATGCAAAATGTATTCTTACCTTGGAATTTGTTTCAACATATCTGGATTATTAGGAAAGAACTGGATCTGGAATGTATACATTTCAAGGAGCACTCCTTACTCTTTATAAGTAATCTACTGAAAAATTTAAAACATAATTACCATTTCTCTGATAATTGTAATTCTTTGTTTTTTCCCACAACAGAGAATAATCTTTGAAATTCTTCAACTTTCGTATCTATCCGTATCTTAAACATGAAGTACGATCAGTATATAAACATCCTGTGCAAAAAGATGGAGTCGAACTAGGATTTTTTTTTTTCTGTTACGAAAGGACGTTAGGGTATTTCTTATACAATTGAAACCTGTTCTGGGCAAATTCAAGCACGTCTAAATTGAAGCCAACCCTTATAAGAGGATATTTCGACAGTGACCGATTTAATCTACGGTTGAATTCCTTATACAACTTCCTTGCACATAATTATGACGTATTATTCGATTAATTATTAACTGTGATCTGAGGAAGTATGGTTATTTTCTAAACCAAATCTACTGAGTATTTTCACTTATGTATTTCATACATCGAAATATAAAATAAATTAAATTAGATTAAATCTTATGAATCATATAAATTATGCAGATCACCAATACTGTTTGATTTCGCTTCATAATTAACGTAATTATATATCAAGTTATTTGTGAAAAAAGAAATGCACATTAGGTGGAGAACTAGATGGGCAGACCTGCGCAACCGTTGAGCTCCATTTTCTTCGCTATCCACTTTACTATCTCCCAGGAAATCACCATTAAACAAACATTACTTAATTGCTCCAGTTGTCGGTAGTGAACGCTCTTTGCACTAAATGCCCATCCATAGATAAGTAAAATTTAAATTTTTTAAAGTTTTTTGTGTAATATAGTTGTAAATTTCTCAAGGGAGGATGCAAAGGAAGAATGTGGAAAAATAGGACATTTGAAACTGAAAAAAAAACTTTTATAAAAACTCTTCAGTATGTAAAGGTTAACAGTGACACAATCGAACATCATCGGTTCATATCCATCCATGAAAAGAAGAATCTATTGAAAAGACTTCAGATATTAACATAAATTTTAACTTTACGATTGAAATAGTTCATTAGATTACTAATACTCTAAGATATAAAGTTCACCTTAGGTTTTTAGTAATTTATGATCTTTAGAAATTGATCTGATTCTTACAATGCCTGAAAATTGATCAAAAGCGTACTTCGAAATTCTTAAAAATATGAAAATACTCGAAGTATAAAAATCCCCTGCATTTTTTTGGCTGCTTGTACTCATCAACATCTGGAATTAAGACCTTGCAATGCTAAGCGAACGTAACTTTTCATGATATAACAGATCTGGGTATAAACAGATTATCAGAAAATAATTATTACCGGTACCTACTTAATGATATAAATATTTCTTTTATCATTAATGTTATTGATATTTTGTTAGAGATTTAGTTAAAATGTTGCGACTGTTTCGATCACTTAGGTGACCACCTAAGTGTCATCTATTGTCTAGGAGTATGTACAAGGTAATAGGTATACTAATCGGTTCCACGAAAATTCATAAAATGAGGAATAGATTATAAGAAATTCCGAATTGCAAAAAAAAGTACAAGTGTTTTCAAAAATATCAGCAGCATTTTTTAATTGACTTTAGATTTATACTAAAGGTATCTTTGCTGGTTATTCCAACAAATGTTTATTTTCTTATCGTCGTATTTAGCCCTAGGATAATAATGAGGATAAAGATTTGTTAAAATAATATATGTATTTATTTTATTCTTTTATTAACTGGTTTCTTAAGCTTCTACACTAAAAGTCATATTTACAAAACAATCCAGCTCTCCTATTAAGGTATTTTCGCCCCAAAAAAAGTATAAACTTAACCTCGTAAACTTTAACAATTCAGTGTTACAAAACACCTACGTTCATTAAATGATGCGCTATTACCAAGCAAAAAAAAAAAAAAAAAAAAAAAAGCAATAAAGTTCAAATACATTATGGTGTATTGGCTGATTGATATTTATAAGGCAGCGCTGTAGCAAATAATATCTCTTGATTACTAATGACGATGAGGTTAACGCACCGCGTTTTGAAATGACCAGTCCTTAGCCAGAATTTTGCTTTCACCACTAGCACTGCTCTTTTGAGGCACTCATTGAATGACTGAATACGCAGCGCCTATTGGTTTGCAACACTATGTGCCACTTTTTTATGTTTAATTCACCAACCGCTGGTTTACAACTGCTTAGATGCATAGAGGTCTGTTTGGCTTGAGCTTTATCCATGTTTCAACATCATCAAAATCTATACTACAATATAAAAGGCCAAACCATTTTAGGTTTGTGATCACTAACCACGACGACTACAGTACAAGGAAGATTTAGAAATAATAAAATTTACGTATTTTTAATTAATTTGTCATTAAAAAAGAGATAAATATGTAGATCCCAGTGAAATAAAAATCGACTGATATGTGGTGAATGACATTCTGCAAACGAGGTTACAATGTTACGGTGTTATCTAGAGCTTGAAATTGATTATAAATTTTAAAATTTAAAATTTATGAAAGTGTTACTCAAAAAGGTATAAATATGTTGTACGACATGTTTATCTCAGTGAAGTTTAAAAATCGACCGACTTATCGCTAATTATATAGTAAATATTATAAATATTATCATTTTATTCATTCAAATTATAAACTGGATTTACAATTATGCTTTTACATACTATTCGACCACCTAATCAGTGCAACAATTAAAAATGGTTGAAAAGCGGCCAGATTAAAAATTACAGCTACGTTTGGAAATATCATTGAATCTCAATATACCCTGATAATCTACCATTTCAAATCAAATTATTAAAGTTTCCTAGTAGTTTCTAGTTAATGTTTGTTTGTTATTACAATAATGAAGTCACATGGCTGGACTTACAAAAACGTTGAAGTGAATCTTTGGACTCACTGTTTACGGTTAATAGTATGTTGGGGTATCCAGAACAGGGAAACCGAACAATCAAATCATTCTCATAACATCGGGAGATAAAACTCGAAATGTGGTGTATTCTTATTTTTATAAATTTATTTTTTACTTTTTGCATACTTTCTACAATACAATATTTTTATTAGTAAATGAATGCAACTTCAGTTATTATTTCAAATTATCTAAGTTCTTTACTTAAGTTGCAACGGAGGATCCTAGTTATAAATAAAATTAAAGATGCATTTTCAGTTAATATCATTTTATTTATGACTCTCATCAATATTTCATTTTCAGAATAACCGTCTTGTAAAAGCCCTTAAATTGGTTGATCTCAATTCATTGTATAGCATATGTAAATTCTATTGATTCTATTCGGAAATATAATAGATTCTATTTCTAAAGAAGAATTGCCTAAACGATAACATTAACATTCGTTTAGATAATGGTAACAATGGATACTACTAATTATAGGTTACCTGAATATTAAACCTAAAGGATTTTAATTTAAGCCTATGTTCAACAAAAAATGAGAAAAGAGTAAATTTCTCGATCTGTCTACTTTTGTTTTAACCGATTTGACAAAGGAAGTTCATTAAGTATTCCGTTCTAACAATTTTTTTTTTTTTTTTTTTTTTTTTTTCATTATTCGGTATAATTAACAACTTTCTGTTTTCCAATAGAAAAATCATTGACCAAACCGTGAATTAAATCCTATTATTTTTCCAGAACTTCAGCTTTAACTAACTGCATTGAGGGATATTAAAAATAAATAGCAGCTCCTACTGAATAGAAGTATAATTAGATAGACTTAAAAAATACGACGAATCAAAAATATCATAAGCAGAACGATATCAAGGATTTTGTTTTAATTGGTTGTTAATCCTGTGTGAAGGATGTCAAAAAAATAAAAATAAATAAATACATATATCAGACTCAACATTGAGAGGACTCAAATTATAATGTAGTATTTTAAAAAAATCCTGGATCCTAGACTAGACACTAGACTCTGAAGATTTTAATTTTAATTCCCACCTGGATAAAGTAATATTTATTTCGTGGCGATCCACAGTGCTGCGTCAATGGACAAAAATCAAAAATCGAAGTATTTTTATCGAGCTGTTTACCTTATTCTTGAATAAGCCTTAGACAACTGTTTAGTATGATTATCTCATGGTTTACATATTCGTTTAAGCCAATACAATCGAAAAACTTCAGAAGTATTTTCGTTTTTCAATTACTATCGTACTAGCCGCAAATTATATTTTGTTCCATTCACATCTCATTGGGGAAAAATAAGCATTGTCAACGATGCAATATGCAAGTCAAGTTTTCTATTTTAAAATATACTATTTTAGTTGGTAAAATGGGTTGTTATTATATTCATTGTATATGTGTGAAGTTTCGTTGACCAGTTTGAAAATTATTCAAACGTTGGAGAGGCTTTTAAAAAAATCCTCGAATATCTTTTTGTAGTTTTTACATAGTCTTGTTGCTTTGTATATAGGCTTTAATTTGCCGTGAATCTTAACTGCGCCTGTTTTAATATTTTTTGTTGTGTAGAAAGCTATAGCATGACCAATGGCCAGTTTACTGAAATATGTTTTTCCCATAAAAAATCAGATCAGATAGCTGTCATTGATAGACTACATTCGCATAAGGACGTGGAAGAGTTTAACCACCAATTGAGAAGAGAAATATCTGCAATTAGTTGGACATTTTGCTTAAAATTCAATTCAAAATTGAATGAAGTTGACAGGAGTCGTAATATATTTCGTCGGTAATATACTTCTTGACTTTACAGAAACTTCAATTGCCAACTATTCTCGAAATCAATTCAGTTAAACTAGTATCATTCCGAACACGCGGAAGACTGGAAAACCTTTTCTAAAAATCTTCCAAAAAAACTTTTTAAAAAAGACGAGTATAGGATATTGTTCTAACACGTTATCTGTTAAATTACATTTTGCTGTAGAAGTGTCAGGGCAATCTTTGGTTGAGATCGAGATCGATAAGTATTATCGCTGGTAAAGTTAGCGCTTGAGTAATTTATCAAGAACTCCTGCAAGTAACAGTGCAGATCGCATTAAAAATACCAAGTTTGGAGAAGGGTAAGGAGTTCAAACTTAAATGTAAATAGGGATTCGATATTAGTTTCGGTCATAACCAGTATAGACAAAAACGCATCAAGCACTGTTGAATATTGTTTTTAATAGTTACCGTAACACTGAAATAGGTAGAAGTGAGAAATGAAAACGGTGCTTGAAGGTAAATCTGTGTTCATCGTCGACCTTATATTGCAGCCCATAAAATTAATTTTCAAAAAAGAAACTGCAGATCTAATGCGTGACAAGAAAGAGGCAATGAAAGATAAAATTTGCCAAATCTAAACCTTTGAAATTATGCTTGAAAGCGATCAAATGTACACGGCTAGTTTCGAAATGGTCACAATGCTGGATGGTAGTTACAAACATTTTTTCTGGGACAAATACCATGTACATGTGTTTTACTTGCGGTGCTACCCAAAAGGAGATGAACATTACAAACCGTCCATCTGATGATGAGCAATATCGCCTCTAATCTGAGCAATAATATAATGATAGTATAGGCTGACTGAGTAGATGCCTACTTTTGAAATAAAATATTATTAGAACAAATAAACATTTTACATTAATTCCAAACAAAAAAAAGGAAGTAGTTACTAATTATCTTCTTCATTCACTCAAACACATCCTAGTGCTGCTCGAAAAGCAACATTTACGCTACTATTAAAAATATTTCACTTTCCTACCATAGAAAAAAAAAAATAACTAAATCTCTTGTTAGAAATTACCCTAAACAACGGATAAGCTAAAGTTATCTTTTCAAATGATTGTCTGAAGAAATTAAATAAAACACTTGGGATTCTGACGAGCTGTACGTAATCCATGGGAACTTGAGAAGGGAAGAAAAGAAAACGACTTAAGGATATCTAACCAAACGGTCACACGAGTGATTGTACTCCTCCGCTGAGGCACAATGGCTCACCTTCACCCACATTGATTGTCAGGCTGATAGCGGTTATCAAGAGTAACATATTCAATATGGACATATTAATAACATTACCATTTTGTAATCGACTTATATAAATTGTATCTGGAAGTGAAGGTATAAACTGTACTCATTTTTTCTTAACTTACAGAAAAAGATATGGATTTTTTTCGCACTTTCATTAGTGATAAGGATGAAATAATCGATCACGATTATAGTAACGCGATGGCTACAGGTTTGTAGTCCGATACATCAATCGTGATTACATTTCGGTAAATAAAAACTTCATGATATAGAACTTTATATAAAATACAATTTTAATAATCATTGAACTTAGCAGCTACCAATGTCATATTATTTATTTCTACCTTGCAATTTTATTTTATTTTAATAAAAAAAGCAAAATACCATAATCTTACTCTAAGGTCTCAGAACTCTTAATAGAAGTTAACTCCATAATAAAAACAATAAAACTAAACTCCATAATCATCCCAAATGACCCAGATTTTTGTTTTGATCATAGCCTTCGGTTTTCCTGTTACATGGTAATAACTGTTTAAAGGCCCAACAGTTATAATTTCAAAATAATAAAAATAACGGACCCCTTGTGGCGCATTGACAGTTTTCCTTTGTTTTCTAATGAACTATCAATTTTGACTTAGCTTTTATTTCCAAAGAAGAGTTATTCTGTATAAAATACAAACAGATAAAGTAGCATTTTTACTGAAAGCAGGAAGTATAATTATTAGTTTGAATAGGGATGAATTTGAAAAATAATAAGGGATGAATAGTGTAAAAATAGTGTAAATGACTAATAAAAAAGAAAATGATTTTATCTCTTTTTATATTACATTTCTTTTTTTCCTACCATAGAAAAAAAAAAATATCGATTTTTTTACAATTTTCATGCTATAACTTTTTATGGGACCGTTTCGAGACCCATGTTCATAGGGACTTTTTTGTTCAGAGTGTAATTTTCTATAAGATTTTGAGGGTTTGCGAATTTTGTCCACTCTCATTCTGTGAGCGAAGCACTGAGCGGTCCCACGAAATGAATCTTGGCACTCTTATTTACCAACAAGATCCTCCAACGAGGACTAGCTCCCCACCAGTATAGTACCAAAGGTCACAGAATTAATCACAAGAGATTTTTGTCTCTATATTTTGTAATATCTAAAAGAAATGTAATATAAAAAGAGATAAAATCATTTTCTTTTTTATTAGTCATTTACACTATTTTTACACTATTCATCCCTTATTATTTTTCAAATTCATCCCTATTCAAACTAATAATTATACTTCCTGCTTTCAGTAAAAATGCTACTTTATCTGTTTGTATTTTATACAGAATAACTCTTCTTTGGAAATAAAAGCTAAGTCAAAATTGATAGTTCATTAGAAAACAAAGGAAAACTGTCAATGCGCCACAAGGGGTCCGTTATTTTTATTATTTTGAAATTATAACTGTTGGGCCTTTAAACAGTTATTACCATGTAACAGGAAAACCGAAGGCTATGATCAAAACAAAAATCTGGGTCATTTGGGATGATTATGGAGTTTAGTTTTATTGTTTTTATTATGGAGTTAACTTCTATTAAGAGTTCTGAGACCTTAGAGTAAGATTATGGTATTTTGCTTTTTTATTAAAATAAAATAAAATTGCAAGGTAGAAATAAATAATATGACATTGGTAGCTGCTAAGTTCAATGATTATTAAAATTGTATTTTATATAAAGTTCTATATCATGAAGTTTTTATTTACCGAAATGTAATCACGATTGATGTATCGGACTACAAACCTGTAGCCATCGCGTTACTATAATCGTGATCGATTATTTCATCCTTATCACTAATGAAAGTGCGAAAAAAAAATCCATATCTTTTTCTGTAAGTTAAGAAAAAATGAGTACAGTTTATACCTTCACTTCCAGATACAATTTATATAAGTCGATTACAAAATGGTAATGTTATTAATATGTCCATATTGAATATGTTACTCTTGATAACCGCTATCAGCCTGACAATCAATGTGGGTGAAGGTGAGCCATTGTGCCTCAGCGGAGGAGTACAATCACTCGTGTGACCGTTTGGTTAGATATCCTTAAGTCGTTTTCTTTTCTTCCCTTCTCAAGTTCCCATGGATTACGTACAGCTCGTCAGAATCCCAAGTGTTTTATTTAATTTCTTCAGACAATCATTTGAAAAGATAACTTTAGCTTATCCGTTGTTTAGGGTAATTTCTAACAAGAGATTTAGTTATTACCCTGCTCGCCATTGATCAGACCCTACAGTCCATTGATCTAAGATTAGTTTTGTGCCAATGGCCACACGCATCGGTTTGCATTTATTCATGATGTGATGATGTCATTCAAAGATTATTCAGCACTGGTTTATTTTAGTCCTCACGGTTTGTTTTGTGTTTACCGTAGTGATTGTAATTCTCTTTTATTATATTGATATATTTTCCTTTCTTTCTTTATATTATCACGATTGTGTATTTACATTTCAATGTAATTTATTTTTATTTTTTCTATCTTTAATTTATTTATTTCATATACTATTACTGGAGGTTTTTTTCTTTTTAATTTGTTTCTTATTGTACATATTGTATAAACCATCTAAAATACTCATTGTTCACACAGTTTAGCTTAATATATATATATATATATATATATATATATATATATATATATATATATATATATTTTACATATCTTGACTGTTACTATTATGTGTTAAGTAATTTTGTGTATAATAAATTTTATTTATTGACTTAAATTTTATTTTATTTATTTATTTATTGGCTGAACCTCAAGAACCTTACTTAACATACATATATATATATATATATATATATATATATATATATATATATATATATATATATATATATATATATAAATAAGTAATTGGTCTTATGTAGGTATACATTTTTTTTAATCAATGTTTGCTTTTAAATTTTCGTTTTATTAACGTTTCGATCACCCGCTCTCGTGGGAAATTTGAACACTGAAATTCCAAGCCAGTAAGCCCGCTAACTCTCATCCGAGTTCTCACACACCATGTGGTTTGAAAATAATGTGTATATAAGACCTATTACCCCATTATATATGAAAGAGTTGTGCATATGTATGTATAGCTGCATATATATACATATATATATATATATATATATATATATATATATATATATATTTTTTTCATTTATTTCCCTTCCATAGTAACCCTATGGAAGGGGTGTGTATTTCTGATATTTCTTACAAGTTCCATTCAAATTAGCATACTACCTGTAATTAGCAGGTGTAATTTTTTTTAAAATTAGATAAATTACAAAAATATCAAAGTTCTTAATTGAAGTTAAAATAAACACATTGAGAAAAGAAAAAGATAACAATAAGACCAAAAGGCAGTAATTCCAAGATTAAACTATATATATATATATATATATATATATATATATATATATATATATATATATATATATATTATTTATATGTTTATTTATTTATTTATTTAGCGAAACCACAATAATAAAATTTAAAAAAATAGGTATTGCATGTTATTATTCCTACATGGTTACTTCATACAATAATCTTGAAACATCTCTGATAAAGCGAATAATAACCATAGTAAACATTTAACAACAACCGATTATTTAATTAATATATACTTTATTTCTTGTGTAATAACTTAATAATAGTTAATTTTAAAACTTTTGATTGGAGATAATTAAAAAAATAAAGGCGTTAAAGTCACTCCGACGTTAAAGTCTTTTAACTTGTATTAATCTTTTGAAATAATTTTTGTTTTTCTGATGTGTCATTAAACTTGTATAGGGTGTAAAGTGTCATTTGAACCAAATCTGTATAACTTACCGATTATTAAAAAAATAAATAAATAAATAAAAATAAATAAATAAAAATAAATAAATAAATAAAATTTTATGTTTGCCTAAACCAGCTTTGACAACGAATGCTTTTAAAAGGTTTATAACCTCAAAATGGTATTATTTGTTATTCCTTTTTTCTTTTTTTTATGATTAGTTATAACCCAATTAATAAATCTAACTTGGATTGAGAAACATTGACTAGTTACTCAAATAATTAAAATTTTATATCCTATAATAATAATTTTAAAAAAATTTTGCTGTCATCACATGGCAAAATTCTTATTTATTTTATAAGAGCGGTGTTTTCACAGTAGATTAAATGGTGGAGTAGTTAATTTTTGAGTTGCCCGATAAATACGTTTAGTAAAAGTAATGCCAAATAAAGATACCCAGAAAGCTAATACGGCTAGTTAAACTGACAATGAAAACTGTCATATGCTCAGTTCGTTTAAGTGGAGAGCTTTCAGAAGAGTTCCACGCCTCAGGAGGAGTAAGGCAAGGAGATGCTCTCGCCTGCCTCCTCTTTAATATCTCCTTGGAGAAAGCAGTAAGGGACTCAGGTATACAGACCGGTGGCACCATATTTAACCGTCAAGTTCAACTTTTAGCCTATGCTGATAATATATACATCGTAGGACGCTCCTTCCAGGTAGTCAAAGAAGCTTTCTTGGCACTGGCGGAATCAGCTGGAAGACTCGGGCTTAAAGTGAATGAATCAAAAACTAAATATATGGTGACGGGAGATAAACCGAACCCAAATGAAAGCGTTTCATTTGGGGAGTATACTTTTGAAAAGACTGCAGACTTCGTATACCTAGGATCAATAGTATCGCAGGATAATGATGGTGGAGCTGAGGTAAAAAGAAGAATAATATCTGCCAACCGATGCTATTTTGGCCTACAAAAACTTATAATTGGACATACTCTCTCAAGACAGACTAAACTCCACTTTTATAAAACTACAATTCGTCCTGTTCTGATGTACGGTTCAGAAACCTGGACTCTGACAAACACAAGTGAACAGGACCTTCTAACTTTTGAAAGAAAGATCCTGCGAAGGATATTTGGTGGACTATGTGAAAATGGTGTATGGAGAAGACTTAAAAATCAAGAGGTTTATAATCACTTTAATGAATTAAACATCGTCCAGGTCATTAAACTGGGCAGGTTGCGGTGGGCCGGACACTTGGCCCGAATGGAGGGTGAAATGCCAAAGAAAATACTAACTGAGCCCCTCTATAGAGCTAGAAGAAGAGGAAGGCCGAAACTGAGATGGGCCGACGGAGTGGCGGCTGATGCAAATGAATTCCTGGGGGTCAGGAACTGGATGGTAGCTGCCCAGGACCGTGAAGATTGGCGGAGGCTTTTTGATGGAGGCCAGTCTCCGGGTTGTAGTGCCATAAAAAAAAAATGCCAAATAAAACTTTATTTAGCTGCTGCTATTTTTGACTATTGCGTTTGTAGCTTGTATTATATCTCAGCTACTCTTGGACAAACAACTTTTTTTTCCAATCTGCCATTTCTTTTTTCTGATCATGACCATCAATGTTATGGCCGAAACAGTGGCAGCTAAACGTTTTGGTCATTTGACATTATTTTCATTTAATGTAATTTTTTTTATTTTATTTTTTTATTGGGGCCAAAGCCCTTATGTACTCCAACTGGGGCTGGAAGGACGGGTTAGACTACAGGTACCAAATAATTCTAGCCCGGGTGGGAAGGTCAATATTCATTTCTTGGGTCCGCCACGAAATAAATTTTAAAACGCTCAGTGCCGAGCGCTCTGAGTCCCTTTCCAGTATGAAAGACAAAACTATATTTGAAATTAGAATTGTATTTTGTTAATTTCAAAATATTGCGTCTTAGTTATTTTTTGTTTTTTTTTTCAGTTTTTCCACATTGCAGTAATAGTAATCGGCACCCTGCAGTGCATATATTTCTCGACATAACGCATATTTAATTAAATATTTGCACAAACTATTTTTATAATAATACATCAAATATTTTTAGAATAATAAAATTTAAAATAATGGAAAGGAAAAGGGGAAAAAAAAAAGTGTTCAGTTGTAATTTATTTATAAAATGTATTTTATATTGTTATAAGTTACTTTTGTTTTATTATTACCATTCATATAAAAAAATAAATACTTCATCATTAAATTCTACTCACAAAAATAAAATGGATATGATCGATACTCCAATTTTTAAAAAAGAAAACTTTATTATAATTCCATGTCCAAATAATCACCTGTTTCGTTCCACTGTCGTTGAGTGGCTTTCAATGGAATTTTGAGATTAGCTGTGCTTTACTTCTAATGTGTAACAAAAAAATATGGCTTTGAAAATTACTATTTACAATATTTTTTATTTTTAAATTTAATACTGGATACCTCAGCATGGTCCATTTATTTCTTCTTTTTTTTATTCTTTTTTTATAATAATCCACATCTGACCACGGTTAAGAGACCAGCATCAATTATTAACTCCTCGCGAATTTATTTCAGCTAATTGGGTAGTTAAGGAGATTTTTCATCCAACTTCTTTTTAGTTTTTGATGAGTGTTGTCGGGAACACTCATTTGTTGTAGGCATGTAGAAATCAATTTAGACGGTCTTAACATATGAAATATTCTCTGTATTGATATCATTAGGATATTTAAATTCTGCTGGACGCGTTGGAGAAACGTGTCCTTAAAACTGTAATTGTCGGATCTTGTGGTACCAGTATTTAATGAAAAGAAATATTTGAAAATAACTCCATTTTTTATAGTATTTTTATAAGAGCTTCTTCTTTTTTTTAAAGTGAACTGAGCTTTACCAGAGTGACAGATCTACTGTATAAATCCCTCATCTGTTCAAAAACCTATTGGACTATAGGGTCAAGAGGAAAAGAAAATTCATCTTTATTGAAAAAAAAAAGAAGAAATTTATTAAATGTTTTCTTAATTTTTACAGTTTATTTAATTAAAAAACTGTTTAAAATAGTGGAACATGATATTGACAAAGCACATAAAGAGACGCCATAGTCAAATTAGAAAAAGACAGAGCGAATCATGATGTTACACTGTCCCTTGGTTGACCCTATACAAGAAACATGTTCCAACCATATGATAGCTTGAAAGTAAGCTTAGTATGATCATAAACACTTATCTTCCGAATCTCTTATGTCTTAAATTCTGGGATAGAAGAATTTACACTTAAACGTATTTGAATATTGATAGTAATTATTCTTGATTTTTATTATTATCATTATTTATATATATTTTTTTTTTTTTTGGTTACGGACATTTCTTTAAACGACATATAAGTACAAATTGAAATAATAACAGCAACTTATATTAGAATCGCTCATTATATGTGGGCTTCAAATTACATAATTAGTAGTTAGGGGCTGGTGGAGAAGTATATATCCCTCCTCGATAGCAACCCTCGGCTGGAAGGAGTAGGGCTGCCGCGAAGAGGGTGGTGGGGCACGCCGCTCCTGTCAGTCTCCTTCTTATAGTGCTACCTTCCCCTTCTCCGCCGCAAATATGGTAACTACAAACATTTTTTATTAATTGTAACAATGCTTTTTTTTTTTTGTTATTTTATATCTATGACA
Organism: Euschistus heros; assembly: GCA_003667255.2. Classification (NCBI taxonomy): domain Eukaryota; kingdom Metazoa; phylum Arthropoda; class Insecta; order Hemiptera; family Pentatomidae; genus Euschistus; species Euschistus heros. Next base: position 2,628,325 of record RCWM02000023.1, read on the forward strand.
GTGCTCGTATAATTATTACTTATTTTATTTCGTCTATAGATAAACTTTTCCAATTCTAGTGATATCTGAATCTAAGGCATTAAAGTCTCCAAGGTTTTAAAGTATTTTTTTTAAATATTCTTGATAATTATTAAGGTAATTTTTTTTTAAATTTCAAATATAATAATATTATTCATTTATCGTTTGTCATAATTTTTTATTGATAAATAAAAATGAAACAATTTCACTGAATGCAACCGATAAATTTTAGTGTTTCAATCTTCTGTAGCTGATGTAAACAATTAATTTTATAACAACATATTATTATAGGCGGAAATCCATACAATATGTTTGATTAGAATCTGCAAATATACAATATTATATTCATCCCACCATTATGTCATAACTTTTTTAAGCTACAATCTGTAATTCTAAAGGATCTCTTCAAATTACCAATGATTATTTCGTTAATTATGCTAGGGTAGATAAGTAAAATATTATTGTAATATACAGAATATTTTTATTTCGACACCATAAGAAATTTTAATTCAAATTTAAATTAATTTTTTTATGAATACATATTCGCTTTAAATCTTCACCGATTTTCGTAATTCTTTTTTCAATAGTATTTAATATTTCTTAGGTAATTATAATCTATTAATTGAACATGAATTATAAGTGTGATTAAAAACATATTTTATGATAAATATGTGAAGAGGCGGAGAGACCCGAACTGGAAGGAGCTAGCAGGTGTCCTGACCTAGATCGGGCTGCTACACACTTTCTACTTACAACTCTCCACGCTTCACCATTTTCTAGTTACTGGCTCCCGTGTAGTGTCGTAACGCGGCCGGTAAAGGGGATCTGTCCTCTCTTCGCTCCTCATATACGTCAAAGGTTTATGCGAAAATCGTGAAACCTCGCGGTGAAACGGCAATCATTTGTAAATCTATTCTTATTTTACGAGACGTTTTAAATATACTAATTTATTTTTGTAACGGTAATTAGAGGTACTCTTACTTTTATACACATTTGGTAATCTTTTTCGATTTATTATTTTCTTTTCGTAATTTGCTTTTATGCATCTGATAGCGATTTGTCTCGAGCTCCATCTAGAACAATTTATTTAGCACAGATCCAACGTTTAACCCTCTTAAACGACTTCTGGTATTGTTGATGAAATCTTTAATATTTCATTGAAATACTGTTTATTCTTTGTGATTAATAATTTATTATACGTCCTATTTACAGTCACTCTATAAATCCTGAAACTTTAGAAATAAGGAACAAAGTGATCTCACATAGTCAACTTTAAGCACCGTGGAAGTAAACTTTTTATAAAACCTTTGTCGACTAAAGTCTCTAACTTGTCATCAGCTTTCTTCAGAGATAGTCTCTTAAGAAATGAGAGTGAAATATTACGAAAGAATTCACCTCTCTGGGAAAAAAAACCAATGGTAGCAGCTGATCCATGTTAGGGTTTGAACGAACCACTTACAAGCGATACCTATCTATCATTTGGAATTTCTAACAGGAGACATCCATATCATAAAACAAACGTTACTTTCTCCGCTACATGTCAATTCCATTAGCTCCAGTTGTTTTCAATCCAATTTCTTTCTTTAAACAATGTATTAATCATTCAGAATAAATAAATTCTACTGGCGAATTAAATAAATCACTATTTTTTATCTTATATGTATTACTTTTATAAAAATACCAGTCACATAGGCTAATAATATAGTCATAATATTATAGGTATAATAATATGCTTCTATAATTAGCATGTAAAATATAGAAATCTCAAAACAATCAATTTCAAAACGCTTTATGCAAAAAACATACGGCATTACAGTCCCATGATAATTATTTACATTTTCAGTTGAAGTCATACTGTATGGACATGGATTGCGTTTTAGACTTCTAGCTGTACTTTCTGTAGTTTCAAGTAGCTTAGCAGAAATTTCTTGACTTCCGTATAAGTTGACGACTTCAATGAAACATTTGGATTTTATAAACTACTGATTACGCTATATATACTTTATTTCAGAAAAAGAAAAATTGATTGGTTGCACTTTCCGGATAAATATTTTATATTTATGTTAATTAGTGAAAAATGTAAACTTTACATTTCCACAAAGTTATACATAATTAAATATATAAGTTATACATATTAAGTTATTAAGTTATACATAATTAAAAGAAATTTACAAATATTACGAAGATTCAGCCAGCCTTAATATTTCATTAAGAATTAATATGTTCGATAGTGCTGACATATTATACAGTTAAAAATTGTATATATGTATATATAGCCTCAAATATTTCATTAATATTAATATTTTTAAGGTATCCTTGATAAATATATGGTCAGGCGAAACACCTCAGCTCTAAAAAGCAGTTTTAAAACTTGAATTGTTTTCTACAACCGACTAATTAGGGATCAGGTTCATAACATGGAGTCATAGAAAATAAAAAGCAACTAACTTGGGAATAACTAATATCAATGAAAAGCCAATTTAATTTCTTATTTACTGAGACGACAGATTTATAAGTTTCGGTGTGCCCAATTTTTTTATATATTTCAAATAATTTCTATCATGTTTGTTACGTAATTTTTCTTTGAGAGTAAAAGTAGTCGTACAAATATGGTCGGAAACGGGATTGGCAGGTTCCCAAGTTGGGGATTCCTCCTCGCCCCGAAACCGTTATCCACTCTTCACCGATATCCCTTTCGTCGGGCGGTGCAATATAGCCGATGAGGATGGATACGACAAGCTAGAACAATATGTTAAGAGAGAGAGAGAGAGAGAGAGAGAGAGAGAGAGAGAGAGAGAGAGCATTATGTAAAGGCGCAAAGAGGCCATTGTTGGTCCCTTTCACTGGGCCCGGCCGGCAGTTTCGACACACCAGTTTAGTAAGCGGTCATTGGTTTGGCTGCCCTCAGCGCTTGTATCGCTAAGGACATGTACCCTCAAGGCTGCCAACTTCTCCTTCCTCTATCATCCTAAGTCCACACTCTGAGTAATTCAGGATAGTAGAATCTGTCTGAAAATTACCCTAGAAATTCTTTCATTTCCTCTAAAATTGAAGGAAAAAGAGAAAGATGCAGCGTAAATGCGTTTCGATACCGTTAGGCGCCAAGGTTTACTCCAGGCTCCGCAACAACGAATTGAAGTCGAAGCATAATATGCGCAGTACCTTCACTTCCACTTCGTGATACCACAAGGAAATTACCCTACCGGGACAGAATCAGTCTGTAAGGAAATGATAGCTGAGCCTTTTATTTGACAGATGTAATCTTCGCTAGGTGTTAATGTCTTCCTGTAATTGTGTCCTCCGTAAAAGCGCAAAGTCATCAACATATGCGAGACATATATACAAAAGTTTCAGTTTCATTCGTAACAGACGAAGTGAAATTAATTAGCTTGCTAATACTTCTACAACTTCTAAATCCGTTCTGGTATTGTAAATATTAACTGATTTCCAAAACATAAGTAATTTCTGACAATATCGTGTAGTAATGATCTGATCGATTAAATAAAACAGGAACTAAAATAGGAAGTGGATTGTTCCTAGTTGAGGGTTGTTCTGCTCTACATAGACATTAATCCCTGTTATCGGTTTCAAGATCAACGCATGTCATTAGTTTCATTTCCTGAAGAATAATTTGAAAAATCTGAGTGATTAATGTGTTATAAGTATTTACTTATTTCAATTGTCAGATTACAACAACATTCATTCGAAAATTCATTCACTAGTACAAATTGCCTTATAATATCATATAATTGTTGAATAGCTAGGTAGAAGACAAAAGATAAAGAATAATTACGTAATAATAATAATCACGTTTATTGTTGTTATTTATTTGTTATTTTAAATAGCATAGCAATGATTAGAAGTATTACACACAGATTTGAATAGAAATGCCCCCTTTCGAATTGGAAATTATATAATGTAAAATAAAACGTTAAATCTTATTATTGTTTATTTTATTTTAATTTATGTATGTTTAATGCGTTGTTGTTTTTTTCATGTTAATGGGAAAATCAGTCAGAATGAAATATTACTAAAAATATAAAGAATGAAATATACTATATTTAATAGCTAAACCCTCTAATATTATAAAATACAATAATTGTTGACATAACTTCCTTATGTTGTTCCCATTAAATCGACAAATTATCTCTAAATATTTTTTTGATTGCACCGATATTTTGTTCTTGTTATAGTATCATTCAAACTATAAATAGGTCAGTCGTGTGCATCCAATTTAAGTTTCCTTATGGTTTATTGAACAGACTGTGACCTTAGATAAAATTTGACATTTGAAAGATCATTTTTATTTTTTTATTTATTTTTTTTAATAAATCTGTAGATAATCAATTGGGTAAGAAAGAGGCTTGCTATCCATTTTATGAAAACTAATGTTTTTATAATTATCGTACAACAAACATTATAAATAAATAAAATTTAATTAATATAAGTTTTTAAATTTTAAAAAAACAAAACATGAAGGTTTATTAATTCTTAGTTTTAGCAAGATAATATCTATAAATTTCAGATAATTTTATAGATGTTATGTCGAAATGCAGCTGATATTTTAATAAAATATATATATTTTTTTTAAAGAAATACTGAGCTATATGTTATACTCTGACATATAAAAAAAATTGAGTAATAGAAAAATTTTATTTTATATAAAAAAACTATATAGAACGCAATCAAATCCAATTTTCTGAAGTAGTTCTTATGGTTAGTCTGCCTAGGGCGGGCGACCTCTGGCATTTATGCAAGCAGTATTAAGGAACACTAAGATACAGCCGCTTGCATTCTGCTCTGGACATGCACGAATAACATTGCAGCAATGTATCTATTATGCTTACATTATCCACAGCGTAGAAATTTCGTCTATTTTTAATTCTAAATTTTTTTATAGTTTGTAAATAAGGAATTTAATATTAAATAAGGGCCACCAATATTTATAAATTTTACTGATTCATTCCTTCACCCTTAGTCATTTATGGAATATTATACAAATGATAAAATATTTAGAATTAAAAATAGACGAAATTAGTAGTATACCCGGTTTTGGGCAGCGTGATTTGGGAATTATTAGGGCTACTTTATATTATTGATAAAATTAATATTGAAAAAATTTATATATTCCACAGGGACTTGTTCTGATTTTTTTTTTTTTTTTATTAGTACTTTTACCAGTATTTTCATAAACATTTATGTTACCCTTAACTTAATATCCCATTAACATAAAACGTTATACTTCCACACAATTTCTTCACTTTCTACTTTAAATTCCTACCCTTGAAACGTTAAATAATTATTTGTTATCTAACTCCTGTTGGTGGGGACGTTATGGACAATATAATTAGAATTTGATTAATGTATTTTTTATTGCATTAATTTGCTTAAGAATAAATTTTATACTTAACATGTTATTATTCTAATGATAGATTTTTATTATTACAATTTACTTTCACTGGCAATACCTTTCTAAAGGAAAAATCACTCCATATGGAATAGCTTTCGATTGAAATGTTCTTTGTTATTCCAAACCACGTTATGTACACCCACGAGACGAATGTCATTACCATATTTTATCAATTTTTCATACTTTTTCTTTGGTGACGGCAGAGAAAACGTTGAACTGATAAATTGAAGATAAGTTGATGGTGGTAGGGGTATGTAAGTTGTCCTTGCTCGCTGGAGCACACAACCTTTTCTGTAACGGGACCATGAAAGACTGTAACCGGTTTATGATCCCTTCTGATTTTTATGAAACAATTTCGATCACATCTTCTTTTCTAAAAGATTTTAAGACTTTCTCGCAACAATTCTGGTAATAGTTAATTCAATTCAAGAAATTTTCGTTCCCTCTTTATAAGCTATATTTTTTACTATTTCGTATAACCACAAATAACTCATTGGGGATAATATTTATACACACGAATCATGTTATATGTCTAACGATCGTATTTATTATTTAAATTATTCGCACTACTGTATTGTATCCTTTCTACCAAGAAATATTTACTCAAGAAATATAGTTTATATAATAAAAACTATATTTAGCAATATAATTTACATTTGCCATTCTAGCCTAATCGAATAATCTAATGTTTATTTTTCATTAATTTGTGTCTATTTTCACATTACCTGAATATTGATTTCTTGCATCTACTAATTTCTTTTTTTATATCATGATATGAACTATCAATTTTGAAATTTGTTGTCTTAGATATATTTCATATTTTCTTCTTTTTTAATTTGGCTTTGCAATCATAAGAAAACAATTTGGAAATGAATTTGAGTTCTACTTATAAGTAAAACATTTTATGTAAACCCTAATGTAAAAGTCCAGGAGTACAGTAATCTAGTCCTGAATTAATGACAAATATGCTTATTTAGATAAAAAGCTGTAAACAAACCAATGTTTATGTTTGGTTACCAATTACCAGTAATTCTAATAATAATAAATGATTTAGTACTGCTTAAATATTCTAAAAAATCTTTTGAAATACTTTTATACACGCACACACACACATATATATATATATTCTTCTACTGAAAGGGATGTGAAGATCATAAGCTGGGGCATAATTTCCAGCAAGTCCTGACGGATGACGATCCGGCACTAGAAGCTCCCTGAAATTTTTAACGTTTTATTGTGGTTGATACCTCGAAAGTGTGTTTGAAAAGAACTTTCAACTTGAATAAAATTAGTTAGTACTTAAGAGATGAAAGAAAATTAAGAGATGAAACATTTGGCTGGTGCTATAATGAATTTGGTATTTTTGTTACTGTTGTATCTTGAAATCATAGCCAAACGTCAACATAAATAAACCAGAAATGATTTCGTTCATGGGAATATTAGGGCAAATAAGGTTTCAAGATAAACTATTTCTAGTCGCAAATGGTAAATTTGCATTAGGATAATATTTTTCAGTGGCACATTGGTCAATTATAAGTAATATTTAGTAACACCCATTTAGCGATATTGAAGCTCCATGTGTTTGTCTTGATAACAGGGATAGTTTATTTAGCAATTTGTTGGAATTTACAACTGTATGCAATACAAAAAATAAAAATACATCCAGTAAATGTGATAATAATATTCTTAATAACATGTCAATTGCTTGTAAAGGAACTATCTATTGGTAACCGACAGTTTTCTGTCGTTTTAGTCTTTTATGTGGATTCCAAGTTAGACGTTTGTCCAGATGGAGTCCTAGATAGCAGATCTATCCAAATGGATTAATGGAATATCATTAAAGGATACTGTAGGACAGGAAGTAGTAGGCTACATGCCTAATTCCTATGATGAAGGGTAAAGGTTATTAAATAACATTTGTTTAGATTTATTTTAATTCCCCAATTTCGACACCATTCTTGAAGGTTTACGGTATGGTATTTGTGTGTTCGAGAGGCAATTAAGGGTTCATTATTTATAATCATTATTACACACATGTGTCATCAGCGTACATGGTGAAGACGGTGAAAGGGTGAGTCGGGATGTGAATCATATTAAATTCTATTTCCTCTACAAAAAACACTATTTATTACTTTTAGGCACTACTTCAGCTTATCGTCTTGACAAATTCAGCTGATAAGAGAGTTTGGGAAGAAGCTGAGTTTGCTATCGAATCTACCTCCTTCAATGGGCTAATTGCCCAACTGAGCACGGGTGAAGGCCTTCTATGTGAAAATAAAATTGATGTAAGGAAATAGAGGATGCTGATAGGATCCGTTGCGATCCCCTTAATAGCTGTTATCTCGTGTAATTAGTTGCTTTCCCTCTCTGTAACGGCCAGTTGTTATAACTTCAATGGAAAATTAATAATTATTAAGTCTCCTATTGATCATGGCTCGTTATCTCTTATTAATGTGGTTTTAGTGTTCTTTTATAAACTTTACATCTGAAGTTATTCGGAAATAAGTCTTTCGATTGGAGAGCATCAGTATCAAGATATGTTTTACGTAAATGAGTACAAGAGGTCTTAAATAAATTTATTTATACTTCAATTTGAAAGAATTTCACGTTACATATTGATCTTTCTTAGTTCAGAAAGAGATGATTTACAAATCCATAGGTGGGAATCTGGTATTCTATGAGTCTTTAGAAACTTGTACCATAAATTCTGATATTTGTTCTCTGAAATATTGAAAGTTTTTGTTTTAGGGCATGATAGAGGCATCTATATCATCTATATTACATATTTATATATTTTTATAAAAATAAAATGATCTGTTAACATAATTTTATTAAATTGAAGTAATTTAAATTTAGTTTTTCACAAAATAAAGGAAATATACAGACCGAGTCTTGATTACCTTTTCTAGACAGGAAGAAAATTATTTTTTTTCTGTAATTCAACGGCCGTTGATAATAATCAGTAACCAAGGAGCAGCAGATATCAAACATGCTTTAATATTCATCAATAAACCATGTAAACTGATATTTATATTTTGTTTGGCGTCGTGACTGTAAATGAAATTATTTAAGTTTTTAAATAAGTTTAAATATGTATCACCTTAAAGTTTATGATTACGAGTTCTCCTCAGTTTAATTATATTCGTCGGTATAAATCTGCTCGCTAAATCGACTCTTTTTCTTATTTATTGCTGGTTAAAGTTAGGAACAAAACGTATAATTTTATCAACCAATTGATCAGAGATTTCTATACCCACTAGCTCATCTCACTGATCTTATGATAGAATTAATTTTTCTTTATCCTTAGTTTTAAAAATAATATCCGTTGTGTCTTATTGAAAAATAGCGCATACTTTGATTGTATATTCAGTAAGTAAAGAATGGAGTGCTCAGTGGGTTCAATTGGGCCGAGAAATTGGACTAAAACATACTGTTTTTTTTAAAGTTACCTTGTAAACCTAAATAAAAACCATAATACGGTAGAATTTCTATGAAATTTTAGTAAAAAGAGAAAGTTTGTAGCGGTGTTTTATTTATTTTCTTATGTTTCCACTTTCACTAAAAATTATTATTATTTAGAAAGCGATTTAACTATATATGTATCTTCATAATAGGTATTATTAATAATTTTGTAAAAAATATAATTATATTATTATCTGAACTATATAGACGAGAAAAAGTAAACCCAACCAAAAGGTCTAGTACAGGATAACCAAAAAGAGATATTACTATCTATAGAGATATTTATCTAAAAAAAACCGTCGACTATATAGGTTTCTAATAAAAAATATAAAGTTCGTCTTCAAGGATCATTTAGATGAGAGTAAATAAATTAATACAGAAAAAAAATATGCAACGTGCAGTACAAGTGTAAAATTAAAATGAAGGAATTATAGCATCATATTCATATTTTTATAATTCATATACATTGTAAAGAAAGAATGAAAAATAATTATGATCAAAGAAATTTAAAAAATAAGGAATCCTTCGAAAAATCCTCAATGCTCCTTACTATGTGACCAATAAACTTATTCATAAAGATCTTAATGTTCCATATGCTTCTGATTTAGCCCAAACCAGATACCTATCCTTCCATAGTAAGCTCCATAACCACTCCAATCCACTAGTCTCCCAACTTGCTTCCTCCTCCATCCCTGATAATCCTCCGAGGCGTCTGAAAAGAAGATGGCCTTTTAGTGTAGATTTTATTGAAGTGCTACTAGTGAGTAGTTCTTCACAAGTTATTTACATGTCATTGTATTCACTGTCAACACATTTACTTGTTGTATATTATTTTGTACAGTTGTTAATATCAATAAATGGAAAAAAAAATATATAAAAAAATAAATAAATAAATGAGGTAAGAGTATATATGTCATAATAATAGTAACTATAATTTTCTTTTTTACTATAATTCTTTTATCCACACTTGTCGCTCAAACGGCGACAATTAGCGGGTGTAAAACTATAAATTAAACATCAAATAATAAAAACTATTCTTGAACTCTAAATAACTCTTGGTCTCTTTCATATTTTACTGCGTAAATTTAATTACACTTTAGAACTATTTTTTCCCAACGTCTGTTGCCGGTTGGAGATTGCCATCCTTATTTTCGTTTGATTTTTTCATTGTAGGTATAATGCATTTTAAGGGCTTATAAATTAATTAATTTTATATTGATACAGTTAAAATAAATATTGTTTGATTGCATTTACAATATGAGTGATTTGGAGTGCGACATTTCTCCTCTCATTGCTAATGTGTTTACGTTTCATTAATAATCATTAATTATAACGTCTAATCTATATAAGCCTTTGACTCAATCTTTATCTAGTGCCACACATACTCATAATTCTCTCCGCAATTTAGAAAGGCATTGGTCCTGAAATCTATTGTAAAATGCCACGATGGAGTCCTGATAATGGCCAACTGCATCCTCCCATGCTAAGAATGTTGGAGGCTAAAACGATCTCATCCTGGTCAGGAACTAGTGACTAGGTGGGAGAGATGCACTAAGATCTCCTGGAGCCCTGCTTGATCCTCACATGATCCCTCACAAACGTTTTCTACTCATTTATTTATTTTATTTTATTTTATTTTATTATTATTTTCAACTGTATCTGTTTATTTATTTATTCACCTTTTCGTGTCATAATTTTATTGATTTGATTTTCTAATGTGAAATAAAACATAAATAAGGCATGAATATGAACTTGCAGTATTACTTACTGTCCTTAACTGTGGAAGATTGTTATCCATCATCAAAATAAAACTAAAAAATAAAATAATAATAATAATAATAAAATCAAGTAGAAATATGAATTTGTATCAAGATGAATTTTCTATCCAGCATAAAATAATAATAACAACATAACAGAATTATAATTATAATATAAATTTAAACAACTCAGCCAAAACAGCCACAAACAACTCGACTTCCTTCTGTATGGGAATTTATGCGATAGCTTTCTTCATTTCCATTATTAGTGATGATATATGACGGCATGCATAAGGAAATATACAGCTACTAGTTACACTTAATATTTAGTTTTAATTTATTTAACGGTTGCAACAATACATGAAAAATACTTTTATCACAGAAAAAAACGTTAGTCACTTTCGTCTCCTCAGAATTACATTATTAAAAGAGTAGAACCACGAACAGGTTTCTCAGCTCCACTAAAATCGAGGTGACCTTCGCCACTCGCTCCTTTTAAGTGATAGTACATTTTGGAACCTTGAGAAGGATCACAAAACAAAGTCATTGACTTCTAATAATAGAACTTCTGGTAATAATTTGTGTTCTCTTTAACTATCGGATTTAAAAAGAAGAAAAGGTGCAATATCCTAAATAAATCATGTTCAAACTGGAGTGCACAAAAGATAAATTCTTGGTCATTGAAATAAAATATAACATTTATTGTTGTGTTGGTACCAAACTCTTCCGATTCTTGATACGGATACCTTGGTTTAAAAAAATAGTGCTTAAAAGAAAATCTATATGAGATGAAAAGAAGTAAAACAAATGTCTGAGGATAAGCATCCTAAAAGTTATAGGTTTTATTGTCAATTAAGGAATGTTGTAATTCTTGTTGTATTCTTGGAAACATCGTATCCTATGAATAGCAAAGATATAATAAAACGGTACTATTGTCCGGCTACATTTACTTCGTTAGTTTCAAATTGTAATCTTATTTCTTTATTTCCCAGTAGTGAACAAATTTAACGCTTCGATGCACCGGCAAAGAGTGGTATATAATGAGAGTTGTTAAAAATTTTGCTCCACAGGGGGTTGATCTAGTATTCACAAAATTACTCTCTTATTAAAGATGAATAATTAATTATCTTTCTACTATAATTGTAGCATGCTATTATTATTATTTTTTTTTTTTTTTTTTTTTTTTGGATAATTTATGAATGTTGTCATAGTATCATAATACAGGAATTATAATCACTTTCTTTGAAAGGAAGCTTTCTTTGAATTATGCGGATTAAATGTAAGTTGTTACCAAGCCAAATAATATTGTGAAAGGCCAAATCTAAAACATAAATATAATTTATGGGAGTGAGCGTTACTAATAAATAGTAAATGTCATGCAGAGAAACTGTGTCTGATTTAATGGAATGGTGGGGAGCTCAGCCGAAAAATCCATTCCGCTCCTTAGTCGCCTGGATCTTTTTGTTTCCATAAAAAAAAAGGGGGAAACACACCTCTTCGCAAGACACTCTCTAATCCTTTGTTGGCGAAGGATCTCTAACCCATTCATGAAATACATTCTTTTGAATTCCAAAGCAAGCCGCACCCTCTACTTACAGCAACTGATCTTTAACTAGACGGCCCAAGGACGTTAACGTTTCCATGGTAAGCTGCCAGCCCCCTCTACTTTTTGTATATAAGCTGATGAACCGTTACATAGCTTTGTCAATCAACAAAACAAATATATCGCAAATAAAGGATTTTTCATGTGATCTATCAGAAACACAGTTACAATTCAATTTTTATTTAGATTCATAGCAAATTATGACTTGAATTAATAATTAACTTAAGCCTTCATTTGTAATATAGTTGATGAAGAACTTCTGTCTCTGACAATAGAGATAAAAACTCGGTAGATTCAAATCTAGAAAACTTTATATATATATATATATATATATATATATATATATATATATATATATATATATATATATATATATATATATATCAATTTATTGAAATTTACATCTATACAAATATGTACATCAAGTAAATGAGCTGATAACGATTACAATGACATGTAACAACTTAAAAAGAACTACTCATCAGTAGCACTTCTATAAAATTTTACACTAGAAGATCTCTAGGCCATCTTCTTTTCAAACGCCTCGGAAGATTATCGGCAATGGAGTGGGAAGCAAGTTAGAAAAGTAATGGGTTTGAGTGGTTACGGAACTTACTATGAAAGGATAGGTATCTGGTTTGGGCTAACTCTGCAACATATGGAACATTAAGGTCTTTATGGATAAGCTTATTGGTAACAAAGTAAGTGGCATTTAGGATTTTTCGAAGGATTTTGGATTGTAAGGATTGGATACGAGATGATTTGGATGGTTTAGTAGAGCCCCAAAGCTCATCTTCGTACGTCCCAATAGGTCCAGTAACAGTCATGTAAATAAGTCTTTTGTAATGAATTGGGAGATTTGATCGTTTGTCTAGTGAATGTTGAAGTAGTCTGTAACGACGAGCAGTTTCTTGTCGCTTTAGTCTTGTTTGTAGATTCCAAGTAAGACGTTTGTCCAAGTAGAGTCCTAGGTAGCGGATCTGTTCTACAGGGATACCTACTGAAACACTGTAGGTTTACGACGAAGGGTAAAGGTTATTTGGTAAGATTTGTTTGGGTTTATTTTGATTCTCCATTTTTGACACCATTCTTGAATGTTTAGGATATGAAATTGGAGTGTTTGAGAGGCAATGAAGGGATCATTGTTTACTGATGAAACATGTGTCATCAGAAAAAGGAGGAGTGTATGTGTATGTGAGGACAGTGGTAGGATGAGTTGGGATGTCAGTTAGAACTACAAAACAAAATTTAGTAATTGTAATTTATCAGATGGCTAGTGAAAAAATTATTACAATGATATTAATATATTATAAATAAATTTTCAGAAGGAGAAATGTTAGGAACAGACATGAAGGGAAAATCACTAGCAAGTGAATTAGCGTGAATGAATATCTTTGAGTGTATGATATACCGAATATCGAGCAATATTATAGATAGTGCATATTAAGGAAACAGCGTTTATTATAATAATGCATATGAAGTTTTTATAATCTGGACCATTTTAGAATAAAGTTATTTTAAACCTTTACTTAAACCTTTAAGGTCCATCTATAAAAAAATGAGAAAAAAAAATTTATGTTTTTTTATTTTTATGCAGTAGCTAAAGAACATATCCTACACTAAGGCTTCTCGTGGCGCATACCTCGGAACGACGAACCATGCCTGAAAAGGAAAGCTCGGCACAAGTTCCGCCCTCAACATCGTTCTGTTCCGCAAGCAGCACGGTAGCCTCTCCCACGTAAGACTTCGGTTACATTGGTCTCTTATCTATTACTAGTCATCCTTTGCTCAGCTTTCCTTTAATATCCGTTTTATAATTCATCTCATTTATCTTTGATATATATTTTAAAAATAAAATAGTATCTGAAAAATGGATACCAAACCTTTTGGCTCAATATTAAGAGAAAAACTCCATCAAATACAATACCAACGTTTTAGATAAAAGTGATGAAACATCAACCTAATTTTTAAACTGTACCTGCATACAATCATACTAAAAATAATACGAGGCAGCTATCGAAATAAAAAGTTCATTTTAATGAAATAATTTTAATAACATAAATAAAATAAAAAGTGGTAATATAAAACATAGGTTTTAATTGAATATATGAAAAGGGTTTTGAAAATCAAGAGTTGGTGGCGCAAGATCGGGGTTTGAGAGATTTAATCATTCCAACTCGGTGTAGCAGAAGGGAAGATTATAACAATTAATTATTATTTAATATTATAGTGTAATAAATATAAGCATTATATTTTTATTTAGAAAACCTAAATTCTAAAGGAAACTAAGACTGAAATTATAAAATCGTATTTTAAATAAATTGGATTATGATTTGTCCTCTAAGAATAATACTGAGACACAATGATATGTTACTGTTGTCTGGCTACATACATTTTAGACAGATACAATAATAAATATAATTAAAAAGACAAATATATCAAAATAATGTAATCATTAGAGATTTGAATGTAAACAAACGTTAAACAAAAAAAAATTACAAGAGGCTACTTATACATACTTATAAGAGGGACGTAACAACAGGAAGATAAACAATTTTAAAAAATTAGAGAAATATAAGAAAATAATGTAATGTGAAAATTGATCGAAATTAAGTTAATAATGTTCACTCATACATAAACATAGTACATTAAAATAAAATATTGGATTGTAAAATAAAATAAGTTTAAATCGTTCATGAGCCAATTCAATAGTATCGAATGTATCTAAATCACTGTAAATTAAACAGAATTATTTTGCGTGATTCCCCTGTTAGTAAGCACCTGTCTGGATTGTGAGCAGGTGTTGGAATAGGAGTTTTGAATAAGCCCAGAGTAGAAGCAGTAGTCATAGTTTACATTATGTCCTGATAAGTTTTTAATAATTTATAGTTTCATGCTAATTTCCTTTCTAATTTATGTATACATGTAGATGAAGATAATTATGTAGAGTTAACTCTTTTGAACGAGCTTACCGAATTGAATATATGATAATATCCAAGACCTGTTAAAATTATCAATATAAATTATATTCTACTCTCACATTGGATTTCAATTTCAACATATTAAAAATCTTTTATTTATGTTTGTCAATAGTCTTCATTTCTTTCCAAGGGATCTCACTTCGCTAGGTCGATTGCACACTTCTTTTTCTCTTTCAGTTTGAAAATCAGTTGTGAAATAGCTGAGGTGATAAAGAGAGGCACAATACACATGTAACTATTCATTGTTCTAATCCTATTCATCGGGTCGAACCTTGTGCCCCATTGAATAGTTCGTTACCGTCCTTCGATTTCCAACCATCATTTCGGCTCGACAACAGGTGCAGAGTCACTGCCTCCATAATTTATAATGGCGAGGTAAACAGTAAAATTGGACGGGGAGGTCGCCGGTGTCAGTCTGTTGGCCACTTTCCTCCGGGGTCAGCCTCCCTCAGCTTTCTCAAGGGATCGCTGGGAAAACATGGATCTTCCTCGGCCTTCGTGATGAAGATAACATCCGAAAATTAATATCTGTTATGTCACAGAAAATATTTGAAAATCACTCATAATGTTCATTGGTAGTATGTATCAACAATAAGACCATTAAAAACCATTCATTCTTTTACAAAAAATATTACATACACTTTTCTGGTAACAGGCTTTAGAGTCAAGGTCTTCAATATTCACATAAAAATAATCTGAACGTACAAGAAGATAATTGATTGTGTAGAATGGAGTAAACATAAAACTCGCACAAAACCATAACAGTAAAATGAAAATGATCGGTTAATATTTAGTGGTTTAAGGAAAAAAGTTTTGTAAAGTTGTCTTGAAAGGTTGTGGGCCTCAACAACAAATATTATTAAATATATGGTCTTATTTGATTTAGATATATATTTTGTTTTACTTGTACATTTAGTACATACTGTACATTTAGATTGTACCTAAACCACATGTTGCTTTATACAAACTCATATAGGATTAGAGGCTATTTCCTTTTTTGTACTTGGTGCATTTTAAGGGAACTCTGTAAACAATATTAATTTGTAATATGAATTTTATACAGAATCTTGATCTAGTGATGGGACTCGCTCTATTTTAAAGAAATAGGAAGTGAGTTTTAGTCAACTCAAAGTGTTTTGACATAGTTTTGCCCCTTCTGTGGCTTTCAGAAGGCGTAAAAGTGCTAAATAGTGGGTTTGTCGTGTATTGGTCTAGTGTCAATGTTTGGCCTATTATTCTGTGTAATATGTCAGTTTTAGTCCTTTATAACTTTGTATGTCGAACGATTTGTTTCATTACCACGTTCAGAAATATTTGGAATCTTTTTGATATTGAAAGTGATACGCTTGCTAACATCGGAGCTCCATAATGGAAAGCTTGTAAATCATTAATCACTTTTGAATCATTAATTTGAGGCGGAGTGTGATGTTTGATGAATTCAGCAGGTGGTTTATTCTGTATGACTTAGAACCGACTTAAGCTTTTGATTTCAGTAACCTGATAGCGTGAGATGCCAGTCGAGAGTGACATCAAGGTACACCCTGAATGCTGGCCTCTAGGCGACTCCTGCTACCTCAGATTCCTACATACTTATAGCTTTCAGCCAAAATTAATAATCTACAATATGATAAGTTTACATATGTCCCTTAGGCAATTAATATTGCTTGTCAGCTTGTCTTCCTGATTCATTTCCATGATAATATGAAGGAAGTAAGACGGTAATTGCGGCTGTAGTCAGAGAAAAACCACCCCACTTTGTCTAATATTGGGATATACATGTATCTATTCGGAGATTAAAAAAAATGAATATAGAAAACAATTCACTATTTTTTGTAGTAATACAACAGATATCAAATAGTAGATCATACTTTTGCAACCAGAGGAAAATAAGGGAGAACAAAAATAAGCTTATAGGCTAGGGAAATATATGAAAATAGTGATGACACTGCTGCCTGGTTGGATATTAAACTTGTGAATATTAAAATATTTGGTCATTTCAAGAATGGGTTTGACGAAAATGACTTTATCATTAATGAAGGATACATACTTAATTGGTATGTTGTTTATAAAAAAGAATATAAAGGACATAATATTAATGCTTAAATTAAACACATTTCTGATTGCTAATGCATTTGTCCAGCTCTTCTATTGGATAAGAAAAGGTTCACGTAATGCTTGACTGAAAAGTATATGAATACTCTGGAGCACAGAAAGCTTGAACGTGTAGGTAGCTTAGAGGCGAACATGACTTGAATTGAAAACGTAACCCAGCCTGAAAGGAGGCCCACAGGCCTTTACGTGCTTGAAGATCACTTACCAAATAACGGGCCAAACGTGCTCATTTCTCTTCATCTTACAAAGAAAGGTGAACCCTTTTATAGATTAATGGTTTCTCTGCTAAGATCAGTATTTAGGTATAGTACTATTAAAAAGGATGATTGCGAATCATGAGGCATAAAACAATCATAATCCTTAATATAAAAAATCATATTTTGTTACACTAACTAATAATTCATCTAATACATATTTGTGAGTGTGTGTGTGTATCTATGTATGTATATTGTAAGCGTGTTAGCCTAGTGGCCCTGGTCTACCAAACTCCAAGGGCCCAAGTTCATGTCTGGGTGAAGGCAGAAAATTATTTTATTTTTTTAAGTAAACCCAGCCTCTATAAAGTGGTTAATTGGGGGAAACAGGTGGTCGGGCATGATTTCGGCCAAGTACCTCCTTTCTCACCTGTGGGCCTCAGTAGTCGGAGTATATCCTTACAGAAGTGCTGCATCCAAGACCCTTCATGAGTTGTGATAGTTTTTTTTTTTTTGTTTTTTTTTTCACGTATAGGCCCCAAGGACCACGCGAATATCACGGTTTAGGCTTCTTTGGGATTCTCGACTTTCTTTCCTCCCATCTTAGCTTCATTATTCTTGAATTTCTCTCCCTTCTTTCCCTGGACCACATTGTACCCCTCTTTTTCTCTCTGCTAATTGTAGTGAGATTTTTTATTGTTTTTCGGAACACCTCTCTATTCCAACAGTCGGTTTCTGACATTTTAAGGTTCTTTAATTCTTCTTGCATTTGCTTTGTTTATCCACCTACGCTTTTATAGCTACAAATTTTATCGAATATCTCTTTATTTAGTCTTTCCTTCTTCATCCTTTTCATATGTCCATAGAACATCAGCCTTAGGATTCTTATTTCTATCTCCAGATCTTTCAGTTCTCTTAGTTAGATCTTAGCCTGTAACCTTCGTGTGTTTTCCTGAGCCCATAGATCTTTCTCAGGATCCTCCTTTCTATTCTCAATAGCCTTTCTAGGCTGGGTAAGCAAGTGGTCTCCATCCCATATAAAATCACAAGCCTTATCACAACATTTTAATGCTTTAATTTCGCATTGAAGGAGAGGCTCTTCTGATTGTATATTTTACCTGTTTGGAAGCTCAAATGTTCCATTTTTTTTATTTTCTCCTGGATGCCCTCCTTCTCCGAACCATTGCAACGTATTATTTCTTCCAAGTACTTAAACCTTTTCGTTACTTTAATTTTACCATACTTGGTGTTAACTGTTTTTTTTTTCTTGAACTTCACTTCAGTAGTCATATATTCTGTTTTTTATATGATATTTGTAGCCCTGCTTTTTCCGCTATTGTTTGTATGGTATTTAGTTGACTTATGGCCTCCTCTTCTGATTCTGCCAAAAGTGCGAGATCGTCTGCAAACGCCAAACAACTCACTTTTATATGCTTGTTCTTGCTCCCTACTATGGCTCCTGCGCCATTCTCCTTCCAGAATTCCTTCATAATTTTATCCAGGACTATGTTGAAAAGTATGGGGGACAATCTATCACCTTGTCTTAGTCCTGTTTTTATAGGGAAAGGTTTGCTTAAAAGACCCCGGAATTTCACTTTAGCTTTTGTATCTGTCAGAGTCTGTTTTATCAGATTTATGGTTTTCTGGTCTACTCCATATTCTTTCAGGATTTCCATAAGGTTTCCCTATCCACGGAATCGTAGGCCTTTTTAAAGTCAAAAATACTGAATATATACAGTTTATATATATATTGTTCATCTGATTAGGCTATAGGGAGAGTGTCTCAATCTTAAACTAACTATTAAATTAAATAACAATTTTCGAATTTTTTTTGGTTGATTTTTTGACCGTGATTTATATGTGATGTTACTGCGAGTAAGTATGTTTAAAACAACCGAAATGTTTTGGAACATTATACAAAAGTTAGAAATCATTATATCTTAATAATTTCTCATATCATTAAAAATCATCTAAAAATTATGTGTCAATCAAATGAAGTTCAGTAAAAAAAAAAAAAGAAAGGAAAAAAAATGCTTTATATATTTTCTAAAAAAGTATCTTAAATATAAATGATGATTATGACATATATTACTAATTATCATAATATAACTACATTATGAGTTAGTAAAAAAATAATAATTCACCAAAAACTTCATTCATATATTGGAAATTTGAAACCCCTATTTACTAAGCATAACAATATTAGATAAAGGAAACTTGTGAAATTAGAAATCGTTTTCTTTATGAATGGAAACATCTGAACCACTAACCACAAACCCTAAGCAACTTTATGAATTGTGGCTGGATTTAGTTTCTCACAACTTTTCCGCAATTTCTACTTTTTTTTTTCTTTTGGGATATCGACAAAAAGCATCATAAAACGCATTAAACGGATGTCATTTCTAAATAAGAGGGTTATAATGCTAAGTCTTCAATGATTTCCGCCAAGTAAGTTGCTCGATCGATATATCACTGAGGCTGTTATAATGGCTGTTAAATTATTGAATATTAGGATTACAAAATAATTTATGGATATATGTTCACAATGTGACACTAACAATAATACCTTAACTTAATAAAATCATAAACTTAATAGTTCATAGCAGACATCATATGGTTACGATTGTGAGGTATAGGATGAAAGGTTTGGAACTAAGTCCAGTATCTTTAACATTATCTTAAGTCTTATATTCCAATCCAGGCCCTTCTTTTCAAAGCATTCGTTTACTACTTCCTCGTAAGTGTTTCCTTTCCTTCTTTGTTTTATCTGTCGTCATCCTTGCATCTTGGCATATTTTTTAATTTTTAGTCTTAAAACATCCCCATACAATTGTAACTAAAAAACTCATTTTGTGTCTACGTTTTTAATATTTGAAATCTCCAAGCAAACCTATCATCAATCCCAAGTCATGCGATGCTGCATATCAAGTCATTGTTCTTCTGGAAGAATCTGTATTTTTTTTTTTTACTCGCGAAAGTTTAGTGGAAAACGATTTTGTGGTCTGATAATTGCATCGAAAGAAAGGACTTTCTAACTCATTCGAGTAGAATGCACTGTTTATTAGTGAAGCATCGTACTTTTAACAACGCTACAAGGACGGTTTAACTCCACGCTCGTCGCAAATAGGTGGGGGCGTTGTTCCCGTTAATATGTAAATGACTTCTACTTGCAATTTTTTTTTTGCTAATGAAAGAATACGTATAATAGTACGTAATTATTTTGAGGAATATAATTAATATTATTTTTTTAGCGATTCCGGAATTGAAAATATATAACTAAAGACTGATTTGTTTTTAGAATAAAATTCTGAAACGAAGTTAAAATATGTAAGGAGCCAAATTCATGATTAGTATGTTATATGTGGAAAAAAAAAATCTTTAGAGGAAAAATCAATTTTGAATATTTGTTCTTGGCTTTTGTGCTTATTCTGCCTCTACCGGCTCCTGAACCAGTGACGCGTCGAGAAGTGCTAGGAACTCAAAGAGTCCTGTTCGAATTTGTACGCGGGGGGGGGGGGGGGGGGGGGAGGCTGGTTGGTACGTACTCAGCCTAAATGCAAATAAGTATGAATATGTTTTATTTTATTTTATTTATTCCTTGTTTTATTCTTCAATAGCAGCATGATTTTTTCAATAAGGTATAAATGTGTTTTTTATATCACAATTTCATAAATACCTTGATTGTGATAAATTTTAGTATGGTTTTTATTTTTTATTTTTCTAATGGGTTTCAATAATTTATGTCAAAGACGAGCACCAAAAAATAGTAGGAAAATCAAATTTATTGTAATTATTTTGTATTTTTGAATGCAGATCGTTCATAGTAATGCGTTTTGTCTGGAGTAATGCGTAGTTGGTTCTCTGATTCTAAGAATATACTTCGCTTCTTTACATTTAAACTTTTCCATAAAAGCATCGATGTCTCCTAAGAGCTACATTTTGCTCTCAAAATGTTATATAAACGATATAAAAAAAACAAAACAAAGATTACTTCACGTTTCTGTGTCTGCTAATCCAGTCGTTGTGACCAACTATCCATCACCCAAACTTCCCTGACACATGGACTTCAATTGTCAGCCGTTCCCTCTAGTGCTGCAACCCATGGGATAGCAGGGTTCAAGGGCAGAGACAAGGGTCGATGACTTGGGATATCTCTACACTTCCTAGAGGAGATACTGCTCTACGGCCCTCAAACATCCACGATTGAGAAGGCGGAAAGAGGAACTCACACCTGCATCGTGTCCGGGATCGTTTCCATTTGATTCACCATATTAAAGAACTCCTTCTGGGTTTCTTCACTCTTCCTCTTCAAAATTTACCGCTTCTCGAATTTATAAACTAGATTTATTTATTTATTTTAATATTTATCATTTCCCATCGCTTGTATAAATTAGTCCAGGCATGAAACCTAACTGGCTTGTACTGCCCCCCATTAGACCAACTTGCATTTATTTATTTTGACTGTATCTGACTATCCCGAAATGTTTT
Source organism: Euschistus heros (assembly GCA_003667255.2). NCBI lineage: Eukaryota > Metazoa > Arthropoda > Insecta > Hemiptera > Pentatomidae > Euschistus > Euschistus heros. Next base: position 2,650,350 of record RCWM02000023.1, read on the forward strand.
TCAACAAAAAAGTGTTATTTTTCATAAGTTACCTTTCTTTATCAAATCTGCTTGATGCCTAAAATAATCAAGTCCATCGTTGAAACTTAATAAAATGCACTACTAGCCCATTCTTTTAGATCAAGTGTTCTTAACTTACAATGAATCGTATATTTATTGAGAAAAATACGAACTTTACGAAAAATGACGCTAAAGAAAAAGAGGCACTAACGTAATACTATACTTGGGTTAATAAAATTAAGCATTCCATACTACTTAAAATACTACATTAAGATAACAAATAGTATTGTTAAGTAAACCCAATACAAAAGGATTTCATTTTTAAAACTAGAATAATCTATGCTATGTAGGAGTTGTGTGTTTAACGTCTTTATGTTTACGATTTTTGTATTATATTAAAATGCACAAAAAGAAATAGCATAACCGAGGATAAGGGATCAAACTAGAAGGATAGGATTTGTCCGTCCTTCCTGCCTTAGTTTGGGTACATCAGGACGTTAACCCCCCAAAAAAACAAAAAAACAAGGATAGAATATTTTTTTTCTTCAAATAATGAAACATATGAGTAACACACTAGTAAATAAATATATGCAAAATAGATATCAGAATAAATTTATGTCAAATCTTAAATGTCATTAATGAAACATTCTACGAATGAAGATAGCTACTATCTGTGAAAACTAGTTTTTTATGAATAAAAATTGTCAATGGAAAAACAAAAATCATCTCTAGCCAATTAGAAATTTAACAAATGATGAAGTAAAATCTGAATATTTAGTAATTACAAAAGAAAAAATTAAAATAAAACAAACCATTAAAACATCAATAGAATTTAAAATAAACCTTTTTTACGTACTACGTTTTTCATTTTGAATGTGAAAATATTCATCAAATGGTTAAGATATACATTTCGAATGGTTTGAATAAAATATTAATGTTTAAAATGCTGTTCATTAAATGCATCTTGTAGATCGGGTAGATTTTGTTTCTTAGATACGGCCATAATTCAATATACATCACAGAGCTCTTAACAAAATCATACGCATTGGCGGTGGGAGCTACAAATTAAAGAAAACTACAAAATTCAAGACTATTTTACGGAATATTCTCTAGCATTGATAGTATATTTAAACTTATATATTGCTAATAGTAAATGAAAAGAAGTCAAACTGAAATTATTTATATAAGTTTAAAGAAAGGTTAAGTTGGGAAACATTATCCATCAGCAGGATATTGGAGGTTGATTAGGAGATGTTGGTAAGAATCTCAGGTTCTGTTATCTGTTATGTAGCCAATACTAATTAATACCTTTTCTTGGTTTTTATAAATAAATATTTATTTTTTGTAACTTTACTATGCATTTTAGAATTATTTTGGGTTTTAGAAAACTTTCGCTTTCAGCCTAATGGGAAACCACCTTTTGTACTTTATTGGATTTAAAGGTAATTTAAATATAATTTGAATAAGAGTTTCACGTAATGGTTTTCACTTAATTGGTTCTAGGTTAACCTTTAGAAGGTGGACCACCCTAGTGACTAGAACAGGAAAAAGCTAGGCTAACGACTTCATTCAACTGCTAATCGCGGGAAAGGGAATCTTGTGCTAGGCTCGGAACTACCCAACTCGTGGGAAGAGTATTCTGCCCTAGAGGAATGGACGTGTCTAAACTCGCATCACTTTCTCTGTTGGAAACAGTGCCTTTAATAACAGGAATATCCTGGCTAGTATTGCGCATCCTCTTCTGTCGCAATCCTTAAAGCTTTACAATATAGGTTTTAGTAATATGTGTAGTTAGTTGTCAGATATTAACACACCTCCATTTAGTAACTTTATAAAGCAAATATTCTTTTCTTTATAAAACTTTTGTTTCCAACACATTTTACTCCCAGTAACTTACTGTGCATAATGTGTAATTGTAATCATAAAAACTTATTACTTACTGAACACATTTCTTACAGATTGTTATAATTAGCCAGTAAAATGTTTTATTTAAAAAAAAAAATAATACCGACAAATCCACTCATAAATGTTATATTTATACACATAACAGAATAAACATGAAAAGATCAGAACATTTATAATAGTTTACTGTTTATTTTGTTATAGACCTTGTTAAGACATATCAAGTCTAGTTATTTATAGACCTAAATAAGGCCTGCAACCGTCGCACAGTGGGACGAATGACCAATCTAGGAGGAAAAAAGTCTGAATCACTTAAACAGACCTGGTAACTTGATACACATAAACAATAGAGTTTAAATAAGGTAAAATAAAACCACTAAAGTCACAACAATTAGGAGAATACTATACAGTAGGTCCCCATTATCCGTGGTTCAATATATATATATATATTTTTTTTTTTTTCAATTAGGTTTATTTTTCCACTGTTTATTTTATAAGTATCATATTAATTGAATAAAAATAATGAATTAAATCGTTTCTAAGGAATATATAATTGTTAATTATTTATAGTTACTAGTTTTTAATTTATAGTTAGCAGTAATTATTTTTAATTATCTTAAAAAGGAACGAATGAAAAAACAAGTCAAGCTGGTATCGTATAAATGAGATGTTTCCGATGAACTAATCCAATTCACATTATGAAGCGATACTGTTTTCAAATCTTTCTGTGATATTTTAACTGACCTGTTAGCCAACTCAACAAAACTATTTACTCAGTTATGCTTTAGACTCCATTTAAATAGGAACTATCGAAATGTCACAAAAAAATATATAAATAAACAAATAAACAAATAAAAAACATGCTTACATACATTAATTCTTATGTATTTTTGAGTATTAAGACTTAATAAATGTATGTAAAACTATTTCTTTCTTATAAAAGTAATTTTCTCAATCTCCTTGATGTTTGGAGTCAATAAAATGTAATATGACTTAACGGTTTTTTTTTAGCTTCGTATTATTTCGTTTTAATTTTCGTAATTACCAATTTTAAATAGCTCATCAGTTGCAGCTGAAGATGTTGGAATAATATCCTCTAATTTAAGTGTTTCAAATATAGTAATATATACTAAATCAATGCCATTACGGTTTTGCCAAGTACGAAATAACTCCCTTCGCGGAATTGAAAATTCGTTTTCAGACAAAAAAGCAGATAAAAGCAGCTAAATGTTTCATGATTATTTCATATACCTTCTAAGGCACCTGTACCATGAATTTCAAAGAGGTACTTTGGAGTACTTTTTAGTAATAGACCATTTTAGTTTAAAAAATACTTTAGTTTGCGGCACTTTTCAAAAAATTATATTATAGGTCAAATTATAAAAAAATTATTTTGTGCATGGCTTACTGGTATAACGATCTTCTATATTCACTAATTATAAAAGAATTATGAAAAAATATCAATAGGATGATACACAAATTTAGATTGAAAGAATCAATAGTTTTAACAATATTTGACGTATCGAGTTAGGTATTACTTTGATCGTTCTTTTTACTTTGAAATCCACCTCCAAAAAACGAAAGAACCATTGATAATGTTCCATAAACTACTTAACTATACACCTATCACAATAGTTTCTTAATTTTCATTATGACTTTTTTCCTCCTAGACAGGCCATTCATCCCACTGTGTGTCGGCCCTCCTATAAAAGCTTTTTCAACCCTTCTGACTACCTCCGATTATTTTTTGCATTACAAATTTAACTCTGCCTTGATAATATTATTTATAAAATTTTAATTAAATTGAAATGACCATGCTAAGTCGTTTTATTTGTTACTATCTTTATAAGGAGAAATCACTTTTTTTAATATAATGTCACTATTTTATTTAATTTTAAATTAATACTATTGATCGATACAAAAAACTTTGCTTTTACCAAAAAATGAATGTAATTCCATAATGACGCTACACATGTATTAGCCTATTTAAATACTAATCCGAGTTCTTCGTTTTTGGTGTTTCTGATAAACATGGCGACAACTACAAATAAACTCGTTTTATCTATATTTATAATTAATATATCTATAATCTATGATTCATATATCTGTTAAAGTAGTTTGAAGTGGAATGATTATACAACACATGATTCAAAGTAATACGATTGCACTCAACAGTCGGCTGTAGCTTGCAAAATATCTACTAATCCTTTATAGGAGCATCTTCATCGTGAGCCGTGTCCATTCTCAGATGTATGCCGCACGATTTGTCCCCAATGACCTATCCTTACAGAAACGATTTCGTGCAGTACCAGATTTACTATTCTCCTAAACCAGTGATATGAAGACTGATAAAAATGTTAACAGCGCTTAAAAGATTGATAACAACTTAAAAACCACTAGAATTGTCTATAAAATCTGAAAAATGGCTTAAGCTGCTCAGAGACTTCTCACAATGATTTGGAACCCTTTGAGAATTACTGCTGGAAGACTGGAGGATGGGCAGGACGGTCTAGTAGGGAACAAATTGTCATTAACAATTTCTCCTAAAGAAAGGTTTACTGGGTTGTAGAAGGCACATCAATATCAAAAAGGCGGATTTAATGCAACATCTTTCGATTTGATAATTCTTAGACAATGAATAGATCTTGCAGCGGCATAAAGATTGCCGGTACTAAAACAGAAGAAAATTAATGATTTTTTCAAATCCATAAAAGTTTTGATTTATATTATAATTTTGTTGTGTATATTATTTCTTCACACATAATAAGTACTATTTAGTTTTTAAATAGATATATGTATTACATCAATAATACTACGTTACTTTTTTGTTTTGTTTTCAAAAGACACCATACTTTTTCGTAAAGGTACCATCTCGGTCCTAACCGGGTTGGTTAATCGAATTCGATGTGTATATATCATTTGTACTGTTTGAAAACATAATTAAAAAACTAAAAATATTTTTTTCATTTTTAAAACTTTTTTCAGTTATAGAAAGCAACTTTCTACAAGTATTGAATATGTCAACTTTCATTCAGAAGCTCGATAAATCCTTAATCGAATTATAGTCGAAAGAGAAAATATACTCGGGAAGGTAAGTCATAAACAATCTTACGTCAGCTGTTCTATTAGCGTATGCAAGGCAGCTTATAAGGAACAAAGAATTGGGCAAGAAACAGGTTTTCATCTCAGGTGTCGCTCACAGAACGAACAAGATAATTTTGATCATAGCATTCTAAAATTCGCCGTGAAGTTTTTGAACTGACTAAAAAAGTTCAAATAATTTTTATGTACAAATATAAAATGAATACAGGGTAATATTTTTTTCAAAAAATAATAAAACAGCATATAATAATGATAATAATAAAGGGTGGTGGCATAACAGACACAGGTAATACAAGACAGAAAATACCGAAGTGGAAAGTGAACCAAGTGGGTAAAAAATTCAAGAAAGGAAACACTTGGTCGGATGAGAGGAAGAAAATGCACAGTGATAAAATGAAGGAAGTGTGGTGCCTGTGAAAATATCACATCAAGTAGATGCTTCACGTGGTCCCCTAGCAACCTATACGTGAATATTAATAAAACAGATGAATCGAATATCGTTAAAAGAATTGAAATATAATACTTTTTATTATTCAACTACTTCTGCTAAATTAAGGCTTGGTTTGCTATTTTTTTATACATATTTTAAACTTAAAATATACACTATTATATTAAACAAGCCATTTTTCGTTTGTGACCACTAACCGGGAAAACTACTGAACCAATCTACCAAATTTTCACTACATCATCTTTATAGTTCAAGGAAGGTTTAGAAATAATAAAATTCACATATTTTCTATTAAATTGCTGTTAAAAAAGCGATAAATATGAAGTGCGAAGTGAAGTTTAAAAACTGACCGATAGGTGGTGAGTGACATTCAAGAGATGTTACAGAGATTCGGCGTTATATTGAGCTAAAATTTTATAATAAAATACGCTTAATTTAATGAAAATTTTATCATAAAAGCTATTAATATATAGTGTAACGTGTGAATTTTAAAAATCGAACGATATGTGACTAGCATTATTCTGCAACACTGTTTTTGTAGCACTATTAAACCCATCTCAACCAAATGTTATCTACATCATCTTCATATTTTTAGGAAGGTTTACAATAGTAAAGTTTACAATATTAATAATAATAATAATATAATTAATAATAAAAATAAGTATTAAGTGACAAAAAAGAGGTTTGCCACACTGTCATAAACCTTTAAGGTGAGAAATTAAAATCCAGGCACATAAAATCAATAAAATTATTCCCGCCAAATATAAACTATTAACGAATCAAAGTGTCAGTCCTTTGCTTTTTATTGTGTGTAAAAATATCATCCATGGGCATTTATTTGCAAGCATTTATAATTATTCGCAAGAGTTTCTTAATAGTCTCTGTCCGTCTGGGTTAACAACTCATATATTAAAATTAAAAATTGGATGTCCAATTATGTTTTTATGGAATCTTCAAACATTTAATCAGTAGAATTATAACTAGAAAAATAATAAAACTAAAAGTTACTGCTTTGTGTGAAAATATCATTGAAGAAATAATGCTCATTAACATTCTTCAAAACAATATTTTTATCGATTAAAAAAAATAAAACATCAATTATTAGTTAAAATTATCAAAGTTCTTGACTTATAGGAACGGGCGATGTGGAATGTTAGTAAATAAATAAATGACTTGTTTATTGATTAAGTAAACTCACCTCTCATAGAAAACATGTCAAAATTCAAAATCATTCTTTGAAACTTATCTTTTGTTTTTCGTTTTAACCTTACAAAATGACTCTCCATATTTAAAAGAATTATTTTTATTTGCTCCTGTTTATATGAAATATTTCACTCCAGATAAGCTTCATAGGAAAGTGACCCTCTGGTTATAGAAATATTCTCCCATAAGACATTCATACAGCTATAGCACGTGACTATAATTAGGTCTATCTGTGCTTACGGATTTGAGCATTGAGGCTCCATTGAACCATCCAATGTATCTTGTATCCAAAATCCTGTCCTTGAAATCCAAAATCCTTGGAAAAATCCTCACTGCAGCTCACTACGTCAAAAATAAACATATACACAGTGACTTCTTGGCCCATGTTGTTGATTTCATTTAAATCAGACGTACATTTTTTTGACAATAAACTCCACAACTAATCAAACTCCTCTCAACTTGTTTCCCTTTCAATTCCGGATAAACCCCTTCCCACCAGAGTGCTCTGGAAAGAAGAAAATTGTCTATTAAAGAGTTTCTTTGACAAGTCATTGATATATCATTATATACATAATCCCTCTGCATTGTATAAGGTTCTGTATTTCTTTTTATACAGTTGCAAATTTCGTTAAATAAATATAAACAAAAAAAGGATTTTTCACGATAAGAAATTCTCATTTAGAAAGATAATATTTTCAACACAAATGCGTTTAAACAGGAAAATATGATATCTTATGTGCAAAGCGGTTTTATCTTGAGTGCAAGTAACCGCCATTTGCCGACTGCGGTAGGGACGTCCCGGAGAGAAGAATAGCGAGGATCCCGCAAAGCTTGAGGAAGAGCTTCACCTTTCACGACTCTGCTTTCTAACCTGAGGTGAAGGTGTGGTTGCCTGATTAACCAAGGCCCTCAATGTTGACAATAGCCACACTATTTCACAACTCCTCTGTGTACTCTTCTCCTCTAAGTAGTGACGTTGTGGTGTTGTGAGGCTGCTGTAATCGGACCTTGGATTCTTCCTTTCTAGTCTTATCGTTTCACACAATCTCCCTCAATGTTGTATTTTTGCTTTATAAGGAAATTTAATTTTACATCATTTTCGCATTTTGAAGATATTCAACCTTCTCTGTTTTATAAATTCCATGTGTACATGGGCGTTTTTTAATTAGGACTTTAACCCTTCGCCGGTCGATAGCCGTACATTGGACGCTTATATATAATACAACTTTTGTTTTCTTTCACATTTCTAATGATGCTAAATGATGATTTTATTTACTATAATTATAATTTTGTTCATCTTTAAGTGAAAAGATGTATAAATAAAAATAAAAAACATTTTTTTATTTAGGCTAAGATAAAAAAATTAATTCACAGACAATTACTAGTATTCTCACAATTAAGAATACTATATTACTAAACATTCAAAAAAATATATTTTGAACAAATATAACATATTATTATTTACATAATTATTCTATTATGAACGAACTGCTTTCACTAACACCTATGGCATATAAGCAATCCTCATAGACTATTCACATGTTTTCCACTCTCAAACACTGACACTTTTCACATGTTTTTGTAGTATGCGATTTCCTTGATTTACATTTTCTATATGTACCTCTAAGCCGCTTTTCCTTGGGTACTGTATCTGGAGAATTAGCGTTCTCTTCGACGTCTCTTTTCGGATAGCGTACACTCAGAAAAGCATCCACATCAAGTGTAAGGTTTTTTATCTTTGACCTGGCAAACAATTGCTCTTTCATCAGTTCTTGGGCTATATATTTTAGAAATATATTTTTTTGTATTATATATATTTTTTGATCTATTATACAGCTTCTGGTGGCAATAAGGAATTATACATTATATGTGTGTTGATCCTTGCCACATTCATTATTTAATGAAAAATTACCATCGGCCATCTTCTTTTTATCCTTTTTACAAAGTAACTAGAGCATATTTTGCCAATAGTTGCAACACCACCCTTGGTCATATTATTATTCATAATAATTTCAGGCTTATTGGTTTCTTTTTCGATAAAAATATTTAATATTCAACAGATAGTTAGATAAATACTCATAAATCAAAGCTTGAGAGAAATAGGCGACGGAACTTTCCATTTCCTTTTAATAACGAAAATACTTGAGAGCCGTCCTACTGACGACATATTGACCGAGGAAGGATTAATATTAAATTAAGTTGATATTAAATTTTTCAGAAAAGTTTTTTCAAATGATAGGTTATATGCCCTATGAAAACCCAAAGGAAGGGTCATAGTAGAATAAAGAATAAAGTTATATATGAACGATGGAAATGGCTCATGTCTCCGCTACGATATCATTCAGAACAAGAGTTCTCATGGACTGAGTTTCTAGTTCCCTGAAGTAGGTTTATTCTGTGGGTTTATGAACAAGTAGTTTCTACCCGCTATGCTGAAAAAATCAATAAAATATATTTTGTATTATTTTTTTTTTTTTTTTTTAGTAGACTTACCTAACTAAATTTAATAAAATACTGAACATTCTTAATTTTTTAATAAAAAATAAAATTTATTCCATGCTATCTCACTTGAAGGCCAATTTGGATGATCAAAAAAATCTATATAAAACAGAATATATTAAATAATGATATAAAATAAATTAGAATACTTAGTGGAAAGAAATAGGCTATAATAGAGATTTTTTTTTTAATTTTGTTTAGTATGCTTTTATTTTTAGGTCTTTGTATGTAGGGTGCTATAAGTTATTTATATATAAGTTATAGTAACATATTAATTTTATGCCTAAAGGACATATTTCCTCATTTATTTTTACATAATTAATTTTCACATAAGGACAAATGATTTCTCCACTGTCCAATTATCCGCAAAGAGTATAAAATAAGATTTAAAAGATAGAATTTCTTACTTCAACTTTTTAATAACTATTTCAACCTACTTTCTCCTGCAATTTCTCCCTTTATTTCTATGGCAAAAAATAATTTATCAAATGATCGCACTTAATTGGGATACTTTTCTCGAAATGATGCATAAGTGGACTTGCGAAGTATCACAGTTCGTGAAGCTACTTATATTTTTATTTATCCGGCTCTTGTTCTATTTAGAAGTAAAATAACGGATTGGAAAATTCCCGCGCAATGAACATCTTTAATACCCTCGGTTAGGAAATCTGCAGGCTACGCCCATGACCTCTTTGTGCTCCGCCATGGCCTTTGGCACGGTAATAATGTTCTCCGTCCAACCACAAAGGACAAAACAAAACAAAAAACATAAATAAATATCTTCCTTGTACTAAAGAAGTGGTAAGTAAAAAATAAATATATTTATTTGATAAATAATTTGATTTTAGTTTAGATAAATTAAATTCTAAATGATGATTAGATCTTCAGGAAAACTACCTTTAAAGATTTGTTTACACAAATAATGGTCTCAGATTCTAATTTAGCATTAAAAAGAACCTTAAGTATACGACAATTCAACCAAGTTAAACAATTTTTTTTAATGGACAAAACTTAAATTACGGTAAGACGGTTAAACGAATCAGTATAATTTTTTAACTTAAAATAAAGGGTTGCAATACACTTGAAATTTATTTGGTTTCATCTTTCTATCTAGTTTCAAACTCTTGTTAAAAATCTAAATGAATTTTGGATTTTCCAACTTATCAAATAGGTTTTTATTTATCGAATTTAGCATTTTTATACATCAAAAGAAAGCTGAGGCTCCCTTCTTTCCAGCGATACCAATCAAGTTGATCGTTGTAAAAAATTAATGGCAATTAAAAGAAAAGTTACCGATAATCGGTTTGAAAAGTACATCCCCTTGAGGTTCAAAGATGATATTTAAATTTTTGAGGCTGCTGAATTAAAACATGACGTCATTTTTTGTTTTTAGAAAAATTATAGATGTAGTTTGCTTGAAGATCTAATATATTTTTTAGAATTTAATTAACCTAAACCAAAATCTATAAATCGGCTGTATTTTTCATTAAAAATTGCAGAATACTTGTCTAATATCTTTGACCAGGAAACTCCAAAAAAGTTGCCGACAAAATATGTTGAAAAACTTTGTACGTCCTCACCATGTAAGTCAAAAAAACATGATTTTGGGAAAGCACCGATAAAAGATTTTTTTTTTCTTTGTCTGTTTTGGTACTGCGTAATTTTATCAAATAAGTCAAAGCACTGACACTTTCAGGTCTTTAAATTATTTGTTAAAATAAAAGAAAAGAAATCTTTTATCGGTGTTTGCTCAAAACCATATTTTTTTATTTAGTGTGTTTTTCTTTGAACCACACGATATGTTCCTAAAATAATCTGGATGAAGGAAGGGCTAAATTACCCATAAATCTACGCTGAGAATACATTTTTTTGTTAAGAGTTAGTAAATCGTAAATCCTGTGCCGACATATTTTTTATTAAATCTTCTTTTCGGTACACTTCTAATCATTGTTTTATATTAAGTCAACAAAATTACTTGTTATTTCGTGTTCCTGGTTTCGTTTCTGAAAATTTAAAAACAAAATTTATAATATCGAAGACAACCTTTAACATTCACCACAGAATGGGTTTTGGCCAAATTATAGTTTTTATATAAATCACGATAAATTTGAACTTATCTTAGGCAGGTTAGGCAATGCAGGGATCAGAAGATCGAGGGACGGACAGACATGCAAACATTAATGATAGAGAGAGCCATTCCTTAAAATGTTGAGAGGGTTTCTTGGCAGGTACTATTACTTTTACTCTCTTCGTTCCTATCCTCAAGGTTTTTATCCTCAATTCCATGTCACCTACATTGCTTTTACGACTTTTTAGGTCATTAAATGGAGCAATGGCGGCGAATGGTGTTTCGAGTGGTTAACTTTACTGCTCTCATTACTTAAGAACCAGCCTACATAGACTGCACTATCTATACTTAGAGTTCTTTTCTTCAATAAATTAATGAAATTATGTTTATTACATTTTTCATTTAATAATGTTAAGGAATCAACTAATACTAGAATAAACGTTGGCAAGTGCTACCTCAAACTCATAATAGACTACTATTTTTTAATTATCACCTTTCATTGCCATGAAAACACATGTTTTCTATATTTTATTTAATAATGAGCAGAAACAGGGGTTCTTCCATATTCCAAAACGGTGTTGTTGTTTTTTCAAATTGATGACCCTCATGAATAATACAACTGATAAATCACAAAAAGGAGTAATGACAAGCAAAGAAAATATTATAAAAAGACCTTTATAATTCTCCAATTATTAAATATTAATAATATGCAACATGTCCTAAATTTACCATCCAAAAATGTTTAGTCTTATCTGCAGCTGGACAAAAGTTAAACATCTAGTAAATAGCCTGAAGTTAGCATAAAAATACTTTATTAAAGGAGATTTATTCCACAAGCTTATGCAATGAAAATACAATAAAAGTAGGGTATAAATCTCAGCCTCATATCACTGTACCGGTTTGAACTGACTGTTTTTATTACTTATCATTGACCGATTTTCAATAATCTCTTCTAGAGGAGAGATTAAGTTGATTATTTTATGGATAAACCATAAAAACAAATCAAGTAACTAATATTTATGAATCAACCAGATACTAAAAATCACAAAGCTGGAGGTATTAATTAGGTTTTTTTATTGAAAATCTAATGACAAAGCAGTTCAAAGAGACTTGAAAACTTAAAAATGAAATCACGTTTATAATATATAAATATTTTATTAATTAAATAAGCTGACAACTAAACACCTCCTCAGTAAAATAAATACTCACTTTAAAAAAGCAGTAGTGACTACTACAAACGCTAAATGTAATTTGATATAAATTTATCACATTTACAAAGTATTTGATCATTGGTGAAAAACATATTTTTTTTTTCATATGCAAATCTAAGAATCTAAGCTTTAAAAGGAAACTATAAGACTATTTAGATACAACAATGTGATTATAGAGTTGAAGTCTAGAAAACAGAAAACTACCCTACTAATTAGCTATTAAAGGAAGGAAAGGCTGGAGTAGGTTGACATGAGACGTATCATTATTTAATCAAAGTGAACATGCAAACAAAAGAAAACTTTCATTGCTTTTACATAATCGTTTTCGCAATTTTCAAGATTTAATTAACTATTCGTCAAGTAATGGCTGTCAACAGTTGTGATACGTAGGCACTCATAAAAGCTGTTATTTGAAAATTGTTGTGACATATTGTATTAAACTCTCGAAATTTCATTTCTTAAATTCAAACCTTTTCCTTAAAAAAAAAAAAAGTCCGCATCAATTTACTTTATATCTATTTATTGATTTGCATCAATTTCTGCTCCCTGCATCTATGAATGAAATATTTTTTAATAATTTGTCTTTTATTTGATGTCTTTAATTTGATTTGGAAATATTATTGACGAATCTGGAGCTAAACTAGAAGAGTAAAATAAAATTTAACAAAATGTTGTGTGAGTGAAAATTGTTGTATTTTACGTTTATGCAGTGTTTTCAAGTGGTATGTGTAAATGTGGTTTACAATTTAAAATGTAATATTATTCAATAAAAAAAAAAGTGTGTAGGTTTTACAAAACTTCAAAGTTCTGCTCATTTGATTCGAATAGGTTTTGGTAATGTAAATAAGTTTTTTGTTGTTCAATTTAGTGGTGATCGTGTGTCTAGTAAATTATTCAATAATATGTAGCGTTGTTTAAGTTTCGTATGCACGTTCCTAGTTAGACGGCAGTCCATGATATCTAAAAATATTTTTTTAAATATTTCAATATTATTTATAATTTATCAGGGTTAGACCACTTATCAAATCATTTTCCACTTTTTAAATCATTTCTTTAAAATGTATAGTTGATCATGGATAGCGAAGGAAGAAATCGTGGGATCTCCGTGGGAAGAATTCGTCTTATTAAACAACGATTTATAAAATATTGGTACAATAGTTTTCCAGTTCAGCCCAGTCAAATACCCAAAAAAATTGCCTAATCGGAGATAAAAATTCGAAAGTTTTGAAACTTGGCATAGTTGTTCATTCGAGTGTCCTGTACAATATATTAAAGGCCCCATGGGTGGGAGTGAACGGGAGGGGTGAGTCATTTCAAGATTATTTTTTACACGATGTTTTAATATCTCGGGAAAGATTGAATTTAACAATACAGCAATAACAAATTAACAACATTAAAACACGTTAAAGTGCATTTTATTTCTAATAAGGGGATCTCTAATACACGAATCTTAAAATAAATTGTTTTGTAGAAAGTGTTAGCATGTAAAATGAATATGTCTTAATTTAAAAACATAAATGTATTTAAAAACACTCCCGGTAAAAATTAGTTATTTTTGGTAGAATTCAGACTGGTAATAATCAGGAAAGTTTTGCATTACGGTTTTGAAGTTTAAAAAACAAAGAGTTTTTAACAATAAACAAATCTTATAAAGCAGCTCCCTAGGGAGTTGCCTATATCCCCGCGTCAACTTTAAATTATTGAAAGCTAAAATATTTTACTTTCACGAAGCTAGAAAGACGTCTCTAAACCTTTTCAAATGTTCTTGTTTATCAACTATAAAGGGAATATAATATTAACATTATCATATTATATTATTAAATTATTGTCATATTATAGCCATTTTAAGACATTCAGTAATCGCATATCTATTAGAAATTTAGAATAGAATAGAATAGAATGAAAACTTTATTCTGGGACAAAGTCCCTTAAGTATAACATTAAGTAATACAAAGTAAGATCATAACTGGCCGAGAGGCTGTTAAATATAAAACAACATTGGTAAAATTAAATACAAATATGTATGAAAAAAAATACAGAGAAAAACAAGAAAAAGAAAAAAACATTAATAAAAAGAGAGTGAAAAAATAAATATACAAAATAGATGTTAATATTGTAAACAAAATAACAGAAGAGAAAAAAAACGAACAGAAACTTAAAGAAAAATAAAAGATAGAAAATCAAAAATTATCATTACAAGAAATCAAAACATTATCATAGTCAAACTATAATTTTTGCTAATGTTTTATCTCTGACGGTCTTAGTAAATAAATTAGGCGATTACATACATAGTACATACATCCTTACAATTAGATAGCGTCGGGTTGGAGGGAAAGAAGATGGTGAAAGAGTAGTGTTTTGAATGTTCCAAGGGAAGAAGTTTTAGGAGTCCTTCAAGCCTTAATTGGAGTAAGGGAGGACGTTAAGCCCCAGCTTACAACAATAAAAATAAATTTTTCGTTCCCCAGTCTTTACAATTAACATGAGTATTAGGTAAACGTGCTCTATAAACTATATGATTTGCATTATGCTATAAATACATAAATTATTTAAGGAAACGATCAGGAATAAAGCAGGCGTTGGGTATTTAAAAGATATGTATAAGGAAATGTTTGGAACAGTTAATGAAGGGCAATGGGTTTTATAGTGATATTGGAAATGTGAATTCTGTGGCACTGGTATCCTCCAAATATGATGCTCTTCTTTTTATAGTATTCATCAAAATGAATACGAAGGAATTAGTAGAAAAAAAAATTATGGGCTGTAGTCTGGAATTGGATGGGAACAAGAATTAACTGTTTCTAATGTCTTATTATTTATTGATAAGCAACAATGCTGGAACTGTTTCAACTTCAAGTGCAATATACAGTGATCCACAATGGCTACCAGGAAGAGATGTTAATTAAGTTCTGATTAGATTTCATTGTCTAGCGAAATCGATATGAATTATTCGGTTTGAACTAGGAAACGGAGAGGTAATTAAAAAGTGATCTTACGTACATATAATACTCTAAACTAACTGAAAAAAATATGGTTTAATGCTGTACTTTTTGGTAAAAACTAGATAAGTTTATTTTTGTCCATAATAATAAAAATATTTTGAGCAACCCATATTGGAGTCCTACTCATCATGTATATGTAGGCAGGTTGTAATGGCAATGGTATCCTTTTATACCGTTGGCATTACAACTTGTCTACTTTCACAAGATGTGTAGGGCCCCAATATGTGTTGCTTAAAATATTTATCTTATTGTGAACAAAAATTAACTTATCTTGTTTTTCCCAAATGGTACAGAATGATCATCTCATAAGTCACTTTCATGCTATTATAATCTGACAGCATTTATTGTAAATTTGTTAGAGTTCTAAATCTTAATTGACTAGATAGTAAGTTAGTCATGGTTATACTATTTTATAAATTTATGTGTATGAAGCGTCAGAGTTAAGATGATGAAAAATTCGATATCTGTTAATACGGAAGAAAGAAATGCAACAATGATGCACTGCAGCAGACGAAACAAAAAATAAAAATATATGAGTGAAAATAAAAAAAAAACATGAATATGAATCATTTTGCCTTGGAGGATCCTCCCGGTCCTGTTTCCCTTGACTCGCACCAAATGTCAGCAAAACAAGTGGACATCTTCTTAAATGTCATATTCAGGCCACTACGCAATATCTTGCTAAATAATATAGCAGCTGAATTATGAACATTCAGGATTTATATGTGTGTGTGTGTGTGTTTGGTAAGGTTCTTGAGGTTCTCAAGAACCTTACCAAACATTTAATAGTAACAGTCAAGAAATTTATCCATATATATATTAATTAAAGTTTATTGAAATAATTGTTTTGGTTTGGATCCGGCGTACAAATGAAAATAACATATTTTCAAAACTAAAACAAACTATGTTAATAAAACGTAATACAACAATACGATTATAAGTCAACTACCGAACATATACTAGATGAGGTAGAACAAAAAACAAAGAAAAAAAAATTATTCTTCCTTCTTTAATAGAAGGTTTTTTTTGTTTTAAAGTAAATGTTTAGAAGATATGTCTCATATGTTCATATTCCTCACGATTTTCATTGCCATTCAGGAAAATGAATTAGATTAACTAGTTTCTCTAAAGTTTTATTCAGAGTACCTTAATATAATTAATTAATTAATATCAGAGTATACTTAATTTTAAAGGAATACATTTTGATAGAAACATAAGGATATTTGGTTTTCTGAGTATGAATGTCATCTAAATTTTATTTTCCCATCATAATAGTTTCATTAACAAATCGTTAAAATGATTTTACTTTCCCAAATATTTAATTTCTAATTTTATTTTTATTTTTGATGTAATTACCAACTTAAATCACCATTCTTTGGATATGAACCTCATACAATAAGGATAAGAAAAGGGGGTAAAGAGCCTTTACAATCATTTTTCAGATCACAGTAAAAACTGTAATGTTAATGTTGATTACTAATCATTTGCGTGTTATATTTAAATGTTTCCGAAGATTGTATAAATGTTAAACTTTTTATTCGCTTTACCATACGACTTTATTAGAAAACGAATTTATATATTCAATTGAGTTATTGTGATAGAAATGTTTTTAATTATATCCGAGCAATAGCGAATGCTCTTTACTATTTCTCCAACAAAACCCTATCTCAATAAACCTTACGTCCTCGACCTCATACACATTAAATTTTCCCATTAAATTCCATCGCAATATTTCATTCCATCCTAACCCTCTGGCTCAACCATTATCCAGTCCCGGCAGTGGCCCCGAGACCTTTTGTGAAAAATTATTTATGTTGGAGGTCTGGCAATAGCCAACTTCTCTACTCAGGTCCTGAGTGATTGTACTACAGCGCTCACATTCAGCCTTCCCTGGATTTTTTATACCAGCAGACGCAGCTGAGAGAGAAGAGTTGGGACGTCTCTGTACCTGGTTTGTCCCTAAAGTGGAAGGACAGGACTGGTTTAGGGATCCCTAGGATGAGTGTAAATTTAAAATAAATTATGATTGTATTTTTAACTTATGATTTTATTTATTTGTTATTTGTTATTTTTAAGTTATAATTAGATCTTCTATGTATATTTTTATTATTTGTATATTTCACTTATATGTATATTGTATATTTTATATTACTTTTGTATAGCGTAGCATTTTTTTTTGTTTTTTTTATTGTCTATTATGTGTGAATGTAATTATATAGTCGTCTATATTACTTTTTGCCCATATTTGTGGCAGATTGTTATAATTACTCAATAAAAGTAAAAAAGAAAATATCATATATAACATATATTTAGTTTCTCATACATTTTATAGACATGTATTTTATTCGGTTATGCAATTCTTTAATTTGTGTATAAGATGGCCCAGACTAATTGTCCGTTCTCCTGTTGCTGTAATAAGGTCAATAGAATAGTTATTTCCCATTCCTGTTCACAAAGTGAATAATGAATTCATCTGTTCGTTTTGCAACCAGATATATCAAGGAAGGCTGTTACCATTCTAGTATTATGCCTATATGACATAAGTAGTTATGTAGTTCGGCCTCGTGTGTAATAACAACCGTGAAACCATTTTTGGATACATGTTTTCTGCCATGTAACTGAAATAAAAAAAAATAAAAATAAACACAAGTGAAATATCTTCCATTCCTTTAACTTCGATATGTTTTAATCAAATTATCTGCCTAGAATAACCAAAGAGTGTAGAATAAGTTCCGCTTGACGAAGTATATTTAACGAAGTCGAATTCCTCCAATCCTCTTCCTCATTCACCTAATGCCAGTCTTCTGCATGTTTCACCTTTTTCCACCACTTCCTGGATGCCCGCTTAAGAAGTGTTTCCTTTCAGCATAGCTTAAATATTTATAACTGTCGGTAATTGTATGTTCATGATAGGTCGTGATTTAAGAAATATTGCAAAATTCTGGGAACTGTACAAAAATGCAGCTTATTGAATTTATTATTCATTTACTGGATAATAATACAATGGAATCTCTCTTATACCGAGAGAGATTCCATTGCTCAAACTATTCAGGAATGGTTGCCGTTTTGATGTATCAGTTAATTTATAGGTTTAGAGCTTTGATCCCCAAAGAGGAAGTTTTTTATTTGTCACCAAAGGTTTAACCCCTCCACCGTGATGAGCTAAAAAGACTAATTTAAATACAAAAATACTTATTGTTACAAAAACTCTTTAAAAGTTTATCGAAGGTTTTGTACAAGGATGATCAATAAGCATATTAATCCGACATTCTAATTTCTTTTTCATTTGCTAAATTTTTATTCACACCCATCTTCAGACTGAAGATAGCCATCGAATGTATTGAGTCCATCAATGTGCACTTTATTTCAGGTTATTTAGTAGTTAAGAAGTCTTCTGATCTAATTCATTTTAAGCATTCGGAATGTGTAATCAGTACTATTTATTATTGACATATCTGTTGGTATGGGTCATAACATCCTTCATATAGTTTTAATGTGACCTTGTAGATTACAGTTAATTTTGAAAGCTGTGTTCTGTTACTGACATACCATGGAGGTCGTAGTTAGAGTCTGTGTTTGTGATTGAAACCTTAGTAGTTTGGCGTAACGTCCTTAAGGTATTCCAACTAGAGCTAGAATATCCTTCTAAAAGTAACAAATCTTTTCTAACCACAGTGGGTAGATCAAGATTCATTTCTTTGTTCTGCCACCAAATAAAGTTCAACATTCTCAGACATAAATCCTTAAGTGTTTGACAACCTAAAACGCTCTGCTGTCCCTCAAATAGGTATCCCAAGGCAACATAAAATAACACTTTCTATGTTTTATAAGTCTTTACATTTCTGTTCACTTCATAACATTGGCTCATTTGTGTTTAAAACCTAATATTGTTCCTTACCACTCCATGCACTATTATTTGTAATTTGTATTATACTTTGTTTCATACATAACTATAATAATGTATTTACAATTTCTGTATTATATACTATGTACTCATTTTTCCTTCATTCTTGTCTTATGATTACAGTCCTGTTAATTACCTTGTTAAAAACCCTAAAAGTTGTTAATATATTTAATATATAACACTGTTATAAATTACCGATTATTATTGAATCTTTTTATAATTCATTTTGGATTTCATTCACAATCCTACTGTATTACGTTCTCATACATATATTTTTTTATGTTTTATCCACATTTGAGCAATATCTGGTTTTATAAAACTTTTTCAGTCCATCGCTAACCACCCCTACTACGTACAGCGTTTACAGTTTCTCTACGTTTTGGTTAAGATTTTTGCACTCCATTTTCTAAACTACTACTATTTCTTATTTGCCTGACTAGGTGTCTTCATAAAACTTCGATCCGTTATCGATGTAGCTGCTGGGTGGAGAAGAAACTGCAGGGTATCGTTGAGTGAAGACGACGCCCTATCAACCCCTTTGAAGCAGCCACCTAAAACGCTAAAGAAAAAGTCAATCGGATTTTGCCCGTTACCGTGAAATAACTGTTCTCAGCGCTTTCCATCAACTATGGAAAAAACGGAACAGTCTCACTTCTTATGAAGTTAAAAATAACGGACCCCGTCTCAGTCAGGCTTTATCGTTTTACTTATGTAGTTACCTCAATATAATAACTATCTTCCGCCAGCCAACAACTTTCTGTTTAGTATTTTAACCAGGTGTATCTTCTAAAATTGTTATTTCCTCCAAAAAATATTTCATAGTCGGATTTACATATTATTTAATAGCCGCTACGAATTTATTTATTTTGTTTATTAAACATTTCTATATATTTGCGATTAGTGTAACTGCACGATTCTTGCATTATTCCAGTTCAAGTTGTAATGCATGTACCCAATAACACATTTATTCAACTAAAGAATGTTTGGCCACCAAAACAATCATCACGTATGATCAGGATCGTCGTCTTTTTACCCAAATTGAATACAAGTGAAATTGGTCATATTTTGTAATAAACGAGAAAAAAGATAAAATGATTAGTAAGTGCGTTTTAAAAACTCACATCTTATTTATTTATTTTATTATTATTATTTTTTTTTTTTAGTACCTATCAACACTACGATAACATCGTGCTAGTAAAACTATATATAGATATATATAATGTAAAATTAGTCTTAAGTGGGACTGCTTCACCACGTAATTTACGAATAATGTTAGTTTCCTAGTTGATATGCAGATATGTTCTATTATTTTATTTATTTTTTTTTTTTTTAACAAGACACGTTTGCTAAGATACCTCAGAATCTATCAGTTGGTTGTTATTTCTATTGTTGGAAAAAATAATTGTTTTTAACCCATTCCTTGATATACCATCCCTTTAAAAGTGTTTTTAACTAATTCAGGCATATTCTGACTTATTTGTAGGCTCCATACCAATATTTCACTATGACTGTGCTACGTTGGTTTTACGTCCAAATAAATTTTTTTATAAAAAATAAATTTCGGATAAAGGTTTTTATATCAATATCTTTTTTGATCTCTTTTAAAGGGATTTTCTTTGGAAACTTTTTTTTTCTTTTAAAAATTATCTTGCTAAAAAAGGGGTTAATTGTTGGGCTCATTCTGAAATTTGTGCTTGCTGTATTCTTTCAACTCCAAACAAGAATCTTTTATTGCTAGATTTTCTTTATGTTTACTTTGTGTGTTAATTTGATCCTTCAATTAATAAATATTTATTTCCATATTTATTTACAAATATGTATTCATTTTATTTATTTTCCACTATAAATGTTTTGAATAAATTACTAATCTATTAAATCACACTGGCATAGTTTTCGTATTTCTCTCAATATGTTCGGATAGCATAATAGAAATCAATTGTACCTCTACAGGTGGACTGGTTTTTAGCGCACTGGTTATGTATGTCTCATATCGAAAGTAGCCAACAGCAAGCAGTTATCCTTGGTTGCAGCTAGTGTTTACTGTCCACGTGATGAAAACCCTTCCAGTGAAGGCTGTGCCCATGATTGAACCCATGGATAACAAAAAATCTAGATCTTGAAAAATCTTATCGGGGGCTTTTAGTGATATCAGATTCAGGTGGCACTGGTTTAACTGTAAGCATTTAGTGACTATCAGAGAACGGGGTCAGTATGCCGCTTTCCTCTTCGCTTTCCACATTGTCTGTTCGCTCCACTTTGTCGTAGAAGATGAAAGTATTTCGCCCTGGCAGCAACTTGTCATCTGCAGCTCCATTATATTTTCTAATAAGGCTAATTGATCTTCGAAATTCGGTGTCCATGCAAATACAATAGGAAACAATATGACCTTTGTTCCAGACTTAACAATCGATAAACCCAACCATATTACCACCATATCCAGTAAATAACAATCCTGCAAATTATGGAAAGAAAATATTAATTGTCTTTAAGTCTACAAAATCGATAAAAAAGAAAGCATTGACTTTTTTTTAGGAAGCAAAAGAGTATAATTACCACGTACATAATGAATGTATATATTTTTTTTTTTTTTTATGAAATAATTATATAATTAAAATTGATATCTTTTAATATTTTTCTTCTTTTTTTTTTTGTTCTGCATAGTTTTGGTCTAAACTTTGCCCCAGGAAATAGAATCATGAAATAGGCTTAAGAAATTATTACGGGCTCCTATTCAAAACGCACACATTACTCTTTTGCACCTTAAAACTTGTTTTTAATTTTTTTTTTTTTTTAATTGAAAATGATTTTCATGAATAATTGACAGTATTTCAGAGCTAAAAGCTTCTGGGTTGAGTGTAAAAAAATAACTGCTGTATTTAGTCTTTTTCACTAGTTTCATATAGTTTGTTACGCCAGCCAATCTGTTTTTGGTTAGTTCCCCAAATATTAAGGAAGCTGACCCTAAGGGGATCTAAGGAAGAAGATCAGATATGTAATAACATTATTTTTCCTTCCTCTGTTGTCTTTTTAGAATGTAATAATCAAGACATTCAAATGTATTTATTTGCTATGAATTATTTAAAATAGCTATAAATTTAACCTATATATTTAGAATCGTAAAAAGGTAGATAAAAAAAAAAAATATTAAATTGAATAAAAGCCTTAGAACATGACTAAAGAAGGAGTTGTAACTATATCATAAAGCTTTTTATGAACCATAACCGGTATTGTAATTTGAAATGCTACTTAATTTCCTTTTAACAACTTCACGTTTTATTTTATTACAAAGATTAATGTTCTTTGACGAAATATACTTATTATTCTCACTTATCATTGTTATAATAGGTTTTGTAATAAATTTTATTATTTTATTTCTGTCATCTTCTTAATAGATTACTCAGTAGTTACGATTCATTTTCTTTAATTAAAAGATAAAATGTCCATTTTATTCGGTAAATCTACAATATTTTATGTATGATTAATATAATAATCATTGACTAAATTTCATTCTTTACCAATATTAACCATTTCATCCCTTCTGCTCGCTTACTATAGGTTTCGGTCGTTTGTAAATAATTAAGTGTTGAATTTCCTGGGCACGTTCATTTGTACCTTGCGGAAGTTTTCTTATGTTTCGAAATCTTTCTTGTTTCATCTTTCGAACTACTGGGTTGTGACTAACCATCCTAAAACCAATTCTATTAAATTTTAGAAACCTATTTCAGATTGGTCACAACATTTATTTATGATGAATCCTACAGCTTTCTTTTATCTTTCTCTGTAGTTTAGTTTCTTTTCGACTCACCCTTATCTATTTCCCTTAAATGATAATAATACTAATTATTTTAAAATTATAATAAATGCTCGTTTTCAATGCTTAAAACAGAAAAAAAGTGACAATTACTCATTATAAAAGCTAAATTAAAAAACATTTGACTAATAAATAATAAATAAATTGGAAGCATTCATTTCATGGAAAAATATTATCTTCACAGAATATGTATAAAATAATATGATAAAATGAAACAAAAAAAAATAAATAAATAATGAAAATATATTTTCACAATTCATTATTGGGGTTTCACTAAACCTTCTAATTAATCTCGTATCCAATCCTTGCAATCCAAAATCATTAATGATTCTTACTTTGTCACAAATAAATTTATTCATAATGACCTTAATGTTCCAAATGTTGCTAAATTTGCCCAAACCAGATACCTATCCTTTCATATTATACTCCATAACTAATTGAACCCACTAGTCTCTAAACTTGCTATTCTATTATCTTCCGAGGCATCTGAAAAGAAGATGGCCAAAAGACCTTCTCAAATGGAATTTTTTATAAAGCGCTACTATTGAGTGGTTCTATAAATGTTATTGACAAGTTATTGTGATAATTTCCTCAAATTTACTTATTGTATATATGTAGCACATCGGGTTTTCACCTGACTAAGAGCCAAAAATCAATTTTTATTTTTTTTTATTTTTTGAGCTTAAAAGTGTGCTATATGCCAAGCCCTCTGTGGTATAAAGTGGACTAACTCCACAACTATTCAGAAGTAGTTCTAAAGAATGCCGCAAGATGAATTTACAAGAAGAAGAAGATGATTTACAACGTTTTTATTTTTTTAGTTTTCACAAAACTAACATTTTGGCACCTAGCCCGGTTTTTGCCAATGTGCTACATATGTATACAATTTTAAATATCAATAAATGGTTTAATAAACAATTAATTATTAGCTTAAAGTATCTTATTATCATTTAGAAATTTATCACAACTATAATATAAATGTTACATTACTCATTAAATATATGTCATTAACATTATTTATTTATTATTTTAGGTAAGTGAAGCGAAAAATTTCATTTCAAATCTACTTCCAGGTATTTCTTAATATTCAATAATATGCATTTTTTAAAATGTAATTTTACTTATTTTTTTCTCTTTCAATTGTTTTATTATAATTTGAAATACATTAGAAATATTCTATTCTCAAAGATATGACGAGATGTTTCTGGCACCTAATGATATATCATATTTAAATTAAGAATAGTTTGTTTGTTTGTTTCGTTTAACGTCACTTTATGCTGCTATGGCTAATCGGACGATGCTACGGTGGGAGTCCTAAATTTTGCCTATCCAGGTATAATTAGGATAGGGATCTTTAACGAGTACCTGACATCGCACAGGCTCGGGACCCCCATTTTACGTCCCTTCCGAAGGACGGCATAGCTGAGGATTTTTTACTCCCTTTAAAAAATCCTAAGGTCATCTGCCGGGCTGCGAACCCGCAATCTTGGGTTTAGTAATTAAGAATAGTTATAGATGAGCTACAAAAAATATTTTGATTTCTTAATTCTCATATTTGTGAACATAATAACATAATAACTTGATATTTCAATGATTGGCATGCTTGCTCCATATCATTATCAGACATGATGCTTACTGCTAATTCATCATTCGGGTTCTTTGATTTTGTTTAAATAACATTCGCTTATTATTAAGTAGTGAAAATATAATACATAACTCATAATAAAAAAAAAATTAAAAAATGGAGAAGAAGATGTACAGGGTTGCATTCAACGAGGAACACCACGTCTAAGTAGAAATACTTTAATACATGCCAAAAAAAAAAATATTTTGATTGCAATTGTAAAAGAAATTAGGCCTCAAAAAAATATATATAGACTCTGTATATAGAAGACTATATGGAGTATGCTCTGCCTCAATTACCGAATTCGTATAAACATTAATTACATACACAACTTGATATTTTCGGAAGGGAGTAAATTTAGCATTATTCTCCTCCTATTCTCCTCGACTGCCAGTACGATACTCATTTTAGGGTTGAGTAGGCTATGGAAGAATCTGTCAACCGTGGCTATAAGATAATTGGATCGACTGATATCTATGACAGATAGATATTTTGAAATACCTCCGCCGTCTGTAAAACAGAAATTAGACTATGGCAATTTCCATTGTATATAATAGGGTGTTTAAAAAATAAAAACTTTGCATTTCCTCAAATGCATGAATCCCAAGAACAATTAAAACATTTATCTAATTTATCATTTACAACAATTTATTTTCTCTTTAGAACGCAAGCTAATTTTTCAATGATGGGCAGCCTTGACAAAGCCTTAGTTTAAAAGATTTTTATTGAAAAAGCAACTTGATGTTTTTCTTACAAAATTATATTAAGATATTATTGGAAAAAGTCTTGTTCCTTCGACGAAGGATCACGTTAAAAGTAAGCAAATTGAAGGAGAAAGTGTCCTTGACGAGTGAATCTCGCGGCGTTGGTTTGGAAAATATTTCTGGAGACACGTCCTTGTAAAATAAGAAGCGCGTTTTTTTGTTAAACATAAAGAAGCAATGCATCATGAATTTGTTCCTGAGGAGGCAGTTAGGTAAAATGTACTCGAAACTGTAGCTATATTATCCAGCTTTGGTCAACCGAGTTCTGTTCCAAGAGTTCTGTTCCAGCCAAACAATGCCCGGTTATATAGACACCATGAGGCTAAGGAAAAGGTTATAACTCTTAACTCTACCTATGGAACAACACTGTGATCCAGCTAAATCTATGGAATATCATCCAGCTAGAATGAGACTGAGAGGCTAGGCAAGAGACCTGGAAGTCTGGAGGACTTGGCTGAGTGCACCCCCACGGGAAGGCGAAAGAAGAAGAACTCTATTTAACTTCTTCTAAGCCCAACATTGAACCTCACTTCATCAAATATTCATTTAATATAAACACAGACTACTTTTGCACATGATTCTGTTCAAATCACTACCTCGGACTGCCTTTGGCCAAGAAATAGTATAGTCTTACCAAGTACAGAACTTGGAATATTATACTTATGTTATTAGATTGAATTATTCAAAATACTTCCTTTATTACTCAAAATAACCCTAAAATGACACGCAGACATGCTCTATGTATCAGCTCACTGAACTTCAAAAGAATTGTGGATCAATTATGCGAAGAAAGTATTTTTGTACCATCACTCTGTAAACAATTGGATGATAGAAGTTGATTATTTAATTAGAAATAATTCTTTGATAATTCCAAATAGCTTACTTTCAAATGTACTAAATTTATTCTGACTTGAAAAAAAAAATTGCTTCATAGGACGAAAGTCCCAGGCATTTTGCGCTTCCTATAAATTATTGCATTAGTCTTCATTTCTATTTATTAATTACTCGACAATTATAAGTGAACATAATTACATAGTTCACAAGCTAGTTCCCATATCTTTGTGCCATCAGCAAGAAGAGTTCCTGAAGAAACAGTGGGAATTGTTCACATCTATTATTCAATAAAATCTAGTTCACTTTCTACTTTTAATTCCTCATAGCATTTAGGAATCGCTTAAGCATTAGCCCATAGGTACTATAAGACTGGAATGAATGTTTACTGTTTATTCAAATTACTAATTTCATATTGATCGTTAGTGTAAATTCGAAAACAAATTATAGCACATATTTTTTTTTTCTCAAAGTCATATCTGCTTTACATCTCATTTTTTTGGGGGGGTCAATTATTTTTTTTCTGTTTGGTCCTTTCATTAAAAAAAAAAATGTCTATGTACTAAATGGACCGATCCTTTTTTTTTTAAGAAATAAAAAATAATATCAGAATAGCAGCCTAAAATTTCAATTTAACAATCAATCAATGCAAGATAGGATATTCCACAGAAGAGATCAAAAGATAATAAAAGATGTTAATATGTCTCTCTCTTATTGGTCGTATTTAGTTTATTTAAGAGAGGGGAAGTTGTTTTTGTTGACAAAATAACAATCTGCATGTTTCAGGATTATTTAGCAATCCTAAGTATGGAAAACAAGAAACCTAACCCTATTTACGAAAAAAAGTAAATAATTTTTAAAAAATATATAATAACTAAAATATTTAAATATTCATTATAGTTTTAATAATGAAATAATGAATAACAATAATAATTTTAAAAATAAAAACATTACAAATACAGGCTTTCACTCAAAGATTGGTTTACTCCGAATAAAGCCAAATAGGTTAGAAACCTGTAGGATACCCCGCTCTTCCTGTGGGAATCGATGGTAACATATGGAGCACATATAGTAGTTAGGGACTTCAAATAGTAACTTTTAATGTGGTGGTAATGTTTTTATAAGTTATTTAGAAGTATTTGGTGTTTTCGGTACCCGATAAAACAAATATCTGTTCAGTCTAAAAATATTAAATTTAAAAAAAAAAGCTTTTTCAATCTCATTATTTTGCTCACAGCGTAATATCAATATAAGTAAACATCAATAAACTAATAATTTGGTTTAAATTACAAAAAAGTTAAAAATTAGATATTTAGAACGTTTTTATCCTTTCTTTTCTACCCACTATAGGAAAACAAATTGTTAAATTTTCTAAGGGTGTGAATAATGCAGTAACACTGGTGACAATCCTGAGGTTTTCTTCTGCTTAGGGTCATCGCCCATCGTTTGTTGGCGACTCACGTAGAAACAACCTCACGGTCAATCCTTCATTTCAGGGAATAAGCAAGGGATTCTGCATTTATAATGTTCTAATCTGCAGTTCTTTCTTGTATCGTATTGATATATAATTTACAAATACTGTTTTCTCTTTAATTTATCTTATACTTTAACCTATATGCCCCAATCCCCTCCGGTATATCATCCACCTTCGGCTCGCACTGGTCAACGAAATTTTAACAAGTTCTTTCTCGTATAATTGATTAAAAAAAAAAAAATGAAAATATTGTAGGTTTAGTTTCATTCCTACATTTAAAATTTACTGGATTTACAGAACAAAAGATTTTGTACGTATATTAAGAGAAAATATCAATAAGGGATCAGAACGGAAAATAATTGACAACTATTCAGATTATAAGTTATACAAATAATATTTGTAATATTTCTAGATCGTTGTTTTGACATACTTGAATTCAAATTGAGCAAGTTTCCGCTATTAAACCTTTTCAGTGTCTGTTCCTCTTTGCGTAGGAGTTTATCTGTGGGCGACTGTTCCAGAGCTCAGCCTATTTTTTTTTTTTTTTTTTTTTTTAGGAAAATGAAAAGGAATTCTATAAGGGTGGGGTTTTAAAATACCTGGTATTACAGTTTGAGTAGGAGGTCGTAAAATTTAATTATTTATTTTTTAGTTATATCTAGACGATTATACACAGGATAACTGTTCAGTATATATAATAATTTAATTAATAAAAAGTTTCAGACATGCCACTTTAAATACACACAAAAATAAGAAAATCATATACTTAATGCCATTCACATTTAAAAATACTTAATAAATGATAATTAAATAATTAGGTAAATAAATAAATAAATAATAATTAATAAAAGCAAGTCTATTTGACTGTAAATCCAACCTGTACCACATTTAGAAGTTGTATTTGTATAAATTTAACTTCATGATATTGCGTATTCATTATAATCTATCAGAATGTAATTTAATTCTAATGATCTTTATAGGTCACGTTGCCAAACAAACTAATAAAACTATTGTACAATACCATTCTATTCATGTATTCCTTGCATCCAGACCGGAGCAAGAAAATACCCCGTGATTTTATATATATATATATATATATATATATATATATATATATATATATATATATATATATATATATATATATATCTCGAGTAATAATAAAAAACATTTAAAAAATCATAAAAACATTAAATGTTTACACCAAGTGATTAAAAATATACCATTCCATACTTTTTTCATTCAAATAATAAAAATATCTATAATAATAAATAAATAGTATTGGTAAAAATCATAGGAAAAACGTTTAGATAAGTCTGTTAAAAATAGTGAAGAATTTTAAAAAAACGCTAAATCTTTCACCTTACACCAGCCTTACATTACCAATTTTTATATTTAATTTTAATTTTTAATTTAAGACTCGTATTTATTTTGTAAATGAATATAGGATTATAATAAACTAATCAGTATCACCTTATTTTTTTTCTATTAATTTTTATTTTCAATTTACTAGAGGACATCAAAAACGCGACTAATAGTCGACGCCTTTTGCACGTCCATTATTACTTTCATAAAAAGAGGCTCGAAAGGTAACTTACAAAAATAAATTGAGTTTATTTTTAATTTCAGAATAATAATTTTCGTCAGTTTATTGGTCTTAACTCCAAGCTTACGGTATAGAAAGTTTTTTTCACTTCAGCTACCTTCTTAAAACTTCACACATTGTAACTATTTCTCCTACATGATATTTAAAATATGAAACACTAGCATTTCCCGCCGCTTTTTCACCCGCTCTCAAAATTTACAATAATTTTTTACGTTCTTGTTTAAGAACGTTGATAATTTTAACCAATAATAGAAGTTTTATTTATATTTTTATTTATTCAACAAAAATCTTGTATTGTAGAAAGTATGCGAAAAGGGAAAAATAAATCGTAAAGCATTCGATATTCGAATTTTGTCTCCCAATATTAGGTGGACGATTTTATTGTTGTTGTTGATATAATTGTCAAAGAGAGAAACAACCAGTCCAAAGATCTATTAAAACGTTTTGGTAAGTCTGGTCTTGCGATTTGTTAATTGTTATAGCAAAAAAAACTTTGGTTGGCAATTTTAATCGTTTGATTTGATAGTGTAGATCAGTAGAAATCATTGGGATTCTAGGAATAAACGCCTTTCCAGTGAGAATAATAACTACAATATTATTTTCAGACATGACTGTAATTTTGAACCAGGTAACGTTGCACTAACTAGATGGTTGATGGTCACGTAAAAATCTAATTGGACATATTTACACAGAGAATATTTACGATATTATTAGCAGTATATCTATCGATTTTCAAATTTTACAGGGTTCCACATCTCAAAACATATAGTTATCCTTTTTTTAATAACAATTTAGTAACAATTTCATTATCAATATAGCAATGCTAGATAACACTGTACTATTTTATACTCTCTTGCAAACTAGTGCTCGCCACAAATCGGTATTTTTCAAACTTCACTGGAATCCACATATTTATCGCATTTTTAATAATAATCTAATGAAGTTGAGTAAATTTTATTATTGCTAAATCTTCCTTGGGCTATGAAGATCGTGGTAAGTAAGATATGGTACATACTGGTTCGGTTGTTTTCATAGTTGGTAGTCGCAAACGAAAAATGGCTTGTTCTTTTATATAGTAGTATCGGTATAAATTATTATTTAAATTAAATCAATAATTTTTAAGATAAGCTTAATTCGATGCATACCAATTCTTAAAGCTCATTAAAACAAAAAAAAAAATTAAGTTCACCCATGACCCTCGGTTTATTTAAATAATAGTGCAGGCATGAAAGATTCACAACCTTAATACCACCCTCTCAGTGTTCATGAACGAGATAAAATAATTTTTAAATAAATGTCATGGCCTCTTTTTTCTGAAAACGACTACTTCATAATTCTTTCAACAACTCGTGATCCATCCTTGAGAGATGGAAACTTAGTTAAAATTATTTATTATAAAATAGTCAATTAATTATTGTAAAATAAAGCTCGTTGTCCTATCGAGTGAGTGTGAAGGAGGTGGATAGGAAGGAAGTAGGCAAAAACAATTTAACTGTCGGTGGAAGGTCGTCCCAGGATCTCCTCCCTCCGCTTCTTCACTTTCCATTTACTCATCTGCGGTCCTCGCCTCAAGATGGATCTCTATGCAATATAATGGCTATTCTTATCTATCGAATACTAATGAACTAAAATTCATAGGTAACTATTCATCAACAATTACTAATCATGCAACCCAAAATCTTTTCTAATCAATGATTTCTTATTTAATTTTGAAAAGTAATAAAATCTAGTGCATAGTTCTGCAGATGAATGGTAAACTGTATTAAGTCGAAGAGTATTGATTTAGGAATTTCTTATAAAATTAATCAAAAGTAGCCAAAACACGCTTATAAATATTAAATAAATATTTAAAATTCTGAAATCAACACATTTAACCATTTTTCCAGCCACAGAACTTATCACATCACCCTCAAAACATAAATTGCATTTAATACAAAGTTTAAACACTGTTGTGAATTGAATAGGACTCGCGATTTTTTTTCTTAAAAATAAATAACGTCTTACGTAATTAAAACAAACACTAAATAAAGGGCCGGTAAAACAGATTATAATTGTTTACTAAAGTAACTTATATGTAAAAGATTTAAAAGAAGCTCAATACTGGAATGTGTTTACCTTAAAATGGGTGGAAAGAAGTAACAAGGAAATAAAACTACAAAAACTATATTTTCTTTTTCTTTGTCTAAATGCTAAATTGAATAATCCTACCTAAAAAAAGTAAACCAACATTATAACTTTTTTTAAATTTACAATTATAGAAAAACACATTTACTCATCGTGTTTTAATTTCTACAACAGTCCACCTAAACATTTCCAAAATACTTTTAGATCTATGGCGACTTAGTCCTTCGTTATAATTATATCTCCACCAAAAATTCTCATGCATTTTTGCATGGTTCAGAAATTCATATTTTAAGGCACCAAGTGTTAAGTTATAAGTTTTAAACAATATTTTCGCTTATTTAAACAAGTTTTTCTTTTACTGTGAACTGCTACTTCTTTAAGACTCTCTTTGATGAAGAAGTGATTTGTTATTTGAAGTTTGTGATACAGTACTAAAGTATAGTAAATAACTATAAATACTATTAATGAAATATAGTAAACAACATCAAATTCTCTATATCTGGTCAAAGTCATTCATTTTCAAAGTTCTTATTAAGTAAATGATTGGTTTGGAATTTACGGATGGAGTAATTTAATCTTCTTCTCCCTTGTTACTATGCAAATAAATAACTCTTAGGGGCATAGAACTCATGAATCATGCTTCTATAAATAGAAAACCTCGATTATTTCGTTGTCCGCGTCAAATGCGATCTTGAAAAATTAAATGGAATGTTTTTAAGATGCTTCATGCTTTTTTAAAAATAATTTTTATTCACAAAACCGAGATTGTTTTTGGATTCAGTTTTTGCTAGCTTTTCATTACTCTAACATTCACCAAAAAAATGATTTGTAACTATTTCGTACAAACACTAAACAAGCACAGCAACTATTGAAGATATTTTAGAAATAAATTCGACTTGTTTTACTTATTTATCGTAACATTTGTATCTTTTTATTTACTACTAAATTATATAATAATTAGTGTTATATCAAAAATTAAAAAATGTTAATCAAACATTTTGTAGCTCATGTAAATTTATTCTACACCTCTAATCTGAGAAACTCTAATTTCTAACATTGGTCCAGAAAAGAAACTATGAAGAAGCTTGAGTTGTTTCATCTCTAAGAACTGATAAAAATGAATGAAAAATTTTAAGTTTGTTATAAAGATTGATTTATCTTAAAGGATAACGAACCCTAGCACCAGGCAGTTCCTAAAGTTAAATAAAGAACAGATTAAAGGGAAAGGAAATCACGTTTCATACCGACAAGTTAAGCGCAAAACTATGGAATCAATAAATAAAACAATTTTTCAGTTGAGATGATATACAGTTTTTACATTTGGGCCATTCTCATGGCAGTGATTTTTCACTGTCCTGCTGGACTTAAGATGGAACTAAAACTTCCAAATCAATATTTTTGGTGGATTTGAACGTACACCGACCCCTTAAAGTTGGTGCATACAGCCTAGTTTCGAAAAATATTTTTGTTATTTTTCTATAGCTACAAAAAGGCTTATAAACTCATAACTTTCACTTGTCCCTAGCTATAGTATGAGATTTCAAGGAAGTTATTTAAGTATTTATCTTTAGAAAACTTATGTTTTTATTTTCTGGAGTATGAGACCATATATTGAAGACTAAATTAACATGATTTTAAACATTTTTAAACTATAAAGGGAAACTGAAAATTCCGTTTTCTTTTTGTCCCTCGGTTTGGCCTCACGACCGTCACACTAAATAGTTATTTAAATATTCTCTACAAGAATAAGCTAGTGCAAATTATTGCTATCTACAGAGTAATTCGTGAGGTTATCTTCATAAGTGATGTGTTTGGAAGACATTTTTTGGTGTATTTTCTATGATTTGCATCAATACAGGGTAAGTTTTCTTCCTCGTACTTTTTCATACTCACGACCGTCACACGTTTTTAAAATGATTCTTATTTTTTAAAAGCTCCTGGACTCCATATTTGATTATTTGTAGATGTATACAACTGATTAGTCAAACTAGCCGTTTAGGTAAGGTTTTGGTGTTGCAATTAACATTAATTTAAGGGAGGTTCCTCACGACCGTCACACTCACGACCGTCACACCAATTTTTTTTTTAATTTTAAATTGTTACATATTAATGTACCAACACTTTTATACGTATGAAACATCACTGAATTGAGTTCCTTTTTGGCGGGGGGTTGAGGGGGAGCGGAATCGGACTTCGAAACAACTCAACCGATTTTCGTCAAATTTTATATCAGAGTTATAAACCTATTTCCTAACACTTTCATGAGGGTGAAACATCATTAATTTAAGTTTCTTTTTTTTTTTGGGGGGGGGGGGGGATTCATACTTACAAACGACTTAATCGAATTTCGTAAAATTTTATATTTGGGCTATATACCTATTTACCAACACTTTTATAAGGCAGAAACATCACTGACTTAATTTTAATTTTTTTTTTTTTGGGGGGGGGGGGGGGGTTTCAAAATAACAAAACCTTAATATTTCTTTTTAAGGCATAACTCCTATTTATCTTTTATTTTCTTCAACATGTTTCGGAGTACATGTTGAAAACGCTGCCGTCAAAACCCCGTATGCCTGAAAAGGTAAGGTAGGGGAAAAAAAAAAAAAAAAAAAAAAAAAAAAAAAAAAAAAAAAAAAAAAAAAAAAAAAAAAAAAAAAAAAAAAAAAAAAAAAAAAAAAAAAAAAAAAAAAAAAAAAAAAAAAAAAAAAAAAAAAAAAAAAAAAAAAAAAAAAAAAAAAAAAAAAAAAAAAAAAAAAAAAAAAAAAAAAAAAAAAAAAAAAAAAAAAAAAAAAAAAAAAAAAAAAAAAAAAAACAAAAAAAAAAAAAAAAAAAAAAAAAAAAAAAAAAAAAAAAAAAAAAAAAAAAAAAAAAAAAAAAAAAAAAAAAAAAAAAAAAAAAAAAAAAAAAAAAAAAAAAAAAAAAAAAAAAAAAAAAAAAAAAAAAAAAAAAAAAAAAAAAAAAAAAAAAAAAAAAAAAAAAAAAAAAAAAGAAAAAAAAAAAAGAAAAAAAAAAAAAAAAAAAAGAAAAAAAAAAAAAAAAAAAAAAAAAAAAACTTCGGAAAAAAAAAACATTGCTTCGGAGAACATTGCTCCATCTTCAGGATAACTGTGATTTCCCTCACATAGTAACAAGTACATGTCCATACCGACCGTACCAGTTGAGGGTCGGTATGGACATGCACATATACAATAGTTATGCCTTAAAAAGAAATATTAAAAATTAAATCTCATTCAATATAATAGTTGAACAACTAAACTGTTTTTTTTTTGTAAAATTCTTCCAGAATTGATCACAATTTTTTTTATTTTTTATGTATCAATAATAAATTTTATTATTTTATTTATTTAGTTTTATCCATTTGAGGACATTAATAATTTTTTAATACGAAAAAAAAAATGTTTAAAGAAAGAGTAACGGTCAAGAGCGTTTCTATGAAAAGCTCTATAAAATGCTTCAAAACAGTGGTAAATAGAAAAAAGAAATCGGCCCCACCTGGGAATTCAATAAATAGAAGGTATATTATAATAGAAAACTCGAAAATAATAAAAATTTAAGCAACTTTAAAAATATAATTTTTTTTTAAATTTTAGCTGAGGCTATGAGAATGACCCATTTATTAGATATAATTATGAAATAGAACCAGATAAGCTCATACAAAATCAAGTATTCATTCTTTCTTATTTTTTAGAGAAAGTTTTGCATGATACTTGGTTGATCAGCCCTCCTGAAAGCTGAGGGTTTACCGACTTACAAGTTTAGCATAAACTCAACGATAATATTAATTTTGTCTTCTCCAACATAAGAATGTTTAAAGTAGGTATTTAAGCAGCTTGTGAACACTGTTGGTTCATGATTATCTAATTAAGGATTATCTATCACTCATAGTGTGGTTGTTGGTTTTCAAAGGATGGGTTTCATCATGTTACAGGGTGTTATTTTCACTGTTTACAAATTACAGGATCTTCTTTCTCATGATTAGATGCCATACAATAATGCATCGATTAAATAATATGGATAATATACATATTTTTTATAAGATTGTATTGTTCGTTATAACGAATCGTTTATAATAAAATAAATAATATAAGCATTTATTCATATTTTCGAAATCTAAAAAAATTTAAAAATATTTTTAACATTTCACTGACTGTTCTCAAGACCCGTACTAATAAAACAATTTACTAATAATGACATTTTTTTTCTTGTAGAATTTATTTACTTTTACTTTTATGAAATAAATACTGATCACCATGATCATTAATCGAGCATCACATTAAACTGAAAATCTATTTCCTGTTGCATTTATCCATTTATTGTTTTGTTTGGACATAGTTCCATCATTACGTATTCAGTGGTTAATATTTTATAACAGCTTCATTTAGCCCTATCCATGAACATTAAACACCACTTCAGTAGAGTGATTCACAAACCACATTCATCAGATTTATTGGCATTACAGGAAAAATTACACTAACACATCATATCAAATTGGTTCACATGTAACATTTAAATGTTATTTTGTTTCTTACTAACCGACCTCAAAACGGAGGAGTTTATCAATTCGACTGTTTGTTGTTTTGTTTTTTCTGTATGTTTTTTACACGATTATTTTGTCTGTATTTTGTTTATGCGATTATTCCGTCAATTGATTGAATTGATTTTGATGATATTTTTTTTTTTAATGATATTGAAAATTACTCATCGCTTTTAAAGAAAAAAAAAACACTTCAAGATTAAACCAACATGTACAAACTTGAACTGGAAAGCAAAAAATAATATTTTAATTACTCCAAAATAAAAGACAATCACCGAAATTATCGATACCTATGCACCTATTCACAATTTATGATCAGTTATTTTTGGAGTCAGTGACAGCCATTGTAAAGAAGAAGGACCTTTGTTGATAATTGTAACGAATTGCAAAATGTTTGTTGCCAAGGCAGGATTGAACTTCCCTTCCTGGATGGCACCAACTCCAAAAATGGCTGATCATAAATTGTGAATATATAAATAAGTATCAGTAATTTCGTTGATTGCCCTTTAATGCTCTTGGTTATGAAGTAATTAAAATATTATTTTTCGCTTTTTAGTTCAAGTTTGTACATGTCGGTTTAATGTTACAATCGGTTTTTTTTTTTTTGCTTTTTTTTCTTAAAAATAACTTTATTTTCTTATTCGTTATGGATCTTATATTAATGTCTTCTTCACTTAATTCCTATATTTGGCTTTCAGCATGGAGGAGCCTTACATTCCTGAGTTCCATCCTTCACGATCCTAAGCTAGGACCTTCATGTTTTCTAATCGTCCTACAATTTTGTTCTACTCTATGAATAAAAATAGTGGAACTAATAAACTAAATCATAATAGCACACACTAACAAATGAAATAACATAATGCAATAGAAAACAGAATGCAAAAGAAAACATTTTTATATATTATATGTTCACATTATATTATATCTAGAAATACTGTTGCCATTTTATTAGAATAACCTCTTTTCTCGTTGTTTATTAAACAAAACTATTTGGTCGTTAAGGTATATTATGGTCACTGTGCTGATTCATAAATAGCGATGTAACTAGCGCAGGGTAACTGTAATTTATTCTCGATTTTCTATTCCTCGTGATAGTAATGACGAAGCGTTTACCTTGGCTCTATGGCATGATATTCATTGGTATTCATCTTATGATATTATTGACAATTTTTTTTTTCTAACTAGGAGTGGAATATTTTTTTATACTAATCTACTTTGAAGAATGTGGGAAACTATTCTTTTTTTTATTTAACAAAAATAATATTTTATAAACATCAAGAGCTTTAAAACAATTCGGTGTAACATTGCTGAAAGATATTGGCAACTTATATTATCATCTTCACAGTTTAATTAGTATTATTTTATTTGATCGTTGTTTTTTTGCATTCGGCAACTAACGCAATCAATTTTTTTCTTGAAAATTTTCAATAAAACTCTCCTCTTTTTGTTCTTGATATCCCAACTGTACCGTAATAAAATAAATAAATTAGTGGAGCAGTAAATTACCTGCCAATGACTTCTAAAGAAACTACTTATATGCAGCACTTGAACAAACGTCCCCAATATCAGGCGGTCTCCTAGGCCTTCCTCTTTTCAGACACCTTGGAGGATTATCGGGAATAGTATGGAAAAAAAGTTAAAAGACCAGTGGTTTCGAGCGGGTGTGGAATTTATTATGAAAGAATAGGTATCTGGTTTAGGCCAAATCAGCATCATATAGGATATTGAAATCTTTATGGATAAGTTAGTTTGTGGCATTTTTAGGATCATTATTAGCGATAAGGGAGTGAATACGAGCTGTATTGCATGGTTTAACTGAACCCCCATTTTCAACACCGTGTCTTAACTAACATGTTAGTATATTAGAAATAATTGGAAGCTTTGAACGTGTGTATTGTAAATTTTGGAGTATTCAAAAACAGTGAGCAGTTTCATGTCATTACAGCATTTTATCTAATAAAAACTTGAATCGAAAGGATTCAAATAATGGTATTATTTCGAGGTGAAAAGATCCATTGGGTTTTACGTTTTTTAGTACTGGTATTGGTAACATGTCAAGAATTGTTTCGATTTGTAAAGATCACCATTTACAAGATAGTAAGAAGACTAGTGGTGACAAGTTTGTTTCTGATTCGATTGAGTGAATGATTCCGGAGAATGCGGAAAAGAAATGTCTGTTTAGGAAGATCTTCAGCCCGGTAATTTTTCATGGAAATTGGAGAACAAGAAAAAATATTAACTCGAATAGCTCTTTGTAACCCACGTATAGAGAATGCCGGATGATAGGCTACCCAATAAAAGATGATGTACGGCAGGCAGGCGTAATGAGTTTGAGAGGGAGACCAGGAATAAGGTTGAGGACGATTTCAGACGAATAGGATTGGGAGGTTGGCGAAGGAAATCGAAAGATAATAGAAATTATGAATGCAAGCGTTTACGGAAGATGTACCAAGTCGTATATTTTGATTGGAGGGAATGGTGGTACGTTTTTAAGTACCAAGAATTTAAGTGGATGGATTTCTTATTAGGTTTAAGTTTGTGATTCGGAAAGTTCTGCTCCTCAAGTCAAGTTTAATTTGAGTATATACTATTATCTAATTATATGTGAAATGTATTATATAATTTCATCTAATTAAAGCTTCATTCAAACATTATTTGTGTTATAATGTATTGTTTAGATTTTTTAATTTATTGTTTGTTACCTTCACTATTCAAGGAACGCATCCTTGACAGAATTCTAGTTTATATAACGATTGTATGTATTACTTTGAATTACCATTCTTATGTTGAAATTCTTGTAAATGTAATTATTTAATTAATTCTTATATGAAAGTTTCAATAAAAGTCTATTAAAGAACTATTATTAGGTTATAATTGGGAAGTACGTATCTCATGAACTATTCAACACATACTGTCTCAAACAGAGTGCTAATCGAAATAGTTGTCAATTCCTGTAATGATGCCTAAATGAGTAGGAAATTTAATCGTATTTTAAATTAGTTTCAAAAGATATTTGTTAAATAAAGTATTTCTTTGAATCTTTCTTGTCTTCCAGTTAAATGGTTAATTTAATATGATTTAATTTATGCTAACGTAATTTTTAGAGGCGGATGCAGTCAGTGCTGTTACTACCAAATTCTCGTACACTTATTTCAGGATTAATTCTATCATAGAAGCTACAACCATTGGCCTTATAATGCCTATTGCATTTACCTCAGTCAGACATAACTAAGAAAGGGTGCATCTCGCTTAAGTGTAACGCGAACAGAGAAGGATACATTTTGGAGAGAGAGGTGGGACAGAAGAAGGAACGACAGGAACCATGGAGGCTGGCAGCCATGGCCACTGTTGGCATTGACATTTAGCTACAGCCTTCTTACTTTTTGCATACGGCTCTCTCATTTAGGTCTCCTTTTCCATACTCGTGTCTAATTCTTGTCTCCACCCTTGTAATGAGACTATTAACATTTTTTTTTTTTAATTTGTATTTTAATTATTTTTGTCAACAAAATTTAAATATATAGAAAACTAAAGTCGCTATACCATAGGAATAACCCTATAATCCTTACCCTATAGTCTTCTATTGTTTTAAAACAAAAAGACATAACTTACCTGTCTTTATCATCCTTCATAGGAAAGAATTTCATAGATTAATTTTAAAACCCATTTAATTCGTTTCTCCTGTTTAAAATTTTCGATTAATGACACTTTAGAATATGGAGAAATATTTGAATGAACTAAGGTAGGTACGTACCTACATATGATTGTATAGAAAGATCAATACGATTGGGAATTGATGAATTATCTGTCTCTTCTATTGATATATATTTTCTAACGCTAGTTTAGAATGTTCAACACCCATCAGTTCTAAACATTAACACATTTAAAACATCAGCTATTTTATATATATATATACACATTTTAAAAAGGTAAGACAAGAAATAAAGCATGTTAAAAGGTAGTAAAGCAGAAGAACTTCTTGGAGCTAATAGTTCAGTTAAGTTTCAGCTTTGTTGGATATAGGGTCTTAATATGTAGTGTCAGCATGTATTAATGTATTCATAATAATGCCTATTGCTAATAATAGTAATAATAATTTGCCTTATAATAGTCTATCAAAGTAAAATCCATTAAGTTGAATTGATATATATACACAAAACCTTTCATCCTTCCTTACTAGATATCCGACTATCAAGAATCAAGAATAGTTTCCCTATGTTATAATTTTGTAAATAACTATTTACAGAAATAGTTTTTTATTAAAAAAAAAAGATATGTTGGCAATGGGCCTTTAGAGTAGAATCAATTACATAAAAATATATACAGAAAATAAATTAAATCATAGTTTCCATTTCTGGTACATAAAAATAATATTATAGATTATGCAGTATGTATTTGTTAATCAACTATATCCAATCATATTTTATCATAATCTCTTTTTTCATCTTTATAAAAAGAGAATATTTAATTAATTCATTTCAATTTTTTTTTTTTAATTTAATTTTTCTAATGTTTTATTTTCGTGTCTTTTTACAATTCACTTTTTTTTGTCATATCTTTTTGTTGTTTTTTTCTAGCCTTGGTGAAGTCTTACAAGTAGGCCAAAACGTCGGCACAATAAATTAATATTTTAATAAGGTTTCCATGACTCCTCTTCCTAACTACCTACATCATCAATTCTGTTTTCAATCCATTTTTAAATTTATCAACGAAATTAAAATATGTTTCTCCTTCCACCCCACCTTTACGAAGACGGGCGTATTACAAAACATATCATGCTTCACGCAATATTTGGTAATGTAACTCGTGAGTTCCGTTTTTAATAATTTAAATCTTAAATAATGAAATCATGTTGATTCAGTTTTTTTTTTAAATTAGTTTATCGTTAACCGCTTAAATTAACAACGAACTTTATTAATTAATATTTTGGGGGAGGCAATCTACGCGTGTTCTGACCGATTCTGCTAGTCTAAACAGTTAACAGCTCAACTTATAGCTTTCATGATTTTATTTTCGATAGTAATGCAACATTCGATAATGGCGTACTACGATAGTTTCAATAACGAAGTTTGTAAATAGCATGTCAACAGGATTAGCTAACTGTTACGAAAACCCCTTTGAAATGACAAAACAAACCCCACGTAATTAGAAAAGGTTACAAACACTTTTCGAAAAGAAAAACACCATTTTCCGAAAGGTCACTGGCTTCACGTTCTTTCAAAGAAAGTCTGGATCACATAACATGTTATTACGAACAGTTGCCATGCAACCTAACGATTGAACAACATTTGAGGACCAAAGGAGCATAATTATTTCCATTATGGCTCTGCGACAGTATCCTTGTGTTCTCAGCTCCTTCCAATCTATTTCTTGTTGCATTTTCACCAGTTTAGGTCAGAACAGGTTTTGTAACTGAATTAGGACATTGAATTTTATTTTTAGTCTCGAGAAGTGGAGAATGATTTTAAAAAATATATCCAGGTATCCATACTAAAAAACCATTTAATTGTTTATATATAAACTCGAAATCCATAACTAAAAATGAGGAATTATCAGTAGAAACTTAATATGTTCACTTTAGTAAATGAAGTGTTGTTTTTTTTTTTGCTTTTCCAAGAAGAGCAAAAAAAACACACCAATGCTCTATCTGATGTTAAATCCAAAACAATTATGTTATTTAGATCCTTGATAGATGTCTACTAAAGACCCCTAATTTCAGGTTTCTGCAACCATGATCAATGGTGTTATAAGCAGAAGTTGTTTGGAGAAGTTTGAATTTTTAAGGTGAAGTTTATGTGTTAAGTTTTGATAGAAACAAAAAGAATCCAAAGGATAACTGTAAAAATATTTTTATTAAAATTCCTTATTGTCATATTTTTATTATATTATATATGGTATTCTGCATCCCTGAAGAATGGAAAATAGGGTTTATGTCATCAATTCATAAAAAGGGTGAAAAAAACAAATGCGAAAATTATCGAGGCATCACTGTCACATCAACATTTAGTCGACTGTATGGAAGAATTTTGCGAGATCTAATAGAGGAAGAATATGAAGGACAAGAAGCAGAAGAGCAGAGTGGTTTCCGCGCCGGTAGATCAGTCATAGACAATATATTCGTTCTTAAACAGATTATCGAGAAAAAAATTGCTACTAATAGAGAAACACATCTACTCTTTATAGACCTTCGAAAGGCTTACGACACCATTCCTATATTTAAACTATGGCAAGTATTACAGGAAGCACGAATCAACCACACCTTAATAAAATCTCTTAAAGAACTGTATAGAGGCTCCATTACACAGATAAAAATGGGAAGCAAAACATCTCCAGGTTTCTTTGTAACAAAAGGTCTTAAGCAGGGATGCTGTGTCTCTCCCACCTTGTTTAAGATATATATAGAACATGTTTTAAAAACTTGGAAAAAAGAAATGTAGAGGAATGGGATTAGAACTAGTAGGTACGTCCATATTTACATTACAATTTGCTGACGATCAGGTTCTCATTGCTCAAGACAAAGATGATATAGAATATATGACTCGAAAGATCAAAGAAGAATATGAGAAATGGGGCCTATCAATAAATATATCGAAGACAAGGTACATGTGTGTGGGAGGTAGCACAGATGATTTGGAGATAGGAAACGACATAATTATGAAATGTGATAAATATAACTATCTTGGAGTACAATTGAATAATGAAGGGAAAGATTCACTAGAAATAAAAGAACGTCTAAGACAGGGAAGAAGAGCCATAAAAAGATTGAACGGAATTTAGTGGCACAATAAGATTTCGAAAAAAAGAAAACTGAATATATATAATGTTGTCGTAAAAAGCATAGCATTGTATGGAGCGGAAACATGGAAGCTAACAGAAAGCGATAAAAGCAAAATAAAAGCATTAGAAATGGATGTCCTTAGAAGATCTTGTGGAATCTCGAGAAGACAAAAGGTAACAAATGAAAGAGTATTGCAAATAGCCGACATTAAAGAAACTATTATCGACAACGTTACCAAGAAACAGCTGATATGGTACGGTCACGTGCAGAGAATGCCAGAAAACAGACTTCCAAAAGTAGCTCTTAAATGGGTACCGACTGAAAGAAGGAAAAGGGGAAGACCTAGAAGAACGTGGGGCGAAGGAATAAGAAAAGCAATGAATGAAAGGAACCTCACGGATGATCATTGCCAGAATCGTGAACATTGGAGAACGAGTCTAGAGGTCGGACAGCGTAGACAAACGCTATAAACCGGATATATATATTTATAATATATAGTGAACATTTTGATGAAAACATGGAACTTTAGGCATTTTTTTCAATAGGAAATACAGTGCTTAAAACAGAAAGAGATATAATACTGTATACAGCTGTCAAGGCTTTATAAAAAAAAAAAAAATAAAAAATATACAAAAGCGTGTGTACACGTATGAAAGAAAACTCCTCAATTACTATTTTTATTTAAAACAAATAGGTTATGTTCTAATAATTATTCTAACACAATATTCTCAAAACCTCAGACATTTTCGTTAATATAACCTATCGTCGCTAATTATGATAATTCTCTTCATCTTTTTAGAAAGGCTCCCATCGTTGGAAATCTGATAAAAATTCTAATGGGGGACCCAATGGCCGAGTGCGATGGGGCGAGGATCTCAGCGCGCTCGTAACCAGAAGGTCGTGGGTTCGAATCCCACCTGGGTGGGTTAAAATTTATTTCGTGGCAGACCCACGAAATGAATCTTGACCCAGGCCAGTATAGGACTTCAATGAAAGTCTTGGGCCAAAAAAAAAAAAAAAAAAAAAAAAAAAAATTCCAATGATGAAGAATGGCTATGTCGATTCAGCTATTATATTTTAATAATACGAGATTTTTCACTGATTATTAACAGGTCTCGATATCAATAAGGATAAAGCTATAAAAATATTCAGCAGTCGATAACAATGGCGATTATATTCGAGGCTATACATGTAAGGAATAATACATATGATTATTTCAAGAGGTTTTAGTATCTGGGTAAAAAAATTCTTCTGTCGTAAAATTACTTAACTTTGTTTAACGGAACTCTTATAAATGGTATGGAAAGAACAGCTTTATTAAGCCAAAGGGAGAACAACGCTCAAGGTTTTAAGAATAAACTTCTAACAGTAATTAGAATATTTGGCTAGAAAAAAATGTAGAATTCAGGAGTCTCAACGATACGGAATAAAGGGCCAATTGATTAATACATTTAGATCAATTATATCGCAACAGTAGGAATGTTACTATAAAGATGTATTAAAGAATCTGTCTCATCATCGAACTGTTTTATCAAACATTAAATTTTAACTTAAAAAACAGAATTTTTTCAAATTAAAAAAAAAATAATATAAAAAGCGTTATTTTAATAAGATTTTTTAAAATTATTGATGTTGAGAAAAAAAGTTTCGAGTATTGGCTTAGAAGACTAGTCTACTAAAATAGATTTGGTTTAATAAATAACATAGGTGATAAAGCTGTGGTAAAAGATCATATTAC
Source organism: Euschistus heros (assembly GCA_003667255.2). NCBI lineage: Eukaryota > Metazoa > Arthropoda > Insecta > Hemiptera > Pentatomidae > Euschistus > Euschistus heros. The sequence goes on from RCWM02000023.1 coordinate 2,694,973, forward strand.
AGCAGGTTGTTGGAACAAGCTGTAGTTTTAGTTTTAGCGGCTAGATTATAAACATTATATTGAATCTACATGAAAATAATAATGCTTACCTTCGTAGACTAACTAATGTAGTAATGTAGACTGTATTAAACATTTCTATCTAATTATATTAAACAATTAAAGTTAAACAACTGTGCAGAGTTGTGTGACATTATTCAGGTTGATTTGGATACTCCAAAAAAATCGTGATCTAAATATAATTGTGAAAGAAAAAAGTAATTCAGATTAGTTTTATTTTATTTTATTTTTTTTTGTTTTACCTTTAAATTCATTTTAAGTATCGGTCATATTTCCGTATCACTTTCTATACACTCTATCCTATCTCACCACAGTCAAAAATATGGCAGGGCGCAGAGTGGAGAATATGCCAAATTAAGTTGGACAAACGGCTGATTAGGTCGCGAGGTTTAATGTTTTGAAATGAATCTAAGCTTGAAAATTGAAAATTCTTCAATATACCATATTCTACCCCTGATTTCGGGTAGAATAACAATAAACCAGAAATTTACAGTAAGATTGGGCATTTTTCCAATTTGGCCATGCTTATTCCCCCATTTTTTCCACTCTGATGCGTAGCAAAGATCCAGTGTGGATTTAAGGATTGAAAACGCTTTTCTCTTTTGAAACATAACTATGATAATTAATTTGATAACGATATCATATTGTTAAAAAAAAAGAAACATTATTATAGAATACAATTATTGTGCCTGTTATTATTGGGCATTGGTCTCACTAAGTATCGTCAACCCTTCCTGTCTATCTTCTTCCGTCCTTTTAAATCTCTCACTCCCAGTCGTCCCAGGTCACCCATTCCTCTTAAACTTCTTTTATTACAAAGTTGCAACATTAGTAATTAAAATCAAGTAATTTTAATTTTATATATTTTATATATATATACACTTTAAAAAGGTAAGACAAGAAATAAAGCATGTTAAAAGGCAGTAAAGCAGAAGAACTTCTTGGAGCTAATAGTTCAGTTAAGTTTCAGCTTTGTTAGGTAAAGTGCTGACAAAGTTGTTGAAAGTCAGCTGAGTTGAATTAACTAATACATTGATAAATATAATATATTACAATAAAGAAAAATATGTTTTAATAAAACAAATCCTATTTAAATAAAAGAAAAAATTAAGATTTTCATCAAACCTCCTAGATTGTTCAAGTGTGATACATTTCAAATCATAACTCCAAATACTTTTTATCGGCTTATGATTTTTCATCGCATTTGTAGTTTGTTAAAGTTGTTAGATTGATTGTTGTTATTCTCCTGCACTCCTAGTCACTTCCATCGCCCCAAAATTTTATTTACTTCATTCAATTCCTCCATGAATATACGAAATTTGTTTGTCTCAATTTTGAAAAATACAGTAAAAGCACAGAATTAATAGGTTGTTTTAAATATATATTGAGTCATGCTATTTCAAAAGCAGGTAGATACAGAAAAAAAATCAAAGGCTTACTAAATTAAATTAAAAATTAAGGACCAGTTTCTAAAATTCTGCATCTACCAACTACAAGTTAATTTAGTGGTTCATCATTGGTTTTCTAAGCTTGTTCACGCATATTCTTATGGTTTTATTCAACTGGTGTTCCAAGAACTTTTTTCAAATTATTAAGGAGATTGGCTGTTTTATAAAAATACCAAAGGGAACCGAGGACAAGAATGATCGAAGGACGACTGGTTGCTGATGGCGGAAGTGGGAGCATTGGAAAGCTGTGTGACTTAACTTCTGCTTTCCCTGTCAGTTGGCGAGAAAACCTATGCGATGGAATTTCTTATAAAATAACCAAGGGATCACGAGATCAGTAGTCAACCGTATTCTGCAAAAATGAACTTCAAACGTATTATTGGTAAATAAAGATGATGGAACTTAAATAATTGCCGGAGAGTAGGGAAAAGTCTAAATGTTTCATTTCATCAAAACAATGTGATTTTTCTTATTCTTGTATTAGATACCAATAAGGTTCTTGGCTAGCTTTAAAATCGGCTGCAACAGAGATCATATTATTCTTGATATCTTCCATAACAGAATACCAAACAAATGATTTTAGTTCGTTATTATTTTTGTTTATTTATTTGCTTCTTATCTAAGAGCGCCATTGGAGCTAGAAATTGATTATAATTAAAATAGCTTCTAATGAAATCATAAAAAATACAACACAAAGTGTGTTAGTTCTTGAACGACTATTCTCATAAAATTCTCACAAAAGTTTGACAAAAAGTGAGGTGACATTTGTTTTTTCCCGAAAATAACCTATTTTCAATAACGTATGTCTCGTAAACGGTTAGAATTACGACAAATTTATATATGATAAATTTTATAGTAAATTTAATTAGCTTTTATGTTTATTTGAAACATGTTTTTCTAGAGTCAACAATTTTCGAAATGTTATAAAAAAACCAAAAAAATGGAACTTCTCCCCTCCCTCCCACCGTCAGCTCACCTCCCACCCCCCTCCCCCCAGCGGCGGGGACTTTTAGTATGTTTACCTTCCAACTATTCCTAACGAAGCTATGAAGTCAAAAAAAATATTTCATGCACTCTACAATCTGTTTATTGACTGGACTATATATAAATCAATGTTTTAAAATGATCTATTTCCATATTATTTTTATTATTAAAATAGAGTTTTTTTGTTTTTTTTAAATCAAAACCTCGTATTATTTTTAAATTATTCATCTGCAATGAAAAATAAACAATTTCGATTCTTTTTATTTTAGCATAATTTATTGTATTAACAAAAATATATAAAAAATATTGTTGTCCTAAATTCCTATTTTTGTAAAGTTACTGTGAAATTTATTGGGATTGAAATTGTGATCTGCAGGTTAGAATTGCTAATGATTCATGTTTTGAATCGAAACGTTAAAATATATTATACATTCTGAGACAATTGGCTTTATAAAGGTGATCCTTCCCCTTTTACATTAAATTTATAAATTGGACTACACTCCACCTTGAAGATGGATCATCTTCTTACTGAAAATAATTATATTATTTAAACTTATAGCCAGTGTGCTTGGTATGGATCGGCTCCTTGGTTGCATCTTTGTTTGCATCTTCCTCATGAATCGTCATTTGGAATCTATGCATTCCTAATAAATACATAAATATAAATCATTATATCTCTTTTCTGTTCATTCTTAACGATTTCAGCTGGTTTTATGTATGTATGCATTTACGGGTGGATTTTAACAGCTATCTTTTAGGCTTTATACATACAATTTAGGGAAAGTATAATAACAAAAAACAGAAAGAAACGATTAATAACGAAAACAATTATGAAAGTTTCTACTAGATTTTTTTTTATGACACGTAAAAAAGAAAGTATAACTGTATCAAGATAAGCACGGTACCTGGTCGTTAAACGAGGGTAACTTTAAAATACTTCAACTAACAACCCTATCTCCTTTTGTGGCTCAAGTGTCTATTGCAGTGTGAGGGAGAAAACTGTCCCGCCATTAAGAATGGTTCCTTTTGTTATGATACTATAAGAATTGATATAATGAGTAGAAAAAGCTATTTTCCAACTTTCCCTCACTTTTTCCTCGAAAGCCACTCTTATTGAACCGATAAACCTTTTTTTAACGTAATCACGTTGTTTGCAATGCCGATACTTTGATTATGTTTGAATGTTTTACTGCGATCGACATGAAAAATAAAAACAAAATGGACAACACTCGAGAAAAAAAAAAGTGCGTTATTCAAACAACCTTGATAAACCGAAGACGCTAAGTTCGAAGGCGTAGGGTGAAATTGTGAAAATTAGGAAGTGAACAAAAAAAAATACCAGGTAATATTTATGAGGTGAGCGGACCTTTGACTTCTAAACATCTTTATATGCTACCAAAGTAGATTGATGAACATATCCTCACAGTTACTCTTAAGCACATTACCCATTAGAAGTTCTTAAATTACAAAACCTTTTTTGTAAATTGGAATCGCATTTTAAGTGTAATTAAAAATATAGAATTTAGAATGGATGGAAGTTATGTCACTAAATGATTTGAGAGTGTCCTTTAAAAAAAAAACAATCAATTTTAATCAGCTACATTACGCCCTAAGCCACTAAAGGTCTAAGGATATCATCGGCCACTCCTTCTCGACAAATTAATTTTCTTTCTTTTGAAAATTGATTTTAAAAATTATTAAATATTTTCGTCTTCTACAAAGGACACTCTCTCTTCTCGTTTAATTCTTTTCACAGAATGCTAAAGGCTATTGTTTTAAGATCTGCTAAAAACTAACGATTTTATACGGTCGCAGGCTATCCCGCCTTAATGTATTTTGGTTTTTGTATTCAACAATTTGTTGAATAAAAATATCGGAGTAATGAAGTTGCAACAGTTGTTAAAAAAAAAAATATATATATATATATCAAACTTTATAAAACCAGTGGGGTTTTTTGATATATAACAAATTAAGGAATGTTCTCTAGTTAAAAATTTTAATAATCATACATCATTTAAAAGGTTAGATCTTTAGTTCTTAGCAGATCTGAATATATTATTCTTCAGTGGCTATCCGCATTGAGCCAAAAGCCACTTAACGATTCTAGTTTCACATCTTCCAGAATATGACGAGTCGGAAGATATCCTTGACAACTCTTTCCCAATAAATTAATTTTCGTATTTTTGAAAATTGATTAAAATATTACGTATTTAAAAGGTCCTTCTCTCTAATCCTTTTCACAGTACTCTAAAGCAGAGCCAGAACTAGGAGATTTACCAGGGAGAGGGAGATCAGTTAGGCACCCCCATCCCTCTTCCCGCCCTTCTCCCCCACCATTAAAATACAATAATTCTGCAAGCTATTTTTTATATGTGGTTATAACGATTGTGATATTAATATTTAGAAAACGTTTTTAATAACTTATTTTTATTTTTATAAACTTTCAAAATTTGTCGTCCCCTGAAATCTGGCGCCCGGGGATCGTGGCCCCCTGCCCCGCCCTAGTTTCGTGCCTGCACTAAATGATATAAGTGTCACATCTATCAGGATCTAACGATTTTTTAAGGCTAAAGGACTTTCGGCCATTGTCGTTTTGAAAATTGATTAAATTATGTTGTCTTTAAAAGGACACTCTTGATGTTAACAATTAATGTTAAATATTTACAAATAATTATTCATTCCACAATTTTGAAAAACGCTATAGCCGACGAAACGCAGATCTTGTCAAAAGAGAACTAAAAGTCCTTTTTGAGTTTAGTGGATAATATAATCCCTGTCTGACATCAATTCATAGTCGAACCAATAACAAAAAACAACATCGATTAACGTATAAATTGAAATTAAGTATTGATAGTTTGGTAATATAATATTTTTATCGTACGTCCTTTGTAACTACGATACAAGAATGAAAGGAAGCACATTCCTGAAGATTAAGTCCTAATACTATAATCTAAAATTCTTCGTAAAATCGTTTATTTTCCTATGTTTTACGAATAGTTTAAATGAGGTCTATTTTAACGAAAAGGAATCATTTATCCAATATGTTACCCCTCGAATAAGTGTAGTAGTGTTCATATTATTTTTATCATGAACCTTTGTTAAATGACTAATGATTGAAAATGAGATCGGTAGTTGGAGGACATAGCCGACAAGGCAGAGTCATTACTGTCAATTAACCGATGATTGAAAAGATTGTTTCACCTAGAAACGCAGAATAGTTTGTTTCCAAGATGAGAGTGAGAGGAGAGAGGGGGGAGAGGGGAGGGGCAAGCAAGGGACAAGGGTAGAAAGGAGTAACCTTCTTGTAATTAGGAGGTTGAGGCCAGTCTGTTATTACAGTTCTCTACTAGTCGCTGTCTGATTTTCAATAATTTAAGAGTAATAACGTAGAAATAATAGTTATATAGTAATATGTAATAGTCTCAATTCATAAATTCATAGATATTGAATTTGTATACATAGTGAAAATATAAGAACAAAAATTGAAATTATCTTGTAAAATGAAATAAAACAAAATGGAGTATATGGTATATGGTCTAATGGAGTTTTTATTAATCACCTTCAATTTTATCCAAGAAGTCACAGTGAGAAGTCAATCTATCTACTTTGTTATTCCTCCAATCAGACTGTCTAAAGTGAAACTAAATTTTTATTTATTTTTGAACTATTTATTGATATTCACCACTACGATTTTAAATACAATAAGTAAATTTTAGAAAATTATTACAATGACTATTAATTATGACTTGTCAATAACATGTGAGAGTCTCTCACTAGTAGCACTTCATTAAAAAAAAAAAAAATCTACATAAGAAGGTGTCTCGACCATCTTGTTTTTAGACCTCTCAGAGGGTTATCAGGAATAAAATGGGAAGCAAGTTGAGAGACTAGTGGATTAGAATGGTTATGGAGTTCACCTGTGAAAGGATAGGTATCTGATTTGGTCTGAATCATGAACATATGAAATATTAAGGTCTTAATGGATAACGTTATTTGCTACAAAGTAAGGATCATTAAGGATTTCTCGAAGGATTGGATACGAGATGAATCAGATGGTTTGGTGGAGCTCCAAAACTTATATATTAATTTCATAATATAAACTTGTATATTAATTTCATGTTAAACGTTTGTTCAGTTGAGTCCTGGATTGCGGATCTGTTCAAAAGGGATCAGTGGAATGATATCAAAGTTATACGTTATCAAAGTTATGTTATCGGGCAGGAAGTCTTAAATTTTCGACGAAGGGGATAGGTTGTCGTATGAGATTTGTTTGGATATATTTTAATGATCAATTTTTTACACCATTCTTAAATACATGTGTCATCAGCGTGTGTGTTGAAGACTGTATTAGGATGAGTCGGCATGACAGTTGTGAAGCGAACCTTAAGTTTCATTATATAAATTGACTATTCATAAGTCGGGAATGCATTGGTTCTCAATCCTGAGAATTCTAAGACGATCCTCGTAGGTTTAAAATCAGTAACATCCTATTAATGCTTTATCTCAACTATCTTCCTGTTTGGTTACAAAAATGTTGAAAACTTATGATTCAATTTCTATTAATGCCTTTGCCCAAATAACACTAATTCCTACTTGTGCCGAAAATATATACTAAAACTCCCAAAACTTTAAATACACCTGATACTCAGCTGATAATACCAAACTGAAATTAAATTAATTTCAAACTTATCTCATTTCATACCATTCTGTTCCAATCCTTTAACACTATACCGTACCATGAGGATCAAATTACTTGCGATTTTAATTAGGATTGATCCTTCTATACCGTCATGCCTACCTCAAGTGACTTGCGATTTTGCCTGCGAAGACCTGCATTTTTCCATTCATCTCTTCATAAAAAATCTCAACCAATATTCCCTCTCATCTGCTTTAGTTTAATAATTCTTTAGGTTTTGGAATTTGTTTTCTCCCATCTCCATCCCCTATTTCTTTTAAAAACTGTTTATTTCCCAACATTCATGGTTATAAATCTTCTGAAATTATGTATTAGTATGCAAAGATCTGATTTAAATCACATTTCAATATTCGACGTTTATACATATTTCATTTTTTAATCAAATTAAATGTCTTATATACTATTCGCCCCTTTAATCTAATTTTTGCCAGTCTAAGAACAGATGAAAGGTAATTTACATAAACCACCAATGAAATTCTCATAAGCGATCCAACATAGGAATAAGAAAAAACAGTATTATGTATTTTTAATAAAATAAGCAAATTAAGTAGTTCTAACATTAGTTTACACCATAGTTTAGTATTTTTAAATACTGGCCAAATGTTTGTCAAATTGAAAATACTAGTAACCCCATTACTTATGTCAAGTGAGGGATTTTCGGTTAATGGTTTGTGTAAAATATGAATATCCTGAACTGCACTATTCAGGAATTCAGTGAGATTCCCTTAGATTTCAAACGAGGCAGTAACTTTTAAGACGATTTAGAAGCTTTTCATTTTTAGGTTATTAGGCCATACAAGCAAAATATAAAGATGTTTATACAAAAATTATAAGAACTAATACTGTTACCCGCATCTTAGAGGTTGATGAGTTATTCAACACTAGCATTCCCTGTCGCGCTTTCGCCCACTCTCATAACTAAAGAACTTAGTTAATTTTAACTAATAATTGAAGTTTCATTTATTTATCAATAAAAACTCTTGTATTGTAGAAAACATGCAAAAATGAAGAAAAAAAAAATCATAAGACATCCGAATAAACTACAATACAAGTTTTATCTCCCAACGTTATAAGAACGATTAGATTTTTAAGGTTTCCAGTTTTGGAAAGCACTAATGAGTCCGAAAATCCTCTAAAGCCTTTTTGTGAGTCTAGAATTACAGTCTCAATGATATTTCCACGCGTAGCTGATTTTAATTATCTGGTACCATTGCACTGATTAGATAGTTGAAGACAACATAAAAGCATAATTAGAAATCTATTTTTTAATTTTAATGATTAAGTTGGTAATTCAGATATACTGAGAATATTTACTAGATTATTAGCGATACATCAGTCGATTCAGGCAGTATAGGACTTCAGTGGTAGTCTTGGGCCAAAAAAAAAAAAATTATATATGTATTTATAATTGCTAAACTTTACTTATAATTATTTATTATTGCTAAACCTTTCTTGAACTATTAAGATGATTTATTTAAAATTAGTACAGATTGGTTACGTAGTTTTCGTGGTTAGAGATCACAAACAAAAAATGGCTTTCTGTAATATATTGTCCATTTATATAATAGTATAGATATAGATTAATGAATCTGATTGAGCGTTTTGTTCGGTTATCTCTTAAAACTACCTGTTAGGAAATATTTTCATAATATTTGATTGAGCAAAGAAGAGTGTTTATAATAGAAAATTCAAAAACAAATTATTGATCCAAATATTAGTACAGTAGGGTTATTTAAACAAGACAGATGTTGGCCTAGTATCGTAACCATGGTCAACCACATCTTTCAAAACAGTTGCTAATATCACTCGCAACATTAGTGTCATTTTTCTTAATCGTCTTAACCTGATGAACAGTATACTACCAAATATTTTCCTAATAATAAAGTAAAATTTCTAAATTTAGTCTAAAGCGACTTATTATAGGCAAATAATATTTGAAAAATTGAACCTTTTAATATTCTAGCGTAGTAAGATACCGATTTTACTATTTATGGAACCTAAACTGGAATGACAAAAAAATAACCAGGGCACCTTGAAATTGGTTATTGTTTTTTCTTGAATTTGCCATTTTTTTCAATTAGTAAAAAACATTGGACATGTTCATAACAGACCCGCCCCCATCCTTCCGATCTCTCTACCTCTTTTCATAAATCTTTTACATTTGTCTAAATTCTTCATTAGGTTTGCGATATCATTATGGAATTCAATATTAGTGTCTTCCTACTGTTAAATTTTGTAGTTTTGTCTACTTTTCTATAGAATCATAGATTCCGTTTGTCCTGGACAAATTTAACTTTTTGTAAATAACTTTTAAGGGTTATTTTCAGTTTATTTAGCTAGAGATTTATATATATATATATATATATATATATATATATATATATATATATATATATATATATATTTATTTATTTATTTTTTTTAATACTAACAAAATAGAATATATGATTAAATATGAAAAAAATATTATGTAGATTACTCAATTCTTCAATTAAGGAGCCAACAATTATAGAAATACACTTATATTGGCAAAAACTCCTCTTTATTATACTTCAATCAAGTAACATGTTTCGGGACTTTTGTCCCATCCTCAGACTTTAACAGTATTCCTTCATGGTGTGAAAGGACAGACACGGTGTGATAACACCATGAAGGAATACTGTTAAAGTCTGAGGATGGGACAAAAGTCCCGAAACATGTTACTTGATTGAAGTATAATAAAGAGGAGTTTTTGCCAATATAAGTGTATTTCTATTATGTAGATTATTAATAAGGAATAATATATTTTTATAGAAGCAAAACTATTTGAAAGTTAGAAGGCAAGAACTATCAAATTCGCTTTGTTAAAATCCTTAGGATTTTAGACGATTGGCTGGAATTCTTGATAGATCTGGCTTTTTGGGATTATTAATTAAAAACAATGTACTTGACAATCTACTAAATTTTCAGCGTTGCTCAAACATATAATGTATCCTTTCTTAAAAATATCTTTGGGGTGGTCTGGTTCCGTTCCCCACCACTGAAATGGTCTGCGATTGATATATTATGTTCATTATTGATATTAGAATAGAATTTAAGTTATTTGATGCTGGGTCAGTTATATTTTTTAACACAAATATTTCTTTGGCATAACTCCTATTTATCCTCCATTTGTAACATGTTTTTTTTTTTAATTATTAAAAAAAATTTAGAAGCCTGAAGATGGAGGTATGCCAAAGAAATATTTAATATTATTACATCTCCTTCAGCATAAAAATTTATAAAACAAATCTTTTATCTCACTTTTACCATGCGCAGTACCTTTCCCACCTCCACATGCCAGACAGACTAGCCATTCCCTATATAATTCTCGTAAATGACACTTTTGGGTTAAATCCGTGATCTAAATGTTTCACCAGCTCTTTGACAACAATTTTTTCAGAGCTTTCTTCATTATTGTAACCGTGAAAATGCCATCACTGTGTTGTATATGGATGTTGCAATGATAATGCTTATGCTGCCTTTTCTACTCCCGAATTTACAATATTTTCTTTCACAAATCGAAGTCTTAGAGAAGCTGGACATATGATTTAAAGTCACGCGTTGATGAAATTCTTACGCCTTTACGAAATAAAATTAGTGCGACCATTGTATTTAAATTTGATGAAAATCCGAAGAGCTGCAGAATACATAAGTCAAGTAATATGGAAAACCAAAGAGCACATTTATTCCCACAAGCTTGTTATCAGTTATTAAATTGTATATATTTATTTTTTAATTAAGGCGATCATAATTCAAAATTATCGGGAAATATTCTCTGGACAGATAAGGCTACTTTTATATGAAGGTGTATCTTGAACCAAAACTATTGTCATCTCCGGATGCTCGAAAATCTTTATGCGGTTGGTGAGCATTTTCCCCATGAGGTTCAGTATATTTGGCTAGGGGATGTTAGGCAATATTTTAATAAGTTTACATTTCTAACCTCCTCCATTAATTTAAATAGTCCCCATCAATGGATTGGCCTGCACGCTCTATAGAACTGACACCAATAGATCTTTGTGCTTGAGGTGCCATTAAAGGAAAAGTTTAAAACCTGTCAATGACCTCCTTCAAAATTGGTTTTAAATGATAAATGTATTCTTATATTTTACATTAGAGTCTTATTCTTATAAAAATAATATTTAAAAAAATATCTTTTATATTGATATATAAAATAATATTTAAATATAGTCTCCTCCTGGTTCAATTACTGTTTCTTCCCGACGTTTCTGCAATGAAAAAGTTAAGCGCAATCGTTACTATACTTTCTCCAATTAATGAACCCAATGCGCCCACCAAGAGATACAGTTGGCGTTGGATAATGGATTTGTACCAACGCAGGCAGGGAATGACCAGCGTCCAGCCGACTCCGCCCACACTGCAGTAATTACCAAAACGTTTCGCCCGTAACAGCGTTTCGTCAGAAGTAATGAGTTCCGTAGCCTTTGGTCGGTGACAATAGCACACATGTCCATTGATGCCTCATTAGGTAATGGTCACCATCGCTGTCGCTTTCCATTAGGTCGGCGGTGAAACGCTTTCCAAGCCGGTATTCAGCTCCTTATGGCGTTTGTTCTTTCCCTTTTATTTCCTTGGAGCGAGCTCTTATACAATCAATGCACAACTTATTTATAAAGTATTACAAAAGCATGAAGCTTCGCTAGAGTATTTTTCTCGTTTCTTAATAAAAACTGTTGTGTATTTTTCAAGTTCCTATGTTAGTCCCAGCACCCCCACTTACAATACCTTCTACTTGACAAGGTATGATTGATATTTATAGGAGCTTTGCTCCAGGATTCATATCATATTCACCACCAAAGTGATAATGGGGTTGCTGAATATAAAAGTAAAACATTCAGCAAATATTTAGTTCACCATGGTATTCAAAGGAGATTTTCGGCACCTTATACACCCCAACAGAACGGACTTGCTGAGAGAAAAAATCGTTCAGTGCTTGACAAAACTCGGTGCCTCCTCTTAGAATCTCATCTCCCTGATTCTTTCTGGGCTGAAGCAGTTTTTGTGCTAATTACTTGATAAACCGTTCACCGTCAAGAAGTTTAAATGGTAAAACACCATTTGAATTATGGTTTGGTCACCCACCATCTGTCAAACACCTCAAAATATTTGGTTCCAAATCGTTTTTCCTAAACAAAAACCTGAATAAATCAAAGTTTGACTCAAGGGCCGTTAAAGGAATTTTCGTTGGCTTTACTGAGCAATCAAAGGCTTTCAGAATATGAGATCCAATTAAGAAGAAAATAATAGTCACCAGAGATGTCAGGACCATAAACAAGATGTTCTACGAAACTTCAACGACATCCGTGCCAAAACTTCTTGATGGCCATAAAAACCCAAACTCCTATTCTACTTCAGAAGATAAGGTGGATTTCAACATCATTGTCGAAAATCCTAAAGAAAACACAGAGAACCCTGATACTCAATCTTCTACGCCTGAATCAACTGAAGATGATGGATCTTATGATACCGAAAATGACGATCAATCACCTCCAAACAATGAAGTTGGACTATCTCAGGCTCCACAGTCAAGTACCAATATGAGACTACGAAATCGAAATAATCTTCAACCACCGAATTGGACACTGGATTATGTGATGAAGGCATCATCAGAACATGATATGCTACAAGGACCTGACGCCAATGCCTGGCAAAATGCAATCAAAGATGAACTCCGAGCGCATCTCAAAAATGACACTTGGAAAATTGTTCCGTTGAAGAAAGATTCCAATGTAATAGGATCAAAAATGATTTTGAAATGTAAGTACAAACCATCAGGTGAACTAGAACGAAGAAAGGCTCGCTTAGTAGCACGCGGCTTTGCACAACGACCTGGTTTGGACTTTACCGAGACATATGCTCCAGTAACCAAGTTAAGCTCAATAAGACTCCTACTTGCTCTCTCTGTTGAAGAAGACCTACACATAAATCAGTTGGATGTATCTACAGCATTTTTGAACGGGGAAATCAGCGAAGAAATCTTTATGGAGAAACCAGCAAACCTTGAACGTTTTCTGACAGAGATTATGCTCGATGAAAGTGACGCGGAGGATTTCTACAATTTTCCTACGTTCTAAGCAGATGCTCCAAGATTTAAAACAAACAGATGGAAAGACAGTTTGTCGCCTAAATAAGGCACTATATGGATTAAAACAGGCTGGCCGCAACTGGTTTCAAAAATTAGACTCCTAACTTAAGTATCTTGGTTTTCAGGCATCTCCCGCAGACCCATGTGTCTACGTATCTTTTCAAGGGGGAGATAAAATTCTATTAGCCATATATGTGGACGATATATCATAGGTTTCCTATCTATTTATATAATCTTTCAATTGTCTGATGTGAGTTTCACTTTCGAGAATGTGTGGATGAATGGGCCAAATATAATTTTCAATATCTTGATGATATTTCCGTATCAATTTCAAAAAATAAATACATTCTTCAAATTGTATATTATCTTCTGAGTTTCAAATCTATGCATCAGATGTAGGATAGTATACCTTGTAGCTAGGTTAGAGCTTCAGAATCATTTGAGCTACTTCCACTTCGCTTCCATAAGTATTAAGTTACAATTGATTTCTGTTCTTACATTTGATCAAATTGCTCTTTTTTTGAAGTTTTGTATGTTTTTACTGATGGCGAATTCTTAACATTCCAAACAAGTCTTCGATTAAACAAGTTACAAATAGAAATAATACATAATTCGTTAATTTCTAATCGAATTAAAGGATCAACATATTAGCAATTGATAATAATCTGCAACTTTTAAGGAATCTATTTTATTAGATCACTATTTTCCATGTATTTAAGTCAATCTTTAGTTCCAGGCTTCAGAAGACAAAAGACTTATAATGCATTTGATAGCAGTATAAGGAGTTTCATCAATTCCCAATTATATAAAATAGTGGATATTGTTAGCTCTTTACATTATAAACCAATAGGCAAGGAACGTTTGACGAAAAATCTCAGGGTTTTTAATGTTGAAAATAATAAATTATTTCGAAATAGTTAAGTAAAAAACTAATAAAAAATGGCATGCTAAACATAAGTGAAAATAAGTGAATGAGTAAAATTTATTTTATATTTTATACTTTTGGTGACACATCGTAGGGAACAATTATTTGCTTAAATTAACAATATCATTCTCTAAAGTTCCTTCATTTTCATGGATTATTTTTTAAACAGATAAATCAAATAAAAGCTTGCACATCCAGCGCAAAACAAAGTTTTGTTTCTTTTTAGATATAAAAAGGTATACGAAATAAAATATTAGTATAAACTTTCCAAAGTATATTCATGATAAAAAATGAACAATCAATGCAGATTATTTTCAGAGATTAACGAAGATCGCAGTCGTATAACTAAGGAGCAACGGTGTCGAAGGAGGAAGTAGACAATATCGCATCCGTTAGTTTTCCTTATTGAAATATAGCTCTACTTTCTCTCCTATTATGTCTTCTTAACTCATTTGTTTATTTAAACAGAAGGGTATCAACCGTCATTGACCTTCAAATTATATTTTGTTTGTCCTCTGTTAGTTTTAACTCATATTAATTATAAAATATCCACTTTTTATGATTTATTTAAAATATATAACAGATCTCTTATTTTCCATACAAACAATCGAACTAAATTACATATTTAATGATTTCTTGAATGATCTGCTTCATTTTATATTATTTTTTTTAATCGATTTTATAGTTCTACAAATCTCTTCATATTGGTAAAAGTGCCAAATGATTGATTATAAATCCTGCATGGGATGGAACATTAAAATTCTGTTATTGTACTGAAAATGTTTATATGAATGATATGTGAGAATATTTAAATGACAAAATCCTTTGCTTAGTATATAGTTTAGTTGTAGCATAACAAGTTTGCTAAGGCTGATATGTCTGTGAGGAAGGTAAACCCATTCATTTCGATTTTGCGCTCTCAAAAAGTTAACTAAGTTTCATCCTAGAAATGCGTTCAAGATATCCTTTTTTCAAGTGCTATTATTGAGGGTTTCTTTAAATTAAATTATAGAAACCCACTGACTGAATTTAAATAGTTTGTTTCCACTCTGAGGCCAAATTCCTCGCTTTAGGATGATTACATGGACCAGTATGGATCGGGGTGTCCGCTTAGTGATAACTCTTGTAAATTTGACTAAGGGAGACACGATACAAAAGCTGCGATTTGTACTTCTACTTTCATTTCTTGCAAGAATCACATTTTAGATTAATTGATTGCAGCGGCATAAAACTTACACCTACACTCTATAAATGTACTTAATTGTTATTTTATTTAACAAGGATTCTAATAATTACTGAACTAAAAAAAATATTGTCGATTGGAATATTTTAAAAATATTATAACATAACTACAGTCATGGTCAATCCGAAGTAAACGTTGGATCTATAAAATACTGTAGTATCTTTTTTTTAAACATAGAAGATGTACAAACATATATGTTGATATATCAACATATATTGATAACATCATACCAAACTATAAACATCAAAAACCTTACTTTTGTAAAAAAAAAATTATCAACCTCTTCTTACATAACGCACAAGCGGGTCTTAGGCACGAATTGCATAGGAAGCTGGTCTAGAGCTGTTGCGCGCATTATATCGGTCAATGGCCGATTCTAGTATTAGTTTCTTTGAGCCAACAGTTAATTTGGTGCGATGTCTCTCTTACATAACTGAAGTATTCATTTATATTAATTATTAATAATGAACCATTAACAATACGATGGTTTGGCTGTAATAGTTGAGGATTAAAAAAACTTAAGTAAATTACAAATATAATTATTAGAACATAAGGACTGGCTTCACTGTTCCTTTTATTTGCTGACTTAGTAAAGTTATTTGCTGACTCTTCAAGAGTCAAATTTGGAAAATCAAACTAAACAACGAAAAATCAGAACACATTACATTCACACAACTAGACGACACATGTCCATCATTATACTTAGATAACTAACCAATTCCGCAGGCTAACACAGTAAAATAGGATACTTAGGATACATATACAGGGCTAACATTCGATAGGATGACAAGGCCCCTCATGTTAAACAAACCCGACTTGTCTACTTTAAATAAGCGTCTACGACTCTTGTCTGTTTTCCCTGTTACGAAGTAGATCTTCCCTGAAACTAGGGCAGCGCCTGAATACATACATCTACTTGCTGAAACCCTTAACGACTAGACCGTCACGGTTATGGTCAAGTTGCAACCCTTACATATACATACTACAAACATTTCAATCACAAACATTGCAAATAATTACACGAACTCCAGGGTGCGTAAGTAATAGAACTCTGCATACATACCCACTGTATTGGAGTTTTTTATTCCATCACATTCCCTGGTTGTCTTTAGTCTGAAGTCAATCGATAGATTTTTTTATAAAAGAACACAAGGAACATGCATTTATGAAAGTAAAAGCAGTAGATTGGATATAAGATTAGCAGATCCCTGAAAGGGGCTGAGAGACCACTGTGTCCCTGATTGTGGCTTGTCTTCCCTAACTATTTGTCAAAACATATTACCTCATCCAGTACTTGTGTTTTTTTTTTGTTTTTTTTTTTAGTGTTACCATTGACACTTGCATCAATGACAATAAGAAATAAGCCTAAATATTCTAAACTACGAATTTTCACTATGTTGAGAATAATAGTTCTGAGAGCTCAATCTACTTTGGGTTAAAATCCCTGAGGTTGCCTTCCAATGGTCAAGTTCATATACGGAATTTTGGCCAAAGACTCGTTAATATAACTGAGTACTATGATTGTTATGTAATCGGAACGCAAGTCATAATAATTTCCTGATGCAGCTTAATTGATTTTTGGGATTTGTTTTAAATATTTTTTACCAAATTGCCGACAACATTAATACTTGAATGTATTAATATTAAGAAACACATTTTTTATTTATTTTTTTCTGAGCAATGTTTACTGAACTAGGTAAGTTTCAGTAGATTCGTAAGTAATGATATTTAATTTAAATTATTAAAATGATATTTTATTCAATCAACCGTTAATTAAAATTATCAATAATCGCAGCAATATTGGAATCATTGAAGCTTGCTTATTAATGTATTCTAATTGTCAGTCAGGAAACAATTGTTGTAAAATAGAATACAAAAACAAAATGTATAGTATTCATTAGGTTGATTAAAACTGTGAGAAAAAAAATAAACCTCTTCTATTTGATAATGGTTTTTAATTTCCTACCCCACCTTCAGGTTTGGGTAAAGTTTGTAATCCTTTGGTGCCGCCCTTGTATTAACGTCTCTGCCAGGATGAACTTCATCATCCCGTACTTCATTGCCAGAAGATAAGGTAATCGTGTGCATAAATTTAACACTTCGCAAAGGCCAAGGTTGCAGGCATCAAGGTGGATGTAACCATCTGAATGCATTTCCAGAACATTCCCTTATACAAAGTTGAATTACTGCAACACAAACCGACTAAAGTCATATTTACATCATAGTTGAAGGCCTTTTTTGCAACCATACTTTCTTTAGATCAACACCGTGAATTCAAAGCAATGATTACAAAATCAATTTCTTATCACACTAATGTAGATAACCTTAAGTATATATTTGTAAATACATAATATTTACACAAAAGAATAATACAAACAAAATTTAGTTCTATTAAGTGAGACAAATGGAAATAAACAAATAAATAAAATCACAGTTAGGCAATAACAATGTGTTTATCCGCCATTATATCAAACCAAAAATCGACTCCTGAAAGTATTTCAAAGATTACACAGGAACTTCTTCAAAACGTACTAAAGAAAGAAAAGAAATATGAGTTGCTGAGGATAAGTAGTCCAGTTTATTGGATATTCCTTATAATATCGAGAAAATGAGAAATCCAAAATAATAGCAATAATGCATTTCGGAAAAGGAAAAGCAATAATATAAACACAAATTAATAAGGAGAATCAAAAGAAGAATTAGATAAATAATGATAATTGTATACTCATCGGACGCAAAATAGAAACTTAACAGCATAAAAACATACTAATGCACCAATATACCCACATTTTGGCTCAGATATATCGCGTCCAAAACGCTATATACGTGTTTGTGATAAACGAATTTCAGAAGCCTTAAATTGTAGGCTTAAACGTCAGCATAATAAATTAAAATTTATAACTTAATTGTGTTTCCATGATTGTACACCCCAACTACCAACATTTTCGTAAAATTTCAGTTAATTTATAGACTTAATAATGGTCAGTTAAATCAATAATTTTTAATAGAATGTCCTATCAAACTTATGTGAATTTTCAAGTCAAGTTTTCGACACTTCCACTGAAAAAATATAGAGCCACAGATATATTCCTAATCGTTGTGATTAATATCTAAATCAAAAAAAACAATAAAAACACTATGCTTGTTGATTTGTTACCACCGAACACAATTTCATACTGTTGCGCCGACAAAGAATAATTGACTTCCAATGTAAGCAAAAAACCTTGTCCTCGTTCACACAATTTAGTAGTCCGTTTTAAATTTATGCCAATTAATTCTTATCATTTCTTTACATAGCCCGGGGGTTTTCTTCTTTTCATTAGCTAAAAACTATGACACAGAGGAAATGCAACACATTTTTCGAGAAAATCAAGGAAACTATAATCTTGTTCATGAGGTCTCATTGAGGGAAATGAACGCGCAACAAAAATTATAATAATTTAGACAATGATCACATTGTTGCAAAAGTGATGCAGTATAATTGCAATGGATATATAAGATAAAATAAGATAAGGGAGAGAAGAGCTTTTGCCAGGTTAGGTTATTAATTTGTGGTAGAACTACATGTACTAGGTTAGGAAAGTGTAGTTTCCACCTCACAAGCAAGATTACGTCTCTCTGGAACACATTAGACACTAAGGTTTGTTCAAATATTTAGTTTCTAAGAAAAGAAAAATTCGTCCGTCAACTCCTACCTCAAGGCAGAACACCAATGGTGTTGACCAATTTGCCCTTCTTACCATCCAACATAATTCTGAATAAATGAGTATTCATGAATAATACGTCGCGATTATCCATTATTAAACACGGCATGATGTCTTTTCTTATACGATTACCCAGGTATACCATATGACGTTCCTCCCTTAACTATGAGAGGTGAACATCTAAAGATTCCATCCAATAGGACCCTTCCCAGATAGCGGTCACTAATCCGAGTGCTAATAATATATAAATCCAATAGAGCGCTACATAATTGCACCTATTTCTTAAAACTGATTTCATTTTTTAAAACTCATTTGACTGATAATTTTTCTATTTTGTTTCAGGTGAGATATTCTGTTTTCTTTCTTTCTCAATGTACGGTATGTATCAGCATGTAACATAAATATATATTAGTTATCTTTCAAAACTGAACCTGACTACATTTGGTTGAAATTTGGTTTTTCTGATAAAGCCTTGAGAGCTGCACACACTATTAAACTTTGTTTTTGTTAGTTAGGCATCTAGCAAGGATTTAAACAATATAAATGTTTTGGATTTAACAGCAGGGGGAAGACTGGTATAGGTATTTTCCTCTTTTTTTACAAACTTTTTTGAAGTCGGCATGTTCAGCTTTGAAAGATAACTCCTCATATGTACATAATTATTAATGTTCTATTAATATAAAATTATATATTCTTAACTATAATTAATAGTTAGAGTAATATCTTTCATACATGAGAAAATTCTATTTTATGTAATATAATTATATTATACCATTCATTTGTAAAATAAATTATTTCTATTAATTGAGATACATTTTACAGTCATATTTGATTACTATAGATCTAAAAAATAGCTACAACAATGTTAGAATCATTAATTTATCCTATAAACTATTTAGTGTTAT
Source organism: Euschistus heros (assembly GCA_003667255.2). NCBI lineage: Eukaryota > Metazoa > Arthropoda > Insecta > Hemiptera > Pentatomidae > Euschistus > Euschistus heros. Next base: position 2,715,062 of record RCWM02000023.1, read on the forward strand.
GTAAATTAGTAAATTGTCTCCTTGGAGGTAAGAGCCACCAAGGAAAAATAACTGCTATGTATGCACATGAGAAAATGAAAAAAATTAATACATAATTATCTGAGAATTGTTTTATTTATTTTTTTCTGCTCTCCTAAAAAAAAATTGATTTTGTTACAAACTTGAATTGTTACCTCCAAGCAAATGAAATATTTATAATGGAGCTAAAAAGACAAAATATGTTTGAAGGGTATGAATCATCAAATGCATAACGAATTTGAAAAATTAATAATTGCAGAATAAAAACGTATATGTATTAGAACTAAATAATCAAAACTAAGCAACAAAACTAAAAAAAATACCCTACAAAATAAAAAGACCACAAACTTCGAGTTGCGGTGAAAATACTGTTTTTATTTTGAGGCTGATTGCGGTTGACTTAAATATCGATATACCATATCGACCATATTGGAGAAGGGTGCCTTGAGACCGGTCTCCGCTATCTGGGTTAATTGCTCCCAGGACTGGATTATATTGCATGGAAGCATGGCCTCGTTTTCTCAACCGTACACTTAAATAATTTTTTATTAGTTACTCAACATTATTTTCGATACAACGGCTGACCCAACACTAAATATCCTATTCATTTAGTTTTGGATGACTATTTTGAATTGATGGTCTCTTTTTTTATTTCTTCTAGGTGTGTTTTAATTGAAAATAAAAAAAAAAACTGTCCCGTAAGTTTTTTAAGCAGCTTCAAATAATATGGATGTATCCAATCCCCAAAACAATGTTTATATTATATTTAAATGATAAGCTAACTATTTGTCTATGTTGTATCGATATGAATGATATTATTATTTTGAACTTTTTTTTCTGTTCTTATGAAATATTTTTCATGGAGAGCTATAGATCGCATACAATTTTTGTTTTAATTTCAAGCAGTTTATTCTATAAAAAAATCAAATATAAAAAATTAATTATTGAAAACTAAAATTACGAGCATTCAATGGGATATCCATAATACCTTACTTTGTTAATTACTTGCATCTTACTGTTCCCAAGGTGTTTTTCATTTAACACTTCTAACGTCCGTAGGAAGGTTCCAAATGTATATTTATTTTTTATATCGGTCTGTAAACATATATTGCCAGTTTCTGCTACTTATTGTTTTTAAAATAATCTTATGAGGATGTTCCAAAAAAAAAGTTGTTTTCATAGCCATCAACTAATTTCATACATGCGCTTAATTTTTCACACCTCCAAACGTTATTTTTTTAAGAATTAATGAATGTTCAACCAGGTAATAACATCAAAATATTAAATATTAAATCGAATTAAAATACTGCATTTAAATCAATATCATGAAAGTCAAAACCTCAATATATTTAGTCAATAATAGTTCACTAAAAATGACAAACTTACCATGCTCATATTCAAACTGCACAGTGAAATCCGTAAGCGAAAAAAACGGACTGAATACAGATTCAGTACAAGGAATGTTCTGTTCTTGCGCACCGTACATATAGCGAATTTACTTGAAACGCAGGACGCATTTGCCACAGAGTGCGACAGTCTGTTAGCACCCCAAAGTATCTATAATCAATTGCGACTCCATTCAACCTCATTACTCTTTCCACCAGTACATTTTCATACCTAGGAGAACAGATATGTTGTTTTCTGGGTTAGTTGGAATATTTTTTTTTTTTTGTTATATATTTTTAGAGCTCTCTACAGTTTCTCCCCAATATGAATTGGTCGTCAGACAATATTATTGCTGCCGAAATTTTTTAATGGAGTAGTCTGAAATCGATAATCTTTTATTTGGGTTCTTTGAGTACGTTGTCGAGGATATTCATGAAAAGCTTAAATTACAACCTAGCTTAATGTTATTATGTCCTAGAATGCTGACGCTTGTCACACTGCTACTCTCATCCTACGAGGCCATTACTATATTAGTAATGTTAACTGTACATTAGGTTTTGAAAAGGTAAATAAAACAAGCATTCAATAACAAATTCTTTTCGATCACTGTAATGCATTCCATTGCAAGTCAGTAAAATTTTGGTGATATCAGCGCTTTTATCGTGGTTTGGTTAATTAAATCGTTGGAAATTTTCACCATCATGGTCCTATGTATAGTTGATGAAATACGTTCCAAGACGTGAAGAGTTACACAATATTTCGTTCTTCTATCTTGCTTTCATCCTCCGACAGAAATCTTTTTTACAATAGTATTAATAGTTTGAAATTATCTTTTGCGAGAAAAACTATCGTTTCGTTTAATTGTTTTGGTTTAAATTGCATGCTAGGGGCTTTGTCCAACTAACACTTTAGGAACTTAAATGGATGGCTAAGATACGTAAAATTAACATTTTTCGAGAAAACAAATCAAAGGATTTCCTTTGTGATATGTAGCCAAAGAAGTATGTACTACGAAAACATTTTCAGTAAAAAATG